>JAPQWV010000003.1:2416250-4832500 GCA_027422505.1 Craterostigma plantagineum
GAAGTTTTTCATTTAGCTGTAATCTGTAAACTCATAACAAATCAATAAGAATGGCTCTTTGCCCGTGGATGTAGGATCTTGAAGATCTGAACCACGTAAATCCTCGCTTCATTTCACTCATCTCGTATTCAAAATCTGATATTGCCGGAAATAAAATATTGTTGTAACGCACCCTCGCCTCGCAAAGATCCACGAACGATAGACCCGAAATTAGATTGAACCGAAAAGAAAATATTCGAAGATTGTGCGAACACAATTTCCTTAAAACAGATTCGCTCCCTCACGTATGTGCTAGAGGTTTTGACGAGCGTCTGTTTCCCAGGATACTTCGAAATCTCGGCGTTCGTTTAGCACAAAAAAAAAGACACCGACAGCGAACGGAACAAGAGCGGTATAGCAGAACCAATTTTGAGAGATATTTGTATTTTCTTTTCTTTCTATTTCTTGTGTTTAATTCTTATGCTTAATCACCTATTTATAGAACCCAAAATTTATTAAAGAAATAATATTTTTTTTAATAAGATGACATAATGTTTGAGTGGTTTTAACCAACTCAAACATTAATCAAAGCCATTAACTTGAGGAGTGGTTTTTAACCATTTCATCACTCAATTTGACCCATGGACTTGAGTAGTGGTTAGCCACTACATGGGCCTTCTAGAAGTTGGGCCTTCTAGAAGTCGGGCCGTTATTGGGCCACTTCGAAGCCCAATAATATTTAATTTCGAAGCTCAATTCCTCATTCACATAAAATTTATAAAATCAACTATAATATAAATTTTCTAACAACCCGCAAAGAAAAAATAAATAAAAATCCAATCTTTATGTTCGTAAAGCTTGAAACCACAGCCCACGAGTAAAATCTCTCCTCTTCTCTCAACTCAAGTCTCAACCACTTGGTTATTAAGAAAACACCATACGAATGAGTAAGAATCATGTGACCTAAGCTTAGTTGTCTTACCATCTCTCTACCTCCCTAAAAAAGAAGCCCATAAAAAAACTATTAGACCTCTCTCCTTTCCCCAAGTCCCAACTATACCAACCAGCATTATTTCTTCTCAATTTTGTTTTTCTTCTCCCTTTACAACAGTGCTGTGTGTGCTAATGCGACGATGTCTTCAAGTGCTTCAAGATTCATCAAATGTGTGACTGTGGGTGATGGTGCTGTTGGCAAGACTTGTATGCTAATTTGCTACACCAGCAACAAGTTTCCCACTGTTAGTTAATTCTTATCATTTCCGTAGTTAGTAGCTGTTCTTTCCTTTCATCGATTCTGAAGAAGGAAAAATATTTTCTTTTTATGGAAAAAATTGATATACTTTCTTGTGCTAGCTTAAAGACTGTAATTGGGTTCTTGATTTTCAGCTTTTACAGTGCTTTCTCTGCTCTGTTAATAACTTGTCTATTTCGTTGGCTCTCTCTCTCTCTCTCTGTGTGTGTGTGAACTGTGAAGCATATTTGACTTGAGGATCTGGGCTTGCTTTACCTTGGAAATATGTTTATGTCCCATGATGCTTTTCTGTTTTCTTCTCTGCTATGGTTACAAAATTGGATCTTTCTTGGAATCATTTATGGAAAAACCTCATCTTTTTTTTTTCTTGTGTTCTGGGAAACTCAGGACTATATACCAACAGTATTCGATAACTTCAGTGCTAATGTGGTGGCTGAAGGAACTACGGTTAACTTAGGCCTATGGGATACAGCAGGTAACCAATGCAAACTACAATTTTTTTCCCTCTAGTATTGTTAAGATTATCATTCCAAGAAAAGTAAGAAAAAAAATGCCCATTTTCTTTCCTAATCATCATTTAATGATGCAAACAGGGCAAGAAGATTACAACAGGTTAAGGCCTTTGAGCTACAGGGGAGCTGATGTTTTCGTTCTAGCATTTTCCTTGGTCAGTCGAGCAAGCTACGAAAACATAGCCAAGAAGGTGAGCGCCCTATTCGAATTACCATACGATAAGATTATCCCACCTTTCTTTTTAAACTATATCAGCAAAATAATACGCTCAGTTTCGTAAATAGTGGATCCCTGAGCTTCAGCATTTTGCCCCTGGAATCCCAGTTGTGCTAGTTGGGACCAAGTTAGGTATGCTAGTTACTCATTATACTATGTTTTCTTGTCCTAGACTACTACGTTAATGGAAAAATTTCACTGCTGCCATTATTTCCTTGCCACGAACAGATCTTCGTGAGGACAAGCACTATATGTCTGATCATCCTGGATTGGTCCCCGTTACTACTGCCCAGGTGTGTGTGTGTGTGTCCCTATTGATCTTTCTCTTCCTCTCTTTCCTTTGCTGCTATTTGCTAAATCCTTCTGCCCACGATGTCTCAGGGAGAGGAGCTTCGCAAGCAGATTGGAGCGTCTTATTACATCGAATGCAGCTCTAAAACTCAGCAGGTTAGTAGTTATCAGAATCTCTTTCAACAGATAAGGTTCTGATAAAACCTAAGCTTCGTATTGGAATCATCGTTTGCAGAACGTTAAAGCAGTGTTTGACGCCGCCATTAAGGTAGTTATAAAGCCGCAGCAGAAGCAGAAAGAGAAGAAAAAGCCACGGGGAAGAAGAAGCAGAAGAACGTGCCTTTCGAGTCTCTTATGCCATCGAAGTGTGGAGTGAGACAAGTGTTTTCGTTACCATCTTCTTCTCTCGCTATACAGTGACTTATTATGTACTCAGTTGTTTTTCTTGCTTTTATCTTCCTTTCTTGTTTTGAATCTATGGTTCTTTCGTATTATGTTCTAATCGTATTAGAGCTTGATAATAATAACTTCATAGTTGTGGAGGAATGCTTGTAAAAAGATTTCATATTGACGACATTTGACATAGAATTAAAGTCCACTTTATTATAGGCTGGCTGGACACCTCCACATATTCAAACTTGTAAAAGAAATAACCGAGAAATTGTGGGACAAGTAAAAGATGATATCTTGAATTCTCCAGCCACACAATTATGTTACATAGGATATAAATTGCTACATGGCTTATTGAACTATAATGGAGGTGGTGGCACGTTAATTAATTATGTCATCCACAATGCAAGTAATAAAGCAATATTTATTTCAAGCTGGCATGATTGAGACACATAGTCATTTGCAATGAAAAAAATGCTAGTTTGTAGAAAAATATTCGTTTAACGGTTTTGCTATTATACGACTATTCTTAAGTTGCTGAGATTTGAAGTTAATCCTCAAAAGTAAGAAAACACCCCCTTTTCTTTTTTATAGTGACAAGTTAGTTTGGTAGAGAAAAACAAAAATTGTATTCACGTAATTGATGGCGTTTGCATTTTCTTGCTTGTTTTCCTTTCATTAATCATGATACCACTTCAATAATGTCAGACAGATTAATTATGGATGACATAGCACATTCATTGAGAATTCAGTCTTCATATAAAAAAGGGGCTTTTAAGAATCAGTCCCTCTTTAAGTTTCAAAATATGAATCAGCCCCTGTCAGTATAAATCTCGGTTTTAAGGACCCAATATCTTTTAAGTTTAGAGAAAAGGACCAACTACATGATCTGACCAAAATACCCCTACAAAGTTGTATAAGAAGTGGTATCCAGAACCAGTTTTCTGTTATCATCGTTACCATATTAATAAGTAAATAAAATATTCTTTTGACGATAAAAAATACTCGCAGATCTTTCGAACGATCATCGAAAACGAAACGGAATCTATCCCCGAGGGTTTATTTTGATATTCAGGTCTCGAAATGTTTGGTTTTACAGGCATATTTTTCGAACTCTTTTGACGTAAATAATAAAAACTCGATGAAATCGAATCTCGATTCCGTCGAAATTGAAGATATTTTGTACAAATTCGAGAGACCCATAACCTAAACAAATCTCTGAAACACAGTATTGGCTCTATTGTTCGTCGCTCGTGGTTAGCCGAAATTTAAAATCGTCGTATTGTTGGCTAAACATCTGTTCCCGAAACGTGGTATGAATCGTCATGCAGCCGTCACTCTGAAACAGTTAACTGGTATTTGTGAGCTGGCATGTGGTATATATACTGATTTAAAGGTATCTTTAAGCTGGATTTGGTACCGTATGTCAATTATCTGGTATCATTACAACAGTAAAAATTCGATCAAAACAATCGATCGTATATATTATTTCCATCTGCACGACCTGCACCAAACCAAGTTGGGTGTGTCCTAGACGGTTTATCATGTTATTCAGGTCTCGAATGTTCGATTTTTATTGGTAAATTTTCGAATTCTTTTGACGCAAATAATTAAAACACGGTGAAAATCAAATCCTGATTCGGTCGAAATTGAAGATATTTTGTACAAATTCGAGAGACCCATATCCTGAACAAATCCCTGAAGCACAATACTGGCTCTATCGTTCGTCGCTCATGGTTTGCCGATATTTAAAATCGTCGGATTGTTGCTAAACAACTGTTCCCAAATGTGGTATGGATTGTCAGACATCAGTCACCGTAATAAAGTTAACTGGTATTGGTAAGCTGATATATGGTGTATATACTAATTAAAAGGTTCGAGTAACCTGGATTTGGTACCATTTGCCAAATATCAGGTATCACCGTAACAGTGGAAACTCGATCGAAACAATCGATCATATATATTATTCCTTCTGCACGACCTGCACCAAACCAAGTTGGGTGTGTCCTAGACGGTTTATCATGTTATTCAGGTCTCGAATGTTCGATTTTACGGATAAATTTCTCAAATTGTTTTGACGGAAATAATTAAAACACGGTGAAAATCGAATCCCGATTCAATCGAAATTGAAGATATTTCGCACAAATTCGAGAGACCCATATCCTGACAAGTCGTTGAAGCACAATACTGGCCTATTGTTCGTCGCTCATGGTTGCCGAAATTTAAATATAATCGCCAGATTTGCCTAATATTTCGAAATAAGAAAGTGGTACCAGTAAGTTATTAATTGTTATTCTCTGTGTAACTTGTGTTGTCCACTTTAGGCGAGATTTCAATAATTTAGGCGGGATCTCAATAATTTAGGCGGGAATTGCATTATCTGGAATGTTCTATATTGTCAAGGGATATTACCACATAATACCGAATCTTCGATATAAAAGAACAATACAAATCCAATTTTTAACACTATTGTTGATATTGATACTGCATAATAGGTTTTTCATACCACACTACTAATATCATTAATTTCGCTCACAAATCCATTTTCTTCGATTGTTTAGGGTTTGAGGTCTCGAATTTTGAGTTTATGGTCTATTAAATGTTGTTCGTGCTTTAATGTTGAACTTTGAATACGTTGTGATGGAATTCATAACGTTATTTCTCATCAAAAGAGATACTAGTATATTTTGTGAAAGAAGATCTATGTTTACATGACTTTTGACCTCAACTTTCACATATTGATATCAACATTCGCATAACATGTCTTTAAGGGAATTTGGTTTGTTAACTTAGTAAAATCACATACTTACATGAACACAAATCTTATACATTCCGGAAAAAGTGAATTTACGAACAAAATAAGTCTAATTAATGATGTTATACTGAAAAGCGTATTATGTGGTATCTATACCAAACAATGTGTCATAAATTCGATTGATATTGTTTCTTTATATCAGACATCTGGTATTATTTGCAGGTAATGTGGTAATATTCTAAAACATTTCATTAATTGCGCTCACAAATCCATTTTTCTTCGATTGTTTAGTTTGAGGTCTCGAATTTTGAGCTTATGGTCTATTAAATGTTGTTCGTGCTTTAATGTTGAACTTTGAATACGTTTGGGATGGAATTCATAACGTTATGTCTCATCAAAAGAGATACTAGTATATTTTGTGAAAGAAGAGCTATGTGTTTACATGACTTTTGATCTCAACTTTCAGATATTGATATCAACATTCGCAAAACCTGTCTTTTAATGAAATTTTGTGATTTAGCTTCATCATATCACCTATTTCCATGAATTTCAATCTTATACATCCCAACGAAATGAATTTACGAACGAAATTAATCAAAAATAGTAATTTGGTATTGATTAGCTATTTTGTAGTTCTCGTAGCTACAAATGTGGTATAATCATTGTTTATATTGTTATTGTTTATCAAACATGTGGTATTATTTGCAGGCAATGTGGTAATATTAAGTTATTGTACTGTTAATATCTCTGACAATCTAGAACCTTCTAGAATGTTCTTAGTTATGTGTTACCCAGAATGCGTGAATCGTTACTCAAATAAATGAAGTGTTACCAACCAACTTTTTAATTGACAAACGTTCCAATACTTCGCATCATCGTTATTCCGTGACTAGCATCGATAATTATTGTCGATTCTAAGACCCACGCCCGAATTGGTGTGAATCCACGAGCATAAAATTTGAGATTTCACTAGTTTTTTCACCAAATTTTCGAATTGGGTTTGTTGCACTATTCCAACATAACATCGAAAATTTTCCTTGTTTATGAGAACCCATGAAAAATTGAGATCAGTTTTACCTTTTCCGATTACTAACGTTGAAGATTTCTTCAATTTAGGGGAGTTTTGGGTAGCATACGAATTTTTTATCTTTCTCTTGACACCTTAGTCCGTACCAGTTGCATGTAGTAATTATAGGAAACAAACCGTTATTGTTTTTTTATTATTTGTTATAGGTGAGGCAAGACTTGTTACCATTTATTAGTAATCTGTTACGATTTTTGAAGGAGAGTTTTGGAACTTGCAGAAAATGTTATCCAGATAAAGTGATGTGTTACTGAAATTGAAAACGTTTCGATCTTAGTTCGTAGCAAAATTTGTTGTTATTTCATGTCGATTACGAAGACCTACCCACATCCAAATTGCTGTGAATACTCATTATTTGAGCATTAAAGTCGAGATTTCACTCGTTTTTTACCAAATTTTTTAATTGTGTTTGAAGCATTATTCCAACTTAACATCGAAAATTCTCCTTGTTTATGAGGACCCATGAGAAATTGAGATCGGTTTTAGCTTTTCCGATTACTAATGTTGAAGATTTGTGTGATTTCAGAGAGTTTTGGGTGTCGTACGATTTTTTGATCTTCCTCTTGACGCCCTATTTTGTACTAGTTGTATGTAGTTATTATAAGAAACATATCGTTATTGTCTTCTCGTTATATGTTATAAATCATGCAACTTTTATTCCCTAATGTTAGGAATCTGTTATTGTTTTTAGGGTAGGGTTTCCAAAATAGTAAAAAGTGGTACCTAGATAAAGTGACGTGCTAACTGAACTGATTTGTTATTAGTGAGGCAACATTTATTCGCCAATGTTAAGAATCTGGTATAGTTTTTATGGTAGTGTTTCCAAAAGAGCATAAAGTGGTACCCAGATCAGGTGATTTGTTACTGAAATTGAAAATGTTCGGATCTTAGGTCGCGGCTAGATTCGTTGTAATTTCGTGTCGATTACTAAGACCTACATCCGAATTGGTGTGAATCCACATTATTCGAGCACAAACGTCAAGATTTCGCTCGTGTTTGTACCAAAAATTTCGAATTGATTTTGAAGCATTATTCCAACATAACATCGAAATTTTCCTTGGTTAAGAGAACCCATGAGAAATTGAGCTCAATTTTACCTTTTCCGCTCAATAACGTCGGAGATTTCGGAGATTTCAAGGCTTTTGGGTGTTGAAATAAATCAACAGATGGCAATTGGGGCTAATGGTTCGCAGGAGAGGGATGATGGCATTCTTTGTAAATTTTCGCAACAGATGAGGACAGATGGGTCTTTTTAACACATTTGGGTCCTTAACTCTAAGGCAAACTTGAGATGAGTGTTTTAAACTGAAATTTAAAGCAATTGGGGCTGAATCCATATGAAAGTTGCTTTTGTGGGGCTGAAACGAAATTAACTTAGAAAGTGGACTAAGAGGAATAAATATTTTTCTTCAATCTCAACAGTCAACACTAAATAACAGAGAATGTGTCGGTGTTACACAGTCCCCACTTCGTACCGTTTTGGCATCCCAATATCAATTCAATTAATTACGATTGTCAATAATTCAACTCATTATACTTTAATAATCGCGATTTTAGGCTATTTTCTTCCTCGTTTCATCATATTACTCCACGTAATGTCTTTCACTAATCGAGGCTGGCAGATGACCAAATAATATATGTAGTGACTATTCATATCGAAAAAAAGTTTACAAAAAATCATATCAAGAGAGCAGCATGTGTGAGTGTGCCTTTGTTGGGCAGTTGCAGAAAGAAACAAACGAGGTCAGGATAAATACTAAAATAAAACATCAAACTTTATATCAAGCTCAAGATTCTCCTCACCCATTGCCCAAGATAGGTGAGGTAGTGTATAATGGAGATGAATTGTTCTATTAAACTCCCTAACTATAGTAGAAATCCGATCTTCTAATTCATCACAATGAAGTTTATTCGCGTCAAACTAAAACTGAGAGACGAAAAAAAATAGTAAAAGATGATGCCATTAACACATTTATTACACTTTTCTCTGAAAAAATACATTCTTTCTTCTTTCTTTGTATTGAATTTCACAACTTTTCCCTACCTTTTTTTTCTTCTACGCTTGCCTTTACTCTTTGATGTATGCAGAAAACACACAACACACACATGACACAGAGAGCTACCTTTTATTTCTCCATAAAGATTTCGAAGCTGGAACCTTTTTGCTCATAAAGCTGGGGTCTTGAATGTATTGAGAATTCTTTTTCATTCATCTCTATAAAATTGCTTTCCTTCAAAAGCTTTATTCCCTTCACAATTAGGTACCCACCCTCCTCCATTTTCTTCTATATTAACTTTTACTTTCTTTCCTCATCACTTTCATGGGCTTTCTGAAAATAACTTGTTTTTTGCTATAATGACACTACCTTAAAACACTCACACGCACATCACACTGTTTACACCCCCTATTTCAGTTGCCGTTTCATTTTCGTTTCAGCTTACTTTTTTTACTACTTGGGCTCTTACACTTCTTTTGTCCTGGGTAGTTTGGCCGCAGAAAAAGAGGTGGGCGGTGTTTTGTTTTCGCCTTTCGGTTCTTCATATTCATTATCTTCTTTTTCACCTCTGCTACGTTTCCATGTTGAATCTGATAGAACCTCTAAGGTGTTGATGAAAACAGTGTATTGCATTACCTTTTCATTCTTAAGTTCATTGCTGCTGTGCATTTCTAGATTTAAGAATATATTCTTTTGTGGGCTGTTTAGATTTCAGCTTTTTGAGGGGATTTCTTCCAAAGAATTGTTCTTTAATTTTTGCAGAAATAAAAGACCAAATACTAGCAAGAAATGGCAGGTGGTGGAGCACCGAAGGCAGATGAACCGGCACCACACCCACCTAAAGATCAGCTTCCAAACGTTTCGTACTGCATTACAAGCCCCCCTCCATGGCGTTAGTAATTTTATCAATTTAATTATGTTTCTTGAGCTGTTTTCAGTAATTTTCAGTACAAGCTTTGTGCTGGAATTTTATTTTTTTTTTTCTGTGAGGCACTGTTTTGTGATTGATGAGTTACCTGGTGCATGTGGGTATATTCTGTGTCAATTATTTTTGGGGGTTGGGTGGAAAGTATTGGAGAATGATGGTTTTGCTATATTTTTTTTTTTCAATGTAGTAATATTTCTTCTGAGTTGTTGTGAGGATTCCAGTTGAATTCACTTGAATGGTCAACTGGCATATAGTTTAATCTTGTTCTTGTTGTGAAGTATTATCATTATTCCCCTGCTTTTCCAAGTGATTCTGTATTTCCTTACCTTATGTGTTATTCTTTTTTGAGGAATATTAGATTCAGATTCAAAAGTCTGATCTGTTCGCCATAGATGGATGCTCTCGCATTATATGGAATATTCTTCACTGCATATTCTTCAACAAAGTTTCTCAAGACGCAATCCATACAATTTAAACCTTCTTTAACGTTTTATTTTCGTTCTTTTGTGTAGCTGAGGCGATTCTACTAGGTTTCCAGCATTATCTTGTGATGCTTGGCACGACTGTGATCATACCAACTGCTCTAGTTCCCCAAATGGGCGGAGGAAACGTAGGTGTTTTTGGATGCTAAATCGTCTCTTTTTAGTTTCTCTGCAATTACCATATACATACATTTCTCTTTTTATTAGGAGGAGAAAGCACAAGTTATTCAGACTTTGCTGTTCGTTGCTGGCTTGAACACGCTTTTACAGACTACTTTTGGGACCCGTTTGCCCGTAGTCATCGGTGGTTCATACACTTTTGTTGCGCCGACCATCTCAATAATCCTCTCGGGAAGATGGAGCGACCCTGATCCTATTTCAGTTAGTAATTATGGTTAAAAATAGCTCATTTATTGACATGCGATATACAAGTCTCGAAGTGCTTGGAGAAAAAATACGCTATTGCTTGCATGTTTCCTCTTTTCCCTAATATATCCTTTTTCTTTATGATCGTTCAGAGGTTCAAGAAGATAATGCGGGCCACCCAAGGTGCACTTATCGTCGCTTCAACCATCCAAATCGTCTTAGGTTTTAGTGGCCTATGGCGCAACGTTGCAAGGTTTATCTCAATCTCCTTTGTTTCCCAATTTTCATTCTTGCTGAAATTATCCGAATATAATCTTGTTTCTATGACACAGGTTTCTGAGCCCACTTTCATCTGTTCCTCTTGTTGCTCTAGCTGGTTTCGGGCTATATGAGTTCGGCTTTCCTGGGGTATATAATTTTTACTTAATAATGATCATTTTCCCGTTACAATTTGCAGTTGGTTTACTTGATAAGATTCGCCTCTATGTGATGTGTTCGTTATCTTCTTTACACAGCAATGATCTTTTTTCCCTTACGGTGGTTTAGGTAGCCAAATGTGTAGAAGTGGGATTGCCTGAGCTTATACTTTTGGTCCTCTTTTCTCAGGTAATAACAAAACTCTTAAAGGATATGCACTATATATGTTTTATTTCGCTGCAGAATTTTCTCGTTGTTATTATATAAATCTGATTTCGTTTTCTTTTGCAGTATTTGGCACACCTGTTTAAACCTGGGAAGAATATATTCGATCGTTTTGCAGTTATATTCACTGTGGTGATCGTATGGATATATGCTCATTTGCTTACCGTTGGCGGTGCATATAATGGGAAGCCACCGAAAACACAAACAAGCTGCAGAACTGACCGAGCTGGCCTCATCGATGCAGCCCCATGGTAGTTTTCAATTTCAACTTTTTTGTTGGATTTTTCATTCCATTCGTTTCTTTGATGTAATACTTAAGAGTTAAAACACCATAATTTCAGGATAAGAGTTCCATACCCTTTTCAATGGGGAGCACCTTCATTTGATGCTGGCGAAGCCTTTGCCATGATGATGGCTGCATTTGTTGCTCTTGTAGAGGTTTGTTTGTCCATCACTATTAGAAAATGAAAAAGATAACTTTTATCACAGATGATGAGCCTAACGATCGTGTTATAGTCCACATTTAATACTACAAAGAGTAATTTGTTTTGTTCAATTTTTCTTTGGGGTTATAAATGCAGTCGACTGGTGGATTTATTGCTGTTTCCCGATATGCGAGCGCGACCCCAATGCCTCCATCTATCCTAAGTCGTGGTGTAGGTTGGCAGGTAAGAATAGATCGACATTGTAATAAAGCCCTACTTTCCAGCCAAGATTTCTTACAAACAGTTTCGATATTTCAAATTTGCTTTTTCCCCTCCCTTCTTTTCTCTTTGTCTGTCCAGGGCATTGCAATTCTGCTTTCTGGGTTATTTGGAACTGGGAATGGATCATCTGTATCTATGTAAGAACCGAAAGTTTGGCTGCTATCTGTGTACAAAATCAACCTTTTTCACATATAATCTTATCTCCTTCTTCACTCTATACTATGAGTGCAGTGAGAATGCTGGCCTACTAGCTCTGACTCGTGTGGGAAGCCGAAGAGTAGTACAAATATCAGCTGGTTTCATGCTCTTCTTTTCCATTCTCGGTAAAACAACTCATTTTTTGACAAGAAAAAAAGTTACTCTTTGCGAATAACACGAACTTTCTCTTCATCAATCAATACGCAGGGAAATTTGGAGCAGTCTTTGCCTCAATCCCTGCACCTATTGTAGCTGCTTTGTACTGCCTCTTCTTTGCATACGTCGGTAATGTTCACATAAACCCTTTACTGCAACTGGTCAGAAGTTCTCATTATGTTCGATTAGTAGGTACATCATAATAATCCATTTCTTCTGCGAATATCATGATCAATTACTGCATAGGCTCGGCTGGTTTGAGTTTCCTTCAGTTCTGCAACCTCAACAGCTTCAGGACAAAATTCATACTAGGTTTCTCCATCTTCCTCGGCCTCTCAATCCCACAATACTTCAACGAATACACCGCTATACAAGGATTTGGTCCTGTTCACACCTCTGGCAGATGGGTATGTACTGAGAAAGAAGATAGATAATAACCAGAAAATTCTTTCTTGATTCTTGCACCTAACTTAAACACTTCTTTTCTTTTTTTTCTTTCTCAAGTTCAACGACATAGTGAACGTCCCTTTCTCATCGGAAGCATTCGTGGCTGGCGTGCTTGCGTATTTCTTGGACAACACAATGCACAGAGACGCAACGATAAGGAAAGATCGAGGCAAGCATTGGTGGGACAAGTTCCGTTCTTTCAAGACTGATACGAGGAGCGAGGAGTTCTATTCGCTTCCCTTTAATCTCAACAAGTACTTTCCTTCTGTTTAACTTCCAACAACTCTTCTCTTGCATGCGATTATGGCAAAAAGATGTAATGTGCATCCTTTGGTTGGTGCCAAGGCTTTTGATTTGCTCTGTTTTCGTAAATGTCTCGTTTTCTTGACGGTGATAGAAAGTTTGAGTTAACTCTGTTTGAAAGATTGCTTAGATAAATTAAATTAATCTTTTTCTGATTTTTTGGGCTTACAGTATTTTGTACTCCAATATATGGAAACCAGATTAAATCTGATAAAAAGAATGGATGCTTGTAAAAGATGAGCCCTTCTTTCGCATGCGACACCCAACTGATTGCTAGTTGCTACTGCCTGCTGATTTCATTGCATGCTGTATGATCGCATTTACATGAAATAACGTAGAACATTATCATTGATTAAAATAAAAAAACGAATATTGGGAAAGACATTTTGTTACTTTTTGCAATTTTTAGACTATATTTATCCATGATCTCTATAACTGGTCATGAGAATAAAATATTAATTTCTCTCTCCTCCACATACACAACCTACACACCTCAACCCAACCTAACAATTTTCATGCTTTATCAACAACCCAACACAACCTATAATATTTGTATTTTATAATTATTTAGTAGGATTTGAATGTTTGAAAATAGATTATAATATATGATATAAAATTTAGATACTTTGATCATTGGAGAAAGAAATATAATATGAATTATGATAGATTATAGAATGTAATAAAGAAATAAATAATTTGAAAATGTGATTCAAAATGTATCAATATTAGTCTCTATTTGTAGAGAAAAAAATTATCCATTGTGGTAAAAAAATAAAAATAAAATTTTAATAGATAATTAAATGTATCATAAAAATCAATCAAAACCACAAAACATTTTACTGAAAACTGTGCACAACCGGCTGGTGAACCAGGTTGGTCCACCAATCCGGTTGTGAGAGGTTGTGTAATATATTTAATTGATTGATTTATTTTAATTCCAAATAATAAACGACCGGTCGTGTGAATCATCGATAAATATAGTCTTAGGAGGAACCAGAAACAGAAGTGTGTGTTTTGGTGATGGCCTTTTTCTTTCTCGATGATTAATTCATATAAAATCAAATCAACCCAAAAGCATTAAAATCGAGACAATGCGACTGTAAAAGGAGTTTGCAGGAAAAAGAATTTAAAGGTGGGACTTTATTGGGAACCTTAAAATTTTCCAAATATAGACACCACACATATTGTGATCATGTACGAACTAATTAAAAATTGAATCTTGGAAAAACTGTGAAACTCAAAGGAGTGGTGACGCCTAAGGTGTGGCCTGCCGTGGCTATTAAAAGACAGGAATTTCTCATTTGTGCTTCTCCTTTCCTACACTACACAAGCTTAAGGAATTTTTCTGTAAGTTCAAATACATACATAGGATGGGAAATTGTCAAGCCATAGACAACGTGTTGATGTTGAGCTTTCAACAGAAGCAATGTTGGGGTAACATTCAAGTCAACATCTGTTGGCCGAGTATGTTCCCTAGCTCAGTTTTATCTTTCATGCCCAAAACTAATTTTATTGATGGCGTGACATTTTTCTAGTATTATGCAGGATATGGATAAGTGCTGGAAGCATTCAAACCGAGTGGAAAACGTGTGGATGAGCTAGGACGAAAATGAGAAAGAAGCATACTAAAAATAGGAGACTTGGAGCTTAAGTGAAGACCAAGTTCGTAGGAGTGACCAAGTCGACCTAAAACGTTCATCAACTGTCCAACTTCACTTAGTGGGCGTTAGTGGACGTTGTGGGCCTTCACCAAGTCATTGGAAGAAGTTTCTTACAAGTCGAAGAGCTATATAAGTCGAAGGACTTAACTTTTTGAAGTACGACGAACAACGAGCGAGAAAAGGCTTTCGAGCGAGCATTCAACTTCAAAGAGAGATTTTCTTTTTAAGTCTAGCTTTTCAGAGATCAAGAGATCTTGTAGTTTGTAGAATCATTTTTGATTCGTAGGTTTTTGCTAGACGTTTTTAACTATCTTTTTTTGATAGTTTGTAATCCATCTTTATAGTGGATTTTTGCGCCTTGAGGCACGCAGCAAGTTATTTGACTTGCTGCACAAAATCATCTCTTGTGTGCATTCTGTTCCGTCGTTATTTTACTACCATTTCCGCTGTGCTTAAAAAGTGAGAGTGAGTGTTAGCCCAACATCTCGTCTAACATCAGTGTGTTTTACATCCATTTTGTACGGGACCACCTTCAAAGTGGTATCAGAGCCTACGCTTGACGTTACTAAGCGCTGAAAATCCTTTTCCATGGATGTTACAAACTCAAATCGTCTCGGCAAAGTCCCTGTGTTGGATGGTTCCAATTATGCGTATTGGAAAGTTCGTGTTCGGCAGTGTATTAAGTCCATTGATGTGCGAGCGTGGGAAGCAGTACTCCATGGATATACGTCTCCAAAGACTGCTCCAGACGCTGACGGCGAAGTCGTGGACAAGCCTGTCGAGCAGTGGACGGCGGCTGAGAAGAACGCGGCAGAATACAACGACAAGGCACTCAACGCCATCTTCTCATCCGTGGACATGTTTATGTTCAAGATCATCCAGAACTGCTCTACTGCTCAAGATGCATGGGTCTTCTTCAGAAGTACTGTGAAGGCGACGCAAGTGTGCGTGAAACCAAGCTTCGCCTCCTCCTTAGTCAGTTCGAGAATATCAGAATGAAGGAAGACGAAGATATCACCACGTACTTTGGAAAGCTGTTGACAATCTCTAGCGAGTGCGCCAGCCTAGGAGATCCGATGACAAACAAGGTATTGAACTCTAAAGCCCTTCGTACACTAACTGAAAAATTCAATGTGAAGGTATCGGCAATCGAGGAATCGTACAACCTAGCCAATATGGACTTCAACGTCTTGATGAACATCTTGAAGAACTTCGAAACCAATCTCGAAGTACAAAGGAGAGCCTCACGAGGAAAAAGTGTTGCACTCGTTAGCCAGCCATCGAAGGAACTGATTGAGTTCGATCCCAACAATGAAGAGGACTTGGCCATGGTCGTGAAGAAATTTGCGAAGTACTTCAAAAAGAAGAATGTTGTGCAGAATGTTGGCCCAACATTCAGAAAAGGCCAGAATCCCAAAGCTGAACCGTCCTCTGCTCCTCCGTTCGCTAAGCGCAAGACCTTTGGGAAGCCTGACGGAAAGAAGAAGAACATCAATTATGAGTCCGTCAGATGCTATGAATGCCAAGGTTGGGGACACTTTGCCAACGAATGTGCGAACACACTTCGCAAACATGGAAAGGCCATGTGGATCGATCTCTCAGACGATGAAGATGAAGAATCATGTTATGAGGAGAACAAGCAGTCTTCGGTTACTATACAGTCCTTCTCTGATGATGAAGAAGATGAAGATACTCAAATCGGCTTCACTGCGGTAACAGATGTTGAGCCAACATTTGACTCAACATCTGAAAAACACATTATTTTTTATTATGATGACTCAAACTGTTTTGATGGTCTTTTGAGTTCTGATGATGCAGAGCCTGAAACTGAGAGTTGTGAAGAAGCCCTTCAGCTGCTGTCGGCACATTATGAAATAGAAAAGGCAAAGAATTTACAACTCCAAGCCGCCGTGAAGATTTTGTCCGAAGAAAACGAGAAGAACGAAAAACTGCTAGAGCGATTGACGGATGGGATTACCAAGTTGGAAGCAGCACTGACACGAAAGGACAAGGAGATCGACAAGCTTCAGAAGCGAGTCGATGAGGCCAACGAGACCTTTACAAAAATGAACAAGAGTAAGTCAACTCTTGATGAGGTATTGTCTCTTGGAATCTTTGATAAGCAAGGTCTAGGATATAATTCACAGCCTGAACGTGATATTCCAAAACCCAAGTCCCATGCTAAGCCTAAGATAGTCTTTGTTAAAGCCAAAGCCGCTAGTAATGAGTGTGAAGTTGTGAATCCTAAGAATAGTCCCAAGCATGTGATCCCTAAGAATAATGATAGCTCATATATTTTCCATCATTGTAAGCAATCAGGACACCTGAAACCATTCTGCTGGAAATTGAAGAGGGAGATTTCTGCCAAGAAATCGATGTCGGCTGAATGTTATCCAACATCTCACCCAACATTGAGAAATCAGTGTTGGAGGGTATGTATGGAGAAACTTCAGCTGGCTCATCTTCGAATTCTAGTAAACAGAATGCTGTAGAGTTGACTAAGGAAGTGTGGGTCGAGAAATCAGGTCATAAATGTCTCGTTGTGTATACCTCTTTGCGAGCTAACGTGACAGGTTCATGGTACTTCGATAGCGGGTGTTCCCGACACATGACGGGTACCAAGGAGTATCTCAGTGATTATATGCCTTTAAGAAGTGGATCTGTGACGTTTGGAGGTGGAGCCAAAGGACGTATTCTTGGCCGAGGCAGACTTAATGTGCCCGACTTTCCCAAACTAAGCAACGTACTTCACGTAGACGGTCTCGTTGCAAATCTAATCAGCATTAGCCAGCTCTGCGACGACGACCTTGAGGTAAGGTTCAATAAAGAGTGTTGTGAAGTTTTTAACAGCAATTCTGTGCGAGTAATGGCAGGTAAAAGATTGAGTGATAACTGCTACCTAGTCGGCGAAAAATCCGGTGTGAAGGACGTGTGCCAACTCTCAAAAGCCGAGGACGACGTTGTACTTTGGCACTTCAAACTGGGCCACGTCAACTACAGAACCTTGGAGCAACTTATCAAGCATGATGCTATTAGAGGCATCCCAAGGCTGAAGGAGTTCGGTAAGGTAGTTTGTGAGTCGTGCGTAAAGGGTAAGCAAACGCATGTTAGTCACAATGTTGACCAACAAGTTGCTCAACATTTTAAAACTGCTCACTGTTTTCAATTGATTCACATGGATTTGATGGGTCCGATGGAAGTAGAGAGTATAGGAGGTAGAAAATATGCTTATGTGCTTGTGGATGACTTTTCTAGATATGCATGGATATTTTTTCTTAGGGAAAAATCTGAGTCCTTCGATTTTTTCAAGAAATTTTGTGCAATGATTAGGAACAATTTCAGTGCGTCTATATTTCGTATTAGGTCTGATCATGGTAGAGAGTTCGAGAATCAATACTTTGATGATTTTTGTGATAAGAAAGGCATTATGCATGAGTATTCATCTCCTAAGACACCCCAACAAAATGAGGTGGCCGAGAGGAAGAATAGAACTTTACAAGAGATGGCTCGTGTTATGTTACTTTCTAAGAATGTCTCTAAGCGTTTTTGGGCTGAAGCTTTACATACTGCTTGTCACATATCGAATCGTGTGTTCTTTAGGCATGGTACGAAGAAAACTTCTTATGAGTTATTGAATGGAAAGAAACCTACTGTTAAATACTTTCATGTTTTTGGGTGTTTCTGCTATATGTTGAATGATCGTGAGTATTTGACTAAATTCTATTCGAAAAGTGATAAGTGTATCTTTCTAGGTTACTCTTCTAATAGCCGTGCGTATCGTGTGTATAATCTGCGATTGAGGTCCGTTCAAGAGTCCGTTAATATTGTGTTTGATGATGCTACTGACTCTAGCAAAAATGTTACTCAAGTTGAAATTTCAGATCAATTCAAGGATGTTCGGGAATCACAAGAGCAAACAGAGGCGGAACCTGCGGACAATGTTGAGCCAACATCTGACTCAACATCTAAGCCAGAACAGAACACTGAGGCTGGACCCAGTGAAGTAAGACGTGATCCGCCATCTAAGATTTAGAAAGATCATCCCACTGATCTTATCATTGGAGACATGAACGAAGGAAGAAAGACCAGAGACAAACCACGCAAAGACTACAAGACGATGGTAAGAAACGTATGCATGAACTCGGTATACGCTGAGGTACGTTTTAATTGCTTTGTTTCTGAGGTAGAACCTAAGAATGTCCTTGAAGCACTCAAGGATAATTTTTGGATAAATGCGATGCAAGAGGAACTTTTGCAGTTCGAGAAAAACCAAGTCTGGATTTTAGTCCCACGGCCGATGGACATTAATGTCATAGGCACGAAGTGGATCTTTAAGAATAAATCGGATGAACTTGGTAGGGTTGTAAGAAACAAGGCATGTTTAGTAGCTCAGGGATATACTCAAGTAGAAGGGGTAGACTTTGATGAGACGTTTGCGCCCGTTGCTAGGTTAGAATCTATTAGACTTTTGTTAGCTATAGCATGTTGGCTTAACATCACATTACACCAAATGGATGTTAAGGGTCCGTTCTTGAATGGGTACATTGATAAGGAAATATATGTCGAACAGCCTAAAGGGTTCGAAGATCCCCATCATCCTAATCATGTTTTTAAGCTGCAGAAAGCTCTATATGGATTGAAGCAAGCGACTCGAGCTTGGTATGCAAGGTTAGCGACATTTTTACTTGAGTTTGGTTTCACACGAGGTGAGGCAGATCGAACTCTTTTTGTTAAAAGGGTTGGATCTGATATTTTGATTGCTCAAGTATATGTTGATGATATTGTCTTCGGCTCGAGCTCACAGTATTTACTAGATCAGTTTGTGCAGGCGATGAACACCACGTTCGAGATGAGCATGATTGGAGAGCTAACGTATTTCTTAGGATTGCAGATTAAGCAAAGTAGCGAAGGGATCTTTATGTCCCAGGAGAAATACGCGAAGAACATGGTCAAGAAGTTCGGGCTGGACACTGCAAAGGTAATGAAACGCCTATGGGGTCTACGCAAAAGGTAAGTAAAGACGATGTTGGGCAGAATGTTGACCCAACATTGTATCGTTCGATGATTGGCAGTTTATTATACTTATCTGCGAGCAGGCCTGACATAATGTATAGTGTTTGCGTATGTGCTAGATATCAATCTGAACCTAAGGTTTCTCATCTCAATGCTGTTAAGCGAATACTTCGTTATGTAAGTGGTCGTGTAGCCTAGGACTATGGTTTTCCAAAGACACTAACTTGAGTCTTGTAGGCTATAGCGATGCTGACTGGGCAGGTGACGAGGATGACCGCAAGAGTACAAGTGGCGACTGTTTCTTCCTAGGTAATAACTTAGTTGCATGGTATAGTAAGAAACAGAATTGTGTGTCCTTATCTACTGCTGAGTCCGAATATGTTGCGGCGGGTAGTTGTTGTACGCAATTATTGTGGTTAAATAGCATGTTAGTGACTATGGGTTAGAGTGCGAATCCGTTCTTATGTATTGTGATAACCTTAGTGCCATCAACATCTCTAAGAACCCCATTCAACACTCACGTACGAAGCATATTGACATTAGGCATCATTTTCTAAGAGACATGGTCGAAAAAGAGCAAGTGCATATTGAGCATATAGACACTAAGAATCAGTTAGCAGACATTTTCACGAAAGCTTTGGATTCTGAAAGGTTCTCGGACCTGAAGAAATCCATAGGTTTGCACATGTTAGTTTAAATGTTGGTCAAACATTTGGACCAGCATAGCATATGTCGAATTTGATGGTTACTGCTTTACTTTTGGTTCAATATTCTGTTCTGTTTTCCTGTGAAATGACTTGATTCTTCTTGATTGGTCCCAAAATGAACCCTATCCCTTTTTTAAAGGCTCTTGGTAATACGTTCATAGGTACACGGCATTCGCTGTGACGATGTACTTAGTGCGACTAAAAACCAATCCTTATTTCTTGTAAGCATGCTCATAAACTCTCGGCTAGATATAGGTTTTTGGTAATAAGATTCCTTAGGTACACGGCATTCGCGGTGACGATGTATACTATGCGACAAAAGGCCTAACCTTGAGGCTGAGGGTATAAGGGCAGTGCATAAAGTGCTTAAATATTTGAGGTGAAAGGGTAGAAATAATGGGAACTGATTTTGAGAAGAATTGAGCAGATAAGTCTAGGATTACTGAATCAGGATGTTGAGTCAAATGTTAGGGCAACATATGTGACTGTCAGTTTGATATTGCTACATTTTGTGCTTTCGTTTATTTGTGTCTGTCTTTAGTACTGCATTTGTTAGTATTGTGGGTCTATTTTAGTTATCTCTCATAATTGCATTAGAAATCCTCGAAGAACAGCTCTTTACACTTGTCTCTATGTGGTCATCGAAGTCGCTCAAAAGGTTAGTATTTCTTGATTCTACCTTGACTTTTGACTTAGTTGTTTTTTGGTTGAATCGTGATTTGAAAGCTCCTATTTTCTTGCATGACTTAGTCGTTGAACTGTTTTTTTGTGCTCGAACGTTGAATGAGGCATTTTACTATTATTAGCTTCAAGAATCATGACTAAGTTCATCCTTATCCAATTCATGCTTATGCTCAACGGTTATGTTCAGTCCACTAATCACACGTCTTCCCCATTTATCTGATTTGACAGTTTTTATTTGTGACCGTTGTGATTAAATAGAAAGAACATAAACTGATTTGAAAGCACTATTCACTCCACTCTCTCTCTACGATTTCACTCTGCTATTCACAATCGTATTCTAGGGTTTCAACTTGTACAATTCTTGATCTTTATTCCCCAAATTCAGGGTGCAAAATGTCGACCTCCCCTGTTAATCGTAATGTTGACCCAACATCTGGGGCTAACCCTGTTTTTCCAGTCCCAATTGAAGTTCAATCAGGACCGAGGGATATCGTCATCTACACAGGGCCATTTCAGCCACTCCGACCGGCGAGATCTCCACGCCGAACTTCAGAAGCTACAGCAGCAGCCCAGACCTCAAACCCAGCGAGAAGACCTGTGCAGACCAGAGTGGTGGGAGGATCGATAAACCTGGTAACTCCACCGGATATTGAGCCGAATCCAATCAGAACAGAACCATCTGAAGACGACGACGTGCCTTTGAGTGTCCGCTTTCAACGACCTCAGAAACGGCAAAGAAGCCCTTTTCCTGAGACGAACCCCAACACTGATATGAAGATGCGCAAGGGTTCCTCCTCAACGGCCAAGACTACGACTAAAAAGAAGCAAAGCAAACCCAGGCCAAGGCTCCTGTGCCAAAGAAGCGCCGAAGTGGCAGGATTAGACGCTCACTATACCCCACTTCAAACGCTGACGCCCCTGTCACTCTTTCCAGTGACTCGGAGGATACAATCGTCGACTCCACCACTTATGATAGCATCGACTCAGAGGTCTCAGACGAGGACTTCAAGCTTTCAGGGGGAGAAACACCCTCCTCTGTCTCGGAGTCCTTCACAGCCTCAGACAAAGAAGAGAACAACGACGAGGACGAATCGGACCTTGCTGAGACCTTGGAAGCCTTGAAGAAAAGGGTGGAGAAGCGCGCGGGGAAAAGGCCCATGGACAGTGATGATCAACCTTCTAAGAGGGCAAGGACTGACAGCTCACCCCAGCCAGCCTCAAGTCACCGTGCCATCTCTCCCGTTCCAGTCACCGATGAAAATGTTGGGTCTGATGTTGACCTAACATTGGAGGATTCAGACTGGGAGACTCCACTACCCGACCGAAAGTTCTACCGCACAGCCAACGAGGAGCTGTGGGATTCCCTCAGTCGAAGACTTTTGAGGGTTGAAAGGGTTGTGGACGTGGCGAGTTTCAGGAAGTACGGCGTGATGCAATTCCTGGAATCTCGACATCTCGGGCACATGGCAACGAGCTTAGGAACATACTGTGAGAGTGTCGTCCGCGAGGTATATGCTAACCTCTTTTTTAATGTTGCTGAGGCTAAGTCTCGTAAGTATGGGAAAGTCTTTTTAAGGGGGAGGCTTTATGATTTTTCATCTCGGGCTATCAATAAGTTTCTTGGGACGCCTGAGGTTGATATGTGCTATGAATATGATAACAATGAGGTGGTTAGGTTTATCACTGCTGGGAAGATTAATGTGTGGGAAGGAAACTGTCCGGGTAGTGCTTTAACGTCTCTATATTCAGTGCTTTTTAAGATTGGGGTTTGTAGTTGGTTGCCTACCTTGAATGAGGTGCGTGTGACTGAGCAAATGGCACATCTGCTGTTCGCTCTTGGCCAAGGGCTGCCGCTGAATTGGGGTGAAATAATCCTCAAACATATGTCTAATCAAGCGGAGCGGGTCAGCAAAGGGATTCTACCATACCCCTCGATCATATATGGTGTTCTGCTTCAAGGAGGTTTCCAGCCTACACGCAGAGACAAGGTGGTCTCTCAGAGAACTCCATATACCGTGCAGCCAAGCCATTTGGCCGGTTCAGACAGACTGGTGGATTTACCTTGGTGTACCCCAGGACAGCTGCCACAGCATGTTGTGCAGGATGTTGCCTCAACATCTACTCTGTCAGCCGACATCGACCGTCAGATCCAGTGTCTTGAAGACACCATTTCGTTCCTGACTTCTCAGCTATCCATATTAAAGGAGCTACTGATAAACATATTATAGTACGTTTATCATAGTATTTAATTGGCTCATAATAGAGTTTTCGTAGTCATTTTATGCACTTACTAACCCTATTTCTACTTGTTTTGGTATTATAAGGCTTTAGGACGAGTTTCGGGCGAAAAGGAGCGAAAACGAGGCAAAACGGCGCGAAAACGATGAAAACTGGTGAAGGTCATGGCCGTGACACCTAGTGCACCTGGCCGTGACACTTGGCAGAGAGTTAGACTGAAGACGGTCACGGCCGTGACACTTCTTGCACCAGGCCGTGACCCATAGCAGCAGCAACATTAGAAAATTCATATCTCTCAATCTAGACCTCGGATTGAGAATCCCTTTGGTCAGAATAAAGATTGGCAAGTCTTCTATCTGTGGTTAAAATTTCAGGTCAATCGGACATCGTTTACCCCTTCATCCGAGAGAAATACGAAACTGCCGCAAAGCTGTTGACAGGGTCACGGCCGTGACGCTACTGCACCAGGCCGTGACGAGCGGCAGTGAGCTCAATTTTTGCCCAGAGAGTGTCACAGCCGTGACCTATCTTGTCCTAGGCCGTGACAGTGTCGAATTTCACTATAAAAAGCCCAAATTCGACCCAGAAAAGGGAGAACTGATCAGAGATCAACCCTAATCCCTCTAGAGACGAAAAATAGCACAAAAGAACACAGATTCGCGTCCCGGAGCGCAAGAGACGGATCATCGACGAATTCACGCCCAATTTAACGAAGAACGAAGAATCATCAACGCTTTCATCACAGATCATCCGTATATCAAGATAATGAATTCTTCACCTTTATTCCTTATTTCTTTCGCTGTTTTCCCGTCGATTATGCGTAGCTAATTCCCCTTTGTGTTTGGGATTAGATGAACGCTAGGATGTTTCGTAGTTAAGACTTATGATTATCGTGACTATGTGTTTGACTATTTATTGTTCTATGAAATTGTTTCGTTACTTTAATATGTCTATGTGTTAAAGTAATCGTATGGAAAAACGTTTAGGGCGACAGCTAAACAACGTTTAGGCCGTTCGTAGAAGATAGGAATCGAGTATAGGGCGAAAGCAAATACTCGATCCTCGCCGTTAGTAATTACTGAATTTTAGATCCCCGCGAGCGTTTAGGGCGACAGCAAACTCGCGAGCGGGTAGGAAAATTACTGCGATCTAGTCAAAATCACGTAGGAACGATTCCAGTGTCTTAGCCGATAGCACCTAGCGGGATTCGAATCCCGAGCACATCTTTATTATCTGAAGCTTCGTATCAGTGTTAAGCGTATTTGAATCTCTAGTTGAGTTAGATATAATCTGTTAGGTTAAGTCATAAAACAATTTGCGTATTTTATTAGGCTAAATATCGAGTCGATAGGTCACTACTAGTACTTGATTTATTCCTTGTGTTCGATACTCGTTTACTCACTTTACTGCACTACAAACGATAGGTCCACTGCCTATCGCACGTCGGTGATAGTAATTAGGTATTCGTTTTAATTATTACTTGTCGCACTTTTCATTTACACACCACGTGTCGATCAAGTTTTTGGCGCCGTTGCCGGGGAACAAATTGATATTAGGAACACCGTAGTTCGGTAATTTAGCCACTTCTATTTGACGTTTTCTTTTTCTTTACTATTTGCGTTATTAGTTTTAATTTCGTTAGTTATTTTCCTACGTGATTATTAGTCTCGTATTAATTTCGACGTAGTTGTTTACTGCTTTGCTAATTTTCGTTTTCACTCATTGAAGGTACCACTCAGCGGTGAATGACCCGAAGCCATCCATCGGGTCCCATCGTTGACGCAGACCCTGATTTTGAGAGAAAGTTACGAAGGAAGCTTAAGTACGATACTGAAGGAGCTTTCATTAGCTCTCAGGATCCCTTAGTGTGCTATTCAGAGGATAGTTCACAGGAATCTACACAAAACTCTCGTGTAGAGGCAGCCGTAGATAGTCCCTACACAGAAGTAGACATGGCGGACCATAGAGTGCTCGTCCACGAGGAGGAGCCATCACTTCAGGACCTCCTCAAGAATGCCGCGCTAGGCGGTACGGAGTCGGCAATTGTCATCCCGCCGATCGAGAACAACAACTTTGAGCTGAAGCACTCTTGGCTTCAGATGATATTCCAGACAGCCCAGTTTGAGGGTAACCCCGACGACGACCCTTACTCCCATCTGAAGGCGTTTCTGACGGTGACCGACACCATCAAAATCAACGGGGTCCCGGGCAACGCGATCAAGCTGATGCTATTCCCGTTCTCGCTCAAATTCAGGGCGAAGGACTGGTTAGATATGTTGCCGCCCAGGTCGATCACTACCTGGGAGGAGATGCGAGCCGCCTTCATCAACCACTATTTCCCACTGTCGAAGGTGCTCAGACTAAAAACGGAGATCTCTCTGTTTCATCAGAAGGATTCAGAAAACCTCTACGAGGTTTGGGAACGATACAAGGCGCTATTGAAGAGGTGCCCACAGCACGGGATGTCGAAGGCAGCCCAGATCAACCGATTCCACGAGGGGCTCAATGATCAGACGGTCCATATGTTAGACGGAGCCGCAGGAGGAGGGCTCGTGAAGCTCAACGCCACTGACGCGTGGAATTTGATTGAGGACTACTCGAGGAACAGTTTCATGAGGGGCAATGCCCGAATGAAGACAACCGGTGTGTTCGGAGTTAGCGAGGAGACGGCCACTAATGCCAAGATCGAGGCGCTCCAGCAGCAAATCGCTTCGACGAACTCACAGTTGCAGACAGTGATTGGTGCATTGCTTCCCAAGTCCGGGCAGACTCAGCCCGTGAACGCCGTGGCCACCACCACACCGACACAGCACACGCCTTACGTACCATTATGCGGGATTTGCGGCGCAGCCCACGAGACCTCAAATTGCCAACTTGGGCAGCCGCTGGAACACGTAGATTATATGGGAAATTACCAAGGCGGCCAGCGAAGTTTCTAGCCTCGGGCACATCCAAACCTGGCGTACGGGAACCAGAACCATCATAGCCAAGGACCACCAGGATTTCAGCCCAGACCTTCCGGGTTCCAAAACGGGCCGCCACGACAGTACCAGAACGCGCCCGCAGGAGGATCCGATGATATGAAGGAAATGAAGGATATGATGAAGACACTCCTCACGAATTTCAGCAGCACCACCGCAGCCCACGAAAGCCGAATGACAAAGATGGAGGAGTACATGGAGGCGAATGACATCCGTGCTCAGAATACAGACGCCTCGATCAAGAGGTTGGAGCAGCAAGTGGGGCAATTAGCAAAGCAAATGGCGGGGCGAAATCAAGGATCACTCCCGAGCTACACCGAGACAAACCCCAAGGAGTATTGCAATGCGGTAACCCTGAGGAGCGGGAGAGGATTACAAGAAGCTCCCACCAAGCAGAATTTAAAGGAGAAAGTCGATTTCGAGGGCCACGACGAGCCAGAAGTGGAGGAAAGCAAGAGCGACAGAGTCGAGAAGGTCAAGGATGACGAGAGAAAGACGCGACCATTCGTGAAGCCGTATCAACCAAAGATCCCGTACCCAGCTCGGTTGAGGGAAGTTGCACCTGAAAAAGAGAAGGTTCAACCTAAAAAGGAGGAGGCTGCACCTGAAATAGAAAAAGCGAGGGAGAACGAGCGGCCACCAGTGATGCCGTACCAGCCGAAGATTCCATATCCAGCACGGTTGAAGAAGGACAAAGACGAGGCGCTAATTGGCAGATTCATGGGTATGTGCAAAGAATTACATATTAACTTATCGTTTGTTGAAGCTATTGCGCAGATGCCCAGTTTCGTTAAGTTCCTGAAGGACTTGCTGACGAATCGACGGAAGCTCGAACACATCTCCATGGTATACCTACGAGGAGAGTGCTCGGCGATACTCCGGAGCAAGATACCGAAAAAGCTCAAGGATCCATGGAGTTTTACTATTCCTTGTCTGATAGGTGATTTAGTTGTTGAGCATGCTTTAGCTGATCTAGGCGCTAGCATAAATTTAATGTCGTACTCCATGTTTAAGCGCTTAGGATTAGGTGAACCACGACCCACTAGGATGAGTATTCAATTGGCCGATAGATCGTTAAAATACCCCCTAGGTGTTATTGAGGATGTTCTAGTTAAAGTCGATAAGTTCGTTATCCCTGCTGATTTTGTGATCCTAGAGATGGACGAGGATGAAAATATTCCATTAATTCTAGGTAGACCATTCTTAGCTACAGGCGAGACTCTGATAGATGTTAGGAACGGAACATTGACTTTGAATGTAGATGGCGAGAAAGTTACGTTTAATATGACTGACTCGATGAAAAAGAGTAGTGAGTACAATAATAGATGCTACTACTTCGATGTTTGTGAGCATGATTTCTCGTCTTCTGTGCAAGGTTTATCACATGTGTTGAGCGAGGAGAAAGACGACGAGCCCATTATAGTCGTCGAGGAGAACGGTGACGAAGTTAAGGACAAGAGTCCAGGCGAGAAGCGACCACCACTAGAGTTGAAACCACTACCCGGCGAAAAACGACACCTCCAAGGTATGGATGTAGGCGAGGGAGACATAAGCAGAAAAGATGTGTTGTACCTCGACTTCCAGCCACCCTAAGCGAACGAAAGCACGTCCGGCTAAAGGCGGTAAAGGAAGCGCTTCTTGGGAGGCAACCCAGGTTTTATCTATCTAGTATTTTTTTTATCATGTCTATTATTATTATCATTCATGTTTTTTTTTTTCTGTTACGTTTAGTTTTCCTTTTAGTCATGTCAGGCATCACGAGTCACGATACGACAACCATCACGCGTTTAGTCACGACCACGTCAACATTTTTCGTCAGGGAAGTTTCGTTCTCTTACACCTACTTTTCCCTTTCGTTTATTCAAATTTTACGTTGAGGACAACGTACGGCTTAAGTGTGGGGAGGGGAATTTAGGTTGAAAACTTACGTGAAAATTTTTAATTTTTTATGACGTGTCTGTGAGCTATAAATTTCGTTGAAAGGCATGAATTTATTGAATTCAGGCACGATTTTTGCGCATTATCTCGAGTTAGTCTGCATTATTATGAATTCTTGTGAGCAATTAGGATATGCATGACTGATCGAATCATGTCTGCCTGAATAGATGTAGCACTATTTTAAGAGATTCGTACACATAACCCTGTTTCGTTGTGAGAGTTTGAGCCTGACGAGCTTATGCTTATTTTTTCTTGATTGTGTGACGTGCCTAGTCTATATCTCTCTAGAACTTGCATGTCTGATGCGTGTTGAAACTATTTTGGTGTGTTAGTGTGAAAAATGATGAGGGCATTATGAATTAAGTCCAGGGCCAGATTTTCCCACCATGACTAACCACATTAGTTAGCCACTTTGAACCTGAGCCTATTCGTTTGTTTACCTCGTAAATTATAAGAGCCACCGACCCGAATAAGCCTCCAGAGATTATCTGAACCTGAGTTGATTAGAATAGAGCAGAAGTCGAACTTGAGAGTTACCGTTTCAGTGTATGATTTGATGTTCTTCTCTGCTATTCATGAAATGACTCGTGCCTTACTTGACCGTTTTCTGAAATGATCCCTTGCATAAGCCTTCCCATAACCCTTTGGCAAGATATAGGTTTCGGTAATAAGTATCTTAGGTACACGGCATTCGCTGTGACGATGTATTCTATGGGACAAAAGCCGAACCTTGATGTTTTTAGGGAATAAGGGCAGTGCACAAAAGTAGAGCGTAACTAATGTGAAAGGGCAGAAAATGAAAGGGAACTGAGTCGAGAGGGTCGGGCAGAAAAGTCTAGGATTTCAGACGAGAACGTTGAGTCTTATGTTGGGACGTGTGATTGTATGTTTGATCATGCTGTGTTCTTTGATAATTTTTGCTTAAGTGTCCTAGCTCTAAGATTAAGTGTTCATTATATATGCTTATCGCTTCATGATTATTCGACCCGTTTCTCCAAAAAGACCCTCAGATTTATGCTTGCCACATTAAGTAGTAGAGATGCGATTGCTTGCAAGTTTATGGTAGGGGCGGGACTAGTGCACGAATTGAGCGATTCACTATATGCTAGCCTATACACTGAGTGATTTTGAGCGAATCCCATGTGAGATATGAGTCTCGATTGGCAGTGCGAAGGAAGTTTAGGTAGACAAGTGCAAGTCATTAGTGTGATGTCCATAATTGTTCGCTTGATTTTGTTTCATGTTTTCTAGCTTTGATGATAAATTGCGAACAATCGTGCCGTTATCTTGATTTGTACCTTCTCTGACTTCCAATTTACTTGGGACAAGCAAATGCTTAAGTGTGGGGAGGTTTGATAAACGTATTATAGTACGTTTATCATAGTATTTAATTGGCTCATAATAGAGTTTTCCTAGTCATTTTATGCACTTACTAACCCTATTTCTACTTGTTTTGGTATTATAAGGCTTTAGGACGAGTTTCGGGCGAAAAGGAGCGAAAACGAGGCAAAACGGCGCGAAAACGATGAAAACTGGTGAAGGTCATGGCCGTGACACCTAGTGCATCTGGCCGTGACACTTGGCAGAGAGTTACACTGAAGACGGTCACGGCCGTGACACTTCTTGCACCAGGCCGTGACCCATAGCAGCAGCAACATTAGAAAATTCATATCTCTCAATCTAGACCTCGGATTGAGAATCCCTTTGGTCAGAATAAAGATTGGCAAGTCTTCTATCTATGGTTAAAATTTCAGGTCAATCGGACATCGTTTACCCCTTCATCCGAGAGAAATACGAAACTGCCGCAAAAATTGTTGAGAGGGTCACGGCCGTGACGCTACTGCACCAGGCCGTGACGAGCGGCAGTGAGCTCAATTTTTGCCCAGAGAGTGTCACGGCCGTGACCTATCTTGTCCTAGGTCGTGACAGTGTCGAATTTCACTATAAAAAGCCCAAATTCGACCCAGAAAAGGGAGAACTGATCAGAGATCAACCCTAATCCCTCTAGAGACGAAAAATAGCACAAAAGAACACAGATTCGCGTCCCGGAGCGCAAGAGACGGATCATCGACGAATTCACGCCCAATTTAACGAAGAACGAAGAATCATCAACGCTTTCATCACAGATCATCCGTATATCAAGATAATGAATTCTTCACCTTTATTCCTTATTTCTTTCGCTGTTTTCCCGTCGATTATGCGTAGCTAATTCCCCTTTGTGTTTGGGATTAGATGAACGCTAGGATGTTTCGTAGTTAAGACTTATGATTATCGTGACTATGTGTTTGACTATTTATTGTTCTATGAAATTGTTTCGTTACTTTAATATGTCTATGTGTTAAAGTAATCGTATGGAAAAACGTTTAGGGCGACAGCTAAACAACGTTTAGGCCGTTCGTAGAAGATAGGAATCGAGTATAGGGCGAAAGCAAATACTCGATCCTCGCCGTTAGTAATTACTGAATTTTAGATCCCCGCGAGCGTTTAGGGCGACAGCAAACTCGCAAGCGGGTAGGAAAATTACTGCGATCTAGTCAAAATCACGTAGGAATGATTCCAGTGTCTTAGCCGATAGCACCTAGCGGGATTCGAATCCCGAGCACATCTTTATTATCTGAAGCTTCGTATCAGTGTTAAGCGTATTTGAATCTCTAGTTGAGTTAGATATAATCTGTTAGGTTAAGTCATAAAACAATTTGCGTATTTTATTAGGCTAAATATCGAGTCGATAGGTCACTACTAGTACTTGATTTATTCCTTGTGTTCGATACTCGTTTACTCACTTTACTGCACTACAAACGATAGGTCCACTGCCTATCGCACGTCGGTGATAGTAATTAGGTATTCGTTTTAATTATTACTTGTCGCACTTTTCATTTACACACCACGTGTCGATCAGCTACGTTCTTCCCAAAAAGGGGGAGTTGAGGCAGAAGTTGCAAGGGAAGAAGCTGAGACAAGAGGCGAAGGAGCTGCAGATTTAGGGGGAGATGACCAAGGGCAGAACGAGACTGGAGATGCTGCAGATTTAGGGGGAGGTGACCAAGGGCAGAACGAGACTGAAGATCAACAAGGATAAGGAGTTGAAGCCAGAGCTGAAGAACACGAGGCTTGGACTCAATTGAGAGTCTTAAAATTTAGATCCTTGTCCAAATATTTTGTGCATGCCTGCCTGCCTTTGATTATGTGCCTGCGTTTGTGTTTAGTGGTTTGTGTGTTTATGCCTTTGGACAAATTTTTCTTTTGCAGATGTTTTTTTTCAGGACCTCTAAGGCGTGTACTATTTTCTAGTACTTTGAATAGTTTTTTGTGCTATTCTGTTTTTCGTCTAACTCTAACCATCTTTTAATGTTTTGTGGTTGAGTAGATATGGCCTTCAGGGGGAGTTTCAATACGACTAACTTCTGCATTGGTTTTGGGAAGAAAGATAAAAAGGGGGAGATTGTTGATGTTGAGCTTTCAACAGAAGCAATGTTGGGGTAACATTCAAGTCAACATTTGTTGGCCGAGAATGTTCCCTAGCTCAGTTTTATCTTTCATGCCCAAAACTAATTTTATTGATGACGTGGCATTTTTCTAGTATTATGCAGGATATGGATAAGTGCTGGAAGCATTCAAACCGAGTGGAAAACGTGTGGATGAGCTAGGACGAAAATGAGAAAGAAGCATACTAAAAATAGGAGACTTGGAGCTTAAGTGAAGACCAAGTTCGTAGGAGTGACCAAGTCGACCTAAAACGTTCATCAACTATCCAACTTTACTTAGTGGGCGTTAGTGGACGTTGTGGGCCTTCACCAAGTCATTGGAAGAAGTTTCTTACAAGTCGAAGAGCTATATAAGTCGAAGGACTTAACTTTTTGAAGTACGACGAACAACGAGCGAGAAAAGGCTTTCGAGCGAGCATTCAACTTCAAAGAGAGATTTTCTTTTTAAGTCTAGCTTTTCAGAGATCAAGAGATCTTGTAGTTTGTAGAATCATTTTTGATTCGTAGGTTTTTGCTAGACGTTTTTAACTATCTTTTTTTGATAGTTTGTAATCCATCTTTATAGTGGATTTTTGCGCCTTGAGGCACGCAGCAAGTTATTTGACTTGCTGCACAAAATCATCTCTTGTGTGCATTCTGTTCCGTCGTTATTTTACTACCATTTTCGCTGTGCTTAAAAAGTGAGAGTGAGTGTTAGCCCAACATCTCATCTAACATCAGTGTGTTTTACATCCATTTTGTACGGGACCACCTTCACAACGCAACCCTCGTAATCCAACAAGCAAATGGTAGAGCTTACAAGGTTTACTACAATCCTATCCCTGCTGGCGATATCATGAAACTAAACACTGGCCATTACGTTGCTCTGCTGCTCACCACCACCACGGCCGCCGCCCAATGCAAGAACGCCCCTCTTCGCGTGATGAGGATAAAGCTTCTGAGACCTAGCGACACCCTTGTTCTCGGGCATGTGTACAGGCTTGTGACTTCCCAAGGTTTGTTTTTCTCTTTACTTGAAGATGGATTAGTTATTCCTTTATTTTTCGAGTGTTGAGGTTTGCAGAGGTAATAAAAGCAGTGAAGGCGAAGAAGGAAAGGCATTCGATTTTTTCAGATTCTCAAAGATCAACAAGCAACGCCAAAGTTAAGTCAGCAACAGCTTCCAAAGGCTTCAGACCATGGCAGCCATCGTTACACAGCATCTCTGAGTCTTTTGGAACTTAAAGATATGGTTTTTACTTTATTTTTCTTCTTTATGTTCTATTTTGAATTAGAAGTCATGCAGTGGATATCCTGTATATTGCTTCAGCAGAGAGCATTAAATTCTACTACCTCCGTCCCAAACTATTATGGACATTTGGGGTATGACACGGTTTATAAGAAATTGAATATTTTAATAATATAGTACAATTAAAAGGTGAAAAGTGTATATTTTGACACGTCTTTTAAGAATATTTAATAGTATTATATTGATTGTTTGTGGTAGTTTTTTGCTATAAAAGGAAATGTCCAAAACGGTTTGGGACGCCCGATATAGTAAAATGTCCAAAATGGTTTGGGAGGGAGTAATAAAAAACTTTGACTGGCGTTTTGGAACAATGATGTGTAGAGTATTCATTATTTCATTTAGTACCACCTGACTTAACCGGGCTTGGGCTTTCTAGGATTCTTAATGGGCCTTTGTAAAGCCCAACATCATTTCGGCCCTAATAGTGGCTCATACCTTGTCGGCACTATAATAAACTTCTGTACAAGAAAAATAATCAAAGTGGGAACACAGCTTTTACCCTTTCTTGTTCATTTCTACAAGAAAACCATATACTTTCTTTTTTCCAAGTGGGAGGATGCGTAATATCTATAACAACAATGGGAGGATAATATGCCTTATCTTTGGCTTATCTCTTTCGCCAGTTGCGTCCCACTAAACATATACTTATTTCTCTCCTTTGCATTGAAACAAGAACTAGTAAGGAATATTCCCTCTCATTGACTTTCTTTGGCGTTTGTTTAACATGTAATAAATTCTGTAGCTTGTAAGGTGCCTCGAAAATATAATTTGGTGAATATAATTAATTAAAGATTAAAAAGCACCACCGCGGACGGCCGCCACGCGTTGAAAGGTCACTTTACTTATCATCGTCACAGATATATAAAAGCCCCCTCCACCTTTCTTGCCAGCATTACCTCGTTCTGTCCGAAAGCTAGAGATAAGCTAGAGAGGGAAAGAATAGATGGATCCTTCCTCTGAGTTTATGCTGTTTGGTGTTAGGGTCAAGGTCGATCCAATGAGGAAAAGTGCCAGCATGAACAATTTATCTGATTACCAGCCTGTTAACGCCGAGAACGAACTCCCCCCGTCGGCGCCGGAGACTGGTGGCCCCGCCGTTGGTTACGCCTCCGCGGACGACTCCGTTCCTAGGCGCAGCAGACGCGTTCGTAAGCGAGGTAACCCACGTCTTTTTGCTAATTCAAAAGTTTGCTGCTTTTTTTTTGCTAGCTGTGTGTGGGCTGTGTTTGTTGATGTGATTACAAGAAATTGGAGACGCAAAGGCTCGGCCTTTTTTCATTCGTCTTCCCAATTGTGAAAGCTTGTTACTTTTTTAGTGCCTTTTTTTTGTTACAAGATTGCATAAGCTTTTGATAGGCTTTTCTTGGATCTATTTGAGGTTGGAATTGAGTTGTTTTTTGTTATGTTAAGGAACTCCATGGACTGAAGAAGAACACAAGCTGTTCCTCATGGGATTGCAGAAGGCTGGGAGAGGAGATTGGAAAAGTATCTCTAAAAACTATGTTAAGAGTCGTACGGCTACTCAAGTGGCTAGCCACGCTCAAAAGTACTTCCTCAGACAAGCCAATGTTAACCGTAGAAGACGACGCTCTAGCCTCTTCGATATCACCACCACAGACTCTGTAATACTCTTCTCTATGCTTTCACCCTATGCCTTCCTTCTTTCATGTTTGTTTCTGTTGATCAGTAAGTACACATCTCTATCAGGTTAATGGAAACAACAATGTTGTTGAAGACAGCCCTGCTCAGAATTCTCTTCTTCTTCCTCAGTCGTTTATGATGCCTAGGCCTGTTATTGCAGCAAACAACAACAGTACAGTGGCTGGGAATCGGAATGCTACCCATCGTTTTCCCAACATAGGACAGGCAATGCACGTCGATTCTCAGCCATCTTTGCAGATTTCATTGTCTTCGGGGATCTATGTTCTTAAGCCGACGATGGATAGTTCGGTTAGTGTTGCTTGAAGGAGAAAATGATGATCGTTTGGCCCTTTTTCTAAGTGATAATGCTTTGAGTTTTGCTCTTATATTCCTTCCTCCCCTGCTTTTGTACAGACCGTGAAAGAATTATCATTGAGCTTTTGTTTGTCTTTTCTTCTTCTATGCAAGAGTCTCTATACATTGTTAATTATAGCTTGTCTGTTTTTCTCTTCGAATAATTAAATGAATGAGCATTGGATTGTGTCAATGTTTCTTTTTTCTTTTTGCTTTTATCTAATCTTCTATATATATAGTCATCTAATGAAAAGAAAAAATTGAAGACTTGTGACGAGTTGTGGAAATGGTTGCTAATTGTAGGATAAAATAGATGAAAGTTTGAAAATATGGAGATGAATATGACCAAACCAGTAATATTTATAAAATAACGGATTTTTTATTTAAATTTTGAAAATGTATTAAAAAAATATGATTTGAAAAGGAGACTTGGTGCGAAGAATTATGAATCATAATAATATCCCTATATTTGAGGTGGTTTGTTATATCCAAGTCCACAAATAAATAACAAATTGGAGTATTCCAAAACCATACAATCACGAAACACAATTAGCAAACATAATCATATAATGGCGACCTCATCATCATCATCATCATCGAAGGAAGAAGGTCTAATTCGTCATCCTAAGATGACGCATGCGAACCTCTTCAAATGGCCTCAATCAGATAGAGATTATTTGAAGTCTTTAAGCTCCAACAATAATGGTAATGATAATAATAATAATATGATGATGCATGGCGATCGTGGGTTGGTGCGTGCGTATATGAGAAGAGGGGCTTTCCTTCGAAGCTACCGTTTTACTATTAAGAAGAGAAAGGAAGATCATCATCATCATCATAGTACGATCATTGTTAAAGACGACAAGGTGGCGCAGACGATGGCTTCTTCTTTTGCTGATAATATTATGAGAAAGGTTATTGTAGGTTTTCGCTGCGTCGCCATTGATGTTAGGGACTGAGTTGTGTATATATATGCGCCGCTTCTTATTTTATTTTTTATTTCGACATTCTTTTTAGGGGTGTTTGTTTTGGGGTGATCTTCCAAAACATCACCGTGATCCTTCCGTTACCACTTATCACTGTGTTTGTTTAGTCTATGTGACGAGTCAACACCCGGAATGATGGATCACCTAGGTGATGAACTGGGGTGATATTTATATTTTAGATCACTCCAAAAAGCCCACGTAATCCATGTGAAACAAACACCCTAAGAGTTTTCTTTCACGTACGACGAAGTACTTGACTGCAAAGTTTTGTCACTTTTTTTTACGAAAGAAGAGGAAAAATACTTCTCCATCTAAAAAAACTCTCATCTATGAGCCCTCAGTCAAAATGATGACTAAATCCAATCTGACCCAATAATGGGCCCATAATACAATCTGTGCCAACGTTGGGCCCAAACGAGAGGCCCTGAATATAAGTGGGCCACCACACGCATCCTAGTTGAGATGACAGTGCATGAGATATTTGAAGCGTGCGTGCCCATGCAATGAATGACGACGATATATGCATGTGTGCTATTTATTTGGGTGTTGTTTTAGACACAATATGAAATATGCTATTTATTTGGGTGTTGTGTTAATGTTGAGCATTCAACACTGGCAATGTTGGGGTAACATTCTAGTCAACATCTGTTGACTGAGAGTGTTCCCTTTCTCAGTTTTATCTTTCATGCCCAAAACTTGTTTAATCCGTATCTTGGCTATTTTTAGTGATGTGCAGGACTTATATAAGGATAGGGAATGGATCAAACCGTGTGGGAAACATGTGGAGTTGCTTGAACGAATTTAGGAAGTGCAATTACTATAAATAGAAGATTTGAAGATCAAAAGAGATCAAGTCAAGCAACGACCAAGATTAGAAGATCTGAATATCAAAGAAAATCATTCAACCAGCTGCCATAAATAGGAGATAAGGAATCGGCCAATGAGATGAGAAGATTCGAACTAAATATACACTATATTTAGGGAGATCTTCGAAGAGATATTTGAAGAGATATTCAAGGGATCTTTTTACCAATTCAAGAGGGAGCCAAGGTCTATAAATAAGAGTTATTTTCGAGCTGCAAAGTACGACTTTCGAGAGAGCTTTCATGGAGTAACTTTGAGCGACATATTGAGCGAAAACGATGAGCGAAACACATATCGAGTTTTACATATTGCGAGAGTTGTCTTTAGTCTAGCTTTTCAAAGGTCGAAAGATCTTGTAGTTTGCAGAATCCTTTTTGATTCGTAGGTTTTGCTAGACGAGTTTTTGACTATCCTTTTTGATAGTTTGTAATCCATCTTTATAGTGGATTTTTGCGCCTTGAGGCACGCAGCAAGTTATTTGACTTGCTGCACAAAATCACATATCGTGTTCGTTTCGTTTAATCACTAAGTACTTTATATTTCCGCTGTGCGCTTTGAGTGATAGTGAGTATTAGCCCAACATCACGTCCAACATCAGTTTACAACTTAGTGTGTTTTACATCCATTAGTACGGGACCACTTCAAAGTGGTATCAGAGCCTACGCTTGACGTTACTAAGCGCTGAAGATCCTTTATAATGGATTTTTCAAGTTCAAATTATGTCGGCAAAGTCCCAGTGTTAGACGGCTCCAACTACGCCTATTGGAAAGTTCGTGTTCGGCAGTGCATCAAATCCATAGATTTGCGAGCATGGGAGTCTGTGCTCCACGGTTATTCTACACCAAAAACTGTCCAGGATGTTGATGGTGAAGTCGTTGAGAAACCAGTCAATCAGTGGACTCTCCAAGAGAAGAGCGCCGCCGAGTTCAATGATAAAGCCCTTAATGCCATCTTCTCTTCTGTGGATATCTTCATGTTCAAGATCATACAAAATAGTACTACGGCAAAGGATGCGTGGGATCTACTTCAGAGGTACTGTGAAGGCGATGCGAGTGTGAAGCAGACACGTTTTCGGCTACTCCTCAACCAATTCGAAAACCTCAGAATGAAGGATGATGAGGATGTTACCACATACTTCGGCAAAATTCTGTCGATCTCGAGCGAGTGCGCCAGTCTCGGGGAGCCGATCGCGAATAAGGTATTAATATCTAAAGCAATTCGAACACTAAATGCGAAGTTTAATGTGAAGGTAGCTGCGGTCGAGGAAGCCCACAATTTGTCGACGATGGATCTCAACACGTTGTTGAACATCATGAAGAACTTTGAGACCAATCTCGAAGTACAAGATAGGGCCTCCCGCGGAAAAAGTCTCGGACTGATCAGTCAGCCATCCAAAGATCTAACTGAGGTTGACCCCAATTGCGATGAGGATATGGCTATGTTCGTAAAGAAATTCACAAAGTTTCTTCAGAAGAAGAATGTCGAGCAGAATGTTGGCCCAACATTCAGGAAGGGCCAGAATGCCAAGGCAGAACCTTCGTCTGCGCCTCCGTTCGTTAAACGCAAACCTGATGGAAAGAAGAAGAACATCAACTATGATTCTGTGAGATGCTATGAATGTCAAGGTTGGGGTCATTTCGCCAACGAATGTGCCAACACACTTCGCAAGCATGGGAAATCACTTTGGGTTGATCTTTCCGACGATGAAGATGAGGAACAGTACCCTAAGGAGTCCAGGCATTCATCAGTAACCATACACTGCTTCTCAGACAACGAAGAAGAAGATCATCAAATTGGCTTTACGGCGGTAACTGATGTTGAGCCAACATTTGACTCAACATCTGGGAAACAAATCATTTTTGATTATGATGACTCAAACTGTTTTGATGGGTTTTTGAGTTCTGATGATTTAGGTACAGAATGTTGCGAAGAAGTTCAGCTGAGCGAAGCCCTTGAGTTGATGTCCGCACAATACGAAATTGAGAAGGCGAAAAATTTGCAACTCAAAGCCGCTGTTGAAGTACTGTCCAAGGAGAATGAGAAGAATGAAAAACTGATCGAAAGCTTGGTGGATGGTATGAACAAAATGGAGGCCGTGCTGACTCGTAAAGACACAGAAATTGACAAGCAACAGAAGCGGGTTTACGAGGCTGACCAGACCTTCTTGAAATTGAACAAGGGTAAATCGACCCTTGATGAGCCTAAAATAGTTTTTGTGAAACCTCGTGCCACGAATGATGTTAGTGAAAATGTGAGAGTAAACCCGAGTCCGAAGCATGCTACCCCTGAGAATAAGGATAGCTCATATATTTGCCATCATTGTAAGCAAACTGGTCACTTAAAACCATTTTGCTGGAAATTGAAGAGGGAGATTTCTGCAAAGAAGTCGATGTCGGCTGAAATGTCACCCAACATTCTGCTCAACATTGAGAAATCAGTGTTGAAAGGAGTGGATGGAGAAAACTCAGCTGGCTCATCTTCGAATTCTAGTAAACAGAATGCTGTTATATCTACTAAGAAAGTTTGGCTCGAGAAATCTGGTCCTAAATGCCATGTAGTGTATACCTCTTTGCGAGCTAACGTGACAGGTTCATGGTACTTCGATAGCGGGTGTTCCCGACACATGACGGGTACCAAGGATTATCTTAGCGATTATATACCATTAAGAAGTGGATCTGTGACGTTCGGAGGAGGTGCTAAAGGGCGAATTCTCGGCCGAGGTAGACTCAACGTGCCCGATTTTCCCAAGTTGAGCAATGTGCTCCATGTTGACGGGCTCGTTGCGAATCTAATCAGCATAAGCCAACTCTGTGATGATGACCTTGAGGTAAGGTTTAATAAAGAATGTTGTGAAGTGTTTAACAGCAATTCTGTGCGAGTGATGGCAGGTAAAAGATCGAGCGATAACTGCTACCTAGTCGGCGACAAATCCGGTGTGAAGGACGTGTGCCAACTATCAAAAGCCGAGGACGATGTGGTACTTTGGCATTTCAAATTGGGCCACGTTAACTACCGAACCTTGGAGCAGCTTATCAAACACGGAGCCATCAGAGGTATCCCAAAGCTCAAGGAGTTTGGTAAGGTTGTTTGTGAGTCATGTTTGAAGGGTAAGCAAGTGCATGCTAGCCATAATGTTGACCAACATGCTGCCCAACATTTTAAAACTGCTCATTGTTTTCAGCTTATTCACATGGATTTGATGGGTCCGATGGAAGTAGATAGCATTGGTGGTAGGAAATATGCATATGTGCTCGTGGATGACTTTTCTAGATATGCATGGATATTCTTTCTTAGGGAAAAATCTGAATCTTTCGATTTCTTTAAAAAAATTTTTGCCATGATTAAGAACAATTTTAGTGCTACTATTTTTCGTATTAGGTCTGATCATGGTAGAGAATTTGAAAATCAATCATTTGATGAATTTTGTGATAAGAAAGGTATTATGCATGAGTATTCATCTCCTAAGACGCCCCAACAAAATGGGGTGGCCGAAAGGAAGAATAGGACTTTACAAGAAATGGCATGTGTTATGTTGCATTCTAAGAGTCTTTCGAAGAGGTTTTGGGCTGAAGCGTTGCATACGGCATGTCATATATCTAATCGTGTGTTCTTCCGTCATGGTACTAAAATGACTTCGTATGAATTGTTGAATGGGAAAAAGCCTACTGTCAAGTACTTTCATGTTTTTGGATGCTACTGCTATATGTTGAATGATCGTGAGTACTTGACTAAGTTCGATTCGAAAAGTGATAAGTGCATTTTCTTAGGATACTCGTCTAATAGCCGCGCATATCGTGTGTATAACTTGCGCTTGAAGTCCGTTCAGGAATCAGTGAATATTGTGTTTGATGATACTACTGATCTTAGCAGAATGTCCCCTCAAGTTGATATTTCAGATGTTATACAAGCTGTCAGTGAAACAGAGGATGAAAATGTTGAGCCAACATCTGACTCAACATCTGTGCCAGAACAGAACACTGGGGCTGGACCCAGTGAAGTGCGACGAGATCCGCCAGCTAAGATTCAGAAAGATCATCCCTCTGACCTTATTATTGGAGACGTGAACGAAGGAAGGAGAACCAGAGACAAACCACGCAAGGATTATAAGTCTATGGTAAGAAACGTATGCATGAACACAGTATACGCTGAGGTACGTTTTAATTGTTTTGTGTCTGAAATAGAACCTAAGAATGTCCTTGAAGCTCTCAAGGATAATTTCTGGATAAATGCGATGCAAGAGGAACTCTTGCAGTTTGAGAAAAACCAAGTATGGACCTTAGTCCCACGGCCGAAGGACATTAATGTCATAGGCACGAAGTGGATCTTTAAGAATAAATCTGATGAACTTGGTAGAGTTGTTAGAAACAAAGCACGTTTAGTAGCTCAGGGTTATACGCAAGTTGAGGGCATAGACTTTGATGAGACGTTCGCTCCCGTGGCTAGGTTAGAATCAATTAGGTTGTTATTAGCTATTGCATGTTGGCTTAACATCACGTTACACCAAATGGATGTTAAGGGTGCGTTTTTATATGGGTATATTGATAAAGATATCTATGTTGAACAACCTAAGGGATTCGAGGATCCACATTTTCCTAACCATGTTTTTAAGCTGCAGAAAGCTTTGTATGGACTAAAGCAAGCGCCTCGAGCTTGGTATGGTAGGTTAGCTACATTTTTACTTGAATTTGGATTCACTCGAGGTGAGGCAGACCGTACGCTGTTTGTTAAAAGAGTCGGTTCTGATCTTTTAATTGCTCAAGTTTACGTAGATGATATCGTTTTTGGGTCGAGCTCACAGTCCATGTTAGATCAGTTTGTGCAGGCGATGAACTCCACGTTCGAAATGAGCATGATTGGAGAGCTAACTTATTTTTTAGGCTTGCAGATTAAGCAGAGCGGCGACGGGATCTTTATGTCCCAAGAGAAGTACGCGAAGAACACTGTCAAGAAGTTCGGATTGGACACAGCAAAGGTAATGAAAACGCCTATGGGGTCTACGCAAAAGGTAAGTAAGGACAATGTTGGACAGAATGTTGACCCAACATTGTATCGATCTATGATAGGCAGTTTATTGTACCTATCTGCTAGTAGACCTGACATCATGTATAGCGTATGCGTATGTGCTAGATATCAGTCTGAGCCTAAGGTTTCTCATCTTAATGCCGTTAAGCGTATTCTTCGTTATGTGAGTGGAACGTGTAGCCTAGGATTGTGGTTCTCCAAAGATACTAATATGAGTCTTGTAGGCTATAGCGATGCTGATTGGGCAGGTGACGAGGATGATCGCAAGAGCACAAGTGGCGGCTGTTTCTTCTTAGGTAATAATCTTGTTGCATGGTATAGTAAGAAGCAAAATTGTGTGTCTTTATCTACTGCTGAGTCTGAGTATGTTGCGGCGGGTAGTTGCTGTACGCAATTAATTTGGTTGAATAGCATGTTGTGTGACTATGGGTTAGAGTGCGAATCTGTCCTCATGTATTGTGATAACCTTAGTGCCATAAACATATCTAAGAACCCTATCCAGCATTCACGCACGAAGCATATAGATATAAGGCATCATTTTCTGAGAGATATGGTCGAAAAAGAGTTAGTCCGCATTGAGCATATAGACACTAAACATCAGTTAGCAGACATTTTCACGAAAGCATTAGATTTTGAAAGGTTCTCGGACCTGAAGAAATCCATAGGATTGCACATGTCAGGTTAAATGTTGGTCCAACATTTGGATCAACATAGCATATGTCAAATATGATGGTTACTGCTTAAATGTTTGATTAAATATTCTGTTATGTTTTCTTGTGAAATGACTTGATTCTATTCGACTGGTCCCTAAATGAACCCAATCCCTCTTTAAAGGCTCTTGGTAATACGTCCCTAGGTACACGGCATTCGCTGTGACGATGTACTTATTGCGACAAAAAGCCAATCCTTGTTGTGTATAAGCATGCTCATAAACTCTCGGCTATCTTTAGGTATTTGGTAATAAGTTTCCTTAGGTACACGGCATTCGCGGTGACGATGTATACTATGCGACAAAAAACCGAACCACGAAGCTGAGGGTATAAGGGCAGTGAAAAAATTGGTTAGTTATATGAGGTGAAAGGGTAATAAAGGGAACTGGTCTTGAAAAGGATTAAGCAGAAAAGTCTAGGATTACGGATTCAGGATGTTGAGTCAAATGTTAGGGCAACATGTGTGACTGTCAGTTTGATATTGCTACATTTTATGCTTTTGTTTTATTTGTGTCTGTCTTTAGTACTGCATTTGTTAGTCATATGTGTCTAGTTTAGAAATCTCTCAGAATTGCATTAGAACTCTCAAAGAACAGCTTGTTACGCTTGTCTCAAGTGCTCATCATCGTCGCTCAAACGGTTAGTCTTGCTTGATTCTACCTTGACTTTTGACTTTGTGTCTTTTGGGTTGAATCATGATCTAATGTGCTCATATTTGCTCGCATGACTAATACGTCCACATGCTATATTTTAGCTCCTTGTTTATTTAGACAGTTGTGACCTGATTCGACCTTATCCTCTAATCTGTCTAAATTATATTTGAGTGGCTCGCTGACATTACTCTCTGCCCCTACGTTTCTGATATAATTCACGGGTCATACATTCTGTGCTCATATCAATTTTTTTGGATTTATCTTTGATTTCTTTATGGCGAACTAACTTGTTTCTGAGTCTCAGAATGTTGGGCTAGATGTTACCTCAACATCTGCAAGTTGGCTAACAGAGAAGTTCTCTGTGTCTTTTCTTTCTTCCCAAAAAGGGGGAGAAGGTTGTGCAGATAAAAAGGGGGAGATAAGGACATTCAGGGGGAGCAGAATAAGGAGCCGAACAAACAGGGGGAGCTGACCAAGAAGGAGAGGCAACCAAGAAGGAGAGGCAGCCGAGAAAGCATCAGAAGGAAACTCCATACTCCATTGAGAGTGAAGATCTGATCCTTTCTATTTTTACATGCATATTGATTTTTGTTTGCATGCTAAGTTACCACCTTTGCATGCGTGATTGAATTGTTTTTACTACGTGCATGCTGATTTGCTTCTCTGATATGTTTACATGTTTTGCCTGCTTACTTGCCGAAAATATTTATTTTGCAGATGTTTAACTTAATAAGACCTTGTTATGGCTATGTACTAGTTTCGTAGTACTTTGAATAGTTTAATCGCTATTCTGTTTACGTTTACTCTAACCATCTTTTGATGTTTTGTGGTTGGGTAGATTTTGCCTTCAGGGGGAGTTTCACTATGTCTAACGTCTGCTTTAGTTTTGGGAAGAAAGATAAAAAGGGGGAGATTGTTAATGTTGAGCATTCAACACTGGCAATGTTGGGGTAACATTCTAGTCAACATCTGTTGACTGAGAGTGTTCCCTTTCTCAGTTTTATCTTTCATGCCCAAAACTTGTTTAATCCGTATCTTGGCTATTTTTAGTGATGTGCAGGACTTATATAAGGATAGGGAATGGATCAAACCGTGTGGGAAACATGTGGAGTTGCTTGAACGAATTTAGGAAGTGCAATTACTATAAATAGAAGATTTGAAGATCAAAAGAGATCAAGTCAAGCAACGACCAAGATTAGAAGATCTGAATATCAAAGAAAATCATTCAACCAGCTGCCATAAATAGGAGATAAGGAATCGGCCAATGAGATGAGAAGATTCGAACTAAATATACACTATATTTAGGGAGATCTTCGAAGAGATATTTGAAGAGATATTCAAGGGATCTTTTTACCAATTCAAGAGGGAGCCAAGGTCTATAAATAAGAGTTATTTTCGAGCTGCAAAGTACGACTTTCGAGAGAGCTTTCATGGAGTAACTTTGAGCGACATATTGAGCGAAAACGATGAGCGAAACACATATCGAGTTTGAGCGAGTTTTACATATTGCGAGAGTTGTCTTTTAGTCTAGCTTTTCAAAGGTCGAAAGATCTTGTAGTTTGCAGAATCCTTTTTGATTCGTAGGTTTTGCTAGACGAGTTTTTGACTATCCTTTTTGATAGTTTGTAATCCATCTTTATAGTGGATTTTTGCGCCTTGAGGCACGCAGCAAGTTATTTGACTTGCTGCACAAAATCACATATCGTGTTCGTTTCGTTTAATCACTAAGTACTTTATATTTCCGCTGTGCGCTTTGAGTGATAGTGAGTGTTAGCCCAACATCACGTCCAACATCAGTTTACAACTTAGTGTGTTTTACATCCATTAGTACGGGACCACTTCATGTTGTTTTAGACACAATATGAAATATGCCATTGGGATACAAGTTGCCACTTCACAGAAAACCATAGAGCTACTTTTAACATTTTGGCCTATACATTCTCGAACACAAAAAAAGCCGATCAACACCCTTACATTTACAGCTAATAAACGTATTATTTAAAATTCTTACATAATTAATTTCATCAACTTGGGAAATGAATTGTTTCCACGTAAGAGGCAGTTCCCCCAATTGAGTTCTGCAAAGATCTGTAGCCACCCAATCCGCCCTTTGTAGTTGTATTATATATGTCAGAAATAAATGAACAGTATATATATGTATATATATATATATATATATATCAACTTGCCCGCCCTGAAAGTTAACCTAATAAATACCTTTTTAATCTCAACTAGTTGCGTGTATTTATGTCGTCCATAAGAAATATACCATGATGACGATGGTGCCAATCTTTATTAATTATTATCAACTCAATAATAATAATAAGCTTTATTTGCAAATATTCCATTGGTAAACCATAATATAATAATGTTTATTATGTTCTTCAATGGCAGAGAGAGACATGGCTTGTATTGTACCATGCAATATAATAAACAATCGTATATATGTGAAGTCGAGGCTTTCACATGAGAGGGCACGGTTGCACTGGAATCCAATGCAAACCGTGTTTAAATGATATGAATTGTGAAAAGTATTATCATTTAATAGTTTGTTGAGTTATTATGTAAGAGATATTTTATTTCTTGTTACATTATAAATGTAGAAAATCATGATTTGCAAAATCATTTTATTATGAGTTGCATGGTTTAACCAATACTTGGCGATGCATGTGGTCGGTAATGACGGTTTACAATGGCAGTTAAATCCTTTCTTATCTTTATTTTATTACGCTCGCATTCCGAGGATTATTCATCTTTCGTTAATCCACCGACCTTTATGCAAGAGAATCATTATATAATGATCTTAATAATATAAATTATCTGACTTCTGCAGAATCAAATTGTATTGTATTGATCACTGTCTGTCACAAACAACCAGATTGTCCAACGAGATTAAAAAAAGGATTAGCATCCTTCTTTTTGTAATTATCAAAATTGTAATTTAAAAATATAATATTTGACAAGAGACAAAAAGGATATTAAGGGTCATAAATGATTCGAAGTGAGTGTCTTGGCTGTCCATTGGATCCAAAACCATGTGCCCCCGTATTGTGCGCTGCAGAATCTCTATTTATTTTATATAAATTCGTACCACTATACGTTTTTCTTATTTAAATTCTTGACGTGCTATATAATAGTTAGAATATTCGTATCGTATCTAATACATTTGATGAGCTATGAATTATGATCATCGGTTTTATCTATTCTTTGGCTGGAAAATATGTTAGTCTTCAACGATAGTGTGTGAACAAGTCTCGGGTCGACCCGGAAAAGTAGCGGTTAAGAATAAGATTGCGTCATAATAATCGAATTTTAGACATTAAATAAGTGTGTGTGTTGTGTGTGTGTGTATAATATGGAACTATAAGAATTCACTTTCGAAATATTGGCCAAATAGGACCATAAAATCGTTCAAATCATTGCGCAATTATTGAAATCTGAAAAGCTTCCCAACCATTGGATTGGAGGCCTATTCATGCACGTGTTAATGAAAAATCCAAGTCACACTCATCAATTCCACGATCTCACCATAGTCCATAACACATATATATAAAAAAATAAATAAAGAAGAATTATTCGGTTCTACTTTTGACCGAATGATATATCAGAAAAGGGGAAAAATGTATGAAACACATTTAGCCTCTCTCTTCACATTATTCATGTTTATATAATATAATTCAATAACACCCAACTCATATAAATCAATTTAATATCACTATATTGTGGACACACACACACACACGCACACACACAGAGAGAGAGAGAGAGAGAGAGAGAGAGAGAGAGAGAGAGAGAGAGAGAGAGAGAGAGGGAGAGGCTACACTGCACACCTACCCTTCTTAATTTTTTTTAAAAAATAATAATTGACTATACAAAGATAATATTCACTCACTAGCTTAGCTAGCACTAACTCTCACTCCTTGGAAACCCTTATATAAGGCAAGCTCGCATACACTCTACACATGAGTAGAAGTGGTCATTAATATCTCATTACAACGTTGATAACTTGGAATATCATCCATCACTTTCTGCATACTTATTTCTGTCTTCTAAACCATATATTCTTGATAAACGCCTACCCAAAAAAAAGAAAAAGATTAAATAAACAACACACATAGTAATGTCTGGCAGAAGGTCGTCGCGGTCGAGGAACTCGTCGGGATCATCGTCGAGAATAACCGACGAACAGCTTAACGAACTTGTTTCCAACCTTCAGCAGCTTCTCCCCGAGATGCGTAATAGGCGCTCATCGGACAAGGTAATAATAAGTTTAATAAACTTGCCATTAATATCTTATTCATGCATATTTTAATAATGTAATTGAGTAACTTGTAATACGCTTGTGAACAGTGATTCATTTGCAATTTCTTCGTGAGGATTAGATTTTTTTTTTAATCTTCATGATATATAATTGCCTATATATAAATATTTGAGCCCATCATGCGTGATCAAGAACACAAACACAGACCACAATGCCATGGAGTCGTGTGATATGCTGTTGCTATCTATGGGTTGGCTCCGAGGATAAACCTTGGAAATGCTTGTTGACACCTAATATAAAATTCAAGATCTTTTTTTTAGTACTATAATAATTAATCGATATCTGCGCCATGACATTATATAGAATAAATTATATATATTGCAGAGGTCGGCGACAAGAGTGTTACAAGAGACTTGCAACTACATAAAGAGCTTACACAGAGAGGTTGACGGCTTGAGCGAGAGGCTTTCTGAGCTCTTGGCCAACTCTGATTCTAATGAAGCAGCTCTTATCAGAAGCTTACTTACGCAGTTATAGATCATAGCGAATGTATTGTTATAATCTTCACGTGTAATATGATTTTTATTTTTCCTTTATTAGTAGCTATTCTACCAACTATCCTACGTATGATGTTTCCCTAAATTTTGTAACTCGTCCCGTTTTCCGTTTTCACCAGTTAATGAAATTTTCCATCTTTTGGAATCGAAACTTATTGCAACTAACTGAATTGTTTGTCTCTTGTTGAATATTAAACATGGTGTAGTTTCTATTTTAGGAAATTTTGATTATGAACTGATAGTTGCCGTTCGACGATTCACAGTTGAAAATAAATGTTAAATGAGTTCAAAATTAATTTTTATTTCTACAAGAACAGTAACAAGCAAGCATATTGTGCGGGACATAATTGTTATGGGCCTGGGAACTAAGCCCAACAGTTCAATATTGAGCCCGGCCCATAATATACCTTCACGTTGAGGCGTTCTTAGCTTAAGCAATTATTACAATCAAGGCGATTTTCTTCACGCTAAGCAACTAAAAATTAAAATGGTTACGCGATTAATTTATAGAATATATCTTTATGAAGCGACGGAATACATACACATAGTAACCATCCACTTTCTTAATTTTTTATTTCCGTGGCCAAGCAATTTATTTCAGGAATTTCTCGCTAAAGAAAAAGATCGCAGATTAGCTTTGGCAGTTCCTCTATAGTAGGAGAATCTTGAATTGCCCAAGAAATAACCAAATAATATAAAAAAAAGAACTAATTTATCTATAATGGCACCTGCAAAGAGAATATACAACACATAGCAAGTTAGCATGTAACTTCAAGACTATATATTGGGATTTAGGTGAAAATAGACGGAACTTACACAATTTAACGCAGTTTCTGCGCTTCGAAAAAGCTAATTACGTGTTAAAGCTTGACCTGGAGGAGGAAGTAGTGATGGAGGAGGCTTATTAATCAAAGATCTCAATGACTCCATTATATTGGAGAATGAAGGTCGTTTCCATGGCTCTCTGCATTTGTTGATCACAGCATGTTAAAATTCCACTTGAGAACCATTCTATTCGACATAAAAATATACAAATAGATCGATGAGTAATCATTAACGTCCTCGCCATTTGAATAGCTGGTAGTTAAAGGTGCGGTGCACTAAAGATGCCATGTTCATCTATGCACACCATCTCACAGTTGCATTGCATGGAGTTAAAAAAATATGACGTGTCACTCAGTTATTGCTAACACTCACCTGACCCAGCAAGCTTCGATTATGACGGCTATTTGAGGATTTACATCACTTGGAATTTCTAGCCTCTTCCCCTTAAAGCCAACAGCTGCCACAACCTAGTAGATTGTAGTGTTAAAGAAAACAAATTCACATCAGTTTCATTATTAAGGTGACAGTTTTGAACTCGTCTTGGAATTCCTTAACATTCTTGAAACAGACAGAGGTTCGCAAGTGATTTGCAACCCTCAAATTAATTGACCAACCTGAGCTGGATTCAAGTTACCCCAAGGTTGCTGTAATGTAGCCAACTCCCATAAAATTACACCAAAACTGTACACATCTGACTTTTCATTTGATAGTTCATCACGGAGCACTTCAGGGGCCATCCACTCGGGCTATGTAACATCAATGAAAGGCATCTATCAACTATTGAAGATAGCAAAATATTTGCATGTGAGAGAAATGCAAATGGAAATTACACTTACAGTTCCAGCAGCAGATTTGGATGAAAGAAATGTGTTTGCTTTCAAACGGGAAAGGCCAAAATCACAGACCTGATAAAGATGCAGTCAGTAAATCAAGAATGGCAAGGCTATATGAAAGGAATTCAATAATTTTGCAAGTTCAACGTAAATGAGAGCTCCTCATCTTCTTCTTTGTGCCAGTATACCTGATACTGATAGGCTCTATAATGATAAAAGAGGAAAAATTACCCAAAATACCGAATGCAGTATCGTAGTTCGCTAAAAAAGGAAAACAGATCAAATACATGATGGTTGAGAATAGAAAAATTTGCGCACTATCGAGCAAAACAATGAATATCTTATAGCTAGAGCCTAGACAAGGATCTGCCACCTAAGGGTCATAGGTTAACCTCAATCATAATGAAGAGAAAAGTTTCACCTACCTTCACGGTATACTTCTTATCAACCAATAGATTAGGAGATTTCAGATCTCGATGAACAATAGGGGGGTTCCGCTTATGAAGATAGTTCATCCCCTTCGCCTGAACAGAAAACATAACTTCAAATATAAAATGTTGGGTTGATGGAAGGCATTGACTCTAAACTAACGGTTCTGCCGACAAATTGGGATTTGAGGGACAACAAAAAGGACACAATGCGAACAGAACGAGGACTTAGTTGCAGAAAAGATGCCCATCTACATGAAGATTGGGATACATACAACATCATAAGCCATGCTCAATCTGCGTCTCTCATCCAAGGCCTCCCTTGAACCAGGCTTGTGCAAAAGTCTGTACAAACTACCCCTGAAATAAACATGTTGCAGAGAGTAAAAATTAAGCTAGACAGAACTTATGTGCATCTAAACATATTTCAGAAGACAAAATATATGCCTTGACAAATACTCTGTTACAATCGACAAGTTTGGTGGTTCTGTCACAGCACCCATAAAAAGCACAATATTTGGATGCCGCAGTCTTTTCATGAGAGCCACCTGCTCGGACAGGGATATAGATTATAAGGTAAAAGAGAAAATACATGGCAAAAAGAGGTTAATAAATGACAACAGTCCCCAACCTCACGTATAAACTCTTTGAACCTCTCTCCATGGAAGTCTTGTTCCATGAGAATCTTCACAGCAACTTCCTGAAAAATATTGGCTTTGTACGAAATAACTAGCCAAAACTTAAGAAGGGAAGCAAAAAATGCAAAACATTTGTAAATCTATCAAGAATATAAGCATTATCATCTTACACTGCCATCCCACTCAGCACGATGAACAGTTCCAAAAGAACCTATTAGAGGAAGTGACAAATCATCAATGTCAAATTGGATAGTTTAGAATCAAGAATGTTGCCAATTCCTAGGAATAAATAATGATAAAAATAGCCGTGGGGGAAATACCTGCCCCAATTCTCTCCTTCAGAACAAGATCATTCCAGGGAATGCTCAGATCATCAATCTCAAACGTAATGTCACACGGTCTTGGAACCATTGGACTGTCAACAAATCTCACATCTTTATTGGTACTAACTAAGGGATCCAGTAGTGAAATAACAGGCTGATTATCTTGGGGCCCAACAGGTGGGATAAGCTTTAAAGGAATTGAGCTTTTGATAATATTTCCAGAGCTTAACAATTGTGGAGAATTTGCTGGCATCAACTTCTCTTTACAATGAACTTTAGTCCATGAATGTGTTGCAAACGCTGGTGAATTGGATGTTTCTTCTTGATTGTTTGAGCTGGAAGGTGAACCCGGTTTTTTTTTCACACACAGGCCAGCATCTCCAGCCTGTCCATGTGGATCCTCTCCATGTTCTGTTGCAGATATCACAAACACATCAATTTCTTGTAGAGATCAACCAGACCAGATATTAGGATCATGGATAGTGAAGCGGGAGCTTAACTGCTGCTGGAAAATGTTCCTGATTTGGGAAAAGAGATCCAACTTTGGCTAAAGCTAGATCTCTATTACCATTTATTTTCTTTTTGTTCATTTTCTAGTCACTATAGTCGGACATGAATTAACACCCTCCCCCTTAAATTCCTACCAAAGACTATTGGTAAAAAGATGAAAAGATTACTCTTAAGATAATCACCTGCCGTAGATTTGTCGAACTCTACATTAAGTGATTGGAAATCAGAGAAAAACTGTTTGGCCAGTAATCTGAAATCAATAGTCGGTGCCACCGTCCTAAATCGTGGCAAGCGCAATGGTGAAGAAATTGAGATTGTGGAAGGACCGTTTAGCAAAGAATCAGGCTCACATAAGCATCCTGGTCTCTCAATCAAATCAACAACATACTCTCTGCAAAGCCAGCACAGAATGGGGATAATCCATTGGTTCAAGATATATCTGTTAACGCCACACTCTACAATACATCATAAGCAACAAGAGACACCTGTCAAGGCCAAACCGAACAAGGCAAGATGAAGCATCGTCCCTGTTGCAGTACTTGCATCCTCGGGCAATTCGGCAATGTAATCCTATACTATCAGCCAAAATCTGTGAAAACAACCAAAATGCAAATTGAAAACGAAAAACTACGAAGAAATAAAATCAATCAGAAGTTCATAAAAGCACAATTGACATATAAAAATAAAAAAAATGTCAATATCACAACTCTGGATGCATCGGCAGCAGTACTAAACGGAACAACCACAGGATGGAAACAGTAGCCCCGTGCTTGGGCAGTCTTCAAAACTAAGAAGTTCAATTTTTCTAGTGTGACAACAGAAAGAATCTCCGGTTGTCTCTTATTCATAAATGAAAACCATTTTTACTGTTTTAAGGCTGGTACACAGATATCATTTGGATATATTGCGGGTCTCAACAAGCCCAAATGATGAAAGTGAAGATAACATAAAGGGAAACTCACGTCAGTTCAAAATGCTTACTTTGAATAGTAGAGTCCGGTGTCTGCATAGACCAACAGACAGGCTACCAACAGGGAGAACAATGGAACCCAAGCAATCTTTCAAGTCATCACTACCCTCCTTCCATAAAGTAATAATTCCATCTTCACCATTAGGAGCTGCACCCCTGAGGAACACCACAAAGAGACAACTATAACAAGGGAAATCTGCTTAAATGTTAATTAGCAGTTTTCTGTACCAACCCCATATGATTGCATACTAGCTTTGCAAGCTGATCAACAACTTCTTTTGTGGTTGTGCAGCTAGACGACAAAGTATGAATCCGAATCTGTAGCTCCTTCAAGCTGGGATCAGCTCGTCGGTCTACTGAAATCACTTCAACTGACGATATAATAGACGGATCAACAGTCTTCAGTGACTCGAGGGTCGGTATGCGTCCACTTTCATGAGGATCTGAACACACAGCCCAAACATAAGGATCCATCCCGTTAATCATATAAAATCCATCAGGAACCTTGTCTGAGTATGATAGACATCCATTTACCTGATGCAAAGAAAATTATTTACAAACGTCACGGAAATAGGAAAAACTTGGAAGATATTGCTGCTGCAGGTCTTCAAGAAACATATGTTTTGATACAATAACGTGAAAGTGGATGTAGTATAGCCATTGTAATGCATAATAGTGGACATTGGTAACTCAGTACCAAAACTCAATTCCCATGGCCACTGAAATTGCTAGACAATTATAGCTACTCTATGTAATAGCCTATGGTGCGAAAATAACTACATTTACTGTTAATCTAAGCCTCTTAAGCCGCAAACGTATCATCGGTCCAAAGGATTCACCTCGAATATCTACATGGCAATAGAAGTGTCTTGATAGGTATACCGTCTACTAGAGGCGATTCTCGCCACCCGACTTTCCACTATCCTCAAACCACAACAAAACGAGCAAGACCACTAAAAACAAAACAATTTGACATTACCCAAAACCTGTGCGAAGCCATCTCCACCGCAGAAGAATCCATAACCACCGCCTCGTCAGGAACGTGATCCAAAAAAATCGGATCATCCCCAAACGAGGCGTCAGATGAAAGCCTCAGAGCCAAGGCCAGTTGCAGCTGATAACTCTCCTCCGTCTGTCGAGCCCAGCTCTTCGAGACAGCCACGTCAGTATCCGCCACGTCACCCACCTTCACGCCACCTCCATCGCTGAGATGACAGAGAACCCCCTCGGGGGTAGACGCGTAAGTGTCGCCACCGGAGATCGAGCTCTCTCCGAAGCTGCTGCCACTCGACTGCCTCTGAAGACCGAACGAACCTTGAAACTGCGCCGCCGCGACGCGACCGCCGCGATGATCGATCGCGTTGGGCCTGTCAGTTCCCCCCGAGCTGCTACTGTTGTTGGTGTAAAATGGTAATTCGTCGGGGTTTTGCTGGGAGAGGAGAGTGTAGTTGTTGTTGGATCGTCTACCTGGCATTTCCATCGAAGTGATTTGAAGTCTGTTGGGAAATCGGCGCCTATGAGTTCGCCTTTGGATAAGGCATCGAGCGATTAGTCGGTGTCGGGTGGAAAGGCCGACTTGTGTACGTATCGACTCGAAGAATAAAGAAAGAAAACGAAGGGAAAAACAGGGTTTTTAACGTGGTTCGACCCCAAGTTGGGTCTACGTCCACGGATCAACACTTCGATATTATTCCGAGCAAATCTCAGAGATTACAAGCCTCACACTTTCTCTCTATTTCTCTAGTACAAAAGTCGAGCCAATTCGGTCTATAAATAGAGGATAAAAGACCTAGAAGGTTCCTACTTGATCATTGAAACGGTTAACAGCAGTTTTCAAGAAACTGCTACGCGTCACGGCCTCTTACGTGCTTCGTCACGGCCGTAACGCCATCGGGAGCCCATTCTGCCTTCTGTCACGGCTTCATACTCCACGAGTCACGACCGTGACTCGTTCGAACGATCTTCGCGCGCTCAGCTCTTCTCACTGTTGCCATTCACGGACTCGAACAGCCTTCTTCACGGCCGTGAAGGCGGGCAGCAACTCTCTCAGCCCAAGCTGTAGTCGTTCACGGCCGCGACACCTCATGCGCGTGCCGACGAACCTTAGCCGCGAGCTTGTTTCGATGCGTTCTTCGCTCGAACTTGTCCCCGATCGATTTCCAACTCGTTCTCATCGATCTTAGCACCAAATAACCGAGTTTTGGGTCACTAAATTCCAACAATCTCCACCTTGATCCAAGAACTCGACTCGACTTCAAGAAGTTCTTCTCTCAACAAGGCACACATTGTTCTCGACCCTCGAACTCCACCTCAAACCTTGAACCTTCGTAGCTCGACCTTTTCCCGTCCCGCCCTCATCGCAGGGCCTTGGAACGCTTCATCAAATAGATTGATAAACCAAGAAGGAAAACACGTACCTTCTTAACAACCGTATCTCGCCCGGTTCGGCCCGTCGTAACTCTAGCTTCTTGGCTCCCATACTCGAACCATTCCAAGCTATTCAATCGAATATTTGAGACCTCTCTTTCGATTCCCAGGTCTGAGCTTTCGTGGCCTTCGATTCTTCGCTCAAGAATCCCTTCCACCTCAAGCTATCCTCGCTTTCACTCAAACGAGCAATTCCCGGCTTTACCGAAGCGTCCTTCGCACCGTTCTCCACCTCAAGTTGAAGATTCTCAGCAGCGTTTCGACCTGCATTCACACCTTCACGCCTTCTTGAGGTAATCGATCCATTCTTGGACCCAATCGACACCTTCGCCAAGCCACCATCATCGCACATCACAGCCCCAACATGGTTTTCACCTCCGAGCTGCAATGTTCTCCTTCGATGTGGGCACAACCTCCGAATGTGGCCTTCCTCATGGCAATGGTAACACTTTATCGGCTTCTTGGACTCCTTCTTCACAGCCCTCCTCGAATTCTTGGCCTCCTTCATCACCCATTTCGATCTCACGCACAAAGACTCACCCGACGTACCAATTCTTGACTCGGGTAGGGTTTTGGGCTGCTTCGAGGCGATCCTTGGGAGCGCTTTCTTCGACTTCAGAGCATTCCTTGTGTAAAGAACGTCCAATCTCTTCCATAGCCCGCCCGGCGTGGTCTCCTTCAACACCTTTGAAAGAACACCATCTCCAAGACTCAAAATCATCAAGCTTTGAGCCTTCGCTTGCATCGTCTTCTTGGCAATCGCACTCATACCCTTCGGATTCATGTGCGCCTCTGCCTTCAAGGCTTCCTCCAATCCTTCTTGGATGAGTACAGCCTTCATCTTGAGCTTCCATAGCCCAAGATCGTCCCCTTCGTTGAATTTCTGCAATTCGAACCCAATTTGCGCCACCATCTTCGCCGCGTGATTGCTCCACGCTCACCGCACCACTTGTTGGGAAATCGGCGCCTATGAGTTCGCCTTTGGATAAGGCATCGAGCGATTAGTCGGTGTCGGGTGGAAAGGCCGACTTGTGTACGTATCGACTCGAAGAATAAAGAAAGAAAACGAAGGGAAAAACAGGGGTTTTTAACGTGGTTCGACCCCAAGTTGGGTCTACGTCCACGGATCAACACTTCGATATTATTCCGAGCAAATCTCAGAGATTACAAGCCTCACACTTTCTCTCTATTTCTCTAGTACAAAAGTCGAGCCAATTCGGTCTATAAATAGAGGATAAAAGACCTAGAAGGTTCCTACTTGATCATTGAAACGGTTAACAGCAGTTTTCAAGAAACTGCTACGCGTCACGGCCTCTTACGTGCTTCGTCACGGCCGTAACGCCATCGGGAGCCCATTCTGCCTTCTGTCACGGCTTCATACTCCACGAGTCACGACCGTGACTCGTTCGAACGATCTTCGCGCGCTCAGCTCTTCTCACTGTTGCCATTCACGGACTCGAACAGCCTTCTTCACGGCCGTGAAGGCGGGCAGCAACTCTCTCAGCCCAAGCTGTAGTCGTTCACGGCCGCGACACCTCATGCGCGTGCCGACGAACCTTAGCCGCGAGCTTGTTTCGATGCGTTCTTCGCTCGAACTTGTCCCCGATCGATTTCCAACTCGTTCTCATCGATCTTAGCACCAAATAACCGAGTTTTGGGTCACTAAATTCCAACAAAGTCTGAGAAGTCAAACCACCGCCATGGATTTGGGGAGGTTTTAGCTTATTACTTTTGGTTTACTTCTTTGGTAGCTGAATGAAGAATTGATGGAGAAGGTTTCCCTGTTGTCGCTGCTTTGCTTGCTTACTTTTGTACGCCAGACAGGCTACGATTAAATTACCGAATCAGATTTAAGATAAATGAAAAATCGTTTTCTATTGCAATAGTATACCGAGTCCAATGCGAATTAAATGTCTAAAAATTATTAACAAGAATAATAATATGATGAAGATGCGCACTGCTGGTTTCAAGTTTCCACCACAAGATAAGACCAATGCTTAGCGTTACAAATACAATTATTTTAATAGCAAGTAGGGACGAACAAAGAAACCGACGGTTGCAAAACATTAACTAAAATTTTAAATTCTTATAAAGTGAGGAAAATAGATTAGACTTTATGCATTTCCTAGAATCCATACTTATAACATATTGATAAATGGATACTGTGATGGTGGTGTGTGATGATGTTGAGGGTTTGAATTTGACCAAAATGGTGATATATGACGTGAATTGAAATCGCACAATTTTTGTTGCTGGGGTCGGGTAAACGGTGAGCCGCCTTCTCTCAAGCCTGAGCTGAGAGGGTAGTAAAGTCAAACATACGAAAGCAACCTTTGAAGTAAATTAGCACAAAATTTTCAGACATAAAGGTAATACAAGTCAGCAAGTTTAATTAAGAAATACAAAAGCAACGACCCCAACAGAACAAACAACTACTAATGCCTGATGCATACCTCAAACGCCCAAAGATGGATTGATTTTTATTAATAAACATAAGGAAGTATCCTCCAAGGAACAAGTTTTTTTGTATTCTTCCCACACTTCTTTATACTTCTGAGCGCACCGTGCTTCGTCGCGACGTTCCCTCCATATCAGAAGTATGAAGAGGTATATAGGGTAAAAGTATGGAATTGGAGAACTGCAAAAAATGGATTACAGAAGTCTTTGATTACTGCAGTTCTATTGAATCCGAGTTTTAAGAGTAGTATGAAAATCATCAAATACCTTATGCCACATGGTAAGCTAAACGACAAGGCAAGCAAGATGTCGCCAAGATAATTACAGTGTCTGGCAATACCCCTTCAAGAAATTTGTATAAGTTGATCATTTCAAGTAACATGATACAAGAATTTGTGGGATTTGAAGGATTGTTGCTTAATGTTTAACGTTTGACTCATCTCTTGTTTACCAGAACTTACCAATAACCAGAAGCAAGCAACTTCCCCCCAACGACTTTCGGAGGCTTTCCCCAAATTAGAGCTTTGGGGTTCTTTTTGAATATGTGCTTCTGCTTGTTAGCTCCTCTGAAGACCATATAGCTTCCATTTCACAAAATAGGCCACATGTCGAGAGGATCATTGGGATGCATATTATGGCATTAAAAGGATATCCAACTGATGAACCAATGGCAACAGCCACAATGATTAGTCTTACCCAATCAGGAAAACAAGACAATTTGCAATAACAGCAGAAGTTGCTAGCTCCACTTCATTTTTAAGAAGCCACCAGGCCTGCAACAAGAATAATGTCTGTCGGTCAGATAGTTAAATATTTAGATACAAGAGTGGCAACCGTTCATGTTGCATCAGAACTAAATGGACACTAATTCAACAAGAAGGTGGCTGTGTACCTGGATACTAAATGTGAAAGGAATCCAGACTAGATCACCCATCACCAGCATGAACCCCAACCTCTCTGCAATTATGTCCCATCTACGAAGGCCAAACATACATAATAAATGCAGGTTAGTGTCGTAAAACAATCGAGGAAACTACTAATAGTGAAACACCTCGTCTAATCTTCAAAAGCACAGAAGAAGTTCCAGAGGCACTCTTTAAAGCAATTATCCATGTGGACAAAAACTTCTTAAGGAATAAGTTAATCAGATTTGCCTAGTTTGTGAACTTGTGGATGGTAATGTTGCTTACGTGGACGTCATGTACTCTTCGTAGGAAAAGTAATCCAGGACATATATCTACAACAAGAGAGGAAATTATTCGGATTAAAGATATAAGTGGCTTAGAACACAAAACAGAGACAAAAAATTTCACATTTGATGACTTACAAGACAAAATAGCTGGTATAAAGTTATCGATCTGCATAAGCTTTTCTCTAGAATGAATTTCGCAAGTACGGAAAGATTTATAAGAAGCCATCCCATCATTCCAGCTCGAACAAAATAGAATCTGCAGAAGAAATTTCATAAACACTGTAAACTCTTTAATTAGAATCCGATGCGTTCAGTGGTTCAGCCAGATGAACACATACATCATACACGTACTAGAATAGATGAAGATGCTTCAATTAGTACATGTTAGAATGAGACGTGAGGAAGGTAAAGTTAACATGTAAATTTGTAACTATGAGAACAGTCATCAGTGTCTTGGTCTAGAAACATACTTGAGGTCAATTCCCATGAATTGGGGGTTCAGCTGTATACCAAACCACCTGCAATAATATAACTTAGTATCAGAAAGGCGGCTGACCATCTGAAGTCTTTGTAACTCATTTAGATATATCTGAGCACTTTGGTTTTCCTAAGATTTTAGTCCTGAAAAGAACACCCGTAGTCTGCCTGCATTGAGTAATTTCCATGGTATGGTATGCTAACAAAGCCAAATCGTTTGCATAGATGGCAATAACTTACAAGCTAGTGCATAATCAAGATAACAATGAAAATCTGATTCTGGTATAGCATCACACATCAAGTCATTTGTGTTGTGCACAAAAGCGACATTTAGCCCCATCAAATAAAGATACACAAATACAATATATGAAAAGAAGGTTTCATTCATAGTTATTAAAGGCGAGAGGCGCAAAGAGGCGATATGCCACCGCCTTGCCTCAGAGGCGAGGCGCAAAATAAGGCGCCCGCCTCATAAACCGAGGCGAAATTTATTATACTAATATTATATATGATAATATTACTCACACATAAATAAGCAAAATTATAATATATAAATAAATTGAATTAAGTGATATGATACATATATTATAAAGAATTGTTATAATTATATTTAGGTTTGTAGAATTTTTACAAGTATAAATGTTTTTTCCAATAATTTTTTGAAATATTTTATCAAAGTATTGAATTAAATAGGGTTAAAAAAGGGTCCCAACAACTATTAAAACCGGATATTATGTTTTCATTGCCAAATTAATATTATTTGTAAAAGAAATTCAATTTGTTTAGGTAATATAACGCAGTAATAAGTGTATAATAACTATTATTAAAAAAAAGTGTATAACTATCAATTTTTTCTTTAATTATCTTATTTATTAAAAGTTGAATGAGAGGCCACTAAAAGAATAAGCCACTAAAAGAATAAGCCCAACACGTTAAAATGGGGTTTCTGTTTGTGTTCTTCGATCAGATCTCAACTGAAATTAGGGTTTCGCTGAGTAATTTTCAGAGGCGACCGCCTCTCTGCAACTCGTACCACCGATTAGGCGACCGCCTCATACCGCCTCTTCAATACACAACGCCTCTAAGTGCTTAGAGGCGATTCTCTACCGCCTCACCTCATTCAGCGCCTAGGCGCGCCTTAGGCGCGCCTCAAATAACCTTGGATTACGTTGCCAGTTATATGAGGCTTCAGAGAAGAACTTTGATCATGTGATCTGCAGCCAGCTAGATAAAGAAGTGAAGTCACCTGGAAAAGGGAGAGATAAAAACAATAAAAGAGCATCAAGACAGAACATAAATATAACTGGCTACACTGAAACCTACAAGTATACTGAACCCAAGTGTAGTCGAGAAAAGCTCGAGCCCTCTATCAGCAATCACCTGCATCAAATAGTACAGCTAGTAACGTATCTTGACAACAAATAAATTTCGAAAGTCAGTCTCATAATTGTGAGATAGATGTTAAAATTTGAATCCAGAACGGCCAAATATCACATATCATCCTTATACAAACAGAACAGATATACCACATGCACGCATCCATAGTTTATTTTATGAGTAAAATCAGTTAAAAAATGCTCACAGTTGGTGACACGAGATCCATCCAACAGCCAATACCAATAAGAAAAATAAAAAAGAGCAGCAATATTAAGCCTGCATTTTTTACATGAAACGAAAAAATGAAAAGATGAGCAAAGAAAAAAACTTGAGCAATGACTAGATGAAATCAAAGACTTAGACCGTTGCAACGGTAATGAAGACGAGTGCCATCTGATAACTTCACACCGGGAACTATCCTTCCAGGTAATATAGATCCAGCGATTGCCAAGTAAGTAAGGAACGATAGCAGCATCAGCACCTATTACTCGTAAAATGAGAATCGTCAAACCATCGGCGACCATTAGATGTATATTACATATACATTAAAAACAAACTTCAGCGAAAAAAAAACCCGAGTATTAGATATATCGAGTAACAGAGATTCTACCGATGTAAGCGAAGGTGTTAGCGACTCGAGAAGATTGTAGAGATCCATCGCCTTCTCCCGCCTAAGCTCAGTGAACTCTTGTCCACTACACTGCTTGGAATTTTTGAGCTGTAGTTCGTCGTTTTCTTACTTTGATAAAATAATTTTAAAAAAATGTTTTATTTCTTTCTATTTTTCCCTTTCTACTGAAAATAGACTAGGCCCATTTAAACAAAGCCCAAATAGTAAGAGCCCACGGATCAAAAGACCAATCCATCTTATTCTGGAAATATATGTTCGATTTTGAGCCCAAGCTGTGTACCATTTTTCTATAAGTAGTTTCAGCAGTCACTCTCAGGTCTCAGCTCAAAGTGCATTTCGTCTACAACGCCAAAACCCTAAAGCCATCTCTACAAAATCCTGCATTTTACTCTTCCAAAGCAGTCTCACTCCTTTAGCAATGGAGTTTTGGGGTAATGCTTTATCCATTTGGTCCTTTCCACGCTTTTTTTGTTTGAGTATAGTTGTTGATACTTCGTTTCTGTTGTCTCCCGCAGGTGTTGAGGTGAAAAGCGGAGTGCCTCTTAAGGTTTCCCCTGGAGATGGAATGGTTTTGCATCTTTCGCAGGTATAATCCAATATCGTTTCTTTGACTGAAATCAACATTTGTGCATTTGTCGTTGTTTGAATCATCTTTCGCAGTTATATATTTCGAAGTTTCTGCTAATTTTCAGGCGTGCCTCGGTGAGTTGAAGAAGGGGAAAGGGAATGAATCTGTCTGCTTGTTTGTCAATGTTGATGGAAGGAAGTTCGTCCTTGGCACATTGTTCACTGAAAAGTTGCCCCAGCAACTATTTGATTTAATTTTTGACAGAGATTTTGAGATATCACACAACTGCAAAAGCGGAAGTGTCTACTTCTATGGATACACAGCCAGTAACCCTTCGGATGAAGAATATCCTTTTTAGTTCTATTTTGCATTGGCATTTTTTTTTCTATTCAACTGCGTTTGTCACCATATTATAGTTCGAAGATCCTTCCTTGACTCCCTTTTCCTTTCGTTTCCACTGAGTTTCCAGAAGGAGAATCAGGTATCGTTTGTTTCTTATTGTTCATCGTCTCTCTTTCTGCTAATCTTATTTTACTCCACCTTTTTCTTTTCTCAAATTCGTTTCATGACTGAAGTGATGTGTTGTACAGATGAATCTGAATCTGAGGAGGATATCCCACTTACTACTGCTAACAACGGTAGTGATTTTTGTAATCTCTTAGTTTTGCTATTTAACTCTATGTATGTCTGTATAATCATGTTTAATTTCTCTTCGGCATGCTACTCTTTAGGGAAACCCATGGCAAAACCTAAGCAAGAAAAACCTGCTGAAGCAGCGAAGGCTGGTGCTGCCAAGGAGAAGGTGTCCGATGCAGGCAAGCAAAAGGTGAGGATTGTGGAACCAAAGAAAGATGAGAGTGATGATAGCAGTGATGGGGATATGATGTCTGAAGACGACTCTAAGGTAATTCATCCACCATAAAACGCCAACTGGTCATACTCCCACTGATTTGCCGCACTTCTCCATATTGTTTTATCTATAATCTTCCATATTTCTTCGATGGTGTACTCATGCGATTGCCTGCTCGTATAACCTTTAAAATATGCAGAATCTGAACGACTCTGATGATTCTGAGGCTGAAACAAGCGAGAGTGACGAGGAGACACCAAAGAAGGTATTGTGAATGTTCGGCCTTCCTCACGTAGTTGGATGCGCTGTATACCTATGTTAATTCTCCTTTTTTCTTCCCAAAGGCTGAACCGAGCAAGAAACGCCCTGCAGAATCTGCCGTCAAAACGCCTGTTCAAGATAAGAAGGCAAAAGCTACTCCACAGAAAACTGGTGATTTCATTCAGTTCTAAGCTCCAAAAGATTGCATGAATACAATCATTATACATGCTGAATTTTTTTCATATTGACACCATCTCATTTTGCTTGTTCAGACGGCAAAAAAGCTGTTGAGCATGTTGCTACACCATATCCTTCGAAGCAGACAGGTAAGAAGACCGAAACAAACAAGAAGACTCCAAAATCTGGAGGATCCATTGCGTGCAAAAGCTGCGACAGGTATGTTACTTTCCATCTTTCATATAAAACCCAAAAGGATTAGCTTTTTCTATTTCGTTTCGCCTTTTTGCCCGCAGGACTTTCGTTTCAGACCAAGCTTTGGAATCTCACTCTAAAGCCAAGCATGGTGGTGCTAAATAAATCCAAATTGTGGTGGATTTTGAAGATTTCACAAGCTTGCAGTCTAGAGAGGCGTGAGTCAGTTTTTCACGGATGTTACTTTCTGTTATGAAACGATTTAATTTTGGTATCTTTAACCGTTAAAATGGTTTACTATGGAGATCTCTTATGTTAGGACAACTCTTATCAACAAAAACTCGATGATCGTCTCATTTAAACATTATCCATTAAGAACAAATTCGAGTCTAGGCTCAAACCCCATATGTTTAACTTTAGCCTGTGAGAACAACCTTTCTTTCGAGCAAAAAAACTTGAAAAACAGACTACAAAAGAGGGGAGAAACATAAAAATTCCATTGGCCACCATACTTTGTCTGCTCAAACGCCGACGTAGCCAAACCCAATGAAGAAAAACGCCGTCGCCTGAGCTAAGAGATATATGTAAAAATGGCTTTCCCCAAACACAAAATCATAACAACCACAAAATAACAAGTACGTGCCAGTTGCTAGCTCCAGCACATAAAACCTACGTAACAAAAAAAAAGAAGATGTGATTTCATTTATTCTGTGTTTTTTCAGAGATGAATAATATTCATTCATTCTGTAAGAAATAAGGGCCGGGCCTCTGGTAATTTATCCGTTAACGAGGCCCGTACACATGCGTCACACGGAGGATCGGTGCCCGGTATAAGCTTGATGAGGTTCCTTCTTAAAACCAATTGGTGTTTAAGAGGAGTTGACCCATCAAGCTATATACCCATTTATTTTAGAAGCAATTTTCGGTGTGGGACTTGCCACACACACGTGACTATCTCAACACTCCCCCCTCACGTGTGAGCCCATTTCAATTTTTTTTAATCGGGCGTGTCTGCCCATGTCTTTTTAATCGGACGGGAACGCCATTCTTTTCGAACCCGTCATATATATTTTTTTAATTGAGTCGGATCTCTGCCCGCTCTGATACCATGTAGAAATTCGGGCCGGGCCTCCGGTAATTATTAACCGTTAAAGAGACCCGCATACACGTCACACGGAGGATCGGTGCCCGGTATAAGCTTGACGGGGTTCCTTCTTAAAACCAATTGGTATTAAGAGGAGTGGCCCATCAAGTTTATAAACCCACTTTAATATTAGGTGGTTGATCGGTGTGGGACTCCTCCCATCACACGTGATATTCAACACTCCCCCCTCACGTGTGAGCCCATGTCTTAAATCGGGCATGTCTGCCCATGTCTTTTTAATTGAGTCGGATCTCTGCCCGCTCTGATACTTTTTAATTGAGTCGGATCTCTGCCCGCTCTGATACCATGTAAGAAATAAGGGCCGTGCCTCTGGTAATTTATCCGTTAACGAGGCCCGTACACATGCGTCACACGGAGGATCGGTGCCCGGTATAAGCTTGATGAGGTTCCTTCTTAAAACCAATTGGTGTTTAAGAGGAGTTGACCCATCAAGCTATATACCCATTTATTTTAGAAGCAATTTTCGGTGTGGGACTTGCCACACACAAGTGACTATCTCAACACATTCATTCATGTGCATACCGTTCGCCGAAGAATCTAAATCTCGGCCGTCGAAAACCTTTAGCTTCAGATTTCAACTTGAGAACATCTCCGTGCTTTTCGGTCACAACCCATTCGTTTACTCGTCGCCCAGCTTCGAACAAGCCGATTAAGGTAGCTTTCGTGCGATGTACAGACATAACGTTCTCGAAAAGTATCCTAAATACCAGCAAATGAAGCGACCTTATTCGAATATAGATTTTCATCGCCATATGAAGAAATGAAAAATTTTAGCATAGGAACGAAATAAAAATCGAACCTTGGAGTTCCAACTGCATTGAGTATGGTGATGATCGAAGGTATGTAAACAGCTCCCCATTTGGGAATCTCAACTTCGGGTACCAACGCAGTAGCGGGAAGTACAACGCAGTAGAAAACGGATGTGACTATGTGTGCTATTATCTTCCTCACGAAGAAGAAACTGTATATTACATGAACCTTCTTCCATACTGATACTTTCTGGCACCTATATTAAAAATCAGCGTTATTGCGTTAAAACTTTTTGAGTCGATAGACGAACCAAGAAGATCGAACCTTGTTCTTGACTATGTCTACGGCTATTTTTCCGAAAAGGTTGGCGGGCCCACACGACCAACGGTGCTGTTGATAACGATACGCCTTGAAGGTGCTTGGCAATTCATTTTTCACCTTAAAGGTGGGTCCTTTTTTTTTTTAAATCGTATTGTGCAATAACACAGTAGCTTATCGTCGATCGAAGAAAGAAGTACCTGTAAAGAACCAAGGTACAAGAATTTCCATCCTTTGAGACTTGCTCTAACTGCCAAGTCCATATCCTCGACTGTAGTTCGATCTTTCCACCCACCAGCTTCATCTATTGCAACAATTCTCCACACGCCAGCAGTTCCTTTTTTATATGTAAGAATCATTTATGAATGGAACGATTTCAAGTGAGCAGAAGATATCTTTGAGGTAAGGTTATTATCTGTTACCATTGAAGCCAAAAGAAAGAATATGTTGCACAGCCAACTTCTTGCTCCACGATAAAGTGATAGTCCAGAGACATTTCTTGCATTCTTGTCATCAAGCATTCGTCAGCATTTACTGTCCCAACGAAGCAAAGAAGGAAGTTATAATGGTATGATGATGAATGATTCGATTATTTATTTTACCACATAGCATAACATACCGAAATTCCAGCGAGCTTGAACGAGGGCAAGCTGAGGATTGTGAACCAAGTAAGGTATGGTTTTCCAGAGAAAGTCGGGCTCGGGCTGAAAATCTGCGTCGAAGATTGCTACGTAATCGCACTGCTTCACGTACGAATGGGTCAAGCCCCGTTTTAATGCGCCAGCTTTGTAGCCACTTCTGTTGTCTCTGATTTCGTACTTTACGGTAATCCCCTTATTAGCCCATCTCTGGCACTCCATTTGTACCATGTTCTGTAAAGGAGATGCAAGAGTGATGTAATAGAAAGAGTAAGTTATGAGAATGTTTTTCTTTTTCTTGTAATAGACGATGATGACCTTTATGGTTGGATCAGTTGAATCATCAAGAACTTGAACTATAATCCTATCTGATGGCCAAGAAAGCCCACAAGCTGCACCAATTGAAAGCTGGTAAACCTGCAAATAATCAAGAAAATCCCAAGGTCTGAACTTATAAGTTGAAGGCTAATGATTTTCAGGGCTTATACATAGGTCCATGGGCTCACCTCTTTCTCGTTAAACATGGGTATTTGAACAAGAACCATGGGATAGAGAGAGTTTCCTAGCTCTAAATCGTCCTTCAAAGGCTCCCACTTGTAGCGTTTATTGGGTTTTCGACCGAATATCTTCACAAGGCTAATCACGATCGCCATGTAAACTCTCTCGACGAACAACATGACAGACATCGTTGTGCATACAATGACAGCCACTTTCAGTAAAGGGCCGATCAATGGTTCTCTGACTTGCCTCCAAATCATCGCAGTGACGTCTTCTTTCGAACCATTGAAAGAATCGGGCAAGAGGGTTGTTGATGAGAGTTGCTCCATTTGCTTTTTCTTTCCTACTTGTATGTGTATAATGCTGAGTTTGATGGAGAACAAAACAGAGGAAAACAGGGGATAACATATATTTATATATACAAAAACAAAGATAAAAACTTCTTTCGGAACAAAGGTGCACCAAACTTCTATCCTTGCATGTGTTAAAACTCTCTCAATGCATCCAGAGAACGAAGGTAAAGCGACATTTATGTATCATTTCTTTGATCTTTTGTTATTTGTTTCCAGGTGAACGTACGAACATTGAGGGAGGTTAAGGGTTATTGCTAAGCAGATACGCCAAGCAGAGAGAGATAGCTAAAAAACAGGGGATACGTTCGTGTGTGGCGAAGAGAGGATCGAGAGAGAGAGAGAGAGAGAGAGAGAGATTTCTTCGACCGAATATCTTCAAACATATAGCTAATGTTTTCTAGGTTCAGTTATCTAAAAACAGAATCAAAACCCATTTTACATAAATTAGCTAGCTAATTTCGGAATTTGAAAGTAACGATTCGTTGACTTTATTTACCTACTAAGTGTGAGAAATGGACAGGCCCAAAATATGTGCTGGCGTAGCCCAATAAGTGCTGGGCCCACCAACCTTGTATGGTTTCTTCAGTTTCTTTGATCAACTTAATGTGGCTGTTATCTATGCTATCCATCGCTTGTTGTTCTTTCTTCATATGACTGAAGCTGTCGTTTCAATATCCGTCATTACAAGCGAAGCTCTAATGGAACTGAGACTCTCTCTGCTTCACCACCCTCTCAAGCCCACGCTGCATCACTCTTCGACAGGTATTTATTAACTAGTATGTTTCGATTGCAACGTTTTTTTTTTACTGATTCGACTTTCGTCATTTGCAGCCAAGAGGCAATATTCCTTCAAGAATGCTTCTTTAATGGTATGCCAATGTTCGTCGCCGGCCACACCTCATTCCTTGGAGGGCGATGTAGCTTCTTTGATGCAGTTTGATGGAAGAAGAAGGGCATTTATGGGATGTTTACTTGCAGCAGCAGCAGCAGGTTAAATCATTTCCACTCTTAGAATCTTCTATTTTGATTTCTTTCTTGGTCTTTAGTTAGAAATGTCTGAGAAAAAAATTAGAAGAATGAGGCCATGCTTGAATTTCTTGAAGCCCTCGATCAAATCTCTTATATTAGTTGACTGGTTATCTGTTCTATCTCACTTAGAAGACACTCATTTCATATTATTTATCAGCAGCAGGTGTTTCTTTATGCCAACCAGCTATTGCAGCTAGCACAAGCAGAAGAGCTGTAAGAAGTTTCCCAACTTCATGTGTGCTCAAGATTTCTGTCTAGCTCGACGGTTTTACTCATACGATGTCGAACATTCTCTCTTATGCAATCTTATTTACTTGATTGGTGCTGCAGCTTAGAGGGTCCAAAATACCAGAAAGCGAATTCACAACCCTCCCAAACGGCTTAAAGTTAGTAGCAGATGATAACATAACCATTTGTTGTCCCTGTCTTTTAGTAGTTATTATCTGATTTTCATTGCTCGATTTTTCTGAAGGTACTATGACATTAAAGTTGGCACGGGGACAGAAGCCGTAAAGGGATCTCGGGTCGCAGTATGACTTGGCACAGTTTGTAAAAAAAATTCTAAATATTTGTGTACTTAAAGAGTCCTTCCCTTAAAACCACGGTGCTAAGAGGCTCATCACCATTTATTTTGCACAAAGGTCCATTACGTTGCCAAGTGGAAAGGCATCACGTTTATGACGAGCAGACAAGGCCTTGGTGTTGGTGGTGGAACGGTAAGAAGAATCCATTCAATAATCTGCTAACTTCTTTCTTTGGATAAAACTTCATCTCCCTCTTCTGTTTGAAAACATAGCCTTATGGATTCGATGTTGGCCAATCTGAGAGAGGCAATGTCCTTAAAGGATTAGACTTGGGAGTTCAAGGCATGCGAGTAGGCGGGCAGGTGAGATATTTAACAGCTCAATATAATCTCTGGGGAAAAAGAATAACATTGGCCTCAGTTCATCACTGATCAAAGCTTGCGAATGATGGCCTTCTGCTCTCTAACAGAGGTTACTGATAGTACCTCCCGAGCTAGCTTACGGAAGTAAAGGCGTACAAGAAATACCACCTAACGCAACTATCGAGGTAAGAAGTCGAAAACGTTTCGAGTAATTCTTGTAATGAACTATCAGCACCTTTAGCGTATAATTCGTATATCCTTTGAACTGCAGCTAGATGTTGAACTCTTGGCCATCAAGCAGAGCCCATTTGGGTAACTAGAATGAATCCCTTTCTTTAAGCACAATAACACTATCTGTTATTTTCTATTTTCTATACTCAAATGTAATGTTGCATTTTCCTGGTTCAGGTCTGCTGTGAAAGTGGTGGAAGGTTAAAATAGCAACTCATGTGTCTCATCGTTTGTATTGATTTTGGTTCACTGCTGTGTTATCTATCCCTTTTTGCAACACTACTACTTGTATCTTGGTCCTATCTCTATTTTGAAATGAAAATGAATGGAAAATAGTTAGTCATAACTCATAACCACCACCAAACAGATGTATATATTATATTAAGATGCCTTCATGGTTCCCACGTCTGAAGTTGTGCATTCCCACTTAGCATTATTAAAAAATTAATCACATCCCACCTTTTTAAATACGCATCATTCTTCGTTCCCAGATCAAAATTTAAACATATCGAGAGATTAAAGAAAAGGATAAGAAAATGGGAAGCAGCATTTTCTTGATTACTGCATTATCTCTACTCTCAAGCATCATTACAACCTCTGCAACTTCCGACGTGTTCCAAGTCACCGGCAAAGTCCTCTGCCAAGATTGCACCAAAGGATGGAACGAATGGGCCAAAGGTGGAAATCCCATCAAAGGTAATAACCACACACACACACGCATAGCACATACTACTGTGTGTCTTTTACAGCCACGATATGCCATGTTTGTTTTTTGGGCAGGCAGCAAAGTTTCTGTTACTTGCATGGACGAAAGAAAAAGGGTCGTGCACTACGCCAGCGACCTAACTGACGACGCTGGAAATTTCGAAATCTCATGCAATAAGTACGCTGCAAACGGCAAACAATTGAAGCGCGAGAACTGTTTCTTGAGGCTCGTTTCCTCGGGCGACCAAGTCTGCAACGTAGCCACTGATTTTGCAGGAGGAAAGAGTGGCGTAAAACTGGTGCGTCCTAACGTTGTGTACCGAGACATTACAAAGTATATGTTGGGGCCGTTTTATTACACCACTCCCATGTGCGATGAGCCAGACATCAACAGCCCTAAGAAAGACGACGATGGAGGAGAAGAAGAAAATGAGTCCTTCCCTGATGGTGATGAGAAACAGGGCACATATTAGTGATTGGTGATTTGTTTTGAGATTTGTATGTTGTTTCTTTGACCCTTCTCCAAGTTTGTTTCCATGAGTAAATTTTAATACAATCATGTCGTGTTTCAGTCGTCGTCGCGCAATAGAATCGCCGGAACGAAGAAAGTAAACCAGTCTGTCAATGATTTTGTAAACCATTTTTAAGAAAAGATATTCAAAGCACATGAAACAGGGGAGGATGATGATATTCAATGGAACAGAGCATTGGTTATTACCTACCTCTTGAAAAAACCCCAAACACAATCTATGTGGAGCCTTTTAAGACATGCCTGGACTGAAATCACCTGAGTCTGAAATTACTGAACAGTTGTAGATAGATAATAGCTGATGAGAAGGAACTGCAAAATCTTGCCATGTCAATCACTGCAATTACTTTCCATGAGGGTCATCTAGACAACATAAGTTGTCCAGTATCATATCATTGTAAGGACATTTTCTTCTTCTGAGCAAGACGTAGAATTTCTTGAACGAACGCTCTAACATTAGCCTCAGAAGAACCGCCTTTTCTCACAGATCTCCTCGCCATTTCTCCCAATTCTCGAGCCCTTGTTCTCCTTTTCTCGCTTCCGTCTCCTTCGTCCATCACCTTCAAGATTGCACCTTTCACTCCTTCCCTCGTCACTTGCCTCTCTGCGTCGGCCTTTCCTCCATCTTCCAAGTGCACGGCGTATCGAGACCCAACTCCAACTCCAACGCCCAAAACCTCGACGATCAGCTTTTCGTTCAAGAATTGCTCTGCAAACATAGGCCAAGTGATCATAGGCACGCCCGAGCATATCCCCTCGAGGGTCGAATTCCAGCCACAGTGCGTCAGAAACCCTCCGATCGAAGGATGCGATAGGATCAGCACCTGTGGGGCCCATCCCCGAATCAAGAAACCTCTTCCTTTTACCCTTTCCTCGAAACCCTCCTCAGAAATCCACTTCTCTACCTCCTTAGACTTGCTGTCTCCCTCTTTTATTACCAGGATAAAAGGGTGGTCCGAGGATTCTAACCCTAGGGCAAGCTCGGGGAACTGCAGCGGCGATATACGGCTTAAACTTCCAAAACAGGCGTAAACTACTGATCCTTGATTCTTACCGTCGAGCCATTCGAGACATTTCTCGCCGTCGATTAAGGCATGGTTTCCCCTCTCGGCTCGATATTCGTCGTTGCAAAGGGACAAAGGGCCCACACACCATACTTTACCTCCTTTCAACCTCTGCAACTCGTCAAGGTACCTCTTTTCCAGCTCCTCGAAGCTGTTGACGACGATCCCATATGCCTTGAACTCGTTTTCTATGATTTTCTGGCGGAAATCGTTGACGTAAATCGAGCCTGGGTTGAAATATCCTGGGAGCTGGGCTTTCATCACCTCGATTCTATCGGGCAAACCTGGGATTACGATGGGCTCGTGGGGCCCAACGGTTTCGTGGATATTTGAGACGTAGAGATTGTGCATCGATAGGTGGGCAAAGCAGCCCATGCCGTCGAAGATTATCCTCGGAATCTCGAATTTATCGCAGGTTTCGGCAAGCCAAGCTAGGTTCTTGTCGCATATGATGCAGTGGGGCTTTGGGTTCATAGCTTCGAGCATTTCTTCCATGGGCTGCTGCAGTAAGGTTATGGCGACGAAGAAGTTTCTGATCAAGTCGTAGGAAGGGAGGCAATCTGTGCTCTCGCATCCACGTGGCAGGCCGGCTTCCTCCGCCGGGAATCTTATTTCCTGGAGTTTTATCGGCAGGCCGGAGTTAACCGCCCGGTTTATCGCCGGAGAGAAGCGTTTGGCGTCGAGGGGTGTGACGATGACTGTTACTGTTAGGCGTATGCCGTCTTCGTCGCTGTGTTTGGACAGCACTTTGGCCATGTCTATCATTGGGATTATGTGGCCTGGCGCCATTAAAGGGAAGATAAGAACGTTTAATAAAAGCTCGGGCGGAGTTTCTGACGATGGAGCCATTGAAGAAGGCGAGCTTTTGCTTGTCTCAGTGTGATCTCTTTTCTGAGTAAGTCTTTCTTATAAGGGGCGTTTCCAAATCAGCCCCATCGTAACTTTGCTTTTGAGTTCAGGCCCTCTTCAGATTACATATAGTTTTAAGGACCAACTCTAGACAAAATTCAAATTAAAGGACATCATCAATGGTTTGACGAAAATGCCCCTTGTAGGTGCTGTATACAGAGATATGAATTGCTGTAATTATGTTACCAGACGTTATTCAAATGGTATCAATCGACAAAACTATTTCAACGATCGATTTGCCGTAAAGTTTTGAGCATACTGGGCACAAAATCAAGTTTGATGTGTACTCGATGATCTCAATGATATTTAATGTCGTCAGATTTAAGATCTGTGAGGAATAATTTAGAAATTCATTTACGCAAATTACATAAATCGAGCATGTTTTTGGTCGAAATTAAAGCTAATATGCATAAATTCGAGAGACCCATAGCTTGGAAATTACGTCGCGCCTTAGTGGTCCCTCAATCGTTCGTCCATCAAGATTAACGAAATGAAAGTGAAATCGTCAGTAGTTTAGATGAATGTTCGTTATGTGGTATAGAAAGGCGTAAGTTGTATAGTTTCCATAAGGTTCGGTACAATAGTGGCGTAAAGTGGTATAGTTACGATAAGAAGCGTTACTCGAACTGGTACGAGATATTATTCTAATTTGGTATTAATTTTATATAATGAGGTACTAAAACAGAGTAAAATGGTATAATAGAAGCGTAAAGTGGTATAGCAACGATAAGAATCGTTACTCACTCGAACTGGTACGATATATTACTTATTCTCATTTTGATATTTTTTATAAGATGTAGTACAAAAATAGCGTCAAGTGGTATAATAGAGGCGTAAAGTGGTATAACGACGATAACTATTACTTATTGTCATTTGGTATTAATTTTATAAGACGTGGTACTAAAACAGAGTAAAGTGGTATAATAGAGGCGTAAACTGCTATAGCAAGTCACGCTGTTTTGGGCGGGAAAGCTGAATCTCAGTATTATTTTGGGCGGGAACTTTTATGTAGTATATATTCATGTAATAATGTGGTACCAGAAATGTAAGATGTGTTACAAATTAAGGTTTACGCATTGGTGTATATTTACACGATCAAAACCTCATTACTTGACTAGTTGCATCTTATTTGCATAAACGTGACAAAATCAAGAACTTGGCGGTTTAATACATCAAATAATATATTTCCATGATTTTTATTCTTCTACAACCGAGAAAAGCAACTTTTATTTACGAAATTATTCGAACCATTAATATGGTACAGATAACATATTATCTAGTATCAGTACGACTTAATGTGGTATCGTTTCGTAATGTATTGTTATCGGGATAGTATAAACGGTTACCAAAATATTATCAAGTGGTATAATGTATATGTGATGTGGTATCATAAAGATAGAGAGACCATATTCACTGCGGTCCGTGAAGCTTTTGGAACATAAATTGGTACTAAATTATGAATGGAGCATAAATTGGTACTAAGTTATGCTGAAGTGGTATAGTTAATGTGACGTGGTATTATGTAAAGATGGAGACGGTTTGACGGCTCATGAAGCTTCTGGAATGTTATTATATTTTGTTATGAATGGAGTATAAATTGGTACTAAAACAGAGTAAAGTGGTATAATAGAGGCGTAAACTGGTATAGCAAGTCACGCCGTTTGGGCGGGAAAGCTGAATCTCAAAGTTATTTTGGGCGGGAACTTTTATGTTGTATATATTTATGTAATAATGTGGTACCAAAAACGCTTTATGTGTTACAGATTAAGGTTTTCGTGCTAGGGTTTCCAATTTTATGTTTTCGAGTATCGGGTCTTAGGGTAAACGTCTTCGTGGCTACGATAAAGGTTTTATCATCGTAAGATTTGTTGTATGATTGTATTATAGTGTTGGTTTGGATACATTTGTTGTAATTCATAATGGTAAATATCAATGTGATGTAAATATAGTTGTCTACACGGTGCATTGGTGTACATTTTACATGATCACAACCCCATTACTTGACTACTTACATCATATTTACATAAACGTGACAAAATCAAGGAACTTGGTGGTTTAAATACATCAAATCATATATTTCCATGATTTTTATTCCTCCACAACCGAAAAAACAACTTTTATTTACGAAATTATTCGATCCATTAATATGGTACAGATAATATTATCTAGTATCAATACAACATAATGTGGTATCGTTTCGATGTGTATTGTTACCGGAATAGTATAAATGGTTACCAAAATATATAAAGTGGTATGACATACATGTGATGTGGTATCATATAAAGATGGTGGGACCATATTCATTGACGGATCATGAAGCTTCTGGAATGTTCCTTATTTTTTGTTATGAATGGAGTATAAACTGGTACGACATTACGCTGAAGTGGTATATTTTACATGTGTTTTGGTATGGTACAAATATTGATCAATATTAATTGACGGATCATGAAGCTTCTGGAGTGTTCTTTATTTTCTGTTATGAATGGCGTATAAATTGGTACGACATTACGCTGAAGTGGTATGTTTTACATGTGTTTTGGTATGGTACAAATATTGATCCACATTCATTGACGGATCATGAAGCTTCTGGAATGTTCTTTATTTTTTGTTATGAATGGAGTATAAATTGGTACCAGATTACGCTGAAGTGGTATAATTTACATGTGTTTTGGTATGGTATAAATATTGATCCATATTCATTGACGAATCATGAAGCTTCTGGAATGTTCTTTATTTTCTGTTATGAATGGCGTATAAATTGGTAAGAGTGTAGTATAAATTGATACCAGATTATACTTACGTGGTATTGTTTACATGTGATCTGGTATGAAACAGAACTAGTTCAAAATCCAAAATACATTAAAACTAGAAGCAAATCCATCATTCAAGTCACCTAGAGTGCTGAACGCAATCAAACAAAATACAAGCACGGTCATAGTTCAATGCACACAAAGACAGAAGACAAGCAACAACGTGCTAAACACAGTCACAACTCAATCAACATATTCTTATACACACTTCAACAACAAACACTAGAAACAGCATACACCTCAACGTAAGACGCAAGAAATTCGGGGAAAATCAAGGAACTTGGTGTACATTTTACATGATCAAAACCTCATTACTTGACTACTTACATCATATTTGCATAAACGTGACAAAATCAAGGAACTTGGTGGTTTAAATACATCAAATCATATATTTCCATGATTTTTATTCTTCTACAACCGAGAAAACCAACTTTGATTTACGAAATTATTCGAACCATTAATGTGGTATAGATAATATATTATCTGGTATTACAACGAATTAATGTGGTATTGTTTCGTAATGTATTGTTACCAGGATAGTATAAATAGTTACCAAAATATTATTAATTGGTATAATTTACATGTGATGTGGTATCATATAAAGATGGAGAGACCATATTCACTGACGGCCCATGAAACTTCTGGAATGTTCCTATTTTCTGTTAATAGGCCCATGAAGCTTTTGGAATGTTCCTATTTTCTGTTACGTGTGGAGTATAAATTGGTACGAGTATACACTTAAGTGGTATAATTTACATGTGATGTGGTATTTTATAAATATGGAGACGACAATAGGCCCATGGAGCTTCTGGAATGTTCTTATTTTTCGTTCGAATGGAGTATAAATTGTACCGAACTACAATTAAGTAGAATAATTTACATGTGATGTGGTATTTCATAAATATGGAGACGGTAATAGGCCCATGAAGCTTTTGGGTATTTTTTGTTACGAATGGAGTATAAATTGGTACCAAACTATACTTAAGTGGTTTAATTTACATGTGATGTGGTACTGTATAAAGATGGAGACGGTAATCGATCCAGGAAGCTTCTGCAATGTTCTTATTTTTTGTTACATATGGAGTATAAATTGTTACCAGGATATTATTAAGTGGTATAATTTGCATGTGATGTGGTATGAAAATAGAACAAGTTCAAAACGCAAAATACCGTAAAAAACAGAAGCAGAGCCATCACCAAAAGTGCTAAACACAGTCAAAACACAAGCAGAACCATCATTCGATGCCGTTCTTCTTCCCAGCAACTTTCTTCTCCTTCTTTCGGCCAATTTCTTGGCGATCGACGGGGTTCTTCTTCGGTGTCATCGCAAGATTCGTCGATGAAGTGTCGAAATCGGTCGGGTTTCGTCGATTAAGGGTTCAGATCGGTAGAAAATTCTTCGGGTTTTCTCGATGAAGGCTGGAAAGCTAATTTAGGGTTTGTAGTACTGAAATCGATTTTTGGTCTCAGTTCTTGTCTTAATTTGTATATACCATAAAATTTACAGATCATACCACTGAAATAGATTTATATACCACTTTATAACACGTGGGATTTAGGTCTAAAAAGTGGTGTAATTTCAGAAAGAAATAAGGGTAAAAAGGTCTTTTCCATCTGAAATGGTCCTTATCCCTAACCTAAATATCGTTTGGGTCCTTCTTCCTATCTAAAAACATAAAAAGGGCATGAATCCTACCAAAAGTTCTTAAGAGGGCCTGACTTACAATTGACCCTTCTTATAAATTAATCAATGCAACATCGATCTTTATTCTTACATAATTATTACGTAAGCGCTTACATTAGAAAGATACATGATTGGTTTGGACAAATTTTGGATTATGTTGGAGAATCATAAATGAGATGGACGTTCTTACACGGAGCTTATGCATGACATAAGACTCGGAGCTTTATCTGATTGTCTGACATTGAGTGATTGAGATGGATAACGGCTCCACTGAGAGCAAGCTTTTCAGAAATCCAATCGCATAGTTAATAGTTACATCTCAAAATTATCGAATAATTGAAAAACACAACTAATCATATAATATAGAAAGCCCATCTTCTTCGATCTTCAATTTGATGATCATCCATCCCATGATATTTCTTGAATCAAGGATGCTACACCACATATTAGCATGAGAAAAGCCCATCTACTTAAAGGCCCAAATTTCTGAGCCCATTACATGCCCACATGGACTAGCTTTTTCTATAGCTTTAATATAGGTATAGTATGTAATAGACCTTCTCGACGATCGAGGAGGTTGAAAAATTGTGTGAGAAAAGATAAAACGACATACATAAATAAATTCATTCATACATACATCTGAATGAATACGGGCCCTTAGAAAAAGTAAAATGCGTTTATGCTCGAGATAAAAAGAAAGTCATAAAGCAATGATAAAAACGTACCACAAATTCAACGGCACCTCATGACCACCATTATGTAATAAAAAAAGCAATAATAATAAGTTGAATCCATAGAAAAATACCCAATCGGATAAATTTTTTACACATAAGTACTCATATCAGAAAATTTTATAGATAGGTACCCGATTTAATTTTTACCAGTTTCTTTAGTCATGTCGTACTTTCCTGTGTGCAGGGGCGGACCCAGCCTGGAGTGACTGGGGGGTCAAGGCCAGCACACAGCCCAACCCACAGTCCACATAATTATCTAAAAATGAAACAAAAAGCTTCCAAGAGATTCGAACCCTGGATTTTACATAAAGACTTCAAAGCAAGTACAAGAACCACTGCACCAAAGTCGATTTTCGAAAATTCTAACGCATATAATATACTTAGCAGGACGATGGCCGGGGGGTCAATGTCACCCCCGAGCCCCTAAGTGGGTCCGCCCCTGCCTGTGTGTATATTGCGTACCATAACATGTTGATATAGAATACCTAAATATAGCATACCTCGTACCTACGACATACCTGTTTGTTACATAGGGCGTACCTAAATATAGCATACGTCGTACCATTTTCTGTTATATAGGGTACCCAAATGTGTTGATATAGGGTATCCAAATGTGTTGTACGGTGTACTTTCGGGGATCAGGTACCTATGTGCAAAAAATTTACTCTGTTAGGTGCCTACATATAAAAAAATCCTGACTCCTGACAGGGATCTAAATTACAAGTTTTTATCCAAATAGGTACTTATGTGTAAAGATCCCTAATAATAATAGAGGGCGAAGATAAAAAAAAATGTAGAAAGAATATATCATAACTGCACTGCACGCTCCCAAGGGTGAAGTGAAGAAGATGCTGTAATCTTTCTTTGCTTCGAGTCAAACCGATTTGGTGAAGGAATATGCAATGCCGCTTTACTTCCCGAGATTTTATGTGATGTCATAAGATTATAGTTGTTTTCTGTTTTTCCTGTTTCTTTTTTTTTTTTAGAAGCAACACTCAATTACGGTATTTCTGCGCTCTGCCTCAAGTTTATAACCACAAATTACGGAGTAAAAAAGCAGAAAAGTCTGTCTTGGAGGAACACATTAATCTTGACGGGCATGAACTAAACAACATCATGAAAAGCAACACATAACAAATATTAAAAAATAAAACGATTAATATAGAAAAGAGCGCTAAAAGTGGCTTCTGTAATTCAAGAACATTTCATATCCTACGTTAATGATGTATGTTAATTGCTATATGCAGTGCATGCGAAACACTAATTTAAAAATTCACACACACCTTCGATGTAGGCCCTAAATTTTGGATCGTTTGTGCCCCACTTATGCTTTAATTTTCATCTACTCCAATCAGGACAAAAATAAATAAAACATTTCAAAATTAAGATCTTATTCTTCACTACAGGGAAAAAGGAAAAAGGATTTTTGACAGAAAAAAAAATAAAAGGGAAGCAAAAAAAAAAAAAAAAAGAAAGCTAAAGAAGAAGGAAGCTCTCTCCCTCTCAAAACCCTCTTTTTTCAACACTCCATTAGTTAGTTTACATTTCACTTCTCCTTTTACCACGGTTATGATAAATCAACGGCACAAACTCCATACTGTAGTGCAAGATAATGCAACTATAGCTCAAGAAAATCATTCCTTGTTCTCACTAATGCTCTAAACCTAACCACATTGTTGTTTCACCTGACATCAACACACATTCAAGTTTGCCATCATATTCTGAGATGAAAATGCTGCAAAGGAAAAGCTGCATTGTGTTGACGACATTATTGCTAGTCGTTGGCTCATTCTATGAAGCTTGCTGGGCAATGCTTAACCTCACTCTCCCCGGTCAGCACCCTGACCCTGAAGCTGTTGCCCGAGGAGTTCACAGGCAAGTTTGTTCTGTCTTAAGCATATGAAAAAACGTTGGCCCGCGTGAGAAAAGCGTACGCTAATGTAGTTGCTGCTGTGCCATGATATCTGCAATGTGCTTCTTTGTAGAGTGTTTCGTTGGGTCTCATTGCTCATCATCTCCTTACCCAGTTAAAAATCTGTTCTCCATTTTTGGCTTTTTTGGTGGCATGTTTGCCAGTTATGTAGTGGAAAAATCATTTTTTTTTGTTTCGATTATGATATTCTTTTTCGGGGATGTCGAACTTTTGTTACATATACTTATTTCTACTTCAATATCTCCATATAATGAAGCTATAATCCCAGATCTGCTTCCCATTCCTCTATTATGTGCTCTGCTCTGTTTCTCATTACTACATTGCATGCTCTGCTCTGCTCTGCAACATCTGTGTCCTCATTTTTCTTGCATCCTAAGTATGTGTGTATGTCCTGACATTCTTGATCTTCAATCAAAATCAGTAAGGTGAACACATCGCTATCGAGGAGGAATCTCCTCTCCTACTCAACGAACGACGAACAATCCTCGACGAGCAACAACTGCCTCACGGGCAACCCAATCGACGAGTGCTGGCGCTGCGACCCAAACTGGGAAGAAAATCGCCAGCGTTTGGCCGACTGTGGAATAGGGTTCGGCCAATACGCCTTAGGAGGCAAAGGCGGGCGTTATTACGTGGTCACCGACTCTTCAGACAACGACCCAGTGAACCCAAAGCCAGGCACTTTACGGTACGCAGTCATCCAAACAGAGCCCTTGTGGATCGTCTTCTCTTCCAACATGCTCATACAGCTCTCCCAAGAACTCATCTTTAACTCTTACAAGACCTTAGATGGCAGAGGAGCCAACGTACACATCATAGGCGGCGGCTGCATAACCTTACAGTACATCACCAATGTGATCATCCACAACATTCACATTCACCACTGCTACCAATCTGGGGAGACAAACGTTAGGTCGAGCCCAACTCATTATGGGTGGAGGACTAAGTCTGATGGAGATGGGATATCAATCTTTGGGGCGAGGGACATATGGATCGATCACTGTTCTCTATCGCACTGTAAGGATGGCTTGATCGATGTAGTAATGGGGTCGACTGGGATCACTATATCCAACAGCCATTTCTCGCACCATAACGAGGTTATGCTTTTAGGGCACAGCGACGACTATGTGCCTGACTCGGGGATGCAAGTGACCATAGCTTTTAATATATTCGGACAGAAGCTTATTCAGAGGATGCCCAGGTGTAGGAGAGGGTACATACATGTGGTGAACAATGATTTTACCAGGTGGGAAATGTATGCCATTGGAGGAAGTGGTAACCCTACTATCAATAGCCAGGGGAATCGATACATAGCGCCTTACGATCGAAACGCCAAGGAGGTTAGTTCGACTTGGAAAGCTGGTCATATATGTAAAAGATATCCAAGATTGTAATAGTGTTTCTTGGCAGGTGACAAAGCGTGTGGACACATCAGAGGATAAGTGGAGAGGATGGAATTGGAGGAGCGAAGGCGATGTAATGGTGAACGGAGCGTACTTTGTGGCCTCGGGCGAAGGCGTGGAAGTGAAGTATGAGAAGGCTTACAGCGTAGAGCCAAAGTCTGCCGAGTATATTGACCAGCTTACCCTTTACTCTGGCGTTTTTGGAAGCAGGTGACTGCATATTGCTTCTACTTTTGTTTCGTCTTTGCTTTGGACGTCTTTTTCAAAGGAGTGGGGCATTGTTAATTGTTATAATCATCAAAGACCGAAACACTTTTTGGTTGTGCATCGTATCTCTTCTTGGCTTCATCACGGTTTTGCAGCTTAGCTTAGATTATTCTTTCTTGAACTGCATTTTTGTGATAATCAGGCGACATAATTTGGGGAAGTGGACGTCGGGGAACGGCACGGAAGGTGAGTTCGATGCAAAGTCGGGCTTGTTCGAGGACTACGATGATGATTATGGGAGATCTGAGAGGCTTCATTCGAATGCTTTTGTTTTAGTGTTATCTCTGTTAGCAGCCTATTTATTCCTACGTGGCTCTGCAAATTTTGAGCCGTTGTAGTGAAGATTGTGTAACTGAATGGGAAACAAGACTGACTGATGTTGTCTGATTCCCTGAAATCTATTTCTGTTCTTCAAGAGTTCTGTCCCCTGAAGAAGCCCATTTGAAGAGTTGAATCAATTCAAGCCCAAATGTGTTGAAAGCTCAATAACTTTTTGGATTTTTCGGCCCAATAGTAGCAGAAAAAACTTAAATATTTTTTTTTTGAAAAAAATTTTCTTACCAAGTCATGAAGCATTAGTTCAACTTGCTTAAGCTATTGTCCCCCACCTCAAAACGTTGTTGGCCAAAAGAAAAACATTATCTTGCCCGCGTGCACACACGCTACAAAATAACTTAACCATTCAAAAAGCCTAATCCTCTATATTAATACACATTACTTTACCAGTAGTAAAATACTAATGTCACTATCTGGCAAACGGCACATAAATGACAAAGATGATTTTCAATCTAATGTAAGTTTTATAACATAGTGTACCTTATAGATTTGATCTGTCATAAAACCATGGTTATCAGAACGATAGCGATATAAAAGGCGAATGAATCCTTCTTTTCTTAGTGCCCTTACGAGGATTCATCGATGTTATTTAAGTCATGTGTGTAATACTGTATGCCGTCCTAATGCGAAGATGAAAGCATTCTTTCTTGTCCACGTACATTGATAATGTTATAAACATGTGGTAAATCCCACTTATTTACACTGAACAAACTCTTGCAAAGAAGAGAATTCGAAGCTCATCATCCTTCCCAAAGTGGAATTTCCCATGCATGATCACTGAAGATCGATTCCATATTATAATTCGATAAATCACAGTCCCACCTCAACTCATATACACAGTCGTCTGTTTTACTTAAACCATCGCAAGGTGAGTTTAGAATCGATTCCTTCAATCTTAATTCGTAGGGGAAACTTGTTGCAGTCAGGCCCAACTGATCTGAAACTGAGTTTCTTAGCAACTCATCATCCTTGTCTGAGTCGAAAGCTGTTCTCAGTGAAGTGTTTGAAGAAGCAGAATTCATGGTTTTATTGCAGGTTTCTGCACATGAGAAGAAGCACTTAAAGTTATCAGCTGTAGTAAATTTTGGATTATGTATTATATTGCTAGTTCATTAACCTTGCTTTTCAACTACAGTCCTCTTCTTCTTCAAGTAACCTCTCCAATAGTTCTTTATCTCATTGTCTGTTCTTCCCGGCAATGTCTCTGCAATCTTCGACCACCTTCATGAAGAAGGAAAAAATAAGGAAATTAATGACATGCAACAGAAAAAAAAAAAAAAAAATAGGCATGCAATGCAAGAGTATTTTTATTTACCTGTTGCCCAGCTTCTCATGTAGCTCGACGATAACACGCTGCTCCTCTTCGGACATGCGTCCGTGCTTTAGATTGGGTCTTAAGTAGTTCATCCACCTAAGCCTACAACTCTTGCCACTTCTCCTCAAGCCTTGTCAAAGAATATACTGAACATAAGATGGTATTCCATGGAGAGAATTACAAAAAAATAATGTTATTTTGAGAATGGAATTGCAAAACTAGTTGAGTTTTTAAATCTATTACAAAACTAATCACTTTTTTAATTCTAACTATTTTTATTTTCACTTTAACCATGAAAATACGTAAAATTATAAATTTTCACTATTGTTATCTTCAAATAGCCCAATACTTGTTAATAATAAAAATTTTACCCCAACTTTTAACTCAAATGTATTAAAAAATATATTACTTAAAGAAATAATCAAAAGAAAAATAAACTTACTTGGCATGACCTACTCCTCACACTTGAGTTCGATATCTAGAGCTGGCAAAACGGGTCGCCGGGCCGGGCCAGCCGGTAGCCCGTCAAAGCCGGCCTTGGGCAGGCGGGCGCGGGTAAGCGCACAGTCAGCCTTAGAAATTGAAGGTCCGCCCTGCCCAAATAAAAAAACAAATTCAAAAATAAAGAAAAAAATCAAAAACAGAAAGAAAAAAATAACAAAAATTAAATATTTAAGCTCGCAATTAATTCTAATTAAATCTAATCTTGTAATAATAATTTATTTATATTATTAAACTTGAGTAAATTAAAAATCGGAGCTAAAAAATACTAACATACCTATTTAATTGGGCATGGCGGGCCTTCAATTTTCAGGCCTGCTAAACGGTGGGCTTACCCGCGCCGGCCCCGCCCATGGCGGGCTTTGGCGAGCTACGGGCCGGGCCCGTTTTGACAGCTCTAGATATCGAACTCGCGTAGGAAGAGTAGGTCACGGTCACGCCAAGTAATTTTTTTTTTATTATTTCTTTAAGTAATATATTTTTAATATATTTGAGTTAAAATAATATGGGTAAAATTTTAATTATTAATAAGTGTTGTGCTATTTGAAGATAAGAATAATGAAATTTGTAATTTTAAGTATTTTCGTGGTTAAAATGAAAAAAAAAAATAGTTAGAACTAAAAATGTTGATTAGTTTTGTAATAGATTTAAAAACTCAACTAGTTTTGTAATTTCATTCTCAAAATAACATTATTTAGGTAATTCTCTCGTATTCCATGGGACATGTTAATAATAATAAAAAAAAATACCTGATGCTTTGGCTAATGAATCCCATCTCTTGTTCCCAAGAACAGCCACCGCAGAAGTTAGCTGTTCGTCTTCTTCTTCGAGCCAAGGTCCTTTACGCAGCTCGATTTCTTGCATGGCGGGCTCAGCTCATGTAATAATAAACAGAACACGGTTTGTATTGTTTGTGTTTTGTTGTGAGGCTTAATTGCATGAAAATGACAAGGCTTTATGTAGACCTTTTTGGTCCAAACAGTTATGAGAGTTTTGATTATTCCAAGTAATTATGTAAATTGGGGGGGTACAAATTAGAAAACTCGATATGCATGTTATGTGATGTTTAAGTATGTGATAATATCGATTAAGCGCTTGAATATGTTTTAAATGTTAAGAAAATCGAATTTGAGTGATTTTATGCCTAACTGGAATATTGACGTGATCACCTGGTTTGAGCGTTCTCGTTTGAATGGAATATCACTGCGTATATGGAAAATATGTTCTGATAAGTGGTATATGGACTGCACGCATGATTGAGTTATATAAGGAAAGAATATCGTCTGAGATCATGCTAATTTGATTGAGCTATATATGGAAGATATATTGTGTTAAGTGATATATGAGCTGTACACGAGATTGGGATATTTTAGGAAAGTATATCACTGTGATCACCCGGATATGATCAAGCTATATATGGAAAAGATATTCTGATTATGTGCATAATTTGCTGATTGATTCTATATATGGAATGTGCTGACTAACGGATGAGATTACCCTGGAATGAAAGCAAATCTGTGGTATTTATGGTAAGTGATCATGCATGACCGTTGAGCTTAATTGATTTATTCTTGGCATGATTGTTTGAGTTAATGCACGTGATTAGTGAGCTTTATCTTGTATATTCTGTGCTTAACTTTCCTTGTGAAGTGGAGAAGCTATTCGTGGTTCTATATAGAAGAGAACACTTCACGCGAAGAGTACAACAACGAACACACAAGCTGTCGAATACCTTAGAGTGATTGAGCGTTAATTTGCAAGTCATTCGTAGTTTGTGGTTGAGCTTAATTTGCGAATCTGTACTCTTTTGAGCGATCCCTAGAAACTCCAAACCCTAAACCTTTGTCTTCGGACGTGTGAGCGCACAAAGGAGCACGAGTGGAGTCTTACGCACGTGAAGGGACGAATTTTGTGGATTCGGTGGCCCTTCGGTAGCAAGCTGCATCCAGTCGGGGAATAGGTTTCCTGGGTAAACGACGTGGATCGAAACTTGGCGTGCGTCAGCCTAGAACAAGGTCTAGTATCCATAGTGCTCTGTTTGTGAACGGGTCAATCATAGTGTAACCGGTATTACCTAGTGATTGATTGGAACTCTTGGGGAGATCACACCCCAAGGACAGGATTAAACCCCAGTTGGGGATATAACCTGTATAAAAATCTCGTCTCACTCTACTTTTTGCTATTTACTTTACTGTGAGACAAACCCGAGACACGCTCTAATATCTAGGTGATATCGTAGCAATCATTTCTGAAATTAACGTGATATTTTGAAACAGGGTTAGGGAGATAACATCGATACTCATACTGAATTCAGGGAAATAACACACTCTGAAATATCTTCTTAAAGAAAAGTATTTTTCAAAGAAGAATAAGCCATTTTTTTTATATAACCTAATTCACCCCCCCCTCTTAGGCATATTTTACACTTCATTTGGTAGCAGAGCGGGTTACTCAACGAAAGGCCTAACACGCCTGAGTTAAGATCTAATGGCTTTTTCGAGTGATATTTTTGCAGAGGGTCAATCCCACTCCAGGCCTCCTCTCTTCGACGGTACGAACTACGCGGTATGGAAAAATCGTATGATCGAATTTTTGATCGCTGTCGACTACGAGCTTTGGGAGACAATCATCGACGGACCGTACACAGCTGCGAAATCCGATGGAACTCCAAAGGACACAAAAGATTACACTGCTGATGACAAAAGGGGAATCACGCGAAACGCAAAGGCGAAAAACATGCTCGCATGCGCACTCACACGTGAAGAATACATTCGGGTGAGTTCTTGCTCATCAGCGAAGGCCATGTGGGATATGCTCCAAGTCACTCATGAAGGAACCCAACGAGTCGTGCAAGAAAGACTGGCTCTACTCACGCACCAGTATGAACTGTTCTCAATGGAATCTGACAAAAATATAAGCCAGATGTACGCCAGATTCATGGGAATCATCAACCAGATGTTCTCTCTCGGCAAGAAAGTTCCCGACAGTGAACAAGTAAGAAAGATACTGAGATCACTGCCACGAGAATGGAATGCCAAGGTTACTGCCATCTACGAAGCAAAGGATCTAGAAGTACTTAGCATCTCCGAGCTGATTGGATCTCTTATATCCTATGAGATGATTCAAACATCAATGAATGAGAAGTCTCAGAATAAAAACCAGAAGTCCATTGCATTCAAATCCAACCAAGAAGAATCTGATTCTGACGACGAAGAAAAGGACCTAATGAACGATCTGGCCATGCTTACAAAAAGAATTGAAAGGTTCCAGCAGAAAAAGAAATTCAAAGAAAACTTCAACAAATTCCAGAACAAGAACAAGGGAATATCCGCGTCTGGGAAGAAAGTTCAGAAGTGTTTCCGATGCAACAAACCAGGCCACTATGCACATGAATGCCCCGCAACTAGCAATGAGAAACCAAGGAAGCAGAAGGCTATGGTGACGGAATCAAATGACTCTGAACTGGAACAAAGTGAGGACGAGGATCACGCTTACATGGCTGACGAGGATCAGGTATCTTGTTCTTCCTCCATTGAGAAAATCCATATCCTAAACAATTTATATGGTTATGAAAGTGACTCATCTGTTTCTGATATAGAAGAAAGTAAGGAAGATCTGTGTAGGTTAATTCAAAAAACGGAGAGAATGATTAAGTCACTAGATTCCTTGAATAAGGAATTGATAAGGCAGCGAGATGAACTAGCTAAGGAAAAACATGAGGCTGTTCTAGAAATCTCACGTTTGAAAGAAGAGTTAGTTACTGCTAAGAAAGAGGGAATTCCCTGGGACTGTGAGAAAATAGAGAAGAAAAAAAGTGACTTATCCAGAGATATTGTAGAACTCAGAAATTCTTTAGAAAGGGAAAAACAGAAGGTTTATAGCCTTCTTGAGGGTAGACAGAACCTAGACATGATGTTAAACATTTCTAGCAATATTGATAAGATAGGCCTAGGTTATTCCACCGAAGTGAAGCCTGCTAAATCCTCTGTGTCTAAGTTTAAATGTTTCTGGTGTGGTAGAAATGGTCACTATGCATACAACTGTCCCTTAAAGAAGTTTGATAAAGCTAAGTATGTCTGGAGACCTAAGAAGTTACCTGTAAATGCCACTGTCGTATCTGATTATAACAGGAGATCACCTACTGTGCAGAATGATATCTCGTATGTTAACAGAAGTTATTTTCCCGCTAACATGTTAGGACCCAACAGAAATTGGGTACCTCAGAAAAGTAATTCTTGCTATAGGTACGAAGGAAGAATTCCAGTAAGAAAAGTAAGTGGTACCTCGACAGCGGGTGCTCCCGCCACATGACAGGTGATATAGGAAATTTTGTGTCGTTGAAGGCGGTAGATGGAGGATACGTTTCGTACGCCAACGACGCAAAAGCCAAAATCGTGGGAGTTGGTACTGTTGGTAACAATTTAAATATCACCATAGATAACGTACGGTTCGTTAGGAACTTAGAACATAATTTAATAAGTATTAGCTAATTATGTGATGATGGACATACCGTAATTTTTGCCAAAGATAAATGCCTTGTTAAAAAGAATGATGAGATTGTGTTTAGTGCATCTAGGCATGGTAATATTTACTGCATCACTCTTGATGATATTGCTAACCAAAACGTCAAGTGTCTAGCAGTTACGCAGGATATCACATGGTTATGGCATAGACGTCTGGGACATGCTAACATGGAACTAGTGTCTCACATATCATGCAATGAGTTGGTGAGAGGTATTCCAGATATGAAAGCCACCAAGGACAGAATCTGTAAAGCGTGCCAAATGGGGAAACAGACCAAGACGTCCTTTAAGCCTAAGAATGTGATCTCTACGTCCAGACCACTGGAACTGCTGCATCTTGACCTTTTTGGTCCGGTACAGGTTATGTCATTGAAAGGTAAACGATATGCCTTTGTGATCGTAGACGACTATACTAGGTACACATGGGTCTTATTTCTTGCGCACAAAAGTGAGGCTTTAGATAATCTTGCACCACTAATTAAGAAGCTAGAAAATGAGAAAGAAATGAAAGTCCGTAAGATTAGGAGTGATAACGGTCTAGAATTTGATAGCAAATCATTTGCATCTTTTTGTGATGAGAATGGTTATAGTCATAATTTTTCAGCCCCTATTACGCCCCAACAGAACGGAGTGGTCGAGAGGAAAAATAGAGTATTACAAGAAATGCCTAGGACTATGTTGAGCGAATATAATACTCCAAAACATTTTTGGGCCGAAGCTGTTAGTACGGCATGTTATGTCTCGAATAGGATTTTCCTTAGACCGATTATTAAGAGAACTCCCTATGAACTTTGGAACGATAAAACCCCTAACATAGGATATTTCCATGTATTTGGCTGCAAATGTTTCATTTTGAATGATAGGGATAAAAGAGGGAAATTCGATTCCAAGGTAGATGAAGGGATATTCCTAGGTTACAGCCTTCATTCCAAAGCCTTTAGAGTGTTTAACAATAGAAAGAAGACTGTTCAAGAATCTGTGCATGTTACGTTTGATGAATTTCCTAACACAGATGCTACTGAGGAAGGTATAGTTGTGTCTCCTGCAGATATACATGTTACTGACAAAGAGGTGAACGCAATTCCATTGGAACTAGATGATATGTCAGAGAAACCTGAAGCTTCAGACGAACAACAGCGCAGAAAATTCAAACATGCTTCCAGCCATCCCACTGAACAGGTCATAGGAAATATCACTTCAGGGATCAAAACGAGAGCAACTGCACGAAACGATACTGCTGAGGAATCACATGACGTGCTGTTGTCAACCATGGAACCCAAGACAGTGAATGAAGCGCTTGACGATGAATCGTCGGTAATTGCCATGGAAGAAGAGCTGGCACAATTCGAAAAGAGCCAGGTGTGGACTCTTGTGGAAAGACCGAGCGATAAGTCCATAATAGGCACGAAGTGGGTGTTTCGCAACAAACTGGATGAGAACGGTAATGTAACACGAAATAAGGCCAGGTTAGTCGCCAAAGGTTATTCCCAAGAAGAAGGTATAGATTTTCAAGAAACCTTTGCACCCGTAGCTAGACTTGAGTCAATACGCATTTTACTTGCATATGCATCTTTTAAAAGATTTAAGCTTTTCCAAATGGACGTAAAAAATGCATTTTTAAATGGTTTTATAAATGAGGAAGTTTTTGTCGAGCAACCTCCCGGTTTTGAAAAAGAGGAATTTTCAAATCACGTTTTTAAATTAAACAAAGCTTTATATGGTTTGAAACAGGCCCCGAGGGCATGGTATGAAAGATTGAGTAGGTTTTTACTAGACATGGGATTTATAACAGGAACAATAGATAACACTCTTTTTATCAAGTGCGAAGGGAATCACATATTACTTGTGCAGATATATGTTGATGATATCATATTTGGTAGCACTGACATCACTCTTTGCGAGAATTTTTCTGAGTCTATGCAACAGGAATTTGAGATGAGCCTAATGGGAGAACTCGCGTACTTCCTTGGATTGCAAATCAAGCAATTGGATACGGGAACATTCATATCTCAAACGAAGTACACGAAGGAACTACTTGAAAAATTCGGAATGGCTGATTCCAAGGTACTTCCCACTCCTATGCACACCGCTAAAATCGATAGTGATGAACAAGGTACGCCCTTTGACCAAACTAAATATAGAGGTATGATCGGAAGTTTGCTATACCTTACGGCAAGCAGACCCGATATCATGTTTGCTACTGGTCTATGTTCTAGATATCAATCGAGTCCTAGGGAATCTCACTTGACGGCAGTCAAGCGAATACTTAGATATTTGAAGGGAACAATCAATCATGGTATATGGTATCCAAATTCCAAGGAATTCCCATTAATGGGATACTCGGATGCGGATTACGCCGGTTCTAGGGAAGATACGAAAAGCACTAGTGGAACCTGCCAAATACTAGGGAATTCCCTTGTAACTTGGTCTAGTCGGAAACAAAATGCCGTAGCCCTATCCACGACCGAAGCCGAATACATGGCCTTAGGAAGCTGCTCTCAGCAAATCCTTTGGATGAAACAGACCTTGAGTGATTACGGCTTAAGGTACGACCAAATTCCTATTTTCTGTGATAGTACTAGTGCCATTAGTATCACTAAGAATCCCGTACACCACTCTCGAACTAAGCATATAGAGGTGAAACATCATTTTATTCGAGATCATGTTCAGAAAGGGAATATCAGCGTGAACTTCGTAGGAACCAATGATCAGTTGGCTGATATCTTCACGAAACCCCTTATTGAGAGTAGATTCTGTGATATCCGTGACCGATTAGGAATTATTGAGCTCAAATAGGAAAGGTGACTAGATGTGTTAGCCTTTAGTATTTCCTTGATCTTATCCTTTAGAATCTCTGCGATTTTATTCCTGATTCTATCTTCATTATTTATTCAAATCCTTTCCATTCATGAAGAGATTATGTTTAGACCTCCTTCGACATTTATGACAAAATCTATTTTCAGCCAATATTCTCTTTAATCTTTCCATCTTAATTTCCTTCCTTAATCTCCGCGAGATATCCTTTTATCCTTAGCAAATTCCATAACGGGCAGTTTCCTTCTTCACTAAGTTTCCTTTTAAATTCAAATTTTTGAAATCTCTTCCTTATCTGACACACGTCTTATCAAGATCACATCCCTCTATAACTTCTTTCCATCCTTATCCAAAGTAGACTCGGCTCTTTATAAACAGTTTCAACCTTGTTTCTCCATCCATTCAAACCCTAAGTTCTTCACTTCAAAATTTCATCCTTCAATTCTCCGATCTCAACCATGGTGAAAACAAAAGGCGCCGGTTCTTCGACTGACAAAAAGAGAAAAAGTTCCTTACCCCAATCCCCACTCTCTCCAAAAGCCACTCGCTCCAAATCGGCAAGCAGCCCTAAATCTAAGAAATCTCCGACAAAACCGAAGAAGAAAGCCAAGGTCATCAAATCTCCCACACCTTCTCCTGCCTCTTCCCATGATCAGCCCGCATCTACTTCCCCTGAGAAACCCAGTTCTCCTGAAGTTTCTGCTCCACCTGAAAATCAGCTTCTCCAGAAAAATCTGCCTCTGCTCAGATCGAGTCTCCTCGAGACGAAACTCCCCCACTGGATCACTCTGAGAAGGCCCTGTTCAATCCTGAAAATCCGGAGGAGATCACCGACGAGATCAAATTCCTGACTGATAGTACCAAGGAACTTCACGGAAAGCTTCAGAAGCGTCGCGTTGCACGAGGAAGGTGCGTTAAGTTTGATGAGTTGGTTGACAGTCAAGTCGTAACATGGCTGACGGAATATGGCTGGGAAAATTTCCTGAGGATAGACGGGCCCTTGTATGTGGAAGCCGTGAAACTCTTCTATGCTAATCTCACGTTCGTTGAAGGCGAAACGGAGATCACAGTCAAGTCTTATGTGCTTGGCAAGACCCTTGAATGGAATAGCGCTAAAGTGAATGAGATGCTGGGTGTTGAGAACGAAGGGCTCCGCTACTTTGACTTTGTCCACTGGTGCACCTCTGAAGTATCCATGCGAGACTGTGCAAAAGCCCTCTGGAATTCCCCCTATAAGCCAAAGTTCTCTGAAGGAGAAGCTTTGAACCAACTTCCCATAGATCTGTTCTTTCTATACAAGGTCCTGCATTTTACGCTATGGAGAGCCCGAGTTGGAAGTGGAGGCCATTCCACCATGATGAACAACATGAGCATGCTGACTCTCTACATGGTGTCCCAAAATAGGCCACTGAACTTAGGATATTTCGTTCTCAAGTACATGGTCTATGCCAGCCAGAGCCCAGATAAGGAACTTCCCTATGGTATGATACTGACACATCTGTTTGAGGCCGAGGGAATCTCTCTGCCCAAGGCTTGGGAAGACAGCTCTAAGCATGCTGTGGATCTGGTCACCCTGAAGCGTGTTGGTATACGCTATGATGCTCGCAAAGGCTGGTTCAAAACAAGGGATTTGAAAACTCCTTCCAAGACTCCGATCAAGAAGAAGAAGGATGATGACAGCGATGACGAGCAGGGAACGATAGTTGAGCTGAAAAGAAGCTTCAAGGGGCTTAAGGATGAGAACCGCAGAAAGTTCAGAAAAATCTCACGGAACTTCAAAAAGGTTAACAAGTATCTAAAGGAGATCTCTGCGGCTCTTAATATGGCTGAATCCTCAACTGCCTCATCCGATAGCGATTCCAGCCCTTAGATCTTGTTCCGTAGCAATTCCCTAGCTCTGATAGGATTAGTTCTAGTTTACTTTTTTCGCTGGTTATTGGGTATGAGGGTCGAAGTGGTTTGTAGGTTTAGGTAAGTTGGTGGTGTTAGTCCCTCCTTTTTGATGCTGAAGGGGGAGAAGTCTAGGCAATTAATGCCTTATTTTGTTTTTTTTGGAATGATATAATATAATCGGCTTGCTTGCTTTTAAATGCTTGTGTCTTAATCCTCTGTGCTTTAGTTGATGATCTGTTAAGGATTAAGGAATTCCGCACATAGGCAGGGGGAGCAAACTGATATGATGCGATAACTTGAGACATTCCATGATAGCCTGCGACATTCCGTGGTAACTTGTGACATTCCATGTGATATGATCTGGTAATTGCTAAACTTTTGATTCTGTGCTTTACATGAGAATACTAGCAATTAGACAGGGGGAGCATGCTATGAAATTTGATAAATTTGTTTGCTCTGATCATATTTCACATGCTTTGATACTTAAACATGCTACGTGCATAAATAGCTTCATATCGAGTGTACTCACATGCTTAAGATAGGCATTAATTACTTGTCATCATAAAAAAGGGGGAGATTGTAGACCTTTTTGGTCCAAACAGTTATGAGAGTTTTGATTATTCCAAGTAATTATATAAATTGGGGGGTACAAATTAGAAAACTCGATATGCATGTTATGTGATGTTTAAGTATGTGATAATAATCGATTAAGCGCTTGAATATGTTTTAAATGTTAAGAAAATCGAATTTGAGTGATTTTATGCCTAACTGGAATATTGACGTGATCACCTGGTTTGAACGTTCTCGTTTGAATGGAATATCACTGCGTATATGGAAAATATGTTCTGATAAGTGGTATATGGACTGCACGCATGATTGAGTTATATAAGGAAAGAATATCGTCTGAGATCATGCTAATTTGATTGAGCTATATATGGAAGATATATTGTGTTAAGTGATATATGAGCTGTACACGAGATTGGGATATTTTAGGAAAGTATATCACTGTGATCACCCGGATATGATCAAGCTATATATGGAAAAGATATTCTGATTATGTGCATAATATGCTGATTGATTCTATATATGGAATGTGCTGACTAACGGATGAGATTACCCTGGAATGAAAGCAAATCTGTGGTATTTATGGTAAGTGATCATGCATGACCGTTGAGCTTAATTGGTTTATTCTTGGCATGATTGTTTGAGTTAATGCACGTGATTAGTGAGCTTTATCTTGTATATTCTGTGCTTAACTTTCCTTGTGAAGTGGAGAAGCTATTCGTGGTTCTATATAGAAGAGAACACTTCACGCGAAGAGTACAACAACGAACACACAAGCTGTCGAATACCTTAGAGTGATTGAGCGTTAATTTGCAAGTCATTCGTAGTTTGTGGTTGAGCTTAATTTGCGAATCTGTACTCTTTTGAGCGATCCCTAGAAACTCCAAACCCTAAACCTTTGTCTTCGGACGTGTGAGCGCACAAAGGAGCACGAGTGGAGTCTTACGCACGTGAAGGGACGAATTTTGTGGATTCGGTGGCCCTTCGGTAGCAAGCTGCATCCAGTCGGGGAATAGGTTTCCTGGGTAAACGACGTGGATCGAAACTTGGCGTGCGTCAGCCTAGAACAAGGTCTAGTATCCATAGTGCTCTGTTTGTGAACGGGTCAATCATAGTGTAACCGGTATTACCTAGTGATTGATTGGAACTCTTGGGGAGATCACACCCCAAGGACAGGATTAAACCCCAGTTGGGGATATAACCTGTATAAAAATCTCGTCTCACTCTACTTTCTGCTATTTACTTTACTGTGAGACAAACCCGAGACACGCTCTAATATCTAGGTGATATCGTAGCAATCATTTCTGAAATTAACGTGATATTTTGAAACAGGGTTAGGGAGATAACATCGATACTCATACTGAATTCAGGGAAATAACACACTCTGAAATATCTTCTTAAAGAAAAGTATTTTTCAAAGAAGAATAAGCCAATTTTTTTATATAGCCTAATTCACCCCCCTCTTAGGCATATTTTACACTTCACTTTATATACTAATATAGTCGTCCAAGTTGTCACTAGAAAGTAGAGTGACATGACCAGAATATCACACATGAGCACCATTGGTGGTGGTGGTGGATAAGAAGACTTAAAAGGTAGTAATGAAACTCTACCACCATGGAATGAAGCAAAGCTTTGCTTCAAATATTTCATCATCTTATCGAGAAACCAATTTTTTATTTTCAAATTGCCAAACAAAACAGCCACTAGCTGTTGTGAATCGAAGTTGTTGAATTGTTAACAAATGGGCTTTTTAAAAAAAAAAAAAAAAAAATTCTTTTGTCACCGAATAAGCTTCATTCCCGTACATAAATTATAAAAAAAGGTGCTCAATCCATTTCCATCTTGGTGGTTGTTTATAGTTTAATCTGCTTACAGTACATTGAATCTATTCAATGGTGGCAATATCTTATTACAGGCTATAGCACATCCTCACTATCAAGGTTGTGTCTTTTCATCTACTATGTCATCACCAACATGAGAGAATGTGATTGATCATACAAGACAACATTTTACAGAAGAATGATATTATTCACACACATACAACAACACTTGTAAAAATTTGTTAAGAGTATTTACACGAGTATATAGACATTTGCTTACTACATGAAGTGCCATTGCCAATAGACCTTCTCCACAATCCCTCCACCGCTTCGGACGGCGAGACGAAGCGTGTCAGAGGCAGGAGGAACTCCCCACAGTAAAGGGACTGCGACTGTCATAGTTAGCTTTTCGTGCATGCCACTTTTGCTTTCCTTCTCCGCCGTAACAACCTAATTGGTAAAGAGGATCGTTCGAAGTAAAGACTAAGGTAGGATGAAAAACAGGAAAAAAATGACGAGCAAAATGTACCTCTCCACCATGTTCGACGACAGTGTCTTCGACTACATCACAAAGCATCTCAATGGAGCGACAGAATCCGTAAATACAGAGCCTTCTGCCCGTATTAAGGCCCTACAAATCAAAAGCAGATAGAATACATTTACATAGATTTCTTAACAAAAAAAATCACAGGAAAGATACGAAATTCGCACGTTGGTTGCCGCAATATCGAATAGTGCACCGAGACATAGGCTTTGCTCTGGATCCATGTAATTCTTCTCGTGAAATCGTTGAGATCTTCGCGACGTTTTCCACTTCCCAAGCTTCTTCTGCATTGATAAAAAAAATCAGATCTTACTACCATAGGATTATGAAGAGAAAAGCCTAGCAATCATAAAAACAACAGAATTACAACATATGTAATAAATAAATACCTTGTTGTTTCCAATCAAAGAGATAACAGCCAGATAATCTAACCAGCTAAGAAAAGAAAAAAGAAGGCACATACATTGGCAGAAGAAGCTCTACGTGGCACGAGATTCCCACCGATCTGAATCAGCCCATCGGATGTGAACAATGTAACTCTCTCCTCTGAAACCCACTCTATAGCTACAACGAAAAAAAAACATTAATATAAAACACCATGAAGAGTTGAGAACAGATCGAAACCAATTTATAAATCAACATTCTTAGGGTAAAACCAGCTAAGAAAAAATCAGATAAACAAATAAATCACAAGAAAAACGAACGAGTAATACATCATACAGGAGTCACGAGAGTCAGGAGTCTCCCACGGGTAAAAGCCGAAGGATTCATCTCCGCGGAACCCAGACGATCTGGCGATGAATTTAATAGATCGTGGTGGTCGAACACGGCGGAAAGGAGAAAACGATCTCGTAGAAGTTGAAGGACTTGAATTGTGTTGCTTGAAATGAGGAAAGGCCGTCGTAAAACACAACGTCGCAGAAGCTTCACCCATGGCCATTCTCTCGATCTTCTCCTTTGCTTTTTACAATTCAGCAGTGAACGGCGATTTCACGTTCGCACTTCGCTTTCCTTATATTATTTTCAATGGACAGAATATGAGCGGATCACAATTTACGAGTCGAAGACTGACGAAGAAGAATATCAATGGAATAGCATGGAAAATGAGAGAGCAGGGAAGAAGAGTCGAGGACGACCACACATATGAGAAGTGACACGTGGTATCAATTACGGGCCTAGCATTGGGTTTCGGCCCATATATTATTTGTTTCAGGCCAAAATTGGCCATAACAAAGCCGGCCCGGCCCATACCCGCGGGAGCCTGTAGGAACTAGGAAGGAGACGTTCTTCAATTGGTCAATCTCAATTCCAATCCTAAATTACGTAAAATTTATTTTAAAATAAACAATTATGAATGCTTATACAATTCAACACAAGGACGAAATAGACAAAGTTGGAAAGAAGAAACAAACCTCGAGCGTAAAATACCATTCTTCGATGTCCACGTAGTTGTGTGTGTACCTGAAGAAAAGAAGGAAATCCTGGAGAACATGAGTAAGTAAGTTAAAGGAAAATAATTGATTTACGAATCTATGGGAAAGAACTTAGCAAACTATATATATAGAACGTATCATAGCAGCAGCAGCAATGGCACATAGCAAAATCGAATGTTTAGGTGCGCGAACAGAAGATTGAATCTTGAAAACCATATAACTTATTAACCGATAGTAAACAAGAGAGTAAACTTCGACATCAACATCTCAATCTAAAACCATTCAAAAGGTCGATATAGTAACGGTACTGAGGAATCAATCAAATAGCTCGTGTGAAAAGGGGCCGTTACGACTTACATTCTTAGTAACGGCTGCTATAAAGATATTCAAAGTTCACATGCAGTTCAGTAGTATGGTTAAATTTTCAGACTCTGCAAATGACAAACTTAATGCAAAAATGACTCAGGCAGCTTAACAGATAAATGTGTTTAATATGCTTGTCAAATAAGATAAAGTAGCTTGATTGAAGACGTGAAAGTCATTAAAGGAGGTAAGAATGATAACCAAGCAGTATAAGTTAAAAACTCTGCATCAAACTTACCCACCACATTTCGTAACGGAGATTTACCAAACTACGGATATCATAATCAATACGTACGAAAAGAGGGACGGAAGATGAGATTGTTCACGTGACTCAAGCGGTGTGCCAAAGATATATTTCACCGCTTGACGACAATATTGACCAACTCTAATAAAACCGATGACGACATCCATATTAGGTTCACGCTAAACATGTTTTGCATCTTCTTTAACTTATAAAAAGTATGCAAGATTCTCGCGGGTTAATGCTACACTGATTGGAATGTCATCAGTAAAACTGTAATGTAAAGAACCTTTTTAATAGATCATGATACCATATCAAAAGTCAGTTAATGTTAAGTCCTCTACCACTTTTTATGTATTTTGTCCAAATTACAACAGAAAAAGAAAATAGTTTCAGCACCTCAACAAGACGACAACGGCATGGAACTCAAATCAACCTAAATCGCCTTGTTTTTTAACTAAGAAAGGCAAATTGAGCAGCTACTGAGCTACAGAGACAGCATATGAATATGCTATGAACTTTACTATTTCCCATTTAAATGGCGTCACTGCTATTAAATGGATGCGTAAAAGACATTCAATTCTAATAGCCCGACTTAAAATCCTTCAACCACCGTGACGTACATAAGGGACAGAACCGAGCCTAAACCGAAGCTAAGGAGCCTAACGTGGCAGCAATTCTACTTGCATGTCCACCGAGTGCTAGCATGCGTGGATCACCCCTTACTCAGAATACTTACACCTAGGCAGAAGAGGCAAGACGCAACTAAGACTCTGTGACCTATTTAAAGCAAGCATTGAAGTATTACAAAGCATCCCTCTTCACTTTACTAGTTCAACAGCTTCTTGCATCTTCCCAGATTCCTTTACACCACAAAGCCAATCTAGCCATGAGAGACATAGAGTTTTACGAAGGGCGAACTAACAACACATCTGATCCAACAAAGAGCCTTATCTATGCCTGGGATTGCATACGCATTCCAATCATAGTGCCCATCTTACGGCTTTCAGTATATGTATGCATATCCATGTCCATCATGCTCTTCCTCGAGCGTGTTTACATGGCCTTTGTGATTGTTTGCGTCAAATGCCTTGGGAAGAAGCGGTACACAAAGTATCAGTTAGATGCCATCAAAGAAGACCTCGAAAAGAACGGAAACTACCCGACGGTTTTGGTTCAGATCCCTATGTTCAACGAGAAGGAGGTAAAGAGTATTTACATGGACATTTATTTAAGCCGTAGATTAGGCATATAATCCAAAATAAACAAACTGGGAGATTTGCAAAGTAGTTTTCTAACTCATTTTGGAAAAATGTGTTACTTCAGTATCATTCACTAAGAAATTGTCATTATTATTAATTGTTTTAACCACCAAAGATAAATCATAATCACCCAACAATTCACTGGATACATTTTTTTTCTTTTCCTACAAGGACTGTTGACTGCTTTAAGCTAGATCCTTATAGTGATGACAACAGCATAAGATTCAGGAAGCAGATGAAACTTGTGCAGGGTACTTTCCCATAGGAGAAATACTTCACAACAATAAAGAACCTAGGAATGCTAGAAGAATTTCTTCACATATTCACAAAATAAATTTGCCCATGAGAAATAACATAATCATTTTCCTCAGGTTTATAAGCTATCCATTGGTGCAGCCGCCAACCTTTCATGGCCATCAAATCGACTGATTGTTCAGGTTCTGGACGACTCCACCAACGAAGTCTTAAGGGTATATCATATCTTTCTCAGGGTTCTCTTTCTTATTTATTTGCGATAGTCACATGTGTGTGAGGCTAACACAAGTTACTATTGCAGACCATGGTAGAGTTAGAGTGCCGAAAATGGATGGAGAAAGGGGTCAATATCAAGTACGAGACAAGAAACAACAGAAATGGCTACAAGGCGGGCGCACTTAAAGAAGGCCTAAAGAAGGATTATGTCAATGATTGTGAATACGTAGTAATATTTGATGCAGACTTCCAGCCAGAAGAAGATTTCCTTTGGAGGACTATTCCCTTCCTCCTTGAAAATCCAGAACTTGGGTTGGTTCAGGCCAGGTGGACATTCGGTAATTTCAACCACCTCAAAAAACATTAGACCACTTAACTCTTCTTACAATGGATATTGTTTGTCTCAAGCTTTTCTTTCAAGGGTATTAACAGATCTTACTTTCTTTCGCAGTCAATGCAGATGAATGTCTCATGACTAGGCTCCAACAAATGTCACTAGACTATCACTTTAGTGTTGAACAAGAAGTGGGATCATCTACTTGTCAATTTTTTGGATTCAATGGTTATCCCTACAGTACTTATGTTCTTTAATTTTTTCTATTTTTCAAGCAATGAGATAATAACAGAAATAACTCCTATCTTCTACATTAATTTTAGGAACCGCAGGCGTCTGGCGTATGAAAGCACTACACGACGCAGGAGGGTGGAAAGACAGGACAACTGTGGAGGATATGGACCTAGCAGTTCGGGCCAGCCTAAGGGGATGGAAATTCCTATTCATAGGCGACTTATCGGTAAAGTGTTGAAAACTAGGAAATAAAGGCCTAATAAGACATACACAGTCATTACTGATTTTCTTGGATTTGAAACCATGGCTATCATCAGGTAAAAAATGAGCTTCCAAGTACATTCAAAGCTTATAGATTTCAGCAACATCGCTGGTCGTGTGGACCAGCAAACCTGTTCAGAAAGATGTTCGTCGAAATCCTTGCCTGCGAGGTCAAGTTCTACGACTACTTTTTCCCTATGATTTGTAAAGATGTTATAATGTTCCGTGTTCATTCATGCAGCGTGTTTCGCTATGGAAGAAGTGGCACGTCATCTATGCCTTTTTCTTCGTACGAAAAATTATCGCACACTGGGTTACCTTTTTCTTCTATTGCGTGGTGATCCCAGCAACGATTTTAGTCCCCGAAGTTCACCTCCCAAAGCCACTAGCCATTTACCTTCCAGCGTGCATCAGCATACTCAACGCAGCTACCACAGCAAGGTATGTATGAAGATTAGCACAACATCGAGGAAAGTAATGTTTACGTATGCTTGACTTTGTTTTGCCAGTGAACTCACCGTTTTCTGACTTTTCTTTCCCATACTTTTGGTTGCAGAAACCTCCACCTTCTTGTATTTTGGATACTGTTTGAGAATGTGATGTCCTTACATAGATCCAAGGCAGCAATCATAGGACTCCTGGAAACGAGCAGAGTAAACGAGTGGGTCGTCACAGAAAAGTTAGGGATTGCAAAACATAGGCACACCACCAACAGAGGACCAAGGAGGCCACGATTTCGCATATTTGAAAGGTAACCAATCAAGTCCAATAAGCAACACAATAGTTCAACTCATTCATTGTGCTAATTCATCAGTGATTGGCCACTCAAATTTCATGAACTCAATCATTTTCATGAGGAAAACATCAGCTAAGGTGGCCACTGCCCAACAATATAGAACCTCTAACCCACATACAGAAATAATGTTGTTTTCTTTTCTGCTGTTTGATCAGTTAATTATGGATAAAATATTGTATCATTACCACCATACTAACATAATCCAATTGATTTGACTGGTAGGATAAACTTTCTGGAGCTCAGCGTGGGACTGTTTCTGCTTTACTGCGCAATCTACAACGTAATGTTTCAGGACAATCATATGTACATATACCTATTCCTTCAGGCAATTGCTTTCTTCATTGTCGGGCTCGGGTATGTTGGAACCATCGTACCAAACTGAGGACGAAATAAAGATCCAATGAAGGAACGAAGCATATTCATGCTATCTACTATCAGATGATGGGCATTAGGTGTTCTGTGGGGTAGTGTATAATTTCTGAGTAAATGTATCATATAATGCAGAGTGTGTAGTTACCCAAATAATCCCTTAAGGCAATATGTATCTTCACCATGTTCTTGATTATGGCAACTACTATTTCCCCAATAGATTTCGTCACACCTCAAAACACAGTAGCATGCTATCAATCACAGACACACACATAAGAAAAAGAAAAATCACCACAGAAAATAATCGCCTAAATCGCCATCCAACTCACGGCCTCCCTAAACAGATTGAACTTTTTGAGAACAAAAAAGAAAAACTAAGCAATTATTGATTCGCCATAGATGCTAATCTATACTCACCGGTGGCGTCAAATAAGGCTTTCGCAGATCAAACGGTGAAATCAGCTCGTCAGAACTCTACTGAGAGAATTACAGAAATAGTGCTATTTGGAATTACAAGTTGAGTTTTTAAACCTATTACAAAACTAATTAACTTTTTAATTCTGATTATTTTTATTTTCATTTTAACAACGAAAATACTTAAAATTACCACTATCATAAATTTTAAATAGCACAACACTTGTTAATAATTAAATTTTTACTCCAATTTATTTTAACTCAAATATATTAAAAATATGTTACTTAAAGAAATAAATCAAAAGAATAATATTGACCTAACATAGACTCCCACGTTTTGCTTCGCCAATAGAAGAGATAACACTGTAAGAATAGATAACACAGTAAAAGAGATAATAAAGTAACATTTTGATTGATTTCGTTCACGCCAAGTAATTTTAATTTTCTTTTGATTTATTTCTTTAAGTAACATATTTTTAATATATTTGAGTTAAAATAAGTTGGGGTAAAATTTAATTATTAACAAGTATTGTGCTATTTGAAATTTACGATAGTAAAAATCTGTAATTTTAAGTATTTTCGTGGTTAAAAAGAAAATAAAAATTGTTGGAATTAAAAAAGTTGATTAGTTTTGTAATAGGTTTAAAAACTCAACTAGTTTTGTAATTCCAATCTCAAAATAACATTATTTCTGTAATTCTCTCGACCTGTACTCGGGCTATTTTAACAAAAGGGAGTGTCATTATTGTTCATTTTTAAAAAAAGGGAGTAAGTACATTAATTCAATAAAAGGGAGTGGATTTAGTTAACTAACTAACCATTAACTATTAACGTAAATTATTCATTAAATATATCTTTTTTAATATAAAATAAAAACGAACGAACCAACCGACGAAAGAACAGAAATCGAGCTAAAAAAACGAGCAAATACCGAATCATCCAACCGATATCCAGTAGATCCGGACCACCCAAGATCGACATTTGCAATTTCTTCAACGCATTACAGTAAGTGGCATTTCGACATTTGCAATTTCTTTAAACTCGGGCATTGCAAGGATTAAGTTCGTTTTAACCACATTATACATTTCGCGTATCGGGACTTTGATTATCGCATCAGTGGGTAGTTGTGGTTAGCATTTTTACGGTCAATCTGTGTGAATGTGAAGGAAATTGACGATTTTCCGATTATTCGACTATTATTCGAGTTTTTTATGCTCGAAAGTGTTGTTCAAATAACTATATTTCTAAATTTAATATTCCTATAACATATTCGAAACCATTATTTATTCGAGTATACTACCCGAGTTTTTATTTGTTCGAAAAAAGACTGTTCGAATAAGCTTTTTTCACTTATTGGAGTGGTTCGATATACGCCCTAGATTATTTATTCGAATAAACTTTTCGAGTGTCTTTATACTCGGATGCGTTACTCGAATAATTTTTCCTTTTCGAATATTTATTTTCGAATATTTCATTTGATTTTAAATTCAAATTTTTTTATATGCAGGTTATGCCGACCAGCATCATGATTGATTACGATGGAGAATGGATAGTTGAGATGATAACAAATATAGTTGGGTTCCAAGAATGGGAACAAATTTAATGCCCATTGGGATCGATGGTGATTGTTGTTCGTTGGAGGATTTGCGAAACGAAATATATGAGTTTATTAATGTAAGCGGGAGGTCGGAGTTAAAGCTGAGCTATCAAGTAAGTATGAGAGGTATGGAAGGCCGTGCTCCTTTGTATATAAGGAATGATAGAGAGTTGAATGATTACATTTACTTAGGCCATCTCCAACCATTTCTCTATATATAGAGTTGCTACAGTACAATTCCTCTATATTTACAGTATGAATAGTACTAACAAACTCCAACCATCATCTCTATGTTTTCCTCTATACAATATAATATTCTTAATGAAATTCTTTTTACATTAGTTTATATATAAATAATAAATCATAAATAGTTGGGTCATAATTTAATTATTAAAATTTTGAATATTATATTTTTATGGTCAAAATTAAACTTTTATGATTTTTAGAAGGTAATTAACTTAATAGTTTAATGGGAAACAGGAAAAAATTAATATTTAAATAGTTAAAATAAATACAATCAGAATAAAACTTAAAAAAGGAAAACTGAAAAAAAAAATATTAAATCACGTTTCTCTCTCCTCATCAATCGTCATCGTCATCTTCCTTATTCCCCAATTCTTCACTTTTCCCCCATTTCTCGCCTCTTTATTTAACAGAAAATCGAAAGGAAAAAACGAAATAAAAAAAGAAAATCGGATAGCGGATGAACAGTGCCCCGCTACAGATCGCGGGGCACTGTAGCTTCCGCTGCGTTTAGCGTAGCGCTTGGCAGACGGTTGGAGCTCCGCCAACGCTAATTCTTCAGTCCAACGCCATATATGGCGTTGGTTGGAGATGCCCTTAGGGGGTCCAATGGATAGACCGATTCTATATGTGGAAGAAATCGGACTCCCTACGACACTTCTCCGTCAAACTCATGCGGACAATGAAGTTAGTCCTCTTCCAGTTGAGGTTCGTAGCGGCGGAGGCGGTTACAACGATGATTATTTTGATCGTATCATCGACTTCGGGGGTGAGGGTCACGATGTGAATTATGGGGGTGAGGGTCTCGATGAAGCGAACGTGCACGCCAACTTTGATGAGAATGTTGTTACACGGCAGAACGTGCACATCAATTTTGATGGCGTAATCGAAGAAAATGCACAAGAGGATGAGGAGGAAAATGCGATTATTCCTAGTGATCGGTATTCTTTTACGGATGGTTCCACCATGAGAGTCGGTGATGAATTTGAGGATAAGAGGGCTGCCAAGAAGAGGATCCAAAGAGTTGCCGTAGATGCATCCTTCGAGCTCCGGAGCGTAAAATCTTCCGATCGGTCTATGCCGTGAAATGCAAAGAGGAAGGATGTAGTTGGAGGATATGGACGGCAAGGATTAAGGATACGTCCGTATTTTCGATTCGTACGTATTGCAACACCCATACGTGCGACCTTGCAAATCGGAACGCGACACTTACTCAAGCATCATCGTCCTCCGTGAGCGATATGCTGCTTGAATCTTTTCAGGGCTCTACAAGTACGCCGGCACCTAAACTAATTCGAACAATGGTGGGAAATCGTGGGATCGAAGTTTCATACTTCAAAGCATGGAAAAAGGGGGCATTTTAGCCCAAAATGCAATGAAAGGTGACCCCGACGAGAGTTACAAGTTGTTGCCGTCATACTTGTTAACATTGAAAGGTTGAATCCGGGTACCATAGTAGGTCTATATCTATTCGTTGAGCGGAGATTTAAACATGTATTCATATCCCTTGGTGCGTGTATTGCGGGATACCCTCATATGAGGAAGGTCGTTTGCATCGACGGGACTTGGTTGAAAGGAAAGTATAACGGTACGTTACTCGTTGCATCGGCAGAGGATGGCAACACCCATCAGTTTCCTCTAGCGTGGGGCATAATTGACGATATAGAGTCGATAGAATCTTGGACGTGGTGTTTGAACAAGCTCTTGGCAGTCGTACCCAATGAGAAAGATCTTGTTATCGTCTCCGACAGAGCTGCTTCAATCAAAGTCGGTGTTGCAAATGCCTACAATCATGCACACCACGGTCATTGTATTTGGCATCTATCTCAAAACATGAAAGGCCGTTGTAAGAAGCAGGGAGCGACTGAGATGTTCATGCGGATTGCTAAACTGTACAAGCAATGTGACTTTGATTCACAGTATAAGGATTTTGAGAAAAGGTTTCCCGCGGCACATGCGTATTTGGAAGCAAATGCTTCTAAGGAACGATGGAGTCGAGCCTATTCTCCGAGATAACATACGAATGGAGTCGAATCGATCAATGCATCGTGAAGAAAGAAAGTTACCGATCATTGCGCTTCTGGATTCGATACAGAGGATGACGGCTGACTGGTTTGCTAGATACAGACAAAAATCCATAAAGGCAACCACACATTTTACCCCGACGGTGGAGACAATAATCCGTGAAAGGTATACGCTAAGTCAAGGGTACGAAGTTGGTGAAGTCGCTCCACAAGAGTATGATGTCCGTTCTTCAGGGAGTCGTGCCGTCGCTAATCTGCAATCGAAGAGTTGTACGTGCCGCCAATTCGATATCGACAGGATTCCGTGTCCGCATGCAATCGCAGCGAGTGTACGAGCGAACAAGTCTTTCTATCCGTTGTGTTCGGATTATTACTCTGTGCTAACGTGGCAGTTCGCTTATCATGGACGAGTTTCTCCGGTTCCGGATCAAGTCGAATGCGATACCGTGGAGGAATTGGTGTTGCCGTCTTGGTTCGTAGCAAGGCGTGGGAGGAGAAAAGAAAGTAGGTTTCCCTCCGTCGGTGAGTTTGGTCGCAAACGTTAATTATATTGTAATTTATTCGAGCGATACAATGTTGCTATGGCTATTACGAGATGATATATTGTTTCTGGATGATATGTTGATTTGGGATGTTTTGGATGATATGTTGATTTGGGATGAAATGTTGATTTGTGATTTCAGTGTTATTTGGGATGACATTTTGTAAAAGTTTCCGTTATTCGAGTATAGTATGTTACTCGAATCGAATACATTATTCGAGCGACCCTATTGAACCTTTTTCGTTAGGCAAGAAACTCGAATAAGTGAATTTTGTTATTCGAGTATAGTTGGAAAATCGATAACATTCGGAAACCATACTCGAATAAGTTATTTTTATTCGACCTTTTTCGGATAAAATTGGAATTATGTTTATTTCAAAATCTAGGTGTAGAACTATCAATATTTCGATGTTTTAGAGACTTTACATAGTTAATAGTTCGCTTGATAGACAAATAGTAGCGATGATGTTTGATAATTAATAATCATTGAATGAGTTATGATGGAATGACAAATAGTAGAGATGATGCTTAATAATAAACGAGTATAATTCGACTTTTGTATGTCATATCTTAATTTGATATAATTTACTCACATGAATCTGAAACACTAATAATACTAAGATTAGCAAGAACATTACATGATAATAGTAATAATATTTAGATTTTTAACAACAGTTTTCAAATGATGTGCGGAAGTTCGAATAGGATCGACAACGATACTCGAATTACGATTATTATCGAAGATAAAAAAATTCACTTATTCGAGTTTTTTGGCTACTCGAAAATGGTTCGAATAGGTTACTCGAATAAAGTATTTGTATTCGAGTAACTTACTATACGCGAATAACAGAAAATTTTACAACATTTCATCCATATAACTGAACTCACAGATCAACATTTCCTCCCAAAATCAACAACTCATTCCAAAATCAAATATATCATCCCAAAATCAACAACTCATCCCAAAATCAATCATTCATCATAAGAGTTGAGATTTCATATATTAAAAAAGAGAAATACATTGTCAAGCTGTCCAATTGTTACGCCATATTCATATAGTCAAAAACTTCCTAAACATACCAATTTTTTCATCGTTCAACGAGGAGAGATCATCTCAGTTGCTGAACATCGTCGACATCGCCGCTCGTAGCATATAGATACCGCACTCCCCACTGTCCGACAAATAGAACAGTGTTAGGTTTAATACCCAACTCTAGACAACTAAGTTCGATATGTAAAAAAATAAGACATATTGAAATTACCTGAGACGTTGTTGAGGAAACTTGCCGCACCGTTTATATGCAAATTTGTTGAGGTTATCGTTGACCCTAACAAGTTGAAGCATCAACGGTATCAACTCCGAAAGGGGTACGACGTACTCCGTCATCGCTCTCATTTCCGAATCACTGGACCGATCGGAGTCGAGGATGTCGATAGTTCTCTCCTGGAACCGGGCGACTAGAAGCACCCAATGGCTGTTAAACGCCAATGGGATGACGGCAGCCTCCGCTTGGTTCCAGTGGAGGGACGGCTTAGCAGGCGAGCTATAGATTTCTCCCGTAGCGAATAGTCTGTACGTGTCAGCATTCCACGGGCGACTTTCGTCCAAGCGGACCGCTTGTGCGAAGTTCGTATGCATGAATGCTACGCGTTCCACAGGAAGCACGTAGCATTCTTGCATCGCAATATAACTCTTGAATACCTCGTTAACGTGCTGCAATAATAGCATAATATGGTATTAAATGAAATAATTAATTAACTAGAACATATTGAGCAAAAAGAACATACCGTTTCGAAGATCCAAAATCTTGGAGTGGATAGCTCTTCGAAGAACGTCTTGTCGTAATCCTGTACTAAGCCCGTCCGTTCCTCAGCTGGGCGCATTCTTGACACTCGACCCTGACTGCATCCCAGCTATTCAGCCTTGAGTCAATGTGATTCTGTAAGTTACTGAGGCGAGGCTTTGTACATGGAGTGGTCGTCTCGGGCAACGGCACAAAAGGGCTTTCAACACCTTTGATCGTTTCTTCTCACGTTCAGGCTGAACCCATTTTCTCAACCGTTTCTTCTTGGCCCGGGCTCCGTCACCTCCCTCTCGGCCTCCGTCGTCGTCTCGGCCGTCTCAATCCCCGTCTCGGCCTCCGTCGCCGTCCTCTCGGCCGTCTCGTTCCCCGTCTCGGCCCGCTCATTCCCCATCTCGGCCTCCGTCGCCATCCGCTCGGCCGTCTCATTCCCTATCTCGGCCTCCGTCACGGTCCTCTCGGCCATCTCAAAATCTTGAAATGGCGTATCGTAACTCATATATCGTTCCCTCACCGACCTTAGCGTCTCAAAACCTAAATATAAGTGATACAATGTTGAACTTAAGTAATATATACCAATATAATTTTATATAAATTAAACATAAGTAATGCATACCCTCGAGCACTATCGTGCGTAACTCCCTAAGCTCGGCCCTCAACGACCCCATCTCGGCCCGCATATCCCTAAGATCGGCCTCCATATTGTCCATTCTTCGATCAATATGAGCGATTGAAGAAGAAGAGACGATGGATGCCTCGGGCTGCGGAGGGGATGCCTCACGTGAAGGCTCTGTCGGCTGCGGAGGAGGAGACGGTGGAGGAGATGGAGCGAGTCGCTGATCAGCGCAGTAGACCATCATCCCATTTAGAATATGCTCCACTATCCTCTGGGATACGGCATCATCCCGGCTGCCAAGAAAGCCGGCGATCGTACGGCCGTGATCCGATTCCAATTCAGCATCGGATGGTGTAAGTGTAAGCCAACACTACACCGTTTGTGTATTTGTACAAGTTAAAAAACTCAATCAAATTAGGGATGCGCAACTCTAAAAATCCATATTATAAATAAATATATATACTTACATTTATAACCGCATCAATGAAGACATGCTCCACCAATTCATAATTTGGAGCAGAACTCTTGGCGCAGAATTTTGTCTTCCAATGGCACATGCGGGGTAATGGGAGGTTTTCATCGCTTTTCCTCCTGCAAAATCCCCGAGCCTCGGCCAACATTCGTACGCAAGAACCTGATAAAGAGAGAGTATATTAAGTTAAGAAACGTAATATAACTTAAATAAAATAAATTTAATTACCTGAAGCGGTTGGACGAAGCCGCTAATATCGAAGGTCGTCTGGTGCTTTCCCTGTCATCATCCGACGCTTCTCCACTAGGTCTTTGTTCAGACCATAGAGAACATCGTCGAACGCTATCCTTCCCCAAGGATATTTGTTGAAGCTGTCGAAATCCTCCACCAGACGGAGCCACTCGCTCTTCACCTTCAGGTCCCTTTTCACTCTACGCGGCCCTCGTACCACGACGGCAAAATATAGGGCCGCGATCTTCAACTTCTCGATGTTTACGCACGTGCCGCCATCGGCGGTAGCATCGCGCATCATATCGTTGATCATCGTCTCCAGATCGTCCAATCTTGCCTACGAGCCATAATACAGGCGTTAGTTTTTAAAATTGACGTAAAAAAGCTTCAAAATGATAAAAAATAGAAGAATCATACCAGACCAATGCCTCGTTACAAACTCGTTCGATTAGGGGTGGGATCGGGTCGGGTTTTTCGGGTTTCGGGTTTTTCGGGTCGGGTACCCGAAAATATCGGGTAGTGAATTTAATACCCGATCCCGACCCGATCAAATGCGGGTACCCGATTTTCGGGTACCCGAAACCCGTCGGGTACCCGCGGGTCGGGTTCGGTTTTGTTTCTATTTTTATTTTTTTTTTAATTTTTTTTAAATTAGTTAAAATATACAGAAGGTGGGATTCGAACCCACATCATGTGGGAGGCAAGAACTTTATGACTTTCCCTTCAACCACTAGGCCTAACGATTTTTTGTTTAATATTCTATGTGACCTCTACTAGTACTGTAAGCGCGTCAGTTTCTTATGAAAATCATTTGTCCCACATCGGATCTTCACGCAAGTGTAGGTGAAAATTTTTTCTATATAATACTACTACATTGAAGACATTGAATTAGACTAGCCATATAAATTCATAGGCACCGACTGAGCCTGATTTTCTCTAAGTTAAAGCTTTTGTATAAATAAATAATTTTAACTAATTGTCTATTTATTTTTATTAAATGACTGATTAGCTAATTAATTTTTTTATATGTCGGGTACCCGATCGGGTAAATCGGGTAGCATATTGCTACCCGATACCCGACCCGATATACATGGTCGGGTATCGGGTTTAAACCCGATACCCGATATCTAACCCGATTTTTCTTCCGATCGGGTTAAAACCCGAACCCAATTGCCCACCCCTACGTTCGATGACGCTATCACTTGATCATCGGCAGCGTGACACTGCATGCCGGTGATTAAGCAATGCTCGACCAACAAAAATCGTAACGGTCGCTCGCGAACGACCATCCACAGCTCCAAAGACTCAGGCACATGCTCCACCCGTCGGCTCATCAGATACCTGGTCGACATGTGGTGTGCTAATATGATTTGCAAGTGCGACAAGTGATAATATAAAACGAATACCTATTTACTATCACCAACATGCGATAGGCAGTGGACCTATCGTGTGTAGTGCAGTAAAGTGAGTAAACGAGTATCGACCACGAGGAATAAATCAAGTACTAGTACTGACCTATCAACTCGATATTTAGCCTAAATAAAATGCGCAGATGGTGTTACGAACTACCCTACAGATTACTCCTAAATCAGCTAGAGATTCAAAGAACACGACTAAAACTGGTAAGAGAGCTTTCAGATAATAAAGATGTGCTCGGGATTCATATCCCGCTAGGTATTATCGCCTAAGACAATGAAATATCGTGCCTACGTGATTCTTGACTAGATCACAGTAATTTTCCTACCGACTCACGAATTTGTTGTCGCCCTAGACGCTCGCGGGGATCTAAAATTCAGTAATTACTAACGGCGAGGATCGAGTATTTGCTTTCGCCCTATACTCGAATCCTATTTTCTACGAACGGCCTAATCGCTGTTTAGCTGTCGCCCTAAACGATTTTCCATACATTCACTTTAACACATAGACATATTAAAGCGAAGAAACAAATTCATAGAACAATAAATAATCAGAATACGCAAGTCACGATAAATATATGTCTTAAATACGAAATAACCTAGCGTTCATCTAATCCCAAACACATAGGGAATTTAGCTACTCATAATAGACGGGAAAACAACGAAAGAAATAGAGAACAGAGAAGGAAGACGCATGATCTTGAATACTGGCGAATTAAGGATGCTAGCGTGATGAATCTTCGTTCTTCATTTAATTGGGCATAATTGCGTCGGTGATCCGTCTCTCGCGCTCCGGGATGTAATTCTGTGTTCTTTAAGGCCTTTTTTCGTCTTTGGAGGATTTAGGGTTGATATCTTTGGAGTATCGCCGAGCACTCTCCTCGTAGGTATACCGTGGAGACATGTTCGAGCTTCCGTCGATTCGTCAGCAAGTCCTTCAGGAACTTCGCAAAACTGGGCATCTGCGTAATAGCTTCAACAAATGGTAAGTTTATGTAGTTCTTTGCACATACCCATAAATCTGCTAAATAGTGCCTCGTCTTTGTCCTTCTTCAAACGTGCTGGGTAGGGAATCTTCGGCTGTGCAGCTTCACTAGTGGTTGCGCATTTTACCCCGCCTTTTCTTTTCAGGTGCGGCTTCCTCCTTTTTAGGTTCGACCTTCTCTTTTTCAGGTTTGGCTTCCCTCAACTGAGCTGGGTACGGAATCTTCGGTTGGTACGGCTTCACGAATGGTCGCGCCTTTCCCTTGTCATCCTTGACCTTCTCGACTCCGTCGCCCTTGCTTTCCTCAACTTCTGGCTCGTCGTGGCTTTCGAAATCGACTTTCTCCCTCGAATTCTGCTTGGCAGGAACTTCTTGCAATCCTCCCCCGCTCCTCAGGGTTACCACATTGCAGTACTCCTTAGGGTTTGTCTCGGTGTAGCTCGGGAGTGATCCTTGATTTTGCCCCGCCAGTTGTTTTGCTAATTGGCCCACTTGCTGCTCCAGCTTCTTAATCAAGGCATCTGTGTTCTGGGCACGTACATCGTTTGCTTCCATATACTCCTCCATCTTCATCATTCGACTCTCGTGAGCTGCGGTGGTGCTGCTGAAGTTCGTGAGGAGTGCCTTCATCATGTCTTTCATCTCCCTCATATCATCAGATCCTCCTGCGGGTACGTTCTGATATTGGAGTGGTGCCCCATTTTGGGAACTGGACGGCCTAGGCTGAAATCTCGGCGGTCCTTGCCCCTAGTGGTTCTGATTTCCATACGCCAAGTTGGGGTGTGCTCGAGGTTGGAAGCTTCGCTGGTCACCTTGGTAATTCCCCATATAATCTACGTGCTCCAGCGACTGCCCAAGTTGGCATTCTAAGGTCTCGTGGGATGCGCCACAAATCCCACACAGCGATATGTACGCCATATGCTGCGTCGGTGCGATGGTCGTGATGGCGTTCACGGGCTGTGTCTGCCCGATTTTGGAAGTAATGCGCCGATCACTATCTGCAACTGAGAGTTCGTCGTAGCGATTTGTTGTTAGAGCGCCTCGAATTTGGCAGTAGTGGCCGTCTCATCGCTAACTTCGAACACGCCTGGTGTCTTCATCCTCGTATTGCCCCTCATGAAGCTGTTCCTCGAGTAGTCCTCAATCAGATTCCAAGCATCGGTCGCATTGAGCTTCACGAGCCCTCCTCCTGCGGCTCCGCCTAACATATGGACAGTCTGGTCATTAAGCCCCTCGTGGAATCGGTTGATCTGGGCTGCCTTTGACATCCCGTGCTGTGGGCACCTCTTCAGTAGCATCTTGTAGCGCTCCCACACCTCGTACAGGTTTTCTGAGTCCTTTTGGTGGAAAAGAGAGATCTCCGTCTTCAACCTTAGCACCTTTGATAGTGGAAAGTAGTGGTTGATGAAGGCGGCTCGCATCTCCTCCCATGTAGTGATCGATCTGGGCGGCAACATATCTAACCAGTCCTTCATCCTGAACTTGAGCGAGAACGAGAATAGCATCAGCTTGATCGCATCGCCCGAGACCCCGTTGATCTTGATGGTGTCAGTTACCGTCAAGAAAGCCTTCAGATGGGAGTAGGGATCGTCGTCGGGATTCCCTTCAAACTGGGCCGTCTGGAAGATCATCTGAAGCCAACAGTGCTTCAGCTCAAAGTTGTTTCTCGATCGGCGGGATGACAATCGCCGACTCGGTACCGCCTAGCGCAGCATTCTTGAGGAGATTTTGTAGTGATGGCTCCTCCTCGTGGACGGGCACTCTGTGGTCCGCCATTTCTACTTCTGTGTAGAGACTATCTACGGCTGCCTCTACACGAGAATTTTGGCTCGACTCCTGCGAACTGTCCTCTGAATAGCTAACTAGATGGTCCTGAGAGCTAGTGGAAGCTCCTTTGGTGTTGTACTTGAGTTTCCTTCGTAACTTCCGCTCGAAATCTGGGTCTGCGTCAACGATGGGACCCGATGGATGGCTTCGGGTTATTCACAGCTGAATCGTACCTTCAAGAAGCGAAATTGAAAATTAGCGAAGAAATAAATAACTATGTCGAAGAGATAACGATACTAATAATGATGTAGGAAAAACAAATAACGCGAATAACACAAATAACGAAATAGTAACGACAAAACGAAAACTAAGAAAACGACAAATAAAGTGGCTAAAGTACCGAACTACGGTGTTCCTAATATCAATCTATTCCCCGGCAACGGCGCCAAAAACTTGATCGACACGTGGTGTGCTAATATGATTTGCAAGTGCGACAAGTGATAATATAAAACGAATACCTATTTACTATCACCAACGTGCGATAGGCAGTGGACCTATCGTGTGTAGTGCAGTAAAGTGAGTAAACGATTATCGAACACGAGGAATAAATCAATACTAGTAGTGACCTATCGACTCGATATTTAGCCTAAATAAAGTGCGCAGATGGTGTTACGAACTACCCTAACAGATTACTCCTAAATCAGCTAGAGATTCAAAGAACACGCCTAAAACTGGTAAGAGAGCTTTCAGATAATAAAGATGTGCTCGGAATTCGAATCCCGCTAGGTATTATCGCCTAAGACAATGAAATATTGTGCATACGTGATTCTTGACTAGATCGCAGTAATTTTCCTACCCACTCACGAATTTGCTGTCGCCCTAGACGATCGCGGGGATCTAAAATTCAGTAATTACTAACGGCGAGGATCGAGTATTTGCTTTCGCCCTATACTCGAATCCTATTTTCTACGAATGGCCTAATCGCTGTTTAGCTGTCGCCCTAAACGATTTTCCATACATTCACTTTAACACATAGACATATTAAAGTGTAGAAACAAATTCATAGAACAATAAATAATCAGAATACGCAAGTCACGATAAACATATGTCTTAAATACGAAATAACCTAGCGTTCATCTAATCCCAAACACATAGGAAATTTAGCTACTCATAATAGACGGGAAAACAACGAAAGAAATAGAGAACAGAGAAGGAAGACTCATGATCTTGAATACTGGGGAATTAGAGATGCTAGCGTGATGAATCTTCGTTCTTCGTTCAATTGGGCGTAATTGCGTCGTTGATCCGTCTCTCGCGCTCCGGGATGTAATTCTGTGTTCTTTAAGGCTCTTTTTCGTCTCTGGAGGATTTAGGGTTGATATCTGGTAAGCGTCCCCTCTTTTTGGGACATGGCCAGTCACGGCCGTGACACATGACTGTTTTCGTCGTTTTTGCTCCGTTTTGCCTCGTTTTCGCTCCTTTTCGCCCGAAAGTTGTCCTAAGCTCCTTCAATATCAAAATATGTGTAAATAGGGTGAATAAACGCATAAAATGATTGCTAGAACTCTATTATAACGCAATTATATACTACGATAAACGTATTGAAATACGTTTATCAATACCATAGAAGCATGTTGGAGTTGTAGTGGTCTCGGGCCGCCTTTATCAGGTTCCCGAACTGGGTCCTAGCGACCATTCCCGCCAATTTCCTTTCGTTCAGAAGCGTACGAATGCGCTCGCAAGCTGTTATGTACGGTGAGTTAAGCGTAAGGGTGGCGTGGTAGTAATTATCCGCCGACAACTTCGTCGGAAAATAGACCTGAAAAAATTTCAAAAACAACCACTGTTACATACAAAATTCATTGTTATTCGAGTAATATATTCGAGTATCACATACTCGTAAAAAGAATCAGCTACTCGATGGAAGAACTCGAATAAACGCAATTCAAAAGTTTGAACAAAACTTTACCTATAATCCCGTTCCATGTGAAATCGACGTTTACCCGTCATCGATTTCACATGAAAATAGGTCGATTAAACTAAATGAACACAAAATACCGAAAACCCAATAAGATTAACTCACCGTCACTGTGTCGCCGTCGACAACCTCATCGACGTGGTCCCTTCGAAGCTTAGCCGGCGTAGCTCGTTTTGATTTCGTCATTGTATTCAGTGTCAGATTTGTGGAAGGATTCGATTGATTAATTTGAGTAGGAGAAAATCGAAGAGATGGAAAGAATAAGGGTTGAATGTGTCTGTGTTTTTATTCTGACCGTTCTACTTATTTATCGATTGCAACCTTATTCGAGTTTTTCATTCGAGTTTTGTACGAGTCTTTTACTCGAATTGTTATTTATATCGGCGAGTATGTACTATTCGAGTGTTTTAAAACATTCAAGTCGTATAACTTATTCGAGTTTTGTATTCTTGTGTGTAGTACTCGAATATCTCATTAGGTTGGTTAACCCGTTCTTAAACATTTTATAGTAAGGGTATTCTAGTCATTTTCCAACTCACTCCCTTTCGTTTACTTCTTTTAGGTTTCAGTCGCATTTCTCAAAATTTCCTTCCCCCTCTACTCTAGAGTGTTGATCAAAATATTGATTTTTTCCGTTATATATTTCTTTTCATTACATGTCTTAATTTTATACTACGTTGTGTTACTTAATTATTTATCTGGATTGCTATTCACCGCCCCCTTTTTCCTAGTCACCGCCCCCTAAAGGGCTGAAAAAAGACGATTTTGCCCTTTTGAATTTAAAATTCTATTTAAAGTCCTTTTCCATACAACACTTTTCATATCGCAATCACACATCCAAATCAGAGTCAAACATAACAAAAAAAAAAATCAAATCGCAATGAATCGTCTATTTGGGAAAGGGAAAGGTCAAAAGAAAGAGTCTATTGGCACGGATGGTAAGCAAATTCTCATAAATTTCGTTCGTATGGACGTGAATTCTCGAACATCGATCGGATTCGATCGAAAAATTCGCCCGGCCGAAGTAGAATTTCGGCCCACACAAGGGGACCGAACAACAATTTCGGCCATTCCTTGTGACGGCCGAAAAAACATTTCGGTCACCCTCTGAAGTGACCGTTTTGCTCGGTCGTGGCTGTCAGAACCGAAATTTTCATTTGGCTGGGACGGTTGCGGCCGAGATCACAGTTCGGCTCCTTTGGAGGTGGCCGAAATCTCTGTTCGGTCGCCTCTTAGAGGCGCCAAAATTCCGGTTTGGCTCTGATTTTTTTTTCAAACTTGGAGAGGGAAGTCCACATCCCGGAGGATTCCATGGGCGATGGGATAAACTACAGTGAGCATTTCCGCGAAGGAGGACGATTTCCGACCGACGTGGAAGCCATTAACTGGGCGAAAGGCGTCGCTATTGCTCTTGGTTTCGAGGTGATTATTTCGTCGCATAACAAATGCGGTACGAAAAAATTGATTAGATGTTCTCGCGGAGAACGTTATAGAGGCAAGGAGGATGAATTGGAGTGGCGGTCGAAGTCTAACAAGTGCAGGTGTCTGTTTGTAGTCATAGCCCAGCAGGATCCAGCTACTAGGGAATGGTACATTCGTACGGGTACACCTGAGAATTCCATACACAATCACCCTCTGATACAGTATCCCGAGGGACACCGCCAGACGAGTGGGTTAAGCAGCCAGGCAAAGAAGGTCGTAGAGAAAATGACTGCTGCGCAAGCGAAACCAGCTCATATCCTCTCAGCGATGAGGGCTCGACACGTAGAAGATAACGCGATGATCCGACATATATATAATTACAGAGATCGTTTGAAGAAGAAATATTCTGAGGGTCGAGACGTGGTGAGCCAGTTGATGCACCAGGCGACAGAGGCTGGATATTTTGTTGAAGCGCTGAGAGACGAGGAGACTAATGTGCTAACACATGTCTTTCTCGCACACCCGGAGTCACTCACACTGGTGAGGACGTATCCTTATTTTATTGGGATTGACTCGACGTACAAGACCAATAGATAGAAGATGCCTCTAGTTGAGATTATAGGGATGACTCCCTGTAATCACAACTTTCTGTGTGGGTTTGCCGTCATGGAGGACGAGACAATGAGAAGTTACGGGTGGATGTTGCAATCTATCAAGGATATTCTAGGGCCAGGTGTCTACCCTTCGGCCATTGTGACAGATCGTGAGTTGGGCCTTCTTCGACCGGTACATATGGTATTTCCACATTTTCACCATCTGTTGTGCACCTGGCATATTTATAAAGATGTGGAGAACAAAGTTTATTTTTTTGGGGGGGGGGGAGAGCAAAACCGCATCTTACTTCACGCATAAGTCATGGAAAGCAGTCGTGGAAGCTCCGACGGAAGACGAATACCACCAGGCAGTGACTGACATGCGTATGCGTTGGCTAGCCGACTCAGAAATCGTTAAGTATGTTGAGCAGACGTGGTTGGTGCATAAGGAGAAGTTCGCCAAAGCTTGGACGAACCATGTGCTTCATTTCGGGAACACCACTACATGTCGTGTGGAGAGTGCTCACAGCGAGCTGAAAGGATGGCTGAATTCGGCCACTGGGTCTCTTCACACCGTATGGGTGAAGGTGCACGAGCAGATTCAGAACCAGTTGAATCGCATCAGAAAGGTAAATTAATTATTATTACGTGTCAGATATCCTTATCTAATATTTTTTTAATGTTGACATGCAGACACTTAAGGAGTCCCGATCGAAACGACCTATTCCGATGTCAGGATTTCCATTCCTAACATTATTATACAGAGTTTCACACCATGCAATATCGATAATGGGAAGTGAGCTGTGGCGGGCCAAAGAGTTGTCGAATGAGGCTTACTCTAGGTGCGGATGTGTAGTACGACGTATGCACCAGCTCCCATGTGCTTGCGAGCTTCAGCAATGCGTGGACAATAACTACCCAGTTTCGGTAGAATGCTTGCACGACTTCTGAAGGACACTCACAATCGGCGAGAGAGTAATTTCCGATATTGTGATCAAGAGCGCTTATACGACCTCGTGCATGAGGCAGAAGGTTGTGATCCCGCCGTTATGCGTGGCCTCCATCGAGTAGTTCACGAACATCTCTATCCCGATGCCCAAGAGTGGAATGAGCCTGTTGTTAAGACGTCTGTAAAAGGTCGGCCAAAGAAAAGAGACTCCACGAAGCGTGATCGAAGTGCTTGGGAGTACGCAATCCCAATGGGGGGACGCGGCGGAGGGCGCAGTAGTACCAGTTGTAGCAGCCAGGGTCGTAGCAGTCATGGCCGTACGTCATCTTGTGAAGCGATCTCGTACTTCTACTACGGAGACATGTACTACTATCTTTCAGTCCTAAATTCATCCGAACATGGATGCACCTTTAATCCTGTAAAATGCTTTGTACAGGTGAATCCAACTTCTTCCACAACCGCTTGTAGAACCACGTAACATCAGTCATCCATCCGTATATTGTTAGTTATAAGGATGTGGTGGCTGACGGCAACTGCGGATTTCGCGCTATCGCCTTCCATATTTACAATGACGAGGACGAATGGGTCACCGTAAGGAATAACGTTGCGAACGAAATCGAGGCCCGTTGGGATCGTTACTCGGCATTGTACTACGGTGAGTCATTGGAAATGCAGTTGGATCGTATACGCTGGGAAGGGGGGCCTTGCTTGGCAAACCACTGGATGTTGACACCGTGCGATCTGTGGGCGGTGGCGACAATTTGGAACGCTGTAGTTATCCTCTACGGGTACGGCAATGGATCGACCATCAACATGCATTCTACGACGATACTGCCACTGCGTGCCGTTCGGACTGCTAATGGACCGAACCGAACTATCGTCATAGCGCACCTTGGAGACGAGTACCAGCATTATATTAGACTGAATTTATGTCCAGACTTTCCTATGCCCGTCTTGCATCCGTATTGGTTCACGTATCGTGATCGTCGACTTGTCCGTTGGGAACTTAGATATCAGAACAGATTCGAACACTGCGTGCACCTCATGCGTCAGAATGCTCTATTGTAATTCGGTTTGTATTAGTATTGTTTTTTTGTTGTAATTTGTAAATTATTTTTTTTTGTTGTTATTATTTTCTAATATTTTTGTTGTTGTTATTATTTTGTAATATTAATATTTTTTGTTATTAATATTAGTTGTTGTAATTATTTTGTAATATTAATATCGGTTGTCATTAATATCTTTTGTTGTTATTATTTTGTAATATTAATATTTTTATAATTATTTTGTCAGAATTATTATTATTTTTTTTGTTATTAGTTTGTAATATTAATTTTTTGTTATAATTATTTTGTAATATTATTATTTTTTGTTATTAATATCACATTGTTGTTATTATTTTGTAATATTAATATTCCAAACATAAACAGTAGAGACAAATAAATTTTGTAATAAAAAAGTACGAGTCCGATACATAAACAAAGCATAAACAAAATAAAAGCACGTCATGGGGCATTGCGCCAACGGTCGTTCAGCTCGTCCAGCCTATCTCTGTACTGCTCCGTATGCGTCGACCCCTCAAGCTGCATCGTAGCTAGCATATCGCTAGTCAAGGTGTACATCGAGCTGTACCACTGTACACGAAATGATACATATAAAAAGTGATTAAACATACAAATATAAAAAATCCAAATCACATTAAATTACATACGTAGTCGGCGTGGCTGCGAGGGGGTATGCCGCCCGATGAGGATCCCGACTCCGACGAAAACAGACGATGATGAGAATGTCGCTCATACCAGTCCATGTACCCTGCAACGGTCTCACCAAGGTACTCTGCGGCCGTCCGGCTGATGTACGACAGGTTGAGGATGTACGCGTACGGGAACTGTCGCCAAGCATGCTCTGCAGCATCCGCAGAATAGTGCACCCTATACCTCGACGGGTTTGCTGGCATGACCGCCTTATGTGGCAGACTCATCGGCGGCGGTATGAGCTGCACGTACCCCAGCTGGCGCAACACCCTCGACGGTGCGTAGGGCTCCACGATGTCGCGATATCTAACCCAGCCCACGAAAGAGTCCTCAGGTGCTGCGCCGCTGGATCGGGACCGTACGGCAACCAAGCAACCTGATAACAGTTCGCAATTTTTATATAATTGTCGTGAATATAGAATATAAATTGTTAATATACCTCGCTCGCAGTCATCATGTCTAGCTGACGGCGGATCTCAATCAAACGGTGGACCGTCCGCTCGTACTGAGATACAGACCACATCCGTGATCGTGCCTGACCAGGCTCCACATGATGGGGTAGACGGTGTGGGCGGAAGCATGGGAAGTACTCGTAGATCCACGCCTGTAGTAACGACAGGCACCCAGCTAAACCCTTGCATCCGCTCGGCTTGCGAGGCCAAGCTGGCGATAGAGGTAAGCAAGAGCGGTCGAACTCCACGAGTAATGACTGGCAGATGGCAGCGAGCGGTAGAACTCGTGCTAGATGTCGGGCTTCACCCGGTTCCCGCTCTTGTCGGCGAACAGCGTCGACCCCAATAGAATCCACAGCCAAGCGATGGCCTGGAACCCCGCCGGCCGACCCTCCCGCATCCTCTGCATCACGTCTTTCGACGCAACCCCACCGCCTCTCCAAGAACCCCTCAGCACATCTGCGGAGACGCCCATAATCTCCCTCGTCGCGATCTGCTGGTCGCCGGCGTCTGGTGTGCCCGATACCGTCGTCCCGTCAATCGGGATACCCAGGATCTGCTCGACGTCGTGGAGCATGATCGTCATCTCCCCCACGGCATGTGGAAGGTGTTCGTGTCGGGTGCCAGCGCTCCACAAAAGCGCACAGAAGAGGCTGGTCCAAGTGACCCACCATGGCATCTGTGAGGTGCCTAAGCCCCGTGCCATCGATCTCGCCCTGCGTCTCCGGCGGTAATTGGCAGTACCACTGCTTAAGCGACCGAAGCACTAACGCCCGCTGCTCGCACTTCAGCAGGGGCGTCTCCTCCTCACCCATCCAGATGCGGGGCGCAATGTGCCCCAGGTAACTAGGGATCACCTCACCATCTTCTGGACCACCGGGCTGTGGCCCCTGCACCCTCCAGGAATCGCCATCTACCCGACTTCGGTCTGACTATGGCCGGCCGAAGTCGAAGATCGGTCGCCGAGGATCCGTCCGAAATCGGATTTCGGTCGTCACAGATCCGACCGAAACACGATTTCGGTCGTATCCTCGGCGACTGGCGACCGGCGACCGATTTCGGTCTGCCAAGTCACGACCGAAATCGGATTTCGGTCGGATCTGTCGCGACCGAAATCACGTTTCGGTCGTGACTTGGCCGACCGAAATTTCGCTTCGACCGTGCCGTTTTTCGCCCTATTTTGCGTCCGATCGGCCGTTTTTTCAGCCTATTTCGACCCGTTTTCGACAATCTATCTACGTACGAATGAATTTTACGACAATTTTCTTACCAATCGTGACAGCACCCCCTTTCCCTTTCCTTGTCGTCGATCCATTGCGATTTGCAAAATTCTCTGTTTTTTTGTCTGATTTGGATGTGTGATTTGAAAAGTGTTGTGTGGTAAATGATTTTAAATACAAATTCTTACTTTTTATTATATTTTACCTTTTTGAAATCAATTTAAATAACATAGGGGCAAAAACGTCTTTTTTCAGCCCTTTAGGGGTGGTAAATAGTAACTCCCATTATTTATTTAATCAAAAACTTGCAATTTATTAGGTGATAAATTACAAACTTGCAATTAATTAGTGGATTCATCTTATATTCAAAGAATGGAGAAAAGACGGATCTGTCCCAAAAGAAAAGAAAAGCAAAAGGCCTAAAGGATATATTTCCAAGCACTAACACAACACAAGGTTACACAACAGTACACTATCATCTTCATCTACCTTTGCTCGCCCAGCTAGGGAACTTTTGCGGGCCAAGAGAAAAGAAAGAAAATCAATTCAGCAATTTGAACAAGAACGACTATCGAAATCCGTGCTTGTTATCCTCACAGCACTGTTCGGAATCGTAATACTCTTCGTCGTCGTCATCTTCACTTTCATCGCAGTAAAACTCTGCGCTGACATCATCGACCTCGTAGTCCATACTGCTGCCATTTTCGTATCCATTGGCTAGCAAACTATGGGGAGGCTGCCCTCTTAAGTGCTCTTGGATCCGTTCTTTAATGGCTGCACCCTATAGAGAGACACACACAGAGATAAAAAAAAAATGTTGATGTAATTAAACAATATGCCCATTCGCAGTGATAGCTCACCATTTTGTGGCAACCTTCTTCGAAGATTTCGAGAAAACCAGCAACCCATCGATCAGCGTTTTCAGCTATCAATACGCCGCCGGCTGTCTTCGCCACAGTTTGTATCTGACATAAAATCTTATGCTGATTAGTGACGAGTAGTTGATCGATATGATGACATAAATCTATCAATGTATACATACCTTCTCTCCCACTTTCTCTTGCTGCTCCTTCACTATCTCTTGCAACGTCTGCAGTCTCCTATTCACCCTTAGTCGCTTTTCCTGACAATACGAAGCAACTTCAGTTGATGAACTATGCGAACAAAGCTAAAAGGAACTATCTTTAAACAGAGGCAAAGCTAATATATGGTGAAGGAGAAATCATCATGCCTTGACATAGCTAACGTTAAGCTCCTTCCTCGAATATCCTCGATCAAGATTACGCAGCACATACTGGTTGTAGTCCTTCACTATCCTCATGATGATGTCTGAAGTTGAAATTCCCTCAGTCCTTTCGGTCTCTTTGAACTTACCCGCAGCTCTCACCTACAACAGATCGATCAAGGTATAATAGCCAACAAGTCTCAATGAAATACGCCAAAAGGAGCCAAAGAGCAACCATGGACAGTGCTTACGAACTCATAAACATCATTTCCCGCTCCACTTGCATCAGCATAACTTCAGATATACAAGGCATTATCAGAAAAGAACTACATAATAATCCTTGCAAAAGGTTGAAGAAGATGGATAGATGTTTTTCTTACGGAAGAGAATCATGGGCAACAAAATCGATTCGGTGCTTGTCAAGAAACTCTTGATTTATCACCCAAGGAGCGTCGGGTACCACCTCGTCGACCCACCTACCACCACAGAGAAACGATGTCGTATAACGAACGCTTCACAGACAGAAATGGAGGAAAAACATCATCGTACTTGCAGTGACGGAGCGACTCGTAACGCTCGGACGCAGTCATGACGGTTTTTCCCTTGTAATTGTGCGTCGTTTCGTCGTTGCAGCAACCCACCAGCAAATAAGTGTTGGGAAACCTGACGACAATCGCAGATTATTGACGGCCAACAAGTAATTGAAATTTCGATTGGAGAGCTTACGATTTCTTCGCCTGCTCGAGGGAACGAGCGTGGCACCTTCGAAATGGAAGAGATCGTAAATCCCATCGGCGTAGACGCGGACTGGACGGTGTTCCATAGAGGAAGGCTCTGTTGTAACGACGTCGTTCTCTCCCATTTCCGGCGCCAAAGCTGGTTTTCCTTTTTCCTTTTCCCCGCGAATATGTTTTTATCTTTTTTGTTTGTTTTTCTTTTTCAATTGCTTTTCTTTCCTCTGTGCATGTAATGTGATGTAATCGTAGTATATGTTTCATTTGTGCGGTCATTAACTTTATCAACGATGGTAAATATGGAATGTTTGCTTGATGGACATTTAGCATTATTTTCCTTCCACTCTTTTGTTGCTTCCCTTTCGGATACTACACAAAAAGAAAATGAACATATTTATTGTTATGTATACATTGGGATAAAACCTAAAATGGTCCCCGATGTTTACCCTATGAACCAATTTAGTCCCCGATGTTTCGCTGAACCAATTTAGTCCCCGATGTTATCGAAAATGAACCAAATTGGTCCCTCCGTCAATTCGTCCGTCAATTTAGACGGAGATTGCATTTGCGACGGCTTTAGCGACGGAATTTCCGTCGCTAATTGAAAATTTAAAAAAATAATAAATTAAATATTAAAAATGAGGAAAAAATGCAAAAAAAAAAGGAAAAAAATTCAAAAAATACAGTAAAAAACTAAAAAAAAAGAGAGAATATTACCAAAAATTAAATAAAAAATAAATAATAATAAAAAATAGAAAAAAATAAAAGTAAAATAAAAACTAAATTTAAAATAAAAAATGATAAATTAAACATTAAAAATGAGGAAAAAATACTAAAAAAGGAATAAAAATTCAAAAAATAGAGTAAAAAATTCAAAAAAGAAAAATTCAAAAAAAAAGAGACAAAAAATAAAAGTAATAAAAGTAAAATAAAAACTAAATTTAAAATAGAAAATGATAAATTAAACCTTAAAAATGGAAAAAAAATCCAAAAAGGAAAAAAATTCAACAAAAAGAGTAAAAATTCAAAATAAGAGAATGTTACTAGTAAACTAAAAAATAAATAATAAAAAAATAACAAAATAATAATAAAAATAAATAATAATAATAAATTAACGTATTTTATTTTTTATTTTTTAAATCATAAATTAATTATTATCATCTTTTTATTATTATTTATTTTTTAAATTATTAGTTTTTCTGAATTTTTCTTTTTTTGAATTTATTTTTCCTTTTTTGGATTTTTTCCTCATTTTTAATGTTTAATTTATCATTTCCTCTTTTAAATTTAGTTTTTACTTTACTTTTTTTATTTTCTAATTTTTATTATTCTTTATTTTTATTTAGTTTTGGTAATATTCTCTTCTTTTTTGAATTTGTTACTCTATTTTTTGAATTTTTATTCCTTTTTTGTATTTTTTTCCTCATTTTTAATGTTTAATTTATCATTTTCTATTTTAAATTTAGTTTTTATTTTACTTTTATTATTTTTTATTTTTTATTATTATTTATTTTTATTTACTTTTTGGTAATATTCTCTCTTTTTTTTTGAATTTTTTACTGTATTTTTTTGAATTTTTTTCCTTTTTTTTTGCATTTTCCTCATTTTTAATATTTAATTTATTATTTTTTAAGTTTTCAGTTAGCGACGGAAATTCCGTCGCTAAAGCCGTCGCAAATGCAATCTCCGTCTAAATTGACGGACGAATTGATGGAGGGACCAATTTGGTTCATTTTCGATAACATCGGGGACTAAATTGGTTCACGCGAAACATCGGGGACTAAATTGGTTCATAGGGTAAACATCGGGGACCATTTTAGGTTTTATCCCTGTATACATTATAAAAGTTATGTAAGAAATTTCTTAGGAAGGAATCTTTTCTATTAAATATTTTTTTGTAAATGAAAAAATAAGAAAGAATTCATGATTTAAGTGAAAGTCCTTCAATTTCCGCGTGTTATGCGTTAGACTTTGTCTAATGTCACTGATAATTGTATTGTATATAACTACTATGTTTGGGTAGACAACTCTTCGACCACTTAAAATCGAAGAAAATGTCAATTCTATTATAAATGGAATATATTTACCCAGTCTGTTATGGATAATGAAAAATATAAACCTAATTAGGGCCGTATATATATATATATATATATATATATATATATATATATATAGCTCTACTACCGATAGTATCACACTCTTGCATCATCGACTACGCATTAGTTCTCGTGAGTAGCTTATGCTTCCTTACACGCTTTACAATTAAATAACTCCTTGTTCCTTGTTTCGCCTAATCGGATTTCTATGGTCGATTCCTGTTTTTGAGGTTTTGCTTAATTAGATGCAGATTTCTTAGTTAATCCTATTGGTATATAGTCAAGTTTGTGGGTCGATCATGGATATATAGCCCTAAGTTGGATTTTACCCAATCTTGATGAGATGAAATCCTAGCTAGCTGGTGGGTACAGATTGTGATGACTGCTGACATTATGATTAAAAATTTCAGTGTAATACATTATCTGTTAAATGTCTCTTTTGCGTCTTTCATTAGATTCATTTGATATAGGGGGGAGAATTTTTTCGCGGTTTAATGGCAATGTGGAGTACATAATACTTATTGGATGATTGGCGTGGACTCTTTCTACACATTCATGTGGTTCAGCAGATGAATGTTGTAGTTATAGTTTGTCTTAGTGATGAGGACAACTATTTTTTGGGCTATGTTGTTTGTAATTTGTATACATCTTTAATTTTCTGGAAGAACTATAGAGTTTTTCATAAGCTCCCTCGAGACTCCGCTGGTTACTATCTTTTGCTGCTTTTACAGGATAAAGTTTGTATCTTTAAGGTTCAAAAGGAAGCTAGCTACTTTTGGTTGTGTTACTCTGTTATCGATATGTAGGTGTACGCGTGCTGTTCATGGGAGGTGGAGATGTGGATGAACCCATATCAAAGCGAGTGAAAGTTTCCTCTGGAGAATCACAAGTTATTTCAAACGGTTCAGCTAATAGCGATCAAGGACATTACTCGTTGGCTGACTCCATGACTTGGCTGCTGTCTTCGCAAGGGGATGATGAGATTGTTGGTTCAAAGCGTGTGATTAAGAAAGTTGAGTTTGTTCGGATCATAGATGAAGCATTGTATTCACTTGGCTATGCAAAGACCGGGGCATGTTTGGAGGAAGAATCTGGAATAAGTTTACACTCCAATGTGGTAGATTTATTCATGCGGCAGATTCTTGATGGTCAATGGGATGAAAGTGTTGCGACATTGCATGAAATCGGCATGCTAGATGAAAATATTACTAAGTTGGCTGCTTTCACAATTTTAGAGCAGAAGTATTTCGAACTTCTTCATGGAGAAAAAATCATGGATGCTGTAAGGACGCTTAGGGATGAGATTGCACCACTTGGTGTATGCAATGGAAGAGTTCGTGAGCTTTGTTACCTCCTTGCCGTGTTTCCCTCGAAGTCTACCGACGGAACAGCTGGCGAAGAGTTTAAACTCAAATCTCGTAAGGAGTTACTAGAGGAATTGCAGAAGTTGCTGCCCGCGGCAGTGATGATACCGGAAAACAGATTGGTGATTCTTGTTGAACAGGCTCTTGACTTGCAAAGGGATTCTTGCAGGTTTCACAACTCATCAGTTGAAGAAATGTCCTTACTTACTGATCATCAGTGTGGAAGGGACCAAATTCCTTCTCAAACATTGCAGGTTAAGTGGTCTTTTTCGACACTCGTTATCGAACGAATTAGGCTAATGAGATGCCTAATTCAATTTAGTATCTCCATTATAATCATAATTGATTTCGGATTTGGCTTCTCCAAACTTTCCAGATACTAACTGATCACAGCGACGAAGTTTGGTTCTTGCAATTTTCCCACAACGGGAAATATCTGGCATCGTCATCTGCTGACTCTCTTGTGATCATATGGGAGGTAATACAGCTTCATCTTCATTTACGCTCTAGACTACTCAGGTTGTAACCACTGATGTTTATCATGTTTTCTGCAGGTTAAGGTTAATGGCCAAGTGTCTTTAAAACACAAGCTAACTGGCCACCAAAAAACCCGTCTCTTATATTTCATGGAGCCTTGATGATAAACAAATTCTTACTTGTGGGGTGGAAGAGACAGTTAGACGATGGGATATATCCTCTGGTGAATGTCTCCATGTGTACGAAAAGAACGGCCTTGGTTTGGTCTCTTGTGGATGGTCTTTGGATGGAAAAACTATATTCTCTGGCGTCGCAGATAAAAGTATTTGCTCGTGGGATTTGGAAGGAAAAGAGTTAGAATGTTACAAAGATATGAAGACCCTCGGGATTTCAGATCTTGGAATCTGCGCTAATGGGAAAGGGCTCGTAACAGTTTGTAAAGATAACGCTGTACAGTTGTTCGAATGGGAGACAAATGCCAAGAGACTCGTCAAAGAAGATCAAATGATAACTTCATTTTCACTGTCAATGGATCGAAAGCTTTTGCTCGTAAGCCTTGTGAATGAAGAACTCCATCTTTGGAACATAGATGGACGCCCCAAGCTGATAGCAAAATACAAAGGTCACAAACGTTCTCGCTTTGTCGTGAGGTCATGCTTCGGTGGACTTGATCAGGCTTTCATTGCCAGTGGCAGCGAGGATTCACAGGTGACATCTTTTCTCACTTTAAGGCTAAGACTTTTCCTTGTAAATTAGTTTGTATTCCCCATGATTTCACTTCATTTTCTCTAACACTATCTCATAGAGAAACACGGCCATGTCTCGAGTATAATCACCGACTGACATGTTCGTTGCTTTTTTTTCTTACGTAGGTGTATATATGGCACAGATCTTCGGCCGATCCTATTATGACTTTGACTGGGCATTCAGCGTCGGTTAACTGCGTTAGTTGGAATCCATCCAATCCCCATATGTTAGCATCGGCGAGCGATGATCGTGCCATAAGGATTTGGGGGTTGAATCGCCTGAACAAGAATCGTAATGGGGCCCACACTAATGGAGCACAGTGCTGCAGTAACGGTCACGCCTGACTTTGGAAGACGCCATAAAAGCAGCAGCCTAGTGTTCCTTTTTTTTTCTTCCTTCATTGTCGTTTACTTGATTATGTGAATAAGTCTATTATCTGCTATCTATGTTGGACTTACTGCATTCATGTGAAGTTTGATTTCACTATAATGGCAATACATTGTTCTTTTGTCACTATAACATTTCAGTTTTTGATTCGTTCGTACGTGGTTGTGTTGATTCAGAGTAAAAGAAGGGTCTTTTTGTAATAACTGTAACTTCAGGGGTATGAATGCACAATTCTTAAATAATTGTTTCGTTCACAATCACATCATCTTTTCCGCCCCTTTATATTCAAATTCGCAGAGCACGAAATTCCATTAATTCTCTTCCACGCAACGGTTTGATTCAAAATTCCAGCAGCTGACAGTTCGCAGTAGGTTTTACACGATAACGAGTAGTAACTCAATGGTGCGTTCGTGGTTGAATTCTGTGGATATCGAAGCACGACTATCCATTGTGTTTGGCTTCGCTGGCAGAGCTGTAGCTCCAGTGGTGGCGTGTATCTTTGGCTGCTTTCGTAGCAGTGATTCTCATTATCAGGTTCTTTTTGCACCGGTCAGATTCTTAGTTTCTTTTTGATCTGTCGTTTCCTTGATTCGATATAGATATTGTGATTTTAGTTCTTTCTTTTCTTGTACGTTTGTGTTGATTTCTCCCCCATTTTATCGATTATCTGATGGCCAGGGGATTCGAATTGTTTGGCTTTTGCAGGATGATGCAGTGGTGGAGAATCAGAATGCCTCGTCAGAGCTGTTTGTTTCTGATCGTGATCAATTTGGTGAAACAATTGACGACTGTTCTTAGTTGATTTTTATCACCGTTTCTTCAATCATCACACGGTTGATTTTGTTTCGATTTTCATCCGTGAAACTGAAGTCATAATCCGGAATGAAATAGGTGCCTTGGTGCGAGACGATGAGGAACGGTGGAATCTACTTTTCGAAGAATTTGATCTCCGAGAGCTCAAGGACGAGGTATGCATGTGACTGTAATATTCTTGATCGAATCTTTTTTCTTCAAGTGATTGATCTATCTAATCAGTTCTTGAGTTTTTTGATAGGCTGTGTGAATTCATTGCATGACTTACATTTATGTGTAAATTGTTATAGAGACAGTCACACAGACCATGTGATCATCACTAAAATTGCAGACTAACAGAAGGAAACTCTTGAATGACCCTGAAATTTCTTTTTATTCTATAGGCCACATTCCTCAAGGCTTGCGGCACAATACCCGAGACTCCTGATGAAATTCGAAAGGCTTCCAAAAACTTGATAGCAGAAAATGGAGAACGAAAATCCTCGAGTTTCAAGTCATGGCTTCCCAATGCACCAATTGAGAAATTGAACCTGGCGAATGAAGCCCATGATGAATCTCCAATCGAATCAGATTCTTCTGTGGACGACAGCCCCGACAGCAGGCAAGCATCTCACTCATGTTACTCTATTTCTCGATAAACTTGTCTGATTGATTACCTATCATCTTTGGCCCTTTCAGCTGCATGACACCGAAAACAGATGATGGAGCTCGTCCCTTCGAGCCTTCATCCGCCCTTCATACGAGTTTACAGCAAACACAAAAATCTGTTCGATTCGACTTATCATCTCGTAAGTATATGCTTCCATCAGAACCCGACAGTAAGAGCGATTCGCCATACCCAACTCCTCTGAGACTAAGCGACGATATGCAAACCCCTGGCACTATATACCCTGTTGCTGGGCACTCGACTGCTAGGATCAGATGTCAGTATGTGCAATGCTCACTGCCATTATACGCAGTCGAATGTCGCTCCTCGCAGCTGAAAGAAGTAGATGGGCCGGAGATTTCCAGTTTTGCATCGGTTCAAGAACTTTAGGTAAATGATGATGAAACTGAGCCTTGTTGGCAAGTACGATAATGGTAGGAGTTTATTATGGAAACCTTGACTAATAATTACTTGTTGTTTCATTGTTTCTGCCATCTTATGTGGCAGTTCAATTGATTCGTGATTATTACATGCTGTGTTAAAGTTGCATTCTTGACCAAAAAGAAATGGACAGCAAGACAAAAGCCTTACAACAGAAAAAAAAAAAACACGCTTTCGAAATTGATGATGAAAGAAAGGCTAGATCTATCGGTGATTGTCAACGATATATTTATTGAGAAAATTAATTGGAGCGTTTACAGCTGTGTTTGGCTTCAAAGGAATATACTACATTTCATGTAATCAAATAAGAAAATTCTGTTATAAAATATTATAATGATTACGTATTTTATTAATTACGATTATAGTAGTATTAGAGAGATAACTAGAGAGATAATAACTTCTTTATTAATACTTTTTCTTACAATTTACACAACCCCAAATCACATATTTATACTACTACAAATTCACTATTACACCTAAAATTTACAACATTTATTATAATTATACACATCATCTATCAATTAATACACATCTAATTTTTACAACATTCAATACAATACCTCCAAATATCAATAATTCAATAACAATACAAAAAACATCCACATCTTAATATTATTTCATAATATTCATAATACTCCCCCTTGGATGTTTTTCAAAGAATATGCCTCGTTAAAACCTTATTAGGAAAAACCCAGTGGGATAAAAACCTAATGAAGGAAAAAGAGTACATCATTCTTTAGATACGCTTTTTAGTTGTTGCCTCATTAAAAACCTTACTAGGAAAACCCAGTGGGAAAAACCATAGTGAAGGAAAAAAGAGTGCAACGCGTATTTACTCCCCCTGACGAGAATATCCTTTAAGATCTCTAAGTTTTCGGACTCCAATTGAATATACCAAGTTTTCAAAAATTCTTGGAGGAAGTGCCTTAGTAAATAGGTCAGCAAGATTTTCACTTGATCGAACTTGTTGTACATCAATATCACCATTTTTCTGAAGTTCATGCGTAAAGAAAAATTTTGGTGATATGTGTTTTGTTCTATCACCTTTGATGTAACCTTCTTTTAATTGAGCTATACATGCTGTATTATCTTCAAATAATGTTGTAGAAGGTAATTTCTCAATAGATAGTCCACAAGTGTCTTGAATGTGTTGAATAATAGATCTTAACCAAACACATTCTCGACTAGCCTCGTGAATCGCTAATATTTCAGCATGATTTGAAGAAGTAGCAATTAAGGTTTGTTTAACCGATCGCCATGAAATAGCTGTACCTCCATGTGTAAATAAGTAACCTGTTTGCGATCGTCCATTATGCGGATCAGATAGAAATCCCGCATCTGCATATCCAACTAAACTTGATTGTGAATCATTCGAATAAAATAATCCCGCATCCGTAGTTCCTTGAAGATAACGGAATATTTGTTTGATCCCATTCCAATGTCGTCTAGTTGGTGAAGAACTATATCTTGCCAATAAATTTACTGCAAATGCTATATCTGGTCTAGTATGACTTGTAAGATACATTAATGCTCCAATAGCACTAAGATATGGAACTTCAGCACCAAGTATTTCTTCATTATCATCGCATGGTCTGAACGGATCTTTATTCACATCAAGAGATCGTACTATCATTGGGGTAGTTAATGGATGTGCTTTGTCCATATAAAATCTTTTCAAGATCTTCTTTGTATACGTCTCTTGATGGACAAATATGCCATTGCTTAAATATTCAATTTGTAGTCCGAGACAAAATTTCGTTCTTCCGAGATCTTTCATTTCGAATTCTCGTTTCAAACATGTAATAGCTTTAGTTAACTCTTGATGAGTTCCAATAATATTTAAATCATCAACATATACAGCAATGATGACAAATTCATTTCCACTTCTTCTCATGAAGATACAAGGGCATGTTTGATCATTTTTATACCCCTCTTTTAGTAAATAATCACTTAAACGATTATACCACATGCGCCCTGATTGTTTTAATCCGTAGAGCGATTTATTCAGCTTTATTGAGTACTCATTTCGAGATCCTGAATTTTCAGGCAAACGAAATCCCTCAGGGAGTTTCATGTATATGTCACTATCGAGTGTTCCATACAAGTACGCAGTGACAACATCCATAAGATGCATATCGAGCCTTTCACGTACTGCCAGACTAATTAGATAACGAAAAGTTGTTGCATCCACCACAGGAGAATAAGTCTCTTCATAATCAATGCCAGGTCTTTGTGAGAAGCCTTGAGCAACAAGCCGTGCTTTGTATCTCACAATTTCACCGTTTTCATTTTTCTTTCTAATGAAAACCCATCTATATCCAACTGGCTTTACATTTTCTGGAATACGGACCACGGATCCGAATACTTTTCGTTTCTCAAGTGATTTTAATTCTGTCTCAATTGCATCTTTCCATTTTGGCCAATCACTTCTTTGTCGACATTCATTTATAGATTTTGGTTCATGATCCTCATTTTCATTAATCTCATGTAGCGCTACATTAAATGAGAAAACATCGTCAACGTTGACTTCACCTCGGTTCCATCTTATTCCATTATGGGCATAATTTATTGAGATCTCTTCATTTTCAATATTTTCACAACTTTCAGGTACCTGATCAGATTTATTTATGCCCATGGACATAGTTGACGTGTCCTCGATTTGACCATCTATTTTATTTGCTCCTTTTCTTTTACGAGGATTCTTGTCTTTGGATCCCGAGGGCCTACCACGTTTCAACTGTGGTTTCGGCTCAATTTTATTATTAGAAATATCAATAGAAGTATCAATTCTGACAGGAGCATTAACAGCTGGTATATGCGATTTAGTCACCTTTTTCTGGTCAGTAAAACTGTCTGGCAATTGATTTGCTAAATTTTGTAAATGAATTATCTTTTGAACTTCAAGTTCACATTCTTTTGTACGAGGATCAAAATGAGCCAATGATAATTCATTCCAACTAATATCTTTAATCAGCTGTTTATTTTCTTTATCTCCCCCTAATGTTGGAAATTTTGATTCATCAAAATGACAGTCGGCAAATCGAGCCGTAAATAAATCTCCTGTCAATGGTTCTAAATATTTTAGTATTGATGATCGCGTGCGTGTATGTTTAAATAAAAGGTCGTGCGAATACGTCAAGTAATAATTAAAACGAATATATTATAACTAGAATCACGCGCGATAGGCAGTGTACCTATCGTTTGTAATATAGCTATAGCGAATATCCGAGTATCGAACACGAGGAATAAATTGATTACTAGTATTGACCTATCGATTCGATATTTAACCTAAATAAAATAACAGGATTTGTTTATATTATGAACTAATTTAACAAAGCAACTTAAAGTATTGGAGGTCAAGGAGGCACAACTAGAAATAGTAAGAGTGACTTAAGGTGACAAATATGTGTTCGGGGTTCGAATCCCGAAGGATGTTGTCGGCTAAGGCTACGGAATATCGCTCCGACGTGATTATCGACTAAATCGCAGTAATTTCCTACCCACTCACGGATTTGCTGTCGCCCTAAACGTTCGTGGGGATCTAAGTTCAGCGATTACTATATTGCGAGGATCGAGTATTTGCTGTCGCCCTATACTCGAATCCTAACGTCTACGAACGGTCTAATCGTTATTTAGCTGTCGCCCTAAACGATATACCACACATTCATATCAACACATAGACATATTGATACGAAGAAACAATATCATAGAACGATAAATAGTCGAATACACGTGTTCACGATTATCCTACGCCTTAACTACGACATAACCCAACGTTCATCTACTCCCGAACACACAAGAGGATTAGCTACTCATATTAAGCATAACAACAACGAGATTTAAGGGAAACGAGGATAGAGAACTCATAAAACTTCCCTAAGAAGTAAGTATGGCGTTTTTGAGGTGGAGCTCTCGTTCCTCGATCCACCGGGCGTGGTTACGTTGTTGGATCGTCCCTTGAGCTTCTCCGAATCACGGGGCTGCTTCTAGTGTTCTTCCTTCTCTTCTTTGCTCTAAGTTTTCGTCCCTATATCGTCCTCCTTGAGTTCTGAGTAGTGCCTCCCTTTTATGCTTCGAAAATGGGCAAAAACCCTGAATTTTGGCACGTTCACGGCCTCTTAACGGGCCTTCACGGCCGTGACGGCGGCTAAAAACCCTATTTCTTGACTTTCTGGCATGAGTCACGGCCTCGTGCAACACGCTTCACGGCCGTGACGGCGGCTTAAACCCTAAATATTGACTCTCTGGTACAGGTCACGGCCTCTTGCATGAGGTGTCACGGCCGTGAAGGTGTTGAATTTCCATTCGTTGAACTCTCTGCCTTGATTCACGGCTTGTTGCATAAGCCCTCACGGCCGTGAAGAGTGTGGTAGTTTCTTCTTAGAGTTCTCTGTCGAGCTTCACGGCCTCGTGCGAGATCAGTCACGGCCGTGAATTAAGCTTCTCCAACTCTCTGCCGTCGTTCACGGCCTCTTGCAAAGGAGCTCACGGCCGTGACGCCTTCCTTTGAACTTTCTGTCCACATTCACGGCTACTTACATCAGGGTTCACGGCCGTGACACTGGAGGCTTTCTTCTTCTTACTCTCACTGCCCACGTTCACGGCCTCCTGTGAGGTGATTCACGGCCGTGACTAATGGCTGGCAGCTTCATACTTCGCCGTTTTTGCGTCGTTTTCGCCTCGTTTTCGTTCCTTTTCGCTTGATAACCGTTCGAAGGTCCTACAATATTTAAATGGGTGTAAATAAAGCCATAAAATGCATGGAATGACCAATAATTTCTTATTATAACCCAAATAAACGTAACAATAAACGTATTAAAAATACGTTTATCAAACCTCCCCACACTTAAGCTTTTGCTTGTCCTCAAGCAAATTAGAAACAAGAAAAGATAACAAAATAGTGGCATGACCATTCACAATTCACCATGCAGATGGAAAGCACAAAATGAAATCAAGCAAGCAATTATAGACACTGCAACAATAATCAGCACTTATCGACACGAATTTCCTTAGCACTACCAATCGAGATCCACACCTCACAGGGATTCACTCAAATCACTCAGTGTATAGGATAATAAATCTGTGAATCACTCAATTCATGCAATAATAAAGTCTAACCTATATGCTTGCAAGTCAATCGCACGTCCACTACTTAATGCAGTTAGCATGAATCGGAAGGTCTTTTCGGGTTAAATGGGTTCAGAAAGTAATGAATGGGTAGTGGAATCACATATGAGTAGCAGTCGTGTCGGTCTCCATGTCATTGTCTAAAGCGCGCCAAGAATTAGCCTTTTTAGTTACGCTGTCTTCATATTCCTCTTATTTTTGCTGCGTTCCACTAAGCCTTTCTTCTCCCAAGTCTCAAAATGATAGATGATGTGGAATTCACGAGACTGGAAGATTATCGAAGGAAAGGTTCTTTCTTTCTTTTCGCAACATTTCATCCTCTTCTTGCTTCAGTTTCCCAGCAGCCACACCATTTCTCTCTCTCTCTTTTTTTTTTCTTTTCCTTTTTTTTTTCGCTCTCTTTTTTTTTTCGCTCTTCTTTTTTTTTTTTTTTTTTCGAATACCCTTTCGCATTGCGGTGCGCTGCCCTTACGCCAACTCCTTGTGAGTTAAAACTTGTTGAAGAGGGGGTTCTTGACTGCTTTCAGCATTGTCTTGAGGCGTCATCCGACTACGCTTTTCGACTTTGACATTCGACTTTCACTTCTGCTTAACTCGGGTTCAGATGATCTCTGGAGGCTGATTTAGGTTAGTGGCTTATGATATACGAAGTGTAAGAAATAAATAGGCTTAGGCTCAAAGTGGCTAACTACGGTGATCAGTCGTGGTAAGGAACTTTGGCCGTGGACTTATTTCCTAATGCCTTCGTCATATTCATACAAAACACGCTATAAGCAATTTCAATGCGTATCAAACAAGCAAGTTCTAGAGAGACGTAAATTATGCACTACTCACACAACCAAGAAAAATGAGCAAAAGCTCGTCAGCTCAAACTCTCACAACGGAACATGGGTTATGCGTGTGAATCTCTCAAAGTAATACTATATCTATTCATGCTGAAAAGATTAAATCACTGATGCATGTCTTTATCGCTCACTACTCTCTAATGTGCAATCTAAATTCGAGATGAACGCAAACAATCATGCCAAACTTTCTATAGATTTAAAAGCCAAAACACGTCATAAAAATTTTTCACGTAACTTTTCAACAATATTCCTTAACAAAATTCCCCCTCCCCACACTTGAGATGCACGTTGTCCCCAACGTGTAAAATCAAGAAGAAGAAGGTAAAAGAAGTTGAAAAGAACGTGACTTCCCTGAAAAAAATTGGCGTGGTCCTGCCTCGAGCATTTTATGTAGTTGAACATGGTTGTTGCTTCTGAGTTTGACATATTTTGTGTCGTAGTTCGAAGTCGTGTCACGTTTCCTGAAAATACTCAAAAGAAAATTTAACGCACATAGAAAATATTAAAACATAACAAATTAAGTCTTAGTCATCACAAGTGACTTAAGTACTAGACCACAGAAAAGAGTACGAATAGAAAAACATAACAAAATAAATAACACTAAGGTGGTGGTGGGGGTGATGGTGGCTGCGGCCGAAGGTGAGCCATCGATTCTTGAGCAAGCCGGACCGACTCCTGTGTATGCTTCATCGCGTTCTCCATGGCCTGAAGAGCCAGCTCGTATCGGTGTTGCTCTTCGCGATAGCGCCGGTGGGCTTCTTCGTTTCGGCGCTCATACTCTTCCTGGCGCCGTCGTGTCTCCTCATCGCGTCGAATGGCATCCTCGTTGTAGCGTAGCATTTCTTGGCGCAATGATTGAAGGTCTGCGACTGACGCGTAATGACCGACCCCTGATGACTCGCCCTCGTGATAGCCAGAGGAATGGGAAAGACCGGCAGTGTCGGGGGAATTTTTTTTTTTTTTTTTTTTATGCAGCCCGACTATGTCACGGCCGTGAATGAACATTCACAGGCCGTGAGTCGGGGCAGTGCGTTTGTAAAGCAATACGTTCACGGCCGTGAATAACAATTCACAGGCCGTGAATGAGGGCAGAAGGTAGCATTCGTATCATTCACGGCCGTGACGAATATGTCATGGGCCGTGAATTATATTTATTTATTTATTATTTTTTTTAAATATATATTATTATTATTTTTTAATATATATTATATTTTATTTTATTTATTTATTTATTTTTTTATATGTAATTTTTTAATTTAATTTAATTAATTTTTTTTATTATTTTTTTAATTTGTTTTTTTTTATTTATATATATATATATATTTTTTTTAATTATAACCCGTCCGAGTCACGGCCGTGAATGTGGATCAACAAGCCGTGACTCCGGGCAGTGTATGAGTAAAGTATTGTTCACGGCCGCGACTCAGTAAGTCAAAGGCCGTGAATGCAGGCAGCGTGCGACATGGGAAGTCCTTCACGGCCGTGATTGGTTAAGCAAATTGCCGTGAAGAGCGACAGTGGGTTAACTAAGGTAATTCACGGCCGTGGCTTCGTTGTACTGGGCCGTGAATATGATTTTTCCTCTTTTTTTTTTAATTACTTTTTTTTTTTATGATTATTATTATTTAACATATATTTGAAATATGATTGACACGCAATCGACGAATTTTTTCGAGAATGATTTGCGCGAGGAAAAATCTTGTAATCGACAAGAGAAATATCACTTTCTCACGCGGCGTCAAATCTTCCAAGTCAAAAATTCGTCTGTATCATTTAATGGATTGCCGGGTATGATAATGATATTTTTGTGCCATTTGTGCCTATAAATAGACATTGGTGGAACAACACAATATCATCATCTACCCTAAATCTCACGTCTTTAACAATCTTATTTTCGATATTCAGAGTTAGCTAGTCACAATGAATTGGGGACAGCAGCAAGGTCGTGAGGATGAGAGTGAGGAATATGCAAGGATTCGTCGTAATTTAGATATGGTATCACTCTACCTTGCTCTTCTTTTGGGCTTGTTTGGAGTTTTACTTGCTTTTGTGTGTTGGGTTATCACAAGGTGCACTTGTGTGTAACCCGCCCTTATGAAGCAAAATACTATTGCTCTATCTTTTGTGTTATTTGCAGTTTTAAGTTGCTTTTGTGTTGGACCTTCACACGTTGTACTGGTATTGTAACCATCTTTTGAAGTAAAACTATCGTTCTATCTCATCTTTTGATTCTGCGTTGTACCCATCTTCAATGTTTGTAATAAACTTATTATTAATTAAATATTACTGTTATTATTATTGTTGTTAGTATTGTTTATTTAATTTAATATATATATATATATATAGTTTTAGATAGATTTTTTTTTTTTTTTTTATATATATACCTAAAACATAAAATAGAAATACCTGGGTTGCCTCCCAATGAGCGCTTCTTTAACGTCGTGAGCCGGACGTAGTCGAGTGAGTCTTCAAGGTGGTTTGGAAAAACGGTTGGAGGGTACTGTCATCGGTGGTTTTGAACCGCCCTCAGGAAAAACACAACCGAAATGGTAGGGCTGCCGCTCAATCTCTAAAACCGGTGGCCCGTTGATGAAACGCTTCTCCTTGTCCTCCTCTTTGCTTCCCTCGACTATTCTCGTGTCTTTCTTCTCAACAACCTGCGATAAACTTGGGAAAGACATAGGAGAATTTTGATCAACAACATCAAGATAAGAATAGTTATTTTCATGCTTGCTAATATCATTCTTAGTTTTCGCCATGCAAAATGTTACTTTCTCTCCATCTATAGTAAACGTCAAGGTGCCGTTTTTAACATCTATCATTGTCTCTCCAGTGGCTAAAAATGGTCTCCCTAAGATCAAAGGAACATTCTCATCTTCCTTCATATCAAGAATAACAAAATCCACTGGAATAACAAACTTATTAACCTTGACTAACACATCCTCTATAATACCCCTAGGATACGTAATAGATCTATCCGCTAGTTGTATACTCATCCTAATGGGGTTGGGTTCACCTAAACCAAGCTTTTTAAACATAGAATAAGGCATCAAATTAATACTAGCACCTAAATCAACAAACGCCTTATGAATATATAAATTTCCTATAAGACAAGGTATAGTGAAACTTCCTGGATCCTTTAGCTTCTTCGGAATATTCATTTGCACGACGGCGGAGCATTCCCCTCCAAGACAATTAGCAGTAACATCTTCGAGGTTGCGTTTGTTCGTGAGCAAGTCCTTGAGGTATTTCACACATCGAGGTATCTGTGCAAGGACTTCGACGAGTGGTAAGTTAATATGTAGTTGTTTGAAAAGTGAAAGAAATTTACCGAACTCGTCGTCAACAATATACTTCTTTGGTTGACACGCCTTGTCAGACGGCGTAGTCATGACCTCCATCTCCTTGTCGACTTTCTCTTCCTCGACACGATTGACCGGCTTTACTTCCTTCTTGGGGCGTTGTTCCTCTATATACGTATCAAATGGGTCGTCAGTCATCGCCCTTGTTAACCTAGCCGGATATGGAATCTTCGGTGTGTAAGGATTGACTGGTGGTCTTGGAGCAATCCCCTCCTTTTCTTTTTCAAGCGTGGCTTCTTCCTTTCTGGGTTCGACCTCCCTCAGCCGAGCTGGGTACGGAATCTTCGGCTGGTACGGCTTCACGAATGGTCGCGCATTTCCTTTGTCAGCCTTGACCTTATCGACATCGTTGCCATTGCTTTCCTCCACTTTTAGCTCGTCCTGGCACTCGAAATCTGCTATCTCCTTTGACTTCTGCTTGGCGGGTACTTCTTGCAATTCTCTCCCGCTTATCAGGGTCACCGCGTTGCAATACTCCTTCGGGTTTGGCTCGGTGTAGCTCGGGAGTGATCCTTGATTTCGTCCTGCCAGTTGCTTTGCTAACTGGTCCACTTGCTGCTCCAATTTCTTGATAGAGGCGTCGGTGTTCTGGGCACGTACTTCTATGTACTCCTCTATCTTATTCATTCGACTCTCGTGGGCTTGAGTGGTGTTGCTGAAGTTTGTGAGGAGTGTCTTCATCATGTCCTTCATCTCCCTCATGTCATCGGATCCTCCTGCGGGTGCATTCTGGTACTGTCGTGGCGGCCCGTTTTGGAATCCGGACGGTCTGGGCTGAAATCCTGGCGGTCCTTGGCCCTGATGGTTCTGATTTCCGTATGCCAAGTTTGGATGTGCCCGAGGCTGGAAACTTCGCTGGCCACCTTGGTAATTGCCCATATAGTCTACGTGCTCCAGCGGCTGCCCAAGTTGGCATTCTGAGGTCTCGTGGGCTGCGCCACAAATTCCGCACAAGGGTATGTATGTATGCTGCGTCGGTGTGGTGGTCGCTACGGCGTTCACGGGCTGTATCTGCCCGGACTTGGGAAGTAATGCACCTATCACCGTCTGCAACTGGGAGTTCGTCGAGGCGATTTGTTGCTGGAGTGCCTCGATCTTGGCACTAGTGGCCGTCTCCTCGCTGACTCCGAACACACCGGGTGTCTTCATCCTGGTATTGCCCCTCATGAAACTGTTCCTCGAGTAATCCTCAATCAAATTCCACGCGTCCGTGGCATTGAGCTTCACGAGTCCTCCTCCTGCAGCTCCGTCTAGCATATGGACAGTCTGATCATTGAGGCCCTCGTGGAATCGGTTGATCATAGCAGCTTTCGACATCCCGTGTTGTGGGCATTTCTTCAATAAGGATTTGTATCGCTCCCACACTTCGTAAAGATTCTCTGAATCCTTCTGGTGAAAAAGGGAAATCTCCGTCTTCAACCGTAATACCTTTTGCAGTGGGAAGTAATGGCCGATGAATGCTGCTCGTAGTTCTTCCCACGTAGTGATCGATCTGGGCGGTAACATCTCCAACCAATCCTTCGCCCTGTACTTGAGTGAGAATGGAAACAACATTAGTTTAATCGCATCACTCGGGACCCCATTAATCTTAATGGTGTCTGTTACTGTAAGAAAAGCCTTCAGGTGGGAGTACGGATCATCATCGGGATTTCCTTCAAACTGGGCCGTCTGAAAGATCATCTGAAGCCAGGCGTGCTTCAGCTCGAAATTGTTGTTCTCGATCGGCGGAATAACGATTGCCGATTCAGTTCCGCCGAGGGAGGCACTCTTGAGTAGGTCTTGTAGAGATTGTTCCTCTTCTTGGTCCTGGTGGACCGGTACTCTGCGTTCAGCCATCTCGACTTCTGTCTCTCGACCGTCTACAGATGCCTCTGTTCGAGAATTCTCTGCCGACTCCTGAGAGTTGTCCTCTGAGTAGCTTACTAACGCTTCTTGATAGTTACTAGCCGTGCCTTCTGAATTGTATCTGAGCTGCCTTCGCAATTTCCGCTCGAAATCTGGATCTCCTTCAACAATTGGACCTGATGGGTGGCTTCGGGTCATCCACCGTCAAACAGTACCTTCAATGAGTGAAAACGAAATTTAGCGAAGAACTAGACAAATACGTTGAAAAGGTAACGAGACTAATAATGATGTAGAAACAAATAACGCAATTAACCAAAAACTGGGAAAGTAGCTAAATTACCGAACTAGGGTGTTCCTAATATCAATCTATTCCCCGGCAACGGCGCCAAAAACTTGATCGCGTGCGTGTATGTTTAAATAAAAGGTCGTGCGAATACGTCAAGTAATAATTAAAACGAATATATTATAACTAGAATCACGCGCGATAGGCAGTGTACCTATCGTTTGTAATATAGCTATAGCGAATATCCGAGTATCGAACACGAGGAATAAATTGATTACTAGTATTGACCTATCGATTCGATATTTAACCTAAATAAAATAACAGGATTTGTTTATATTATGAACTAATTTAACAAAGCAACTTAAAGTATTGGAGGTCAAGGAGGCACAACTAGAAATAGTAAGAGTGACTTAAGGTGACAAATATGTGTTCGGGGTTCGAATCCCGAAGGATGTTGTCGGCTAAGGCTACGGAATATCGCTCCGACGTGATTATCGACTAAATCGCAGTAATTTCCTACCCACTCACGGATTTGCTGTCGCCCTAAACGTTCGTGGGGATCTAAGTTCAGCGATTACTATATTGCGAGGATCGAGTATTTGCTGTCGCCCTATACTCGAATCCTAACGTCTACGAACGGTCTAATCGTTATTTAGCTGTCGCCCTAAACGATATACCACACATTCATATCAACACATAGACATATTGATACGAAGAAACAATATCATAGAACGATAAATAGTCGAATACACGTGTTCACGATTATCCTACGCCTTAACTACGACATAACCCAACGTTCATCTACTCCCGAACACACAAGAGGATTAGCTACTCATATTAAGCATAACAACAACGAGATTTAAGGGAAACGAGGATAGAGAACTCATAAAACTTCCCTAAGAAGTAAGTATGGCGTTTTTGAGGTGGAGCTCTCGTTCCTCGATCCACCGGGCGTGGTTACGTTGTTGGATCGTCCCTTGAGCTTCTCCGAATCACGGGGCTGCTTCTAGTGTTCTTCCTTCTCTTCTTTGCTCTAAGTTTTCGTCCCTATATCGTCCTCCTTGAGTTCTGAGTAGTGCCTCCCTTTTATGCTTCGAAAATGGGCAAAAACCCTGAATTTTGGCACGTTCACGGCCTCTTAACGGGCCTTCACGGCCGTGACGGCGGCTAAAAACCCTATTTCTTGACTTTCTGGCATGAGTCACGGCCTCGTGCAACACGCTTCACGGCCGTGACGGCGGCTTAAACCCTAAATATTGACTCTCTGGTACAGGTCACGGCCTCTTGCATGAGGTGTCACGGCCGTGAAGGTGTTGAATTTCCATTCGTTGAACTCTCTGCCTTGATTCACGGCTTGTTGCATAAGCCCTCACGGCCGTGAAGAGTGTGGTAGTTTCTTCTTAGAGTTCTCTGTCGAGCTTCACGGCCTCGTGCGAGATCAGTCACGGCCGTGAATTAAGCTTCTCCAACTCTCTGCCGTCGTTCACGGCCTCTTGCAAAGGAGCTCACGGCCGTGACGCCTTCCTTTGAACTTTCTGTCCACATTCACGGCTACTTACATCAGGGTTCACGGCCGTGACTCTGGAGGCTTTCTTCTTCTTACTCTCACTGCCCACGTTCACGGCCTCCTGTGAGGTGATTCACGGCCGTGACTAATGGCTGGCAGCTTCATACTTCGCCGTTTTTTGCGTCGTTTTCGCCTCGTTTTCGTTCCTTTTCGCTTGATAACCGTTCGAAGGTCCTACAATATTTAAATGGGTGTAAATAAAGCCATAAAATGCATGGAATGACCAATAATTTCTTATTATAACCCAAATAAACGTAACAATAAACGTATTAAAAATACGTTTATCAATTGACTTAGATTCAAATCCAACATATATTCCCAATCGTCTTTGAGGTCCCATTTTAGTGCGTTGTGGTGGAGCAATTGGGACATATACTGCACATCCAAAAATTCTCAGATGGGAAATATCTGGTTCCTGACCGAAAACCATTTGTAATGGGGAAACATTATGATAACTTGTGGGTCGAATGCGAATAAGTGATGCTGCATGCAAAATAGCATATCCCCAACATGATAAGGGAAGCTTCGACTTCATTAGTAATGGTCTTGCTATTAACTGTAATCTTTTTATTAATGATTCCGCAAGTCCATTTTGAGTATGCACATGAGCTACGGGATGTTCAACATCAATCCCAATAGACAAACAATATTCATTAAATGCTTTAGAGGTGAATTCACCAGCATTGTCAAGACGTATTTTCTTAATTGGATAATCAGGAAAGTGTGCTCGTAATCGAATTAACTGAGCAAGCAGTCTAGCAAACGCAACATTGCGTGTTGATAATAATGATACATGTGACCATTTAGTTGATGCATCAATTAAAACCATGAAGTATCTAAATGGACCACATGATGGATGAATTGGTCCACAAATATCGCCTTGAATACGTTCTAAAAACGTAATAGATTCATTCTTCAATTTTACCGGTGATGGTCTAACGATTAATTTTCCTTTCGAGCAAGCATCACATGATAACTCATTGGATTGAATAATCTTCTTATTTTTTAAAGTGTGTCCGCATGAGTTATCAATTATTCTTCGCATCATAGTTGAACCGGGATGGCCTAACCGGTCATGCCACACCACAAATAAATCATTGTTTATAAAATTCGACTCAATCGTATTAATATACGCATAGTATAACCCGGAAGATAATGCGGACAATTTTTCCATAACGCATTTTTTATTTAAAATCACATTTGTGATTTGAAGGTATTCATTATCACCTTCTTTTGAAGTCTCAATATGATATCCGTTTTTACGGATGTCTTTAAAACTCAATAAGTTTCTATGAGACTTCGAAGAATATAATGCATTTTCAATATGCAATTTTGTTCCTCCGGATAATAAGATATTTGCTCTTCCAGAGCCTTCAATCAATTTTGTAATACCCGAAATAGTATTAACATTTGCTTCTTGAGTAATCAATCGGATGAAATATTTCTTATCCGTGAGTATTGTGTGAGTTGTTGCGCTGTCCACAAGACATATATCTCCACGTGTGTTCATCCCTCAAGAAAATAATAAAACACATTAATTATTAATTATAAAATTCATGATAATACAGCACACATGCGTACATAATATTCAGGATAATACATAAACAGCACACGTTCATAAAATATCAATACGATACACAATATTAGGTCTTTTATTCATTATGATCGACGAGAAAATCTTCAAGATTCATGTGGGGAATATCGTCGATGTTGAGATTAGAACCTCCCTCATCTTGGACAAAGTTTGTCTCAACTTTCTTCCCTTTTTCAAGCGATTTTTGATATAGCTCAACAAGATGTTTTGCCACACGACAAGTACGAGCATAATGGCCTTTCATACCATAACGAGAACATGGTTCATCGAATCGCCTTTTTGATTGTTCGCCGATTTCCTCTTTGTTTTCATTTTTCCTTTTCTGATGAAAATTATCATAATTACCATAATGCTGTCGGCTACGGCCACGACCTCGGCCACGACCACGACCACCTCCACGACCTCGATTATTATACCTGCCACGACCGCGAAAGCTATTGCCTCGTTCACTTTGATAAGTGTTCATATTGACTTCCGGAATGGGAGCAGAGCCCGTTGGTCGTGACTGGTGGTTCTTCAATAATAACTCATTATTTTGTTCAGCAACGAGGAGACAAGAAATTAATTCTGAATATTTCTTAAAACCCTTTTCACGATATTGTTGTTGTAACAACAAATTCGTTGCATGGAATGTGGTGAACGTTTTCTCCATCATACTTGCTTCTGTAACTTCCTGTCCACACAATCTTAATTGAGAAGTAATTCTGAACATAGCAGAATTATAATCACTCACAGATTTATAATCTTGGAACCGTAAGTTTGTCCATTCATATTGGACATTTGGTAGGATCACAGTCCTCTGATGGTCGTACCTTTCTTTTAGATTTGTCCACAAAACAAGTGGATCTTTCACAGTGAGATATTCCACCTTTAGACTTTCATGAAGGTGGTGACGGAGAAATATCATGGCCTTGGCCTTGTCTTGGCTCGATGCCGTATTACCAGCTTGTATAGTATTTCCAAGGCCTTTTGATTCAAGGTGGATATCGGCATCCAAAATCCATGACAAATAGTTCTTGCCCGTGATATCCAGAGCAACAATATCAAGCTTTTGAAGATTCGACATTTTACTATCACAGAATAAACAATTGGTTAAGAAAAATAGTTCGAAGCGTAAATAAAATTAACCTTATTTGATAAAGTAAAAAGTCAAAAAAATAAAATGGCATAATATTAAAAGTCAACGGCCCAGCTAGGATTCGAAATCTGGTGCTCACGCCACAAGTTTGTGGGGGTTACCGCGAGAGCTAGCGGGCTTTTTGTGTTGTAAGATATGAAAATAAAATGTTTATATTATACCGTGGCGTGATGACGTCGGCGAAATTCAAATGGTCGGAACACGTGCTCGAGTGATGAAGTCGGCGAACCTCGGTTGGTTAGAGCCTCGTGCTGATAACGTGTTATAAAATATTATAATGATTACGTATTTTATTAATTACGATTATAGTAGTATTAGAGAGATAACTAGAGAGATAATAACTTCTTTATTAATACTTTTTCTTACAATTTACACAACCCCAAATCACATATTTATACTACTACAAATTCACTATTACACCTAAAATTTACAACATTTATTATAATTATACACATCATCTATCAATTAATACACATCTAATTTTTACAACATTCAATACAATACCTCCAAATATCAATAATTCAATAACAATACAAAAACATCCACATCTTAATATTATTTCATAATATTCATAATAAATTCACGTTTTTTTGTGGTATAATTTGTTTCACGCCACATACCTCTTTCTTTCGTAATGATTCTCCAACCAAACAAGGCCCAATGATAAGTAATAAAATAAACATCGGCGCTTCTTAGCAACTATCCTTCCATTACCGCATTATTTGTTCACTTTCTTGCTTTTGACTTGGAAAACTTCTCATCTCAGCTAAGCTACTATATCACCACAGCACCCCACCGACGCACGGAGGAATGCTTTCAGATTGTTGAGGAAAATGCCGGTGAGCTGATCCGCACATTTCCGCAGGCAATAATCAGATTCTACAGATACAGATCTTTGAATCCAACCCTTGCTTCAGCTTCAGCTTCAGCAGATCGATAAAGCCCAGGTTTTTTTTTTTTCAAATTTACTGTCCCTTTGCGCTCAATTGTAGGAGCACTTTCCTCAATTCAGATTCGTTCATTTCTCCCATTGAATAACATATCAAAAGAGGAAAGTTTGAGATATACATACAAAAGAAAATGCTGGGTCGTTCTCCAAGTGTGCTGTATAGAAATGGAAGCTTCAGGGCTGAAAATCTAGGTCATCATGCGCTAGCCATGATAGGTAACTTATGCTTCACGCTCTTCGTAATTGGGGTCCTTATCTTCACCATTATCGCCGCCACTTACGAGCCCGAGGACCCATTGTTTCACCCTTCCTCAAAGATCACAAGCTTCCTCACATCTGAATCGAACGCCACGTTCATATCTGACATCGGCGTCGTCAAGACAGGCGAGGACTTCGTCGCCTCAAATCAGACTGCGTTCGCCACGTTCATCAACATAACCGACGTCGACACTGTGGCCATCGAAGAGGAATCTTCGACGGTTGCTGAGAATCGCGGTTGTTCGGCCGACGAGCCAATCGACTGCCACGACCCAGACGTTTTTCATCTCTTGATGAAGTCTGCCATCGAAAAATTCAAGGACATACATTTCTACCGTTTTGGAAAGCCTGTCCCTGGGAATAACGACAGTTCGTGCCACATGGCGTGGAGATTTAGGCCCAAGGAAGGTAAGGCTGCTGCCTTTTATAAAGACTACAGAAGCTTCACTGTAATGAAATCGGACAACTGCACTTTGACCGTCGCTGGGATTGGAGGCTACCATTCTGGCGGGAATGCGAGGAAAAGAAAGGGTAAGGGTCGAGGCAGAGGCAAAGGTAAGGAAACAGATGGGTTCGAAAAGGTCCCGGCAAAGGTCGAGGATAACCCCATTGCCTTGCCAGAGGTTGGAGAAACGGTCAACGACGCACTGCCCGAGGTTGAATCTGAAGCCTCTTTTAGCCATGGAAAGTACTTGATTTATTCGGGCGGAGGGGATCGTTGCAAGAGCATGAATCAGTACCTGTGGAGCTTCATGTGTATGCTCGGCGAGGCTCAGTACCTGAACCGTACGCTCGTCATGGATCTGAGCATTTGCTTGTCGAAGATCTACACTTCTTCTGGCCAGGACGAGGAAGGGAAAGACTTTAGGTTCTACTTCGATTTCGAGCACTTGAAGGACTCTGCCGCCGTGCTCGACCAAACTCAGTTTTGGTCTGATTGGAGCAAATGGCAGCACAAGAATAGGCTGAGCCTACACCTCGTGGAGGATTTCAGGGTCACGCCGATGAAGTTGGCTGCAGTTAAAGATGCGCTCGTTATGAGAAAATTTGGATCCGTAGAACCTGATAATTACTGGTACCGTGTCTGTGAAGGCGAGGCAGAATCTGCCGTGCAGCGCCCACGGCACATGATATGGAAATCGAGGAGATTATTGGACGTTGCTTCAGCCATTGCGTCGAGGATGAACTGGGATTTCGACGCTGTTCATGTTGAGAGAGGAGAGAAGGCGACGAACAAAGAGCTGTGGCCTAACCTCGACAGAGACACATCGCCAGACGCACTTTTAGCTACTCTTCAGGAAAAAGTTGAAGTTGGAAGGAACCTTTACGTTGCTACGAACGAGCCCGACGTTTCGTTCTTCGACCCTCTTAAGGACAAGTTTTCCACTCACTTTCTTGACGACAATAAAGATTTGTGGGATTCTAACAGCGATTGGCATGCTGAGATGACGAAGCTCAACAATGGGAATGCAGTGGAGTTCGACGGTTATATGAGGGCGTCGGTTGATACCGAAGTGTTCTTGCGGGGAAATAAGCAAATCGAAACTTTCAACGACCTCACCAAGGATTGCAAGGATGGGATAAATACCTGCACTGTTAGCAGCTAATAACCGAACTTTGGACTCTTTATGTTTCTGTTCGAACTTCATGTTTGTTTTCCTCCCTTTTGAGAGTTTTATTTGAGCATCAAGAGAAGTCTTATGTACCTTCATAATACCATTGAACCAGTTTTTCTGTTCATTCTTCTGTTCTTTTCTGAGTAACCATGTCAAGTTTCATTATCAGAGAATGCAATAACTTGAAAAGGCTCAAGAACAATAAGAGATGTACATGCATATATCAAATAACAGCTGTGAACAAAAAAAAACACAAAACAAGATTACAACATGAAAAAGAACCCACAAGAACTGCTGCAAATAACTGAAACAAGCTTCGTAACTTCAACTGGGAGAGACCCGCAAGAGAAACGACCCAAATGAAAACCTAATCGCAGGGGCGAAAAAGGACTTACCCTTGTACTGTACAAGATTAGTTCCCAGAAACTGAATTAGTCTCCATGCATACGATTCTATTCCCACTCTCACGAACAATTTCAACCCTACTCAGACCATATCTGCCGCAGCGCCATTGATGATGTTGTCCGGCACGTCAACGTCCAAACTCGAACCCTCTTTACCCTTTGCATTCCCTTTGCGGTTGTCATGTTTCCCTGATTTCGAAGCATTTCGTCGGGCAGTCTTGTCTCCTTCGATGAGACCTGTCTGAATCGCTTCGACATACAACGCCTTGATGAGATTCTGAAACCTTCGCCTGAAAGTGGGCAGCCTCGACATGGACCCCACAATCCCTTGCAGCCTCCTTATCAGCGCCTGAAGCTGAGCCCTCCTCACCATGTCTGAAGAAGGAAAGCCCATTTCGTCCCATTCCTCGGGTCTGTTGTTATCGCAAGACATCACTAAGTTTCTCACGCACATCTCCTCGTCCTCTTGAAGCTGCATGTTCGTCACTTGGTCCTTCATAGTGAAGAGAGGCTCAACAAACCATTCGAAAACTCTGTCCCTCGGGAGATTCGACCTCGTCAGTTCTTCCCCTTCAGCTATGAATACGTATTAGATAAAAAGTGTTGTTACTTATGAACAGAATTTGGAACACTTTTGGTTGGAGGGAGAGTGTAAAAAGATAGCGTGTCAGCGTACACATTATCAAACCCGCCGAGCCCGACTTTGCAGATGCGAGGAGGCACTCTAAGATGGACAAAGCAGGGAGCTTTATCCCGAGCTTCTTCCACTTCCCTCTGACCACGCACTCTTGAATGTCTTGGGCGGTTATTAGTCCTTCTCTTAGGAGCATTTTGCCGTTCAGTTCGCAAGATTTGAAGAGCCAATCCCAGACCTGTTTTTGTTCGTGCAGAGCAGTGAATGAAATCACAAACTTCTTACATCATCGGAAGAACAATCATATTTTGACAGAGTTGTTGAACACACCACACCTGAAATGGTTTGTATCGGTTGAAAGCTTGTTTCAGCGTTCTTGATCCTTGTGAGACTAGCTTCGAAGTGTTCGTTGGAAGATCTCTCTCGGGTTTTGCTTCAAGGGACTGTATTTTGTCCAGCAAATTCGGCGTGTTTTTGTTCCTGCGATACTGAGGCCTAACTGCCGAAAGGATTTAATCGAATCAAAATATTGGATTTTTTTTTGTCTTAAACATGTTTTCTCAATCTTGTACGATACAATACCTGGGAAAGCACGACCCTTCGCTCAGCGAAAGCAGATCGTTCACGTATTCATCGTACAGAGAAACCACAGCCACAATGTAATTAAATCCCAGCCCAAGAGAATCTTCCTGAATCAAGAAAATAACAGTCAATACGAAGAAAATGATCATGGAAAAGGATTATTTAGGACTTTCAAGTTATTATCCACCTGGTGAACGATGACCCCAGCGAAAAGTGCGAGAAAGAAACTCGAGAAAAACGAGGCCAGAACGCCCCCAATCACAGCTAAGGGCCATAGGAGAATCGTTAAGCCAGCGAAAGGAACACAAACAGTTTCAAGAAAAGGACCTTCTCTGCCGATCATATCCTCAAACAGCCTCTTCCATCCCCTAAGTAACATGTATGGGCTTTTCCAAAGCGCCACTGCTGTGATAAGGGGGACATCGATTGGAACAGCAAGAAGAGAAACCAGTAAACAGCCTGGAATCTTTGATATTCTGCAGAAAGAATATCATAAATTGTCAAACGGAAAAATCTTGCTTGAAGAAACTATTGATGGGGCAAGTCTTCACTCTCACTTTATGTCGTAGGGTTTCTGATTTTCAGGCACTTCCTCGCTAAGCTCGTCCATGTAAGAGAAGTAAGAATGGTAGCAAATATCAGTGAAGTCTCGAACCACCGTACAGCTAACTTGAACGGTGGATACGCAGCCGTCCTGCAAATTGTGCAGTTTTCTTGAAGACATCATTAGCAGTGAAAACGTTGTCAAACAAAGCCAAAGAAAAAAAAACAGCGACTTACGACAAAGCAATGGTAGAATTTATCTGCCACGTTTTCGCCGACAGCCTCAAATGTCGCAAGCAAGGGAGCAAAGAACCCAAAACCTATTCCACCAACGAGGCTTCCCAATATTGCGACAATAGGCCATAGGATCAAAGGTAAGGGTAATAGAAAGAGCACTAAAATCTTCAATATCCAGCCCAGTCGCTTAGTTCTGTTCAAATAAACAGTGATGATAAGTATTGCGTACTATCAAAGCTCAATCCGAAGCATGTGAAAAAAAGGGCTTACTTCGCCACGCAGTAGTATGTCCAAACGAAGTGTGCCGGGAAAAGTCCGACAACTACGGCGGAGTTTCCAAGGGCTATTATTGACACCACGAGGGGACATATTATCAGCCCTGCAAAGATAAACTGGTTTATTATGTGTTCGAATTCCAGTTAGTGATCTAAAAATCGTACCTTTAAGACAGCCAAGAACGAAGAGAAGCGTGAAAAAGGGTAAGAAGGTGATGAAACTCCATAACTTGGCCACGAAACCGATGGGCACCTCCATCGATCAATCAATTCCCCCTGCGAGAATCTCACGCCAATGAAAATACAAAAAGAAAACAGAGCAGGTAGTATATGTGCAGTTCAACCGTAATAAGGACTAGTTGGGCTTTTTCATGTTCATTCATTAGCCAGACGACACGCGTTATACCAACAATTACCTCCGATTTTGGCCTCAGATTCGATCAATTTAATTGTACAAGTTTTGAGAGAAAGGCTGCTCATCGTGTCATCATCGTTTACATGTAGTATTTTAGCGTGGCAGTGCGGAGATGCTAATCTTGACACGTGTAGCTTAGAGCTTATGCAAGCACGACGCTGATAGAATGTTCCCATGTCTTGTAGTGAAAGAAAGGTCCAATACGACCAAAGAATTCTTTCGAACAAAAAGGAGAGAGAGATAGAGAATTCATATAAAAATCTCGTCTTTATTGCAGGCCCTTCGCACGTCACCGTTGTAGCTTGCAATACCTAAAAAAATGCTTGATTTATGTGTACCCACGCCTTGCAAGTACAGGGGTTCGTGAGTTATGATATGCTCCTAAAAAGAAATTGACAGTAGCTTGAATTGACTTACAAACTAAAAAAAAAAAAGGGATTCAACACATAAATACCTACATTCAAAAAAATTAGACAGATCAGTCCCTAGTCAATGTAATTTTTAACCTAGGTACCTAGTTGAATTTTATTTTACTGATAGGTACCTAACTGACGGATTTACCCCTACTAGAACTGATTTTTTACATCTCTTGCCTTGTGTTTTATTTCACGATCGGTCATAAAAAACACAAAAAAAAACCGCACACCCCAAACCAAATCTCGCGATTCCTTGGCAGAAATCGACACGGGTGTTTTTGGCTTCAGATTCTACGTCGTAAATCCAGTCGTTCGTCGTTGTATTAGCTTCTGAAATCGATCGGTAAGTCCTTCGTCATAGTATTACCGTAAAGTGGTGCGTTTCGTCACAATTAGGGCTTTTTTGTGCGTGTTTTTGGAATGTGCGTGATTTGTTGGTCGATTACGGTTTTTTTGTGCGTGCATTTCATCGTGGCTGCTTCATTTGGGTTTTTTTTTGGAATGGGTCGATTTTTGTTTTTTCGAATGGCATCCATTTGTTGTGGTACTAAATTGTAACTGCATTTGGTACTCTATGTTTTGGCATTTTAGTACCCCTTGTGTGAATAAATTGGTACTACTTGGCAAAAGTGTTCGAATGGGGTCAATTTTTTTGGTACTACATTATCACTGTATTAGGTACTATCTGTTTAGGCAAATTGGTACCCCTTATGTGAGTAAAATGGTAATGCTTGTTAACATTGGTTTTATCGACTGGGGTCAATTTGTTTTGGTACGACATTATCCATGCATTTGGTACCCTCTGTTAAGGTAGATTCGTACCCCTTGTGTGAACAAAATAGTACTGCTTGTTAAAAGTGGGTTTTTGGAAAATGGGGTTAATTTTTTTTGGTACGACATTGTCACTGAATTTGGTACCCTCTGTTTGGCCAAATTGGTACCCCTTTTGTGAATAAAATGGTACTACCTGTTAGTGGTTACCTTGTATGGGGTCAATCTGTTTTGGTACTACATTATGACTGAATTTGGTACCCTATGTGTGGGAAAACTGGTACTCCTTGTGTGAATAAAATGGTACTGCTTGTGTGAGTAAAATGGTACTTCTTGTTAACAGTTTTGCTTGTTTTGCAGAAATGCCTCCGCGGAAGGGATTTGAGCTGTCTTCCAGGTGCCATCCTACGCTCTTTCGATCTACCATTAGCAATTTGAAGGGTAGCATGACCCCTGATCAAAAAGAAGCTATAAGAAGGTCCCCGTTTCATTTTTTTTAGATATGCCTAAGATGTCGCATTCGTTTGCTCGAATCATGGCATTGATAAAGCGTTATAGTGTAGAGGCGAACACGTTTAGGCTGGGGGAGAATACGAATGTGGTATTCTCCCCACAGGAATTTAGTGTTGTAATGGCCTTGCATAACGTAGGACAACCCGTGGACCTAAATTCGAAGATGAAATCGAAAACCGTTGAACGGCTTTTCGGTAAGAAAAATGGCAATGTAACCCGCAAAAAGATCTTAGAGTTGTTGAATGAGTTTGTAGGAAAGCCTGGGAGGGAGAACACGGATGAGTTCCTTAGGTTGTTTGTTCTTTTCTTGTTTAACTCTGTTTTATTCCCGATGGGGAATTCGAAAAACCCAAAGTTCGTGAATGCGTACGTCGACGATGTTGACATGATGGGGGAGTACGCTTGGGGAAGAGCGGTACACGAGTTTTTGGTCGCCGAGATAAAGCAAATGGCTGCGAGTTCGATGCGGATCGACTCGTCCAGCCTAATGATGAACGGATGCACTATTGGGCTGATGGTAATACTCCATTACGTTGTGAGTTTTCCTTTATGATTATGCGTTTATTGATGAATATAATGCTTTGGGAACTTTCAGATTTGGGTGTATGAGCACGTGCCCTCGTTGGCACAGAAGCGGGAGATGTACTTCTTTCCCAGAATGTTCAATTGGGAAGAAAGTAGGGTTCCGAATGACGTGATCGCTGCGGAGGCTGAATTGGCTGCAGTTGCATCTGTCGTCCCAATATACCCAACAAAGAAGGAAGTGAAGTTCGTGCATCCGATAAATTCGCTGCCGGAGGTTAAAATTTCCCTACTTTTTTTTTGTATTATTTGCTTTGTTTCTAACTGTTTAATGAATTACGTGTGGTTAAGGTTCATGTGGGAGTTGGCATATCTCAATTAGAGTGGAGTGCTCGGGTGGAGAGGTTGGAAGCCGAGTTGAGATTGAAGGACGATGTTATACGAGATCTACAGTCTAGTGGTGGGACGTCGAAGGTTGAGGATGCGAGGGTCATGGAAGAGGCTGAGGATCAGGATAGGGATATGTGCAAGGGTGATGATATGGTTCACAGCGACGGTGATGGTATGCCCGAGCAGACGGTTCATAGCGACGGGGAGAAATCCGAGGAGGACAAGTACGCGGACATACTTGACTATGCCGCCCGGCTCGAGATCCATGCGGAGCAGCGTCAGTGCATCGACGCGTACCTTAAAGCGAATAAGCTTAGGTACCTTTTCTTCAATGAATTTCGATGGTTTTCATTTGATGACTTTTTAAATGTGCGATTATATCTTATGCAGCGACGTCGTTTGGCAAAGCGACCTTGCCGCCGTCGATCCACAAGGATTCTATATGCTGCTCTTCGGGATTTGCTTAAGTCAAATGTTATCGACGCTTTCGTCGATTGTTTGACACGGCAATCCGCGGGGATCCCCGGGAGACCAAGCGTCTTTGTATTCCCAAGTTTCGTGCAAGTCGACTACTGGACAAAGATACAGAAGATGTCGAGGAAGAGGAAGGTGGAAGCTGATCAGCTAGAGAAGTTCATCGAGGAGATGGCGGGGAGTAGTCGGGCATGGCTACAGCGGCTTGATGGCAGTGCGTTCACAAAACTGTCATACGTGTTGAGCCCTGTGAATACTGGTAACCATTGGGCAGTGCTCGTCTACAAGGTCAACGAGCGAAAGTTCTACGTTCGGGATCCGATGGCCTCGAATAAGATGACTTGGGCTGCTAGAGCCTTCGTAAGTCTTTAACATTGGGCATATTTCGTCGACTATGTTGCAGTCTGCCTTAATGTCGTTTTTATATTGTGCAGGCTGATTTTCTAACGAAGTATTGGTCATTGAAGTACGACTATCAATGTAAGAAGACCGTGGATCCGGAGTACAACAGGCCCCAATTTGGCGACGTAGACTGCGGGGTGCATGCCTGTTTGACCATAGAGGAGTACGTTGTCGACACCCCAGAGTTCGAGAAATATGGCAAAGAAGTCAGCATGGATGTGTATCGTGCTTCTATGGCAGCTCGCATTTTACGTGACGAGCGTAGTTGTATGCTAGATCTTTTTCAGTAAGTTTTCGGAAGTTCGTGCTTTGAGACCTTTGGAGACTGTGTTGTTTAATTAGGTCTTCGTATTTTGGGTTGGGGATGTTACTGTTTGGAGACCCTTGGTTGTTTATGTTGGGTTGGGGATGGGACTGTTTTGGAGACGCTTGATTTGGGGATGGGAATCTTTGGAGACTGTGTTGTTTACTTAGGTTAACTTATGCAGTACCATATGTTATTGTAGGACCGTATCTTATCCTTTACGTACAGAGTACCATTATGTTGATATATGGCGTACCATAAGCACAAGATATATAGTACCTTGTCTTTCATATTACCGTACCATATCGCTTACTTATAACGTACCCTAAGTGCAAGTTAATCGTACCAAACTGGAAATATATACCGTACCTTATATATCGCACATGAAGTACCTTATCTGTTGTACAGTAAGAACTTTGTGATTTACAGAAGGTACCTAAACATTTACCTATATAGTACCATAACGTGCAGGTTTACGGTATCTATAATTGCACATATACAGTACCAAATTATGAAAGTATATCGTACCATTTGTTATACGATCGAAAAATATACATTCCTAATCGTCATGGCGGCGTCCTGCGTGATTTTGACAATACCTAACAATATCGGAATGAAAAAAAAATGTGAAAGCCTAATGCACCGGATTCGCATATGTAGCACTCACCACATTATTCAAATTATGTTGTAGATGTTCTTCCTTGTATCCTTATACTATAATGAATCATGGTATTCTAAGATGTACTTCATGCGTGCGGGGCGTAATGAAGCGAATTTGATCTGAAACGTATTTAATACTATATATTATTGGTCTATGGTGGTTCGAGATGAAAACGTAATTCGATCGACCCCGAAAAATACTAACCCTAGTATGACGTATCATATATATAAGGGACACCGTATCTTAAATATCTTTGTAGGGGTACCTATCGTTTTGTTTAAAGCGTACCAAAGCAACTACGGTTGCAGTACCCAAAATTACATATGACATGAAACTTTTTATTAAATTCAACTGACATGTCAGATGAGCTGACTTTTATTATTTAAAACCTCGGATGTCAGAATCTGTCCATACATGACATAGAAAATGTCAGAAATCTGTCCATTCATGACTGAAAACGTCAGAAAAGTGTGCAGTCATTACTAAAAAAAGTCAGAAATTGTCTAATCCTCTATCTACATCAACACATGCTGAAATGCTTCGTTTCTGACCAAATATAGCCAAGTCTTAAATTCTAAGTTTTACTGGCAGTCTTTATACGGTACCTACTTCTGAAAGGATACAGTACCATATGTAGTACACTTAGAGTACCTATATTACCTAAATTACAGTACCTAGGCAGCGTATATTAACGTACCAAATTGGCATATATTACAGTACCAAATATGCATATTAAGTACCAAACATGTATGTCGTAGGGTACAAATCTGGCATATATTACCGTACCAAGCTAACATATATTAGGGTACCAAACTGGCATATATTACAGTAACAAATTTATAGACATCACGGTGCCAAATGTACATTAGCAAACTGGCATAGGTTACGATACCAAACATGCATTTCGTAGGGTACCAAACTGGCATATATGACCGTACCAAACATGCACATCTTACCGTACTAAACTTGCATTTCGTAGGGTACCAAACTGGCATGTATTACAGTACCAAATTTACATATATTACGGTACCAAACATATGTATATTACCGTACCGACCAGGCATATATTACAGTAACAAATTTACATATACTACGTTACCAAAACTGCATATATTGCTGTACCAAACTGGCAGTCATTACAGTACCAAATTTACATATATTACGTTACCAAAACTGCATATATTACTGTACCAAACTGACAGTCATTACAGTACCAAATTTACATATAATACGGTACCAAATGTGCATATCTTACTGGCAGTCATTACAGTACCATACTTAGACAAAAATAATGAGCCATATCCTATTGACACATTTGTACAAAACAATGGCCTACTGGCATCATTTAGACAAAAAGAATGAGCCAATACCATACAAAAGAGCACCGAAAAAAGATTATGGACAAAAAGCAAAAAGAAAATACATGGAAAATACGGACGCTACGTCGTTACGGCTTCTGTACAAGTACGGCGATTATGTCCATATTTCCCACATATTTTACACTTGTTGGATCTTCTATCTACCTGAGATGGAATCCTCCGTGTCTTTCGGCGACCGGGGAGAACGCGGATGTCCGGGTCACGAATGAAATTCCCATTATCGGTTTGAGCATTCATCTCGTGAGTCGGAATAGGGTTGATGATCGACATATATGCATCTCTATACTTCTGGCATCGAAAGTACGGATCACAATAATCGTAAAAAGAATGTCTCATAGTCGCAATACACGCTGTTGCATGCTTACAAGGGATTCTATAAACTTCCCATTCTCTGCATGAGCAGGTCCGCTGCTGGATGTCCACCGCAAATGAGCCATCTTCACCGACCACCTCAAATGCCACGTTCGAAGATTTACTCACTTTCAACGTGCGACCAGCAGTGATATTCTGAACAAGTTTCTTTTCTTGTTTTGGACATAACTCGCTAACAAGGGTCATTCCTCTCTCGCGTCGTTCGTGCATCATCGTCATGATTTTCACGCGAATGGTATCAACCATGCCCATTATAGGCAACGCCCGTGCTTCTCTTACCCAAGAATTCCAACACTCTGCTTGATTGTTGTTAATAACTCCCCACCTATTCCCGTCGAATAACGCATTTGCCCAACATGTTGGATCTGATCTCTCAATAAAAGTCTGCGCAATTGGCATAGACTCGATGATGCTGGCGATGTGATTATGAAACTGAACCGAAGTAGTTGCATAAGCCGCTTTTTTGAAGACGGATGACCAATGTTTCTTGTTGTGCTTCGGGTAATGTTTCATCACCTGTAAAATTAAGAACAAATTATTTGCATCGTATTCACTAATGTAGTGAGCACATTACTAAAAAGTACCTCTTTCTTGAAGTTGTCAACCAAATGACGCAAGCAATATGCATGACGGCTTCCTGGAAATGATATAGAAACAGCTTTAATAATACTCGGATGCCGATCTGAGAAGAACGTCAGCTCCCTCAATGTCGACGGGTAATGATGAAACATGCTCCTCAACTTAGCAAAGAACCACTCCCAGTTTTCATCATTTTCGACGCTTACAACGCCAAAGGCAACCGTGAACAAATCTTCGTTTGCATCTTTTGCGACGGCCGTAACGAGCACTCCTTTAAACTTGGTCTTAATGTGAGTACCATCAACAAATATGAGCGGCCGACATCCACGAACAAAACCCACGAGACACGCGTGGAAGCAGATAAAGAGCCGACGAAACTTGTTGTCTTGAGGATATACATCGTACTCCGCCACGCTACCCGGATTGGTTTCTCTAACGGCATTACAATACCACCTCAACTGATCAAACGTACCATTATCCAACCCATATATGTTACGAATGGCACTTTCTTTGCCTCTATACGCCTTATGGTACCCCACTTCAACTCCATAGTCCCCTAGGATGTCTTTAACCATGGCACCGGGACGATACGATGGCTCGTCTCGGACCCTATCTTTCACTATGTTCCCTACCCACGGCGCGTCCGCTCGCGGATGATCACGACTCCTAAGAGTATCTTCACCACAACTGTGTTGTAGATTGGATCTCCGAATTGCAAACGAATTGTCACATTTATAACGCGAAGCATATATCCGCCACTTGCACGTATCATCCTTGCAAACGGCAATGATTTTCTTACGCTCGTTCTTTGCATATACAAAGTTTCTCCGAATCGCAATGGAGTAGTTCTTTAAATTCATCGCATAAACAGCTGATACATATTGAAAACATCCGCATTTTCTTTCAATGTCGAGTACAAACTTTGGAACGGAACTTGATACTTTATAGAGTCATGCCGGGAATCGATATCCGACCACCTTCTTTGGAGGGATACGTATATATCGATAAGCGTCGTTGCTTCATTGATTAATAGTAAGGAAGACTCCCTTCTATACTCACACATTGCAAATAACGTCCCGCCATCAAACGAATTTGCAGACGCCATACTTTCAGATAATATGGCAACCTGTTAAAATGGTACGGTGTATAGTTTAGATTGGTACTGCATAACTGGACATTTTGGTAACGTATAGACATGTTACTTGGTACGTAATATAAATACAGAAAGATACTACATAACATAAATGTCCAATCGGACTGTGTCGCATAATGTATTTAGGTACGGTAACACAACATACAATGGTACGTAATATTCATAGGAAATGGTACGTCGTAACAGTTAAATAAAAGAACACCGAAATCTCGACGGATTAGCCTCAATAACTATCAAATCCTAACATTCCACTCTATGGAGCTCTTGGATAGCATTGAGCTCCCAGATTTGGGATAAACCTTGAGCAAACGCCCAAAATCGATAACCTAACCCAAACCAAAAGAAAAAACTTACCTGACAAAATCAACCCCCAAAATCGACAACCCAACGTTCAATAGGGTCTTCGATCCTTCTCCGGCACCGGCACGAGCAGACGGAGTTGGTCGGCAAGAAGAACGTCGACGGCGAGCTGAAGGTCGGATTTTGCAGAGAAAAAGAAAAGCTGAAATGAAATTCTAAATCATTTAATAAGGGTATTTTCGTAATCTTAGGTGATTAGGTACCTAAGTGTAAAAATTTTATTCAACTGGGTACCTAGCTATAAAATAGTTCTGACAAGGTACCTAAGTAGCTGATTTTTTTCCTATTGGGTATTTATGTGTAGATTTCCGAGAAAAAAAAACCCGACTTTTTTCTGTTTCTAAAAATTATAGAACTACAGTCCCAGCGATTCTACGAACTGATATCCAAATTTCTAAAGCTCGAACTTCTGATGGATCCCATGATCAATTTCGATCAGATTATCTTCTTCATTCATCTCCATAGCATATGCCAATAAATCTTCTCCACGGCGACAGTTGTTGAGATTAAAGTTTGAATCTTTCTCTTGAACAGCTTCTCCACATGTAAATGGGTATTTCGATTGCACTCTCTTCGTCAGATATCGAATCATATCGGATCTCTCTGCGTTAGTTGATAACAAGAAATTATAGTGCTGAGAAAGGACAAAAACTAAGAGTAAAGACATGAAATCTTTTGGCCATCAAGTACTCCAATCTCAGGCTCTTTGTATGAGGTTTACTTTAGATTGTGAATCGTGCTTGAGGTCACATTTGTGAATCTTAGTTTTCAGTCATATATTCGTCCGTTATGTCTTAGCTTTTAGCGTCGCATATTGCTTGATATCATATCTCAAAATTTCCCAACAAAGGCAGTGGTCCTCCTATGCAGAGTCTTTCACAAGCTTCAAACGGCCGTCGAAACAAGTTATACTCAAATCTACGAGCTCATCACCATTGTAATACTTTTCCAAGCTAAACAAGTTGCACGGTTCTAACATAGCAAGTATGTATATGTTTTCTTGGGAACTTGAGTAGAAACATTGTGCTCATAAGATGCATATACATGAAACTATAAGTTCAAGCTTAGCTGAGCAAGAAACTGCAGAATTTCCACTCATAAGCCGCTTATGTTCATTACCAGAAAAACCCAAGATGTCAGAAGTACAATTAATATTGGAAAATTGGGGAAACAATCTTACATATATAATCTTACAAATGGGTAGATATATTCATCTCACAGGAACCTTAATCCAACCATTTGCAAAAGCAATGGCTAAGATAACAAACGGTGTGGACATACCAAATATGATTATGTAAGGAAGAGGTGTTTTCATTGGGTTTTCACCTTCTCTTTCACCAGCTGTTTGCCAATACCTATCACAACGTTAAACCCAAATTAACCAATCAATTAATACATCATATTTAGAACACAATTATGTGTATTAACTGTTCTGGTTCTTCTTCTCTTGTAATAAACTTCTTCTTCCCTCCTTTCTTGAGCTCACCATCTCCACCCCCTTCAATTAACAGACAATGTAATAACAATGAAACCAATCAGAGCAATATATATTGCATGATAGCTAACCTAAATTTGCAGAGATTCTAGATTCTTGTCTCCTTTTCCTCGGCATGCTGGTAAGAGAAAGACTGCGAGGTTGCCAAGGGCATGAAAATGGCGACTTCTTTGATGATAGCTCGAACTTTGGAACATTGATGCTTGAACATAAGCCTACTTCTGCTGCCATTACTTCACAGATGTGTGATTTTTTCTGTTGAAAATGGAAGAATCTGTTGTAAGATGTTTAAGCAGATATGAATCTTTTTTTATATGTAGCTATTAGACATGATCTCATTGGTCAAGAACTTGAGATGGAAGGTGATACGTCCCTTATCTGAATTCGATGGCTCAAAGTGATACATACATCTACCAATATGGGCCTCTCAAAGCCCAAAATGCTTGCAGATTCAGCTAATATGGGCTGATACAGCTTCAAATTTAGGCCCAAAATGCAGTCGCCAGGTAGAGGAATTTAGACGAGTTAAGGGACCGAACAGCAATTATGGTTCGCCAGCAAAGAATCTGATAACCGAATCTTTTAGCCGCTTTAATTCTCTCTTTGTCGGAAAATAATGGATCAAGAATCCCTAATTTGATTGGAATCCACCCCAATTTGATCGAATGGGTCGTTCACGAGCAGCGACGCAAGCCGCTGCCGATGATGCCGGACAGGGGTTCGTGCAGTTGTTTCGATTTATTAATTTTTACCAATTTTTCAAAATTTTAAGTTGATATGGTTCCTTTTGGTTTAGTCTGTAATTGATTTGGGCTCTGTTCATCCTCGATAGAATTACGTCTGGAGCTTATTATTTCCGAATTTAAGCTGATTTATTGCAATGTTAGTTTATTACAACTGGTTAGGGTGGTGAAGTTAGTTAAGACGGTTAGTGTTTTGAATCAATGAGCAGTATCTGAGTGGGTGACTTTAAGCTATATAAAACTAGAGCATGATAAATAATATAACAATGATCTTAAGAATTCGATCTTTTCAGGTCAGGAGAGTTACAATATTTGTGAGCATACTTAGTGTGAGATTGAGCTACTTGGTACTTGTGTAACAAGTGGATCATTTATCAGAGTTTGATTCAAATATTAAATTGGAATTTCATGTAGTTGTACTTTTGTTTTCGGCATGTGAACAACATTACTTAAATCTATATTGTCACTCAGTCGATCAAAGAGGAAACGTACTGCACAGAATGTGGAGAATGTTGAGAGTGTGCCTCCTGGTATGAAAAAACATTGCGAACTCAATTATATACCTCTGAGGAAACACTCTTATCGTTCATCTTATGCGTGCTACTTTTCATGTGAAGTTCCCGGAATAACTGATGGAAAGAAGGCGTTATATCATTGTAACTACTGCAATAAAGACATATCTGGGAAGATTCGCATCAAATGTGTTTTGTGTTCTGATTTCGACCTCTGTGTTGAATGTTTTTCTGTTGGAGCTGAGGTCCATCCTCACAAAAGCAATCATCCTTACAGAGTTATGGTGAGTTCGTACTCGTTTTGCTTCAGGATATGGTTACAGAAAGTTAGCTTCCGGGGCATAAAATTGCGGAAAAACTGGTCGTAGAGCATGCACCAACGACAATAGTTTTATTTTATATGATTATATTTTTGGGTAGTTTTCCATATATTGCTAGTCTCTTACACCATCTTTTGTATCGTTACCTCTTTTTAAGGACAACCTGGCATTTCCCTTGATATGTCCAGACTGGAATGCGGATGAGGAGATGCTACTTCTTGAGGTAATTTTCCCTCATCTACAGATTATAATTATTTATTGCTATGATTTTACAGTGGAGGACTATGAATTTGTTATCATCGTATTTTTTTCTTGGAGGCATAACATGTATGATTTTTCAAATTTCATGAAGTTATTGCTGTTTCTCAGGTTATTGAAATGTATGGACTTGGGAATTGGAATGAGGTTGCAGAACATGTTGGAACGAAGAGTAAATCACAGTGTGTCGATCATTACAACATGATATATATAAACTCTCCATGCTTCCCTCTTCCGGTATTGATCAATGTCATCCATGCTAATGCAGAAGGCTTGATTTCTGAAACGTAAAAACTTAACCATCCTGCCATTCTTGATTTGATAGGACATGTCTCACGTGATGGGAAAAAATAGAGAGGAGCTAGTTGCTATGGCCAAAGAACAAAGTGAGATGATGAAAGGTAAATCTTCTAGTATCTGTGTGTTTGTTTTTTTTTTTGGTCATTTTGTTCTAAGTTATGCTTACTTGAAAGGAATTGTGCAGTCACAAATTAGAAGCGTGTCCAAATGATTTTTATTAGACAACTTCATATATCAGTGGCCAAATGGACCCATTTTCAGGCGATGTCTGCTCTGCCTCATTTTGATACTCGTTATCCGTAATATGGATTATTTTTTTCTCAGGAACTACTATACCAGGAGATGCTAAAGTAAAAGAAGAGTTCCCGCTTTCAGGAAGAATCATGTATTTCCTGGCAATATGTGTGTTAGCTAACTGGGTACCCTTATATTTTTATCCTCATACCTTTTGATTTTGTGTGGTTAGAGTGGAAGATCAAAGAAAACCAGGTCCAGTTGGGCGCTCCTCTTCAAAGATCTCCTCTGGTACGTTGTTTCATGGAGAGAACTTGAAACCATCAAGTATAAAGAAAATAACTAAAATTGGACACGTGTCAGTATCTGAACCAAGTTAGCTACAGCCCAACTGAGTAGGATCCTCATTTATGGATACAGTGACTTTAAGACTTTGACTTATCATCTCCACTTGCAGAGTTGGAATCTGTTGGAGGTTCTAGCAGTGCGAAAATAGCAGCAGGAGGAGTCAAGAGAGCGTCGAGCAAAACTCAGGGTGATGATGGCTTGGACACTGTTAAAACGGAAGGTGCTAAACACTTTCTTACGTTACATCATCTCTGATAACGTATTCTTTCTCGACTTGTAATACTATCAATAGACCTTTCTTGCTTCACTGGCCGTGCCTCTAGGGAGCATCGAAGAGAAGAAACCAAGGACAGCTGGCGACGAGGGTGTTTCCCTGAAGGAACCGAGTGGATATAACTCAAAAAGGCAAGAGTTTGACATTGAATACGACAATGATGCCGAGCAGCTGTTGACTGACTTGGAGTTCAAGGAGACGGATAGTGATGCTGAACGTGAATTGAAACTTCGAATATTGCGTATCTACTCTAAACGGTACACATACCTTCTTCGATGCGCAATCTGTAGTTTCTGGTTACTTCCTGTCTATTTGGTCTATTTCTTATTTTCTACGCTTCCCATCAATATGGCAGACTCGACGAAAGGAAAAGGAGAAAGGACTTCATTTTGGAACGAAACCTCTTACACCCCAACCCCTTCGAGGGGCATCTTACTCAAGAAGAGAAGGAACTGTGTCGCCGGTATAGGGTATATATGCGATTTCATTCTAAAGAAGAACACGGTGAGCTTCTGAGGACTGTCGTCGAGGAGCATAGGATTTCGAAGCGAATACAAGACCTTCAGGTTTGTTTTCTACGTACAACAGTCTTAATTCTTGGAAACTTAGCTTAGTCGTTCATAGAATCACTTTTTTTGTTTCCTGACAAGTTACATTATTACAGGAAGCTCGAGCAGCTGGCTGCCAAACATCATCTGAGGCAGACAGATTCATCGAACAGAAGATGAATCGAGAAATTGAGGAAAACGCACGCCGTGCAAAGGAGGAGAGCTCTTTGTTGGGTCCCAGCGGGAAATATCTGCAGAGGATGAGTCATCAAAAAGGCGATGAAGACTCTACGAGCCCTTCCATTTCAGATGCAAAGGACTCTTCGTCCATTACCACCAAAGGCCCGTCTGGCTCAGACTTATCAGATTCCTGGGACATCGCTGGGTTTCTTGGTGCTGACATTCTCTCAGAATCTGTAAGAATTTTCAATCGAACTATAATTCTTTGTTCTTTCTTTTCATTTGAATGCTCGAACTTTCTACGCTCGTTTGCAGGAAAAACAGCTGTGTGGGGAAATTAGAATCCTACCGACGCATTACCTCAATATGCTGCAGGCCATGTCGTTGGGGATTTTGAACGGAAATATGGGCAAGAAATCGGATGCTTATGGCCTATTCAATGTTGATCCTTGCAAGGTTGATAAAGTGTATGATATGCTTATAAAAAAGGGGATTGCTCAGACATGACATGAGCTCCATTGATTTGCTACCTTCTCCAAATCTCTTTGTAATGACAACCTTATATGTAGTGTAGCATTTGCCTTGACATACTTTACTTGTGTAAGAAAATGATTCAATGTGCAATTCTTGGAGGAAAGTGTAGAATTGAAGCATGTTCTCATAACGTTTTGACATGTAACGAAGAAGACAAATTAGAATTAAGTGAGTAATCTAAATCTAATCAATCGAAATGACATATTGGGTTATTTTTGAAATTGTTTGTGTTGAAGATAAAAGTTGCAACGTACGCCTAACCCCCACATTAAATATTAATAACTGTTTACTTTCGATTTATAATAATAAAAATTGTTAGTAGTATAATAACATAATATTTTGTATGTAAATTTTTATTTATTTTTTAAATTTATTATATTGGACGGAGCATTAACTATTTTTTAATTGCTGCGTATAGTTGTGGTTTGTACTTGTCTACTACTACTACTTTAGAATAAACTCTCTCAAACAGTATTTTACAAATTTTAATTTTTATTTATAATTATTTTTTGCTCGGCTTGGCGGAGCCACCGTCTGCTGCCGGAAAACTCAAGCCAGCTGCGGCCCAGTTCGAATTTGTAAGCTTTCTCCTTTAATATTTTTATTTTGTTGTGTTGGTTGAGTATTATGGTGTAATTTTTTATCCATCTCTTTTTTACCTAAATCTCACTTTCTAAATTTTGTCCTAGATTCCGTAGATCTGGAGCTAATTTTGGAATATCAGATCATAAATCGGTCTTAAACCTTGGTATATTTCTATAAATTTTTAGTTCAATAAATTTGTTGGATACAAGTGTAAGAACTTTGTATTTTCGTGCTGACTTTTGATGCCTTTTGCTGATTTTAACTGGGATCTTGATTAATGAAGATTCTATAGGCTAAATCTCGGTGATAAGTTGAACAGATTGACTTTAGGTTGAATGTTTGACTAGGGTTGAGCATGTAGAACTGTGACTACATATAGAATAAGTTATTTCTTGATTCTATTTTGAAACTTCAGCCGATGGAGCTGCTATAGTGTGATTTGGAAGGGTTTAACCCAGGATACTTTCCCAGTTTACGTATGGTTGGAATTACTGGAATTGGAAGCGTATTAGGTTTCTTGCTTTTGTGTGTAGGTTTTCTACAGTAGCAAGTTGTCTATTATGAGTTTTTTAACTGGTTGTTTTGTTTGAAGTGCAAAATTTTTGAACTCGAAAAAACACATTTTTGATGTATCTCCATGTCTTTTCAGTAATGCAGCCGTTGAAAATTTAAGTATGTTGCTAACAATTTGCTTAAAAAGGAAGATTTCTAATTGTCTGGATTTCACAGTTGCAGCTCACTACGATGGCCACATTTGGCACTGGACTTGGATAGTAACCTAGTATGGACAGCTTGCTGTTATAGGACTCTCTGAGTTTGATTTGGTTTGAATATCTAACTTCATTAATATGGGATCCAACGTAGAGGAAGCACTAAAAGCTAAAGCACACGCTGAGAAGCAATTTCTGGAGAGGAACTTTGTGGGTGCGAGAAATTATGCTTTGAAAGCACAAAAGCTGTGTCCCGAACTAGAGGGCGTTTCACAGATGGTGACCACATTTGGGGTCCACATTGCTTCTCAGGCAAAGATTAATGGAGAACTTGATTTCTATTCAGTTCTTGGACTCGATCCTTACGCAGACAAATCCAAGATAAAGAAGCAGTACAAGAAGATGGCTGCACTACTCCATCCTGATAAGAATCGAACAATCGGAGCTGATGGGGCATTCAAACTTGTCTCTGATGCATGGACAACTTTATCTGATAGTTCTAAGAGAAGCTTATACGATCAAAGGAGATACTTATATTCTGGTTTTGGTGTAGGTTCTGGTGATTATGAAAAGTTTCCTTCTTCTCAAACCAAACTTGATACATTCTGGACTGTCTGTACCTCATGCCATGTTCAGTATGAGTATCTACGGAAGTATGTTAACAAGCGACTTTCTTGCAAGAATTGTCGCGATGTTTTCATTGCTGTTGAAACTGGTGTAGCCCAGGTGACTAGTTCTTTTCCACATAGCAGTTACATATATGGACCCGAGAATGGCTACTCGACTCACCAGCGTGGAGTTGCATATACCCAAACAGTAAGCGGATACTGTCCACCTAATGGGCACGGAGGACATCACACTGGGTACAGATCAGACCATGTCTCTAGCATATCGTTTCAGGGTTACACCACTGGGAACTCGAGTGGAGTAATGGATCATAATGGGTCATCTTCTTCATTTGTTTTCGATAGAGAAAACGAGGGCTTGAACAAACCTAAGCAAAATCAAAATCATAACAAGGTGAAGGCCTCAGGTCATGTGCTAACCAATGGATATTCTGTTCAGAATGACGTGACTAAAAGCAGACGAGGTAGACCTTCAAAAAAGATGAAAGTCGACTTTTCAAGCTCAGCTGCCAATGGAGTAGAAGAAAGTTCCCCCAAGATTGCTACTGATATGAGGATAATTAATGAGAATGGAACATCGAAGGCTGCATCTAGGCTTCCCTCTCAATCTGAAACATCAACTAGGCGTTCGGCGGCCCCTACGATTGATGTCAGACAGATGTTGATTAATAAGGCAAGAACAGATATTCGCAATAAACTGGACGAGATGAGATTGGCTGCAGAAAGAGCAGCTGCGGAGGCTGAGAAGAGAAAGGCAATTTCTCAAGTTGACAAATCAAATGGAACCGCTAAGGCAATGGGTGCAACTGTTACTGATCCTCGACCTGAACTCAAGAGAACATTGTCTATGCCAATAACAGTGCCAGATTCTGACTTCCATGATTTTGACAAAGATAGGTCAGAAGAATGCTTTAGACCTAAGCAGATATGGGCTTTATACGACGAGGAAGATGGGATGCCCCGCTTGTACTGTCTGATTCGTGAAGTCATCTCCGTGAATCCATTTAAGATTTTCATCAGCTACCTGAGTTCAAGATCTGATTGCGAATTCGGTTCCGTAAATTGGTTGGATTGTGGATTCACCAAATCTTGTGGGAGTTTTAGAGTTTTCCACTCTGAAACCGTCGAGCAAGTCAACATCTTCTCTCACCTTCTCAGCAGAGAGAAAACTGGTAGAGGAGGCTGTGTGAAGATTTATCCAAGAGGTGGAGATATATGGGCTGTGTACCAAAATTGGTCGGAAGAATGGGACAGAAGCACGCCCGACGAAGTAAGGCATCAGTACGAAATGGTTGAAGTCCTCGGCGACTACTCAGATGAAAATGGCGTGTGGGTGGTTCCTTTGATGAAGGTGGTTGGATTTAAAACTGTTTATCAGAGGAATCCAAACACAAACGCTGTTAAATGGATTCCAAGAAAAGAGATGCTGCGTTTCTCTCATCAAGTTCCCTCTTATGCACTTAAAGTCGAAGGCACTGACTTACCCGAAGGATGTTGGGATCTAGACCCAGCTGCTATTCCAGACAAGCTCCTAGGAGAACAAAATATTACAAGTTCGAATCAGAGGGAAGAGGCCATGGAAACCAGTCCATTGAACGAAAAATGTCCAAACAATCAGCTTGTAAGAGATTCTGAAGATAAGAGCTGTAGTAGTGATGCAGCTGTTGCTTTAACTCCAATAGAGGATCCTCATGTCGCCACAGATACGAACATGGGAGACACAAGTATTGCTGACCTCCTTCAAGGAGAAGAGGCAACTCTCCAAGAAGATCAAACTACTAATAATGAAGCTGAACTAGCTCCTGGAACGAGTACGAGGTTTCTGTTCGATCTAAACAATGTGGATTTCGAATGACATATCGACATGGTTGGCTCGATTTGAAAGGTGCCCAGAAATTTAGGAATCTTAATCTTAAGGGTAGTCATCGTCTGAGAGATTCAAAGTGTACAGACTTAGAAAACAATCCATCCTCCTAAAAAGACACATGTATGATTGATAGTGATCGATCATTAGCTCCGTGTTCTTAGGGAGCTTTGTATGTCGTGTTGTAACTGGAAATTTCGACCTTCTTACTCCAGGCTTTATACAAATGCTCGCTTAATATTTGATTATGACTCTTTTATCGTTTGATGCTAGTTGTTAGATGAGAATGGAACGTCTGAAAGTTTTTCTTGCAAAAAATGTAAACTTGTTCACAGTTGAAAGTTTCGTCTTTGATTGACGTTGATGGGGTGTCAGCCATGGCCATACATGTCTGGCCTATAGCTGACCTTTCAGTAATGTAATAATTTCAGTATGATGAGATCCACAAAATTTACGTTTACGCCTACAATAAGAGACTGTTTCTGCTAATCTTTGCTTCGTCGCAGTGATTGGTTTGACCAATTTGATTAAAAGAAGATAAGTTTATGAACAAGATTTTAAGAAAAACAAAACAATTTAACATACGAGTTTTGTCCCACGAGATGAAGACGAGGAGATGTTCAGGTGCAGACAATAGAAACACAACAGCTTTTTAGTGCAAGGATTACAAAAGGAATTCTCTAACCTATGCTTTCACTTCATGCCATGACTCACGAGAGATTTTTCTTAACTAAAGGCTATAATCTACAGTACGTAAAGAGATTCATCATACCAATAATTAAACCAAATATGAACATTCGTCCTTCGCTTCCGATGCTTATTTATTCTCCTTCAGTCACAGTCATCGTAGCGTAGCACCACACCACTCGAAGAACTACTGGAAAACAGGGTTGTGGGGAATGGTCGCCTTCATATGTTGTAATGACGATTTTTCGATCTTCAGGAGCTCTTTCCACGTGTTTCTTCGCCGGGCAACCAGCGTTCGAGCACCTGTAATAACTCCTATACGGCGTGAAAAGAGATTGCTCATAAGAAATTGGTTGCAAATATGTCCAAGAACAAGAGAGGAAGGCAATCTAGTTTGAAATTCGTGGTTAAAGAAGAATGTAATGGAAACACTGAAGGAAGTACCTTGGATAAGGGCTGCCTCTGACCATCTTCTGACCATATTTGCGCCATCTGTATCCATCATTCACCAGATCAACCTCACTCACAGTTTGAACGATATTTCGTGGTTGACTATAGGGTCTGTTGTTGAGCAGAATCTCCTGGGCGGTAAATTGTCTCTTCCTATTTCAAAGTGACGAGAAATTGCAACCATGAACGACGAATTTAGTGAAGAACGTCTAAAATGATTGCAATGAATGAACGTACTGTCTTTTAGAGTCTGAACTATCATCTTTATCATCGCCGACATCATTTGCCTTAGGATACGGGGTTGTCTGATCATTACCAGCATCTGCAACATTTAATTGCTGATATTCACCTCCAATTGGAGTCTTCATGTCAACATCAGCTAAGAAGCCATAGACGAAGTTCAATAACTACTGAGATGAAAAAAAAAGACGAGAATATTCCACAGAAAAGCTTGTAAAGGCAGCTCAAACTCTTACTATTTGGTGCTATTGCAATGGGTGTCTCAGGTTGGATCACTTGCAAAGCAGCTTCTACTGCAGAACTTTCTTGCGAATCAGAGTGCTGATGCCCCCCAAGATAAAAGATGTCTGCGTCGTTCCCATCATGTGATCTTTCTACTTGCTTCTTCGCCTGACAGCTTGGATAAGTACATCTGTAATAGCTTCGAACGAACTTGTTTCCTTTCACAAACTTCTGACCATATTTTCTCCAGTTGTATCCATCCTCCAATCTTTTCTCCGGCTTTTTAACAGAAACACTTTCGGCTACAGATTGAAGCCCTACAGCTACAGGATCAAGATTTCGCCGGGGTTGTAGTTTCTCCACTTTCTTGGTAAGTTTATGAGGACTTGATTGAGCGGCGGAGCTGCTGCATATTTTTAGATGATTCTCTGACACCGCCTCTTTTTCTTCCACCAGTTCTCCTTGATTGGTACTTGATTTCTCCGACTTCTTGGGATTTTGACAAGACAAGCTGCCATTTTTCTTGAAAGATTTCTGACTGTAATTACTTTGAGTATCACAGTCCTTTCTATGATGTGGGCTGGCGTGCTCTTCTTTGATAGCTAAGGAGGAGGCTTCATCAGCTTGTGATATATGGTTATCCTTCTTCACGTCTTGTTTCTGGGGCAAACCATTCGGTTCTTTCTCGGGCATTGAACGACCCTTTTCTTCTTCGTCCGATTCCAATTTCTTATCATCGATTAGTTGATTGTTAGTAGTGATGATTGGAGATGAAGTCTCCTCTTTACAAGATTGATCGGCTTCTGATTCTAGCTTTGGCTCCATGATCTATTAGAATACGAAGTATATATTTCTTATGGTGCTGATGATTACTTGGGCACCAATCGATTTGCCCGAGCTGCTTGTAATATATTGGATTCACGACGGTCTTCAAGAAGTACTCCTTGCCTGGAGCATTAATGTGCACAAAGTCAACTCATAATGCCCAAGCAGAAAGAATTGAACAAAGAGATTAAAAGCTCAAAAATCGAATTGTCATAGCAAACAGCAGAAAAGAACATCAAAGAAGAAGACTTACTGATCAGTTAAAGCAAGAGCATGCACAGTCCAAGCAAATTAAGAGAGACAGAGAAAGTCAGCTCTTGAAAAAGAAAGCTCATCTTAAATAACAGAGAAATTAAGGAGAAAAGGCAAAGTCGCAGAGTTGACCCATCATCACACAGAGCTAACCTTTCTCAACGCAATTAGTTTTCCGCCTGACCCAAAACAGTAGCCTCATTCAGGACAATAACTAAACTACACATATAGTATAATTACAGTTCTTGATGATACATGTATACCTTTTTTTCCCAAAATAAAAGGAAACAAAACGAGCAATCGGAGAAGCCAACATAATCGTCAACCAGCCAGCAACTAATTTATATACTAAGCTGAGACAATCACCATTCTGAAGCAACACATGAAAAAAAAAAAGAAGAATCCTAACACGTCGAATAGATCTGTAACTGAAAACCCACCTTATAAATTTCAAAATCGAGCAAAAAGGGTGAATTTTGACGCTGATAACAACTTGAGGAACTGGGTTTTTTTTGTGGGTCAAGAGTCGAGAAGAACAATGGTTGAAATGACCAATTTCAGAAATGAATAAACAAATAAATAGGGATGTTCAAGGAAGGTTCAATACCTTAATTCATCTTCATGTCTACGTCCTCTAATTCACCTGCTTCCTATTCAAACTTCTTTCTTCTCTTTAAATTTTCAGTTCCTACAAGGAAGACGGAAGCAAGCAGCCATAAGAGTTTGACCAAGACCGAGTAATAATAATAAGACAAACCCTCTGATGCAATAATTAGATATAAAAATTAGTAATTAGATTAACTCAAATAACCTCTCAAACAAATGGACCAAACCAAAGTCATCTCTGTCCAAACAAAACCTTATTTGAATGAACCCATCCCATCAACTCACATAACTCGGTATGCTTTGAAGGTGTGTAAGTTGGCCCAATTCATCAAACCTTATTTGCTCGCGAGATCCAAGAATGATTTTTAAATATCTTTCTTTAACGTACTTTCAAGAATTCTAACCAACGGTTATTAAAATCTACAAATGGAATTTACTGACTGACTGATATTGGATGCCATTCATGTGGGGTATGGAAAATTCCAAGTTTTTGAAACATCATAACTTGGGATGTCCGAGTGGTCTCATGCAAGGTGGGACCCATCACTACCTCTGCTCAACACAAGTATAGATAATTGGATAATAATAGTTCAATTATTTGAATGAAAGAGAAGGAGAAACTATTTTGTAACCGATCCGAATCATTAAATATCGATTATTTTTATTTAATAATAAATGTGAAAGAAAGTGGGAAAAAAGCAGTCAAAGCCACACGGGAAAAGGCCGAATGGCCACCAATGAGGCTACAGTCAAGACCAACATGGCTTGCTGCCCTTTTTCCTACACTGTCATTATTGCCAGAAAAAAAGAATGTGAATTTATCAAAGCTTTTTTTTTCCATAATATATTAATGATTTAGCTTGCCTCGAAACAAAGGATTGGATTGGGTTGGGTGAGCGAGCTCAAGTGGTGGGTCTTTGTAAAACAATGAAACAGCAGCTTGACTGAGCAGAGAAAGAGAGTCGTTGCAATGCTTGTAATGCCTTTACCTCTCTCCTTTGCAGTTCTTTATCACTCTCTTTCTCGCTATAATCAGGTTCTTTGATATGGGTTTGAGGTGTACTCATCGGTAGCTGCTGTCTTTTTGCCTCAAAACCAGTCTTTTTTATACGCCAGATCTGTGTTTGCATAAGCTTGTTCTTTGGACGATTCTCTGATTTTGCAAGATTTTTTTTTTCTGGGAGGTATTTTTTTGCAAGCTTGTTCTTTGGAAGAGAGAGATTTCACATAGAGTGAAGAGAGGCTTTTTCACCTTCCTTGTGGATTTTTTTGTTCGTATTCTTTCTTATGGGTAGCAATTTGTTGCTGTGAGAGGTTTTTACGACATGCCAATGTTTCCTCGCCAATCTTCGAGAGAAGATGGGATCTTCGGGCAAGAAGTAGATCTAGACACTGCTGTGAAAGATGGGGTCTTGGGCGAAGCCGTAAATGCAGGTTGTAATGGCGAACTCAAAGAGAAGTTAGATCTGAGGAAGATGATCGAAGAGCTAAACTTAGCTCAAGTCCCATCTGTCTTCATCTGCCCCATATCTCTCGAACCAATGCAAGACCCTGTCACCCTTTGCACAGGCCAAACCTACGAAAGGCCAAACATCCTCAAATGGTTCAGTTTAGGACACTACACTTGTCCCACCACAATGCAAGAGCTTTGGGACGACGCCGTGACTCCAAATAAGACCCTTTACCACTTGACGTACGCTTGGTTTCATCAGAAGTACTTGCAGATGAAGAAAAGGTCTGAAGATGCCGAGGGAAGGGCTTTGGAGCTTGTCGCTGCACTCAAGAAGGTTAAAGGTCAGGCAAGAATTCAGACCCTCAAAGAGCTGAGGCAAGTCGTCTCAGTACATTCCTGCGATCGAAAGACTGTCGTGGACGAAAATGGTGTAGCCCTTCTCTCAGCGCTGCTTGGCCCACTAACTTCTTACTCGGTGGGATGTAAAGTTATAGCGATTCTTGCAAACTCTGCTCTTAGCTCAAAGTCGAAGGCGAATCTGATGCAACCTGCTAAAGTATCGGCGATCGTCGACGTTTTGAACGAGGGCTCGATTGAGACAAAAGTCAACTGTGTTAGGCTGATCGAAATGCTGATGGATGGAGAGGACTTTCGTGTAGAAATTGTGGCGAGTCACAGGTTGTTGATAGCTTTAATGAGGCTGGTAAGGGATAAACGACGCCATATTGGACATTTCCCTGCACTTAACCTTCTCAGGTTAATCTCCATCCATAAAGAAGTGAGGAGTTTAATCGTCAGCGTTGGATCAATACCTCACATGCTGGAAATCATACCCTTCTTAAGGCCCGAATCCATAGAGTTGGCCCTATCTGTGTTAGATGCCCTAACCTCTGTGCCCGAAGGGAGACAAGCTCTGAAAGATTGTAAGGCCACAATTCCAACTATGGTTAAACTACCGATGAGAATATCAGAAAAGTGTACGGAATATGCCATTTCGATCTTGTGGTCAGTATGCGAATTCTCGCCCGAGGAATGTTCTGCTATAGCTGTAGATGCTGGGCTTGCAGCAAAACTATTGCTTGTAATGCAGAGCGGTTGTGGCTCGGTTCTTAAGCAAAGGGCAGCCGAGCTCTTAAAGCTCTTCAGTCTGAATTATTCGGACACGACGTTCATTTCCAAGTGCAGGTTGACCAAAACGATTCAGTGAGTATGCAGAAGTTCGATCCATTTGTGGGTACTGATCCTATCCGTGAAAAACGTCTCGGGCTTACGTAAGTGGATAGATTCAAGATAATTGCAACCGTAATCTCGAACAGCTCGGGCCAATTAGAGTCGAACATGTGTAAAGATTGGAAGATGGAGCGCAGTCAATAAGCTTGTATGAAGCAGCACTGTTAAGGCAGCTACTGTCATTTCTCTGCAAATACTGAGATTCTTTTGGAATTCAAGATCTTTTCGGATGATGTTTGTTACTACAGTGAAGTTTTTGATTGGGTTTTTTCCTTGTAGTAGGTGTAAAGTCTGTTAGAAAGAAGCTGATTTTAGCCTTGTCTTTGGTAATAATCTCAATTCTTTTTTCTGTCAGCTAATAACTATGGTAATTCCAGTTTCTTGCACCACAGTCTTCTCCTCGTTGTTTCTGTCAACATGTTAACATTGCACACGAAAAGGCTATAATTCTCAGCAATTGCATCACAATTTTCAGGGGAAAAGGAACTAATCCCAGTACAAATACGAGAAATCGAGGAAAATTAGTGATATGGATACGACGTAAGGATTAAGGATGAGGGCGTGTTTTCGAACCCGTAAAAACCTATACATACCATGTGAAGTCTTAATACTCAAGAGAATAGCTTCTTTTTCAGTACAGGGATGGACAAGTCTGCACCCCCGAATCCATCCATTACAGCAATTGCATTGCGAAACTCTGCTCTGGCTGTCGAACTTCATGATTCGTTAAAATGCAAAAACAAATATCAAGAACAGATAACAGTTAAAAATTATTATAGGTTGGTACGGTAAGAGAACTCGGTTCACCTGCTACGAAGAAACACAGAAGGCATGTCGATGCGCTCAGCAGCGGCTACCCCTGATTGGGTACCAGTGATTAGGACGCATCTGTTAACCGACACTTGGGCATATTCTGCACCTGCCCTTAATGAAGCTATAATATTTTGCAAGCTGCTCAAATCCCCAGGAGATGATACGTGTTTCAAAAATTGTTGAGGGAAAAAGAAAAAATCAGGGAGTTGGTTGAAGTCAATGAATGTTCAGGAAGTTGAAACCTTTCACTTGAATAGTTGGTAAGTTCGACTTTGAGTTTCAGCATGGAAGCAACCTCCTCGGCGATTCTTTGTCTCTCAGCAGAAGCTGAAGAAGAAGGATATATTAACCATATGAAGCTGAACGTTAACAGTGCGTAAATGCACATTAGAAATCAAAGAACACAAAGAAGATGACTACTAGTTACCTGCTTTGCTCACAGCTTTGGCCAACTGTTCATCTAGACTTGAAGATACGCCTTCGCCGAACACAAGTTGACCGTATAAGCTTTGTCTCACCTCATTATCTCCAACAATTTTTATTTTTGACAGCCTCTCAGTTCCAAGCTTCTCAACGATCGATCTGAATGTCAGATCAATAATTTCTGATTGGCATCTTACTACAAAAGATTTTCTAGCTTGATTTCTGTGTTAAGAGACAGACCTTGCAACCTTTTCTCCGCTAGAACTGTATGCAGTTACAATAACAACAGGCATGCCTTCTTCCAAGGCATCATCGATAAATCTGAGGTGGGAATCATGAAAATGGTAATAAGATTTAACTAGCAACAGTAGAAGTTAAAAGGAACAAAAAATGTTGGCACACACGACAGATAATATACTGAAGTCAGAATCCATTACTCACTCTTCAGCACCAGGTCTTAATTTATAAGTGTTTGACTTGACAAGATCATCCAATGCATTCTTCTGCAGACAATTGACCAGCAATTTAACTATCAATTATTTACCTTCAGCTATATCGGCAAAGTTTTCTTAGATTGATTCAAAGGAAGAAATCAACGGATGGTGATTTGACAGCTCAATGTAGTTACCTTCTCTCGAAGAACACTTTTCATGAAAGCTCCCTTTTCGTTTGTGGCAACTGAAGTTGGCCAACCAATCTACAAGAAGAATAATCTATATAGATCAGAATGGATTGCTTCAGAAGAAAAAGTATTTAGAAACCACACATATGATAGTCATACATGGAGCAACTCACCCTGTTGAAGTACAAAAATTAACATCCTTTCCTCGTCGCCAACGCTTTTCCTGTGCATCAAGAAATAAGAAAGTAAGTACTTGTCTGAGAAAAATTAGGCTTCAACATCACAAGGGATACAACTAAACAGATGTTATGGATGGAAATCGATGAAGAATGAATTTAATCATCTATCATTTTCCAATAATTATGATAACAACGTACATTTACGGATCGAATGGAAAAAAAATTCGAGATCATCTCGATACCTTACAAGATCCAAGTAAACAGGTTCAGCCCAATTTGCACAGTCTAACCCCAACTTTTTAAATGCTGAGAGTGAACAGAAAATGCAATCAGAATCAAGAAAACATGAAAGAAACTTTGCTAAAGAATCAAAAGCTTTCATAGCATAGATTCACCAGCGTTAAAAGCTTCCCGATTACACAAGCGATAGACATCCATTAAAACCCTGAACAACACAAAAGCAAAAAAAATATCAATGTGATTCCAATTCAAGAGATTTCCAAAATTTTCAACTTCAATAAGAAAAAAAGAATTCAAACCCTTCGACTTCAAGAAGAACAGAGAACTTATGGGACATATCGATATTTGTTGATGAACCCGACGAGGCACTGCAAGTGATTAAATCATTAAAGTGTTGAAGATTCTTCTTGCCAAAAGTTGAGTAACAGCATATTCTTGAAGAAGCTAGCGCATAGTTGGAACAGCATATGCGCTTCAGCTTCAGGTAAATGTTTCGATTATTCTGCTTGAATCTTGGAGCTGTTCTGCTGAAGCATAGTGTGCATGATGGTGGAGAAGCAGCAGTAGTGCCCATAGCCTCAGCTTCAGCTGGATTTTTTTGTTCTTCCAACTGCTAAAATGGCACGTCATTGCATTGCTGACCAAATATTAGTAAATCAAGACACGTTTGGATTGACTATCAGCGTTTTATTGGGCTTAATACAATATCCGAATTTTTATTGGGGCCTTTAGGAAAATTGTACAAGTCTCTCTCTCTCTCTATATATATATTTTATTACAATTAACAACGACGAAAGCGAATAAGAAAGATAGAAAGCGTCTTCATTTTATTCTCTCAACATTTGCAGACAGCTCGAAACAAGCTCTAGAAAAGAGTAGGAAAGATGATTGATTAGGGTTTCTTATTGATAACTTGAACGATAAGCAGCATAACAACACACTCTAGGGTAGAAGAGATAAGATCATATGCATGACTGAATCGGCATGAAAAATAAACAGCATTAATCTCGATATATAATGGTTGAATGGCCCATTGCAATTAATGCGCATGAGAATATGATCCGACCCATGATGGAAAGGGAAAAAAAAAGTCAACTTGCGATCCATCTTACATTTTAGAAATTGTTCAAAACGAATCAACTCCAAAATTCTACCTCGGTCAAACGAAATCTAAGCCTATAATAATACAACACGAGCAAAATCATGCATTTATGCTATGATGATACGAGAGAGTAGTTTATGTCTTATATATGATCGATAATCACGATTAGCCCTAGCAATGGTTCTGATGATTCAAGACATTGTTAGCTCCTCCTTTGCTGCTGCTACTATTCTTCCTCTTCTTCTTGTCGTAGGCAATCCCACGCGCCCTCGCCTGCGTGTCCCTCACCTCCCTAAGGTACAGCCTCACGGCTCGAGCGCCGAACGGATTCATCTCCGGCGTCCCACCGTTCTCCTCGAACGCCGCTCTCAGCCTGCCCACTAGGGCGTCGAGGCTGCCCCACGCCTGCCGCAGCGGGCAGGGACATGGGGCGGGCGGCTGAGGATGTCCGAAGAACGGGCAGCTCGGGCAGTGAACCTTAGTCTTTCCGAACTGGTCAAGGTATCTGAGGAACTCAAGTATGTGAGCGCCGCTGCACCGAGGAAGCTGCAGCGGCGGCTTGTGGTTCTTCAGGTATTGCCCGAACGTGTTCCAGTCCCGGCGCTTCTGCGACTCGTACCTGCTGACGTGGCACGACGACGGCGGTTTGTTCGATGATGCGGCGGCGGCGGTACTGTTATGGTGGTTGTTGTTCTCCGATGTGGGACTAACTGGGATGCTAGAGCTAATCATGGCGCTGCAGTGTAGGGCGATTTCTTGATCAATAGACAACATATTATTCGATTGCTTCATCATCATTAACTGAAGTTTCTGTGTATCTTTCCCTATGGCAGCAACCTTATTTACTACCAGGAAGAAGAGCAAAGACGGTGTTAGAATTAGGGTTTTTGAATGATTACTTCAGCATACGAACTCAGCCATGAGATATATGGTACATCTGCAGATTAAATAAAGGGAGGAGTTAAAGAAGGAAGGACATGAGAGACATTTGTTTTCAATGCAGGAGAGAAAATGGAGCGTGGGGGTCCCTCGCACTCCAGTCTAGAAGAGACGTGATGACAGTTCGCACATCACTTCAATGTGTCCTATCATTTACTACTTTCTTCTTCTACTTTTTTCTTCTAATTTTTTCGTTATATTTAAATTATTTTCTTTTGAATAAGGCCAACTTTGGTGGTACATTTGCTTGCAGTGACATTACTCTCGTGTTGTTGCATCAGAAGGAAATACGTATTTTTTTTTCTTTTTTACAGACCCTCAAATGGCTGTGTTTTCTGTAAATGGGAAGTCATTAGGGTTTGTTTATTACAAACCCTAATGACTTAAGGATGATGACAATATATAAAAATGTGGTAAGTAATTAAGGATGATGTTTCATGAACCATTAATACAACTGCTGGTCGAACATTCATAGGCATTCCACCTGCTGCTGTTTATACTTTAGACATCATATAAAGAAAATCAAATGTGGTTCGAAGAGGCAGTTCTAATAATATGTAACGAGCTAATTTGATCAAAAAAATCATCATGGGTCCAGTCTAAATCAACACTATATGTATAATAGTGGAAAAAGATTGTCAAATCAAATCGGACACTATTCAATTTTATACTAGATATACGCTGCTATGATGAACTATTTAACTTACATATTTGAACCATTTCTCATCAGGACTCGGACAAACTCTCGATGATTAGATATTTTTCGGACTCGAAAGACATAGAACTTATGTTGGCATATTGCACGCAATTTGCATTTTGACAAGACATATATACATATTATATAGAAGGAGATCATGCAAGATCGTATCTATCCCTTTATAATATTCTTTTATGTCACGTCGATCGCCCATGTCCATCGATCCCATCTTCATAGACATGTCTTGTTTTGGCAAGAATAACGTTTTATGTTTTTGTTATAAGAGTAAGAGACCATCAGAAGAAGAAGACAGTACAGTAAAGAAGATGAAATCAAGTTACAAGGTAACTAACACGGGGGGTTATATATTTTTTTTACCATTCTTGAAAATAAATTTAAGAAGAAAAAACCACAATTGAAAAATGAAATTTGGCAAGAGTGTGTTACATCTTTTCCGAGCAGTCAAATCTCACAGGGGTACTAATACACTGTACTTGCTTGAGGTCCTAACTATTGTTGTCCTTGAAATGTGGACTACTCATTCACCTTTTGTCTCCAAAAAACATAATATTCAGTGTACAAAGCAAAACCAAAACCATACATATGACATGACGTATATTTTTGTTTGTTTTCTTATACACAGCACAGAGTACAGACATCTCTTTAGCGTGTACGAACGATGATGATGCGTTGTCGATCATGTAAGAAACTTTCATGTACCGTTTGGCGTCCATTCGAGTTCAAGCTCTACTTCGCCTGACTCAACGTTCTGTAGCCTCAGCCAAAGCTCTTGCCTCACCTTTCCATCGACGATGTTCACTGTGCTGTCTTCTATCAGAGGGTTGTCATAAGATTTCAGCCATTTCCCTATCTGCATATCGCCGAACATCTTAGGATCGCCGAAGGCCATGGCGGAGGTTATCATGGGCTGGATGTCTATCTCCGCCTGGCCCATGATGTCGTCGGCTGAGAACATGTCGTGATCATAGACTTCCTGGGTGAGAGTTGTTTTCATTCGTAAGTTGCCATTAGAACAACTTTTGAAGCTCTATTGGTGTTCAGCCATGAATAAAATACATACAAGGTTCAATAAGAGTTACCAGTTTGATGGAGCTGTAATCTTGTGGGATGGAGAGCGTCAGCTCCTCGTTCCATACGGGGTTTAAATTGCTGTTTACCACTGCAGTTTGGACTTTCTATATAGCAGGGACATATTATGTAAGAAGAAGGAGAAGAGATGTTAATTCGTGATCAAAACTAGAAACATTAATATGGGATTTGTGTTAGAAGGACCATTTATAAGGGTATGAGGAGCTATTACCTGTTTTCCGAGAGTTAAGATGACATATGGATCACTCGAAAGCATGTCTCGAACGGCCAAGTTTGTGCCTTTCAGCACTTTAATCTTTAACATCCCAATAAACTCAGACTCCGACGTGCTCGCCTGCGAATGATCAACATATTTGGGTTGGTAATAATAAGCTGCTGAGTAGTTTCTTTCAAGGCTTGATCAGTCAAACTCCAAAATGTATAAAACAAACGGTAACAAGTAGAAAACGTACTGGTCTCTGCGTGGAGCTCGAGCTCGAACTCCTAATGATATCCGTATGGTCGTTGCTGGCTTTATTCGATTGGATTCGAAGGCTCGGTTTCAGAAATTCTTGTAGCTCGTATTTCGACCTAACGAAAGCAGAACCAAAAGGTCTATATTGTATTGTATCAAAATGAAGTACAAACTAAAGTCTTAACATATAATCAGCGTTGCCACTCGCCTGACATATTTCAGACGGGCTTCACTGCTCGAAACTGGCCCTGGCTTTGCAACAGATTCGGGAATATAAGCCTCGTAAATGGAATTCGCAGATGAATTCCCGCCGACCTCGATCATAGCTTCTACATCTTCTTCGGACCATTCGTCTAGCGTGATGGACAATACCTGAAAATGGGACATACGGTTGAATCAACATTTTCGGAAGGAAAATTGTGAAAAAAATAACACCTTTGACACGTGTGCGCCAAGGCTTCTGTGGGCGTTAGAGCACTTCAAGCATATGAATACTCCGATATTCGCCGACCTGTAAGTGGATAAAAAAAAACCTCGCTATGAAGACATCGATAGTCAAATATTAGCTGAAAAGGGAAGGAGTGAAACGCACGCCCATTTTGGGTCGGGAGCGCCACAATCTGCACAAGCACGGTTATCGTTCTGTAACAGAAGACTATTCAATCTTCTTTTGCCTACACAGACAAGTCAAGGATTCAAAGGTATCCATTCAAAAACTCAAGAGCAAATTAACATCTTATTCTGTTAATAACGTGGATGATGATCAATTACGATTTGTTGAGCTACATCGAGACACTATAAGATCGAAACAATCATAAAAGTCACACCTGAAACTTGTCTTGCAGCGCCAGATTGGTAATGGCTCATCACTGCTGTTGGTTTTGTTCAACTTCGATCGTTATCAACCTGCGGTTTCGAAGCTAAAGAAACATTCTTTTCAAGCGATAGGGTCTCACATTGACATGATACGAAGATCCCAACAACGAATGGAAAAGATTTTGTCATAAGGGAAGAAATGAAAACATATAAAGGTACCAAGACATTTCATCAAACAGATGGAAGAAAATAATCATGCCCATCAAATTCAAACGGATGCATGTCAAAAACTTGTAAACAGATCTGAGTTAAATTAATAGCGTGATGTAGATAAATTTTACCTTTTCATTACATGAAGGGAAATCGTGCAGCTCAATTGGAACCCAGAATCGAGATTAGGGAACTGTTATGAGAGAAGCTTGTGTCGTTTGATGTGTAATATTGGTGAATAAACAAGGTCGTTTTATCTAGGGGCGTTTCATATCAGGCCCATCGTAACTTTCTGTTTGGGTTCAGGCCCTCCTCACAATAAATATAGGTTTAAGGACCAACATTAAATAAAATTCAGAGTAAAGAACATAAAGACTGATTTGACGAAAATGCCCCTTGTAGGCATTATATAACGAGGTATGAATCGCTACTATTATGGTACCAGATGTTATTCAAATGGTATCAATCGAAAAAACTATTTGAACGATCGATTTGCCGTAAATGTTCGAGCATACTGGGCACAAAACCAAGTCTGATGTGTACTCGACGATGTCAATGATATTTACGTCCTCAGATTTAAAATCTATGAGGAATAATTTCTAGAAATTTATTTCGCAATTAAGATAAATCGAGCATGTTTTGGTCGAAATTAAAGCTAATATGCATAAATTGGAGAGACCCATAGCTTGAAAATTACGTCGCGCCTTAGTGGTGATTCGATCGTTCGTCCCTCAAGATTAACGACCTGAAACTGAAATCGCCAGAAAAAGAAAAGTTTAAATGAATGTTCGTTGTGTGGTATGAGAATGGCATAAACTGGTATAGAGACCAGAAGAATCGGTACAATGTAGTCGTAAAGTGGTATGAGATATTACTTCTAATATGTCCGGACAATTTTATATGATGAGGTACTAAAACAGTATAAAATCTTTCACTCATCTTCTCTATTCTTTTTTTTTTATTTTCCATTTACTAGAAACGAATTAAATCAGATGGTTCTATTTCTCAATCTTTCTGACTTGCTCCTACGGAACCAAGGTCGAAAAGATTGAAAAAATCAGTCATTCACAACCACTGATGAAGGATTCCAGGTCGCCATTAGTAGGACTCCGACCATAACATAATCGACAGATCCAAGATGCACTCCTACAAGTAAAATGGTAAAGTGGTATATCAACTTCATATGATGCGGTATTAAAACAACATAAAGTAGTATTGTAGAGGCGTAAAGCAATATAGCAACGATAAGAAGCGTTACTCGAAGTGGTACGAGATAATACTTATTCTGATTTGGTATTACTTTTTATACGATGCGGTACCAAAACATCGTGAAATGGTATCACAGAGGCGTAAAGTGGTATGTCATCGAGAAGAAGCGTTACTCGAAGTGGTACCCGTTGGGGAGAAAGTGGTACGATTTGGGGAGGATCTGGTACCATTTGTGGAGGAACTGGTACCATTTGGGGAGGAAGTGGTACGATAACTATTACTTATTCTCATTTGGAAAGCTGAATCTCAAAATTATTTTGGGCGGGAAAACTGAATCAAGGAACTTGGTGGTTTAAATACATCAAATCGTATTTTCCATGATTTTTATTCCTCCACAACCGAAAAAAACAACTTTTATTTACGAAATTATTCGATCCATTAATATGGTACAGATAATATATTATCTAGTATCAATACGACATAATGTGGTATCGTTTCGATGTTTATTGTTACCAGGACAGTATAAATGGTATGACATACATGTGATGTGGTATCGTATAAAGATGGTGAGACCATATTCATTGACGGATCATGAAGCTTCTGGAATGTTCCTTATTTTTCGTTTTACATTACGCTGAAGTGTTATATTTTACATGTGTTTTGGTATGGTACAAATATTGATCAATATTCATTGATCGATCATGAAGCTTCTGGAATAAATAATGGCATAAAGTGATATAACTACCATAAGAAGTGGTTTCCAGATGTTATGCAAATGGTATTAATGGAAAAGCTATTTCAACGATCGATTTACCGTAAATTTTTTACACATACTGGCATAAAATCAATTTTGATGTGTATTCGACGAATTGAAAGTGAAATCGCAAAAAAAAATATTTAAATGAGTGTTCGTTATGTGGTATCAGAAACGTGTAAGTGGTATAATTTCGATAAGATTAGGTACAATAGTGGCATGAAGTGGTATAATTTACATGTGATGTGGTATCATATAAAGATGGAGAGACCATATTCACTGACGGCCCATGAAGCTTCTGGAATGTTCTTATTTTTTGTTATGAATGTAGTATAAATTGGTACTAAATACGCTGAAGTGGTATAATTTACATGTGATGTGGTATTATGTAGTATATATTCCTGTAATAATGTGGTACCAGAAACACTTTATGTGTTACAGATTGCGGTTTATGCGCCAGGGTTTCCAGTTTTTTGGTTTAGAGAATCGGATCTTAGGGTAAACTGCTTCGGGATTACGATTAAAGGTTTATTGTCGTAAGATTTGTTCTATGATTGACGTATAATGTTGTTTAGGATACATTTGTTGTAATTCATAATGGTAAATATCAATGTGATGTAAATATAGTTGTCTACGATTTGCATTAGTATACATTTCACATAATCAAAACCTCATTACTTGACTACTTACATCATATTTGCATAAAACGTAACAAAATTAAGGAACTTCGTGGATTATACATCAAATCATATATTTCCATGATTTTTATTCTTCGACACCGAAAAGACCAACTTTTATCTACGAAATTATCCGAATCATTAATATGGTGCAGATAATATATTATCTAGTATCACTACAACTTAATGTGGTATCAATTCGAAATGTATTGTTACCAGGATAGTATAAATTGGTATGAAATTATGCTGAAGTGGTATGGTTTACATGCGATTTGGTATCATATAAAGATGGAGAGGCATATTCACTGTCGGCCCATGTAACTTCTGGAATGTTATTATATTTTGGTATGAAAGGAGTATAAATTGGTACAAAATCATACTGAAGTGGTACAGTTTACACGTGATGTGGTATCATATAAAGATGGAGAGACATATTCACTGTCGGCCATGTAGCTTCTGGAATGTTCTTATATTTTGGTATGAAAGGAGTATAAATTGGTACAAAATTATGCTGAAGTGGTACAGGTTACACGTGATGTGGTATCATATAAAGATGGAGAGGCATATTCAATGTCGGTCCATGTAGCTTCTGGAATGTTCTTATATTTTTGTATGAAAAGAGTATAAATTGGTACTAAATCATGCTGAAGTGGTATAATTTACATGTAATGTGGTATCATATAAAGATGGTGAGACCATATTCATATGAAGCTTCTGGAATGTTCTTTATTTTCTGTTATGAATGGCATATAAATTGGTACCAGATTACGCTGAAGTGGTATAATTTACATGTGTTTTGGTATGGTATAAATATTGATCCATATTCATTGACGGATCATGAAGCTTCTGGAATGTTCTTTATTTTCTGTTATGAATGGCGTATAAATTGGTACGACTATAGTATAAAGTGGTATAACTTACATGAGTTTTGGTATGGTATAAATATGACGAAGCAGGTTTGAGGAGCATGGAGCTTCTGGAATGATCCTTTTTTTTGGTATGATTGGAGTATGAAGTGGTACAAAACGATGCTAAAGTGGTATAACTTACATGTGATTTGGTATGGTATAAATATGACGAAACATGTTTGACGGAGCATGAAGCTTCTGGAATGATATTTTATTTTTGGTATGAATGGAGTATGAAGTGGTACAAAACTATGCTGAAGTGGTATAACTTACATGAGTTTTGGTATGGTATACATATGACGAAGCAGGTTTGAGGAGCATGAAACTTCTGGAATGTTTCTATTTTCTGTTACGAGTGGAGTATAAATTGGTACCAGAATATACTTAAGTGGTATAATTTACATATGATGTGGTATTTTATAGCTGAGACGGTAATAGGCCCATGGAGCTGAAATAATCTTATTTTTTGTTACGAATATAGTATAAATTGTTACCAGTATATTATTAAGTGGTATGATTTACATGTTATGTGGTATGAAAATAGAACTAGTTCAAAACGCAAAAAACAAAAGCAGAACCATCATTCAAAACACCAAAAGTGCTAAACACAGTCAAACCACAAGCAGAGTCATCATTCAACGCTGTTGTTCTTCCCAGCAACTTTCTTCTCCTTCTTCCGGCCACTTTCTTGGCGATCGACGGGGTTCTTCTTCGAAATCGCAAGATTCGTCGATGAAGTGTCGAAATCGATCGGGTTTCGTCGATTAAGGGTTCAGATCGATAGAAAATTCTTCGGGTTTTCTCAATTAAGGCTGGAAATTTTTAGGGTTTGTGGTACTGAAAATCAATTTTAGTCTCAACATCGTATTACAGATTATTTTTTTAATACCACTTCAATCAGAATATATACCACTAAAATAGATTTATATACCACTTAATACACGTGAAGATTTAAGTCTAAAAAGTTTGATGAAATTACTGCAAAAAGTAAGGGTAAACAAGTCTTTTCCGCCTGAATTGGTCATTTTTCCTAACGTAACTATTTGATGGGTCCTTCTCCCTATTGAAAATACTAAAAGGGCCTGAAACCTACACAAAATTGTTAAAGGGGCCTGAAATCTAGTTTACCCTTTTATCTAATCCAGGTATTAGAACATAATAACCGTTTTATTATTGATTTATGACGTCATATTTTATTTTTAGGCCCAATGCAATGGGCCGAACTTTTTAGGTAAGGAATGGAAGGTCAAACAAAAACCCTCATCAGTTCTCAATTTAAACCCCAAACTTCCGACAACTCGACCGCCGTGCTGTCGCCGAACAATACCGCAGACCGAACCGTCGCAGTCGCACCTGACGGTGTAAGAGATCCGAGGGAAGGAAAATGGTAGGCAAAAACCCAAATAAGAAGAACCAATCTGCTTCACATGGGAAGAAAAGCAAGAAGAGGTTCTCCTCAAATGACAAGGACTTGTTTTCCGAAGGCGGCGATAATAAGAAACGGCGCCGTGCGCTTGACGAGGAAATCGTGAGCAGCGACGACGAAGACGGAGGTGGTTCGCGGGATGGAAATGATGAGATTCAGGATGAAGAGGAGCTAGAAGAGACGACCGGCGAAAAGAAGAAGCGTTTGGTGGATGAGTTTTTGGATAAGCTTCGGAAAAAGCACGCGGACGATGAGGAAGCTGGGGAAGTTGAAGACGATGATGATGAGGCGAGAAGGGATAGACAAGGCGAAAAAGATTCGCTTATTGCGAAGACTTTGCAGCAGGAGCAGCTTGAAGCGAGCGGTCGTGTACGAAGAGCCCTTGCTTCAAGGTAACTGAAAAATGTAATCACTTGAGTTTTAGTAGCTTTTTTTCCTAAGAAAGTTTGTCTTATAGGCCATTTTTTCCGCCATTATTGCTTGTCAAAAATTGATTTTGCTGCTCGAATTGGTACTTCATCGCATTTCAGTTCATCACATGTGCTTCGAGTTAGTTTAATTTTCGTTTTGTATATACAAGGGTACAAGAACCAGCAACTAGTGGAGGGTTCAGGTATTTAGTGAAGCATAGGCAGAGTGTAACTGGTGTGGCTCTCTCCGAAGACGATTCAAGAGGGTTTTCGGCTTCAAAGGATGGAATGATTGTGCATTGGGATGTTGAAAGTGGGAAAGCAGAGAAGTATAAGTGGCCAAGTGAGGAAGTGTTGAAGTCTCATAAAGTGAAGGACCCACAAGGCCGAGCTAGTAAACATAGTAAACATGTTCTTGCATTGGCTGTTAGTTCAGATGGTCGTTATATGGCCAGTGGTGGCGTAGATCGCCACATTCATTTGTGGGATGTCCGAACGCGCGAGCATATTCAAGTATGTCACAGTCGTCGAGATGATATTTATTTTTTCTTTCCTTATTTCTTGCCTTTGGAATGCCAATTAATGTTTATTTCTTCTGTATAGGCTTTTGTAGGACATAAAGGTCCAGTCTCGTGCTTAACATTCAGACAAGGGACTGCAGAGCTTTTTTCTGGTTCATTTGATCGTTCCATCAAGATTTGGAATGCAGAAGATAGGACTTTTATAAATACTTTATTCGGTCACCAAAGTGATGTTTTGACAATAGACAGCCTCAGGAAGGAGCGCGTGCTGACCGTTGGACGTGATCGGACAATGCATCTGTGGAAGGTAATTACCAAACCAAGGTCACATTATGCTTGTTTATCATCGTACTCATCTTACATATAAAATTATTAAATTTCGATTTTACTAGGCATTCTTTGAGATCTTTTTCTTGCTCTACCTCGTCTATGGTAAACTTGAAGTTGACTCTCTATGTTGTTAGGTCTATTCTCTTGTTCTGCTTTTCTAACACCTTCTTTGTCATGTATATTTATGAATTGCAGGTTCCAGAGGAATCGCACGTGGTATTTCGTTCTCGGAAGCTTTCATTCGAAAGCTGTTGCTTTATTAACAATGATGAATTCTTGTCGGGCTCGGATGATGGAACCATTGCCCGGTGGAGCGTGACAAGCAATAAGCCTATCGACACACAAGATGCTCATCCCTCTTGTGGCGGGGCCAAGCTTGAAGAGAATACTAATCGTGATGGATTGCCCAATGGACACATAGGTAAACACTTCAGCTTGGTGCCTGACTGTTTGTCTTTACCTTAGGTTGCCTCATTTTTTTTTTCCGCTGGTTAATTCTACAGAGAACAATAATGGAGATACAAAGAGACACGTCTCTGCAGTTTCTTGGGTCAGCTCAGTTGCAGTATGTATGAACAGTGATTTGGCCGCGTCGGGGGCTGGAAATGGTTTTGTGCGACTTTGGGCGATTGAGAATGAATCCAAAGGCCTCCGTTCGCTTTTTGAACTACCACTGGTGAGCATTACGACCCATTTAAAGTGTTGTCTGACACACAAACTCTGCTTTTTTCTGTAGTTATTCGATAAATTAGAAGAAGCTCTTACTCTTTCATTGGATTCATATGTAGCACAACAGAGCTCTATTTCTCGATACTTTTTCTGAGTTTAGCTTGGTTACTTTCAAGTTTCAATGGCTTAAACCCCGTACAACGTTAAACAGGTTGGATTCATCAACTCCCTCGCATTCGCTAAATCTGCAAAATTCGTGATTGCTGGGGTTGGACAGGTAACCTTTTTTTCTCGATTTTCCTTGTGTTCCGTGGATTGTGAAGTAGTGAATATGTCATTGAGAAGTATCTTTATCGTTTTAGGAGCCTCGGCTAGGAAGGTGGGCACATGTCTCCGATGCTAGAAACGGAGTTGCTATTCATCCTTTGGAGCTTCTGTGATGTGATATATGCTCCAACATCAAGTTTTGTTTCTGATTTCGATTCTTGGCAAAACAAAAAGAACACAAAATTCAGTTTTGAGTAAGACGTTTACGCTGTCAAGGACCATAATTTATATGTGCATGTTACGAGATTGGACTAATATTAATTTTAAGTTCACATTTTTATCTATTTCTCAGTTGGTCCATACTTAACTAAACCCTACTAAAATAAGGTAGGTCTCCCAATTCAACATTGGATAGACAGGACTAGGAGGAGCAAACATATAATAGAAACGAACTACGTATTTAGATGAAAGAAAAAAGAAAAAGAAAGCAAACATTTCCAACAATACAAAATTTTTTCTTGACAACAGTTCCGGTGCAAAGAATACGACTATAGTCAAACTGCAGGAATTTCACTGGAGAAAGGAAAAAAAAAAAAGAAGACAAAAGAGTTGTATAACTAAGTAAACAAGGTGACAACATCCCTCCTATAACCTCGTACAATCAATAGCCTGGGCACATTCTCCACCAACAAATCCATATACTCCATGTAAAAATACGCCGGGTGGTCCAAAGGCGGCGGAGGAAGGCTCACGAGCACCACGGCAGCCATCCTCGAGTACTTTAGTATCGTAGAGTTGAGCTTCAACGTCGTGTACAAAAACTTCTCAACCTTCCCCTCATCAGCCATCGTCAAACCCTCGCCCGTCCCATCCTTGTCCTTGATCTCGCCCAAGTACTCAGCAATCCTTTCCCGAGCCCCCTTAAACGCCTCGACCGACTCGTCTTGCTGCTCCGTCTGAGCATCCCACGACTTCATCGACAGCACAATCACCTCGGCCTGCATACGAAGATCGTACAAAAACTTCTTCACATCAGCCTTCAGCTCCTCAGCATCAGAATCTTCCTCGGCTATGCAGAAAACCTGAATCTTACAGCTTTCAAAGCTGTCCTTGGTGAGCAATAGCTGAGACAAAAGGAGCATTAAGCCGCCGTCCCTCACTATCCAATACAAATCTATAGTACCGTACTGCCTCTGATACTCGTTCGGCCACTCGTCGAGGCCCTTTACTATGACCACGGCCTTGTTGGCCACGATGCAGTCGTTTATGATCCCCACGAAGGTCGAGGGTATTTCGGTCAGATTCTCCCTTCGCCATATCTCGGGGTACCTCATCACGACGATGTTGGGCTTGAGGTTTCCGAGGCCCATCGTCTGGACAATTCCTCTGAAGCCTTCGGACATGGTTGGGGCGACGATGATTTCTCCGACGCCTTCGCAACGTTTGTAGTCGATGTATGTGTTGAGGGCTCGGCTGGCGGCCTTTGCGTCCTCGGCGAGCTCGTGGTAGTCTCCGTCCATGATGGAGACGAATATGGACATTCCTCGGCCTTTCTTCTTCATGCAGTTGGCAAAGTCTGCGAGCTTTGGGTGGCATGGGACGTTCTCTGGCAGTTTGCCCCATGGGCGGCAGAATACAAGGGGGATTGGGTACCAGTTCTTGGGGTGTACTTGGCTTGCTGAAATATACACACAACAGTTTTCAGGATTTCAGTGCTTAACTGTAGTGGTAGTAGATTGACTTGAGAAAGTCGAATGCTAGGTACTTCACAGATTTAATGGTGTACAAACCTCCTAAAGATCGGAGACTACGAAGGGCGAGTTGGAAATAAGCACTCTTAAAACCGTCTCCCCAGTCACCTGCCTTTCCCTTCAAGCTCACATAGTAATATATCAGGGTAGCAAGGGCTAGAGAAACCACCGTGAATGCCCAAGATATCAGAAACATGATAACTGCAAAGTAAAAAAAGGAGCAGTTAATAAGTACATGTACGTGCAGAATAGCATACACAGAAGATCATAACCTACGAAAGAAACCAACCTATACAAACTGATGCTCCGAGAAGGGAGAGACTCCAGTGGTGAAATTTCCACCGTGGTCGCCAGCTGGGAGCATCTAATAGATCCAACAGAAAGCAGGACAAGTTGACGCCGGCATAGCACAAAAGGTAGAACATTGTGACCGTAGGGGTGATAAGGTCCAAATTTCCGATGACGACACATGCAATACAGAGGAAGGCCGTGAACAGAGTGGCAATGTGAGGCTCACCCCCATCAACCACTTTAAAGTAGTTTAGAACGGGTAGAATTTCATCATTCGCTATGGCTGCAAGAAGACGGGGTGCACCAGTCAGACTCTGTAGAGCTGCACCCAAGGTCGAGAGGATAATTCCAAGATATATAATAGCAGGGAAAGGCCAAGCGACGGTAGCTGTAAGTAACCTGCAAGTGAGCGACGAGCCTACATGAGCAAACTTGATCGAATTGTAGGAAAAAATTAACAACTTGAGCTTTGGCCCAAATATTATGGTTATACTCAGACACTTCTAGGTTTGGAATGGGAGAAGCAATCAACAATAACTAAGGGGAATGACATGGAAGACCTGTCAGTCAAAAGTTTCTCCCTGGTGGCCAGAGCTCCAAATAACAGGACAGAAACGACGTATAAACCAGATGTCGTTACAGTTGCCGCTAAAGTCCCAATGGGAATGGATCGTTGAGTGTCCTTGAGCGACGCAGACCGATTCGTACCAGCCATGATCCCCGTCACAGCAGGGAAAAAGAGACCTACCAATGCACTGACATCGATCAACAGATTGGACCACGGTTAGAAGATTCCTTAATCTTACATTGATTTGACTACTACTTGGTGACAAAGTGCAAGAACTAGTAATAAAAATTGATATGATATATGATAAATTTCCAGTATTTTATACAGTAAAAAATCATGGAAAATAGATGACAAACTGAAATTAGTTATACTATATCGGGTGCATTACTTGAAATTCCAGTTTATCTTTCCATTAGGATCTGGAATTCCAGCATTGTTAGTTGTTTGGTATTCTGAACTCCAATTATCCTTGAAAGACTTCGAACTAAGGCCCGTTATTCCAGCTGTAACGAGAAGATGTACAATTGCAAGTGTTAAAGGACCCTCATATCTAAATTTAAACCAAAGCACATTATATTTATAGAGAAAGAACAAAATGAGAATGCATCAAGAAGGAAGAAACTCACATGCAGGGCGATTCTCTCTAGCTGTGAAAATCCCAATAAAAATGCAGAACAACGAGAACAGGACAGGTATAAGAAATGCAGGTGCAACTCGGTTGATCATTTTCACTCCACCAAATACTATGAAACATAGAATGATGGTCACAATGATCCCATAAACTTGCAAGTCATGTAAACTTGGGCTTGTAATATGTGCGACATCTGTGCTATTCAGCTGCACGAGAGTCTGAGTATCTGCATATGCGAAAACTCGTACACGCGTAAATGAATAATTTCACAAAGAAAAAATGTAAATATTGATTATGGATGCATCTCTCATTATAGTTTTGCTGTGTTATAAACTTATTGCAAATATCTGCAGTTAAGGTGAATTGAAGAAAAAGCATAAGACAGAATTGGACCTTAGGCCCACGGCAAACAAAATGATAACCCCGAAAATGGTAATTTACCTCTGAAAAGACCAGCTTGTGGTATTGCATCTAGAAAGGTCTCCACAGCCCCCAAAACATAACTGGGAAACATCAAATCAGCAAAAGATGGTGTGTCTGACTATAAAAGAGAGGAAATTCAATTTCTTAATATATTAGATACTCACAGTGCTCCAGCAACTGCATTTCCAAGAAAAAAGCATAAACCGATGCTGACTCCAACCTCAGGCCCCAAAGCACGGCCAATGAGATAATAAGGTCCCCCGCCCTGGATAAACGAAAATATATTAACATTAATAAATTAGACAATTTATCAAATTGTTATACCATGCCCAATTTTACAAAACTTCCTACTATATCTGCGTAGGAACAGCCACATATGATTTTTCCATAAAATACCTTCATTGCACCATTAGTGGCAATTGCACTCAATGATATAGTTGTGAGGAAAGTACAAGAACCACAGAAGGCGACCAGCAACAATGATTCACCAATCCCAGCCATACCCACAATCCTAAAGGTAAGATATGAATAATAGTAAGGTTTAACTGAAGAAAGCTGGATAAAAAACAAATACTGAAAGCTCTTTCATTTATAATTTGAAGCACCAACAAGCACCAATCGAAATTTATTAACAAACAGTTTAAATTAATTCATATTTTCTTTTCTTGCAACCTAATCAAGAAGATTAAGAACAGGGTTGCCAAACCCTATTCAGATAAAAGACAAAACGGCAGAAAACTTACCAGCTGAGTCTAATGTAATAGATAATTCCTAAAATATTCTGTAAACAAGGCACAAATACACCCATCATAGTCCCCGATTTGATATTGCTGATCTGCACAACAAATAACTTAGTTCAGCAAAAATTGACAGGAGACAAGCATGCAAGTCATTTGTCCAGCATTTGGGAGATACAGCTGGGATAGAGCGAAGATCTAAAAGGTATATACATAAAAAGTGATCTGAAAATACTCAGCCTAAGGATCAAGAAGCCAGATAAACTCACAATACCATTTAGTGATCAGTTATAAAGGGAAGAGGAGAAAAACAAAGAGAAAAACTAAAAGACGAAGTCTCCTGGATATATGTTTCACGGAATATAAAGAGCATCGTGCATTACTCAACAGGGTTTTGAAACAAATATCATCTACACCCAAAAGATTCACATAATCACCGGTACGTTAGGTCTGTCCACATTAATGTTTGTGTCTTCTCCATCTCTAGGGCTCAAGGGTACTTGACTCTGATCACCTGCCATACTGAAGCAGAAACTATATTTAATATGCAATAACTGTATCATTGGCCATACTATAAAAGGAGCTTGAGCACAAAAGTGCAACAAACCATTAAAGGATAAAGAGCTCTGAAACGTACAGTATAAAATATATCGAACAGCGTGGAGGTGCCTCACATTCTACAACAGGAAACTCCGATTCTAGACAAAAGGAAAAACTGCTAAATAAATACCTTTTAAGCCCCAAAATATTGACTAGTGAGTCAAAACCAAATAGTTCCAACTTCGACTCCGTTTGAGATCCATTGGCAACTACATGATTTTCCAACGATGCGTCTGACCCTTCAGAAGACATCTTTGATTGACTTCCCATTGCTGCTGTCCTGAAAAAAACATGTAGAAACCAAAGCACACAACTGATTAACAATTAACAATAGGAAAATGAGGGAGACCAACACTCATGCAGCAAAACCAAAACATAACTGAGATTTCTCCTTCACATCCCCGTGTAATTTTGCACCTCATCCATATGGAGAACTTCCTAATCTTAAGGTTAACATAATAAAGAAACAATTTTTTACCATGCTATATCCTTGAAATAACTTGACCAACCGAATCACATCATTCTCACACCAGCAGACCAACAATAAAATTAAGCAATAAAATAAGTTCAAAATCTAGGAAAAGTTAAGCTCATTAGCACCGCATAGGAACTATGAGCTTATGCTACAACTGTACATACAAATTATACGAGCCAACTCTGAGAATTATGTTCTTCACCGACAACTCACACCAATACTATCCTTCATCAAAAGAAGAAAATGGTTAAAGTGAAACAGAAGTTACTTGAGATCGTTACGAGATGAAGAAGAAGCGTCAAGCGTTGGATCGATTGATGACATCTCAAGAACTGCTCGATCGTGGTCGTGGGCAAAAACTGGCCTGTACTTGCGACCACCCAAACCTCTATGCGATTCAAATTCATTCTCATCCGATGCCTCTATCTCCGCTCCGCTGTGGCTATCAGACGCCATTGCATAACTTTGATTTTTCAACAACCGACAGCGAATTCCAACTTAGATCTGAATATTCACGCCAATGAGGATTTGGAAAACGAAACGAAATGCAGTTGAATTTTGTAATACTCCAATTCTTCTAGAAGAAAAGAAAAAGATTTGAAGGATTGTTGAATTCTTCTTTGCAAGGAAATAGGGATTGGATTGGAACAATCCTGTTTGGTTTTCTAATCTAATTTTTTTCTCATTTCTGCGTCACGTCTGAGGAGGACTGAGCTTTAAACTGAGATGGGCGCGTGATATCCACCTGCTTGACTTGGAGCGTTGTTATTTGATCTGTGAACACGGGCCTTCGATGGGCTTCTCTTTTAATGGGCTGTTTGGGGCTTTAGGCCCAATAATGTATCAAGGTTCAAGGTCTATTACTATAAACTTGTATTCCTACACTACATATACTTCCTCCGGTCCCACTTATTTCTTCCGATCTTTCTATTTCGGGTGTCCCACATAATTCTTCCTATTTCTATTTTTGGTAAAAGATTATTCCAATAATTAAACTAATTACACCATTTATATTTAAAAATACTTCTTAATTTGCGTGCCCACTAATAGATTTTCTCTCTCTATGCCTTAAAAGTGTACTATAATATTAAAAGACCGTGGTTTCTTACGTGCCTACTAATTTGTGGGAAGTATTAAGTGGGACTAGACCTGGGTTTTGGGCCGGGTCAACCGGAACCGGCCCAACGACTACGTAGGCGTTGGGCCAAACGGTCCTTTGAATTTTTTTTTTAATTCTATATACTCTGAAAAATTACCATGTTACCCATGAACGAAAAATCTATAAATACCACCTCATTTTAACCATTTTAACTCACAATTACAGCCAAATATCTCTCTCTCTAAAAAAACTCTCAAAAAATCATCATCATATTAATATTTAATATTATTAGCAATAATAATTATTTTATTTACACTACTACACACTCACTTATTATTACAAACAATTATAATTATTATTTTTTATATTATAAAAGTATTAATGACGTCGCCATCGAGAAATCCTAACCCGAGCGACGAAGATGTTTTTATGATTTTAGGTCACGCCGATACGTTAGGGGAAATGCCGACACCGACGAGGAGGCCGATGTACTGGAACAGACGGCGGCGACCGACGAGGGACCGAACCAAGCTTCTACGGCGACTACAAGAAGAAAGCAAAAACCGCGTGGTCGGCGGTCTAAAGTATGGAATTTTTTTGATTTAGAATGGATAAAAATAATCCCGCTGCAGGTATGCTTATTGCAAAATGTGCTCACATCCCTACACAATTAAGACCGGACCGAATCAAGGTGGGACGGGCCCGATGAAAAAACACCTCCAGAGGGCGCATAATTTCGGGGACGATCTAGAGCCGGTAGGAACCGAACCCCGACAACAACAAATAAACGTAAGTACGGGTAAGAATTTTGTTATTACTAGGGAAATTTCTAAGAAAGCCTTAGTTAAATTCGTAGTAATGTGTGAAGAACCCTTTTGCATTGCGGAAAGTGAGGGTTTATTTATGAGTACGATACAACCCGGATTCCGTAACGTGACCTATAAAACCCTTAGGAAATATGTCTTAGAATCTTTTAAGGAATACCAGTCTAGCTTTATTAGTCATTTATCCAACATTTCGTGTAGGATTAGTTTGACTACCGATATTTGGACTAATATTACGTCGCAATCTTATTTAGTCGTCACCGCCCATTGGATAGATGAAACATGGACTATGCAAAAACGTATTCTTTTCCAAGATCCCCTAAATTCGCAACATAGCGCCACTACGATGTCGAACTATGTGTTAAATATCATTAACAAATATGGTATTCAAGATAAAATTATGTCTATCACATTAGATAATGTTAGCGCGAACAACGTAGCGATAGGGATCCTTCGTAGACATCTTAGGTTACCCTTAGACGGCGATTATTACATGCTAGGTGCGCTTGCCATATTATTAACTTGTGTGTGCAATGTGCTTTTGATGAAATTTTGGGAGATATTGTAGAAAAATTTAAGGTAATAGGTAAGTTACTTCGTGAACGCCGCTACGGAATGCGTGGAAGCAAAACGTCCTTGCCGCCGGCCTCACATACACGAAGTTTCCGTTGTTAGTCCCCACTAGGTGGAACTCGTTGTACCACCCCTCAGCACCTTCATGCGCTACAAGGACTTGTTGACGCCTTTTGGAACGAGTTCGCAGTCGGCATTAACTGCAGGTATGAATTACGAGAAACTGATTGGGATATTGCAGGTTTAGTCGTGTCCATACTTGAAGTGTTCAGCGAGGCTACGGAGAAATTTTCCGGAGTTCACTACCCGGCGTCGCCATTGTTCATCCAGAACCTCTTCGCGATGTGCTACAAGTTCGTGGAGTATCGAAGTAGTCCATACTTGGGTGGTTTCATCCAAAACATGGAGAAGAATTTCAGGCTGTATTGGGAAACCATCCCAATAGTCCACGGTTTGTCTGCTCTACTAGACCCTAGTTGTGGTGTTGATACATTTGATATTTTTTCGATTATTATGCTCAATTTCTTGGAAAGAAAGTGGACGATCAAAAGGCGTCAATTCATGATTCTCTCCAAGAACTTTTTTTTGTTTATGCAGTTGAGCAGGGACACAGTGTGGAGCAACCGGTACCAGCGAGCGAAGCCGGTTCGCCGGAAGGAGGAGGCGGCGCAATGGGACTACTACAAAGATTGAAGGCACAAAAGACGAAGACCAAAACGCGCGCGTCGGGGTCGAACACGAATGAGATCCTACTCTACCTGAGCCACAACTTCCAGACTCCTGAAGACTTCGACGTTTTGGCCTGGTGGAAGTCGAACGCGACTCTTTATCCGACCCTATCCGCCGTCGCTCGAGACGTTTTAACCGTGCAAGCGTCTAGCGTCGCCTCCGAGTCCGCCTTCTCTACATTCGGGCGAATTATCGGCGACCGACGCGCGAGCCTTCGCCCGACTTCCCTCGCAATGCTAACCTTATTGAAGGATTGGTATTTGACTGAATCGAAGAACCGACTGGAGAACGCCATCGACAAGTTCCGTTCTTCCAGTTCGAACGAAGACGAAGAGACCTCTAACATAGTTTTAGTTAATAGTCAAGTCGAATAAATTGTGTTTTTTTTATTTCGAACTTTTTTTCTTTTTTGTAATTTTTAGGTAATTTTTTTTTCTTTTATGTTTTTTTTTTTGTATTTTTAGGTTGTTTTTTTCATTTTTTTTTGTAATTTTCTTATTTTTTTTGTTTTTTTGGAATAAAATTTTGAGAAATTTTTTAAAGAATTTTCTCAAAATAATAAAAAAATTAAATGGGCCGGTTCCGGTCCAATAAAGGCCCGGAGGTCCCTACCGCGGTTCTGGGCCGGTCCCGGGTAAATGGTCCCGGAACCGAAACCGGTACACCGCGGAACCGGTTGATCCGGAACCAGTGGAACCGGAACCAGTAAAACCGCCCCGGAACCGGGCCAATTCGGCTGGGACAGAGGAAGTATTTCATTTTCACCTTGTTGAGAATAAGCTGCATACGCATATAATAACTTGGGGCATATATAATAAACTGCAAACAGACGTACATAATACATACATACAAACATATATATAATGTAAACAGAAACCAGCAATAAGAAGCAAGCTAGCTCTAGTCTACTCCGTAACACAGAGGGGGATCCGTACTTTAAAAACTCGAAGCCCATCTGTCTGAAACTATTAGCGTTCATTCGTGACGAAAGATGGTAAGAGATCGTTGGACCTCTTTGAGAAAGAACTGAGTATGATGTGTTGTCCTAACGGCAGCAGTGTGAACTGATAAAGATGACGACAACTTGGTATTATTATAAGCAGAGACATGAGGCAATTGATCGTATTCTTTCTCATCTTCGTGTATGGTGTCCAACATCTTCGAAGTCCTATGCCTCATGACCGTTACAATCTGCGGCGGCGCAGCTTCTGTAATGAACCTTGCAATACGAGCATTTGCCATTTTTTTAGAGGAAGAAAGTTGTGGAATTTGTACTTTGAAGATAAATCGAGTGAATTGTGCTATTTATAGCTGTGTGCTTGAAGAGAGACGTGTTAGATTTCTATCAACGTGACAAAATCATGTTTTTAATGCACCCTTAAATCGTAGTCGTCCAAGATATAATTGTATAATTAAGTCAAATAATCACGTTGGTTATCTTGTGTAAGAGATTGAGATTCGGGGACTCGTCCCTCTCATTGTGCCGCCCCTTAGCTTTTCGTATTTAATGGCGATGAGACATGTTTGTCTTTTTAAAAATCTAATTCAAGATTTTTTTTTTTTGTCTATATCAATTGCTACTCGCTTTCCATGATGTTGCCCAAATGGGATTTTACGGTAGGAGTTTAATAGATAGTAACGTTGGTGAGTGTGATTTGTTAGTTGCCTTTGATCGAGGGCACTAAGCAGTCCCACGCGTAAAGGCAGTTTTGTTTACTTAATGAAAAGAACAAAGAAAGAAAGTCTTGGTCGCCGTTCTATCCAACTACATCATTCAAGTTGCTGTTTCAATTATTGTTGTTACATAAGCTCTAAAGGGTAAGAAAAAGGAAGATAAGGGAAACAATGCCGTGAGAATTTGGGTATAATTAATGCAAAAAGGTGTGTTTTTTTCAGTATGTGCATACTCCGAAAAAGGATGGAAGTCTATAAGATATATGGGACCTCAACAAAAAAGGAATTTTAATTAGAATGAACTGGCTATTTTATTTTTGGTATAATGAATTTTCATTTACCACTTCCTCAAGGCAATGTTGTAAAATTCGCTAGGCGCTAGTCGGGCGCTCGAGGGGGGCTAGCGCCTAGACGGGCTAGGCGGGGCCTAGGCGGGGCCTAGGCGGTTTCTAGGCGGAAATTAGTCGGTGTACAATTTTTTTATAAAGTTTTTATTTATTTGCTAATATACCAATGTAAAATGTTTATCAAATTTAATGATTTAAATAAATAATGTCAATCCCTATAAAAAAAATTTGTATTTGCAAAAAAAATTCCCAAAAATATGTTTTTAGAATTTTTTACAAAGAAATTTAAAAAAATTGAACCTAATCTCACTCATTTTATTATTATAAAATAACTCCTAATCTCTTCATACTAAAAATAGGTAAAATATAATGGGAATTGAACTCGTCTCATATAAGCCCAATATTTATTCTTCCACTTCCAGTTATCGGGCCAATCGATTTTTCAGCATTTAAACACATAATAAGTTAAATATCAATTTCAAGTTCAACTGCACTAGTCCCACACGAATTCTCACCAGATTATTGTGGAAAGTAGCTCTATATAAACACATGGTGCGTAAGGTTCATCTCTCGTGGTGGGCTTCCTACTTGAGGCCTACTTTAGTAATTATTTTTTATTTTCTTTTTATTGGCTGATTAATTTGACTGGGCCGATTAATTTAAAAAATTGGGCGATTAGTCGAATATTTGGGCCGATTAATCGGATATTTGGACCGATTAAATAGTGAGCCGATTAAGTGGCCGAATACGTGGTTTTCGCCTCGGTGACCCTCCGACTAGCGCTTAGGCGCCGCCTAGGCCGAATTTTACAACACTGCCTCAAGGTGAGGCAAATGTTACATAATCCTCTAATGCCAATAAAGAAGAACATATATACAAAAAATGGACTATATTGACAACTCCTTTCACTCCTGCAAAATTCTCTATTCTCCATTGCATCTCACATTTGATCGATCAATTGATATATCTCCTTAGCCGTTCTCCAACCTTCAGTATTGGGTATCCTTTTATTCCTTTCCAGATAAGTAGAGCACGGCTGCCATACGCCAATCGAATTCTATGCTGAACATTACGCTTGCCTCCCAGATTCTTGATCCAAATGCTCACCTCCTCAAATTTCTTAACATCATCATCGATTCGCAACCAAGTGAAGAGTTGCTACATTATGTCCTGGCTGTATGAACAGGCCAAGAATAGGTGCTCAGTAGATTCCTCTGAATCCCCACATAGCGGCATCTTGTGTTGTCTATGATCAGTCCCCAACTGAGCAGCCTTTCGAATGTTTAGGAAGGTTAAACACATAAAGATGAGTGTTTAGGAAGGTTAAATTTGTTCCGCACAACATTGCAAAATGGGAATGGAACAGTTTCACCCTTAAGCCAACTATACCCAGTTTTGACAGTATACTGCCCATTGACAGAATGTAGCTAGGTCTTGCCCTGATATCCCATCCTGAATCTCTCTTTTAGTCTGTGAAGTTTCTTCCAACAAGAATCATTAGCAGGTTTAAAGTCCCAAAAGCTAGTGCCTTTTAGGTAGATCACATTTATCCACTTGATCCAAAGAGAATCAGCCTCCATGGTTATGTCCCATATCTATTCAACAGCTAGTGCTTTGTTTCGTGTTTCACAGTCCCTTATATTGAGCCCGTCTCTGTTCCTAGGCTGATAGATGTTGTCCCAGCCCAGTAAGGCAGTATATTTGCTTTGTCCTTTGCCCCACAAGAATCCCTATAGGCCCTATCTATCTCCTTGGTCACAGATTTAGGAAGCAAGAACACTGGCCCCTAGTACCCGTGGGTGGCTAAAGGGACAGCATTAATCAAGCATAGTCTGACAGCATATGACTGGTTCCTTGAGGACTATCTTTTAAGTCTAGCAGTGATCTTTTCAACCAAGCTTTGGCAAGAGTTCACGTTCCATTTAGTAGATGAAACAAGCACTCCCAAGTACTTCATAGGGAACTTACATACCTGGAAACCAGTGAGGAGGGCAATCTGATCAGCAACATCTCTCTTGATTCCAGCAAGGTATAGGCTGGACTTCTGTTGGTTGGCTTCCAAACCAGAGGCTTGCTTGAAGTGATCCAGAGCTTCCTTGATCACAGCCACAGTCTCAAGCTTGCCTTTGCAAAAGATCATTAGATCATATGCAAAACACAGATTCACCAAGTTGATTTGCTTGTATAAAGGGTAATATCTGAATCTAGGGTCCTTAGTAGAAAGTTGCAACTTCCTAGTTAGGTATTCCATGGATAGCACAAATTGCAGAGGAGAAATAGGGTCACCCTGCCTCAAGCCTCTTGCTCCTTTAAAACAGCCCACGTGTGCCACATTGAATGAAACAGTGTAGGAAACTAAGGATACACACTCCATGATCCAATTGACAAATTTGAGAGGAAATCTTAGGAGGCTTAACCATTATTTCAGGAACTCCCAATCCAATGTATCATATGCTTTCCTAATGTCAACTTTCATAAGCACCCTCGCAGAGGCATTCTTCCTACTGTACAGCCTAATTAGGTCCTGGCATAACAGGATATTATGCACAATAAACCTATTTTTCACAAAGGCACTTTGATTGGCATGGATAATTTTTTGCAGCAGAGGTTTCAGCCTGGAGCACAGCATCTTAGATATACATTTGTAGATGGTATTACAACAAGATATAGGTCTGAAAGGCTAGAAATTTTAGGAATGGGAGATAGGACTGCTTTATTTAGTAGGGGCAGCATCTTACCTGCTGCAAAGAACTACAGCACAGCAGATGTGCTCTGTTCACCCACCACAGCCCATGCTTGTTTGAAGAACTCATTCCCATAGCCATCTGGCCCTGGAGCTATGTCATCATGTATAGCTTTCATGGTGTCCCATACATCCTCTCAAATGGCTGTATAAGCTTCAGTTGGTCTGCCAGTGAGAGTTTAGCACCCTCAGCTGCCACTAGCTTTTCAAGGTAATGAGTGCCAGGTAATTTCTTGCCCAAACAGACCTTGAAAGTATCCAATGAAATGCTTTTGAGTGTCTCCTCCATTTGTTAGGATGTGTCCAGCAGAATAAGTAATGGAGAGGATCATGTTAGCATATGCTCTCTGTTTGATCACAACGTGGAAATAGGCTGAGTTTTGGTCCCCTTTCCCCGTCCACCTAGCTTTTGTTTTTTGCCTTAAGAACTTGTCATTTGCCACACTGTTTATGACATGCCAAAAACATCACAAAAATCACGCAAAACATATACGACGCGTGGGTGGCCATATCATCCTTTGAATTGAACTCCTCGTCGAGAGTCAGACGAGGCCGTCACTGTACTCTAAAACATGTACCGTGAACAATCGTATCAACTGCACGTGACATGCATGTCCCACACCGGTGACGTTGATCGAATCTCGCAAAGGACTTTGATATCTCCCCAACGATCACCCTCCGAAAAGTCGAATACGTGGCAAATGGACTGGTGAACTCGTTAGGCCTCACTCACCCGGGTTTGCCAAGCCACGAGCTACTTACTCGATCTGCCACTCTCCACTCACCCGAACGTGGCCATTCGGGCTACTTATAACTTCGGTACTGAGTAAATGCAACATCGAAGCCAAACCAATAACACAATCATAATTCCCAGTACAACTCAGTAGCACAAGATAATCACACGTCAATACGTGACATATTTCCCTGTGGAATCATCAAACCAAATTGACGAACCAACTCATGCCCAATATCTCGTTAATACGATAAATACAAATATCCTATAGCCGACAAGGCTCAATAGAACACCAAAAGACCACCCAAATTTCATCAAATATAGCGGAATATCAATCATCATTTAGCCGGCAAGGCTCACTATCACATAACTTAATAAAAGAACAAAATAAACGACCCATCGCGAGGTTCACACATCCCACGAAGGGTAGGTGTCCTCGTATTATCAACTCACAAGGTGAAGTCTAGCTTTCCCCAAAATCCGAGGCTACTCTCGTATGTGTATTCGCTGCTCCTTCGCCTAAATCAAGACTTAATAATTGAACTTCACCGTTAGACCAACGATTGATAATATACGACGTCTCAAAACTTATGAGCATACTATCTTCCAACAACATAACTGGATTTAGTAGAACACTATCATAATTCTTTTGTAAAGATGGTATAAGATCATTTGAAACAACAAGAACGAAACTGTTTGGAAAATTCCTGAAAATTTTTAGATTTGCTGTCAATTTTCTAAAATTCGTAGAAAATAGAGATATCGGATTGAGGTGTTTTCAGCGGCTATGGAAAGCTAAGTAAATCACCTTTCAAAGAATACAACCTCGCAAGAACCCGAGCACGTTAGGTATATCAAAACTGTTAAACACCGAATCTGCGTCTGAACTCGATTTTGGAAACCTATGAGCTTAGAACAAGAGAGTATCGATCTCTAGGACAAGGATTACCTTACTATGGAGAAGATACAACAAGAAGAGCATATTTTTTTTAATAGCTTGAAACTGGTTCTTCCGTCGTTGCTTTCCTATTTTTTTTCCTCCTTTTTCACTTGCTTAGCTTATAGTTAATATATATGATAAAGATGAAAAATAAAAGGTAACGTCCATGGGCTTTGGGCTGAGAAAGTGGGCTAATATTGGGCAGAAATTATTTATTTATTTTTGTTTGGACTAGGTGTTATACATCATCTCAGTTCTTTTCACAATATCAACAAAAAGCTCTCAATTGAGATCTTTTAGGGGCTTTTGCAACTGCTTCAAATTTGGGCAAACATTCCTCATACTAGGACATTTCTGGTTTCCCAGTTCCTGGTAACTGTTCCGATGAAAGAGGGAGCTAAGCTCCACATGTTAAAGAACTTGAGTGCTTTTCGAGGTGATGGTCCAGATTCAATACTCCTCAGTAGAATTGGAGTATGGTCTGAGACATCTTCATTGAGGAAGACTACAGTGTAATAAAAAAACTTTGAAATCCAGGGCATGTTGGCAAAAGCCCAATCCATTTTACTTCATATTCTCTTATCATTTTGTTGGTCCAGGTAAAAACTGATAACCATTCCTCCTGATTTCCTCAAGGTGGCAGTCTTGGAGACAATGATTTAAGTCCTTGAACTCATTTGAGTTGATAGGTGTTCCTCCCAGTCTATCCCCAAATCCTTTTATGTTGTTAAAATCACCCCAGATCAACCATGGGTCTGTCATGGCACAGCCAATCTGCGAAAGACTCCCTCTTGTTATAGGGTGGCCATATACACAAATGAGACATGTAACCAAGTTGTTATCTTTTAGGACTCCAAAATGCATGTGTTGTTCAGAGTGGGATTCCAGCTGCAGGTTAAAGCCTCCCTTCCGTGCAACCACAATCCTGCCATTAGGGTGGTCGCTGAGGCTGTAACAAACATCCCATCCACTGAACATTCTTCCCAGTGCACCAGACACATTTTCCCTCTTTAGCTTGGTATCAAGTAAGCACATAATGCTAATTCTATATCTACTGCAGAAGAGAGTAAGCTCCCTCTGCTTTGCAGGGCCATTTAGGCCCCTAATATTCCATGAAGCCCATCTATCCATGACTCAAGAGTCATGGACCCTCTGCTTGGAAGGGTTGAAGTCATGGCCCCATCGCCATCATCCTCCATCTGCATCGGATCAGCCCAGGATTTTCTAGCCCTTCCCTTTATGCCATTTTCATGAGTTTCATGGGTTATAATAGCAGTCTCTCTCCCACCAGTAGGTATGTCTTCAGTAGCCCCTGCAATAGGGGTTACACGTTTAGGCATACTAGCCAAATGTGTGGGAGTAGTATCAGTGGATTTAGCTGTAACAGCCCCTGCATCATATGCCACACTATGAGGCACATCAGCCATAGGAGTAGGAGTGATGACTGGCTCCTTAGTGGTCCTAGTGATAGGCTGCCAAACCTATTTGATCCCCTGCTTAAAGACATTCTCCTCATGATCATCTCATGCATTTATTGCACTGGCTTCCATTAATAGGTGATTTTCTGTTCGACAAGTTGCCCTTTTTCATTGAGGAACTGGACTGTGTCTTTCAGTGTCTTGGTTAGGTTAACCTCCACTAGAACCCTTGCAAAGTGTATCCTCTCATTCTTTGTAAAATCATCCGTCATAATCGGGTTACCAATCAGGCTAGCTAGTTTGCTAAGCGTTTTTGGTCCCCAGTACTTCAGTTCAAGCTGAGGCAACTGAATCCAGATTGGGACGCTTCCCACTCCTACATTGCTAAGCTGAGTATCCTCTGTCCATGGGGTAAGGACAACAGGTTTCTTATCGAAGTGAATAATCTCTGTCTGCAATATTTTGTCCCGCTGTTCTACACTAACAAATCTGGCCAAAAATAATCCCTGTCACACTTGCCAGACATTCATCAACCCCATTGTGTTCCATTTCCTCTTCAGAAATCCGACAAGACCCCGTAAGGAGGATTCGCACCTCGTACGTAACATAGCAGAGAGGAGTTCCAATGCTCAATTTCCTCCCTAATTTTATCAGCATCCACCGATCCAATCTCCAGACCTCCCTCAGACGTAGGTTCAACGAATTCCAGTCTGTTGTCCTGTTTCTTCATCAGACTGGGATTGAACTTTAGCCAAGGGTTGCAATCAATTACCTTGTCTACTCTCCGACGAGCAGTTCGACCAACCGATTCCTCCGTAGGCCAATCCATCCCCAATTTCGCATTGGCTAGGTTTCGGGGATTGGTGATTGCTCACAGGATCGGCTAACGGAACAGTGCTCGCTTTTCCCAATGCAACAGTGCTCGACTTAGTTTGCCTTGTGATCGATCGCTGCTGCAATTACTAAGAGAATGTTCGATTGTGTGAGGCGGCGTCCCCCCGTGGCCGGCGCTGTTTTATGCTTCGCCGGTTTCCTCTTTTTCGCCATTGCCGAAGAGAGAAAACGCGCAAATTTTGTTGTTACTAGCTATTTTTTTTTTATCATCAATACAAATATTGGTTTTGATAGAAGTAAGGTAACAGTAATTCAGATAACAGCATATGAAGCAAAATGGTACATTCTTTTTTAACACAATGTTGCCTTTGTTTGGGTGGGGTCTTGGCCTTGGACAAACATAGAAACAGTGTAAGAAAACTCAGAGGCATTCCACAAAACATAAAACTGAAGTTTCAATGGAGTATTTGGCTTCCATAGTCTGCGTTGAATTTATCATAACGAGCCGCAAGGAGATGCGCAGAAGGTCGAGTGTTCCTCAAAGCCACCTCAATGTCTTCGTACGTGATTGGTCCAACCTTTGGTAATTCTGCCGACCAATGATGAAAGTTTCAATTCAAGATATAATATAATTCCATTACATTCCATTGATAAATTATTTATAACATATTTTACCATCATCTGGGACTGGTTCAGGTTTATCCTCGAGCTGCGACATTAGTCGTCGAAGTGGTTGCATAGCAGCTTCTTTGCATAGGAGACGTATGTCCGACCCTGAAAAGCCTTCGGTCCTTTCCATTAATAGATCGTAAGGAAGTTCCTCTTCTGAATGTGATGGAAGTAATTCCTCAAACATTGCTCTTCTTGCAACAGGTTCGGGAAGTGGCACGAGAATCTACAGCACAGTGTGTATGAAATTGCTCAGTAACATATACATATATGATGGAGAGAGAGGGAGAGAGAGAGGTGCTTCAAAGAAAAGAAGCATGGAATGTTTGAGAGTAAGGTGTATATGATTATACTTTCCAAGGTTCCCATAAAATAGCTTCTCTTCTAAGAAAAGATAATGCACTTTTAATCATCAAAATGTGTACCCTTTTTTCAAGACGCCTGAGCATGGCAGCATCTAGCTCCCATGGAAGGTTAGTTGCTGCAAGAACAAAAACCAGTTCGTCTGTTCGGGTCAAACCATCCATCTGCAGATAGTTCAAAGCCAACAAGATCAAGTAAAAATGCAATAGCATATTTTTAAAGAAGTGTTACATACATTAGCGTCCTTTTGAATTTTTAACTGAAAAGGGGAAGACTTCAATAGATTGTTAATTTATGGACTTGATATAGTAGCACTGTGAATAGAAGCTCTCACCTGTATAAGCAATTCAGTCTTCAGACGCCTACTAGCTTCATGTTCACTGCGCCCTTCACCTCGCTGGCTTATAATTGCATCAATCTCATCCAGAAATATGGTAGATGGTGCATGATGTCGGGCAAGCTCAAACAGTACCTTCACCAATTTTTCAGAGTCGCCTGTGATGCATATCAGTATGACCAAGGAAATGGACAATCAATGGCAGGCTATAGGTCATTGAGAGAGAGAAAACATGGAGGACAGTTAGATATGAAATGCTTTGAGTCGAATCATTAGGAGGAAAAGGTCTTTATTTTGCACCATCGCGGCAAGTAAGGGCTGACTTTATACCAATCTTCCACATATACTAGCAAAAACATTAAATGAATTGAGAAAAGCAAACTATGGTAGGAACTAAAAACCTCACGGTATGATAATCAACCATGTCGTATTTTAAGGTCCACAGGTCCTCAGATGGATGATTGTAGTGGCACGTTAAATCTTACCTCTCCATTTACTCACAATTGAGGATGCGGAGATGTTGAAGAATGTGGTATTGCACTCAGTCGCAACAGCCTTAGCCAGCATAGTCTGCAAGTGAGAACCGTAAGTCAAAAGTACGCTCTGCTAGCAATTTCTTTAGTTACTTAACATTGTTTACTACCAGTAATGAAAATAAAAAAAAAATGTCATCTGAGTGATTAAGAAGTGACAGCCAAGCGCAAACCTTTCCAGTTCCAGGTGGACCAAAAAGGAGAATGCCTTTCCATGGAGTTAAAAGACCAGTGAAGTACCTGGTGAAGAAGTTGACCAGAAAAAGTACTAACTTGAGAAATTTTGAAAATCGTGAAATCCACGAGAGATTGATATAAATTATTTCCCAACAATGACGGTGAAGATTTTACTTGGGATATTTTATAGGCATGACAACTGCTTCTTTCAGTAGGCGCTTGGCATTCTCCAACCCTTTGATGCTTTCCCATTTTACATCTGGACTACCACGAAGGATATCTCTGCATATTACAGAACAATAGAAAATGGACATAATCTAAGTAATCCACAGTCGTGTAGATAACGTAGGAGTTGATATTATCACTATGAGTACTTGCCTACTTAAACTCTCCGCCAGAGCACGAACTTCTGCAGACTCAAAAGGAGGAAGTAAAGATCTCTGCCTGAATGTCGATATCAAACGTTAGGTGGTACTAAAACAATGTCCGAAGGATATCATTAAAACCAAACCACATCAATCAAGCTATACGATTGATAGCTCAAATGGTAAAAGTTCATCAAAACACATCTCTCCTCCACGTGTTATCAGCATAAAAATACAAGGGATAAAGCGCTTACGGCTTTTCAGAAGGAGATCCATTGCGTTGCACCGAATTCCCATTGTCCTGGAGCTCAACAATCAGTTCAGGAGACAAAACAATTCTGAAGCATCACATGAACAAGCAGAAAAGCATCATACTCTGCTGCGATATTGTTCATAAATGGCCATATCAGATGTATTCTTCACATTTGTAGCAGCTCCGTTTGAGTTTCCATTAGAAAGATTCCCATTATTTATGGTTTGAACATTCGCTGGTGCCATGCCATCAGTGCCCTTGGCACTTTTCCTCCCAAACTTTATATCATAAAACAGTTTGAACTCCTGAATTGGTCATCCCAACAAATAGCTATCATCACTGAAAAACTCTAGAACGACACCATAGCTGAAAATAAATATGCAATTGATCAATTCTCATTTACATTACTGAAGAACTCTAGCGTGTCAAGCAACACTAAGACTCCACTCATTCACCAAGGAAACAACACAATCGGTGACAAGTACCCGTGTTCAGCGTCCGATTCAAAATCAACGCATTCAAACTCAACTAAAAAACGAAACTAAAGCGAAACGGCAGGTCATCTCGTCAATACACATTACACGAACAAGCGGAAAGCACCTGAAAAGTCCAGCGAGTAGGCATAGGCTCGTCGCCCATCACGGAGACCAGACCGCCGCCACAGACGTACCACGCCACAGACGCACGTACGCCGGTGCGCGCGTAGATGAAACGAGCAAGCAATCAAGCGTCGATTGAAATCTTTAAGGCGTCACACTCTTATGTGCTCTTCAGAGATCGCGCATGTGCTGGAAAGAGTAAAGAAATAACAAGTGTACTGGATCCCACGCTCGCCAGCCCTTGCATATATTTAAACAAATTTTATTTTATTCCAAGGAGATTTTTGTTGAGTAGATGTTGTGGTGAAGAATCTTCATCTGACGTCACTCGTCGCCGCTTGAGCCCAATAAACTATCAATAGGCTTCATAAGCCCAACATCTGGGCCCAATATGAAGCTTTGCCTGCCTAATAATATAAATTAGATTTGGTATGGGACCACGCCGTAATTAAAGATATGCATACAATACAACACGAGAATAAGAACTTTCCGTTTCTTGTCTCATTCAACATGCCAATTACAAATCGCTGTCGCAATGAGTTGGCTGACGAATAATAATATCAACCGAGAAAGAGAATATTATAGCTTTAAAGACAAGAAAACATCGACAACAATAACAATGACGATGATGGTAATGTAATGGCAAATACAAGGTTCTCAAAGCCACTCATCTTCCAATCCAAGCTCCTCTGTTTCTCCCTCGTATACCTATCCTCTGCCCTCTTATTAGCCCTTCGCTTCACTTTCTCCGCCACAAAATGCATATTCAGGTCTTCTCCTTACGACCCAATTCAGTCCCCTCTGTTCTATTACCCTTCTTCTTACGGCGAGCACAAGCATGCCATACCCACCTCACGCCCTTCCTGCGATTCCCCTCTCTACTTCTCAGGTAAATTAAAGAAAAATCAAATCATTTCGATTTGACAATCAAATCTCTCTTTTCCTTGCGTCGCAGATTATTGGGAGGCTGTTAGGGAAATGCAGGAAATATTACAGAACTCAACGGAGGACGCCGATAATAGCAAGAAGAAGAAATTCCTCAGATACGTGCATGACGAAGCAGAGACCTTCGGCGGGAATCTGAGCATCGAGACGAGGATGTCCTATTACGATCACCACGACGACACCGTTAGAATCCCGTGCGGATTCTTCAAACGGTTTCCAATTTCCACTTCTGGTCATTAGCCTCCCACAATCGAGCCCATTAAAGACCTAACATTGAATCTTCGAATGAGTCTGAATCTAGACCTTTTTTGATCCGCAGATCAAATGGCAATGGAAAGCTGCCGCGGACTGGTGGTCGTCTCGGCGATATTCAACGACCACGACAAAATACGGCAGCCGAGAGGGCTCGGGTCGAAGACGCTCGACTTTGCGTGCTTCTTCATGTTCGTGGACGACGCGACGCTCGGAGGCCTCCGACGCCACAAGCTAATCCCGAGGAAGCTGAAGGAGGAGCACAGGCTCGGGGCGTGGAGGATCGTTAGGGTTTCGGCCCTCTACGAAAATCCCGCCATGAACGGAGTGATACCAAAGTACCTCACGCACCGACTCTTCCCCAACGCAAGGTACAGCGTATGGGTCGACGCCAAGCTACAGCTGGCGGTCGACCCGATTCTCCTAATCCATTCGCTCGTAACGAAAGAGGACGCTGACGTGGCGGTGTCGAAGCATCCCTTCTTCTTACACACCATGGAGGAGGCCATCGCCACCTCGAGGTGGAAGAAATGGTGGGACGTCGAAGGTTTGAAGCTTCAAATGGAGACTTACTGCGAATATGGCCTTCAGCCATGGAGCTCGAACAAGCCTTATCCTTCGGGTAAAAAATTTTGCGGAGTTTTCTGTTTTCCTACGGTGTACGATGACGATGTATTTTTATGCTTTTTATTACAACAGATGTGCCGGACAGCGCTTTGATACTGAGGAAGCACACGGCGGCGGCGGATCTATTCTCTTGCCTACTGTTCAACGAATTGGAAGGGTTTAATCCGAGGGATCAGATACCGTTTGCTTACGTCAGGGATAGGATGGTGGGCCCTACTACTACTACTAAGGCACTGAAGATGAACATGTTTGAGGTTGAAGTTTTCGAGCAGGTGGCGATTGAGTATAGGCATAATTTGAAGCAAGGCGTGGGGCCCACGAAGGTGAGGAGGGCGGCGGTGGGCTCGGAATTTTCGGCCAATGGAAGTACTTGCAGTAAATGCGAAGGATACTTGTTAAAGATGTGGGGTGGTGGAGGAGGAGAATCCCATGATTGATTTAATTGATGACTACTTTTTTTTCTTTCTTTCTTTTCGTTCTGTCGCGGTTTTGACATTTTTTGGGCCGTCTTTTTCTTTTTCTTTTTTCTGGATTCACAGAATTAAAGGATAACTACTTAAACGAACAATGTGACAGGAGAAAGCTGAGACTGACAGAACAGAAAAGATAGTCAGAAGAGTTGGTACTTAAAGAAAGGATCGATCGTTCATGTTTATTGCCGCATTTTGCTAATCATATGGCTCATCTTTCTTTCTGACATGTTGCCAATTGATTGTGTAATTAGAAAAATTGTATTTTTCCATCTATGTATGGGATGGCCCTAGGGTTTATTGGCGTGACCGTGAGATATCATATACTGGGCCTAATTAAACTTAAGAAAATTGAAAAAAAAAATTAAATTCGACTCCGCTGGGGATCGAACCCAGAATCTCTGGTTCCGTAGACCAGCGCCTTATCCATTGGGCCACGGAGTCATGTTCTTTTCAATTAATTTACTAATAAAATGTATCTACTAGGAACAAAAAGTACGTATTTGTTAACAATCCATCTGTAAGGACCACATTAATCAAAGACGACAAAATCGTAGGTAACATTTCCAGGCTGTTAGACTATACATGATTGATGGTTAGTTGTTAATGAACAAGTTGTTAATGAACAAAACTTATAAATCAAAGGTGCTGCCTATTGGGCTTTCACCATAAAAATTGGATCTTTCTTGTATATACCTTTCTTTGCCGATCCATATCACTAAAAATTCAATCTTTACTTTGCGATTCTGTCGGAAATATTTCTAATCGATCTCATCCCTTCGACACGTTCATAAGTCGAAATCGAATTCATAAGCGCAAAATCAAATGTGTTGCCAAGTTGTATTTACTAGCCAAATAAATATACGAAATCATCGGACTGAACGGACGCGCGTACCTATCAATTGAATCTTTTTTTTCTGGTCAAGTCAAGCACATAACATTAGTTTATTACGACAACTTTTCATTAGAAATATAATTAGTACAAATTTTCATGGAGTAAATAAAAAGTATATTTATATGAATATACTATACAGACACAAAAAGGGCTGGAAGGAGGTGCGGATGATTTATTCAGTAGCAGATCTACGGAATTCGAATCCGAGAGAAACCATTGAATAATACAAAGAATATATAAAATCCCTTTTGCTTCAATAGTAATTCTATCTAGCTATTATACTTGCCTAGTTTTCAACGAGGAGAGGAAATTTGCGTGCCTATCTATATCCATACTCTTGCAAAAATCTCACCTTTTTCGTCATACTTATTATCCCAGAAGAAAATTGTTTGCATTGGTGGGTTTTTGAAATAGTATTGAAGGAGCACGCTCAAGGGGCAGCCTTTCGCGTGGTTCGAGCTCGAGGAGGAATAATTGCAGAAGGTATTTTAATTAAAAGGAAAAATGATTTTGGAATTTGAAGAAGGCAGCTGCCACCCAAAATCGGTGGAGGGTGTGAATGTAGGCCTGGCTTGCGTCGATGGTCTTATTGCATTTGTAGCTTTTTATCAGGTGATTGATTGATGTTTATGTTTCTTTCTTTTGTTTTCTATTGTTTTATGATTGCTGTGTTGTTTACTACTGTTGCTTGATGTGTGCCAATTGTCGATAAAGCTCCCTCTGATATGATGAAAACTTGTTTCTTTTGATTTAGCTCTTTTTGTAATTTTGCTTAGACAATCGTTGTTATGGTTGGTATTACTTTGTTTCTGTACTGTTTCATTGTCACTGCTGGGAAAAGAAAAGGATTCTTTTCCCGAACGGATAATAGGTTCCAGGTTGTTGCCAAGTGTGCCTGCTGAGATTTTAGTGTAGCTCAAGTCCTTCATCTTTCTTGAATTTTTGAGATTATAATCATGAAATCAAGAAATCAAATGCGTTAGCTTTCATTTCACGACTTCATCTTATTGAATTGTTTATTATGTTCTTCCAGTTAATACGTATTCATTCAAGGAATGCGCAGCTTGGATGGACTCGTCAAAAAGTAAGCAGTTTCTTTGTAGTCGTAGTCTTGACTGCGCTAATGGTTATTGCTGTGTGAAACCTTCTAACATTTTGCGAGGCTTCTGCCTTTTCTTCCCCAGTTACTGAAAAAAATGGGCTTTGATGGATGTACCAATCTTGTTTCTGAAATGCCTTGGATTCTTTCTAAGATAATATTTACTTTATTCACTGTTATATGATGAAGTCTTTCTCTCGGTTTCAGGTATTTCACTTGATGATCGGATTTTCAAATCTTGGTGAGGAGCTCTATTATATGAATATCTTGATAATCCGCTCGCTTGATGCAATTCTGAGTGTATTATTTACATTGCTCTGCTGAAAATCTCAACACAACATAATACCCCAGCTATGTCGCAATGAAAAATGTTCTTGAGCTCCAAATCGTAAACCGTGCTAGCATAATTGTGCTGCTCTGTTCTCCTTTCACAAGTTATCTGACAGAGACTATAGAGTAACACCCTTTTTCTCTGTGTGACTATGTGTTCGCTTGATGAATGATGATTAATTACTAATATCATTACGATGTTTTCCATACTGTTTTTCCCATTTGACCACTTACGAGATTTGTAAATTACTCTTACAGGTTACCTCCTTTACTTTGTATTAACTCTTGTTGCTGCTTGCAAAGGTTGGGTTTGTTGGTCACATTCTTGTGGTTTCATTGTTATGGGTACGGACTACTTTTGTTCTGTGACTTTTGATATTGCGATCGTAATGCAAAGGTTCTTGCTTAGATAAGTGGTTTTGTTTGCAGCTTTCCCAAAAATTCTGTTCATCGTTGCATTTCTGTTGCTCTTGTCTTTTTGGTAAGTTTCCCTTTTTTCTTTTCACTGATAATATGCGATTAAGGCATGTTGTAAATTGTAATACTAATATGCATCATATGCGCGCTTACTAGTCTTTCCAGTCGATTAAGACACCCAAACTTGAAGTGAGATACGATTTTGTTCCTTATGATATCGAGTAATATATTTGCAGGGTTGACCTATGCCATCAGTCAAACGACGACGATGAAGATGAAACAAGTAGTTCCCAAGAGGCTTTGCTTGATAAACCAAATACATCCAATTCTAACTCTATTGGCCGCCGGATTTGTTTCTCTTTGGGATCTATTCGTATTGGAAGCCGCCAAAAAGTTGTCATCTTAGTACGTTTCGCTATAGACTTTTTTTTTGCGCTATTCGAACCTATACAAATTACTAAAAGTATATGTTCTCCCATTTCATGCGCAGTTATTTGCTCTTTTTGCAGGTTTCTATCATTGTATTTGCAATAATGATAGCATCTGCTGTTCTAATATGGATTGGCGTGGGAAAGAATCCTATAGACTCCTCTGTTGTCGCTCAGGCATGTGTATACTTATATGTTTCAGAAGTAACTATGATTGCAATGATGTCTTTTTTTTTTACATATACAAATGATTATAATTCGTTTTAACAGGTATATGTGGACCTCATTGCTATAGCAGTCCTATTGCTCGGAGGAGCCTTGGCATGCTACGGTAAGAATCTCAATAATAACACTAAAGTCAACTATCGATATTAAGGATTGATTCCTAAACCTTTCGGTTATTATTTTCAGGCATCATCTTGTTCTTGAAAATGAAGAAAGTGAGATCTGAGTGAGCGTCAATGGAAATGTGGAAGGTAGCGTATTGATTCTTTTTTATTATTTTCTAACCAACCGTGGGCCAAACTCATTTTTCGGTATTTCACCATCTGTTTGTTAGGTAGCTGGACTGGCCATTGTCTCAGTAATATGTTTTACTTCAAGCTCATCAGTTGCTATAGCAACAAATATTCCCGTAAGTCTTTTTTCTTACATAGTTTTCGGTAATTATTATCTTTTTTGTCGATTTCTTCTGAGGTATATAACAGTTTCTGTATATGCATCGAACAGCTGCTGTACCATTGGAATGAAGAGCAGCTGATATTTGGTGGTCGAATCTCTCTTCTCCTGATATTATATTACTTCATAGGTACAGTTTCTTGATTCTTTCTTCAGTCATCTTCCCACAATCTGATTCTTACAATAAGCTCGTTATATATTCCATTAGGTTCTTCGGTGCCCTCAGCTTTCGTACTATATGTGATGAGAGAATTACCAGCAGCTCCACAATCAATCAACAGAAGACAAGAATCACGAACAATAACCTTCATCAGCGATCGTTCTTTGGGATCGCATTCGCAGCAAAATTGGACCTCTGCTGCTACCATGCAAAATCAGGTTATTCGACGACGATTATCTTTAGTCTTAGTTCTTTCTATTTCAGTATATCTGCTTGTAATAATATAGAGAGCCAAAGCAAAGGGAGGATCTGAGTAGTTTTGGATATGATGCAGGTTTCAAGAGCTAGCCCTATATGATGTTCGTATCTCAGTTGTTCGAATTTGCTGCAATAGAAACGTGAATGACTCTGTTCAACTGAGGAAGACGACCAAGAATCAAACTGAGATTCACTTGAAGAAAGAACATAGGCACATAGAAGCTTTGATTGCCTAGTAGGAATCGGGCTTCGGGCTCTTTGTATATTATATTTTGATCGAATAGTACCAATAAATTTTTTTTTTTCATATTTGTTTCCTGCATGCTAGTAGAACAAACTATTACAGCCCAAACCATTTTGAAATCTACGATAAGAATAACGCACAAAAAACCAACTACAAGGTTTCCAATTAGCAATCTGCCGACGAAAGAACTGACCTTTGAAGCCGCTGACTCCAACTTGTGTTTTCGTATGTCGTTTGTTAAGGTTGACTTTTACTCCATGGAGCTGTTTCTATTAATAGAACAGTTGACTTTGGACCAGTTGCTTCTCTCAACTTGTATGTGCTTAGCCGACATATAGTGTTCAGACAATATTGTCGAACATGAGAACAAATGTAAACTAACTGATACCAATTAAAGCCAACAGAAATGATACAAGTAACCAATTAACCATCCATGATTAGTAAGACGATACACTAAACCAAAGCGTTCATCGAGACTCTTACAGCCCAAGCTCAAGAACTAATTGACTGTTAATGTTGATATATTACGACACTGAGTCCATCTACGCCAAAAGCCGAATGAAAGGACGACAAAAGTAAGCTGCGAATAACTGCTCATTTTCCGGGAAATGCAGGAGGCAGTAGCCCGTTATTATACTCATCGGAAAACTGTTGGATTAACTGCTGCTGATTGTTGCCGTCGAAATTCTGATGATGATCGCCGTACAAAGTATAATCACCGTATAGAGGAGGCATTTGAGCTGTTGTTAGCAGCTGTTCTTGAGGGAAGCTAGCTATAGCTGATGCTTCATCAGTTTCTGATAGCATCGATGGATTCAGTATTATTGGATTATAATTGTAATTTGCTGAAGCTCTATTGAACATTGCTGCCATGTGTCCATGGAGGTTTGTAGGGAGGAGGTGGTTGTGTTGGCCTTCGTACGTGGTGATGACAATCGATGGTTCTTGGTGAGATCTTTCGATGTGTTTCTTCACCGGGCATTTCTGGGTTGTGCATCTGTAATAGCTTCTACAGAAAAAAAAATTACATACGAAATATGCAAGAATGTCAGAATTCTATGACGAAGCTGCAGCAAGAACCATTATGTAATGAATGAAGACAAGGGTACAGAAAAAAAATGCAAAAGCTTTATGTGGATATGTGGTAGAAGAAAAGCGGCCGTTCATATTAGGGTTTGTGTTCATACTATGGTTGAATTTTTTTTTCACTTTTTTCATAGTTTTCAGCTGGTTTTTTCTGCCAAACTTGTTATGCTGGACAGCAGCCATTTGAACAGATGATTAAAATCTTGGATATATATACGAGAATAACTTAAACCTCGGATAAGGGCTGTTCTTGACTGCCTTTTGCCCGTATTTTCTCCATCTGTATCCATCTTCCAAATGATCAACCTCGCTCTTGGTCAAAAAGGCAAATCTCTCCTCCCTTTTCTTTTTCTGATCACCTTTCTTCTTCTTCGTCTCCATAACCCTTCATCAGTACATATATTGATGTAACTCTAATCAGCGAACATGAAAAAGATTAAAATCATACAACAAGATATAGACATAATAAAATGTATAACAACGCTCTCACTCTGATTTCTTAGATGTGTCTTCGACAAGATCATTGTGAGACACAGTCTCCATGAGTTTCAGCTTCTTACCCTTGTTTGAATCTTCCTCGGTATTTGCAGCTAATAATTCGATAGAAGAAGCTGAGGAGATAGGGGAAGCTGTAGGAGTGACTGGGATTCTTGCTGGTTTCCCATCATCTTTGTTAATATCCGAAAACAGTTCATATGGAATGTGATCTTCAGAAGACTGTAAGAACTCACTGAAGCTCCCATCGAACATGGAAGAGCTGCTTGGAGTGTTGTGTTCATATATGTTAAAGTATGGAAAGCTCGAGGATTCATTATTAGGGTTCCTTATAATTTGATCTTGATTAGCAAGATCAGTTTGGTGGTGGTGAAGTTCCCTCATACTTTCAGACATGAGATTCAGTTTTAGGGTTGAGAGAGGGAGAGAGAGAGAGAGAGAGAGAGAGAGAGAGAGAGAGAGAGAGAGAGAGAGGGAGGGAGTATAGGTAGACTTTCTAAATTTTATTAAACGTTACAAAACACAGGCCACGGCCTATTATATGAGATGGGGTTTGACAAGAAGCGATACGCGGTGACGTGTTTGTTATAATTAAGCTTTGACGATGACGGGTAATAAGATTTGCTTTCAAATGGTTTTCCTTTATTTTTTAAAAGAAAAATTATACACCATGTCTGTAGTTGGATTCAAATAATATAAAGTAAGAGTACATATACAATTTCACCTGTATATATATGTGCGTGAAATAAACAAGCGTATTGAATTTGATTGATCCTCTCGAATGATATTATTGTATTCAAGAGGATGATATATTTCAATATATATATTTTTTTGAAACCAAGAAATAGGAAAATTTGATTTTGTCGATGATCAAAAAGTCAACGAAGACTTTTTCGTGGACTATATATGATGCTTGTGATCTCGTCCAATCAAAGAGCCGCCGTATATATATCAATCGAACAGTCAACGATTAAAACTTGGTCTGACCTTGACTTACTATCATGTCGTTCACTCGAAGTAGATATAGATTGATAGGTATATTATCAAACTATTTGTCCGAATGTATATATGATATATGTGTGAACGAAGGAGGGTATTATGTTCTAGATATTGACCACGTAACTACTTAATGAGCCATATTATGTACAAGACATTGATGCAATTTATTTTCAATAAATGGAACTATATGATAAATCGCTAATTTAACGAAACGAGTTGATATGTTCCATCATCGGTAGTAACTAGTAATTAGCCAAGTTTAGTTCACTTGCCACACTAAAAGTTTTGTTGACCATGTAGTTGAGTTGATGTAAGAAGCATTTTCCATGAAAGACTTTGTAGCTGTAAGGAACACTGGTAATATAATGTATACAAAGGGCACCATTCACCGTCTATGCATATGTTTTTTTGTTTTTTAATTTCTTTATTATGCTTTGAATTAATTCTAGAATCGAGAATAATGAATTAATTCTAGAATTGGGAATAATGAATGTGTGAAAACAAACAATTGAGGAAGAGAACGACATGATAGAGATGATGAACAGTACACTTTATAAAAACGAGTGGATTTCCTATGTAATAATAAAAATTATTTTAAAAGTGTATCTATAAAGTTATAATAATGGAACAATTTGCTAATGAAAAAATTAATTCCGTCTTGTTCGAATTTCACAAATTAAAATGAAATAATTTTTTTAAATATAATCTATTTTAAATAAAAGATATAATAAATTTGTATAGAGTAAAATATAGAGTAATTGATTGGAGTTTAATGATACTGCTTAAACTCTATTGTTGGAGAAATTAACTACATATATAAAGGCTGTGTTTAGTTTGCTACACAAGATAACTAAGTTTAAAAAAGCCCCAAGTTAAAATGTGACATAATAATCTTGTACAGGAATCATTATATCTTGTTTAGTTTCCAACGTAATAAAAATTTTGTCTTCATATTATTTGTAAATTTACAAAAGTAGCCTTTATTTCATCAATATATAGTTTACAATATAATTATTCTTATGAACATCGAAAAATATAAGATATGGATGTCAATTTGATCGCCATGAAATAAGGAATAAATTAGTGTTGTTTATTTATTTTTACCATATAAACTACATGAAATAAAAATGATTTTATGATTTGGTGAAATAAGGATATTTTGGTCTTTTTGCATTTAATAGGGGTTGGATTAATTATATTGGCCTCACATGTTGGATGAATTGTAGTGGGCTTGCAGTTTTATAACAACGGGCCTTGGATTTATTGCGGGCTATATAGTAGTGTTCATATTGAGAGTGAACAAGATTAGTAAGGATAAAAAAGCACTTATCTTGAGATATCCAGCCTAGTGAACACAGCCAAAGGAACTATTGGAGGCGTCAGACTACCAAAAAACCCATCTTTATTTTATTTTATAATATTTGACAACTCCACTATACTGTGTCTTGAAAGATATAGGTTGATAGGTACACACACAGAATTTGACGGAGTCTTAGTTGGTTTAAAATACAAGTATGAAAAGGAGGAAACAAGACTTTGACTGGGTCTAAGCCAAGACAAAGCCATGATGAGGTTGGAAAGCATTTCCATGGCACGAGAAGATAATGAATAAAAAAGCTTTACCGTATATTTATTTGTGTAAAATAGGTTTTAGGCCCAAAAACATGTTTTAAATTAGGTTCAGGCCTCTATCAGAAAATTCGTAGTTTTAAGGATTCTATTTTATGAAATTTAGAGATAAGGACCTAAAATTACGCCAGTGTTATGGAGTGTACATGAACTAGTATTGGAGATTCAGGAAGTGGTACTGTAGACCCATGAAGTGGTAATGTAGATTCATGAAGTGGTACTGGTGAACAGTGAAGTGTACAGCAGAACACTTAAGTGTTTCTGCAGAATCGGGTCCTTAAAACTATGAATTTTCTGACAGGGTCCTAAAAGCTAAATGAAACTTAACATGGGACTTGAATTGTAAATGTCCCCTTTTTCTTCTTTTCACAATTCACTACTTGACTTAGTCTCGTCACTGTTAAAAGAAAAATTTTAAGTCATGCATCAGACAAGTGATGATAAGTCACCATCTTACTGTTTTGACTTAATTAGGACAACCACGGAAAACAGATTCATTCATAGGACTTCGTTCATCATTTCAACCTTAACAAAATAAATGACCAAGAAAGGTGGATACCTCAAACCTCGTAACAAGATATATATCAATTATCAATCATGGAGTTATTTGGCGAATCGCAATGAGGGTCAAAAGGGAAACATGATTTCATTAAGTTCAACGATAGAACTAAGATGAAGGTGTAAGAACAGGGTTGGATGACTTACCACCATTTCGTTTGATTTCGACCAATTTATGTATTTAAGATAACTTTGTGAAGTGATGAATACTCATAGAGGAATGGAATAGTTCAAATAGTCGATAACCTTCTCTTTTTCAGAAATTCCATTCCTCATTTTCCACGACTGATGCAGCTTACCAAATCCCATACTGCTACAACCTAAGTCGTTCCTTTCAGTTACTAACTTACTAACTACTTGTTTCTTAAAGAGTGTGAAATATCAAACTAAGATAATTAAAGGAAAATAGCTGACTCTCCTGCTAGCACAATCTATTTGAACATCATTGGAGGAAAAAGAAAAGGACAAATCTTTCCAGACAGATCAGTTCAACGTTCAACTGCAACCTTAAAAAACTATCCAAGAAGAAATCGAGGGCTTCATCTACAGAGTATTGAGGGTAGATTAGCGATGATGAGTGTGCCTACTATTTGCTTAAAAGTCTCCGGGATATCCCTGACGACCGAGCGACGAATCACCACCATTTTGATAATGGTAGTTGTACCTCGGCATTACGTACTGCTGCGCACCCTGCCTTTGTCGATTCTGATGATGCGAAGTGTTCATAGCCAAAGGTTCGTTTCTTCCGAGCCAATTTGCAGCGCTCTCATTCTGTCGTTACACAAAGAACGTATAAAGAACTATTCAACAAACATAAGAGGAGAGAATGAGGGGTATATACAAATAACATAACTCACCTGCTGAAGTGAGAGTAGTAACTGTGTGTACTCATCGTACGGATAATTCGAACCATGATCATAGTGTAAACCTCTACCAGGGAATGAAGCTGGTAAATCCACGGGGTAATCTCCATGTCGATAAGCATCGTAAGGCAAATTACTTGCATTAACACTGCCTTCGTACTGAGGGAATGCCGCTGCTGCCAAGGATTGAAGATTGGGGTTTTTGCACGCTAATGATTGATTGAAATTTGAAGGCTCGTATACGTAGCTGTGAACGTCTCCGTGGGGTACGAATGACTGTAAATCAAGGTGTTGTTGAGGCAGAGGAGGCTGTGTCTTTCGTATAGCAGCAGCCTTCAAGGCCTGAAACGTCATCAAAGAGAGTGAGTTAAAGGGTATCTATCATGCGAAGTACAGAGCAGATTGTGTTCAATGGATAACGAATGATCGATTGTGTACATATTTTTCGTAAAACAACAAACTAAGATCGTTCTTAAATTAGTAATTGCCGGGAATATTCTAATCTAGTCAATCAAGATTCGTAGAAGCAAGAACAAATATTTGATACAATTGAAGGGAAATAATTGCGCGCGTTATCCTTCGAATTTAAGGTACCTCAGATATGGAAATTGCAGAACCACCTGTCACGGGTAAAGAATTCCCATAAATAGCAGACGTTGGTTGCACAGTTGTATATAATTTATGAGTTGGATCAGGTTGAGCATTTGCAGCCAAAAATGGGCTTGATACCGGGTTTGCATATGATTGCTGTTATCACAAATCAAAATAACGGATATCAGAAAAGAAACAGCAAAGACAAGCAAATTTGAAGATGAAATGATGGTTTTTATAGAAGGCGCTAAAAGATAGTCCATAAAAATCGAATCATTCATATCCTACTTAACAATAACACTGATTTGGACGCACGGCAAAAGTTCCAAACATCCAATTATAAATCAAAGGCAGAAATATTTCACCAGAATATTGGAAAGCAGATCATGATTTTGCACACGTGTACTGGTCTGATTGCGGGCAGCAGAATGAGAATCATTAAATGACTGATCATGAACTGATGAAGTAAGAGAATATTGCTTCGGTTCTTCTGGGCGCGAGGCAACATTCGAATCGTAGATTCCTTCAGGTGCAACATTTCCATATAACAAACTCCCATCGGAGGCATAATCATAACCGGCATATAACTTAGGTCTGCAAAAGAGAATTTTCTGAATTCAAAGGACAAGAAATAAGCAAGCCAAACTCTAGAGTTCACATTCCTTTCTATACCTAGTATTTGCATTATCTGCAAAATATATATGATCCTTGTTACTGCGACCATTTTCCAAGCCACTTTCAAAGCCTGCAGATGTCTCTATTCCAAGCGAGTTAGTGGAACTCTTAGCAGGCTGAAAACTACCAAAGCTCAAGTGTGAGCACTCAGCAGATTGTACTTGCAAATGATCTGGAATAATGACAGAAAGCTCGTCTTCATCAGATGGGAGCTCTCTATCATCATTTTCCAGACCCAGTCTTCGAAGGTCTTTTGTGAATGATGACACTGAATCGTCATGTCCTTCACCTGTTATCGTCGAGCAAACTTCAGAGTTCAAGAGACAATAATAAAGCTCCTCAACATTGTCTAAGAGAGAGATCATAAATTTGTGCTACAGGGCATTGACTGCCTATGACTCATGATATGTAACTCTCAAGTGTGTTCTAAGCCATATAAAAATAGAGATAGTATAAGAAAATCACATCCATGATGCTCGATATCACAATCTAGCTGGGATGATCCCATGCTTCTATGCAACTTATTTTGGAATAGAGATGCACCTCTAGAAACTTGCTCTGGAATCTTCTTCGACGAATTATCATTTGTTTCAGAACATTCAGGGATGCCCTTTTCCTTTTTTTGAACCTTTTCTTTCACATAATGTTGATTAGAGTCATCATATGGCACATCATATTTCTCTGGATGCATTTCGGGATCAACGGAATACTCTAGAACAGAGATCGGTTGTCCATCGGCAGGTTTTCCCAAAGGAGGCCAGTCACTATTGGCAGTTGACTGCACAACAGAAGTTATACTATCAGCTTTCCCTAATGATGGTTGCTCATTTTCAGCAGAAACGCCGTTACTACTGCAATCAACGAAGACGAAATATTAATGAGAACACCACATGGAGTTGGCACAAAAGATATCCGTATCTCTAGCGAAACAAGACCCAATAAAACATGAAAGTGAAAATAAGAAAGACCAAAAGAAGTAAGAGCTTTGATATAACAAGAGTTAACGTTTCGAAGCCAAAAACTCTTCCTTATAACCAAAAAACCGACATGGATGATCCGAGTGTGGTGTTCACGGTATCTTATGTCTTAACCTCATATGGAAATTGGAATTAATAGACTGATTTGGCTGGCCCACTAATAAAAATCTCCGAGATCTGATAGCTATCACCTAAACTAAGGTATCAACGAGTAAAAGTCCCCCAGACAAATACTACTGCAGCACAAGATAAATAATCAGTGTTTGATTAACTCCAAGTTCGATAAGAACAAACCTGCGACCATAATTTCCATTGCTTTTATTATATCCTGGAACATCTAATACTGGTGGAATATAACTCGTATAAGCAGCTGTTCCATCTCCATTCCCATATGTCAGCTTTCCATGCATAGAGCTAGCCTCTACTGTAACGAAAATTCAAATAAGCCAATGCCTTAAAGTCATGCAAGTATTTGAACAAGAGCAATTGAAAACAAAACCCAATTGTACCATGAGTACTGTAATGTGTTGAACTTCCGCGGCCAATGTATCTGTCTGGCCCGTTCCTAATACCTACGCTTGAACTGTTTTTAGTAGAACCACGGATTGGTGTCTTGATAACTTTAACCTAGCAAAACATAATTTCCACGGACAGCTCATTACACCAAATTCAAGCCAATTATGTATCAGTTGTCAGCATACCACAAACGCACCTCTTTGTTCTTTTTCTCTCGTTTTCTCTTCACCTCCAGAAAGCTACCTACAATCATTACTCAAAATCAACTATCAGCAACAGTCCCATATGCATTGTAGAAAGAAGATAGAGACAAGATTCCCTCTTTCAACTCCGACAAGCAGAGAAGGTCGGAACTTTCACACCCCCCAGCTGATTACAGAGAAAAGGAAACTAAAGTCCACAAATACCATTCACTCACATAGACAGGAGAAAGGAAAAAAAAATACAAATCAGACGCCGTTTAATTGTCGAAGGATACACTCTATCCAAGCAAAGAATTAAAGAAAAGAATACCTTGCGCCGTTAGCCGAACAACGGCTTCGTCGGGGTTCATATCGCAATCTTTAAGAGTCGTATAGATCTCCGCTTCCGACAGATCAACAACCTCTTTCACTCGTTGCACAATCTTCCTCGTCGACGGCGACATATCCATGCCTTCACTCATCCTTAAAAATCCCGAATACTTTCGAAGTTACAAAAAAATAAATTTTAAAACCTTTCCGAACTATCGATTACGGAGAAGAACAAAGGATTCGAACAGTCTCCAAGCAACTAGGGCTCGTCGCCTTGTGTACGTATAAAGCAGCGAAAAGTGTCGTATCTGTGTGCGTTGCCGAGTTTTGCTTTCAGCACCTTTTTGGTTCTTTGTGGATGAGAATCGCCTTTAAATACTTGCCTCGCCTCGCAAAGGGTTTTTTGTTTTTTCCTTTCCGATTTTTTATTTTGAATTAATTAATGGGCCTACACGAGCGGATTTGTCCGGGCTTCCGATTAAGTTTTTGTTATTGCCAGCGCAACTTTATGGCAAAATGACATCTTTACCCTCATATAAAAAGCGTCGCCAACACGAAGCACTTATTCACAAGTTTACACTACACTACACGCATTTAAATCCTCGGAGCATCAAGAAATGAGATGACTTGCCATGAAGCTTCTCCGCAACAAACGCCTTGTAATATTCTTCCACAAGAACTCTCTTGAACTTTGTTGGACTTTCATCAGAGGTCAAACTGGGAAATGGGCCTATCTCAAGATCAAATCTTGGATATAAACGTCCCTACGGAGATCCTCTCTTCCTCAGAGTTCACTGCCGCTCGATGCTCAACACTTTGATAGGCGCCGTTACTCACAATCTGCCATACGTCATATGAATTATGATCAAAGAACAATCAGACATATTATGATGATGATAATGATGATGCTTATTGCAGCAGTCTTTTTAGTTATTACCTCCATTATATTGCCAACGTTGACAATAAATGCATCGGAGAGTTGATAAATGGGAACCCAAGCACCGTCTTTCTTGATTTGAAGGCCGTGGGTTTCGTTCACTTGAAGGAGAATTGTCAATAAGCCAGCATTAGAATGATGGCTCAATCCCGTTACGAGCTCTGGCTGTGGACAAGGTGGGTTGTAATTCATCCTCAAGCTTTGACGCATTTCGTCGAACAGGTTTTAGGCTCTAATTCTTCGGCATATTGGTCTATAGCATCCCTGAAGATGAATTGCAGAGGAAACAATTCAAACAAGCCATGGCTTATTAACTGTAACACAAGCAAGGAGAAGAGAAGGCAAGAAAGAGACCTGAGTGATTGTGGAAGCATTGGGATTAAATGAGGTTTCCTTGATGAAGTAACTCCACGAACATGTCGCCCCAATCGAGCTTTTGATTTTCGGATACTACAAACATCTGCCCATAACCCTCAAGTTCTCCAGGCCTTTGACTGAACTTGCTAATGGCAGGTTGAAGAATTTCTTGATTTCCAGCTTCATTTCCTCCAATGTTCGACGGTCCACTCCATGATTGATCAGCTACAGTATAAAAAAGAAAAGCAAACCACAATCAATTCTTGCGCCGAGAAACGCCCACTTGCATAGATGAAATTAAACCTGGAAAAATCCCCAATCTCGGCACGCCTTGTGCAGATCTTCAAGCTCCGAATCAGTGCTCGTTATCTACTCCATATCGATTACTGGGATTTTAAAGACGGCGAAAGGATTTCTGGGATGAGACGATCGATGCCGCCGGTCCGAATGAAACGGTCGGGGACGGAGTGTAAACTGTTCTTGGCAAGCTCTTGCACGTTCGGTCCCTTAGAAAGAGCCTCCTTGATTCAATATATCTTGCTCCATTGCTTTGACCCGACCCGATTCAAATGATGCCTTGAACTACATCGTCGTCGTTTCCAAAGTACAGACAGCTTCACTACTTTTTCCTTGCAATTTTAGATAAACTAGGTATGCCCCGTGCGATCCATAGTTTGTTGCCATGAAAATTGGATTATTATTCAATTATTAAGATGGATTTTCTCCTTCAGTTATATACATTAATCATTCCATTTGGTATTGAAAGCCGAGTGCGTGCGGGTTATTTTTAAGAGATTTTTTAGTTTATAAATCTATTGTTATCGACCGAGATCCGCGACCTGCCCATTTCTTTTATAGTGAACCCGAGATCCGCCTCAGAAAAAAACTGCACGCATTTATAAATTTTTTCTATGTAGTTATTATTGCGATGCACGGGGTAATTTCTGTCATGAAAATTGAAAAATTATTCTATTAAGATGGATTATCTCTGTCAATTAATTATATACATCAATCATTCCATTCGTAATTAAAAGCGGAAAAGTAACTCCTTAATTTAAATACGGTGAAACATGTTTTCATCAAATACAATTGTGTTCATAATGAACGACGATAGGGTATGTTGGTCGGTGGTGTTGAAAACACTGTGGTATACTATGTAGGTGAACCCGTTATCTTCTACGCCGTCTTCTTTGATGCTCATAATATGCTTATAAGAGGAAGGTTAAATCTCTTTTCCTAAATTATGCATATCACTTTCAAAAGCTTTAGTCTCAGATAACACAAATGGCGATTCTCGAATTGGCTCCATGATACTATGTTGCAACATTACATTTCAGATAATCTCTTCCCGAGCAAAAGTGTACCATTCTTAGACTCAATATTTTATGTTATCATTCATGAGATAAGACACCAGCGTCATCCATATGATGCAGATCAAATTCGAAGTCCGATACCAAAATTTAATGGAAATGCAGAAGTTTGTTTTGATCTTGTTGCGAAACTTCGTAAGACTGATTCAGTGTAAGACTGTAAACAACTCGAAGACTGCTCATTTGCGCGACTGCACTTGAAGAAGGCTGCAACAATTTGTATGACTACAAACTTCGTAGGAGTACTTCAGTATAAGACTGCAAACTATAAGACTGCTTAATTGCGCTTTGACAATTTTGGAAGACTGCAGTAATTTGTAAGTGTATGACTGCGAACTTCGCAAGATTGTTGTAACTTGTAAGAGTGTACGACTGCGAACTTCGTATGACTGCAATGATTTGTAGGAGTGTACGAATGTGAACTTCGGAAGACTACTTCAGTGTAAGGCTGCGTACAAATGTAAGACTGCTAACTTGTGCGACTGCAATTTTGGAAGCCTACCGTAATTTGTATGACTATCTGAACCGAAATCATTAAATATGTGTCTACATATAAAGTAATCTTCCAATAGATAAAGATAACATTTACGTTATCAGCATAAGACAAATAGCTGAAAAACACCTATGTTCAGAAGCTAACTAAGAAACTAAATTACAACACATTAAGCTGTAAGGAGAAAATAGTCGAACAACGCCCTAAACCCCATCGGTTTCATTCCCATCCAACTCTAACATTGTAGTTTCTTGATTAAAAAACGGCCACAAATGAATCATTGAAGTCATCGATGTTTTTGACGTACCCATGAGCACTCGCCAACCATTTTTTCTTGTTAAAACGCACAATCTCGTACAAAGCTTTGTCAAACACTTGAAAGACCTTTCTCGATGACGGCACAAAGCAACATAACATTGAGAAACCCATCTTTTAACGCAGATTTCTATGTCCCACGTCCCAAGTTTCTAAGAAAACCATTAATGAGGTTAATGAGATAAAAAAAAGTAATGACTTGTATGAAAAATGGGACTTTACTACCGGTAGTGAAAAGTTTACATTTTTATGCTAGTTCTTCAAGCCTTAGAGGTCGGTCTGAACAGCTTTGACACGGCTAGCAGTAAACTCGATGTTCTGCTTTAGTCTCCGTATGCGCCCGATTAACTCGTATGCAAACCAGACGAATCTTGGAAATGGGATTTCTCATAATCAAACAAAAGATCAGTCGAATCGAATAAATCTTGCAAAACAAAAGCCATTGCTTGGCGAACAAAATGGCAATGCACGGGTTATTTTTTGTCATGAAAATTGAATAATTATTCAAGTAAGATGAATTATCTCTTTCAATTATATACATCAATTATTCCATTCGTAATTAAAAGCGAAAAAGTAACACAACTCCTTAATTTAAATACGGTGAAACATGTTTTCATCAAATACAATTGTATTCATAATAGACGACAATACGGTATGTTGGTCGATGGTGTTGAAAACACTGTGGTATACTATGTTGGTGAACCCGTTATCTTCTACGTCGTCTTCTTTGATGCTCATAATATACTCATAAGAGAAAGGTTAAATCTCTTTTCCTAAATCATGCATATCTCTTTCAAAAGCTTCACTCTCGGACAACATAAATGATGATTCTTGAATTGGCTCCATGATAATATGTTGCAACATTACATTTCAGATAATCTCTTCCCGAGCAAAATTGTACCATTTTTAGACTCAATATTTTATGTTATCATTCATGAGATAAGACACCCGTGTCATCCATAGAATGTTGATCAAATTCAAAGTCCGATACCAAAATTCTATGGAAATGCAGAAGTTTGTTTCAATCTTGTTGTGAAACTTCGTAAGACTGCTTTAGTGTAAGACTCAAACAACTGTACGACTGCTTATTTGTACGACTGTACTTGTAGAAGGCTACAACAATTTGTATGACTGCAACTCGTAGGACTGCTTCAGTGTAAGACCGCGAACTATAAGACTGCTTAGTTGCGCTTTGGCAATTTTGGAAGAATGCAGCAATTTGTAAGAGTGTAGGACTGCGAACTTTATAAGATTGCCGTAACTTGTAAAAGTGTACGGCTGCGAACTTCGTATGACTGCAATGTACGACTACGAACTTCGTAAGACTGCTTCAGTGTAAGGCTACGTACAAATGTATGATTGCTAGCTTGTGCCACTGCAATTTTGGAAGACTACAGTAATTTGTATGACTATATGAATTCGAAGTCATTAAATATGTTCCACATATAAATCAATCTTCCAATAGATAAAGATTTAATCTTGACGTTCTCAGCAAAAGACAATAGCTGAAAAAACACATATGTTCAAAAGCTAACTAAGAAACTAAACTACAACACATTAAGCAGTAAGGAGAAAATAGTCGAACAATGCCCTAAAACCCATCGGTTTCATTCCCATCCAACTCCAACATTGTAGTTTCTTGATTAAAATAAACAGTCACCAATGAATCGTTGTTCATACAAAATGTATTTCGATATCTTTTGACGTACCCATGAGCCCCCGCGTACCATTTTTTGCTGTTTAAAGCACAAAATCTCACATGGACCTTTATTCAAACACTTGAAAGACCTTTCTCGATGACGGCACAAAGCAACATAACAGTGAGAAACCAATCTTTTAACGCACATTTTCTATGTCCCACGTCCATTTTTGTGCTAAATCTTCAAGCCTTAGAGGTCCGTCTGAACAGCTTTGACATGGCTAGCTGTAAACTCGATGTTCTGCTTTAGTCTCCGTATGCGCCCGGTAAACTCATATGCAAACCAGAGGAATCTTGGAAATGTGATTTCTCATAACCAAACAAAAGACCAGTCAAATCGAATAGAGCTCACAAAACAAAAGCGATTGTTGCTCCCAGAAGCTTGAGCGGCTGAAAGTAACTCGACAGAAAATAAAACTACAGCAGCATTACCCCGAAATAGCCCAGGTTCATAAAAATATAAATAAATAAAACAACACAACAATTATTACAATTGTCGTAATAAAATAGAATTCAAGTTCTGTTCATACAGTCAAAGAAAAAACAACAAAAAGCATCATTTCTTTACGTCATCTGTACTTGAGAAACAAATATCTGATAAACAAATAGAATAAAATAACGACATAGAAAAACCCATTAAAAACGTCATGCAAACATAGCAATAATAACTGCGCTATTATCGCCATATCTTCAACCTAATCAATACTCTATATTGGAAAAAAAAGGAACCGCCAAAACTACCGTATGAAATGCAACAAACAACTCATTAATCCGTACAGAAAAGACACAATCTTTAACCACAAAAATATAAATAAATAATGCAACAATTATTTCAAGTTCCGATTACGACAACTGTTGGAACTTGCGAAAAAAGATGTTTCATTTGTGTTTGCGTTCAGCTTAGGTTTTTTTTTATATTGCACAACATTCGAAAACAAAAAAACTAAGATATTGCAGTGAAGAAGGTAACTATACTTGGAAAATCTACCAACATTAAGTTGCAAACATAACTTGTTTCTATGGAAACATATTCTCCTCCTTCATCAAAACCCCAGCTTCCAAATGCTCCTACTTCTTCAGCACCTGCGCCGACGTCATTAAAGAACCTCGTTTCAATCTCACCTCATTTAAATCCACATCCACAAACCCTGATAATACCTCTCGAATTAATCAGATAGCATAAAACAGAAGAACTAATGAATATTTAGTAATTCAAACAAACCATTAATATTTATAAAATGTCGAGGGTTTACAATGATATTATCATAAAGCTCTTGAATAGTTTTTGCTTCTGCTTCCGATAAGGAGCTTGTTGAGATTCATCCTCCATATGAGATACCTTAAAGATTTTGAGTATTGATTGATTTCTGCTAAAACAACAAAGGCTGAAAATGAATACAAATATGTATTATAGGCGAAGAGGCCACTCACGTTGGTATCATCTTGAGAAAACTCCGACTTTTCTACTAATCAAAACCCTTCCAATCTTAGAACGATTGCGAGAACTAACCAGCTTATTTCCAACTGAAGTAGTTCTAGCTAAACCATTCCTCATTGGTTTCGTCCCAATTGTGCTTGAATGTCTTTTGAAGCTTCCATATTCCGACCCCAATCGAAATGATATTAAAGCAATAGAGAAAATTTTATCAAAGATAATCGAAATCTTGGTGGATGTTGAAACCTATTTAGACGAATTTATGAGAGAGAAGCGAACCAAGAATACTCACATAATTTAAGCAACCACCACCACAGTTCGCGTCTCAGAAGCCCAATAAAAAATCAAAATTTAAAAAATTAGTTTCTCTTTCAGATCGTCTACTTCGTTTTCTACTTCATTTCACATTCGGTCTTCTTCTCCCATCAATCAAGCAACCACCAGTGATGAGCGAATCGTAAATAAGCTACGAATAACTTCATCGGGGAAGTCGAACTCCCAAATCAGAGCAATAAACATGAAGCTAAACTGCCAAAAAAGGCGATGTATAAGTACTCAGAGCTCCAAAGTTTGAGACTGATATTGCTCAGTTGTTACAATCAACTTACCACAATACGAATGGTGATGGAAACAGCGTAGATCTGCCCAAATGAAGAAAGAAATCCCTCATAAGTAAATCAGTTCCATTTCAGACCAGAATCAAAAAAAAGGGAGGAAGAAAGAACTCGAACCGTGTAATTCTTCATCCTCTGAAAAATAGCTCGACTGGTCAAAACTGCGCTGATTATTAGACTGAGCACGGGCTCGGTCAACACAATGTCAAAAGCGCTCCTCGCAGCATCATAGCATCGGCCACAGCTATGCCTATGTCGGCCTTTTTCAGGGCAGGCGCCTCGTTCACGCCGTCGCCCGTCATCCCAACGATGTGCTTCCTCTCTTGGAGCTTCTTCACTATTTAGTACGTGTGCTCTGAAAAACCGCAAGATCATCAATCAGCATACTTAATCACTCCGAGTTTCTTGAGAAAAATGGAAAATTCCAGGGGTTTTTTTAAACCTGGGAAAACCCCGGCGAAACCATCAGCCTTTTCGATCAGTTCTTCGACGGGCAAGCCATCTATGGATTCGTCCTTGTGCTGTCCGAGCAGAGAAGCCGACGGGTACATGTTCGTCCCCATTCCTAGCACAGTTTCCTTACCAATGGCAAGTTGATCGCCTAAAAATAAAGAAAGAAAGAAACAAAGAAACGCTTTTTTAAGGCCTAATTTTGAAGCGGAAGCGTCGTTCTGTGTCGTAAGAAAGACTTACCAGTGATCATCTTAACGTTGACGCCGAGGTTGAGAGCTTGTCTATGGTTTCTGCACTGTCGTGCCTCGGAGGATCGAAGAGGGACAATAGCCCGACGAATTGCCATGGCCCACCTGGGCTGCCCTTCGACTTCTCAGGTTCCTGGTAAAAAAAAAACAAAATCTTGTCTGAATATACTGATGAAGAAACTGCTAAGTTTTTCGTATCGTAATCATATATGCAGATATGTAATAAAACCTGTCTTGCAAGCACTGCGTCGGGGAAATTAAGCTTAGCTTTGCTACCTCTGATCCTCTGAGCCTCAGCGTCGTAAGCCATCGCAACTTCCTCGGCTGTGTTGAAAGTGCCGAGCCACACACGGCCGCCTTTGATAGGGTCGCGAATCTCAACCGCCCACTTTCCCCACGGGCGTCGACGGATTCCACGGTACTCGTTCTTTCGCTTCCTTTTGAAGGGCTTTCCTGTGCTTTCAACACATTCTGCAGAGAAATTGGGGGCGATTGATAATCGAAGACGAAGCGTAGAGGAGAAAAGCACAAATAAAGAATTTCACTGTAGCATCCCCCAATCGAATAATCCAAAATCGCATGATCGTCAATCGAAGTCTTAAGACTACGACAGAAAGACAATCGTTACCAAGCTCTTCTCTGCATTAACCAAGCTTTCCACTTTCGCAGCGTCGACGCAGTGCTTGAAACCTCTGAAATCAGCTGCGAATTCGTCATCTGAACCAGCCACAGAATAGTACTTGCAATCAGTAGGACAAACCTACAAAACCGAAGTGAATTGTAATAAAGATCAAATCTTGGCAAAACAATCTCTAAATTTGGTTCCTTACCTAACTGCAGCCAACAGTTTTGGAGTTTTTTTTCCCTGAATTCAGACAAGGGCCCTGCAGCAAACACATCAAATCCCATCTCAAGATTAACTGAGATCGAAAGAAATCCTTTTTTTGCTTCTTCCATGGTAAAGAAATGAATTTTACCTGGTCCCATATATGATACTTCGATCCAATAATGTTAGCAGTGATGATTCCTATTAAACTGTCTTCTGCCCGAGCCATTATGCTCCTCGCATTTTGTACTACGACGAATTCGGACCTTCCCTTTCGCCTTCTATGATGGGCCATGGCAAAGCATTCGATTTTGTCTTCCATGTCCTTCCTAAAAGAGATGTAAGATCATTCAAAAACAAAAACACTTACGGTAATTCATGATTCATTTCATATAGATTAGCCGCAATGTCAAATCGATTCCAAGAATCAATAAACCAAACATATCAAAGTCTTAAACACAAACTACAATATGTTCTTACATTGGTATAAAGAGTGTACAAAGTCCCTCATAGGTGACTAAAGAACTGTGAGCACTCTGTAAATGTTGTCTCGAAATTGAGCCAAGACCATCGTTGTGATAATCGTCGTCGTTTAGAGAAAAGGGTCGTTGAGAAACTCCCAAACGGACGAACGATTAGATATCTTAGCCAAACATTTCTCGACGACGTATGCATCTCAAGATCCTTAACTCTGTACAGAGCATCAGGTTTCTTGCCCTAAGGGTGTGTTTGGTCCGCGGAAATCGGCGCGGAAAAGAAAAGTGTGGTGGTACGCATCGAATCATTGTACATTACGGTTCACGTGTCGTACAATCATACTTTTTCTTTTCTTTTCCACGTCAAAATTCACGAACCAAACGGACCCTAAGAGAAAAACAGAGACCTCTCACAGAAAATTACAGATTTTTAAGACAAACAGAAGATTTCATTTCTCACCGAGACGAATTTATTGTAAATCTGGGGGGGATTTGCGCATTCGCTGTAAGGATACTCGAAGGTCGCCATCTCCAATACGCACATTCCAAACGAATAAACGTCGGCCATTTCGTCGTATTCCTCTTCGTAAACCTCAGGCGCCATTCCAAGCTCGGTGTTTTACCATCTCCAGGGAGGTGAGAAACAAAAAAGGATGGGTTGTGGGAGAGCTTCGTATCGTGAAGAGAAGGGCCAAAACTGTTCAGCTCCTTAATTGAATAGTTTTTTGGGCTGTTCAGTTGCCAATTAAATGGGACAATGAATCGGACAATGTATATTTACTATTTTGGGTTGTTCCGGGCAAAAAAACAATCAAAGGCTTCCTGGAATGACACGTCAGTGAAATCCGACGACTCCAAACCGGAACCACCAAATATTATCGCCGGAATTTTTTTTGCGCAATCTTATTGGCTGGGGGACCGTTGCTGACGTGGCATGCCCAGGAGAGTCCCCATCCAACTTTTATATATATATATTAGATAAAAAGAACAAACATGGGCTTATTGGCCAAACCCAACAAGTTCGAGTGGGCTTCACTAACGATGTTTGAATTTTCGGGCTTGTTATGGCGGTGATGTAGACAACTTCGAAAACTGACATTTAACTGCTCGGCTTAAATGAAAGTACAGTTGAAGTTGCATCGAACAAAAGAGCAATCGACATGGCTCAATTAATATGCAATGCATTTTGGTCAAATTTACAGCTTAGAGTTTGACATTGTCAATCTTACTCGAGTTTGCAAGCTGCACAGTACTCATCGGTAACTAATAACACAGCGCAGTACTTTGTTGGCTGCGTTGTCTTAGTCATATGAAGTAGTAAGACTTTCTCACTGAGTTCGGCTTCATTTTACAGTTGGAACGACGATGGGTTTTCCCATTTAAATACGCGTGAAGTTAATGCATAAAGAACTATCTAACCACTTTGGATCTAATGATACAAATGTCAAAAAGGGTTGTGATAAAAAGTCAACGGCCGACTCTCATTTACCACCTTGTCTGTGCAGCAGAATCCGCAGCTATAAATCACATGCAAAAGCCCATGCCTTATACTCCATGCAAAAAGTACTATCAGCCTTCAGTTCATAAATTAATTCATAGCATATACCAACGAAGAATATGGCACTGAATAGCAGATTGATTGCACTTTGTGTTCTTATCGCATCGCTTTTTCTGAGTTTGTTCAGCGACTTTTACGTCGTCCTTGCACAGCCGCAAGTGCCATGCTACTTCATCTTCGGCGACTCGCTGGTCGACAATGGTAATAACAACAACATCAATTCACTGGCTAAGGCGAACTACTTGCCTTACGGTATCGATTTTCCCAGAGGCGCGACGGGCCGTTTCTCAAACGGGAAAACCACCGTGGACGTAATTGGTAATAAGACCATTTCCCTTCTTCGTCTTTCGAAAATTCGTTTTTCGTATTTCTTGAAACGGTAATGGTTTAACGATTGATCTGACGATTTGAATATATTGCGACAAAAAAAAAAGCGCAACTGTTAGGCTTCGACGACTATATCCCGCCTTACGCATCCGCCCGCGGCCAACAAATACTCAGAGGCGTAAACTACGCTTCTGCTGCTGCTGGGATTAGATCAGAAACTGGACGCCAACTGGTAATAAATAATGAATCGATAAAGCGATATTTTCCTTTTTTTCTTTCTTTCGATAAAAATGTAAGAAGATTTCCGTGCGCTTTTTTTTTTCCAGGGAAATCGAATCGACTTCACGGGCCAAGTGAACAACTACAAGAACACCGTGGCGCAAGTGGTGAACATACTCGGCGACGAAAGCACAGCAGCAGATTACCTCAGCAAGTGCATATACTCGGTTGGCGTGGGAAGCAACGATTATTTGAACAACTACTTCATGCCTTTGTACTACTCGACTGGCAGACAGTACACACCTGAGCAATACGCCGATCTTCTTATTCAGCAGTACAGTCAGCAGCTGCAAGTTAAGCTCTTTCCCTTCCAAAATGTTCTTATATAAGAGACAACAGTTCTTGAATTTCTTTTTCTGTTTCTTTTTTGATGTGTGAAGGTTCTGTACAACTATGGAGCTAGGAAGTTTTCGTTGATTGGGATAGGGCAAATCGGATGCAGCCCAAATGCGTTGGCGCAGAACAGCCCTGACGGGAAAACGTGCGTTCAGAGAATCAATTCTGCGAATCAGATATTCAATACAAAGCTTAGGGCGCTCGTCGATACTCTAAACGCCAACTTTAGAGATGCAAAGTTCGTCTACATCAATGCTTATGGAATTTTCCAGGATCTTGTACAGAACCCTTCAGCCTTCGGTAAAAAAAAAAAAAAAGAACCTTTTTCGCCTTTCTTTTTCGAAGCAGTCGATTTGAATGGGTTTTTGTTTTTGTTTAATCAGGTTTAAGAGTGACAAATGCTGGTTGCTGTGGAGTTGGGAGGAACAACGGGCAAATAACGTGTCTGCCCTTTCAACCGCCGTGCGCTAACAGAAACGAGTATTTGTTTTGGGACGCTTTTCACCCCACGGAAGCTGCGAATATAGTTGTTGGGAGGAGATCGTATCGAGCCCAGAAATCGTCGGATGCATATCCCTTCGATATTAGCCGTTTGGCTCAACTCTGAAGACTTCAAACCAAGGCTATCTATCTAGTTATATGCGCATGTCCTAAGCTAAGACATGGTCATACGCTGTCTACCGAGTTACTAAAGAAGTGTAATATTATTACCTGTATTCTAAAGTTTTGCATGGAAGCCAAAAACCAATATATGGTGACTGTATCATGCTTGAGATACTTCTTCCTAGTAAAGAATTAACAGAGTTGAACAAGTGAAGCACAGCTACTACGATTATGATCAACAACCATAATGTCAAGCAGCTATCGAAGCAACAATGGATTCTTTTTCAGGATTTAATATGGCACATTTGAACTAATACTGATTAAGAACTTGGTCAACGAGATTAATTTCGACTGCCCAAAGTTGAGCCGTCTTTGCTCCAATCTGAAACCTGAAAGCATTTTATCACCTGAAAAAAGCCAAAAAAGGACTTTAGTTTGACGTGGAATAAGATAAGTGTTTAAAGCCAGTAAAAAAGACCTTCCAACGCTTTCGATGGGCAAAGCTATTGTAAATGGCCTCAAGCCGAGGAATAATGTGCTTAAACGTCGGCCGATGGGATGGTTTTTCGCTCCAACATTCCTCGATCAAACTGACAAAGAAATTGCAGTGTTCATAGATTTAACTATCATGATAATTGCAAAATTAACCGCTAGCTAAAGAAAAAAGAAAAAAATAGAACTTTAGATTACCCTCTTAAGCCATGGGCATACAACTTTGCAGGAGCTCTAAAAGGAGGCCGCTCTCCTGCAACATAGGATTTTGGAACTTCGTCTTCTTGCTTCGAATGAAATGGTGGACATCCTTCAATCATCTAATGAATTACCAAAGCCAAGACACGTATATTGTCAGTAAACAACCCTATCAATTAAAGAAACTACAACTTATTCAAACTCCCATTACCTGTTGCAAAATCAAGGCGAATGAGAAAACATCTACTTTGGTATCGTAATCTTCATTTCTAAACACTTCAGGTGCCATATAACGACCTATTGGAGAGTTATTTCAATTCGTGATCCAGCTATTATACCCATTTAATTTCGGTTCAGGTGAATGGAATACGTATCGCATTACTATTTCTAAATAGCTTGAAAACTCACAAGAAGTTTCATGGCAGTTAAGAGGTTTGTCTTCTTTAACTCTGCTTGAAACTTTAAGAAGCTTGCTAACGCCAAAGTCAGCAACTTTAAGGTGCCCAGAATCATCCCTCAAGATATTCCTGATATTTCAAACGTAAGAGTATAATAAATGCTTTTAAGGAGCAAACCAGTCAATGGGAATTACCAGAAACAAACTACCTAATATTCTTATCTAAACTTACGAAGGTTCAAGATCGCAATGGATGATTGCTTCTGGTTTATTTTCATGTAGATAGTTCATTCCCCTGAAAGAACAGCCATAATGAAACAAGCATTACTTTCCACTCCAAGCATATAAATAATCAGTCAACAGAAACTAACATTTAACACATCAGCATTATTATGATATGACTGACCTCGCTATATCCATAGCAAACCTTAGAGCTGTTGGGGTTTTAAGCGAGCCTTTTGTTTTCAAGTATTCGTTAAGGTCACCCTATGTATGAATTAAATTATTTTGGAAATTACACAAGAACATTTCATACCATATAGGCAGTAAAATGAAAGAAGCAATGCTGAAATGATTTGAAACTATTCCAAGAACTTACCTTTGGTAAGTATTCTGTCACAATCATCATAGGACTGCTTTGAGTCACCGCTCCAAGGAACTGAACAACGTTTGGATGTCTTATTTTCTGAAGCAACTCAAGCTCATCTCCAAAAGCCTTACTGGATAGAAAAAGAAGATAAAAATCTTTTCAATTAGGAGATCGGTGATATGCAAAGAAGTACCATATATTGATAGACTTACAGCTTATCATCATCGGCATAACCTTCCCAAAACGTTTTCACTGCAACTTGTGTCCCTCGCCAAGAAGCTACCCTATATGTTCCCTGGAAAGTTTCCATTTGCAATATTGTTCGGATGAGCTCATTGAGAAACATGATTGTTTCCACAATCATAAATTCTACAACAAGTATTTCCACGATGAATATAATGAATGATGATTAATGGTGTACCTTTGTGATCTCCACACTCTTGGTAAAATCAAGTTCTCTGGGATCAATCTCATATTCAGGTACGTCACGGGCATTGTCAACACGCATCAGAGGCATCTAATGGAGTCGAAAACTAGGACAAGATAACCAATGCTTCGACTTGAAAAAATTAAATGGAAAATGCAGCATAAAAGTGAAATTACCAAACGTTTTGCACCATGCTTCTCCAATAGTTTTATAACGTCGTGTTTCTTATAATGTATGGCATCTGCAAGAGGCTGTTTAAGAAACGTAGCAGATTAAAAATACTAACTTGGCGAGATAAATCCCAACAACGATATAAGATACAATAGGTATTCCAAAAAAGATAGATACGCAAGCAGTCAAGCACAAATCATATCACTTTGATCATCTCTTGCGCTTCTGCACACTAACCATCCATTCCAAACAACAACAAAATAAAACCTCCCACAACAGCAAGAGGAGAAAGGATTTTAACCTTCCATATTTGCAAAGGAAAATCAAATACTACAACATAAATGCCTATGCACACGCACACACACACACAGAGAGAAATCAATGAGCCATGAATCAACTGCAAATGCTATAAAATCCACGCTGCTTACCGTGCTCCCCCAGCGATCTTTGGGATCCACCTCAGCATTATTCTCAAGCAACATTTTTACCACGTCGTCATACCCCTGGCAAGCTGCCACGTGGAGTGCAGTCCGATGATCAATGTCCCTGAAATTCACATCAACGCCACTGTCCAAAAGCTCCTTAATGCTGTCCAAATCGCCCTCATTTGCCATGTACATGAGTTTCAAGCCAGGATCGATATCACCCACATCTCCACCACCATCATCAGCCGTTTCATTGCCTACGCCGTTTTCCACTAAATGTAAATCTTCAAGGGCATCGGCGAAGTCGTCGTCCCTCAGCGGCGCCAGCGACGACTGCTTCCACATTTTGTACTTGACAGTGTTCTCTGAGTCCATTTGAGTGTAGGGTTCAATCTAAAATCCAAATTAGATCTGATAAACCCCTTCAACGATGACAAAAAAGAATGCCTCGTTACAGAAAAATGACAAAGCCCAGATATGTAACGGTTAGGAGATGATAGTTCAACAACTACAGAGAGCTAATGAAAAGGATATTTATAAAATCAAGGACCAGCATTGAAGCTCTAGATTTTGGGGACAATTAAGAAAGAGAGTAAAACGCACGAGAATCACGAAGACCTTTTTATGGGAGCAAAGCATAACATACGCGTAGTTGTGTGCTTGCGTGTGTGTTCTATTCCATCACCCAAAAAGTAACCGACGGCTTATGTTTGACGACTGCCGACAAAACACGGTGCTGTCGAATATGTCTTCGGGTCGTGACAGGGTGTCCGAATTCTTTGATGTTATTGAAAGAAAAACGATACATTTTCGAAAAGTTAATTAAATGAAGGTGGAAGATGACGATGAGTTTTAAGAAAGTATAAAAATATGAACTTTGCCAACGTAAAGAATCATTTTTTTTTCGCGCAAAACTTCTTTATTTTACGAGTTGACACATAGCTATACTCGTCGGATTCTTATAAAGTTGATCTCTTTTCAAAGCTAACTCCATCTATTCGTAGCAGTAAAAATCATCTCTATACGATATTTCTGTGTTTGTTAGGAATTTTTGAATATCGGATACAATTACGTTGTCATCCAAGTTTTATTAGTGTAAAAGATTACAAAGCATAAGTTGAACTTATTCCAACAATTGAAAAATCAAGCAAGAACCCAACAGTTCACACAAGTTATTCGCACAAATAAAGAAACACAAAAAGACGCTGTCTTTACTACTTGGCAACCTTAATGTATCCAACATGAGACCGGTTAGAAACCATGACCAAAGTCCCAATCTCAGGCACCACCAAGCACTTGGAAGACTCAACCCTGTAAAACAATCCCAAACACTTGCAATCTCTGCTGCACTTATCTTTACACTGCGCCAAGCTCATTGGCCCAACACCTTCATCATACTCACTCGTATAATGGTCCACGCCATCCACCTTGTAATAATCCACATTGCTAGCGCTACTGCCCTTGCAAGGCTGCAGCTTGGGCGGTTCACAAGTCTTGCTCCAACCCATCAGCCCTTGAGGCTTAGGGCAAGCCACGCACTGCTGATCCTCGTCGCAAACTCCTAAAGATCCACACCTTCTTGGCAATTTGCATTCGCTAGCTACCCCATCATCACGGTCCAAGAGTACGTAGGTGACCTCCCATGCCCCCCAATCAACGTTTTCATCGTAAGTGTAGATTCTTAGGTTGCCGTCTATATCGACCCTTAGCATGGAGTAAGTGCTGTTGTACTTGGGCCTAGTTAGAAGGCTCGTGCCTGAGCTGTCTGAGTTGGTGAAGTTGTACGTAAAGCCCAACTCGAAAGCAAAGTTTTCATCGTATTCTGACCGACAATAGAATGTGAGGTGATCCAAAGCGACTTGTCCTTCCCCAAACATGTCTGATTTGTAGTAAAGGAGAGGGCTTTTTGAGTTCTTGCTCTGATAGTACATGGCCCAGTTATTCTGCTCCATGGCGAAGCTGTACGGTCCATCTATGGGTTGCTCCATGGAGTATCTGCTGACGAGGCGATTTGGCCCTGATGGTTTCAATGTCTGGCCCACCAATAGCGTGTCAGTTGGATGATCGAAGCTCTGCCATACGAACCTACCCTTAGCATCGTACAATACGAGGTTGCCGTTTCCCAGCAAGTTTAGCCCAACCACGCCTTTGTTGGCCGTGTTGGTCTGCCAAGCTACTTTCCCATCAGCATCGGCCAAGACTAAATTCCCATCTCGGCCGAAAGTCAGCGTGGCATTTTCTCGAACAGGTTTCCCGCGATTCGCGTCCCAGACCCATCTCATGATAGATTCCGTTCGGCGATGGCCCATGCGTATTCCGAGGATGAAGGCGTCAGGCGTCGAATTGTAGAAACATAGCGCAAACTGGGAAGTTTGGACGCTCAGCACTCTGTAATACGCCAAGTACTCGACGGTGTACTCGCCGAATTCGCCCTCGTTGACGTACTTGAATGTTCTTGAAGGAGGAACGGCGGCATTGGAAGCGATGAAAAGAACCACTGCGATGGAGAGAAGAGTAAGAAACTTTGACGAAGGCATTATTACGATCGATTTGTGTCGTTGAGCATACAACAGACGACGGTCTATTTATAGGCATATCCATGCCCGAAAACCATCGACTGATTCCCACCATTTTCCGCTGCAAGCAATGGTGTTTGAATATAGCGATTGCCGACATTGACGGTGTGATATGCTAAGTACTCTAGAGTACAATACAGCACGGCCATGTTATAATATTTCAAGTTGATCAGAGAGATTTAAGAAAGTCAAAGAAATGATAAAAGTCAACGATTCTTCGGCATACTATTTAAGTATTTATAGCTAGCTATTAATGATCTATGGATTGTATGATGTATCCATTATTTATTTATTCTTTTCTCGTTGTGAATTCGGCGTAATTTTCGCACTCCGAATAAGTTAAAATATTATATATATATTTAAGGAAAAAGAACAAATCTTATCTCCAACAGCTGTGAAATGAGATATAACGTGGACACTACTAGTCGATCATATCCATTTCATAAATAGAATAATCAAACTAAGAATACACCTACAAAAAAATTCTCATCAAATTGAAAAAAAGAATATTTCAAAAGCCAAACGTCGTGCCGAACGCTGCATGGTGGCATTAACGTAAAATAAAACCCGATAATTCTACTAGGAAAAAAAAAACAAAAACAAAAAGCTGCAATTCAGCGAGGAAATCAAGGCAAAACAAAACGACGAATTCAATCAATCATCTTTGTCCAATTCGAGCTCCTTCAAGTACCCAGCACATTCCGGCGCGGCGGTCTTCTTGGTGAAGCCGAGGGGATTGGCCATGCGTGACTTGTCATGGAACCCACTGTTCCTCGTCAGAACCACCTTCGAGCTCGGCTTAGCCCAGCCGTCCTGAACCACCTCGGCGCAGTCCGGCCGGCTGCTCTTGACCAGCGTGACGGCGCACTCTTCGTCTTCGTGGTCGCCCTGCACCGTGAGATGGTACACGCCTTTCTCGTCGGTCACGCCTTCCATCGAATAGGTGATGTTATTTTCTCCTTCGCCCTTACACTGAAGCATCACGGTCGCCCCAGCCATGGGCTCGCTGAGCTTGTTGATGAAATCAGTGCGGCAAACTTCGCAGTAAACCTCTCCCTCGACGTAGAATCTTGAGGCGGCGGAATGAGCGACGTTTAGGACAGATGATAAGCACAGAATAAGCCCGGCGAAGACCATTGTTGATTTCGCTAGAGTTGCCATTTTTGTTTCTTTTATCCTCCTTATGTTTGCTTTCTTCGGCTTCTGTTATGAAGAACTCATTGCGTTTCATTAGTATATATACTGCTCGGCGGTTAGTTATGTGAGGCCGAGCTCGTTTCTATGTTCGTCTGACTGCAGATTTCATGCTCCACCAATAGATCAAGAAATAGAAAAGCAACCAAATATAGTAAAGGACGATATTAAAATCAAGAAAGGTAATAATAGTAAAGAATTTTCTGTAGAACAGTGAAAAACGGAACTTTTATTCGCGAAAGGCGACATAGGTTGACACTATTGCATTGCAGTCTATGGTTGTCTGTCTTCTTGCGCCAGCTTCAAGAATGGTCTTGAGTGTGGCGGACTGCGAAATCTGACACACTGTAGATATTAACTAGAAAAGGATTGAGTTTTTGGATCATGTCTTTATCTCTTGACAAGCCCATACCAAGTGACCATTCCGTTTCCTCCATATTTGTCTATTTCTAGATTCTTGCTGACGTCAACTACTATATATAGCACTTATAGATAGATACAAAATGTTGTAGTCGATGAGGCATACCATTCTGAGAATAGAATCTCGGCCGTGAATGTGATAGTACGATTTCCGGCGACTGTGTCGTTCTTTGCTCAAATATCAAGCAAATCGGTATTCTGATGTTGTGATTAAATTATTTTTTTTTCATTCATGTGGAAATCGATCTTGTGAAGAAGAAAGATACGAAAGAAAAGGAAAAGATTGATTCTCTTGCTTTGACGTAATTTTTATAACTCTCTTTGTCAACGGTGCTTGTAATTCAATCTTTGTCTTTGCGTAGAAAGCATAACCACGCAAACCCAACGAGCTACTTTTGACTATTTCATTTTCCTTTTGTCTTTCATCTGCAGGCATGAAGAGGATTTCTTGAAATCATGAATCAAAAAGTTTCAGGAGTCTAACTAATGGCTACATCAACGAGGGGAGTTACTGAATCAGAAGACGAAGAACCCAATCATCTTCTTGTTCTTGTTCATGGAATATTGGCGAGGTATGTATTGTGTGTTGGCTTGTTCATCTGCATATCGGTAAGAGATCAGCTGCAGAATATTAGAGGAGTGATCATAAGGTGTTTGAATAAATAACTTCCCAGCTTAAAACATAATATAACAGAGGAAACAACTGTATAGTGAGAAAGTGATGCGATTACTGTCAAAGGCGTTCGTCGATTCTTTCGTTTGGCTTCAATTTCATTATATCGAACAATAGCATTCCTCTTAGAAATTGGACCTTTATCGAAAAGTGGATTTTATGCAGCCCAAGTGACTGGACATACTTCGAAGCAGAGCTAAAGAACCGATTGGGGAAAAGCTTCTTGATACACGGTAGGCTGCGATTTCATTCGAATTATATGATATATATTCTACTGAGTGCTGCACAATGTGCCTTACATTTTCATCCGAGTTGCTTTTGACATTCACCGAGCAGTTAGAACTTGAAACTATAATAAACTGCCTAAATATGCAGCAAGTTCTTGTAATACGTTCACCAAGACTTTTACTGGGATTGACGGCTCGGGAAAACGGTTGGCAGAGGAAGTACGTTATGCTTATATAACTCATTTTTCTTCGTCCCCTTTACCCTACAAGTCTTTGATGCTTTTTCTTGTACGTACTTAGCTTACCATTAATTGCTTGAGAAGCTTATGGAGTGCTCCGTGTGTTCGAACTCGTTGAAATTTATAGGTTAAACAGATAGTCGAGAAGGCAAAAGGGCTAACGAAGATATCCTTCTTGGCCCATTCGCTCGGCGGACTGTTTGCAAGATATGCAATTTCTGTTCTGTACACAGCTAAAAACATCTCTTCGCAGAAAGGTGTAATTGCTGGGCTAGAAGCCATTGATTTCATTACCCTTGCTACACCTCATCTTGGAGTCAGAGGAAATAAGCAGGTATACTTCAGTGGTGAATGAATTCATCTTCTTCCACTGTTTAATTATGAAGACGATTTCTAAAAATGCAGCTACCGTTCCTTCTTGGCTTACCTTTCTTGGAGAAACTCGCTGCTCCAATCGCTCCCTTTCTAACCGGTCGAACTGGGAAACAGCTATTTCTCACAGATGGAAAGCCTAACAGACCACCTCTTTTGCTGCAAATGGCTTTGGATAGTGAAGCTGGGAAATTCATGTAAGCATCTAACATAGAATGGACACAGCCTATATTCGTATCTCTTTATCTAAACTGATAAATTCTGCCACAGATCTGCATTAAAGGCATTTAGATGTCGAGTTCTTTACGCCAATGTCTCCTACGACCGTATCCTCCAAGCACGAACAAAAGAAACACGTCCCAGTAGTTTATTTTTCGTTTCTTCTATAGCTTTATTGTTCGTGTCCCCAAGTCTAACTAACAAAATCTAGATCTTGTTGGTTGGCGCACATCTTCCATACGAAGGGAAAAGGAACTGTCTAAGGTAAACTAAACTCTGTGTAGTACGATTAGCGTAAGACTCAGTTAATGAATCAATCTCTCTTCTCATTGCAGCCACCGAAAAGGTCCCTTGATGGCTACAAGCACATAGTGGACGTAGAGTATTGTCCCCCAGTTTTAGCAGAGGTTCCTCGTTTCCCGCCAAAAGCAGCCAAGGCTAAAGAAGCTGCTCAAAACGAGCCAAACGCAAAGAATACTATACAATATCACGAGATAATGGAAGGTACGTATGCATAATATCTTCATTGTAACCAATGGAAGGCTGCATATGACAATCTTTTTGCCACTTGACAGAGGAAATGATCCATGGACTGCAAAGATTAGGATGGATGAAAGTGGATGTCAGCTTTCACTCTGCATTTTGGCCCTTCTTTGCTCACAACAACATTCATGTAAGAAACAAGACAAACTCTAACTCTGCCCAATGCCATGCCAAGCAGTTAGTTCTAAATTACATTACGACATTCTATGTTTTATCAGGTTAAGAACGAATGGTTTCATAATGCTGGCGCTGGAGTCGTCGCTCACGTCGTGGATACCATCAAGCAACAAGAGAAATATCTTGAAACACACATTGCTTCTAGCTTGTAATCAGAGGAAAAAAACTCTCCTTAGAGAGAACTGTGATGAAAAATAATATTAATGTAAATTCAACGCTGCAGAAGGCAAGGCACAATTGGCTAGAGAATTTGAAAAGAAGAACTTGGTACTGACATACAAGACTCTAAAAAACATGCAAATTTTATTGAGACAAAAATAGTAGAAAGATTTGACTTTCGCAGAAAGACCATCTGAGGAAGGTCTTGCTGCGCTTCAGTATTCACAAGACTATAAGAACTGCTTTGACCCGTGGTTCAAAACGCATTGATAGGGGCGTATGTGAGCTGAGGAGTAGCGAAGGGCCCGTCGAGCAAACCTAAAGCAATGTAACGAAACGCCGACTCGGTGGGGTGAATCCCGTCCCAGTTGGCAGACGCCGACGGGTCAAAGCAGGCTGATGACCCGGGCGCCCCGCAAACCGCTTTGCTATTGAAATTGTAGGGCCCGCCACCTCCACAGCACGCCTTCAACGCCCCGTTCGAAAAGCCTGCGCCATTTTATTCGATATTTTATTAGAGACGAAAACTAATAAGAAAATTTTAAAAAAGAAAAAAGATTAATGTTTTTTTTACCGTAACGCTTTGGATCACGGAAAAACCTCATGGCAGAGCCGTAGTAGTCTGCGTAGCTGATCTTGGCCTGGGGATATTTCTGCCTCAAGCCCTTCAACGCAAGCTTGAGCAGTGAGTTATGGTACTCGGAAAATTCGTTGTACGCTTTCAGACAACCATTTTCGTCGTAGGCTGATGTGTCATTTGTCCCGAACAGAGTCAGATAAACTGCGTTGCAGCCTATCGGTAGGTTTCCTGGAACCAGCAGCTCGCTCGCCCCTTCTTCGATAAGTATCTGATGATGATGAAAAAATAAGGCGGAAAAAGCGTTATATAATATGGACGCATTTTTCTCGACGAATAACATGAAGTATATCATTGCACTTACGCTTACTGCAGATGCGATTCTTTCGACTACTCGTGGAACCAACGGTTTAAGCTGCTTGATCGACGACTTTCTTGAAAAGAATGGATAGTTGTAGTCGTTTCCACCAATCTCTCCCACCAAGAACAGCGCTTGTTTGAAATGATCCGTGCAATCTGAAAAAAAAAAAAGAGAACGAAAATTAACGAAACTATATACGATATAATACTAACTTGCATGGATTCTTTTGAATGGGAAAAAACGAACACAATCCAACCATGTTGGTTCGAACAAATAGTTGATTTGAGGCTCTTAAACCAGCCAAGCTGAACGTTCAATGAATCGTTCGTCCACAGAAGTCGCCCTAATTTGAGATCGTAGAAGAATTTCGCGTCTATAGCAGTCGCGCCAGCAACTGCAAAGTTGACTCCATGTTGGATTTTTTCGCCTTTGGAGTGGGCTAAGTAGGGCGGAAGATACGGTAGGCCGTACGCTTGAGCTGCATTCCATAAAATCCATTTACTTTCCTTTATTGCATGATCGAAGCAATACATAAACGTCGAAAAAATCATGTAACGAAATGGAAGTCTCGACGTAATTCATTACCAAAAAAATCGACAACGAGGCGTCCGTTCGAGCAACGACCAGTTGGTCGATGAAAGAACGTTTCGCCGTAAGGAAGATTTGCTACGACGGGAAATGCTCGAGCTCCTTCGATGAGGAAGTTTCCCGTGTCTGCAAGTGAATCGCCGAAGCTGTAAATCGAATCGTAGCTCGAAACCGCCCCGATGCAAGAAATCGAATAAATCACCAGCAAATAAAGGATTATCGTCATGATCATTTTTTGATTGTTTAATTCCTTGCTTGTTATTCATTTTGAACTCCCTTTTATAGCCACATCTCTAGTAAAATATATTCTCTTGGGCGATGCCGAGTTTTGCAGTAATAAAAAAAAAGTCAGCTAACTTATTGGTTAGTTTTGTTAACAAGGAGACATTGTAATCTAACGTGACGAAGGTCGATCTTTATTATTGCAGTATTCAGTTGAACAACTTTTGGAGGATAAGTTGAACTATCAACCATATAATTATTCACTAATCATCTGAAGTGGACTAATCACTAGAGATTACTTGTACGATCTGCTCACTGCTGTGGAATCCGATGGCTACTTCTTAACAGAACACAATATAATGTATGTATGAAATAATTAACGTATACTGGACAAATGCCATATGTGTATAATATCGGTATGGTTTTTAAATGGTGCGTTGCGATGTTTCTTGAATTGTCTTAGTTGTTCGTAACTGATTCTTAATAAATAAATTCAGATAACAACTGCGATCAGTTCTATAGATTAACAAAAGATCCCTTATATAATGTCCCCCCATCAGAATCGTTTTTTCTTATTTTTTCTTTATTAGAAAGTAAAAAAAAAAATACCAGAAAATCATTGAAAAGTATTTTCTTTTTATTTATTACATAAATCCTTGAATACATAATAATGTTGCTCAATCCAGATTTTAATGGATCAAGATTGCAATAACTAATGGGCTTATATATTGGACCAAGCCCAGTTACAGATACCCCATGTGTCTGATTCCTTATAATATGAGCTGTCTTAAGCAGCGCCACGTGGATCCTACGTGGCGTCATTTTTCCGCGTAAAGCAAATGTAAAGAGCGTGGCAAACTTGGACCTTCCTCGAGTGCGCAGGCGCGAGGCACACGTTACGAATCAACCAATCACGATCGTCCACGTGTGTTGTTCAATTGATCATATTCTATTGTTCCTTCCTTCCTCCTTCGTCGGCGATAGATTTATGATCATTCTCCTACACAAGCAACCGCCGCCAGAAATATCTCCGATAAATATTCAATTCAAGTTTCAAAGTGCCGACATAATTTTTTTTTACTAAGCGGTCGTCCTCAAGAGAGCCGATCAATCAGTAATGGAGGCTAGCGTTAGCGGCGTCGTTTCGAGGCAAACTATTCGACGTTCAAATACTCGCTTCTCCGATTTTGACTATGAATGGAGGCCCTTGTTTGGAGGCAGAGTTGGTATGAAGCCAAAGAAGAAATCGTCGAGTGATGTTTTGTCGTGCGTGTTTCGTGATCAGGGTCACTTGCAGTATTATTACAACTCGAATTATGAGAGAATAGTGAGCGAAAAGCAAGAGAAGGGTGCGAAAAAGGTTGTGAAGATGAAGAAGAAGCAGGTGAAGCTGGTCAAGGGTTTGCGTAAAGATCTTTTGGCGCTATCTGAGATGGATTTTGGATTGGGTGTTGATCGTACTTTTTTGCTTGATGAGGCCAAGAGCAATATGATATCGGTATGACTCTTTCTCTTTTTCTTTGTTCTAAAGTCCAATTTTTAACAAATTATCGATGAACTTCTTGTTGCAGGAAGCAGCAAATCTTCTGCTTGAACAGCTACAGAAGCTAAAAGCAGAGGAGAAGGAAATGAAAAAGAAGATGAAGGACGAGAAAGCCAAATTGAAAGATGAATCTTCTTCGACTTCTTCAGAATCATCTGAGTCCAGCGACAGTGATTGTGGAGAGGTGGTTGACATGAAAACCCTTAAACATCCAGAGACAAATCAGATTGTTCCCAATCAAAATATTCAAGAATCGGTTTTGCAGAGTCCTCCACTAACACCCGATAATACAAACCTAGTGCACACCCCGAGTTTGGTTCCCATGGGTGATTCGATTGCAAACGAATCGGTTTCTAGTACGAAGAAAATCGAGGTTTGCATGGGTGTTAAGTGCAAGAAGTCGGGCGGAGCAGCGATTCTTGAGGAATTCCAAAGGGTTTTAGGAATTGAAGCCTCTGTTTCAGGTTGCAAATGTATGGGGAAATGCAAAGTTGGTCCCAATGTGAAGGTTTCAAATGGCCTTGACGAAGACTCCGTCCGAACGCCGGCGACCTCCTCCCTGTGCATTGGTGTGGGTTTGGAAGATGTGGGCAACATCGTTGCTAGTATTCTTGGTGATGATCGTAATCAAATTGGACTTGCAGGGGCTACTTAAGATAATTACTCCTTTGTTTTTTGCTTGTAAGTATATAGTTATTGGATCCTTAAACTGGAAATGTGTATGTTTATGTCGTGAAAATGAAAATGGTTTTCTCAATATCGAGCTTTTTGTTCTGTTCCTCTACGTTATTACAAAACATGATATCCACGCAAGAAGCAGAGTTGCTCTGTATGAGCCTTATATCAAAAGTTTCTTCGTTGGCAACAGAGAAAGATTAAGTAAGTGGTTCTAAAAAATACATCAAACTGAAGGTATCATCGGCTTGACTTCATCAGTGTGATCCGTTGGGCTTGGGTCCAAGTTGTGACTTTGTCAATGTCCCACATCGAAAACGACAAGAAGGCATGAGGGTTCCCTCTCCTATATAAGGAGGGCTATACCCTGGATTATAGACACACCAACACATTAGAAAGTTTTAACAATTAACTCTAGGAAAATTTCCTTTGGGTGAGAGTTTGGGTTAGCGGGTGAAATAACTTTCGGGTCGTTGTTATCGGGTTTTGTATGTAGGCGAGCGTAGAAGAATTGTGTGATTGTAATATTTACATAGTGGATTTTCTGCGGCCTTGTTGCCCGGGTGGTTTTTCCCTCTTCGTTAACAAAGGGTTTTCCACGTTAAATCTTTGTGTTGTTATTTTCTCCTGTTTATATTTCTGCGACGGATCTTGGGCGGAATTTCGGTACGGCAGGATTTTCCAACATGATCACAGTTTGGGATGCATCCCAGCATGCCTCTTAAGCCTAGCTGCAATTGGTTTGATCACAGTTTTGACTTGAGGGAAAGCGTTCCAACTTCCAAGCTTCAACAAGGGAAGGACCATCACTGATCTCACTATGGATTTTCTTCCCCTTATGGAATAAAATGTTCATGAATTTAGAGCTGATGGGCTTACGACTTTGGTTCGGGGGGTTTGAGTTTCTTGGCAAAGAAAGCGAACGCCTGCAGCTCAGCTCAGATTATCGTGTTGAAGAAGGCTCAGAATAACTTTTTTTATTTCAGCTTCCATTCCATGGTCGCGATCTCATTACATCAATGGATGCTTTCTCAACTCTTGGTTCTTTATCGTATTTCGGGCCCCTATTACATTACAACAAAACCATGACTTGGACCCAAATAGCCCAATGGACTTGAAGATAAAGTCGAGGTGATGATCATCATAAAACACCTTTAATTACGCTGGACCAATAATTATTAATTAGTAGATAGAACTTAGAATGAAATGATTACCTCATTAATCGGTGGATAATGACAATCGAGGACAAAACCAATGGTGGTCGTAAAATCTTCAACTTTCAACAAACCCTTGAATCTGGTAAAGGTTTAACCTTTCAGCAAACCCTCCATCGCCCTTATATATCTTAAATCCTCATATGCCTTGTTGAATAACATCCCAACTCAAATCCTCACAATTGTTCGAAAATCTCACTTTTTTCTTGTTTACATTGTTGTTCTTTATCATATCATATCGAGCTACCTCTTACATGGCTGGTAAAGTTTACTTGAGAACCAATCGATTCGAGGTTAAACTCGAAGGAATCACATTCAAGACCAAAGATTTCGAATCCTTGTGCAAGCTTGATTTCCTCTTCCCAGATGGGAAAACGTGGGACAGCCCGCCCGTCGTAGGCGTCGACGTCATGCGCCATCCCCGCGACCCTTCGACTGTATTGCTCATCTTATGCTTCGGCGTTGGCTGTGTGATCCTAAGATTCGCCTCGGGCGAAACGTTGCCTTTGCGGATTCACAACTTCCTTTCGGACAAGAGGATAAGATTCGTGGGCTTTGGCATCCCTGAGAAGGAAGATCTCTTCCCCTTCGAAGAGATGGGATTGTCCAAAGAGAAGGTAGACATTGGTTACATAGCTGCAAGAGCCTTAAAAGAACCGAAATGCAAGAAATGGGAGTTGGCTGAGTTGGCTCGTGAAGTCCTCGGAATCAAGAAAATGATTGGCTTAACAGAGGCTTCGACCTTCGAAAGGCACGAGCAGATAAAGTGCGCGGTTTGTCAGCTGTTTATTACGAGCGTTATAGCCATTGGATTGCTGCGTGGGAACGGTAAGAAGAAGAGCAAATCGGGCGGCTCGTTCTTGAAGAATTTGAATTCTCTTAACCTCTTGGGCGATGGATGGTTCAAATTACCTCAATACAAAGGGAAGAAGAGAGAACAACATAAGGCTAAGACAGCCCATGATGAGGAAAAGGCAGACAGCGTCTGCGTTCACATAGGAGACAATCCTCGAGATATTCTTCTTCTCGACGATGATGATGATGAGTTTGTTGTCAACGATGGCCATGCAAATGAAGATAACGATGTTAGAGAGGGATGCGATTCTGATGATAGTGAAGAGTTTGTAAGAGGTACAACAACGAAAAGATTCCCGTACAAGGGCTATGAAAAAGATGCTTCTTTTACGGGTAAAATGCCTGTAAGAGGAATATTGAAATGCCCATCAATGGGCTTTGTGAGCGGTCGATCATCTCCGCCTGAGCTGCCTTCTCCTCCTTCGAGCCCAAGAGATCAAAGGGCAGCAGATGATCAGAGACGCCTTAGAAGAGCAAATTCTAAAGGATGCAATGTTAGCTTTAAGTTCCATTAGTGCGTTGTAGAGGAAACAAATGTAACTTCGTCGCATGTACATAGGAAAGCAAGAAATCGCAGTGTGATTTAGGCTTCATTTTTAGGACAGTTTGGTCTGGAATTGGGTAGGACATCTAACTGCTTATGTACATAATGTAATGTATATGCTCTTGAAATTCTTACACAAGAAATGGTCGTAATGATGAGTCCATGAAGCTTCTAAGATCGTAACGATGTCCGAAATGTTTGTTATCATAATTGGAAGAGAGATATGCCTTTTTCCAGCTAATTTTGCAAGAATATCATGAAAAAATCCTACACAGATCAGATCCTCTTATTTCTCAATGTTTTAGTACGTTTTCAACTCACTATAGGTGGAATATATAATTTCACATTTCTCCATCTCGGTGGGACAATTTTTATTTCTAGGCGAAATGCTGGCTTAGAATTCTTGAAGATGGATCGAAAGACATAGGTCGTGAAGTGCACGAATAAACACAAGCTTTGTACTAATTCCACATCTGAGGTAGGGTGGAATCAAGAGACAAATCATTCAAGAGGGCCAAAATTAGATCATATTCCTAAACACGAGTTAATACGTTCAAATGCGAAAAAAACAAACTAATTGTAGAAGATTGTGTACCAAAACCCCCCAACGGTTCAAGATTGATCAGCAACGTTAACCAACTCGTACTCTACTAGAGATAAATTGTTGTCCTCCTTGACCGTAAATTGCGCAGGTTCTGTGGGCTCGATGCGGCCCCACTTATCCACAGCCAGCCTCATGGATCCTTTGAACATGTCAATTTTTGCATTACGTAGTATCACCGTGTTGCCTGCCTTCATCAGCTCAACTGCATTGAGTATGGTTAAAGTTTAACTCTCATACTTGACGAAATGGTTCTTTCAAGATCCCGGAAGAACTAGCGAATACTAAAAAGGCCTCATACAAGAGATAAACAGCTTCATAAGCAATAACGGACAGAAAAAATTCATGCCTCACATCAAGATTCACCGGGTCCAACAATCCTAGCATAACCATTGATGCTAAGATGCAACATTAGAGTACAGGATTCTCGATTTCCTCTAGCATAGTCTTGTGAAGCTTCTCACAAAACAAAGACAAAAATGAATGAAAGCAGGTAACTCAATCCTAGCAAAGTGTGCCTAAAAAGAATAATTAGAACTACAAAGCCACAAATGCATATTGATTCCATAAAGCATTCTTGAATTATAGAAGCACGGAAAAGAAAAGGCGAACTTCAATGGCATGATTTCGCATTAAAAAGCTCAGTGTGTGCTTCATCCAACAACTCGAAAGTACTAACACAAAACAGTTCAAAATAAAATAAAATAAAAAGCCCCGTGCCAACCACATATCGTCGGTTTTCGAGCTATAGTTACTTCCAGAATATGCAACGACAAAATATAAATCATTTAAATTTTTCATACCCTGATCATTTCTGGCGGTGAAGAGTATAGTCCCAGTTTCATCGCCCACCAAACACTCAGAGATCCTCGTGTTCTGAATCTGGCCCCCACGAAACGGCGCATTCCTCGTCTTCTTACTTACAACATCGCCTGCATTCAGCACTTTAACGACAAGCGTGTGACCGTTGGTGCCCGGTTTCAAAGCATCTACCTTCACAAAAACGGGTTTTCGCAGACCAGGCTTGTTGGCCCCTTGTTGCTGGGATGTGGCCGACGAAGCGTTAGCTGCCATTGACAATTCGAGGATACAACCCTAACCCTAATTTGAGTACTGATGAGCGACAGCGTACGTTCTTTTGTTGCCCGTGGGGAGAGGAGAGATGACTACGACTATTGGGAAGTGGATTATCTGTCCCAGCTGTAAAACGGTGTCGTTAAAAGACCATCTGCTTTTGTGGGCCTTTTGTCGGCCCAAATAACTAAATCAAATTTAAATGGGCCCTAGTCGTGATTTGAAATAAACGTGCGTGATGATCGATTTTAAATTTGTAAAATTCTTCAAATTATAGATAAAGATTATTTCGGCATTTTTAATTAAATAAACGAAAAAAAAAATAATCATTAACAAAATAAACCTCAAAGCCGAAGCATTAATAAAATAGAGGTGTTCGTACTCTCAGAATACGAGTTACTAACTCGTATTCTGAGAGTACGAGTTAAATTAGGCCGCTGACTGTTTGACCTGACGTGGCCAAGTAACTCGTATCCTGAGGATGCGAGTTAGTAAATCGTAATCCTAGAGTACGAGTTACTTGGGCTGGCCCACATTGACCAGCTGACCGTGACATGGCAGCTTACATGGCGAAGTAACTCGTACCCTGAGGATACGAAAGAGTAATTCGTACTCTCAGAGTACGAGTTACTTGGGGGCCCGACCAACTTGCATGGTCATGCAAGTGTCGAGCAATAATTCCTATAACTCGTACTCTGGTGTTACGAGTTACCCTAACTCGTATCTCTGTCTTACGAGTTACTTACTTCGTATCACCACGCAACGATTTAAAATTTCTATATAAAGCCCCCTCCCGTAGCGTTAACTATCACTCTCATCGATTTCTTTTAATAACTCAAACAATGGTGTCGAGTCGCGTACAAGTCGTAGTATATTTCGGCGGCGAAATAATTCAATCATTCGATTCTACCATCAATTATAGTATCCGTCCTGTTGGGTATAGGCGAATTCGCGCAACACCAGTTTTTTCGACTTTAGGTCGTTGTTGTTCGAGATTACGGGTGCTGATAGCAGTCGTTGTTCCTTGATTGTCCATGGCAAAAATGAATACTTTCAACACTCCCGTCACTTTCATCAGCTTTTCCAAATCACCAACGACGATGATCTACAATTTTTCATACATCCCGACTCAGAGAACAATTGTGTTGAGGTTTTTGTTGAAATAGTTGAAAATTCAAACTTCGATTTGAACGAAGAGCCTCATCGAAATTTTGAAGAGCCTCATCGATTCAAACCACCACTGAATTCTTTCGTCCACCAAATGGAGTCCATCGCTTCTGTCTTCGTCATGTAAAGTCAAACTTCTACAAAAAATTCAAGGATCAACAATTGAAGGATCTATGTCATAGAGCCGGTACTGCGGCAACAGTGGATAAATTCGATCGCATTATGACTCAGATTGCGCAAATTAATGAACTGGCGAAGCCTTGGTTACAAAAAGTAGGGGTCGACCAGTGGACTCTCGCACATGACGGCGGTTATCGATGTGGTGTCATGACGACTAATATTTCAGAAGGACTCAACGGGGTATTAAAAGGTGCTCGAATGCTACCCGCAAGAGCAATCGTCGATAGAATAATAATAAAAATAATAAACAGAATAGTAAGAATAGATAGAATAATAATAAAAATAGTATAATAACCACGAATAATAGATACAATAAAAGTAACAATAATGTAATCATAATAGTAGGGTTGGCAATGGGGCGGGGATTCCCCGTCCCCGCGGGAATCCCCGAGATAATAGTCATTACAAAATTAAAAAAAATAACATAAAACATATAGACTATCGGTCATGATGAGCCAAATGACCGCTAGTCCCACAACGAGCTGGCCTACGTACTCGATTTCCTCGACGGTTACCTTGCTCAGCATCATCATCTGGACTTCGAGGTCGGCGCGGTCGTGGGGAAGGTGTCGTAAACGCCTAAAAAGTGATAATGAAATTTTAATTCGATCGCTTTAAGTGCCAAATATAATTAATATACCTGATGATCCATATAAGGCGGCTGTGAGCTGTGCTGGGGTGCAGACGACTGAAAAAACGGCGTCGTGTGCGTCCCATGTTCCATACTCGTGTGCGTGAGATGTACCGGCCTCGTGTGCGTGAGATGTCCCGACCTCGTGTGCGTGAGATGTCCCGGCCTCGTGTGCGTGAGATGTCCCAATGCTTCGTCGAGTTCGGCGTCGCGAGATAAACATGTTGTCCATCTGCCGCAGTAAACTGATCGACTGGTCATGCTCGCCGGTCTCCGCATAGTGAAGGCTGTCGTGAACCCCGCGTTCCTAAAAATAGAAAAGTAAATTATATAAGGACTATTAATCACACTACATTAGTACATAAATTAAACTTACGATGGACGACATAAACACCGCATCCCCCATCTGAAAGCCCTGTGACATCTGTCTCGCATGAGGAGATATGTAGAGTCGAGTGATCCGATGGTACCACCCGTAATATCCGTCCTCCACCGAGCTGAAGGTAGTCGCGGGAGGACCATTCACGACGGCCTCCTCTCGTTCATCCCACAACCCAATCCAGCCTGCGTGATGTTGTCTCCAATCCATCCCCGACCGCTGTCGACGCTCGTAGGGGTGTTCATTAATTGGGTGACCCAATTCACCCGCCCGACCCGTTTTACATTCGGGTCAATTGGTTCGGTTTTTGGGTGAATGGGCGGGTTAAATGGGGGACCCGATTTATTAAATTGGGGAATGGTTCGGGTATTGGGTCAGGTAAAAAAATTCGGGGCCCCCCCGAAACCCGAATTAGCCCATGTATATAGTATATATACTAATATATTATACTTAAATTAAAATAATATGAATGGGCCTAGGGCATCAATTAGCCCATGTATATATTAATATTATTATACCCAAGTTAAATAACACTAACCTAGGGCATCGATCCCATTCCCACACCCACCATCACCAACATGAACACACGCACAACACAACACCATCTGCTGAAACCATCTCGCAGGAAAAACTGAAACCATCACCTACCATACCAATATCATCGCTGCCACCATCTCTCAAGACCAACTGAAACCATCACCTACCATACCATCGCTGTCACCAACCACATACCACCCACGGGAATCATCTCTGGCGTAATTAACCACATACCACCCACGGGAGTCACCACCTACCATTACGCTTTTTGGTTTTCGTCGAGTCGAAGAGCAAAGTCGCACCACATAACAAAGTATGTCAGAACCCGGGATTGTGGAGGCTGGGGACAAAGACATGGACGGACAACAAAATGAAATTTCGGTTTTGAATAGCAAGCTTGTTAATTGGTTTTTTACAGAACCAAACCAATTAACCCGAAACCGAATAACCCGATAACCAAATAGTTAATTGGTTTTGGTTCGGTTTGCGGGTGGTTGTCTCAATTGTCAAAAAACCGAATAACCCGAACCGAATAACCCGAACACCGAAAATTAACCCATTTGAACACCCCTAGACGCTCGTACGTATGAAGATTCGTATCTCGATACGGCGGATTCATGGGAATTCCTTGGACTATTCCGAACTGCCGCAACACCCGTTCGGGGTAATGAAACTCCACGATATTGAAGACTATCAGTGGACACCTCGATCGACAAGCCATCGGTAAGCACGCTGGAGGAAGAGCGGTAATCTCTGGGTCGTCCATGTTGTATGGAGTCCACGCAAATTGATGCGGCTGGGCGATCAATGCACTCGCGGATTGTGCGTACGTTCGAATTCGTCGACGTACTAAAATTGAAGAATGAGTTCCACCTGTCAAATATTTACACGCCATTTATAAAAGTAAGAATGTAAAATATTTGCCAACTTTCGGAAATTTTTCTCAGACCTCGCAGCATGTGGCGGGGCCGGTAAGAGTATCCCGTCGACGACATGGGGCTCCATCGTGATACGAATATCACCCCGTACTGGCTGAAATGGCAAAATCCTCACATATGCCCATGCCTAAAACGAATCATCCATTCTAAGTAAATGTTTAATACCATTAAAATATAATAACGTTTGCTATATAATTACCTGCAACAGCCGTAGCGGTCCGCCTATATTTAGCTTTTTCGGCTCGCATGCCGAACAAAGCTCTCTGTATAGGAATGCCAGCACCGCACTGCCCCAACTATATGTGCTCACCTCCTCTATATCCTCCAACAGCTGAAGGTAAGTCAGTGAAACGGTGCTGGCGCTGCAATCGGGGAACATCACGGCACCGAATAGCAGCATCGCATAACCACGTGCTGATTGTTCGACCTCTTCCTCATCGCTATCATCCGTTATCGGATGGTGCAACAACCAACTCGATAAGCACTTCATCGAAAGCGATGACCCCCTAATTTTATCCGCAGGCGGTCTAAAACCTAGCAACTCCTCACACTCGTCGATCCACTGGGTGACCGTCCTAGTATGGATCACACCAGAGACACAACTACCATCTATAGGTAACCCCCACAAGATACCTACGTCCTGTAAGGTAACAGTCGCTTCCCCAACATAAAAATGAAACGTATGGGTCTCCTTTCTCCAACGCTCTACCAACGCTGTAATCAAATGAGGGTCAACCCTCTGCGACATACAGCTGTAGACGTTGTATAGACCCATAACGTTCAACTTTCCTAATAAGCGACCGTGTAAGATATTCGGTGCTTTTCTAGTACCCCACACAACATTTTCTAACGACCTACATTTAATAGTACTATCTATCACACTCGCATCTAATAATAAGTCCCTACTACGGTGATTTGACTGCATCGTCAACACCGAACTATCAATAGGCCTGTAACAAGCATCCAAATCCATTCTACATTTAAAAAAAAAAACAAATCGACAATCAATAAAAGCATTTGATATGATGAAATTAACACAAAAAATCGAATCATAACGGGGTACCCAAACTACTCGCGCGTACGACGTCGTCTGGGCGGGGGAAAGACGGGGCGCGGGGCAGCGACGTGGGGCGGGGCAGCGACGGGGGCGGGGCTGCGGGCGTGGGGCAGCGACGGGGGCGGGCGTGGGGCAGCGACGGGCGGGGCAGCGGGCGCCGGGCAGCGACGGGGGCGGGGCAGCGGGCGCCGGGCAGCGACGGGGGCGGGGCAGCGGGCGCCGGGCAGCGACGGGGGCGGGGCAGCGGGCGTGGGGCGGCGACGGGCTGCGGGGCAGCGTGGCAGGGCGGGGCGGCGGGCCGTGCCGGGTCAGCGGGCACGGGCGGGGGCAACGGGTCGCGGCTGGGCCAGGTGGTCGCGGCGGGGCGGCGGGGCAGCGAGTCCGGCTGGCGGGCCAGCGGCGCGGGGCGGCGGGGCGCGGAGGTCGCGGCGGGGCAGCGACGGTTTAACGGGTCGGCTGCGTGAAGGGTGGCGGCGAGCAGCGGCGGCCGGTGATGGGTGTCGTCGGCGGCGGCGTCCAGCAGGTGATACGCCTGTGTCTTTGGTCGTCTCGTCGTCGCCGTCGTGAGTCTTCGTGTTTAATCGTCTTCTTCTTCGTCGCGGTGTAGGGTTTGTTAAAAACCAGATCTAATTCGTACTCTGGGAGTACGATTTAGGATAACTCGTATTCCAGGAATACGAGTCACTCCACGTTAGACGCACGCGTCAGCGTGTAATAACTCGTATTCTTGGAGTACGAGTTACACTAATTCGTACTCCAAGAGTACGAAAAGTCTTATTTTATTAATGGTTTTAGTTTCTGGTTTATTTCGCTAATGATTATTTTTTTTTGGTTTATTTTATTAAAAATACCGATTATTTCAAATCTCATCTCTCCTTATATCATAATCAGTGAATGGCAGCAGCTTTAACTGAAGTAGTAGGCTTTCCCCCTTATTTTCCAACGGTGTAATGTAATAATACAAGACTCTCCGAGGATAACGACAGTGGGAAGAAAGAACAGAAGCAGAAAAGATGACATATATAACTCGAAGCTATATTACTATTTTAATATATACATATCAATGACATTATTCTACGCGAGAAGTATGCATACTTAATAAATGTGAGGAAAATGAAGCGGATGTCTGTCTTTTACAAAAAACTTTGGAATGAGTAACGTCATCTCCAGCAACTCTCTCAATGAATTGATTGGATCTTGTTGAGATTTTCGTAACATCATCGGTGCATTTATTAGCTACGTCATTCATAATAAATAAAAAGACAATATTAAGCACGTTTTGTAAAATATTTTTCAAACGTACGTGCAATTTTTTTTGCTAGCACTAGTAACAGTCGCAGTTGGTATTGGTAATGGGCGACCTATGGTCGCGGACGCCGGGAGCACCGACGCCAATAGGTCGGGCTTTCGTTGTCCGTTGTTATCCGACGCCAAAAGTGAAAAAAAATAAAAAAAAATAAAAAAAAAAATGGGCATGGGCAACCGTTGTTCGATAACAACGGTCGCCGAAAGTGAAAAAAAATAAAGACATGGGCGACTAGGCCCCATTTAAACGTGGTTCCCCAACGGACGCCCATAGTGTCGACGCCAATTCCTGCGGGTAGTATAGGCGTCCGTTTTTCCACAACGGACGCCCATAGTGCCGACGCCAATTCCTGTTTCTGTACTAGTGTAGCCTGTCGTCTATTTTATGCATCAGTGTGTAACAAAAAAAGAAATTGGCTTGATTGCGAACACAGCTCTTTTAACGTGGTTCAGATCTTCAATGATCCTATATCCACGAACTGGACTGTAATCTTTTATTCACTATTCACATATTACAAAAATCAAGAAGTCGAGTATCGATCTTCTTGTTAACAAGATCACTGAGATTTTACAGTGAGTGATAATCAGAATTAAAAACAGAATTGATAATCACGCAAACAGCACTGTTCCATTTGTACAAAACTCCCGCCAAGCCGCGATTAATCCTTTTGCCCTGAAATCGTCGGCACTGCCAGCGTCTCTATAAGTAAAACGTTCTTTTTAAGCAAAGCGCGCCAACAACTGAGAAGTCGCACTTCAGCTCATAAAGCTTCATCAGGTCGAAATTCTGCTCTATAAGCCTTGATCATCTTCTGATCATCTTCTGCCTGATGAACTGTACAAGTTAATTACAGACATCTTGAGTAGGAATTCTCGCAGTAGCGGAGCTGGCAGGGATTTTGTAAACACATCAGCCAATTGGTTTTCTGATCTGACTGACAAGAGTTTCACCTCACCATTGGCTATAAGATGCCGGATGAAATGGCAGTCGATTTCTAGATGATTAGACCGCTCATGGAACTTAGGATTTAATGCCAACTTGACTGCGGACTGATTGTCATAGAAGATCACCGGTTTCTGCTCCAAAATAACATTCTGCTCACCTAACAAGTGCTTTATCCAAAGTACCTCTGCAACTAAGGCAGTCAAAGCTCTATATTCGGCTTCAGTGGATGATCGTGAGATTGTTGCCTGCTTCTTGGCCTTCTAGGTTACCAGAGAACTTCCCAAAAATATGCAGTAACCTGTGACAGACTTTCTTGTATCCTTGCATGATGCCCAGTCTGCATCGGAGAATCCCTTAAGCTCCAAATTCTGATCTGAAGACAGCAGAATCCCCTCCCCTGGTGACCCTTTTAAGTATTTCAACAGATGATGAGATGCTGTCAAGTGGGAGGTTCTTGGCATTGCAATATATTGACTCAGTTTATGGACTATGAAATCAATGTCAGGTCTGGTGAAAGTAAGGTAAAACAGCTTCCCCACGAGCCTTCTATATTGAAAAGGTTCTAGCAGTAACTCACCCTCATCTGCTGTGATTTACTGACTTGGGCTCATGGGAGTTCCTAGTGGTTTAGCACCTATGTACCCAGTTTCTTCTAAGAGTTGTATTGTGCATTGCTTATGTGACAAGTAAATTCCTTTGTCACTTCGTGCTAAAGGAAGTACTTGATGTCACCCAAGTCTTTAATTCTGAAACAGGAACTGAGAAAACTTTTAGCTTCCTCAATGCATTTGGTTGATGGTCCTGCCAATATAATGTCATCTACATATACTAGAAGTATCACTAATTGATCTTCCTTCCCTTTTAAGAAGAGTGTATGATCTGATTGGGTTTGAACAAAACCAAATTCTTTAACAGCATTGGTGAAGGTTTTGTTCCATTGCCGAGATGCTTGCTTCAACCATTGTTGTAAAAGTCGTCCTAGGAGGCCGCCTAGGCGCTACTCGGAGACCAACGCCGCGAATATCACTTAAACGGCAAAAATTTTCTGTCCATCGAGTAATCGGACGAACAGGCCGATTAGTCGGACGAACATGCCGATTAGTCGTGCCCAAAATCAAGTTATTCGGCCTTATTGGGCCAATTAAACTTATTAGAAGAATTAATAAAATAGAAATAAAACTAACTGAATATGCGAGGCCATTTAAATTATGGTGGCCTCATACTAAATTCGCATTAAAGGTGTCTGTCTTTATATAGATGAGCTTCCTACAGAATCTTAGTGCAACAATCGGTGTGGGATTAAGTTATCAAAAGCAGACAATACAGAACAAACACGTGTATAGAAAATTCAAAAGAAACGTGGTCCGATGAATGGAACCTAAAACTTAAATTTCTTCTATGTACTTGAGGAGGGTTCGATTTCAATATACCTCAAATAGTTTTGTCTATTATATATATATAGTATACGTGTTATAATTTTAGTTTGAGTCTATTTTTCAGGTTGAATTCCATTCCCACATTAAATAATATAATTTGATTTTATATATAGAGATTAGAGATAATTATAGTTATAATAAAATTGCGTTGAAATTAATATAGGTAATTCGATATAAAGAAAAATAATAATAAAAATACATATACCGCCTAATACCAGCCTAGGCGCTAGGCCCCCCTCGGGCGCCTAGGCAGCGCCTATCGCTTTTTACAACCTTAGCTTCAACCCATACAAGGATCTTTGCAGTTTGCAGACCACTTTGTCATTTCCTGCCTTCTGATATGCACTGTAAAATCCCTGAGGAATATCCATGTACACTTCCTCTGTCAACTCACCATTGAGAAAAGCATTATTAACATTCATTTGGATCACATTCCAATGGAGTTTTGCTGCTAGGTAGAGGATGATTTCAATGGTGCTAGGTTTTGCCACTGGTGCAACCAACCCAGCCTTATACTTCTGCACTTCCCCAAGAGTGTTATGTTTCTGTAAACCCATCTGCTCCCAATTGCTCTTTTTCCTTTTGGCAGCTTCATGATTGTCCAAGTGTCATTTTCCTCAAGTGCCTTCAACTCCTCTTGCATGGCTTCCATCCACTTTTCTGATTGGGAGGCATGTGCAAAGGATTTAGGCTCTTGATTGAAAGAGATGTTGTTGATCAACCTTTGAAAAACTGTTCTGAAAATCTCTGAAATGTGAGTACTTTTGATATGGGATATAAAGTCTTATTTTCCATGAGATTATTGCAATGGTAGTCTGCCATATATGAGGGCCTTTTGGTTTGTCTGCCTTATCTAGTGTTGGACATTGGAAATTCTTGCAAGCTTGCTCCTTCTGGCTTATGATCACTCTTCCATGGTTCTGAATTAGAGAATCCCTGATGATTTGCCAACTATGTAGGCTGTTCCTGTGTGTGTTCAGTTTCTGCAGGTGGATCATGGAATTGAGCTGTATCTTCAGGTTCTTTATGTCCAGTTTGTGGAAAGCAAGCTGAGGGCAAGAACTCCTGTTCTGTCAGGGATTTTGGCAGCACAAGCTGAGAGAAAGGATCCCTATATGCTCCATCTGAGACATGTTTTTCCTTGAGTGGAAACACATTCTCCATAAATTTGATAGCCCTCGAGACAAAGACCCTCTTTGTAGCCATGTCCATGACTCTATAGCCCTTGATCCCATGTGGATATCCAAGAAAAATGCATTCTTGCGCTCTTGGATCAAATTTCCTCCTATGACCTGCAAGTGTGGAGCTGAAACAAAGACAACTAAAGACTCGCAGCATATCATACTCAAAAGGCTTTTGATACAACATTTCATAAGGACTTTTACCATGCAAAACAGCTGATGGAGTTTTATTTATAAGAAAGGTAGTAGTCAACGTGCATTCAGACCAATACTCAGCTGATAAACCAGATTGGAAGTAGAGATCTTGCCACATTTAGTAGATGCTGGTGTTTCCTTTCCACAACAGAGTTCTGTTGTGGAGTTTCCACACATGACAAATGGTGGACAATTCCTTTACTTCCAAATAACTTAGCCAAGTTAAGTTCTCGTGCATTATCAGTCCTAATTGTCTTAGTTCTACATCCAAACTGTGTCTCAACAAGAGCAAGGAAATGAAGAATCACTGCTTGTGCTTCTGATTTGTGTTTAATCATGTACAACCAGGTAAATCTTGAAAAATCATCCACTATGGTAACAAAGTATTGATGGCCTAGATAGGATGGTACATGAAATGGCCCCCATATATCACAATGAATCAAATGAAATGGAGAACACACATTTTTGCTGTTATTGGGAAAAATGTTTCTTTTCTGTTTTGCCAAAAGGCAGATTTTACAGTAGCTATCTGAGTCCTTATTGTCATGTCTTAGAGAGAGTTTCAACATGTCAAATACCTTATTAGATGGATATCCTAGCCTACTGTGCCAAAGACTGGCTGACATCTTATTTAAAAACACAGAATCATGTTTTTTATTTTCTGGAAATCTAAAAGCTGGTGCCCCTTGTATCATGTATAGGCCTGCTACCAGTTTACCCTTGCCAATCATCCACCGTGAATTGTCCTGTATCAAGCAGAAATTAGGTGTAAAGAGAACTCTGCAACACAGGTCAGTAATCAGTGAACTCGCTGAAATCAAGTTGAAATGAAATTGGGGTACAAACAACACTTATGTAAGCGTTATGTGTGGATTTAACCTATATGAGCCTGCCTGATTGACCTCTATAATGGCATTGTTAGGTAGTATGACCCTTGATTTGTTGATTTGGTACAAGTCATGCAACAATTTTATGTTACCAGTGACATGCATTGTGGCCCCGAAGTCTAGTAGCCAAGTATCAGTACCTGTCATATTTGGCAGATCTAAGGTTAGGCAAATACCTGTCCTTTTGTCTGGTTGATGGATGGACTCCATCTCCCCTGTTCCCTGAGAGATGCTTGGCTGGTTTATCAGGGACCTAAGGCTGTCCAATTGGAATGGTGTTAGCTGGAGTTGAATGAGAGAATTGCTGTGTTGTGCAACAGATTCTTGGTTCCTGCTAAGCTTTGGAGCTGTTTCTTGGCCTTTGCCCTGCTGTGCAGTGTTGTGTATCTTCTCTACAGCTGAGTGTTTTATCCTTGCTATTTTGAACCTCGCATAAACCAGAGGGATACCCATGGATTTGATAACAGCTGTCTATAGTATGTCCCTTCTTATTGCAATACGTGCACACTGGCCTTTGTGAGTCTTTCCTCTGCCCAAAGAATCCCTTCCTTCCTTGATCTTGGTCCTTTCTTGCAGCAAACATTGCCATGTTCCTGATTTAATCATCACTATTTCTGATGTGACCATGATCTTTGTTTTTCTTCTTGAGGCAACAATGAGAAAGTCTTACTGATTGAGGGCAGTGGATCCATGGTCAAGATTTGGCTTCTAAGCTGGGAGTATGAATCATTTAATCCCATCAAGAAGACCATCACATAATCTTCATCGAGTTGGATCTTCATTAGCTTCATCCCTCCACAGGAGCACTCACAGGTAGGCACAACTCTTCCCATAAAGTTTTCAGCTTCGTGGAGTAAGCTGCAATGCTGCCATTGCCTTGGGATAAATTGACCAATTCTGTCTTCAGTTGGACTGCCCAAACCTCTCCTGCAAGTCTATCCACACATCTCTGGCCAGTGAACTATACAGAATACTCGCTGAAATTTCCTTATTCACTGAGTTCAATATCCATGAGATCACAATGTTGTTGTTCTTTTCCAGGCGGCGAGCTTGTCTTTTTCTGTGGCTGGGGGTGGTTGAAGATCACCATTGACAAACCCCTCCTTGTTTCGGCCAATGAGAGCAATCATCATAGATCTGCTCCAAGTACCATAGTTGTCTCCATTCAGCTGTTCTTGGACCAGAAATTGCCTTGAGGTATCGTTGGTACTGAGGTAATAAGGATCACCTGTTGCGATCCCATTGTATTGACAGCTGATGAATTCGATGAATTGGATTGCGATGAATTTACTTCCATGATCTGACTTCGCAATATTGATTGTATGCCTCTGATTCGTTGAATTCGACGCAGGTAATGAGCTGATTGTTGCTCTGATACCATAACAAAAAAAAAAAAGAAATTGGCTTGATTGCTAACAAAGCTCTTTTAACGTGGTTCAGATCTTCAATGATCCTACATCCACGAACTGGACAGTAATCTTTTATTCACTATTCACATATTACAAAAATCAAGAAGTCTTGTATCGATCTTCTTGTTAACAAGAACACTGAGATTTTACAGTCAGTGATAATCAGAATTAAAAACAGAATTAATAATCATGCAAACAACACTGTTCCATTTGTACAAAACTCCCGCGAAGTCGCGATTAATCCTTTTGCCCTGAAATTGTCGGCACTGCCAGTGTCTCTATAAGTAAAACGCGCCAACAACTGAGAATGTAAATTTGCTGCTGAAGTTCCAATAGTGTGTGAGTTCAAACATAAATCGATCACTAATCTATAGAGTATGTAAATTTGCTAGTTAGTTATATTTGTTACACGTCTTGTTTGCTCGACTTTTTCGTGACATTCGACGTACGTAAAATCGTTAATATCGTCTCGTGCATATCGAGATATCGATATAACGAATGACGTTAACACGACAAAAAAAATCGCCTTTTTTGTTCGTTAAGAATTTAACAAAATGTAAATCACCTAACCTACATTATTTTGTTGTCCTATTTTCTACATTATATTTTGATTTCTTAAGTTATACACACACACAAATATAAATATATATTAAAAAAAGATTAAAGTAAAACTAATTCATTTTATTTCTTTGTATAGTTGCCGACGTGATGTAATACTAAGGAAAAACTTAGCATGCAAGGTCACCTCCTAAAAACTAATAATAATAATTCATACGAAATAACACGACAATAAGCCATGCAGATGCAAGAGTCGTACACACAACACACTCCTCCACGTATATAGTAACGTACGTAATAATAAACAATTTTCTCCTGCCCCCTAAATCTCTTTCTTCATTCACTATATTATCCCAAGTAAATTACATCGTAGATAGCGTTACACACTACATTTATTCATGTCCAAAAATTAAAATAAAATAAAAATTCAATCAGCAACCGACCCACGTGTCACATCCTCGAGTTGATATCCCATGCACTATAAAGCAAAACCTTTACGCGACTCTCTCACTACTATAATAACGCCATCCCGTCAATCTATTCATACAAAAACAAAAATTATTAATAATAATAGCATGGCCCCGTTAGCTAGCAACAACGGTGGCGGCGGCGGCGGAGGTGAAAAGCGCTACCTCGGCGTATGGAGAAGGTGCTCTGGCAAATACAGCGCGCAGATTTACAGCCCCAACAAGCGCCGTATTGGGCTCGGAATGTTTGATACCGCCGAGGAGGCCGCCCGCGCCTACGACAGCGCCGCACGGAGGGTGTACGGCCCACACACCATCACAAACTTCAGCGACGCCGACGACGACAGCGACGACGCTCTTGATGATGAGTTGGCCTGCAGCGGCGAGAAGAAGACCTCACCGGTCGCTGTTGAGGAGGAGAACAACATTGTGGCGCAGAATAACAGCTCCGTCGGTGGTGGCGACGGCGGCCAAGATGGTGGTGGCGTTCCGCCCTCGGCGGGGCCGTTAGGGCTGAAGTTCAGCAGTGAGTCGAAGAGGGAGCTACTTGAGCTTGTATCGAAGAAGAACTGGGTCCCAGTTATGAATCGCGGCGCCGGCGGAGCTAATAAGGCTGCAGCTCAGAGCGATTGTCGTTGTGGGTCGTCGTCTTCGTCCTCTGTTCCGGCGGTGGCTGACGTGTGTCAGGTTGATTTGGCTCTGAAGCTGGGTAGGAAGGGTCCACTTGATTTGGAGCTCAGGTTGAGCCCACCTGGTTATGCTGGGGGTGGCCGTGGCGATGTATATCAGCAGCCTATTTAAGAAAATATCTGTGTGTGTTGTAGTAGTAAAATGAATTTATTTATAAATGTCTTTGTATAATTCGGGTGTGTTTCACAGATAGGAAGTGGAATAAGTGTTATATGGCGTGGGGGGTGTTATGTATTATGTCCCCCTTATTGGTATCAGTTGTGTGTACTTGTTCTGTGATGTGTGTGAATTATAAATTCACGACTCTTTCCTTATACAGAAATTAAAATTGTATTTTCGTCCAACCAAACTGATAAACGTATTTTCTTACGTTTATATTTGTTAGATTTAAGTCGTTTGCATGATAAGTGAAGTCGTTTTGACAATTTTAAGGCTATAATTTGATTTCACAGCCAAAAGAAACGTATTTACGACAGTTTTGCGACAGTTTAGTATTTCTCAATGATCACAGGGTAAACGATGTCCGATGGACCTGAAATTTTAACCATAGATAGAGGACTCGTTAATCTTGATTTTGACCAAAGGGATTTCCAATCCGATGTCTAGATTGAGAGATATGAATTTTTGAACGTGCTGTTGTTTTGCAGGAAAAGGAGTCACGGTCGTGAAGCCCTAACACGAGGCCTCGAACAGCACCAGAGAGCCATTTTCTAGCCCGATTATGTCACGGCCGTGAACATTGACCAACCAGGCCGTGAAGGGGGCTTCATGGCCGTGAATGGAGGTGCAAGAGGCCGTGAATGAGGGCAGAAAACCATTTTCTGAGTCCCGAATGCTTCACGACCGTGAATGGTAGCTACCGAAGCCGTGAACACGGGCAGAAACGTTATATTCTTCAGGCTTTATGTTGTCACGGCCGTGAGGATGCATACACGAAGCCGTGAACGTCCATATGGCCATGTTAAAAGCAATGTTGTAAAATTCACTAGGTGCTAGTCGGGTGCCGGGAGGGGGCCTATTGGCTAGGCGGGGCCTAGGCGGTTTCTAGGCGGAAATTATACTTTCTATACATTTTTATTATTTTTTTCCTATACATCAAATATGCAAACACTGTATCAAATTAAATATACATCAGATTTATCTAGACATTTAATAAATATTCACACAATGCAACAAAATAATATTAATACAAAAATAATGTTTTAAAATTGATGTGGGACTAAGTTATCCTAATCTTTTTAGTTTATATATATTATATTTAATATTTTAGCCACATATAATGTTAAGTTTTGAAGGAGGATAACGAAAATTCTCATCTAAATTATTATATCTGAATGTACATTATATTCTACCTTTTATACATATCGACCACTTGGGCTAATTACCTATTAAACCCTATGAATGAATAATGTACAGAAACTATCCAAACACACATTCAAGATTACAATTCAGTCCTTACTACAATTAACACTCCACACTCTCTATTCTTTACACTCCCCCTCAAGTTTGGTATCGTATAAATTCAATATACCAAACTTGGAGAGTAAGTGTTCAAACTGCACTCTTCCTAGCGCCTTAGTTAGTAGGTCTGCAGGTTGATCCCGATATGGGATGTACTCCAGTTTGATCATTCCTCCTTGTATCTTCTCTCTTATGAAGTGACAATCCACTTCAATGTGTTTTGTTCTCTCATGGAAAACAGGATTTGATGCTATTTGCATCGCAGACTTGCTATCTGTATATACTACTATAGGTTCAATTCTAGGAATACCAAGATCTTCCATGATACCTGTCAGCCAAGTTATCTCTGCTGTCACCATTGCGAGTGCCCTGTATTCTGCTTCCTCTGAGCTCCTCGAGACTGTTCTCTGTTTCTTGGTTCTCCATGATACCAAAGAGCTTCCTAGGAACACCATGTAGCCTGCCAAAGACTTTCTTGACGTTGGGCAAGATGCCCAATCTGCATCGCAGAAAGCTCTTAATATTAGTTCACTGTCAGCACTTAGCATAATGCCCAGAGCAGGTCTGCCCTTCAAGTATCTAAGGACTCTGTACATTGCTCCAAAGTGCACTTTCTTCGGGTCATGCATGAACTGTGAGAGCATTTGTACAGCATATGATATATCTGGCCTAGTTAAACATAAGTAAATTAGCTTGCTTACAATCTTTCTATAAGAGGATACATTCATCTTCTCTAATTCAGGAAGATATCCAAACTTTTCAGGATTTATTCCTCTGTGAATGTGAAGTTCTGTTCTGCTGGGATGCTCAGAGGTCTTGCCCCTAACATACCAGTTTCCCCCAGCAGTTCCAGCACATATTTGCGCTGGCTGAGCAATATTCCTTCACTAGACCTTGCAACCTCAATACCTAAGAAATACTTCAACTCACCTAGGTCCTTCATATGAAAAGTTTTATTTAGATAACATTTAGCTTCAGAAATCATGCTATTATCATTGCCAGTTATCACGATATCATCAACATACACTAATAAAATGACTATACTTCTCCCCCTTGATTTCACAAACAAAGAGTAGTCACTCTTTGATTGTTTAAATCCAAAGGTATGCATAGCCATTGTAAATTTATGATTCCATTGGCGGGAAGCTTGTTTTAAGCCATATAATGACTTCTCAAGCTTACACACTTTGGCAGATTTACCTGTATAGGCAGTTTTACCTGTACCTTCTGTTTGTAGTCCTTGAGGTAAATGCATATATACCTTTTCATGTAAATCACCCTGCAAAAAGGCATTCGTGACATCCATTTGCCAAAGTGGCCAGCTATATTGGATGCAAGTGAGATAATGAATCTAACAGTCACATGTTTTGCTACAGGGGCAAATGTTTCTGTATAATCAATTCCCTCGATTTGATTATACCCCTTTGCCACGAGCCTAGCTTTATATCTATCTATTGATCCATCTGCCCTGTACTTTATAGAGAACACCCACTTACATCCTATTGGGATTTTACCTTTTGGAAGATCTACAATCTTCCATGTGCTGTTTGTTTCAAGGGCTGTAATTTCGGCCTCCATTGCCTTTCTCCAGTTTTCAGATTGAAATGCATCCTGAAATGTCTTTGGTATCTCCTCACTGGTTATTGCTGTCATGTATGCTTCATGTTTTGGATTAAGTTTCCTGTTCTGCAAATATGATGACAGAGGATATTTAACAGTATTAGCTTGATTAGAGCTATTGAATGGGGTGATAAACTCCCTTAACCAATTTGGTGGCCGGCTGGTTCTGCTCGACCTCCTCAATGGATGTTCTTCTACTTGTATTTCTTCACTGTGATCACCTGTCTCATTATCAATATGATCATTTTGACCATTAAAGTCAGTATTGTGACCATCAGTTAACTCATGATCCAGATGGTTATCCTGGTTATCAATTCCAGTACCATGATCATCAGTTATCTCATGGTCCAAAAATACATCTTTATTCAATTCTGGATCATCAACCTCCATATATGAGAAATCATCAAAGGCAAAATCAGTATTTCTACCCTCTGCTAAGTTCTGTGAATCATTTTTTTTACTATGCATATGAAATGGAAATCTATTCTCATAGAATATTATATCTCTTGAAACTGTGAATGTCTTTGTTTCAAGATCAAGTACTCTATAGGCCTTTTGATTAGCTGCATATCCCATGAACACACAAGGTTTAGACCTCTTTTGAAATTTATCATGATGAGGTAATGTTTTAACAAAGCACAAACAACCAAATATTCTTAAATGCTGAAAACTAGGATCTTTTCCATACAATATATTGAAAGGTGTTTTACCATGTAACAGAGGGGATGGTGTCCTATTTATCAAATAGATTGCAGTTTTAACACATTCACCCCAATATTTGGTTGGGACACATGATTGAAACTTCAATGCACGAGCCACATCCAATATATGCCTATGCTTCCTTTCCACCACACCATTTTGTTGTGGTGTGTATGGACAGGTGCTTTGATGTACTATTCCTAATGATGCAAATTGCCTTTTACAGTCCAGATTAAGGAACTCCATCCCATTATCTGTTCTGACTGCTTTCACAGTATGTGAGAATTGATTCTGAGCATACAACAGAAAAGTTCTTATATGTTCATATATTTCAGATTTGATTTTCATGAGAAATGCCCATGTTGCCCTAGAATAATCATCAACAATTGTTAAAAAATACCTCTCATTGTTATAGGTTGGTTCCCTATATGGCCCCCAAACATCTAAATGCAGCAATTCCATGATGGAGCTAGTCATATTTGTTCTTTTTGGAAACATAGTTCTACTTTGTTTTGCCAGTGGACAAATGGGACAGTACACATGCCTATCTATCAATCTTAGCTTCAAACTAGGCAAGAATTCAAGTCTTTTAAATGACATATGCCCAAATCTTTTGTGCCACAAACTGATCTTATTACAATCTGCTTTATTTATTACATCATGCTGTTCACTATTACATGAGGTTAAGTCTAAAGTAGAGTTTAGACTAGCAGATTCATCACCTAATCTATGCAAGTAATAGAGACCATTCCAACTCCTACCAATCCCCTTTATCCTGCCAGTCCATGTTTCCTGGATCAGGCAAAACAGAGTATAGAATGTGATGCATATGTTTGCTTCATTAGATAACTTGGACACTGACAACAGATTGTGTTTAAAGCTAGGCATAAATAACACATTGGTGAGTTTTAAACCATTCTTTAGTGTTACAGTGCCACATTTGGTGGCCTGAGTAATGTCACCGTTTGGCATTTTCACATGTGTGTCACAATTCACTACTGATCCTTCATCAAATAGAGTCTCATCTGAGATCATATGATTATTTGCCCCCGAGTCTATTATCCAATAATATGATTTAGAAGATCCAAGGTTGACCATACCTGAGTCATTACCTATCTGGTTGGCAGATGTCATTGCAGCCACAGGTTCCTGAGATTGGTTGCCCTTCAGCAGTGACAGAATCTCCTGGTACTGTGCTGGGGTGAATTGGTGCATCATTGGAATTCCTGTGTTGTCTTGCCCTGGAGTCTGGCCAGCATTTTGTGTAGTTGCCATGGCTGAGTTTGCCTTGTGGTAGCTTTCATTCCAAGGTTGTCCAAGTGGCCTGCTCTGAGATGGAGCATTAAATCTCCCTCTCTGGCCTCGGCCTCTTGAACCTCTTCTGCCTCCTCTATTGTAGTTCTGAGGGAATCCATGTATCTTGTAGCATGTCTCCTTTGTATGACCCCCAATGTTGCAATGGTCACACCACAAAGCTGCCCTTTCAACCTGTGAGGTCCAAAATTTGCCTTGATTGGCACTGCTGTGGAAGGCAACTGAGGAAGTTTCCTGACTGTTTCCTTGAGTGTTAATGTTCCTCTGTGTCTCTTCATTATAGACCATTGAGAAAACTTGTCTGTGTGATGGCAGAGGTGCCATCATCAAGATCTGTGACCTTATATTAGCATATCCTTCATTCAGGCCCATCAGAAACTGCATCATCTTGATCTGCTCTCCAAATTCAACGTATGCCTTAGATACACTTTCTGAAGGAGACGGAATGAGGCTGTCATACTCATCCCATAGTTGCCTGAGTCGTGAATAGTATTCTGTCACCGTGCTTGAGCCTTGCGTAATGGTGTTAATCTGGTGATATAAGGCAAACAATCTTGCGCCATTTACCTTGTCAAATCGTTCTTTCAGATCTATCCAAATCAGGTGTGCTGATTCGCAATAGATTACCCCTTGAACAAGCTCTCGTGACAGTGAACGGTGAATCCATGATCTTACCAACGCATTGCATCGTTTCCATTGTCCAATTAGAGTCTGATCGGTCTTGGATTCTTGACACATGCCGTTGATGAACCCTAATTTGTTCTTTGCTTCTAGCGCCACAATCATTTCTCTACTCCATATCTTGTAGTTCTCTGTTCCTCTCAGTACTTCTGTTACCAAATCAAGATTTGGAGTGTCTGAAGGATGGATGTAGAGCGGGCTATTGAAATCGATCTTAGCTTGATTTCTTTGTTCTTGCTCCTTGGGCGTACTTCGCTCGCCATTGATTAGCTCGATTGTTCGTCTCAATTTCGCAGTATAACTTTCTGTTTTAAGAGCGCGCTAGCTGCTCTGATACCATGTTAAGTTTTGAAGAAGGAGGATAACGAAAATTCTCATCTAAATTATTATATCTGAATGTACATTATATTCTACCTTTTATACATATCGACCACTTGGGCTAATTACCTATTAAATCCTATGAATGAATGATGTACAGAAACTATCCAAACACACATTCAAGATTACAATTCAGTCCTTACTACAATTAACACTCCACACTCTCTATTCTTTACATATAATAACCTCTCTTACTTAAATAAAAACGTTTATATGCTTTAAATTTTAATAGATGTAGTTTTCGTTGTTAACTATTTAATAAATGTTTAAATTTTAATAGATATAGCTTCCGTGGTTAACTACTTAGCGACTGATCAATAACCATATATCTATCTATTATTCTTTTTTTTTCAGTTCCAAAGGAGCTATCGATCAGATATTTTAATATTGATATAATGGTGCTTACTTGTTGTTGTCTCACACCGGTTATCTAACAGAAAGGAAGCCGAATTCTTTGCTATAAATACATGCATACCTTAACGTAAGTTACATCAGCCTTGCCCCTTAGTGGGCTCGTATGGGCTTTATAGTAGAAATATTTTTGGGCTTATGGTTGGCTTCTTTAAAATTTAACAGGCCAATTAATCGCCCGATTAGTCCGATTAATTGGCCGATTAAGCCGAGTAGTCGTGCGATTAGTCGTTATCCGATTAATTGGCCTATTAGGCTATTTTCGCCACGGTAGGGTCCCGACTAGTGTCTACTGGCGTCTAGGCGGCCGCCTAGACCGATTTTTACAACACTGGTTAAAAGTCAAGCACAAATAAGAAACGACGTTAACTTAAACTTGCATCTAAGTCAGAGTAAAGATCACACACGTAAGAGCTTGGGACCAATTCTCTGCTTAAGACAAGCCATTCAATTTACGGCATACATGAAATCATATTTTGGGGGCTGCAATTAAGACTTTGGAGGCTAAAGATCTCTCATAAATTTCTTCTCCTTGGTACTCACGTTGAAGAAAATGCACAAGAAAGAAGGAAAAACTCTATATAAAGAGCAACGTGAGGAGAAGAGAAGGGAGGATAAGAAGGTACGTGCAAGGTACTTCATTAAGCTCATATACATACACATACACGTTGCCTTTCAAAACCCAAGAACATTTAAGAAGTTCGCTCACCACGTGTTCGATAGAAGTACTCAGTGAAGAACGGGATTAACTTCGAAGCCAAATTCAGGGAAGCATTTATGATGTATTCGATGTTAATTACGTGCTTTTGTGTGATCATGATGAGTAGCTAAATATTTTGTATTTGAGATGAGATGAAACCTAGCGCGATCGATCATATGCTTACGTGTATTTGATGTTTTGCTATTGTTATGACTCGTTTATGAAACATATGATTTTGATTATGTCTATGTGATTAAAATAATCTAGTTAGCTTGATCATGTCTATGTGTTTAAGTTAACATAGTCCGGGAAATCGTAAGCTACGCTCGAAGAGGGGCGAACGATTAGACCACTCGTAAACGAGCGGAACTAACTCATCGCTAGAGATAGGTTGAACTACCCCGTCGGATTAGAGTCAAATCTAATAGCGGGATTCACCGTGTTTTAATGCAATCTTCGGTTAAGTAGTTAGGGAAGCTTGCCCGACTATTTAATTCGTTGATTAGTTGTTTGCGATCATTATATGGTAAGGCGCAATTTCGTCAGCTATATAACTCGTATGCATGTAATAGGAATCTCCACGGTCTAATGATAGCTTTCTTGACGTACACTTGATATTTGTCTGGGTCGAGCTAGGGGGATTCGAAGTCTCAAATACGTTTGTTTCATAAGGGTTTTCTCTCCGTACTGTTTTATTAAGTTATTTCTAAGTATTGCTATTTACCGTTTCAACAATCGAACATTCGTGCTAAGATATTTAAGCGAAAGTTTTTCTAAGGTAGATAGTTCTCTTGGGATTCGATACTCGAATGCTTGCTACGTCTATGTTATTTCGATAGGTACACTTGCCTGTTGAGCATAGGATAGTTCGTTAGTGTTCGTTTTATTTTAATACTCGATCCGCTCGATCACAAACCTTTGCAACCTTGGTATTTTCAGCAACACAATACAATAATGTCCGGTAAGAAGACTATGGAACAGAAGTCAGAACACATAATGTATTATACATATAATCTCTCACGGCAGAAACGAAAATACATAGCAGAAAACTGATAAAGCTGCAATGACATCGTAGAGATGGCTCCCAGTCCCAGCAATGCCTGAACACTGGAGAAAGTGTTGAATCTTTAGATCAATTATGACACAAAGGCGATTTTCGTTACCAAGAAGATATATATTTGCTTTATCCGTGTCGTTTATGTAATAAATCACGAAAAAGGCGTCTTTTGTCGATTGAGTTCGTAACAAAGAAAGTAATATGACCGTGTAGATGACCACGACAAGCTTCGACTTTGGGAGTGACATATTCACCGATCATTGATATTCGAATCAAAATTAGGTCATACTACGAAGGTGGCACGGGATTCTCTAACCGCACAGTTATCTTTCATAAAGATAAACACAGTTGTAGTATTAAAGTACATTCACCTCTCTAGCATCATATATATAAAGTAGTAAGAAAATGAGAAGCAGACTTCTAGCTCATTCCTCCTTTCGTCATTGGTCTATAGACTTCCGACGATATCCTAAGACCTGAACATAAAAATTTCAGAGCTCGAAACTGTTCAAAACTCCCATGGTATTTAATAACACCAGAAGCAATAAAAACTTTCGGAAAATTATGTACCAGATTTTGCTGAGGGAAACGGGCATGGATGCCTTCCAAGGTCAGATGCCCACCAACCAACTGAAAGTCTCTGTTGCGTGGATTGAAGATGCCCGATTCGTCCAAAAAAATGCGAGAATTTTCAGATGGATGTAAATCTTTTACTATCAGAATCTCAATTTTACCAGCATCAATTGTTGTCTGCATGGCAACATACTGCAAGAAACATGGGGATCCACTACTCAGTAACTGCTCTTAGGTGGCAGCAAATTGTCAACTAAGAGATTAAGAATGTTAAACAACCACCTGGCAAAGTTGCCTAACAGACATCTTTGGGCTGCAGCATAAGTAAGGTCTCTGCAGGTTTGGTATTTTCTCCGCTTCCAGAGAAACAACTGTGAGGCATTTTTTCGTCTGAAACGAAAATAACAAAGCAATCGACTGCTAAATGTCATGGTAGGCTTTGATTCGATTGCCTACATAATCTGAAGATAGTTTCCTTTGCATGCCATGCCATAAACACTTCACTCTTCCACCAATAACCAGGTCAATGACAAAACGAAATACGAGAAATAATTAGTATAAACTAATGAATAATACCTCTTCATTCTGATTTGAACTTTTGAGATGCTCAATCAGCTTTAACATGCGCTCTCCCCTGGAGAGCCGGCTACCAGGCCAACCAACTCCAGCATGTCTGTTGTTACTGCGAAGTCGGCCTCTGCTCCAGTTAAGGATTTCTTTACCTCTAACGAGCCCAACACGTGAGCTGGTGTTTGCTTCAGAATCTTTGCCTCCACGTACAGCATCTATATTGCATCCAGACAAAAGCCGAGAAGGTCGGTTTCTTCTAGAACGTTTTGGTTTGACTTCAGTTGACGCCTCATCACCTGAAGAATAGTCTTTGCTGCCTTCAATACCATTAGCTCCTTCCTCTTCGTCTGATTCATTCTGCTCAGCAGCTCTACGATTTCTCCGGGCTCGACTGTTTCGACCGCTGACCTGCTTTCTCGTCCGTTTCTTTCCCAGTGCCTCAGTTTGTCTACGCCAGGTCTCTGCAAATGAGTCTTGGATCTGAACAAATAAAAGTACAAATCAAGGATTGGGTGGACAGCCTTGAAATTTCCATAACATCGGTTAAGAATGTCAATGGATTTGGCGAAAATGAAAGATTGCCTATAACTTCACAAGAAACAATCAACCCACGATAAAATGCAAAATAGAACTCATTAAGGACTCATATCACAATTAAGTGGTGCGTGTAGACCGCGACAAGTACAAGCCTTCGATTAGATTGAGATTGCTTACCATCCTATTGCGAGCATTCTCGTCTTCATGGAAAGCATACTCCTAAATTTGACGTTTCGAACAATTCATTATAACATATAATGATATAAATAGTTTGCGATTTCAAAAATCATGGCCAACAGGAGTTTCTGACATACCTCTTCCTCGTACTTATCAATGTCAGGATATAAAACAGATATAAGCGCATCAAAGTTCGGATCGTCTCTAAGGGAACGACGACTAGCACAATGTGTACGACAAGAAGGGCACTCATTGTTCCTGCATTAAAATGAGATTCCAATAGCAAGGACTGCCAAATAGACAATTTAGAGAGATAAGAAGCAAAGAAAGTACCCCAGGCGCATGGATTTGTCAATGCACTCTCGACAGAAGCGATGCAAGCATTCCATAACAGTTCGAGTTTTCCGAATAATGCCTTTGAATGGAAAAATGAAAAGAACATAGTTAAAACAGGGAGAAGGGCTTGCTTTGCTTTCAGATGCTTTGATGAAAGGAATAACGCCTTCTACCATATCGAATATGCCATTCTTAACTGAAAAGAAACTCAGGAGAAAGACTGAAGCCAATGGCTATGAAGAGTAAGATAACAACAATTGCCAATCCTCCAATATAGCCCAAACATATGTTGGTAAAAGCACAGAGACAACTTTTGTCCCACAAGAGAAACGCATACCTAAACATATCGGACACTGAACTTCCTTTCGTATTTCTGGCAACCTCACAGAAACGAATCTGAAACTCCACAGCATAAAGTACAAGGGGTCCGTAAACAATAAAGTCAACAGAAAGGTTTCACAAGAGAACCACTGATTCAATAGTCAATAGTCATGAGTCTATGACCTATGTTTCCGGGATATAAACTCAATGACTATTGCAAGAAGGCAAAGTGAAACAAGAGTGTTCAACATAAATGCATAATAGACGCCTCGAGACACCAACAAACACAGAAAAATTTTCAAATTATCAAAACTCTCTGAAAACAATATAGTACGGGATCACCCAGGACACATATATATGAGCCGATTGTACACGATTTTACATGCAACAAAAATACCAAAACTAACTCTTCACACTTCAAATTAAACTAAAAATAATTTTCACAAACTTACAGAAATTGACCTCTGAAAAACCTACGAACAATCCCAACGACCACACTCATCAGACTCATATTAACAAACATATCTCACCGCAAAGAAGAACATGCACAAATGGAGAAGTAAGATCGTGACTTTCTTATCCGCACAAGAGAGATGAGAGGCTATTTACTCGAACACAAAAATTTAATATCTATGTGCGTCAGTGTTATGTGCGCATCACCACTAACCATCATATTCGTATCTTTAATTCAAATAAGACACGAAAGAAAAAAGGATCATATAGGATTTTTTTACTCTTCTTTTTCTTCTTCGCTAGAGGAGGAATTTCCACTGGTATCTGTCGATTAAGCAAAAGTCTAATCAGGCAAGCGATCAAAGACAAAAAGGAAATACAAAGAACAACAACATCGAACTTCAAGCGAAAAACAACACAGGATTCAGCACTACAGAAGAATGTAATGCATGTGAGCTCACATGTACATGCGATGCACCTAAACTCACCTGCAACATCTTCGTTTTGGCCGTGATTGACGCTATCATCTGGCATCTGCACCTGGTCGTCATGCGGTGGCGGATGCGGCGAAGGAGGAGGCGTGACCGTGGAATCACCGTCGAGCGAGACTTTGTTCGAAGGCATTAGGTGATGACGTGGCGGCGGTGTCGTTACGAACGGAATCAGCGCTGGGAAGGATAGGCAATTTGAGACTAGAGATTTGTTGAAACGGTGCTGGTGTTTGTCTCTCGCTCGGGCATCTGTTTTCCTCGTTTATTAAACAAAAACAATTAAAAAATGCCTTTATATTGGGCTGGACCAATAACATGGGCCTAGCCCAATTTGATTGAGTCATGGAGCTGAAAAATAAGTCCACGTCATCTCAGTCTCATCGTCGGCTGAGATCAACTCCATCTTCTTATCCACCTCCAAAATCACTCACTAAACTTACTTTCCTCCGTTCATTGAATCGAATATACACGGTCTCTCCGATGGCCACCGCCGCCGCCTCCGCCTACGCCATCTTCTCAACCTTCTCCTCTCTCTCCCACCTCCACCACCGCCAGAGAAACCTCCACCACTACCCCACCTTCCCAGTCACACACCACCACAAACTTCCATCATTCATCCTCAAGGCCTCTTCCTCGTCTCCCTTTCCAATAGAAGAAGAATCACCCGAAAACGATGGAGAAGATTACGCATTCAGCGCACCATCGCCGCCTGAGGGATACATCCCACCGCCATCTTTCGACGAAGGTCCGATGGAATCCGAAGAAGAAATTGCGCGCGCCTACGAGGAACTGTACGGACCGGCGTACAGCGGCGAGAGCTACCTCGGCAACGATGTCTACGTAATGGACTCTAAAGTGAAGAAGAATACGACTGGGTTTGGGTCGAAGAACAAGAAGGAGAAGATTCGCGATGGGTTTGAAGAGAGGGTCGTGCAAGTGAGGAGGGTCACGAAGGTTGTCAAGGGTGGAAAGCAGCTCCATTTCAGGGCTGTGGTTGTGGTCGGAGACAAGCAGGGAAACGTCGGAGTGGGTGTTGGGAAGGCGAAGGAAGTGGTGGCCGCCGTGCAGAAATCGGCGGTCAATGCGAGGAGGAACATCGTCGCCGTTCCCATGACCAAGTACAAGACCTTTCCTCACAGGTAAACAAGACTCGTTTTTTGTGGTTTCTGGGCTATTGAGTAAGTGCTGAAAATCTAGCAAATTGAAATCTTTATCTTTCCATTTATACTTCAATATTAATTCAGTCATGATTGAATTGAACCTCTAACTGAATTGGACTCTTATCACTTGAACATCCTAAGACCTCCTCAGAGCCTGACCCAAATGTCTGAGGTGATACTGTATGGATAAGGTAGCATAGTTGAGTTGATGATGAATCTTGTTGATTTTTTGTGGGGCTTCCAAGAATCTTCATTTACCTTGTTCCATTTTCTAACAACAATCTTCCCATCCTTCCCCATGAGGCATTAACAGTGTTCTCAAGCGTCAGCTCAGCTCTATACGAATACAAATAGTCTTGATAACGAACTTGATTTACCCTTGAGCGATTCTGTGTTTTTTATGGATGCTTTAATAAAGGCAGCTGCTTTCTATAATGGTTCTAATTGATCTTTAACTCCCCTTATCACTGCTGCTGTATATTTCTCTTACTCTTACCATAATTTGTGTCGCTGATATCAATAGCCATGGCAGATCTGAGGCAGATTATGGAGCAGCAAGGGTAATGCTGAGGCCAGCATCGCCAGGTACTGGCGTTATTGCAGGCGGTGCTGTTAGAATCGTGCTAGAAATGGCAGGCGTGGAAAATGCCCTAGGAAAGCAGCTAGGCAGCAACAATGCCCTCAACAATGCTAGAGCCACGGTGGTCGCCGTGCAGATGATGAGGCAGTTCAGCGAAGTTTCTGAGGAACGTGGAATTCCTATGGAAGAGCTATGGAAATGATCCATCACTCTTAGCGTAGCTGTTTCCTCGTTGTCGTATTCTTGCATCTCTTTTCTTGTACCAATTTGTTAAATTTAGACAAAGGCAGGCCAAGGGCACATGCCTGAGGCTTTTTAGACCACCACCACTAAGTAAGGCCCTACTGCTACACAACTTTGATGGCTTCTGCTTCACAAGTGCAGTGTTAGGCCATAAATGGCATGCAAATTCAAGTATTCTTTGCTCGTTGTGGGCCTGTGGCTGTCAATGTTTATGTCATCATTCGAAACTTGTCCCCCATTGAAGCATCTAAGGAACTACCATGGAAGAAAGAAAGTCAATATTCGCATCTCCTTTAAAGCGTTTCTACTAAAGCAAAGATCCATCGCCCGAAAAACTAACAGAATACAAAGATAAAAAAACCCAGAAAAGTTGAAAAGAAACTCAAAGCGAGCCAATTAAGACGAAGATCCCTCGCTGGCTCGAGGTGAGGTCAACGGAAACAAAGTCAACAACCTCGGCTGCTCAGATTCCCTCGGCGAAGAATGATGCAACTGAAAACCCTTCTCCTCAGCCACGACATCTGAGCGCGAAACGACGTCGCGCTTGAACGGGTCGGGTATCAGAGGCGTCACCGGGCTATTAAGCACCAGGGAAGGGAAGTCTAGCAAACTGGGAGACAGCACCTCTTGGGTTTCGGGTCGGGTCAAAGACGGGTTAAACCCTGATCTCGCCTGAGCAAGTGGGCACATCTTGCTGTTCTTGAAGCTGCTCCGCCGCTCGTAGAGCCTTGAGGGGGCCGACTTGAAACGGTCCGATCTCATGGGTGGGATTAGGTTGGGGCTGTTGCGGGTCGGGTCGATACGGCGGGCTGCGCTTCCTGGTGGACCCGTCAGCATTTGCACCACATCCTTGAACGACGCCGGGTCGGTGGTGACGTAGGTGGCCGGGTACGGGTTATCGGGCTTGGATCTCGTCGGAATGTTGGAATTAGTGATGGTGCTTGAACTGTTTGAGCTGAGGCTCGGCGGCGATACTACGACTCTTGGTGAGCTCACCATTGATGTCTTCTTCTTGAAGTTCCTTTTATTACAGTATTTGGTGTTACTGTGGAGAAGCCAACAAGGAGGTTTTTTTATATAGGACTCCTTTGTGGTTTCCATAGGAAAATAATAAATAAAAATACATATATTCTTGTGTTATTATTAATTATCAGTTATTGGATTGCCTTGTGAGTTTTCTAGATCTTATTGGAATGGAAAACGTTTTCCCAGCGGTTTAAGTGGAGCGTGAAGGTTACTCTATATTGGAATGTACGTGGAAGTCGTGTGGAGGGTGACGCACGCGCGAGCGTGGAGAGTGGCGAGATTGGGAATGGAGGAAAATAGTCAAGAGATTATCAGTATTTAGTATTTTGACTTCAAGAATATGTGATTTCGATGTTGACTAGTATTCATTATTGGTTTCGGAAAAAAAAATAGTATTCATTATTGGTGACGGCAATAATAATTGCATTATTGCATTCTTAATGTAATCTTTTCCACATTTTCTGTGTGTAATGATAACTTGAAAATTATATATTGATTGACTTCCTTTAATTAATCCCAGCGTGAATATTTATCCTAAATAAGAAATCATATCTCAAATTTATTCCTCTTTTACTAGTTTTAGACTTTGGGTAAGTGCAATTTTAGCTATCTATTTAAAACAATCCCCGTTTCGATTTCCTGTTAAATATACTTTTATTTAGTCAAAAATTTAATCTATTTAAATTAAAGCATCTCCTGATTTGGATTTGCTCTTAATTAGACTTTTGGTTAGTCAATGTCTATTTATTTTCCTATTAAACCCTTCCTGATTTCTGATACCTTTTTAATTACAATTTTGACTTATCCAACGGCATGGTGTGGTGAGACCTTGACTACCAACAAATGGGCCTAAATCGGGCCCAATTTCGTCACTAAGAAGGCCCTTTCTTAGAAACTACTAAGGCCCGATTCATGGTTTTCTTATAAATAATCAAGGCCCGAGTCGAAGTATATATAATCATTACATATATATTATTACATCAGAAGACGTTCTTAGCTTAGAGATACTCACCATCACCACGAAGCCCCACTCAAAGAAGCAGTAAAAGAATCTATTGCCAAACTAAGTCAACGCAAACCCTCGATAGATCAGCTTCTTGAAGTTGTTGGTCCATCGCATATACTTCTTTGCAGCCGTTATTGTGTGATGGTAAGATTCTCGTAGATCTGTTCAAATTCCTATTGCAAGAAGATGATTTGTCGGACGAGGAAGAAAGGGGTGGTGAAGAAATGAGCTTTTCAGGGTTTTCATGGCGGATAAGTTCGATCAAGAGAAGGACAAGAGAAGCCATTATTTGTTGGAAAGAAGGTTTCGGTAATTGAATTGGGATAAGGTGAATAAATAGCTTGCTCGGTTTGGTTATGTAAGGAAAGTGGTTGACGGTTTGCGTATTTATAAGAGCATGCGAAAGTAGTTGAGCTTAGGAATTAAAGTCATAGATAGGTAGGAAGAAAACATTGGGCTGCCGCCAAGAAAACAATATGTTTTCCGACTTTTGGTGGAAGATATGTAATAATGCTGCTGCTGATGGTTTTTTGTTGCTTTTTCCATTGTCCTTATTTTATTTTTCACTTTCTCGAAGGCTCAATTAATTAAATAATCGAACGCTACAAGGAACGATCGTGAATGTCGTACAAGAAAATTGATGTTTTACCTAAATGTAATAAAATATTATATTTCGACAAAATCCAGCAAAAGAAACCATGGGCTTTCCGATGCTTGAAGCCCATCTTTTTATTATGCCCACACACATTATGAAAGAGGAAAAAAGAGAAATAAAAAAAAATTCAAAATGCGGTGAGCGTGGATCGAACACGCGACCTTCATATCTTCAGTCTGACGCTCTCCCAACTGAGCTATCCCCGCAATTTGATACTCGTTAGCAACTTAGTCTTTATATTTATAATTATGCGTAGTTTCGTGGCAGCTTATGACATAGATCTCGAAAAACATAATGATTCTCGAACGACGAGACTAGTGAACTGAATCCCGTAATAAAGTACTAGTCAAATTGTTTTGTATCTAAAGGTTTTAAAGTTGAGACGACTTAGATATTGTCGGTGGTAACACAACAGTTTACTTGAAATTCAATTAATTGAAGTCCTCCACATGGGTGCATGTCCCATAATTGCACCTGCCCTTACAATTAATTATATGTTTAACTAACAAACTTAATATAATTATCAAAGGTAGTCAAATTAGTTATTCTCATAGCAGCTTGCATATGAAAGGACCGAATAAGACTTTAAATAGACCAAGTCTAAAAAGAATATTTGAGTTGTGCTCTTGTGACTGTGGCGGCCACAGCACATGTATTTGAGGGTTCGATTTAGTTTATACAAAATAATTTATATTTGGATAAAATCTTTGAAATAATCTAACAATGCTCCTTCACATGTAGCGCCATGATATTTCAAGTAAAATTCACTAAATAGTAAATACAATTGAGGATATTTTCCATTTATGAAAATGATCTCTCTCTCTATTCATCTCTTTTTCATTAGCCTTTAGAATTCTACGCCATACAAGTTATTCTTCTCTGTCTCTCTCTCTCTCTCAACTCAATCATAAACTCCATCAAATCTATACTAGTCATGGCTGCGGAAAAGGTATACGTGGGCGACCTTTCAAGAATATAAAGTTTTTTTTTGTTTAAAATAAAAAATACGAAACCATGTAATTGAATGATGAACTTCATGATACAGGTGACGATAATGGTGCTTAAGGTTGATCTTCAGTGTTCTTCTTGCTACAATAAGGTCAAGAAAACTATCTGCAAAATCCCCCGTGAGTTTCTAACCTCCATAGCTGTCCACTTGCATTATCTTTTCTTTCTAGTCTTCGATTTCCTCATGATAAGTATGTCTAATAGTGGCCGCATTACTATTTATCTTCGGGAACATATATATCTAAGTGATGCTTTTTCATACGACGCAAATAAAACAATTATTTTCGGACAAGAGAAATAAGAGACCAGTTGTACGATGAGAAAGCCAACACCGTCACCATCAAAGTAGTGTGCTGCTGCCCAGAAATAATCCGCGACAATATCTACTCCAAAGGTGGCAAAAGCGTCAAGTCCATCGAAATCAAAGAGCCCAATAAGCCCAAAGAAGCCGAAAAGCCCAAGAATTCAGAAAAGCCCAAATCAAATGGGCCCACTCCAAGCGAGAAGCCCAAAGACAGTCCCAAGCCCGAGCCCGTCAAAGTAGCCGAACCGGGCCAAAAACCGCCAACCACGGCTGTCGTCGCAGCAGCGGCTAGAGGGCCCGAAAAAATACCAGTTGGCGTCCCATCTGTGTTTCCTTATATGGGGCCCACCTACTACGATGGCTATGCTAACGGGCCTTATTACCATGGCTATGGCGGGCCACCATCTTCACGGCCTTGTTACGAAGGGTTTTATGGGAATGGGTATGGTTATGGCAGGAGTTATGATCATAACTATAACTACTTTAGTGAAGAGAATTCTCAGGGTTGTTCGATCATGTGATGTAATGGTGTAATAATGGCCATGAGCTCCAAGGCTTAGAGGTTGAGATGGTTTGCAGATTATGGGTCATGATTTTCGATTATGGTGTGATATTGCAAGTACGTTTTCATTTAAGCTTCGAGTTTGCTGTTAAAGAACTTGATTGTGGCAATGGACAAAGCAGTCCAAACATTTTATTTTTCCTTGATGATCGTAACAACATAAGATTGATACAAGAGAGATCCATCAGTGAAACTCACTGTCTGAGTTAGTAAGCAAACAAATAGAGGGGGAGAACAAAAGAAAGATAACTTCGCCGTGGTGTGCATTAACAGGGAGGCCATGAGGCAAATTGTATCTTGACTTTGAACATTATCCTTCAGCCTGAACAGCCTTATCTTCCTCGTTGAAATAGTCATGTCTATAAGCGCAAACGATATTGAAGGTTTAGGACAAAAACGATTCGTCAATGCTCAATAAATGCAGTGTTTATAGTGAATTTGACTTACCGAATCTTTCTGGTAAGCTGGTAGATGCCTGTACCTGCCATTACGACGTTCACACTGAAGAGGTTCCAATTTTTCTGCGTCCATAGTGTAGGCATATATTAGGTTTGGAAACAAGAAAACAATGACTTGTAAGTATTAAAAGCCAACAATGTCATGTATAAATCACAATCTGTTATTTACATCAAGAACCACATGGTAAGGTAGGGAAACCATAGAAGAAAAAATATCCAATTCCCCGTCGAGTCGACATTTAACATGAAGAATTTATGAGCTTACCGGGGTAATAACAGTGCTGTATCGTGACCAAATAACTCCAGTTGCTGTGACAGCTGCAAAATACGATCATGGTTTGCAAATAAATCAGATCGATACAAATACAAAATCCCAAAGAACAGTTTTTGGTGCTGAAACTGAGCTGAAGATGATCAGAATCAGTCGACATACTTTCATATGAACGACAGTAACATTAGGAAAATGCAGATGAGAGATTGAGACCACATCAATTGAGCAATTCAAAGCACGTAAGAACACTTAGCCATCACTACTCACCTATCTGTTGGGGGTACGAAACCTTCTCAGGTGGCTTACTGAAATCTGCAAAGTTGGCTATGCTTATGCCCCACTTGAATGTTGGTGCCCAGAAATGAACTGAGACATTGCAAAGCAATTAAATGGTGTCAAAAAGGTCCATTCTTGACAGAGAAAAAGAGCAAAGAATAGATTGTTAGATCGATTTGTTACTACCCAAACATCAAGTAACTTCAACAATATGATTTAAACTTGAACAAATCATATTAGTCAAGCGATTCGAAGGTCAAATAATACATAAAAGGTTGGATTCACGGGTAACAGTTCTAACGCGTGAAATCAGCTGATCCCTTCTATAAAAGCTTAAGCAATCTTCACAATTTGAAAACTTTCCATATAAAAATCGCTCAATCCATTCAACGGAGTCACATCGAAGACAATTCATAAGAGGAATACTGATTTATAGATCGTTTAACCGATTTCACACACCAAAAGAAATCAAAAGCATAGAGACTATAACATACTAGTTTTAGGGCCAGCTGGGTGATTCCATAGAGCTTGAAGTTTCGAAGTCGCCATTGAAGTTTTCTGCTTATTATTATTGCCCTTCGTGCGCCTCGTGCCTGTATGTATAATGATCTTGTCCCCTGTTTTCTAACGATATTAAAATGATGGAAACACTTGTTACTTTTAGCGATAAAATATTGATAATCTTCCTCAGCATATTTGTATTTATAACTAGATTACTATTCACCGCCCCTTTTTCCTAGTCACTGCCCCTAAGGGTGCGTTTAGTCCGCGGAATTCGATGCGGAAAAGAAAAGAGAAGTGTGGTCATGCGCAATAAGTTATTGTACAGTACGCTTCACGTGTCGTACCATTCCACGTTTCCTTTTCTTTTCCACGTCGAAATCCGTAAACCAAACGGAGCTTAAAGGACGAGAAAAAGATGATTTTGTCCTTTCGAATAAACATTTATATTGAAAGCCTTTTTTCAGACAACACTTTCCATATCGCAATCACACATAGGGGTGTTCATTCGGTAATAACCGAACCGAACCGAACCGAACTTTCGGTTAACCGAAAGAACCGAAAATTCGGTTCGAGAATTTCATAAACCGAAAATCGAACCGAAACAATTCGGTTCGATTTCGGTTTTTACCGAATTTTTTCGGTTCGGTTCGGTTAACCGACCAAAAACCAAAATTTTTAATAAAAAATAAAAAAAACAATAATATTAATATGATTTTAATTATATATTTTTATTATCATATTTTTATTTGTATAAAATTTTCAATTACCCCATATTTTCCATATTTTCGTAAATATATTAATTTTATTTATATTATAAACATATATTATCATATATATATATATATATTTGAATAAATTTATGATTTACCTAATATTTTCCCTATATTTATATGGTGGGTATATTAATTTATTAAATAAGACATATAAAAATATATCATTATATATTTTATATATAAAAAAAAAGAATTCGGTTATTCGATTCGGTTTACCGAGGTAAAAAACCGAAACCGAACCGAATTTTTTTCGGTTATCAAACTACAAGGCGAAAACCGAACCGAAACTCTTCGGTTCGGTATGCGGTACGAACCGGTTTCGGTTCGGTTCGGTCGGTTAACCGACATTTGAACACCCCTAAACTCACACATCCAAATCAGATTCAAACAAAACAAAAAAAAAACTCAAATCGCAATGGATCGACGACAGGGACAGGGGAAAAGAAAGGGTCTATTCGCACAACTGGTAAGCAAATTCTCGTAAAAATCGTTCGTACATAGATGGATTATCGGACACGGGTCGAAATCGTTTGAAAAAAGTCCCAATCGAACGACCGGCGCATGGCACGGCCGAAAAATAATTTCGGCCGCCACAAGGCTTTTTCGGCCGTGCCTTGTGGCGGCCGAAAATGTTTTTCGGCCTTTGTTTATTTATTTTTTTATAAATATTTAATTGCAGATCAGGGTAGGGAAGTCCCCACTCGGAGGTAGCAGTAGATCCCCCTGTTGGAGGGATCTGGAGAGCGCCACACGAGGACGCGCGGCGTTGATACATCCGTTCATAGAGAACGGGAGAGGAGAGGCGACATCGAGTTGCTGCTTCTCAGTCTGTATATGCGGATTACGATCCGCATGCGTGGTGGTCTGGCGATATGCTAGCTAGGATGCATCTAAACAGCTATCCGTCCACGGACGAGTTCAGAGAGAGGCTCGACGAGCTCAACGACCGGTGGCGCCAGACCCCATGATGTGTTATTATTTTGTTTATGTTTTGTTGATGTATTGGACGCGTACTGTTTGTATTTGGAATATTTTTTGCATCTTTATTCCGTTTCGAATTATTAATACAATAGATAGTCACAAATTATAACACAAAACATTACTAATACAAATAATTATTCCAGAAAAACTTAGGAAAAAAAATACGGTCGATCGAGATTTTCGGCCAGACAGTGCAGCGGACCATCGAATTTTCGGCCCTGCAGTTGTACTGGCCGATTCGATTTTTTCGGCCAGACGTGTGAGGGTCGAAAATATCGATGAGCCAGTACACTGCAGGGCCGAACGACTTTTTCGGCCAGGCAGTGTCCAGGCCGAAAAAATCGACCGGCCCGCACACAGTCCGACCGAAAATTTCGTTAGGCCCGTGCACTGCAGGGCCGAAAGTATCGATCGGTCGGTCCTAAAATGTTAAATCGAATTTTTTTTTCCGTTACCTCGTTTCGATCCATTGCCGAATTCGTTCGAATTTATTTGTGTATGTAGTCTTCAGTTTTCGTGCTGGTTTTTTCTTTTTAAATTAATTTAAATATCATAAGGGCAAAATCATCTTTTTACAGTCCTTTAGGGGCGGTAAAAAGTAAAAAGGGGCTTTGAATAGTAATTTCCTATTTATAATTTATATGTTCCTCTCCTTCTACACCAATTTGATATATAATTCATATGTTGACTCTCTCTCTAGACCCATGGGCTTCGTAACGGGCCATGAGCCCGTCAAAATTGTTGGGCCGCTTTGGGCTGAACAGGGCCGGGTTAGCTCCGCCTATCACGTGAATTTCCGGAAACACCCTTAGAAATACAGCTATGTACGACCTAACATTGACGGATATTCCAAGGATTATACTATAATACCCTTCGCCGAACACCTAAGCTAAACCACCCTCTCCAAGATCTGAAGAGTGTCTTTTTCTGGTCTCTCTCAGGTGAAAACAGAGTAAGAACTCCTCTCCAATGGCTGCCACTGCTACATTGATCTCCAACGGAGACGTCAAAGATCCTTCAAGTGGACGTTACGCTGGTGTTTACAGCGAATTGCAAAATAGCCGACTCGACCATCCGCTACCTTTACCATCGGTGCTGCAAAGTTCCTTCAAAGTCGTCGATGGTCCACCTAGCTCAGCCGCAGGCAATCCAGGTGTGGATCTGTGAATAAAGATCTAGTAATTACAGCTCGTTCCTCGGCTTGGTCGTGGTGACGCGGATATTAGAAAAGCTTAGACCCTGTGAATTTCTTAGTTTTCGTGTTTCTATCATCTGCGATCTTGATTTTCATAGATTTTATTGCACTCGAAAAGCTATTTTATGATCGGATGTTGCACAATAGTTTTGCTTATTCTACTCAACTTAGGCGTTAAATATTATTTTTTATGTGCTGTGGGCATGATGATTCTGCTGATGAATATTTGTTGCTTTTTTTAATATCAAGATGGTGGTTAATCGACTTGCTCAATAATTTTAATGTTTTAACCTACTTGTGCGTGAAAAGGCCGAATTTTTAACTTGTTATTCACTAAAGATGCCTTTGTGAATGTGGCATTGATTTACTTGTTCGAGTTCCGATGTTTACAGTTCAGCATAAAATGTTGATTGGTTTGCTTTATTTTTCTCGTCAACGTATTGTAGTGGACTTGATTGCAATTATTCTTGGTGGTGTTTTTGTAAATGCAGATGAGATTGCCAAATTATTTCCTTCCCTATATGGGGAACCATCGGCATCTCTCGTTCCTGGAGAATCCATTGGAAAGTCATCTTTGAAGATTGGCGTGGTTCTATCTGGAGGACAGGCTCCTGGTGGGCACAATGTTATCTCTGGAATTTTTGGTAGGGATTTGAGTTTTTTAGAAGTTATATTATTATTGGTGCTAACTTGTTTGTATCTGATGATTAACTCAAGCCCGTGTATGTGCTGTAGATTATTTGCAAGATCGTTGCAAGGGTAGTACATTGTATGGGTTCAGAGGTGGACCAGCTGGAATAATGAAGTGCAAATATGTGGTGTTGACCCCAGAGTACATCTATCCCTACAGAAATCAGGTAAGTGTTGTTATTATTTTCTGGTGATCTCCGTGAGATAAATTTCATGAAGCCCTTCAATATCACTTCGTCAGTGTGGTTTTATGTAGTCACGTTACTTGGTTGAAATGATATCCTCTTCGATTTTGCTTGATGGGGCTTGTTTGATCATTTGCACTCTGTGTTGCTTATATTGTGGTCTAATATCAACCATTTCAGGTAGCTTTATTAATTTCAAAACTATTTTCAGGGTGGATTTGATATGATCGCCAGTGGAAGAGACAAGATTGAGACTCCAGAACAGGTATATTTATTCATATATGATTTTTGCTTATTCAGTAGTCGTTATAGATTCTTGGTTGGAGACTTAAAAGTAACTGTACCATTTCCATTTCAGTTTAAGCAAGCTGAGGACACAGCAGTTAAACTTGATCTTGATGGCCTTGTTGTCATTGGTGGAGATGATTCAAATACCAATGCCTGTCTTCTGGCTGAAAACTTTAGGTGGGTAGTCAGCTTTTTGGTGAAACTTGCCTCTTGGTTCATCTTTTTCACGATGTGTTATTTTCCGAACCATACTAAGCTCATCTCGTTTTCTGGTTGAATTGTAGGAGTAAAAATCTGAAAACTAAGGTCATTGGATGTCCGAAGACTATTGATGGTGATCTGAAATGCAAGGAGGTTCCAATAAGTTTTGGTTTTGACACTGCATGCAAGGTAATTTGATGTGAATACTCTTTTTATTATAGTTTATTGCACCAGCATGTGACGCCTTTTTTTATGCTTGTCTCTCTTCTGCATTTATGCATCTCCTCTTTCTTTTATTTCCAATTGCTATGTGTGCATTACAGTTATGTATAACTCATTTATTTCTGGTTATATGTGTATTACTAACAATCAGTTTATAATCTCCTTGTTTTTCCTTTCGCAATCTAACAAAACTTGGATCCCATGAGGCGGGCCTTGAAGTTTTTGTAATTGGAATGTAAATTGTTCCTGCAGATATATGCTGAAATGATTGGGAATGTCATGATAGATGCTCGTTCCACCGGCAAATACTACCACTGTGAGCTTAACCTACACACTTTCTTGTTATGTTTCATCTCCTTTCATAGAGACTGTACTCATTTCTGTTTTCATTTGTTGAAAATGCAAATTTCAATATGCTGGAGTGTGCTTTGCAGACTCATCCTAACATCACTCTTATTTTCGTAGTTGTTCGACTAATGGGACGCGCTGCTTCTCACATTACGCTGGAGTGTGCTTTGCAGACTCATCCTAACATCACTCTTATTGGGGAAGAGGTATCTTGGTTTCTTTTCTTCATAGATCTGCAATAACATATTCATAGAGGGGACTTGTGTTTCACCAATCTAACTAAGTTGGCTATTTTACTACTACATCAACTGAATTCAACTTTAAGTTCTCCCAATCTGAAATTACATTTTGACCTAGAGATCTGATTTTGCTGTAGGTTGCTGCAAAGAAGCAGACTCTGAAAAATGTGACTGATTACATTGCTGATGTTATTAGCAAACGGTCAGAGCTTGGATATAATTACGGAGTTATTCTCATTCCAGAAGGACTGATTGATTTTATTCCAGAGGTGAAGCGCTGAAGCATAAGAGTTATTACTGAACCTGTTATGCGGCTTTTGATCCCTATTTTGATTTCTGATTATAAATTCTCCAATATCTTTTCAATTTCAGGTTCAGCAGCTCATCGCGGAACTAAATGAGATTTTGGCCCACGATGTTGTTGATGAAGCTGGTGAGTGGAAAAAGAAACTTGCTCCTCAATCACTTCAGCTTTTCGATTTCCTTCCATCAGCGATTCAAGAACAATTGATGCTTGAGAGAGATCCACACGGAAATGTCCAGGTATGTGCATCTTTTTTCTTTCTTTCTAAAGTTATATCCATTTTTCGATGATGTGATTGTTCCATCCATCTCTGTAGGTTGCTAAAATTGAAACTGAGAAAATGCTTATCCAAATGGTTGAAACTGAGTTGGAGTTGAGGAAGAAGGCAGGTGCCTATAAGGGTCAATTCAAAGGCCAGGCTCACTTCTTCGGGTATACTTCGCATCATTTATTTTCAGTTGGCCCAACCAAGCTTTAAGTCACAAAATCGGTAAAAAAATTTCTCAGATATGAAGGAAGATGTGGTTTGCCATCTAATTTTGATTCGACATACTGCTACGCTTTGGGCTATGCTGCTGGAGCTTTACTTGAGAGTGGGAAAACAGGGTTGATATCATCGGTAAGAACGAACGCAGATCAATTTCTCAGTGGAACTAGCCTTCTCTTTCTTTCATTCATTCTCTAACGTGATTAAACGCAGGTTGGAAACTTGTCCGCCCCTGTGGCAGATTGGACCGTCGGTGGAACAGCGTTGACTTCGCTCATGGATGTTGAGAGGAGACATGGTATGGCGCTTTATTACCATTGGTTTCTTTTCTTGAATCTTTTACTTATATATCTCGGAGATCTATTTCTGATGTTTTGCAGGCAAGTTCAAGCCTGTGATAAAGAAGGCAATGGTTGAGCTTGAAGGCGCACCTTTCAAGAAGTTTGCATCTATGAGGGAAGAGTGGGCTCTTAAGAATCGATACCTTAGTCCAGGTAAGAAAGAATTGGTCTCAAAACTCAATTTTGATCCATGATTTGAATTGAATTTTATGCATATCATTGTTATTTACAGGTCCTATTCAATTTGTTGGGCCGACATCTGATGGGGTTAGTCACACTCTGCTACTGGAGCTTGGTGCTGATGCCTGAAGTGTGTGCTTGCTTTACCTCTCTTTCTGCTTCTTTTAATTTAGTTTCCTGAGAAACGTGTGTACTATTGTGACACTTTGGATTGGATAATAATAATAATTAACCTACCGACTTTTTTATTTCTTCCCTATGCTTTTGGGTTGTGCTATGTTCTGAACATTACTACAGAAAATGCAAAGAACGGCATAATATCTCCAGACATTCGCAGAAGTGTTTTACCCTCCATTCATAGTGGCAAGTGATCAGACGAGAGAATAAGATATGTTGTCGGCCAAAAGATACAAATCTAAACTTGCAGCTATCTTCAAGATATGTTTTTTATTAAGTTTCACTTTGTAGGTTGGGTTCGGCCTATCAAGTTAAGGGTCCCTCGAATTTCATGTTAGGCGACGATCAAGAATAATGAGGGACAAAGACAGTCATTGAAAGAAGACCCTACTTGCCAAATTGTGTATTCGTTCGTTCATTATTGCACTCGTATATGCAAAAAAGGAGACTTGCCGTAATTCCTGTTCAGTCAAAATCTTAAAGACTTTCCCCTTTATTCTAAAAAAAAAAAAAACTTATGCTAATACGTTAATGCAAATTCATTACATTAAAATTTAGATGCAAATAAGAGTGAAATAATGTGCAGCATCCTATTGGAAGTTTTTGGTTGGGTGTACGACATTTTCAGTCATCAATGTTTGGAGCTTGGTCGGTTTTGGTCCCTTGATTAATTGAATCGCAAATTTAGACGAAATTTAACACGTGAGAGCCCATGAGCTCCTTTCACTTGATGTAAAACCTCACAGCACATTTTCTTCTTCGCCTTAAACGTACGTGAGCATCATTACATATCACATTTAACTCATTTTCAAGGTTGTCCATCATTTCATAAATGTGATGTATGATGATGTTCATGCGCGTTTAAATCGAAGAAGAAGATGTGTTATAAAATTTTACGTCGAGTAAAAGGAGGTCATAGACTCTCACATGTTAAATTTCGTTAAAATTAGCGAATAAATTAATCAAGGAACCAAAACCGTCAAAAATTGATAACATTGAGAGCTAAAAGTGTCATCTCAAACATTGAGGCCAGAAACGCCCAATCTCCATACATCGAGGACTAAAATTGTCGTTGTCACTTTTTCGTTCAAGAAAGGCTTGGAACTAGGCAGTACAGAAAGTCAAGAATGGTCACAAAGTCTACACAATACAACTACTGATGTTTGGGTTCCTTGCGGTTATGTCTCGATTATTGAGACGACGATAAGGTTAGATATCTTCCTTTCAAACAAAACATTATATATTTTGGTCTAAGATATAAGGGTACAGCTAGGCTAGGGTTATTCCATGTTAGCTTTATAGGGCTGGCTATATGGCTTTAAGTCATATCCAACACCAGTTGCCTATCTATCTATCTATCTATCACAAAGAAGATTTTGTTTTTTATTATTTAAATATTAGTGAGGCGAAGAACCAGAAATAAAAAAGATATGATCTTGAAAACTGAACAGCATATATATTAGTTTGAGTTACGGTTGGCTTCACTAATCTCCTCATTTATCATAAGGCAATGCTTCGATGATTAGTTACAATACCATGAAATTGTGTTTTCCTGCCCTAAAACTAAACACAGATAATAAAGTCTTCATTCGTCATCGTTACGACACGTAAGAAGAAACATTGATGTGATCTATCATTCATAACCAGCACTATTTTACTTTTTCGTTAGCTACTAAGAAAAAAAAATAAATAGCACTAACACATTACGTAAGAATGACGCAGTGATTCAGTGATTGCATGAGAGATCGCAAGGGAAGTTTTCATTGGGAAGGTACCTACCTCGTCAAGTAAAAGATGAAAAAAAAAAGAGCACACTTTTAAACCTCTGTAACTCTTCCTTATGAATGCTGTAAAAACGAGTTGGATTGGATCAATTTCATTAGTTTGTTGCATATACTGTACATATATCATCAATAGTTATTTATCTTTACATCTCGCTGACAAGATCTGCGTATAGGTAATCTTTTGGGTAGAAAAGATTTAGATAAAACCCTGAAGAACGAAAATTTGCTTTTACACTCTCCACTCTGAAAGAAAGAACCCATACAGTAGCAAAACAGTTCTTCAATGATAATAAAGGCTACACACACTGTTACCAACTACGAAATTATTTAGGAGTTTCTCTAAAAAGGCTGAACAAAAGACCACATATTTCGGGAGGCCCCTTCATAGGTTGCAATCACAAAGATGAAAAAGGATTAGCTTTTGCGTGTGTACAGCGTGAGAGAGAGAGAGAGAGAGTGTGTCTGAACGTAGATACATGCGTATTTTGTATGAAGTTCATAATTGTCAAGGGCTCAATCTAAGGGAGACAAGACAAACCTGAGAGCGAAAAGAGAAGTAGAGAGAATCAAAAAGAAATAATGGAGGATGGTACTGTTGGTGGATCCAATGGCAATGCTTGTTTGCTGTCCTTTGGAGAACACAATAATGGGTTTAGTCCTATGATAATGATGCCTTCAATGTATTCATGTCCACATCCTAACGTCGCAAATGGCAACAGTGTTCCATTTTTTTCACTTCCAAACACGACTCATCAAGACCTAAATTATTGCCAAAACGTCAAGGCTTCTTCTATGCTGCCTGGACTACACAACACTAACAACACTGTCGTGAGCTCTGAGTATCATCTCATGGGGAATAGTAACACAAACGACGATGGAAGCTGCGACCTAAAGGCAAAGATCATCTCTCATCCTCTCTACCAGCGACTATTGGCTGCTTATGTGAGTTGTCAAAAGGTTCGTGCGAGTCATATGCTTGTGCATATTTCTGGTGTTTTATGCCTGTCGTCTACCTTATGTACTCAGCATGTGTGTTCATTTTCCTGAAAGAAAGATCTCAAGTTTCTGTCAGGATATTTGTTGATCGAAAAGGGTTCTGTTTGTTTGTTGACGAATTAAGAAGTTGTACTCCATAGCGCATCGTTTACAAAAAAGTTTCACAAGGGTTTTCTATGGTTGTTCATTTGTGAACTGTGTTTCGCTGAACCTATGTTATAAAGACTTCATATTTCTTGAATCTGAGTAAAAACCTGCTAATTATTAGTGAGACTGATGATGATTGAGGGTGCTTGGACTAACTAGTTCAGATTTCCACAATATTAAGTGAAATATGATGTGGATTCTTGTGATAGATTGGAGCGCCGCCGGAAGTGGTGTCGAAACTGGAGGCGTCCTGTTCTTCAGCCACGGCGGAGGGATTCCACGTCAGCAGTTCCGTCGGACAAGATCCTGGCCTTGACCAGTTCATGGAAGCATACTGTGAAATGCTTGCGAAGTATGAGGAAGAACTCTCAAAACCCTTCAAAGAAGCCATGCTTTTCCTTTCTAATATCGAGTCTCAGTTCAGCGCCCTCACGGTGTCTTCCGTTGATTATGGTGAACATCTCTCTCTCTCTCTATTTTCTCTTTTATCTATACATGTACATATACATACTTGTATTAGACTGTTTTCTTCAAAAAGTCGGGCAGCTCTAGCCTACTTTCCACTTTCATCCTATGCATCTCTTCTTATCACTTCAATTGAATTGCTCCTCTTTCGTCCCATATAAACTCAATTGCTCGTCGGTATTATTCTTTTCTTCAAGTAATAAACATTGCCCTGTGATTACAATTCAACATATATTAACGTCATTGTCAGACGACGACTGTCTTTGTCCTATGTTTGTCCCAACTGCCAACCATGAGTTTCCTTTACATGTTTTCGTTCTATGTTAATTAACTGTTTGCCTGTATTTTTATGCGTGTGTGTGTATACAATATATATATATATATAATATATGAACAGTTCATCCATAGGTCGAAAGTTTGTCCCGTGATAGATAAGCATATAACCCTAACTTATCGTAGTCGTAGATAATCCATCAGCAGCTATTCTTACTCCAAAAGTAGCTTTTCTCAAGCAAAGGATAAATAAGTTTCTAACCATATCTTGATAACGAATGAAGACTTAATTTTCCTTTATGTGTATCATTGTAAAAAGCTCAACTCAACTAAACTGCAACATATATAATAGTACTTTGTATTATGCTTCTCTCTAATTATTACCCGGAGAAGTTAAGCTTTTGCCCAACCAATCTTTCGGTGCAAGGGATTAACATTTTGATCAATGCGTTTTCTATCTGGCTATGAAAGGGCTTACAACGGATCGAAGCGGTTCGCCCGAGGAAGAAGACGTCGATGCGAATAACATGGACAACAAAACTGCTACTTTAATAGACCCCCAAGCCGAGGACAGGGAACTGAAAGGGCAACTCTTGCGAAAATACAGTGGATACTTAGGTGGCCTCAAGCAAGAATTCATGAAGAAGAGAAAGAAAGGAAAACTCCCGAAAGAAGCCCGACAACAGCTGCTCGAATGGTGGAGCAGACATTATAAATGGCCATACCCATCGGTATATAATTATTACCTAGTTATTACCGATATTATTATTGCTACGGCGAATAAGTTTTCACTCTAAATGTGTCTTTCTACGTGGTATGAAAGGAAGCCCAAAAACTGGCCTTGGCTGAATCGACAGGCCTCGATCAGAAGCAAATAAACAATTGGTTTATCAATCAGAGAAAGAGGCACTGGAAACCAACCGAAGATATGCAGTTTGTGGTGATGGATTCTTCGACTTCCTTTCATCATCCTCATGGTTATTACATGGACGGCAATGCTGCTAATGTTGTCCTTGGAAATCCTTTCGCTATGGATATTTCACCTGCGCTTCTCTAGAACAACTACTACTACTATGAATCCTTTTAGAACAGAGCTTTAAGACATTTGTTGAGGATGATAACCTATCTGTCGAGACATTTGGCTAGTGTTTCCTGTATTCTGATGATGATTTCCACTATATGGAGTTGCTCTAATATATGATAGTTATGCAAGGTTTTGATTTGATGGTATATATTGAAATTTGCAACACAAAGTTCAATGGCAATAATATCAAGAAATGAATCGGGCTGCAGAATTATGAAAACGCAGGGCTATTATTTGAACATTGGTGTAACATGACCATTCACTGTAATTCTTTAGAACTGACCGTGTTTCACTATTTTTTCGAATACTCCCTCGCCCCAAATATGGTGGATCCAATTCGAACATTTGTGCTGCCCATTTCAATCTGCAACAGAATGAGTACAGAAGTAATCATTAAACGGTTCACATGTGTATGAAAACGATCATCCAACTAAACTTAAGTTGCTGGTCGAAAGTTAGTAGGAACAATAAACTCACAGCCAATTCAAAGTCGCCGGACATGCCCATTGATAGCTCACACTTCTCTTCGGGTATCCCCAGGGCCTCGCACACCTTGCTTCGGCAGTTTGCTAACGTCTGATGCATGTGAAAAACGGAGGGCGTTAGGACAATTCAGTAAAGTTCTTCGAAAGAAAGAGCGGAAGAAAAAAAAAAACCTTAAAATTCTCTGGAGTAGAAGTGTAATCTGGCATTCCTATAGTCATAAGACCGCAGAATTCAAGGTTAGGACAGTTCGTACTGACATGCTTAACAAGATCCACACATGCGGCTGGTTCAACACCAAATTTAGCTGTCCAAAAAGTGAAAGGAGAAATCTGTATTATTTAATTCACGATTTTGCAAGGGAAATGTTGATTTAGAAATGCAAAAGTTCCGGCACATTAGCTACCTACATTCTTCACCACTGGTATTAACTTGTACCATCACCTTTAATGGTTTTCTCCCAGTGTTCTCAACTGCTCGGTTGAGAAGATTTGCAATCTAAAGAAAACACGAAAATTGTTGCGCAGCTGACATGGGATTATCGTTTGCAACATCAGAATACAGAAGTGTGATATTTTTGTTACCTTCTCGTCATCTACCGTCTCAACCATGGAGAGATTTGGTACACCAGCTGCAATTGCACGTACAACAAATATACGGGTTGAACGCAACATTGACACGCTTGTTTGTCCCATAAAACATTCACACAGCATAATTTCATTCATCATTGAAGCTAAGAATCTTCGTAAAAAACAAGTTATGCACATTCAAAATTACCAAAAATACGACAAATATTTTATAGTACAGATTCTAGACATACCTATAAGCGGCTTCACTTTATTGCTTTGCAAATTCCCAATGAAATGCCATTCTATGTCTTCAGGGAGCTGCAGAGAAACACGGATAGCAATAACCAATTAACAATTCATGCTGACCAAAATCAACGGTGTGGAACCATACAGCCGATCGGACCCACCCTCTGGATGCACGCAAACGTAGACACGAATTCATTAAAAATGCAATTACAGACCTGAGGAGCTTTATCGATGAGCTCTTGCACGTAATTCTCACCGAAGCATCGGTGACCGGCGTCGTAAACCTGCCGGAGCACTGCCACCGGTTTGGTCTTGCTCACGGCAACGACTCGGATCCGGTTCGAAGCACGACCCGACCGTTCCGCGGCTTGACTGACCCTGTCGATCACTGAACGTAGAGCCGCCGCCGGTGCTCCGTCGGAGGCGGTTGTCACTGACATTTCTTCAGCTGAAGGTGATTTCTTTCTCTGTCTATGCTCGTTTCTAATTGTAATTGCATATCCTCTTCCTCATTTCTATTTTCTAATTTTATTTGTGGATATTCAATTATATATGGGCCGAATATAGTGGATATTCACCCGGCCCAAAATTAAAGCCCATTTAACCCAATGTATAGGCTCGTTAGGCCCAGTATTTGGGTTGTGACTGCAATAAGTACTAGTGGAAAATCTATGTTGAATGGAAAATAAAGATGGGAATTTATACGCCTTTAGGAGATTTATGGAATATCAAAGTATGGGCAGAAAAGCAAACTTTAATTCCTATTTAATTTGCGATCATCATCACTTGTCAATATACGTACGCAATAAAGTAATAAATCCAAAACAAACGAAACGGAAAAAAAGAAGAAAAAAAAAGGAGAAAACAGACTCTGAAAAGAAACGTTACTTACAACGTCAAGAAACCTCCAAAGACGCGAAAATGGCCTTTGCCTTCTTTCCATTGATGTCCCGCGTGTTAAGCGAACCTCTCAAATACTTTGCAGACACGCAAAACCTTAGCTACAACAGCTTGTGTGTGTTTTACTGCACAAAATCCTCGACGTTCTTTTTACCTTTTCTTTATCCTCATATATTTTATTTACTCAAGAAAAGAAACGAGTACCATGTGAAAGCAACAACCTATCTGATATCCTACGGCTGTAAAATCAATTTATTTACCATTTGGATCAATTCAGCGGCTTAGATTTTTGAAAGTTGGTATGTCACCTCTATTTATACTCCACCTACAGTGCTTGATGGTATTCTCTCACTCTTTTCATTAATTCTTCTCTTCATCAATCGCCTATAAAGGTGCGTGCATTTCTCTCTTCACCTTGTATGTTGTCTTAATGTTAGTAAAAATCATGCCTTTATTTTTATACATGTTCCATGCTCGCGTGAAGTGTTGTCCTATGTAGTTTTTATGCTTCCATGCAATGCTGAGATCGCACTAGGACTTCAAACAGCTTTCCAGAGTTGATTTGAGACATAATACTAATTTAACTACTTTCTATTACAGGCCAAAAAATGGGAATCAAATTCAAGAATCTTACTGCTGCAAACCTTTATTTCCTATCGACCCTATTGTTTTCTCTCGCATTTGCTGTTACTGCAAATGATGGGCTGTTCAGAATTGGACTGAAAAAGTTGGACGTTGAAGAAAGCAAACGCCTTTCTGTACTACTTGAGTCCGAGTATGGCGGAAAGTCTGGAGTTTATATGGATAAGTATTACAGTCCAAGAGATGACGCTGGTAATAAAGCAGATACAGATGTCGTAGCTTTGAAGAATTACATGGATGCACAGTATTTTGGAGAGATTGGAGTTGGATCTCCTCCTCAGAAATTCACCGTCATTTTCGACACTGGCAGCTCCAATCTTTGGGTGCCATCTTCAAAATGCCGTCTTTCTGTGAGTTAGCTTTTCTTTTTCTTGTTGTAACACTTTGATTGTGTCGTCCTTAGGTTTGATTCTCTTACAGGTTGCTTGCTATTTCCACAATAAGTATAACTCGGGAAAGTCAAGCACTTACAAGCAGAATGGTTCGTATTTTTTCTACTCTTATGGAAGTTAGAATATCTCTCTATCAAAGTAACTACGATCGAAATCGAACTTTAGAAACCTTGAAACCCTTTTTTCCTTACAGGAAAATCTGCTGAGATTCGATATGGGTCTGGAGCTATTTCTGGATTTTTCAGCGAGGATCATGTCCATGTTGGCGATCTTGTAGTAAAGGGGCAGGTAAACCTTTCTTCTCCTTTCTCTGCTCAAGTATGAATGTTGAATAATATCTTCTCAATCACTGAAAATTAAGCTTTTGTTTTTCTTTTCAGGAATTCATCGAGGCAACTAGTGAACAGAGCGTCACCTTCGTAGCAGCCAAGTTCGACGGCATTTTGGGACTTGGTTTCAAAGAAATATCAGTTGGAAATTCGACCCCTGTGTGGTATGTATGGACCCTTTTTTCGTTCGAATCACAAATCTCTGTGTAGTTTCTTAGGACCCTCGACGAATCTATCTTTTAAAGGTACAAAATGATCGAGCAAGGGCTCGTAAAGGAGCCCGTCTTCTCTTTCTGGCTCAACAGAAACGTAGCAGAAAAAGAGGGCGGCGAGCTTGTCTTCGGCGGAGCAGATCCAGATCATTACAAGGGCAAACATACGTATGTCCCAGTAACACAGAAAGGGTATTGGCAGTTTGATATGGGCGATGTGCTTATCGACGGTAAAGAAAGTGGTAAGTAGTACATTTATTTCACAGGTGCTTTATCTGTGATGTATAATCATCGAACTGAGACAGTTTTCTGTTGTTGTACTCATAAGGTTATTGTAAGAATGGCTGCTCGGCGATAGCAGATTCTGGGACTTCTCTAATAGCTGGCCCAACGGTATGTTTCTCTCTGTCCTCGTTTTCGAACCTCAGAACACTTCTTTCCATAGCTCAAACTTTGCTCTAATTTTTTTCAGACAGTGATCACCATGATCAACCACGCCATTGGAGTTTCGGGAATCGTAAATCAAGAATGCAAATCTGTGGTTAAGCAATATGGGCCTGAAATCTTGGAGCTTCTCTTGCAAGAGGTAAGTTATTACAAGGCCATTGATTTTTCACTCTGTTCGCCATATTTCTTAACGACCCCATGCTTTATCGTTGTCAATAGGCTCAGCCGAATAAGATATGCTCCCTAGTCGGAGTTTGCACTTTCGATGGAACTCATGGCGTGAGGTTGAATTCGATAAATCTTTTTTCACGCCCGTAAGAATATTTAACGATAGCGAATTCATTTGTGTCTAAACAGTGGGGAAATTGAGAGCGTGGTCGGCGAAAACAAAGGCAAATCGGCTGGCATTCATAGTGCTATGTGCCCAGCTTGTGAAATGACCGTTTCTTGGATGCAAACGAAGCTCAAGAAAAATCAGACCCAAAATCAGATTCTAAGCTACGTCGGCGAGGTGACGGCGACAGTTTCCCCCTAAAGCTTCGAATTTTTTTTTTCGGCCCAAAAAAGAAGTTAGATTTCTGACGTAATCGATTCGATTCACAGCTCTGCGAACACCTTCCCAATCCGTTGGGACAGTCTTCGGTTAACTGCGAGAGCGTCTCTTCCATGCCGCCCGTTTCTTTCATGGTCGGCGGGAAAGTTTTTGAGCTGTCGTCGAAAGAGGTAGTAAAGAACAGCAGCAAGATTTTCCTATTATTACAACGTATAAGCATATATTCTATATGTGTGTAATGATTTTTTCCTATTATATGTGTAATTATCAGTACATACTTAAGGTGGGCGAAGGTGCTCAAGCACAGTGCATCAGCGGCTTCACTGGTCTGGACATTCCCCCTCCTCGCGGGCCTCTCTGGTAATAATGATTTTTTCTTTTTTCGTTTCTCTTGAGGGATTTTTTTTTTTTTTTAATTGACGAACGAATTGTGTGTGTTTTGTGTAGGATCTTGGGAGACATGTTCATGGGTCGATACCACACAGTCTTCGACTACGGAAAATTGCGAGTTGGATTTGCTGAAGCAGCTTAATTTATCATGGTTTTTTATTGTTAGAAAGAACTATTAATGTATGTATGTATGTATGCATGGCCGTGAAGATGATATGAGAATTGAAATAAACGAGCACGGTTTTGCTTGCTTGCGAACAAAACTGAGATAAAGATCTAAGAAACTGATAAACAACTGAATACAAATGGAAGAATGCTTCCATGGACCCATCGAAAGAAACAGTTTTACAAGTCAAACATCTCAACCCACCTGCGACGTTGATCGATGAAGTATTTTTTTTCTTCTGATTTCGGACCAAACTAACGATTCAAACAAGATTGAGGATCCATCGCTTGTTAATTGTCTGGTCAAAGGAGAAGACTTTTTACTGAAGAACGTCCTTCCCTTCCCTGCCATAGAAAACATCAACCCCGACAAGGAAAGGGATCATGGATCTCTGCTGCCGTCTTTGACGAAGACTACTTGAAGTTTTAGTAATAAATAAATAGGCTTAACTCAGAGCTTAAGACAGCATAACATTGAACAGTTCGAACAATGACTAAGAAGAACAACGTTACTTTGACTGCCCAAGCCAACAATGCAAGTGTTCATGATCATTTACTCTGTTTTTTCTTCTCTTTTGTTACTCTGTTTCATTCTTTTTTATTTCGGGTGGTACAGATTTTAATGGACAATGGAACTCTAAGGCTCACGATATTGAACCCGCAAGGCCTACTAACTGGGATCAAGTATGGAGGAATAGATAATCTGCTAGACACCAAGTCGAACGAACTGAACAGAGGGTAAGTTTAGCTTTCGTCTTCGAATGTAAGAAAAATCTCGTAAGAAATCATGTGTAATAATGAACGTGTTTCAAATCTTATCTTCAGCTACTGGGACATGAATTGGAGCTTGCCAGGAGGCCAAGACAGATATCAACTGTATTGCTTGTGCCTTTTTTCCAGGACAAGAAAAAATTATTACACATAGTATTCAAAAGTCTGTATCTAAGCCTCAGAGTATCATCTCTTTTCAGGCTCAGAGGAACTGAATACAGCGTGATCAGTCGAAACGATGAACAAATAGAAGTCTCCTTCAAAAGCATATATGATCCTTCGGTTCCAGGGACTAGATTCCCACTCACTGTCGACATAAGGTAGCCGTTCGTTTTTTTTTTCTCTTCTCATGCAAAGCTTTACCTTATGCTTTCCGTTCGAACATTCAGATACATCGTAAGAAGTGGGATTTCTGGTTTCTACTGCTACGCTATATGCGAGCGAGCTCAAGGTTGTCCCGCCTTCGATCTTGCTCAGGCAAGAGCCGTGTTTAAGTTGGATCAAGACAGGTAAATGAGAAACAAAAAAAGAAAAAGATAATCTCTCATGCGATCGCAGGAAAAAAAAAGGAAAAATTGAACTTTGTTTTGTCTGAATGTTTTAAGGTTTCATTACATGGCGATCACGGATGAGAAACAGAGGATAATGCCGATGCCTGAAGATCTCGAGCGAGGCAGAGGAAGGCCTCTTATTGTGCCCGAGTCTGTTTTGCTCGTCAAGCCCATAAATCCAGACCTTAAGGGAGAGGTGACGGGCGTGAAATTATACGATATATATTATTTCGAGAAATTTTCGTTCGTATGTAACGATTTTTTAAAAAAACAGGTCGATGATAAGTACCAATATTCAATGGACAATAAGGACGGAGGTTTGCATGGATGGATAAGCTCGTCGAACCCAATCGTAGGATTTTGGATCGTCTTTCCGAGCCAAGAGTTTCGCAGCGGTGGGCCTACTAAGCAAGAGCTGACCTGTCATACGGGCCCGGCGTGCTTGGCTGTAAGAACATTTATTCCTCGTCCAAAGTACCTAAGAAGAAAAAAAAAAGAGAATCGAATTCATAGTTTGGTTTAACAGATGATCCACGGTAGTCATTACATTGGGAACGATATGATTGCGCATTTCGGGGAAGGCGAGTCGTGGACAAAGGTTTACGGGCCATTCTTTGTGTACCTCAATAAGACCGCCGATGTTTCGAAGGCGCATACGCTATGGCTTGACGCCAAGAGACAGGTAATGTACGCATTTTGTAGCTTACATACGATCGATAGATTGAGAATCTCTTACGCTCACTCTGGTTTAATTGTCTGAAGAGGGTAACGGAAGAGTCGTCGTGGCCATACGATTTCGTTTCCTCGCCGTACTTTCTTAACCGTAACGAACGTGGTTCTGCCAAGGGAAGACTCTTCGTCAAAGATAGGTTATAAATCGCCCAAGAAACATAGATATTGTTGTGCTCTATACATGACATAATACTGAGATATTGCTAGTTTAACCAAATTGTTCTTCAAACGAAGCAGATTCGTCTCAGCCTCCTTAATTCCCGCAAAGTCTGCATATATAGGCCTATCGGTAGCAAGAACTGAAGGTTCTTGGCAAACTGAGAGCAAGGTTGGTTCTTAGTTAATGTTATCCTTATTTTCGATCGATGTTTTAAGATTAAAATTTCTACGTCAGGGATACCAATTTTGGGTACAAACGGATTCAAACGGATATTTTACGATGAAGAACATTGTACCCGGTGTTTACGGCCTCCACGGTTGGGTTCCAGGCTTCGTAGGCGATTACTTGAACGAAAATCTCGTAAAAATCTCCGCAGGTAAAATGGGATCGATGAAAAATTATTACACAGGCGATAATGACTCAAAGTGAGGAAATAAAATTGTCCAGGATCTGAAACTGATTTGGGCAATGTAATCTATGCGCCGGAAAGAGACGGCGAAACTCTTTGGGAGATTGGTTTTCCAGACCGTACAGCTTACGGTTTTTACGTCCCAGACGTAAATCCCATGTACGTCAACAAATTGTTCGTCAACAGCCCTGAGAAGTAAGTGCAAGCAAGCACATCCCTTTTTTCTAGCATTTAGTTCCGTTCCCATAAACATCGGATAAAGGTTGTTTTCGCTATTCAGATACAGGCAATATGGCTTATGGGATAGATACACAGATTTGTATCCGAAATCCGATTTAGTCTTCAGAGTAGGGATCGACGATTCGAAGAAAGACTGGTTCTTTGCTCATGTAGACAGGTAATAACATTCCTGAACAACCTGGGATTGATTGATAAAGAGACCATCTCGAGAATTTAAAACTTTGTCTTTCTCTTTTCCTCCATTTTTTTCAGGAGAAATGGAGACAATAAGTATGTGCCCACGACGTGGGAGATCAGATTTCTATTGCGTACCGTAATAAACGGAGTTTACAAGCTGAGGTTGTCCATAGCCTCAGCTACTCGCACGGACCTAAAGGTTTCAGATTCAATCAGTCGATTTACTGCTTATTCGCTTTTGCAGATACTGAAGTTCATCGCCATCTTTGCAGGTTTATGTGAACGAAGTGAACGACCGAAACCTTGTTTTCCAAGAGATGAACTTAGGCATGGATAACACGGTTTGCAGACATGGAATACACGGATTGTACCGTCTTTTCAGCATCGAAGTTCCATCTCATCTGTTCATCAATGGCGACAACTCCGTCTTTCTTGCACAGGCAAGAGGCGGCGATGCTCTGTGTGGGATTCTGTACGATTATATTAGGTTAGAAGCTCCATCCATTAGTTTCAGACAGTAATTCCATTGTTTCCTCTGTGTAAAAACCATTTGTTTCTGTAAGTAATCTGCTCCAAGACATGTTTTTTCTTCCACAGAAAGACATGAAAATTACAAACCAAAATTACAAGAAAACTCTAACTGGGCAATCCGTAGAACAAGAAAGACAATCATTGAAGAGCAGTAACAAAAGCCATCAAAGAGTCAACATCCCTCTTCTCCGAGGGATACTTAATGGGCTTCAAAGAATGCTTAGGGAAGAAAAGAATCGTAGGAAAGCTCCCTAACATCAGCTCTCTCTGAGCAAACGCCTTTTCTTCGCCATCAGCCCTAAACTTGGCAACCTTAACACCACTCATCCCTGCAAGCTTCTCAGCCAATTCCATGTAAGAACCCTCCATAGCCTGGCAATACTGACACCAAGGAGCATAAAGAACCACAATCCAAGGCTCGCTCTTATTCTCTAGCTTCAACAGATTCTCAATCCCATGCCTACTCAAGCTCACTACGCTGTTCTTCACAAAGAGATCTTCATGAGATGCCGAGACATTACCATTACCACTTAAGCTCTCTTCTTTTACATTTCCCTTATGAAGGCCACACTCCTTCGCCTTAGCATCTTCCCACCACCACCTACCTTCCCTCTCGTGCTGACCTGGCAAAACCGGCCTAGTGCACGGTTCGCACCCAATCGAGACATAACCCTTGGCGTGCAACGAGTTGACGGGCACATTCATTGCTCGTAAAAAGTTCCACACGTCGCTTCCCTTCACATTAGCCAAGGGATTCCACTTCACCAAGCTGCCTGGCCCGCCTTCGATTCCTTCGAAGGAGGGATCGATCTGCACGGTTGGGATTTCTGATCTAGTCCCGGGCGACTGATCCTTGCGCTGGCCTGTGATCCATGCCTTTAACCCCTTTAGGGCTTTCCTGAGGGGGCGAACTTTTCTTACACGGCAGCATTCTTGGTGCCCGTCTTCGTAGAAGGAGAAGAGACCCTTTTTCCGTACCAATTCTTGGACTTCGTGGGCATCCGGGAATGTGTACTCTATCCGAACTTTGTAGCGTTTTTCCACCTCGTCGAAGAGTCTGTATGTTTCTGGATTCAATCGGCCTGTGTCTAGGCTGAAGACGCGGAATGGTCGGCCTGTTAAACTTGCGTATTCGATCAGAGCAACGTCTTCAGCTCCACTGCAGAGAAGTTATCAACGGATGAATGTTTCGCCAGCAATTTCGTCTCAGAAATCGAACATGGACATGATTATCTTACCTGAAAGCAATGGCTATGTCGTCTCCAAACTTGGCAAGTGCCTTATCCATGATCTCAAGTGGGGAAGCATTTTCGAGCTCTTTAGCCAACTTTTCATAGTCCTCAACCTCCTCTGCTTTTTCCTCCACCTCTGTAAATAAATCGAAGCCAAGCAGAAGAGAGCGTCATTTATATAGTCAGCCAAGAAAAAAGCAGAGAGGTAACAACTAAGCCCAAGCAATTATCCGATGCATAACGGTGATGCGAATAGGCTTAGAAAGAACTGATCAATGGAGGAAAATTTTTCTTACCAGAAGCAAACAACGTTGCTGCAGAAGGGACAATGGAATCGTTCCTCTTAGGCTCAGCATTCAAGGCCTTCACGGCGCTATGCCTCGTTCTTGAAACTCTGCCCACCATCGATAAGTTCTGGGGCACATCCAACGGCTGAAACGGACCAAATTGTGGAGCTGCAACACGTACGAGGAAGAAAACGTCAAAAAAGAAATTCAAAATGGAAAACTTAATTGGAAAAAGAAGTGTTGAGGGTGTTCAAAACTTCACCTTTCGCATGCTCGAAAGAAGAGCTATGAACTGCAGAAGATGGTGCGATGGAAAAAGACATTTTCTCAAAAGAACAGTGTACGAATGAATCTTCTTTCACAAAACTCGTCTGTGAATTATTGGGTGTCTCTGCGAATAGAAATCATATATAACAAGGAAGGAATAAGCATCTGCCTGTGGGATCATAGAGATTCATTGAACCTGGACGTGTTTCGGGGGCTCTAAGGTTATGGAATTCGTGTCATCAAATGCGTCACGTGGCGGCCGAGTTAGGATTAGAGAAAGAGAATCGTAGCCATTTGCGATTCCTCTTTTACGTTGGATTCTTGTACTTTTCTTTTTAGTTTGAATCATTGCTGATTAACGTTAATTAAATAATCACGGAAGTGAGAAAGTTGAAAAGTGTTAGTGTTAATTAAGTTTCAGGGCTAAAAGATATTTTAAGTTAGCTTTCGGGTCCCTCTCAGAAAATTTTTAGGATTAAGGATCCGATTTTGTAAAATTTAGCGATAAGGACCTAAAATTTACGCAAGTGTTATACAGTGCAGAGTATATGAACTGGTATCGAACTATCGTTTTGTGTTATTATAGAATAATGAAGTGGTACTGTAGAACGATGAATTGGTACTGCATAGCCATGGAGTAGTACTACATGTCCATGAAGTGGTACTGAAAAATACTTAAGAGTGTCGGGTCCTTGAACCCAAAAATTTTATGAGGGGGGCCAGAAACCTAAATAAACTTTGTTGGGTTGACGTCAAGTTGCCCTAGTTTGTTGCCCTAAAGTTTTACTATACATACGCATTACAGAAATTACCCGAAACTTCCTGCACATTACGATGCAATAATACTTAAATAATAATTCAAGTATTTCTTTTTTGTGGGCCCTTATTTTCATTCAATTTTGTGGTTTCACTTATATGACAAAAAAAAAATTGTGACCACCCATCTCCATATATACAAGACAATAACAAAGTGAAAGTGAGATGATGCATAAGCCAACACCAAAGTCCATTCAAGAAATGAACAGATACTTTAAAAACTGGATTGCGTTAAAGAACTACATAATTCAAGAACGAAAAATTACAAGTGTACAACATTGACATATATATCATATTGCGTTAGATTGGGATTTTTATAGATTAATACCTAACTGAAGATTAGACTTGAGAATCAGATTTGCCAAGCTTTTACATATATAAATATAGTCAGATTTATAAAAATTAAAGAAATTGTAAGCAAAAAGTGCAGCCACCGCTAGGTGAGTATTGTCTTTCTTCGTTTGTATCATCGAACTGTATCAGTGTCCATAGGGTAACATCCAAGCACTCGAAGAAACTTGGCAAATTCCTGTTGATAGAGACGAAGACAAAGTTCTTTACCTTGTAATAATTTAATTTACCATTAGAACACGACGAGATTTAACTGAAAATCGAGCGCCGAAACTGACCTCAAGATGTCCGAGGGCATTCTGCGCACGACGCTCAGTCATGGAAGCTTCGAAATCGACATAGAAGATGTAGTCGAAGTACCTGCAAGTGAAAAAGAAAAAGGGCATCGTTACTATAGAAATCGAGGGGTCCTTCCTAAAACCAATTGATGTTAGGAGGAGAAAGCCTCGTATATATATATACTAGCTCCAAGAGCTTGAATTATCCGATGTGGGACGAAACCCACTTAGAATCTCAACACGCCCCCTCACGTGTGGCATGACTGGCCTAACACGTGGACATATGAATCTAGTGACGGTGAGCGGAACTTCCTAAAACCATTGGTTTTAGGAAGGACCCCTCGATTTCTAATAGTTACTTATTACGGGTATAGCGCTAAAGTAAAAGACGAGCATTTGCTTACGTTGCGTTTCCGCTGTTAGAGCCATTGACAACCCTCAAAGGACGTCCTTTCTGAGGCCTGCTTTCAATCTTTATTTTTTTTTTCCAGAGAGGAAGAAGAAAAAAGCGCATTACATTACAATAGCTGCGTAAGATCGAAGAGAAATAAATAGTCGCTAGCTGCATTTTTACGTTTGACTATACCTTCGATAGCTTAATATTCCTCATGGCGAAAACCGCCAAGGCCTTGAATAGAACTCCAGGCCCGTCGCCGAGGCTGAAGACAATGCTCGTCTGAAAATGAAAAAGTAAGGCGAGCTTCGTTTGTTACTTATGTCAGAACGCTATAGAGTTTTAAGGTAAAAGAACCTCAACAAAACAAAACGAGAATTTTATTACCTTGAAGGTCGGTCAGTTCTTGGTATAAGAGGTTCCCTTGAAAGTATCAGAAATCGCGTAACATTTCCCCAATCGTCCTGAGGTTAAATAAAAAGAGGTTCGTCTTCGTTTTAATATCCTTCCTTGAGCGAATTAACATTTGTATGGAAAGTGGACTTGCGCTCGATTTTCGGGAATTTATAGAATAAAAATTGGTCGCAACGTAACAACATGAAATCCGCACCTGTATATTTTCAGCTAAGGTGTCGAGTCCATAGATAGCTGCAGCTCGAGAACTCGCGACTGCGCCGTTCTCCCTAACGCCTTCAGAGGCTACAATCTGATCGTTTATCCATTAATACGACACTCATTCGAAAAAAAGAAAAGGTAATCGAAAAAAAAATGTAAGAAAATAAGGTAATACCTGGGCAGCACCAGCAGTATCATCAGCATTAACTCTGATCACCCCCAACTCACTTAGCGATTCTTTACATTGATCGAGCGCCTGAAAATTAGCAGCGCTTAGTCATTACATGCGCAAGGAAAGAGATGTCGCAGGTTTTAAATGTCTATCTCGAGGGCTATAATCACCTGTGGATGGCTCAGAACGCGCTTTAGCTCCTCCTTTCTAACGCCAGGCAATCCTAATAAGCAGTGGTTGACGACCAATTGAACTTCGCCTACTATGTGAAGCCTATGTCGAAGCAGCAGATCGTAGTTTCTGTGTATGCTCCCAGCGACCGAGTTTTCGATGGGAAGCACTGCTTTGTCCACCAACCACAGTTCTACTGCCTGCGAAAAACAAAACGAGCTTTCGTCATTGTTATTAAGATTACAGAAGTTGATTAGAATGAATAAACATGGATATCAGCGCCATGTTCGAACCTTGAATGCAGCCTCGAATTGCTCGCATGGGACGGTCTCGCACTTTGGGTAGGCTTTCAGCGCGGCGGTTTCACTATATGCGCCGGGAACTCCCTGTTATGAAGAAGCAAACTGAATCACTTCTGTAAGAGAATTTGATGATAACTATGAGAACCACGGGCAATTTAGGTAGATGAAAAAAAGTATATTTACGCACCTGATATGCAACTCGAACCTTGGTACTGCTGTTAGCAGACGACGACAAATCTGTTGCAGATAAGGGTTCTGCATTTGCAATAATAATATTACTACCGTATAAGTTGGGGCAAGACACATCTTTTACATAAACTGAAATCAGTATGGATTTTGGAGTAGTTTTCTTTCTATCAGTTCTCAATCTTGAACATGAAAACAACTGTAGTTGATCGCGAGCAAGGCCATGTAATATCAAGATCAATGGTTATTGCAGGAAGGCAGTTGAAATTCAGACAAACCACCAACATGGACTAAAGAAAAAAAGTTCAAATTTACATTTTTACAGATGAAAGAACTCAATTTTAGAGCAAGCCCACAAAAGTTGACCACTTTTCAATGCGAAATCAATGTCAAGAAATTAATTATTTTTTTTTTTGCGTCAGAAACGAATCGTTCACTCACTTGGGAGGCAGCTTAAATCCTTATGAAATCCTCCGACGGTAGTAATCTCAGTGACTTCCTCAACAACATGAAGAGGAGATAATGATGGAATCGCATCTTCAGCAGATGTGACAGCTTTGTGATACGAACATTGCCACTCTTTTTGATTCCTCAAACTTGACAAAATCGGCCTTTTACGGGCAACACCTGAGAAGCCCAGTTTGCAACAAGGGTTGTCTATTCTATTGTTACTACTTCCGTATGCTAGAACTGGAGCAGCCTTCAACGCCATCTTCTTTATCAATGCCAGCAGTTAGACCCCTCACAAAATTGAAAAATTCGAGGGACAACAAATGTTTTAACAAATGAAAAAGGTGTATCTTTTTCCAACTCCCTTTTTTTCTGGCGTGGCTATGTTTCCAAATGGTAAAGAAATGATGAGTTTATATGAAGCTGGATTGTTTCCAAGCTTTATCTTTTCCTTTCCTTCTTTTACGGCGAATGAAGAATGTTGAAGAAGGAATAGAGTTAGGTGAGATGAGGAACAAGATACACGCCTCTCTCTCCCTCTCCTTCCCTCACTCTATCTCTCTCTCTAAATATATATAGGAGTTTGTGTGTGTTGTTTAATAGTTACTCTGCGTGTGAGGAATGTAGTATGACAAGGAGGAATGGAGTTGGCGTGGCGAAGGGATGATTTTTATTTTTATGGTCAAAAAAATCATCTATTGTTTTTCTACAATATCAGACGGCATATGCTATGATGGTTCTTCATTGCAACTAACGGTCAAGGATGTACATCTGAAAGAAATTCTTGAGCTTTGAAACTTTTGCACGAACCATCTTTCGACGAATAGAGTTAGTTTCTACTCGTAATATTGAGAGTATATTTATTCAATAATAAGCCAAGTTTGACTTCAAATGTGTTGGGGCGAAGAATTCCACAGTCAATGACACACTACTAGAATTAGAAATTAGAATAGAACAGAGGAATTCGTGAAGATAATATAAAAACTCCAATTTAATAACATAACACCAATGGGATCCGTGGCGCAATGGTAGCGCGTCTGACTCCAGATCAGAAGGTTGCGTGTTCGATTCACGTCGGGTTCAAAATCCCCCGAAATAGGGATTCAATTTTTTTTCGTTTTTTTTTTTAAAAAAATTTATCTTGAGGCCCAATTCAAATGGGTCAAAACAATACTAAACTACAAGGTCACTAAATGGGCTCTCAAAACCATATACCTAGCCTGTACAAATACGGAATAACTGAGGCCCAATATTAAATGGGCCTACAATGGGCTATCAAAACCCAAGATGCTATTTCCGTGGACTTTCTTCAGAGACAAAGCCTCGGATCTGTCCTGCGTCTGGCCCATAAGGAATTGATTATTCGTAGGTGATTAAAAGCTCATTAATTAGGTAGTAGGGGGGCTTCAAGACCAACCATCTGTGATTTGAAAAATGGTTGTCAAAAACTAGGTTGAAGAAGAAAATGATCAGATTGCACAATGTCATGAACAAACCAAACACAAAGACACCAGAAAACAAACACAAGGAAAGACAGACACTAAAACATATCCATGAAAAGGGTCTCCTCAGATTCATGACCAATAAAAAAAAAAGAAGCTTGAAATTGGTGGTAAGAGTCAATGCCCGAACCATTTTGATTACATTTTCCAAGGTGCGTTCTTGACTTCTTCCCTGTACGACTTTTCTCCTCCGTGCGTCAAGCATTATTGTTTCCGCAGGCGCCTTCGCCCATCACCGTACTTTTGATCCTCTCAACGGTGCATTTGATGAGGTTATTAACCGTAGCCACCGATCCCAGTGAGAGCTTCGCCGTAGGGACTGAGTCCACTAATATCTGAAAAGCAACCGTTATCAAACATCCGCCTCCATTTGCATTCTCAGAAGATTCCAAAGCTGTACTATTATTCCTCTGATCGCTTGGGCCATCGGGCAATATAGCAAAACCCGAGGGCAGCAACGCAACGTATTCTGGGTCGCCGCCGTTCAATACCAAATTCATAGCCACGACGTCGACGGGCGCATAGATGACGTAAGAACCCGTCGAATCGTAGAAGCTCTCTTGCAATATCAGCATGTTTCCCTGGCTCGAGTTTGCGCTCTGCGCATCATTTTAATTGTATAAAACAACGTCACAACTTTTCTTTATTTCTTACCAAGTGAGTTTGAGTTTTCTTACGCTGACGCGAAGAAGGGAGACTGAGTTCCTCGGGTCACGGCCGTTGGCTATGTGCGCCATTTCTTGGACCAGCCCTCCGTTCGACAAGATATCCCACTTTCGAAGAGCGAAGAGCGAAAGCGTTCGTTTTTTTATTACGTACATTGCGTGATTAAGTTTGTAAAAAAAATATCGATTTTACCTCAGTTCGAGTATTCTCATCCCTTAAGAAGGCGAAGATCGTCTCAGGCGAAATGGGGAGCCAAAACGAGGTGGCGGCGCTGAGTATGATCCCGGGCGGACGCCCGGGATCGTCGACGCTCTTCCTCGTCATAACCCTAACGTCGTCGGTGCCGCTGCCCGACAACGTCGTCCAAGTGTGGGCAGTCGATGCGCCGACGCCAGTGCAGAAGCTCGTCGCCATTCTCTCGGCGAGCTTCAGCATGCTCTTTCTACCTTCTGGCAAAGAGATCACTGATCGAATAATATATACCGTACACCGTGCTGTTAGAAAGAAAGAAAGAAACCCGAAAAAAATCTCATGGAAATACGTAGATATAAATTCGACCTCCATTTTCGCCGGGCGAGATATTATTGGCCATTACGCTGGCTATGTGTTCGCACTGGCGATCGAGCGTTTCGACCCAACGCCTTGCGCCAAAGGCAAACCCGGAATCGACTAGCTGCTTGTACATGCTGTGGACTGATGCTATAGTATCGTCTACTTCGACGTGCTCTACCCATGTAACCTAGTGTGTGCAATAGAAAATGTGAGAAATTCGAACTTCGGTTAAATTCGAGGGTTTTTTCGATAGTAGATACATACCTTTGAGTAACCGTTGGGCATTTCTTGAATCAGACAGCCCGAAGGCCTTCTCCTATATCTTGATGTCACAGCAGCAGAGGATCTTAGGTTGTCCAAAGAAACATCGACTACTGCCCAAGTTGCATCTGTGTTTTGCTTGCAGTATCGAACGAAATGGCTCTCGCGAGTTGGGACTAGAGGAGAAGGGACTTGAAACTCGGCGTTCATCTGAGAAAATAAACAAATGTTGAGAGAAAAAATTCTTCGACTTTTCGTAATTTTGCATAAACACATTACCACTTGGAGAGCGCCATTGTAGTTTCCGGCCACTCCAGTAGATAAGATTTCCGTCGTCGTTGCCCTCGGAACGATGCTAGAGAACACGTTCGACCACTGATTCTGCAATTTTTATTAATTACAGCCAAAAAACATGAAACGTTCAGCGATTAACTTCTCATTCGAGTACGAAAAGTATTACTACTTAAACCCATAAAAATTTAAGAAACCCAACCACGTCCATGAGTATCTCAAGGAGATTGAGGTGATTCATAATTACGATGGCAGACTCCTTAGATGCCTCGGACCTAACTCCAAGCGGCTTAGGACCAATCCCTCCTGGGAATGTCCTAACGTACTCTTCTTCGTTCAGTTTCTCGCAAGAGCCGTTGTGAATCCACAAGGGCTCGCCAGTACGAGCCATTCCTAGCAGTTCTTCCATGGCTGAAACGGCAAGCTCGACGATCATTGCCTTATTATCAGCATCGTTGGGCCCAGCAGAGACTGATCTGAGTAGATCGACGGCTCCATAGATTTCTCCGACGAGGCTCGTTTGTGGGCCGAAGCTGCTCCCAACTCCAATGTCGAGTGGAGGAGATGATAAGTCAGGAAATGATAGCATTGATGGTTTGCCAACATATTTTGCAGCTATCCCAGATATTCGATCAATCTGTAAACCGATACGTAATGCCATTATTTGATCCTTAAATTGATTTTTACAAGTGTTTCTCTTCTTCTTATTACAGTATTATATATACCTCTTCTCTCAATCGGGCATTCTCAATCCTTAGATTATGTTCGTCGAACGACATCTCGCCAATAACAGCTGGGCCACCGCATTTAGGACAAGCAGCATTGCTTAAAGCTTCTTTGCATCGAATGTTCTCAGCACGGAGCTTTTCGTTCTCATATCTCAGGTGCGTGTTCTCGTGGCGTTCGTGCTGAGCCTGAAAGCAGACAAGATATGTATACCATAAAGAAGAAACACTTTTAGTCAGAAAGAAAAACATAAAACAAAGAGAGACTTCAAATTCAAACCTTGGTTTGAGTTCGCTTGTTTTGGAACCAGAATTTGATCTGCAATGGCTCCAAACCTAACCTCCTTCCAAGTTCCTTCCTTTGCTTGTCGTCAGGGTGAGGGCATTCTTTGAAGAACCTGTCCGAAAAATTCACTGTCAGTTCCAAAATAAATAACTAAACTTAGATGCCATTGATGGTATCTTCTTCTTACGACTCCATTTCCTGGATTTGATGAAGTGTGTGACGATGATATCGCTTCTTCTTGGGCCGTTGATTAGGATCTTGATCATCGCCAGATGGAGCTTCGAAACCATCAGTGGCTGACTTACCCTCATATTCATCGTTGTCACGAATCATGTCCATAACATTTTCTGGAGATTTATGCTGCTCCATGTCCATGAATCCATGGTGCTGGTGGGTATCAAACATGCTTGGTTGAAACATCTTTGCATTTAACTAATTTTACAGTTTGGGCTGCTAAGAAAACGATGGCTAGATTAGAATCTTTCGACCTGTAAGAAAAAGACATGGATAAGCAGGCTTAAAGACCTCATTCAAGAAAATTAAACAGAAAAAAAAAAAAACATACGAGATTGAAATCACAGACTTTCTTTCAGCAATTATATATAATCAATGTCGTCGTCACGGGCGGAGATCTCCCAACATATATAAGTTCATTTTCCTCGTCTGAGGCAAATATTTCGATGGGGTTTTGTGAAGAAAGGAAAAGAAAAATGATTAACTGGGGCAATTCTTATTAAATGCAAGAGCTGAAGCTTTAGCTCATGGTGAAATCAGATTCCCAAAGGGACTTCTTTTACAGTGGAACCAAGAAACTTTTGACATGGTTGACAATTGATATATGGGACAGTTAAGAGCATTAAATAGGGTTTTCTCATCCCAGTAATCAGTACACTGTATGTCATCTGTATTTATGGCAAATTAAAATCTTATCTTTTTCTTTTCGTCATGAAAGAGAAAACACCCAAACAACACACCAACCTACCTTACTGTTTTCCCTTCAAGCTCTTGAACCTTTGATTCAATCCTCCATAACCAAGAGTGATCATTAGCTTTCGAAGAAGGCCATCCAAAACCCTAGGAAAAAAAATATATACGCTTTCTCTCTTCGTTGGGCTTGCCGATGATTTTGTAAAAGAAAAAAAAAAAGATTTTTTGGGCTTTGTTATAACATCCTCGCTGTCCTAATCCGTTCGACGAGATTTGCAAAATGAGGAAATTCAGCAGAAAGGGTTGACCTTTTTTACCTTGACGTTGACACGAGTTAAGTAATAACCCTTGACTTCTATTTTCTCCAAACAGTAGTTAGAAAACCCAATGCTAGAGATCTGCCGTGTATATAGAGTCTACTCGAAATCTCCGCCCCTCCTATAAGTAATTACGTAATAACAGATAACATTATTTCAACAAGCTCAATCGAATCTGTCTTGGAATATAATCTTGTAATAAGGTCAACATATCGCAGCTTAACTAAGACAAAAAGGCTGAAGAAGAATAAAAGCAATTATTAGCAATAAGGTCAAATAGCGTGGGAAGTAGTTAAATGATGTAGCTAGGTAGATACCAAAGGCTATTATGATGCCAGCCATAAACACACAGTAAGTTTCTCGTTTCACCACTTCAATAAAACGAAATAATTGCGTAACACATGACCAAACAAAAGCAAGATACAGATGTAATATTCTTCACGAAAATTAAACTTACTTTGAAAGAGAAAACCGTCATCATCAAGAACTGAGCTAGCAAGTTATCTCAAAAGGGAGAAGCGGCGTGATGAGATGATGCAATTTCTTTTTTTTTTCTCTCTTTATAATATCATATTATTTTCTCAAAGAATTAATGCGTTGCTGGTAAACTAAGAATTTGGAAGGTTGAACTAGCTATTCTCGGGATGACGTCTTTGTTATGAGCAAATTTTCAATAAAAATAGTGGGGAATACGAGGTTGAGAAAAACGCATCACATCTAGGCAGAAAGGGCAAAAGAAAATTAAATAAAAAAAAAAGAGAGAAGTAAAAGGGCTTTGAAGAGAGTAATGACAATTGAACAGTACGTGGCAGTTATGGAGTTATTGCAAGGCATATAGAGAGGGTGAACTTGCTTTTACGGCGGTAGTGTTTATTGATGAGGAAAGATGAAAGGGTACGATGTACGTTTGGGTATATAAATTTTTTTGTGTAATAAGGATTGCAATATATATTCATTATGTGCATTATAAAGTTGCAACAAGTAGTAAAATAAAACTATTTATTGTGTAATAAATTGTGTATCATTACCAGTGTTCAAAGAACCATATTACTCATAACTTTCTGTTATGTAAATGTAGGTTCTCATTTACCTCATCTATTTTTAAAGACATATATATCTTCAATATATTGTATTATTTATAGGTATTTGTTTATTGAGGATCTTTATTAATTCCAGATTGTGACAGCAAGAGTAACCCTTGCGGAATGGCATCTTTATGAAGCTTATGCAGAGGGACAAAAAGTCTCATTCATTAGATAGAATATATTATTAAATAGCCCCTTGAAGAAAAATATACTACCTCCGTCCCACTTATTTCTTCCCATCTTTCTATTTCGGGCGTCCCACATAATTCTTCCCATTTCCATTTTTGGTAAAAAATTATCTCACTAATTAAACTAATTACACCATTAATATTAAAAAAAGTCTTCTCGATTTGCGTGTCTACTAATAACTTTTCTCTCTCCATACCTCAAAAGGTGTACTATAATATTAAAATAATGTCATTTCTTAATCTCCGTGCCCACTAATCTTCGGGAAGAATTAAATGGGACGGAGGTAGTAATAGTAATTGATTCCTATTCTTAATCTAGCTATTATTTGATCAGTAACTCCATTCATTTAAGGAACATATAATAATTATGATATGATTTTTTTCCGTATCAAAATATGCAGAGTCTACCTATTTCGAACTTGATTTGAATTTCCAAATAACTATTACTAAGATAAGATCCGTGTAAATACATATTTATTTCAAAAGATTTTCCATGCTTGGCTGATATTCACATCTATTTAGAAGAGAGGATTCCTTCCTTATTCCCTTACGCATGACGACTTTAGGTAATGAGCCAAACAGAAGCCCATAGCGTTAACGTTGTATTTTGAGTAGCGACTTCAGGTTACTCAATAGTAACTATTGAAATTAAAGAGAGAAAAAACGAAAATGATTTCATCATCAACGTTAACAACTCTGTCCAAGACCCAAAATTGGACCCTTCTTCTTCGAATCTCCAAACGCTATTAAACGAGGTAAGTACCTGCTGTGATTGTTGCATGCTATGCTCGGTGATTTCTGTGATAAGAAAACAATCACAGAATAGCCGTAATAATAACACTAATAGTGGAGGGAGAGACGATCCACAACGGGCAAATATCTATATATGAATGTTTCGAGACTTGTTCATTATTGCATATGATCAATGGAATATCAAGAACAATTCCTTGAAAATTCATAAAAACTTCCTCCATTAGTGTTATTACTATGACTACGCTGCAACCTTCTTGGAGGAAGATGAGATCACGCCGGTAGATATTGGTTTTGGGTTATTACTAGGATTTTAATTTGCTTGAGAGAAGGTTGAAGAAGAATCGGTGAATGCTTATAACTATATATAGATAGACATGGTTGAGAGCAATAATGGGGTTAGAAAAATAGACATGTTTGTTGTCCTAAACAAATGAGGTAAAAATAAAGTCAGCGCCTTCTATCTCTGAATTTGACCAAAGCTTTGATTTGAATCTACTTTTCTCGAACGAGTTCACATATATGATGGTTAAATAATCATAATGAGTAGTAATGAACAATAATAACAATGAACGAAAAATTACATTTCTTAATTTGTAAGTTTCCTTTGCACGCCACACCTTTCACGTCACAAGAAATGGCTGTAATTGGTTAATTTGCTTGAAAACTTGACCAGAAATTTGTAGGAAAAAGAAGTTTTATTAATTAAACAGAGAAAGAACCGGTAAAGAAGATAATATAGAAAGCAATAACACCATCCTAACGACTAGCAATTTATTATGTACTCCCTCCGGGCGCTAATTTTAACACATTTTTCCATTTCGTGCATTCCAATAATTTTATCACCTTTCATTTTTAGGTAAAAAATTAGACACCATTTTAAATGTAATTGGAGGGAAAAGTAACTAGTGGGAATAATTAAAAAAATGTTATAAATTTAAGCAAGTTGTTTATATATAATTCCATTGTACTATATTATTATAATAGTGCCACCTTAATTTGCATGTCCAGCAACTTATGTGATAAAGCTGCTGGGACAGAGGGAGTAGCAGACAACACTATATATTCATATATTAGAAGTAATAAACAATAAACCGCGCCAGCACATACATCATAGTCGACGGCCTCGTTTCATCTACCATCGAGCTCCGTGACGGTGAGCTGATTGATCGAGTATCCGACCGGTTCGGTCGAGCTAACACCAAACCGGTTCCATTTCTCCGCAAAAACCGGCTGCTGAGGGAAAGGCAAGTCCACAATCTCACGGCTGAGCATCGAAAGAACCGTTTGAATCGTGGGTCGATCGTAGGCAGATTCTTGAACGCACAGCAAACCGATATGAATACATCTAACAATCTCTTCTTCCTCGAAATTAGGGTAATCAGCCATGATGATTCGATCCACGAAGCCCATCCCATTTCCTTCGCTCCACAGCTTCCATGCCTGGTAATAAGAACAAACGAATAATGTAAGAATAAAAAGTTTCGATCTTTACCATGTAAAAGAAGATTTGGCTAATGAAAGAGACGAAGAGTATACTCACACATCCAAGAAGGCTCAGCGACCACTCGTGATTGTAGTACTGAGTGTTCTTCTTGCCGCTTATGATCTCTAGCAACACAACTCCAAAGCTGTAGACGTCTGATTTCTCAGAGAATCTGCCCTCGGTTGCATATTCTGGCGCCATGTATCCACTGAAATACAATAATGGAGATTTATCATAGTGATACTTACTACTGTTATTGTTATCTATGTGATTTAGAGGTGGTAATAATATTAGTATAGTATATCTCACTATGTTCCGACGACCCTAGCAGTGTTGGCCTGTTCTTCGTTGGTCTGAAAGATCCTCGCCATCCCAAAGTCTGAAATTTTAGGGTTCCATTCGTCGTCGAGAAGCACATTGCTCGGCTTGAGATCTCTGTGGATTATTCTCAGCCTCGAATCTCGATGAAGGTACAGTAATCCGCGCCCTATACCTTCGATGATATTGTATCGTTTCTTCCAATCCAATGAACTTTCTGGACGCCCTGCATGCATGCATGCATGGAAATCCCAGGAGAAGGAAAAAGATTAGTGTTTTTCTTTCGACGTGCTATTTCTTTTTTTTTGAGGCGTGAAAATGAAGGCGCGCTTACGCTTACTTACTGAAAAGATAGACGTCCAAGCTTTTGTTAGGCATGTATTCGTATATCAGCATCTTCTCTTCCTTCTCCGCGCAGCAGCCCATCAGCCTAACGAGGTTTCTGTGTTGTAGCTTCGAAATCAAGACAACCTCGTTCGTGAATTCGAGCTTCCCTTGTTTGGAAGCTTCCGAGAGCCTCTTCACTGCAATTTCTTTCCCATTCGAAAGCTTTCCCTAGCGATAAAATCAATCAGCAAAACCGTTCAGGAAAAAAATCGTTTCACCTTTTTTTTTAAGTCTGCTTATATATTCGATATGCATACCTTGTAAACAACGCCGAAGCCACCCTTGCCCAGTACGTTCTCTTCGCTGAATCCATTAGTACCATTCGAAAGCGTCTCAAAGCTATACAATGGCAAATCTTCGATTTTCACCTTGCTCGATTCGTCTTGGAACATATTATTAGCAGACGACGAATCGGACGAAAATGCCCCTTTCCCTTGGTATAATTTCTTGCCTTCCAATACGGCGCCTGCAATTTTTCGTCAGAGACGCGAATGAGCTATAGAATCATCTTACAACATAAGTAAACCAAGTTAATGTAATAAAACAAAAGCTTTCCTCAAAATACCTTTCTTCTTAACCATACAACAACACCATGCAGTGAAGATAAGAACAACTGATACGGCGACAAAGGCCCCGACGACTGAAAGTATGATTGCCAGCTTTCTGTCTCGGCCCTTACGATCTAAATTAGGGAAATTCACAGTTTCACAATTTTACGAAAGAGGGATGCAAACAAGGAAATATATATAACATAAGATTATTACCTAATTCTGATTTCGGCAGTCGAACGTAAAGATCGTAGCCCACGTTAGGAAACTGCTGCATATCTACCAATCCATCTCTTTCACTCCAAAACATGCATCCAATGTTATTCGGGTCGTAAGCGTAAGCTATGCAAGAACAGTTTCTCAAGCACTTGGCCTTGCAGTCCTCGGCCCGGCCCGAAGGGAAGGGCTCAGCAAAGTCGGGCACCTTCATATAAGGCATCCTCAAGAAATCGTCTCCATTAGTGTTATTATTACGGCTACACTGCAACTGCGTTCTTCTTACACATCCACGTGTCCAATTCCCTCTATTCCATTCGCTGGCATTCGCAGGCTGGAACCCTTTCAGGCAAGAACATATCCCAGGCGAGCCTTGATTATTGCAGCTTGCGAAGGGCCCACATGTGTTGTAAACGTCGCAGATTGTGTAAGGAACGGCCCACGAAAGATCCCAGCTTTTCTTCTGATCGTTCCACAGCTTCTTCTCCACTGTCCCCGAGGAATTTAAGGTGAATCTCGAGAGGAAATTCTCAGTTGGGATTTTGAAAAAGAGTATCCCCGGCGAAAGCTGCTCCACGGCTATTCGATTTGTGTAGGCTGAGCTGTACATGGCACGCATTCCGATGAAGATCAGACCGTTGAACTGCCCAGACCTGAAATGAGGGGACCCATCGCTTTTCCATGTGAATACCTGGGGAATTTTCAAAGCTTGGATGCCCAAAGTGAATCCGCCGATTTCAGGGTTTGTGGCGTTCTTCCACGACGTTGCCAGCAGCCTTTGGCCGGAGATCGTGTCGTCGATGACCTTCATCTCAGGGATCCAAGAATCGGTCGGGTGAGAGAAGCTCTCCCACCTCGTCGAGTTCCCGGCGGCGGAGGCGCCGTCGTAGAGGACGAGGTTGCCGTTGTTCAGAAGACGAGCGGTGGCGTTTGCTGGGGCGGCGGCGGCGGTGAGGTTCGTCGACCAGACGGTCCGACCTCGGCCGTCGGACAGGACGAGGTTGCCGTCGCCGGAGAGTGAAACCGTACCCGAAGAATCAGTCAATGGGCTGTCCCTGTTGGCGACCCACACCGTGGTTTGCTCGGAGACGGCGTAGAAGATGGCTAGGTAACGGCGGTTGGTGGTGTTCGCCGGGCTGAAAAATCCCAGCTTGAAGACGTTTCCCGGCGAGGCTATGGCGTCGGGGTCTCGGAGGGTGAAGGTGGAGTTTATGGTGTCTGTTTGTTGGCTAAAGCCGCGGAAAACAAGACAGAAGGTTATTATCAAGAAAGTGATCTTGTAGGAAACTTTCAGGTCTTCCATGGCGAAGGTGAATCTAATTTCGGAAACGAAGGAAGTATTGTGTATATATATGTGTGTGTTTGTATAAAAGCCATTACAGCATATCGAGTGGAAGCATTCAACTGCTGTAATGAATGAACTATGAAGTAGAATAGAATAAATCAACGAAAGCTACTGTTTTTATTTTCAACGAGTCAAGTCACGATCCGTGGACCCGACGCGCGTCGGATTACTATTATGATGTGGTAAGTGCAAGTCTAAGGCGTGACGTTTATTTTCTAGAGACGGAGATTTTTCTTAAAAGTCTTTGACTTGACTGAGATTATGTGATGGATAAACAATCGTTGAAGCAGCAAATGGTTTTATTTAACCATAAAAAAAAATTACAATTGTCAATATAGTCGGCAAAGACTAAACGGTAGTTCCATCGTTATTAAGACGAAAGTAACATTTTAAATTTGATATATTTGCGGTGATGTTACGTGACTGGCTTTGCAAGATTAATGAAGGATTTATCGAGGACTGATTTCTGATGTCATATGATGGAGCTATTTAATTTTACGAAGTTGAAATGAATTGAAGTTGTACTGTCGTAGTTAATCTTAATGGTTTTTTTATTATAGAGCTAATCCTTCTATCTAAGAAAATAAGAGCAACACGCTTTGACTCGAGACAAGGACCAATGTGATATTTCAATATAATATGTGGTGGGAAATGCCTTTTGCCAATCGTTAAAATCAAATGCCACGTGTGCTGCAAGCTGTTTCGTGGACCGTGGTAAAGACGTGGCCAATCGGATTCCAACCCTAATCGCATCACATTTCCCCCAAATTGATGATTTCCCCCAATTATTAACCCAATCACAATCACTTTTGCCATGAGAGAATAACAAGAATATTGTTATTTTCAAAATACAATTACAAAACTAGTTAACTTTTTAATTCAAACTATAATTATTGTTGTTTTTAACCACATATCTTTTTAAATTTGTAGTCTTTCTACCATCATTATCGCAAATTACTAAATAATTATTAATAAGTAAAATTTTAATCACGATCTATTTTTAGCCACTTAAGTTATCTGTGAAAGAATATCGAACTCACTTCTACAATAACTGCATCTCCAAATCGAAGCCAGTCGAACTATCATTACCTCCAAAAGTAGAGAGTAGTTTGTCATATTGAACATCTCACAAATGGCTCGTAGTTTCCGTTGTCGGTCGGGGCTTTGTAAAGGAGAAAACTAATTCTGGCACATATGCACTTTGCATAATCTGCAAAGGTTCTACTTGTTCATTTTATATTAAACAACAATATGTATTTTTTTAACAAATCTACTCAAGAATATAAGTGACGTCGTGATTAAATTTACTTGTATAAAATGCTATCGAAAAAGATTCCAATATAGTATGTTAAGCCACCAACGGTGGAGGCCGCCTATCCATTCATTAAAACTTGTAATTTGAGCAAGTGAAAAGAGTTGCTCCAAGTCAGCCAACGCTTTCACAAAGGCCCACGTTTCCCCGCAATCATTTATGAGATGAGACATCATGATTACTACACCGAGCAAATCAATTCATTTAACCGTCAAACAGAGAAGATGATGCGAATAATTTCACTCTTGTGGTTGAAATTTTAATTATTAATAATTATGTTAGTAATTTGCAATAATGACGGTAGAAAGTTTATAATTTTAAAAAGATTTGTGGTTAAAAAGAATAATAATGATTAAATTAAAAAGTTAACTAGTTTTGTAATATTAATAAAAAGTTAACTAGTTTTGTAATTGCGTTTTGAAAATAACACTATTCTTGTCATTCTCTCACCCATTCCCCCTCGTGCAGTAACGTAATTTCTTACCCCGTTCTCTGCGAATTGATTACAAAGCATCTTATCTGCAAGTAGAGAAAGTGACAATTTCGACTCAATTTCCACGAGATGGTGACACAACTGACAACATTAACGACTTTGACGACTTCAGACAACCGCCGACATAAAATTCCGGCAACATAACAAAAGCAAAGACGAAAATCCTACAAAAAAAGTCCAAGAAATAAAGAGATAGCAGGTGAATTCATTCAACACGTTTTCATCTCCCATATAGCACCGTGCCTGTGATTTGGTTGATGGAGTATCCAACTTGCCCGCTCGAATTCGCACTCATCTCCGCAAAGACGGGTTTTTCGGGCACGGGCACGTCCACGATCTCTCGGCTGAGCATCGATAGTACGTTTTGAATCGTGGGCCTTTCGTTCGCAAATTCTTGGACGCACAAAAGCGCTATTTGAATGCATCGAACAATCTCGCCGACTTCATTCTCCGAAGGCGCTAAGTTTTCATCCACGAAATTCGACCCGTTCCCTTCTTTCCACAGCTCCCAAGCCTTGCATTTTAAGTGAATTGAACGCTTTTTACCGCAATAAATCGAGAGAGAAAAAAAAAGAGATGGAGATGTTATAGGACATACGCATCCTAGAATGCTCATGGGCGATTCGTCGTTCTTGAAATGAGTGTTCTTTTTCCCGTTGATTATCTCAAGCATCAGTACGCCGAAGCTGTAAACGTCGGATTTTTCCGAATATCTACCCTCCAATGCGTACTCCGGCGCCATGTATCCGCTGAAATTCATCGCGGTTATCTCATTAAACACTTCGCCAAAAAAAAAAACACATACACACACACACAAGCGCTGAGAAATTCTTACTATGTTCCAACGACCCTTGCTGTATTTTCTTGATCCTGATTGGTTTCGAAAATCCTCGCCATCCCAAAATCGGAGATTTTAGGGTTCCATTCGTCGTCGAGCAGCACATTGCTCGGCTTGAGATCTCTGTGGATTATCCTCAGTCTCGAGTCTCTGTGGAGATAAAGTAGTCCACGCCCGATGCCTTCTATAATATTAAACCTCGTTTTCCAATTCTTTAGCGGCGGGGAAGCACCATCTGCGAAATAACGATATTAATTCTTATTTCAACAAAAGAAAAATGCGCAAGAATGCGAAAGAATTCGCTAGTTGTAATAAGAGAAAAACTATCTATCGCATACCGAAGAGGCAAATGTCGAGGCTTTTGTTAGGCATGTATTCGTAGACGAGCATCTTCTCTTCCTTCTCCGCGCAGCATCCTATCAGCCTTACGAGGTTTCGATGTTGTAGCCTGGAAATTACGACCATTTCGTTCATGAACTCTCCTTTTCCTTGCCCCGAAGCTTCTGAGAGCCTCTTCACTGCAATTTCCTTACCGTTCTGTAAGATTCCTTTATACACGTGGCCGAACCCGCCCTTTCCCAGCATGTTTTGTTCGTCGAACGAATCCGTCGCCCTCGCTAGGGTTTCGAAGGTGAACAGCGTTAGATCTTCGGTTTGAACTGTCTTGTACTGCTCGTCTGGGATGTTTACGATGGCGATTATTGGGCCCCGGGAAAATAGAGACGAATCTTCTCCGTTGCTGATTTTATCTCTATTTCTTCCTCCTGTTACTATTATTACAACATAAGACAGTTTAGTATCAAAATGATCTAAGGAAAGGACATAAACATGTAACCTAAGAGAAGTGAAGTCATTCATTATTACCAACTTTTCTCTTGACCATCCACCACCAAGCAATGAAGATGACCGAAAGAATGAGAACTGAACCTCCAATGGCGGGCAGTAAGATTACCAGCAGCTTTCTCTCTCTAGCCTTATCTTCATATATATACAAGAAAGAAAAAAGCAGACAAATTTAGCGGAAATATCATATCATTTAAAACTCAGTTTTGTGTATATTATTTTATTAATTACCAATCTCAGACTTTGCCACGCGGATGTAAAGATCGACGCCGACGTCAGGGAACTGCTGAGTATCAACCAACTCACCATATTTCTCGGACCAAATCATACAGCCAATCTTACTCTGATCGTGTGCGTAAGCTAAGCAAGAGCAGTTTCTCAGACAAATTTCTCGGCACTCATTTAGCTGGCTCGATGGAAAAGACTCGGCAAAGTCAGGCACCTTCACAAATCGTGTCCTCAAGAAACCATCGCCGCCGCCATTATTACTGCACTGAAGCTGTGTCCTTCTTACACACCCTTTCGTCCAATTCCCACGGCCCCACTCCTCCTTGTCCGCCGGCACAAACCCCCTCAGGCAAGAACAAAGCCTATTTTGGGGTTTTCTCAGGTCGCAGATTCCAAAAGACCCACAGTTTCCGTACACATCGCATTCGTTGCTGGGCACAGACCACATATGGTCCCAAGCCTTCTTCTGATCGTTCCACAGCGTCTTCTCCACTTTTCCCGACGGATGTATGGTGTATTTCGTGAAGAATCTGTCTTGAGCGACGCTTAGGTAGAAATTTCCCGGCGACATCTCGGTGACCCTCAGACCGTTGGAGTACGCAGTTTTGTAAAGTGCGGCCATTCCTATGAAGATTTGCCCGTTCCATGGCCCAGCTCTGTAGTACGGCCGTTCGTTTTTCCATATGAAGATTTCTGGGATTCTCAAACCCTGAAGCCCCGTGGTGTATTCTCCGATTTCCGGGTCGGATTCGTTCTTCCACGAAGATAGCCTGACCCGAAAACCCGTATTCGTGTCGTCGACGAGCTTGTTCGCCGGAATCCAGACATGGGCCGGGTGGGAGAAGCTGTCCCACCTAACGCCGTCCGTCGAATTTTCGTACAGGACGAGGTTGCCATTGTCTTGGATCTGAGCTCCGACGTTGGCCGGGAACTTGGTGGTGATGTTCGTCGACCATAGGATGTCGCCGTCGCCGTCGGTGAGTACGAGGTTGCCTCGCGCGGAGATGGAAACCCTCCCCGACGAGTCTTTTAAGGGTTTGTTTCTGTTGGCTATCCACAGAACTTCGCCAGGGGAGAAGACGTGGAAGATGGCTAAGTAGCGGTTTGTCGTGTTCTGAACGGTGAAGAAACCCAATTGGAATAGCGTGTTGTTCGATGTAATCGTTTCGGGGTCTTTTAGAAACTCGCCGGAGATGATTCTGTCTGATTCTGCGCAGAATCCATGGAAGGGAAAGAAAAAGAGCAGGGCCGTCGTGGTGAAGACGACGATGGAAATAAGCTGCTTGATATCCATTTGCATGGTTATAATAGTTGATGATGATTAGCAATGGTGCATATTGAGCAGTAGCAAATGGAGCATGTATAAAGGAGTTTCAGACGACGAAAGTCAACTAAGTTATGACAAGAACTAAAGTGAATAGTGTCCACTTATGTCTTGATCATTGAACCAGTCAAGAAAACGAATTTGCTTGACTCAAAAAGTCAGCTAAGTTGTATTGTGTGAAATCCTACAGCGTACAATTAATGCGAAAAGGAAGGGCGAGATTATTTTTGATGAGTAGTTAGTTGCAAGAAAATTCCATAAACGACTTGTTGTAGATTTTCGAGTTTTTAATGGTCAAGGTCCGAAAATGTGCACTATAAAAAGTAATCAATTTATTTAAATCCAGGAAGATATTTGCGAGTGAAGAATCGTATAAACGGTAACGCGTCATGAAGATATATGGCTGCTATGCTAGACTTTGAAATGGGGAGTGGTGAGCAGTTACGATTGACTTGGTTGCAATAACGAAGTTAGTAAAACAAGGACGTGGAAGTTAACGGCCTTCACCCATTACTTTTAGATTATCTGCAAGGTAATAGGTGTATCTACACAAAAATACTTATTTACATAAAATTGTTGCAAGTCAGACCTCTGTCAGAAAAATTTTCATATACATACCCGTTCGATTGTGTGTACCATTTTTTCAGCCTTGACGTACCTTTCTGTATGTGTATTAAGTACCATGTCACGCGTATATATGGTACCCACATATAATAGCTATATACGCTCTATATGGTACCTTAATGTGTGTTGTATGATGTACCATTTTCTCACTGTATTACGTACCACAATATGTTTCCATATGGTACCTAAATGTGTTCTATGACGTACTTGCGGCGGAACGGTACCAGTCTGCAAAAAATTTATTCTGACAGGTATCCACATATAAAAAAAATCTGATAGGGGTCTGATTTGCGAATTTTTTATATAAATGGATATTTATGTGTAAAGATCGGTAAGAAATAAGATATAAAGAATAATAGAGTAAAAAAATTAAAATTAGAGACAATGAAACTTGGTATGAAATTGTGTCCAACTAAGACAATAATCGAGTCTCCATACCGATGAATATGTCAGTTCAAAATATCTGCTTCTACGGCAAGAAAAATCGGGACAACTACCAATATGTAAGATGATTTTTGAAAAATCTATGTCCAAAATAGAATTATTAACATCGAATGGGCTTAATCTCTCTGATATGAAACAGTCAGGCCCAAAATCAGAAGGTAAAAAACGCCCATATAAATAAAATAACACCTCAAATCCCAAGCTTGAAGCTTCCGTACACGCACACATTCGCAGCATTGTTCACCTACTTCAAAAGCCCAAACAAGCAAATAAAATAAATACTATGTAAAAAGGCAAATATTCTTCTATGTCATTTCGTTACCCATAGTCCATAAATCCACGCATTTTCGTTGAACGAAGATCAAAGCCAAAGGTAGTACGATACGAAACCACGTTTTCGTTGCGGTTTCTTCCTTTTATCCATCGATGGCTGCTCCCCCATTGAAAACCTAGCCACTGGACAACTTCTCTTTGCCGCAGCTCAAGTGGGCCCAACGATCGCGGCGCATCGACTCAGAAACACCAACCTCGCCGAACAACCAGTCACAGCCGCCGCCGCCGCCAGCCCTTATAGAGTCCGAAGAAGATCGGAACAACAAACCGTGGAAGTCGCGCCCCCGCAAAGAACAGATCAATACGGCGCTGTCTCGCGAAGCTGAAAGGAAGGTTTTTGAGAACACCAGCGATGATTACGCGTACCACGATTTTCCGACCGTTAAGCCGCACAGGAAAGTTCCGATGAAGATATCCATATCCCTATCGAAAGAGGAGATCGAAGAGGACGTCTATGCTTTGACTGGCGCGAAACCCTCGTGCAGGCCGAGGAAGTGGCCGAAGAATGCAACAGAAGCAGCTCGATGTAAGTGTGTTTCTGTGAGATCCCGGCCATATTTGAAACAGTTTCTTACTTGCGCTTTTCGTCGAACAGTTAGGGCGCGAGATATAAACGGTAGATTTACTGTTTCTAATGATTTTAAGTAGAACCAGGGAACGATATAGAAGGTAGAAGAAGAAGATTAGATTAGAAGGGGAGAGGAGACTGAGAGATCGAGAGATAGACAGAGATGTCGAGAGAGATGAGAGAAGAAGATAGAAGAACTGTATTCATTTTTGCTTACGTTTGATAGATGAGAATTAGGCAACTACTAAATGGGCCACAGTGCATGTCGGGCTACTAAATATTTGTGATACAATGGGCCAAGCCCAATAACTCTTGATCCTAACATTTTCCTCCTGTTGAAGACGTCCTCGTCCTCGAGGATGTGCGATCCGACTTAGTGGGATAACGTCCGACACAATAGCACGAGCATCGCTATTGCTAGTGCATCTTTTTCCACGTTCGAAAAGAAAAAGTGAACTCACAAGTACGATGATGCTTCCTCCCTCGAGCGTTGATGCCATGCCTCTTTGCGACATTTTGCTTGTGCTTCCTCTCCCGCCTTCTTTTCAACTTCTGCCGCTTTGCAATGGGATGTTCGAATGAGGCCTTCAAGCTCGTGGTTGCGACCGTGGATGGCGTTCGATCGAGCCTTATGCTCAGAAAATATATCCATGGCATTCTTGAGTTCCCCCGGGAGCTCAAAAGTACGCGAGATATAATTTTTCAGATCAGCCTCTGCTCGCGTCACCTCAGCCTGGAGATTTTGCAGCTGCCCGACCAACGATTGTTTATCGTCGAGTTCCTTGGCCAATTCAGCGTAAGCGTCGAATAATTTTGGAGGCAGCTCAATTGTCTTCCTCATAGTTACGGAGCCGTTCCATAAGCAGACGAGCAAAAAACCGGGCCAACCCTTCACCCTGTTCGCTGATCAAAACAGGACCAAAAGCATATTTGGAATGAAAAGAGCTCAGCCCTATTTTGCATCGATGCAGGCCCCAACTCGAGTTCACTAAATCAATATTGCCCCCTTTCCTTATCACTCCTATGCCACTGAGAGCTCCAACTTTCGTAGACTCCTCTTTAGCAATATAGAATGCAAATAATCTTCCCCGATCGAAGGGTTAGTTCGGCTCCTTCTTAACATGTAATTGCTCGTCATACCATCGTCCTCGATTGAACAGTAAAGTATTGTCCTCACTAACAAGCAGCTGCCCGATAAGACACCTCCCAAGATCGAAAGGCATATGATGATCTGAACGTTTCCTCCCTTTAGCACTATCATCGAAAACGCGTATATAAGAACATATTTCAGCATTACCAACATTATCCAACGCCTAAGAACGTCAATCAACACCCAGCAATCCTTCTTGAAGTCTATGGTTGCCTTTACGATACATACGAACCCCATTTCCTCGACAATATGCCAACGACCTCGATCAAAGGGTAGGTTAGACACCTCCCCCACGTGCAGCCGCTCGACATCCCATCGTCCTAGGTCAGCCCATACACCATCCACATCAACTAACACAGATTCATCACCAATAATAACGGTCCCCTTAATTACGTAAGAATCCGGCGTAGCCACATCAACCAATACGTGTGAACCCTTATCAACCAACATCGACGAGTTATCACCGCTCAACGCCAATTTATCCCCAATGACAATTGATTCAACCTCATCCCAGCCGGTTCAAACTCAACCAGCACCGACAACTCTTCCTCGCCTACGTTTGACTTCTTTATTTCAACAAATTCATTCCCAATCGAAAACGAATCAGCCTCAAGTGACGACACATCACTGACAAGCTCCGTACCTTCAAATATGTCAATTATAGCTTCTACAAACTCATTCCAAGTTAGACAGTCCTTACCTTCAACGAGCTCGTCGTACCATTCGAGAGCCTCGTCGTCGACGTAGAGCCCAGCCACTTGAACCTTTTGCTGCTCGGTGAGTGTGGTTACCATCTGAAAATACTCCTTGCATTTTTGTAGCCAACCTCGGGAGTTGGTGCCGTCGAAACGCGGGAATTCAAGCTTGGGTAAGGGGCGAGGTCATGAGGCATTCCAGGTGTTTTCCGCTGTAACAGGAGCTCGGTCAAATCTGCTCGTCGCCGGCTGTAAGCAAGTGTAATCTGCCATCGATGATCTTTGATGCTTGTAATCGTGTGGTAAGGGGTTTATGTTTTGGTTTTGGATCAGGTTTAGGTTCTGTAATTGCTGTCTGATCACTTGAATATTTTGGGCCATTTCTCCCACTTGAAACTTGAGTCCTTATTGAGCTTGGGTGTGACGCCCGGGCTGATGAGGGCGGGGAGTGATCGCCGGTGCCAGAGAGGTGCACGGACAAGGAGCGGCTCCTGGCAGGCTTCTAGGCGATGGGGTACATGAACGAATCGATCCGACACCCGATTGAGAGGGGATCCTGAGACTGGCAACGTATGGGTGTGCCAGGCTAAGAATCGTATAGAATTGATAGTACTACTCATATCACCAAGGTCGACCTACCTTTTCGGGAGTCCATCTATAGAAACTCCGAAGTTAAGCGTGCTTGACTTGGGCAATCTAGGGATGAGTGACCCCTTGGGAAGTTTCTCAGGGTGCGTGTGAGCGAGTGCACGAAGCATGCTAAAAGGTTAAATGGTGGTACAGTGGGGCCAGACTATCAGTCGGAGTGTGGTGGACCCTACCCCACTGGTCCCGGTAGGGACCGATGCTATAGTGACACGCGGTATGGGACGGGTCGTTACATTGGGCAAACTCATCCATCTGATGTTTCAACTAAGCCACGTGAGTGATAAGCATCCCCACTGTTCCATTGGTAGACTGAAGTTGAGCTCGCAGCAGAGTTCCCCATTTTCTCTTTGAGACCTTTCATCTCATCAGTCATCATCACCTCGTGCTTTCTTAGGTATCTTGCAATTCCTTGTACCAAGTGTTGTCAACCATAGCGATCCGAGGGTGGTCAACTTTGATACCACGTTGTAAGATCCCGGCCATATTTGAAACAGTTTCTTACTTGCGCTTTTCGTCGAACAGTTAGGGCGCGAGATATAAACGGTAGATATACTGTTTCTAATGATTTTAAGTAGAACCAGGGAACGATATAGAAGGTAGAAGAAGATTAGATTAGAAGGGGAGAGAGAGACTGAGAGAGACAGAGAGATCGAGAGATAGACAGAGACGTCGAGAGAGATGAGAGACTGATGAAGAAGATAGAAGAACTGTATTCATATTTGCTTACGTTTGATAGATGATAAAGGCAACTACAAAATGGGTCACAGTGCATGTCGGGCTACTAAATATTTGTGATACAATGGGCCAAGCCCAATAACTCTTGATCCTAACAGTTTCTAACGAATTTTATTGATTTATTTTGTGGGTTTCGATTTTTATTCCCTCGTAGTTCGTGACACTAACACCTCACAGTTCAGTGGTCTTAAACTCCTTAAAATTCGTGAAGTTTCCTATATGGCTTATAAGATTATTTTATTCCTTTGTGCTTCGTGAAGCTCCCTATTCATAATTAGTGAAATTCCTAGCCCCTTACAACTCGTGAACTATATGTACCTTATAATAATATGTATCTTTTTAAGGCTTCATGAACATCTTACATGCACAATTCCCAACCCCACAATTCATAGTGTTCCTTGATTTGTGAAATATCTCACGCATGAGTCACCTCCCACATATACACTACTAACCCCATTTCTCTTGATTTTCATTGGTTCACACGAAGTCCTCTCCAAGAAGTTTCCATGTTCAACTCATAATCAGCGAAACATATAATTCGTCAAATAGGATTCGCCAAATGAGGTTGCCATGTAGGGTTTGCAAACGGGGTTCGCCAAACGAATTCGCCCAGTAGCTAGGATTTGTCAAGTTGAGTTCATGAAGTTTTATATCAGTTCGTTAAGTTCTTGCACCATGTACAACTCGCCAACTTGCTCAATTCGTGAAGCTTGACCAGTGAAGTTCCTTGCGTTCTCACTTCGCGAACTCCATAACCATCTCCTACTTTGCGAATTAATTAACAACTTCTTTCACGAATCGTTCCAAATTATGGACCTAATTCGCAAGCCTTTCATGGTTCGTGAAGCTCCTCGGTATTCTAAAACAGTTTTGACCCTAAAATTCTCAACCATTTCGATCAAAACTACCTTCCTCAAGAACAATACGAGTTTCCTAAGAACTTTAATCCTTTTAAACCCTTAAAACTAAAACTGTACAAAACCCTAAATACATGTTATTAATATAGATGAAATCATGAAGTTAGAATAAGGATGTTATTACACGTATTCCCCAGCTCAGCTTCGGTTTGTTAGTATTTGAGTTTTCCTTCTTATACTAGGGTTTTCAAGAGCTTCTTCCTTAAGCAATATTTCGTTCTCCACTCTCTCTCTCTCTCTCTCTCTCTATCTATCTATGTTCAAGTGTTTTGATGCTAATGAATTATGATATGCAAGTTTTCCTTCTTATCCTAAGTTGGTCTTTGCGTGTAGCATAGTACAAATGACATCCAACACTTTTAGTTTAATACTTATCTTGTCTTATACAATACTTCTTATATTATTATTATTATTATTCTTATTTTCATTCCCTCCTAATCAAGTTTCCGAGTTCTATGGGAATACTACTAGCTTCACGTAATTTTTATATAATAATCTTATATAGGATTTCCGCTTCATTAAGCTATCGAAATTCATCTATAATTCTAGGTTTCCATAATCATATTTTCCCAAGGCTTAGCAATTTCTTATTATATTTATTTCCTCATAACTAGCAATCGAACTCACTTATTTAAAATTTCTAAGTTTTAAAGTTTGTTCCAACTTCCTTCATAACCTATTCTATCATATAATTCGAACCTCTAATTTGTTTGCAATCTATCCTGTTATTTTAAATACCCTAGGGTTCGAAATTCTTAATTTCTTTATAACTAGTTCCTACTAAAGGCTTTATACTTGATATAAAATTATTTCTAAGTCTCAAACTCAATTTCCTACCAAAGTTAGCCATCCTAGTAGCATATACGCCCATATAGAACTATAGCACGTATAGCATGAAATCATATACACACATAGTATGCAGTCACATAGTCATATAATATGTATGCAATTTATTGGCCGGCTTAGCTACGGGACTCCGGTATTACATCCTCCCTCCCTTAAAAGGGATTTCGCCCTCGAAATCAGGCAGGAAGAAATAGCTCAGGGTAGCGATTCCTCATATCATCTTTCCGTTCCCACGTCGCTTCTTCTGTGGACTGATTTTGCCATTAACTTTTACTAGTGGGATCTCCTTGTTCCATAACCTCTTCACCTCATACATCAATATTTCCACGGGTCTTTCTTCGTAACTCAAATCTGGCTTGAGTTGTTGGTGAAGAACTTCGTTATTCAATACATGGCTTGGGTCGGTGATGTATTTTCGCAGCGTCGATATATGAAAGACGTCATGTACTTGAGCTAGCGAAGCTGGCAATTCTAGCTGGTACGCGACTTCGCCAATTTTCTTAAGGATTCAGAACGGTCCTAATATACCTCGGGCTCAGCTTGCCTTTATTCCCGAATCGCTTTACGCCTTTCATCGGGGATACTTTCAGGAATGCATAGTGTGATGCCCGGGGCCGAAGAGGGCGAGGAGTGATCGCCGGTGCCAGAGAGTTGCACGGACAAGGAGCGGCTCCTGGCAGGCTTCTAGGCGAAGGGGTACATGAATGAACCGATTCCACACCAGAATGAGAGGGGATCCTGAGACTGACGACGTATGAGCGTGTCAGGCTAAGAATCATATAAGAGAATTGATAGTACTACTCATATCACCAAGGTCGACCTACCTTCGGGAGGCCATCTATCGAAACTCCGAAGTTAAGCGTGCTTGACTTGGGGCAATCTAGGGATGGGTGACCCCCTGGGAAGTTTCTTAGGGTGCGTGTGAGCGAGTGCACGAAGCACGCTAAAAGGTTAAATGGTGATACAGTGGGGCCAGACTATCAGTTGGAGTGTGGTGGGCCCAACCCCACTAGTCCCGGTAGGAAGCGATGCAACAGTGACACCCGGTATGGGACGGGATGTTACACATAGTTATCTATTGGAACTCTGATGGTCTACGTTTTTTGTCTGCATAGTTTTTCTGTATGCTTTGAGCCGTTATCGTTCGTTCTCGTATCTGAGCAATGGCTTCAGTTATTTCTCGCACTAGGTCGGGGCCTAGTATCCCTCGTTCTGCAACCTCGACCCAATGGGTTGGAGATCTACATTTATGCCCGTATAAGGCCTCGTATGAAGCCATGCAATCTTTGCGTGGTAACTATTATTATAGGAGAATTCAATCAGAGGGAGGTACCGGCTCCAAGTTGAGCAGACAGGCTCTCAGCATGTCTTCCAATGTCTGAATGGTTCGTTCAGACTGCCCGTCGATTTGGGGGTGATAGGCAGTACTGAATGATAATTTGCCCATAGCCTTCTGTAGGCTCATCCAGAATTTAGATAGAAACATTGAGTCTCTATCAGAAATGATTGATATTGGCACTCCATGGAGTCGTACTATCTCCTGAATCGTTCCATGGAAAATGTTGAGCTAATTGGTAAGAAGAGCAGACTTGGTCAATCGATCAACAATGACCCAGATAGCATCGTGGCCTTTCACAGTTTTCGGCAAGCCGACGACGAAGTCCATCGTAATATGATCCCACTTGCAAAGTTCTCGCCGGTCGTTGATGCTCGGCTTTTATTTGTTGACACGTCAGACATTGACTCACGAATGTTGCAATTTCACTTTTCATCCCTGGCCACCAATAATTGTTCGTAGGTCTCTGTACATTTTCGTTGCTCCGGGGTGGATAGAGTAAATTGTGGTATGCGCTTCTGTCATAACAGTCTTCCGAAGCTCGGCATCATTAGGAACGTATAAACAATCTATGTAATATAAACTCCCATCCTCTCATATTGCAAAATCTGCTGATCTTTGTTCTGGTTACGCTTCTTTGATTTTCATGTACAGTTCGTCATTCTCCTACGCCTTCGTGATCTGCTCCATTAATGTAGGTCGGAGTGTTAACACTGTTAGCCTTGTTTCGATCTCGCCCATTCGTATCACTTCTACTTCAAGTCTTTGTAATTCTGTATTTACAGTCTTGCGGGTTAACGCGTCTGCAACTACATTCGCCTTCCCTGGATGGTAGCTGATTTCACAATCATAGTCCTTGACAAGCTCAAGCCACCGTCTTTACCTCATGTTCAACTCATTCTGAGTGAAGAAGTATTTTAGACTCTTGTAGTCTGCGAAGATCTCGCATCGCCCTCCGTATAGGTAGTGTCTCCAGATTTTGAGAGCAAAAACCACGGCGGCAAGCTCTAGATCGTGCGTCGGGTAGTTCTTCTCATATTCTTTTAGCTCCATAAAACGTATGCAACTACAATTCCATACTGCATTAGAACGCATCCGAGACTGTTCTTCGATGCATCACTATAAACAGAAAATCCTCCGGTCCTCGTAGGTATTGTCAACACTGGGCCGTAGCGAGTCGTCGGCTTAAGTTCCTAGAAGCACTGTTCGCATGCATCGTCCCATTGAAATTGAGTGTTCTTCTTCATCAGTTTCGTTAAGGTTGAGGCGATTCCTGAGAAGTCCTTGATAAACTTCCGGTAGTATCCGGCCAGTCCAAGGAAACTTCGTATTTCAATTACGTTCGTCAGTTGGGGCCAGCTATTGATAGCCTCAATCTTACTAGGATCAACGAAAATTCCAGCTCCTGAAATCACATGCCCAAGTAATGCGACTTGATTGAGCCAGAATTCGCATTTCTTGAATTTCACGTACAACTGTTTCTCTTGCAATATCTCCAGGACGGTTCTTAGGTGTTGTTCATGCTCTTCATTCGTCTTCGAGTAGATTAGAATGTCATTAATAAAGACAATGACAAACTTATCTAAAAATGACTCCGGTTCATCAAGTCCACTACTGACGCGCTAGTCAGTCCGAATGGCATGCCTAAGAATTCATATTGCCCACTGAAAGCTGTCTTCGGAATATCCCCTTCTCGAATTTTCAACTGATGATATCCCGACCTCAAGTCTATCTTGGAAAATACTGTCGCGCCTTGCAACTGGTCAAATAAGTCGTCAATTCGTGGGATGGGGTATTTGTTCTTGATGGTGATCTTGTTCAGCTCTCTGTAATCAATGCATAGCCGCATCGATCCATCTTTCTTTTTAACGAATAAAACGGGTGCTCCCCAGGGTGGGAAACTTGGCTGAATGAACCCCTTCTGTAGCAGTTCATCCAATTGTTCCTTCAACTCTTTCAATTCTGCTGAAGCGTGATAAAAATAAGAATAAGTAAGCCTAGAGGACGTAGAAAATATATGGGCGAGTATAGACGTGGATCCTAGAAAATTGGGCCACACATTTAAATCTGTCGCCTAGAATGCGGGATATAAAGGTAGGGATATATTCTACCTTAATAGAATGCTGGTAAGTCAGGGATTAAGAGAAATCGTTACCCAATGTTTTACCAGTCGGCGAATTTCGGGGGCGAAATTCTTTTTAAGGGGGGAGATTGTAATACCCGTAGAATTTAATACGGGGATTAAGAGATAATTAGTAATGCAAGTTTGTAACATAGAGATTTTAATGAAGAGATTCGAATTTTGGAGCAAAAATATAGACTATATAAGTATCGAAATTGAATCAAAACTTAGTAATATAAGCAAGGTCCGAAAATGAGAAGAAAATCATTGTAAATAATTCGGGTAGCATATAGAATTAATTTTTGGAAAGCTTAAGATCTTACTTAACCTAAAGGGAAAGCTACCAAAAATATTATTTTAATAGAAATTAAGCTCCAAAAAGTGAATTTTATTTCAATAAGATAATGTCTACATACACACACGTAGTTGATATAATAAGATATATATGCTAAGACATTTCTATATACACTCACATTTAATAATTAACCCATGCACACGTGGTGGCAAAGGAAGTTATTACTAGGTATGACTAATAGAAATTACTTAGCATTGAGGTAATATACCATCGTTTATATAAAGAACCTACATATATATAACACAACATACATAAATCGATCTTGAGTACTAAAATAAGAAAAGAGCAACAACGAACACAACACGATGTATAAGGGAAATGCTCGGGAACCACCTAAAGTAGGAAATTATACTTGACAACTCATAAAGAGCAGAGTAGGAGGTCGGGTTGAAGGAGGCAAGGACTAGGTACGAGATTCGACAAGGACAAGGTACGAATGTGATATCTGAAGGAGCTCAGAAGATATTCCAGAGAGCTACGGAACTATTCGGAGGGACTCATGGAAGCAGTCGAGAGAGCTAAGGAAGCGTCTGGGAGACGTGACGAAAGAGAGCAGTATTAAACCCTAGACGCGTCTACAGTATAAATAGGGGCTCTTATCCATTTTACATCATCTTCCACACGCCCCACACACACTAACACACCATGAACACACACATGTTCTCTCTCCCTCTCTTTATCTTCTTTCTACTGTTCAGAGCTTAGAATCACTTGTAAACATGAGAGAAAGTGAACTTGAGTGTGTAATCTTCCTCCATTAATAGTGAATATTTTCCGGCGGCACGTGGACGTAGGATTCACCCGAATTCGAACCACGTAAATCATTGTCTCTTTCACTTTTCTATCCTTTCTCGTATATTCAACCACAATTTCATCCGTTTCGGCCCTCACCTTGATTTCTCGGACCATAAATCTTGTTGATCGGGGTCTTAACCCGCATCAAATGGCGCGTCTGTGGGAACGAGGGTTAGGAATGTGAGATATGGAGTCGTGGCTTGGATTAGACGCTGTTTTGAATGGGCTGCCGTTCTTCAGCTTTCTTCTATGGAATTTCATCGAACACTTGCCAGGCGGAGCTTTGTCTCGCTATAAGCTTAGCCACCGCCCACCTTGGCCTCTCCGTCAGCGACCGGTCCACCAGCCGAGCACCGGCGTAGCCTAGGGGGCGACCTCCGCGGCCGCCGCTCCGGTCGCCGGCGACGTCCCCGCCGAAGATTGCGTTTCACGACCGTGTTGTAAGTTTTCTAACTCTTGGGGTGTTAAGTTAAATTATAGAAATGATGGGGTTAATTCTGTTATTTCCCTTGGGATAAAATGCTGTGAAATCTAAAGTTCGGGGAGCAAAGGAGAATTTTGATAATGTTTGGGGTGCTGTAGTATTTCATCTAGGGTTTCTAAAGGGCTTGGGCCTTGAGTATAGGATTTACTTGTTGGGTTGTTGGAATTATTGTCCTTGGGCTGCTGGCCCAGTAGGCCTCCATCAAGACTACCAAAAACAGCCTAGGGCAGACAATAATAGGTGTACTATTGTCAGAACTGACATGCCCTCTGTCTGACCATAATGTCCCCAGTCTATACACTCTTTGTGTCCCCTGGTCGGCTGTAAACAGTCCCGTCCTTTCCAACACCTCGTGTCAGGATTAGCTGAGATATGTACCTCCTCCGTACACTACCTTTGACCTCCAGCTTTCCTACTTAGCTACGGACCTCCAACTTTTCTACTTAGCTACTGATCCCTAGCTTTCCAACTTAGCAACTGATCCCTAACTTTCCAACTTAGCTACTGATCTCCAGCTTTCCTATGTAGCTATTGACCCCTGACTCTCTTGCTTAGCTACTCCATATCTTGAAATTTGACCTTTCTAGATCATCGAATTAAGAGGAGTGCTGAGCTATGTGCTAGAATTTATTTGTACATACTTACTTCTGACCTGCCAGGCTGCACTGTTTCACTAGGCAATTACTAAATATTATTTCATTATTATTTTATTATCTCACAACGCTCACCGTTTTGTGCGTTGGAGTTGCTTGTGGCTGTGGCTTGCAGATTTGGTAGGTATAATGGTCCAGCTCTCCGCTGGCGACCATAGTCTCCTAGCTCCAGACGAAAACCAAAGCCTTTGAGCACTGCCGTAGCTCCAGACGGAGTTTGAGACCGCAAGCATGGCTTAGATCCAGGTTTGGAGCGAAACCCCATAAGCCCTGGCATAGATCCAGGTTGGGAGCAAAGTCCATAAGCCCTGGCTCTGGTCCAGGCTGGACACGAAGCCTCTAAGCCCCGACGTAGCTCCAGATGGAGAAGAAGCCTACAAGACCTGACTTAGATTCAGGCTGGCAGAGAAGACCGTAAGCCTGGCTTAGACCCAGGCTAGGAGCGAAACCCCGTAAGCCCTGGCATAGATCTAGGTTAGGAGGAAAGTCCATAAGCCCTGGCTCAGGTCCAGGTTGGACATAAAACCTTTAAGCTCCAACGTAGCTCTAGATGGAAAAGAAGACCATAAGCCCTAGCTCCGGTCCTAAGCTGGAAATGAACTCTCTAAGCCCTGGCTTAGATCCAGCTGGAAAGAACGCTCAGGTTTCGGATTACTCCGGACTAGGATACCTGTTGGCGCTTAAAACGAAAAATATGCCCAGGTTTCGGATTACTCCGGACTAGGATACCTGTTGGCGGTCAAAACTATTTCGTTGCTCAGGTTTCGGATTACTTCGGACTAGGATACCTGTTGGAGTTTAAAACGAAAAATATGCCCAGGTTTCGGATTACTCCGGACTAGGTTTCGAAATTTCAAAGAATATAGCATGATCGAATTAACAGTCACATACCCCAACATACGACTCAACATTCTCGCTCTGAAATCCTAAACTTTTCTGCCCGACCCTCTCGACTCAGTTCCCTTTCATTTTTTGCCCTTTCACCATAGTTACTCTCTACTTTTGTGCACTGCCCTTATTCCCTAAAGCATCAAGGTTTGGCTTTTATCGCAAAGAATACATCGTCACAGCGAATGCCGTGTACCCAGGGATACTTATTACCAAAACCTATATCTTGCAAAAGTTTATGGGCAGGCTAATATAAGGGATCGGGTCGTTTCAGAGAACGGTCAAGTAAGGGACGACTTATTTCATGAATAGCAGCGAAGAACATCAAATCATATACTGAAGCAGTAACTCTCAAGTTCGACTTCTGCTCTATTCTAATCAACTCAGGTTCATATAATCTCTAGAGGCTTATTCGGGTCAGTAGCTTTTCATAACATATGAGGTAAGCAACGAATAGGCTCAGGCTCAAAGTGGCTAACTAATGGGGTTAGTCATGGTGGGGAAGTCTGGCCCTGAACTTAATTCCTAATGCCCTCATCATTTTCACACTAACACACCAAAACAGTTTCAACACGCACCAGACAGGCAAGTTCTAGAGAGATATAGACTAGACACGTCACACAACCAAGAAAAATGAGCATAAGCTCGTCAGACTCAAACTCTCACAATGAAACAGGGTTATGTGTACGAATCTCTCAAAACAGTGCTATATCTATTCAGGCAGACACGATTCAATCAGTCATGCATATCCTCATTGCTCACAAAAATTCATAATAATGCAGACCAACTCGAGATAAGCGCAAATAATTATGCCTGATTTCAATAATTCATGCCTTTCTGACGAACTTAACGACTCACGGATACGTCATAATAAAAAACAATTACGTGCATTCTTAACCTAAGTTCCCCTCCCCACACTTAAGTCTGACGTTGTCCTCAACGTAAAAAGAATAAAGGAAAGGGAAAATAAAAGGTAAAAAGAACGGGACTCCCCTGACGAATAATTGACGTGGTCGTGAAGTTGTCGTTACTGAACGCATGAAGGTCGTGTCGTAACTCGTTATGCGTATCCTGGCCTAGGTAGAGAGAACATTAGACGTAAAAAGTAGAATCGTCATTGATTAACTATAAACATAGTTATAATCATCAAAGTTAGAAACACAATAAGAATAAACACACGCGACCACTCAAGCTAACGAAAAGAAAGGGAAACGTCACTAAGGTGGTGGTGGCGGCGGTGGCGACGGTTGCCTCGGGCGAAGGAGGGACATCGACTGCTGGGAGTACTTGAACGCGGTGTCCATGTCTTGCAGGACTTGGTTATAGCGGTCTAGCTCTTCTCGGTACCGACGGTGCGCTTCCTCGTTCCGTCGCTCGTATTCTTCCTGTCGGCGCCGAGTCTCTTCGTTATACCGCCGGGCTTCTTCGTCCCGTTGCAGCGCGTCGGTGTTCATATGCATCATGTCCTGGCGCAGCACTTCGAGGTTCGCTGTCGACGCATAGGGGGCGATGCCGGATGACTCGCAATGGTGGTAAGCGGAGGAGAAGGAGGGCCCGGCGGTCGTGTCTGTCTCGACTGGGTAAGGGCCCTCGAGGTAGAGCTGGTCGGCGGGGACGTCGACGTGGTCCGTCTGGCCATGATACATCTCGTGCTAGACGTACACCTTGTTCGTTCGGGTCCAGGTGGGCGCCTTCACGAGCATCTTCATCTTCACGAGTATCTCCTCGTTCAAGGGGTTGCGCCCGCCGACTATCTCCATCTCGGGTGCGTTCGCTGGCCACAAGCGTAGTCCCCGGACGATCTTGGTGATGAGTGCTCCGACGGTGATCTTGCCATGGCGTCTTCCTTCTACCTGAGCACTGAAGGCGTGGGCCAGCGCCATTCCCAAATGGACTCGTTCGCCTCGCTGCAGCTTGTTAGGTAGAAGAGGTCGCGGAGGGTGATTGCTCCATGCGACTCGCCCCTCGGTGTGCGCAAGGTCGTGAGGAGGCGGTGGATTTAGCGCAGTCCTGGGCTCCTGAGCGCAGACACCTTCGAGATCTTCGGGCTGTATTCTTGCTCGCCTGGTCGAGCGATGTCAGCCCAGCAGGCCAGTGGACCTCACGGTTGATCAAAGTAGGTCTCGTAGAACTGGTGCGAACCTCCTGGTACTCCAAGTGCATGGCAGAGGTTGTCGACTGTCACTATGTGCTCTTCGTTGAATTCCCGGAACTTGATTGTGCTGATGCCGTATTCGTCGTGGGAGTAGGTGAAAAGGAACTCCAAGGTGAATTCCTTGTACGCCGGTTCGTCGATGTTAAAAAAAGTCCCCCATCCGCTGAGTGAGAGGTACTGGCCGATTTGCTGGTCGATGTTGTGCTTCGCCAGCGTATCGTGATCGATCTGGTCCATGGAGATGAACTCCATGGCCTTCAGCTTGTTGTACCGGGCCGTTTGAGTGTCCTCTGTGAACTGACCCATGGCTTCGAGCAATGTAGGCGGGGGTCCCTAGTATTCGAAGTTAGTGTTCGTCGCATAAACGTCAAAATCAAAGGACGAAATCAAAAGATTAATCATACCCAAGGTGTTACTAGCATGTACCAAGCAATGAAAAAGCATGATGAACACGAAATTGGAATCAATTTTGAAAAGTCCCAAATTCGAAAATTAGGGTTCTTCGTCGTAGAAGTTCGAAATTCAACCTCGAATTCACGTAATTCAGCATGCCCAAAGTGTACCTAGCATGTATCTATCAATAAAGGAGCAAGAGAAACACCAAATTAGACCTAATACCGAAATTCCCCAATTTTGAAAATAGGGTTCGTCAAAATTTCGAACATTCGTAGTTGAAAGCAACGAATTAAGCATATCCATAGTAACTATATCATGTAATAAACAAGTAAGAGCATGTTCATATCCAGAGATTAACAATTTTGACGATATCCCCAAAGTAAAACAAAATAGGGCAAAAGCAATTTCATACTTTGGAGATTTAGACGAGATTAGAGAAGAATCGTGAGTTTTGTGTGGTGATTCGCCGGATTTGGGGGGGCGGCGGCGGCGTTGGGTGGTAGATAGAGGTGGTTTTAGGTGGTGATGGTAGGGGGAAGAAGAAGAAATCGCGAGAGAGGAGAAGAGAAAGAAGGAGAAGAAAGGGGAAGAAAAGGAATTTTTCTACTTAAAATCGCGTAGGCCACGGCCGTGACCTATAGAGGTCTTGGCCGTGACACGAGGCAGCGTCCGCCTCTGCCCGCGGTCACGGCCGTGACGTATACGTCAAAGGCCGTGACTCAGTCGACTTTAAGTTATTTTTTTTAATAATAATAATTTTTTTTATAAATCCCGCAACTGTCACGGTCGTGAAGCTTAAGCTTCCGACCGTGACGTGAGGCAGAGAGTGCCTCGATTGTCAGGGCCGTGAAGCTTTAGCTTCTGGCCGTGACACAGGGCAGTGAGTACTAAAGTGCAGTCACGGCCGTGACAGCTTAAGCCGTTGGCCGTGACACCATATTTCTTTTTTGTAAATATAAACGAAAATACCTGGGTTGCCTCCCAAGAAGCGCTTACTTTACCGTCTTTAGCCGGACGTCTCTTCGTTCGCTCAAGTCTGGAAGTCCAGGTATAGCACTTCCTTTTCGCTCACGTCTTCCTCGCCTGCGTGATAGTGCTTCAACCTGTGGCCGTTCACCTTGAAGGTACCCTGCACCATACCTGAAATCTCAACAGTACCATAAGGAAAAACACGGGTAACAGTGAACGGTCCCGACCAACGTGATCTAAGTTTGTCGGGAAAGAGCCTAAGCCGAGAGTTAAAGAGGAGGACTTGGTCCCCTTCCTAAAACTCTCTCTTTTGCATAATCTTCTTATCGTGATAGGCTTTCGAACACTCTTTATACATGCGAGCATTATCGTAAGCCGATAAACGCCACTCGTCTAACTCGTTAATTTGGAGTTGCCACTTTCCGCCGGCGTCCCCCAAATCGAAATTTAAAGACTTAATCGCCCAATAGGCCTTATGCTCTATTTCTACGGGGAGGTAACATGCCTTTCCATAGACTAGTCTATACGGTGTAGTGCCTATAGGTGTCTTATATGCAGTCCTATATGCCCAAAGTGCATCATTCAACTTATTTACCCACTCCCTACGGTTCCCCTCTATGGTCTTCTCTAGAATGCGTTTCAACTCAGGTTTACTACCCCGACCTGACTGCTAGCTTGGGGTGGTACGGGGTGGATAGGCTGTGTCTAACACCGTAACGTTCTAACGTGCGTGCAAACTGGGTGTTACAAAAATGTGTACCCCTATCACTAATAATACACCTAGGCGCCCCAAAACGTGAAAATAATGCTCGAAGAAATCTAACGACTACCCTAGCATCGTGCGTGGGTAAGGCTTGCGCCTCGGCCCACTTGGACACGTAATCGACAGCAACTAGGATGTACTTATTATTATACGAGCTAGGAAACGAACCCATGAAATCTATACCCCTCACATCTGCGTCGTCTCTGGAGCAGCCACACATCGTCGTATCACCTGGTCTGCACATCGCCTGAAAAGATATGGGTCTTCCCAAAAGTAGTACCTCAAATCAGAAAAGAATTTCTTCTTTTGCTGACTGGTGTACTCCTTTAGTAGGACCCTCGCAACAAGATAGTTAGCGTAATCTGCAAACCAGGGATTGTCGTCACTTACCACTTGTATCGAGTAAAGATGCTCGTCTATCTTGTATCGGCCTTCCGTCCTTGTGGTATATTTCGGACTCCTCCAGTCGAGAGAGGTGATCAGCCGCTAGGTTCTCCGCACCCTTCTTGTCCCGGATCTCTATATCGAACTCTTGCAATAGTAGGATCTACTGATTAGCCGTGGCTTGGCATCGGACTTTGCTAACAAGTAATTAAGAGCAGAATGGTCAGGAAAAACAATAACTTTGGATAGGATAAGATATGATCTGAACTTGTCGAAAGCAAACACGACGGCCAACAGCTTCTTTTCAGTGGTCGTGTAATTGGCCTGGGATGCGTCTAGCGTCTTACGCGCGTAGTAGATCGGCTTGAAATGGTTGTCCTTACGCCCTAGCACGGCCCCAACTGCATAGTCACTAGCATCGCACATTAGTTCAAAGGGCAGCCCCCAGTCGGTGGCGACCATAAGAGGTGCTGCGATAAGTCGCTCCAAGTAAATTAAAAGCATGCAAGCACTCGTCATTAAAATCAAATGGGGCATCTTTTTCTAGCAATCTAGACATGGGTCTTGCGATCTTAGAAAAATCTTTGATAAACCTACGATAAAACCCCGCATGTTCTAGAAAGCTCCTAATCGACTTCATGTTCGAGGGAACAGACAATTTTTTTATAGTCTCTAACTTAGCCCGGTCTACTTCGATTCCTTTAGAGGAAATCTTATGACCGAGAACTATACCCTCTCGAACCATGAAGTGGCACTTTTCCCAATTAAGTGCCAAGTCCGTCTCCTCGCATCGTGCGAGTACGAGCTTTAAATTTGACAAGGATGCATCGAATGACGACCCGAAAACAGAAAAATCGTCCTAAAATACCTCCATTACCTCACCTACCAATTCGTCGAATATGGCCATTATGCATCGCTGGAAGGTGGCTGGGCATTGCAGAGACCGTATGGCATCCTTCGGTACGCGAACGTCCCGAATGGGCACGTAAAAGTGGTCTTCTCTTGGTCCTCTAACGCTATGGGGATCTGCTGATAACCTGACAAACCATCAAGAAAACAGTAAAATGAGTGACCGGCTAACTTTTCTAGCATATGATCAATAAACGGTAAAGGAAAGTGATCCTTTCTCGTGGCGTCGTTCAACTTCCTATAGTCGATACAGACGCGCCACCTAGTCACTGTCCTCGTCGGAATCAGCTCGTTTTTCTCATTGGCGACGACCGTCATGCCTCCCTTCGTTGGGACCACTTGAACCGGGCTGACCCATGCGCTGTCTGAAATGGGGTAAATTATCCATGCATCTAGTAACTTGATCACCTCCTTCTTGACGACGTCGTTCATATTGGGATTGAGTCACCTTTGACGTTGAGCGACCGGCTTGAAATTGTCCTCATGAGGATCTTGTGCGTGCAGTAGCTCGGGTTGATACCCTTATGTCGAATATCTTCCACGCTAAAGCCTTCTTGTGCGCTTTCAACACGTCTAAGAGCTGGCCCTTCTGTTCGTCGTCGAGGCTCGACGAGATGATGACTGACAGCCCTCCCTGCCAAGGAACGCGTACTCGAGGTGGTCGGGCGGCGGCTTCAATTCCAGGACTGATGGCTCCTCGACTGAGGTCTTTTCCTTGTCCTCTTCGCTGCTCTCGTCGATGGCTATGATAGGATCGTCGACCTCCTCCCCATACTCATCGATCGCCATAATCGCGTGCACGTCCTGCTCGCCGACCTGTGACAGACCTTGCACAGAAAAGAGAAAACCGTGCTCAAAGACGTCTAAGAAATAAGATCTATCATCCTGCTCCTTACTCATTTTCATCGAGTCGGTCATATTAAAAGTAACTTTTTCGCCGTCTACTGTCAAGGTTAATGTCCCATTTCTAACATCTATCATGGTCTCTCCCGTCGCTAAGAACGGTCTACCTAAGATCAAGGGGACATTTCTTCTTCCTCCATGTCTAGAATAACAAAATCGGCCAGGATAGCAAACTTATCGACCTTAGCTAGGACATCCTCGATAATGCCTCGAGGATACTTTATTGATCTATCAGCTAATTGTAGGCTCATCCTAGTGGGTCGTGGTTCACCTAGTCTTATAGGCTTAAACATAGAATATAGCATGAGATTAATACTAGCGCCTAAGTCAGCTAACGCATGCTCAATCACTAAATCTCCTATAAGACAGGGAATAGTAAAACTCCCCGGGTCCTTAAGCTTCTTCGGGATCTTGCTTTGGAGTATCGCCGAACACTCTCCTCGCAGGCATATGGTGGAGACATGTTCGAGCTTCCTTCTGTTCGTTAGCAGGTCCTTCAAGAACTTGGCGAAGCTGGGCATCTGCGTAATAGCTTCAACAAACGGTAAGTTAATATGTAACTCTTTACACATACCCATAAATTTACCAAACTGTGCTTCGTTCTTGCCCTTCTTTAGTCGAGCCGGGTAAGGAATCTTCGGCTGGTATGGCTTCACCGGTGGTCGCTCGATCTCCTTCGTCTTTTTCTTTTCGGGCTCGACCTTCTCCTTTTCAGCTTGGGCCTCCTCGATATCGCTGGCTCTGACCTCCTCCACTCCGGGCTCATCGTGACTCTAGAAGTTGGTGCTCTCCTTCGCCTTCTTCCTGGCGGGTACTTCTTGCAGTTCTCGTCCGTTCCTCAAAGTCACCGCCTTGCAGTACTCCTTTGGATTCGGCTCGGTGTAGCTTGGGAGCGATCCCTGAGTACGCCCCGCCAACTGCTTCGGCATCTGACCTACCTGTTGCTCTAGCTTCTTGAGCGAAGCGTCCGTGTTCTGGGCACGCACGTCGTTTGCCTCCATGTACTCCTCCATCTTCGTCATTCGGCTATCATGGGTTGCGGTGGTGCTGTTGAAATTCGTGAGGAGCGCCTTCATCATATCCTTCTTCTCTCTCATGTCATCAGATCCTCCTGCGAGTGCATTCTGATACTGGCGTGGCGCCCCATTTGTCCCTGGTGGTTCTGATTTCCATACGCCAAGTTGGAATGTGCTCGAGGCTGGTAACTCCGTTGACCACCTTGGTAATTTCCCATATAATCTACGTGCTCCAGCGACTGCCCGAGTTGGCATTCAGACGTTTCGTGGGCTGCGCCACAGATCCCGCACAATGGCACATATGGCGTGTGCTGCGTCGGTGCGGTGGTCGTCACGGTATTCACGGGCTGTGTCTGCCCGGATTTCGGGAGTAGTTTGCCAATGACTGTCTGCAACTGGGAGTTTTTCGCAGCGATCTGTTGCTGAAGCACATCGAATTTTGCATTCGTGGCCGTCTCCTTGCCAACTCCGAATACGCCTGGTGACTTCATCCTTGTATTGCCCTTCATGAAGCTGTTCCTCGAGTAGTCCTCAATCAAATTCCAAGCATCGGTCGCATTGAGCTTCACGAGCCCTCCTCCTGCGGCTCCATCTAACATATGGACAGTCTGGTCATTGAGCCCCTCGTGGAATCGGTTGATCTGGGCTGCCTTTGACATCCCGTGTTATGGGCACCTCTTCAGTAGCGCCTTGTAGCGCTCCCATACCTCGTACAGGTTTTCTGAGTCCTTTTGATGGAAAAGAGAGATCTCCGTCTTCAACCTTAGCACCTTTGATAGTGGGAAGTAGTGGTTGATGAAGGCGGCTCGCATCTCCTCCCAGGTAGTGATCGATCTGGGCAGCAACATATCTAACCAGTCATTCGCCCTGAACTTGAGCGAGAACGGGAACAACATCAACTTAATTGCATCGCCCGAGACCCCGTTGATCTTGATGGTGTCAGTCACCGTCGAGAAAGCCTTCACATGGGAATAGGGATCGTCGTCGGGATTGCCCTCAAATTGGGCCGTCTGGAAGATCATTTGAAGCCAAGAGTAGTGCTTTAGCTCGAAATTGTTGTTCTCGATCGGCGGGATGACAATCGCCGACTCGGTACCGCCTAGCGCGGACGGGCACTCTGTGGTCCGCCATTTCTACTTCTGTGTAGGGACTATCTACGGCTGCCTCTACACGAGAATTTTTGGTCGACTCATGCGAATTGTCCTCTGAATAGCTAACTAGATGGTCCTGAGAGCTAGTGGAAGCTCCTTCGGTGTCGAACTTGAGTTTCCTTCGTAACTTGCGCTCGTCATCTGGGTCTGCATCAACGATGGGACCCGATGGATGGCTTCGGGTCATTCACCGCTGAATCGTACCTTCAAGAAGCGAAATTGAAAATTAGCAAAGAAATAAATAACTACGTCGAAGAGATAACGATACTAATAATGATGTAGGAAAAACAAATAACGCGAATAACACAAATACGCAAATAGTAACGACAAAACGAAAACTAAGAAAAACGTCAAATAAAGTGGCTAAAGTACCGAACTACGGTGTTCCTAATATCAATCTATTCCCCGGCAACGGCGCCAAAAACTTGATCGACACGTGGTGTGTGAATGAAAAGTGCGACAAGTAATAATTAAAACGAATACCTAATTACTATCACCGACGTGCGATAGGCAGTGGACCTATCGTGTATAGTGCAGTAAAGTGAGTAAACGAGTATCGAACACAAGGAATAAATTAAGTACTAGTAGTGACCTATCGACTCGATATTTAGCCTAAATAGAATAAGCAGATGGTTTTACGAACTATTTTAACAGATTACTCCTAAATCAACTAGAGATTCAAAGAACACGCTTAAAACTGGTAAGAAGCTTTCAGTTGATAAAGATGTGCTCGGGATTCGAATCTCGCAAGGTGTGATCGCCTAAGATAATGAAATATCGTGCCTACATGATTCTTGACTAGATCGCAGTAATTTTCTTACCCACTTGCAAATTTGCTGTCGCCCTAAACGCTCGCGGGGATCTAAAATTCAATAATTACTAACAGCGAGGATCGAGTATTTGCTTTCGCCCTATACTCGAATCCTACGAACGGCCTAATCGATGGTTAGCTGTCGCCCTAAACGATTTTCCATACATTCACTTTAACACATAAACATATTAAAGCGAAGAAACAAATTCATAGAACGATAAATAGTCAGAATACGCAAGTCACGTTACAATATGTCTTAATTACGAAATAACCTAGTGTTCATCTAGTCCCAAACACAAAGGGATTTAGCTAGCATAATTAACGGGAAAACAACGAGAGAAATAAGGAACGAGGAAGAAAGACTCATGATCTTGATGTACTGATGATCTGCGATGGAAGCGTGGATGAATCTTCGTTCTTCGTTCAAGTGGGCGTGATTGCGTCGTTGATCCGTCTCTTGCGTCTCTCCAGTGAAATTCTGTGTTTCTGGCGTCTGTAATTCGTCTATCGGGAATTAGGGTTGATATCTGATAAGTCTCCCCTCTTTCTGGATTGAATTCGGGCTTTTATATGAATTTTCGTAACGGTCACGGCTTGGGACATGGGCCGTCACGGCCGTGACCGTCGCCGCTATTCGCTATGCTCACTACCATGTGTCACGGCCTGGTGCATAGGACGTCATGCCCGTGACCATGTTCGACCCCAACTCTTTGCCCGATGTCACGGCCTAGTGCACTATGCGTCACGGCCGTGACGAGCTTGGATTGTAACTCTTCGCTCATTGCTCAATGTCACGGCCACGTACAAAAGGTGTCACGGCCGTGACTGTCTCCTTGGTTGGCTTCTGCCCCTTGTCACAGCCGCGTGCACTGAGTGTCACGGCCGTGACATGCACCAGTCTTCCTCGTTTTCGCGCCGTTTTGCTTCGTTTTCGCTTCTTTTTGTCCGAAACTCGTCCTAAAGCCTTATAATACCAAAATAAGTAGAAATATGATAAAAACGTGCATAATATGACCAAGAAAAGTCTCTTACGAGCCAATTAAATACGACGATAATCGTACTAAAATACGTTTATCATGATGCTAACTTCCTAGCATTGATATTTTGACTAGCCTTCTCTTGCAGGTTTCCAGATCAGCTTTCTGGATGGACCTCCAGACAACCCATGACAGGTCGCCAAAAGTCGGCGCAGAACTCCCAGCTCTGCACTGGCACCAGAAGACCCAACCTAACTGTTGGGATATCAAAGTCCAACTTCGCGCTGGCACCAAAATGCCCAACCTACGTGTTTGGGATATCCAACTTCCAGTTCCGCGCTGGCACATGAAACCCAACCTAACTGTTGGGATATATATCTAAGTCCAGCTTCGGGCTGGCACGTGAATGCCCAACCTAACTGTTGGGATGTCCAAGTCCAGCTCTGCGCTGGCGCCAGAAGACCCAACCTAACTGTTGGGATATCTAAGTCCAGCTCCGCGCTGGCACAAGAAACCCAATCTATCTGGATTGGGACATCTAAGTCCAGCTCCGCGCTGGCACCAAAATGCCCAACCTACGTGTTTGGGATATCTAAGTCCAGCTCCATGCTGGCACTGGGAACCCGATCTGTCTGCTCGGGATATCTAAGCCCAGCTCCACGCTGGCACCAGAAGACACAATCTATCTGTTGGGAAATCTAAGTCCAGCTCCGTGCTCGTGCTCGGAAAACCAATATATCTGGATTGGAATATCCAAGCCCAGCTCCGTGTTGGCACTCGAAGACCCGACCTACTTTATCGGGATACCTAAGTCCAACTCCAACCTGGCAAGCAACGCTCGACCCAGTGTTCTTGAAGCATCGGCATGACCCGTTCGCTGAAGTTGGGCACAGGAAAGCGGGCTCAAGAAAGCTTCAAGGCTAGCCCTAATAGGAACAGATCATGGAGAGCTGGAAGTTGAGACAGGATTCCCCGCAAACGAAGGCGGATGATTACGCTACATCGGCTTCATTCTGGATGAAATCCAGTTCCAGCAGCGAAGTCTTCGTGCCTCCTCTCTAACTCTTATTCGAATGCTCCAGCCTGGCTTTTTGCTCCTTCACCAGCAGATTTGTAGCCTTACGCTCGATGAGCTGCTCATATTCTGCCACAGGCTTGCTAGCTCATTCTTCAACCGCTTGATCGTGGCGTCCCTACACTTCAGCAACTTTGATAGCTCCTTTGAGATGAGCCACAACCAGGGAATTTGCCAGCAGAGTGGACATCCATCTTATCAAGGGAGACGGACAAGGTCCACAGCTAACCCGACTCCCATGCTAACATACGAAGACCTGGCTCCTGGAGCAGGAGCCCTACATCAGCTCTCCGTCGACAAAGAGACCTGACCTATACGATCAGGAGTCCAGCTTCGAGCTGGAGAACGAAGACATGATCTGTCTTATCACAGAGGGATTTGCAGGTTAGTTCTCCGAATTCCAAGTCAGTCCTCTCCCACAAGTGGTACAACGATCAGCATCATGACTTCACCCTAGAGAGGGAAAACCTGAGCTGTTCAGCCCCGATTAACAAGGTCCAGCTCTATGCTGGCCTGAGAAGACCCAATTCATCGTGGCGTGTAAAAGGCCCCTTCGTCTATTCGAGATTCCCAAGTCCGGCTCCAAGCTACCCGCGCTCCACCGACTCATAAAGACCTGATCTACATGATCAGGATTTCCAAATCCAGCTTTCTACTGGCAGATGAAACCAGATCTACCAGGATTTCATTAACCAGTTTTCCACCAACAAGTAAAGACCCGGTCTACCTGATAAAGGGTTCAATTACGAGCTGGAAAATGGAGGATTCGATCTATCTGATCAGGATACCCTACAAGGCATTGGCCGGCGAATATCCAAGTCGTTTGGTCAAGATTGCTGAGCATATCTCCGTGCAGACACGTGAAGTCCTTAGCTGTTTGGGACTTCTTGAAGGTGAGAGGGAATGATAAGGCGCAGGCGAAAGAAATTCGAGGAAACAAGATGATGAATGCTTTCTTAATAATACTCCGAGCTGCAATACTTAGCATATTGCAACTCAGAGTAGAGGGACTAGATGATAGGGGTGACCTTCGATCCAGCATTCCTCCTGACCTGACAACTCATAAAGAGCAGAGTAGGAGGTCGGGTTGAAGGAGGCAAGGACTAGGTACGAGATTCGACAAGTACAAGGTACAAAGGTGATATCTGAAGGAGCTCGGAAGATATTCCAGAGAGCTACAGAACTATTCGGAGGGACTCAGGTAAGCAGCCGAGAGAGGTAAGGAAGCGTCTGGGAGACCTGATGAAAGAGAGCAGTATTAAACCCTATACGCGTCTACAGTATAAATAGGGGCTCTTATCCATTTTACATCATCTTCCACACGCCCCACACACACTAACACACCAAGAACACACACACATATTCTCTCTCCCTCTCTTTATCTTCTTTCTACTGTTCAGAGCTTAGAATCACTTGTAAACATGAGAGAAAGTGAACTTGAGTGTGTAATCTTCGTCCATTAATAGTGAATATTCTCCGGCGGCCTGTGGACGTAGGATTCACCCGAATCCGAACGACGTAAATCATTGTCTCTTTCCTTTTTCTATCATTTCTCGTATATTCAACCACGATTTCATCCGTTTTGGCCCTCACCTTGATTTCCCGGATCATAAATCTTGTTGATCGGGGTCTTAACCCGCATCAAATATATTTAGGTTTTGTAAGTTTACGGTGTCATGTGTGGTTTACTTGATTAAACTGGTATTCAATTGATATCTTCGTGGTTTGCATATTTTAGTTGAATTCTATATTTATTTAAAGTACCCATGATAGATACTCGTTTGTGCCTAATAATATATTTCGGTCTTAAAATAGTTGCGGAAGTATTTAAGGGTTGAATGTCGGTATGTGATTAGTTGTCAAATATCAGATAAGAATAGATTGTGGTACATATGTATGTTTTTAGTGTTTTAGATTTCGGCAATATGGGGTTTTTGACATTCAAATAATAAGTTTTCATGCTTAATTTTGGCAAAGGATGCTTTCGGTTTATTAAGGTTTTCTATGGCTACTACAATTTTAGTATTGAATGTTTTTTTATAAGCGTAGAAGTTCTCGAAAGTCTCAACAATGAGCGTTAGGATGTTACTTTGGGTGAGTTCCACTCTAACGAGACCTGAGTTGGCCGTCCGAGCGTTGGGTGAGAGCTAACTCTAACGGACCTGAGTTGGCCATCCGAGCGTTGGGTGAGTGCCACTCTAACGACACCTGAGTTGGCCGCCCGAGTGTGTGTTGTCGATTCACGAGTTGTGAGATATGATAGGTCGTGACGGGGGTAGAGCGTGCACATTGTGAGGTGTCTGGGAATGGGGTTGAGCTCACGTTGCATACATGCATGTTTCACCTATCGGGCAAGGAGCTCAGTTTACGTGTTGGAGGTGCATCCGAGTCCGACACTGATACGCGTTGTGACTAGGCGGGCTGACGACGGTGCTCCACGGACGTTTGAGTGCGAGGCTGTACATGGATGCGACCTGTGGAGCGACGTTAGGGTTTTGAGTGTTTTGTTATTTTGGGCTACGACCCATGTATAGGGATGACGATGTAGACGATATTCGTCGTAATATATTTTATTTAAGAAAAGGATTTTGTTAGACGGGTCTTCTGCGACTTACGTTGCGAAAATCCGCCACAGTTAGTATTAGAAAGCGAGGATCGCTACAGGTGGAACACCATTCACCCCTGCCGGAACTGTTTGTTCCCGTGATGCGACCAAAAATGGAACAACGAATGGAAAGGTTAGAGAAGACGGTGAATAATTTGGCTGAGAAATTTAACGTGCTGGAATTGATGCTATTAGATCTCGTCAAATCTAGATCTCGGACAAGAGCTCTGAGACTAACGTTTGAGGAGTGGAAGCAACAATATCAAGTGAAGGTGGTATCACAAACCGCATCTGATGTTCAGACTCGGGTCGAGTCACAAATCGTTCCTTCTCAGACGCCGACTCAATTGATGGCTCAACAACAGCCTCAACCTTCTCAACAACTCACGAAAATAATCATCACAGCAGCCTCTTCATCAACAATGAACTCTCCTCCAAGGGTCCCCCTTGATTTCCGTGGAAAAGTAAAAGCTCGCAGACATGCAGAAGAAGTCGTGGTAAGTGTAGGAACATCAACCAAGCGGAAAGATCAAGAGAACGTGTCGAAGAAAGAACATATTGCTAAAATTTTGAGAAGCACGTCGAGCAAAGCAAGATAGATTCAAATAGCTTTTCCGTTGTGTCAAAGACCAAGAGATGTAGCAAGGAAGACGTTCTCGTGCGAGCCGACCAAACTATAAGCTGCACGAGTTTCAAGATATGGGACCCTGGTGCCATTTTTTTACCGCCTTGAGGACAAAGCCATTTTCGAGGGGTTGATAATGTTATGGTAGTATATTTAGTTTTATTATTTTCATATTATTAGTATTATTTTATTTTGAATAAGATTTAGTTAGGGTAGACGATTTATTAGGGATCTTTATTTTGAATAAGATTTAGTTAGGGTAGAGAGATTTATTAGGAAGCTTATTGGGCTTATTTTAGATTAGTTTCTCTTATAAAAGGAGGGGCGTTACTGTTAGTAGCCTAATTGGGAGGTCTAGGTTTAGGATAATTGATGGCCGGTGTCTCTGAACTCGGATTGTGTGGGCCGGAGTTCTAGCTATTAGGTCGCTAATGGCATCGTTTATATCCGTGTGATTCATCCCCCGTCATTAATAAAAGCGTTTTAGTCCGAATTTTGGGTTTCACCATCTTAATCTCTAACAAAAATACACACATACACACACTCGAAATACACACACACGAAACACACACACCACACACATGAAACACACACACGCACGCACACGCTCGAAATACATACACACACACACGCATATTTTACTAAAATGGCATCAAGTTTACCCGAACGACTATGTTTTTGGTTATCTTCGTACAGGTATGGCCGATTTATGCCCAACGAGGTCGATGCCGACAATGACGAGGTCGAGGTGATGGAAGGAGATGGAGGACGACGCGAAACTGGATCGGGCAAAGAATCCACCACGACCATGGCGACATCAGGCACTCGGACGAAATGCTTGAATTTGGAACCATTTCGACCTCGAACTCGAACCCCGCAAACCCCAACAAAGGTAAAGCTTATTGTAAAATATGTCGTCAGGAATATCAATATAGAGGTGGTCGTAACCAAGGGTTCGGGATCTATGAGAAAACATAACTGATTTTCACAAATTTGATTCGGTAACGTTAGAACCCATATGTACTGAGCGAACACTACAACAAATAGACGTGCATACCGGTAGGAATTTCGTTATCACTAGGGAGATTTCAAAGATGGCGCTAGTTAAGTTTGTGGTCCAATGTGCAGAACCATGTGGTATTGCGAAAATTCAAGGGTTTATCAACTTCACAAGTTCGATACAACCCAGTTTCCATCAAGTAGGTCGTAAGACACTTGGGAAGTATGTGTCAGAAACCTTCGAAGAATATAGATCGAACTTAGTAGTACATTTATCGAACATGTCGTGTATGGTTAGTTTAACTACTGATATTTGGACGAACGTTACTTCCCATTCGTATCTAGTTGTGACATGCCATTGGATAGATGAGCCGTGGACGATGCAAAAGAGAATTCTTTTGCTAGATCCGCTAGACTCGTCGCATTCGGGACATACTATTGCGATGTATGTCTTGAGTGTGGCGAATAAATATGGGATTCAAGATAAGATTATGTCTATGATGTTGGACAACGCGGCTATGGATTTCCTTCGTTCTCATCTCAACATGCCTTTGAACGGTCGATTGTTTCATGGTAGGTGTGCTTGCCATGTGATTAAATTATGTGTAAAATGTGCATTCTATGACGTATCAGGTCGTGTAATAGAAAAATTTAAATTCATTGGTAAACAACTGCGTGAACGACGTCTCGGTCATTCGTTGAACAAACCGTCAAGACGAATGACCTTAGGTATAAGAAGTTTCCCTTACTGGTACCGACTAGGTGGAACTCCTTATATCATCTTCTTAGTATATTTATGAGTTGTAAGGATTTACTCACCCATTTTTGGAACAGCAACAGAGTTGGTATGACTTCCTTCCGATCCGTCACTTCTATTACTAGATGTTGATTGGGAACTTTGCGATGTGTGTGTCTCACTACTTGCGGTATTCAAGGAAGCAACGGAGAAATTTTCCAGCGTTCATTATCCGAGATCGCAATTATTTATTCCTTTGCTTTTAGCATGTGCTATAAATTTATTTAATATCGTAATAATGAAAGTTTACACCATTTCATTGAGAATATGGAGCAAAAATTCAAGAAGTATTGGGAAAATATACCAATTGTCCACTGCTTGGCGGCTTTACTCGACCCGTCGTAGTGAGACTTTCTATATTAGTATTGCGAGACGTTTGTTGGAAAGAGCGTTAACGATCAAAAGACGTCAATTATGCGTTCTCTACAAGAACCTTTTGCTTTTTATAGTTCTCAGGTGCGTGGTGGTTCGGGGACCGAGCATGCGACCTAGGGGTCCTCTAGTGGTGGTCGTGGCCCGATGGATAACTCTGGAACTGAATCATTTCCTTGTATCTGAAAAAACTGGTTAATAGGATGGAAGCTTAATCGGAATAAATCGGAATTTTTTATATGATTGATCGGCATAAATATCAACAGCTACGAATTGGATTTGTTTCTCCTCAACAAGTAAGTGCCTAGACCACGAAAATCCTGCCTAATGAAGAGATAGTTGCAACTCAAATGAAATTGAGCTATATTTGAGTCACAACTTCCAAACACCAGAAGATTTTGACATTCTCCAGTGGTGGAAGTCGAACGCATCTCTTTACCCGACGCTAGCCGCTATCAGTCGAGATGTTCTAGCCGTGCAAGCGTCAAGTGTCGCTTCAGAATCCGCATTTTCGACATCCGGTCGGATTATTGGAGATAGGCAAACGAACCTTAAGCCGAGTGCTCTTGCTATGCTCACGTTGCTTAAGGATTGGTTTACCGCCGAGTCCAAGAATCGAGCGGAAAATGCGATCAACGAGTTCCAAGCATCAAGTTCCGAAGTCGATGAGGAGGCGACGTCGTGTGTTTTACTTAATAAGGATGTAGTGTAGTATTTTCAGTAGTTTATTTTTATGTTTTATTCTTATTGTTTTGTATTTTTTTTTCATTTTTTTTTTCTTGTTTCTTTCGTATTTGTTTTGTAACTTTTTAGGTATATTAATAAAAATGGAATTTTTTTCATCATCACTATCCCTAACAAAATATGTACTGCAGTATTAGTATTATTTTATGTTTTTTTAATATTTTTGTATTTTTTCTTTGTTTTTTTCCTTTTCTTTTCTAGTTTCGTTGTATTATTTTATAGGTATACTTAAAAAAAATGAATGGATGAACGCTATATTCTGTGTTGCTCCATAGAAGGAGGTGTTTGAAAACACATAAACATTCCTCATAGTGACCAGATTAAGACAGCAAATTTCCACCACATCAACAACCAAACCGAGCAGCACCAACGAAAAACGATGCCTGGTAAAAGTTGAAGATGTTCAAAACATTGTGGTGAGCTTCAAAGCTTCATGTTAACAAATGATACATACCTCGGTTTCTTTCTAGTAAGGTGGACTGTGACTACTGGGTGTGGTAAAAGTGAGGCGCAATTCTTTCAGCCACGAAGGATCTACAATTGTTACGTTGCGCATGCACTTACGGTCCGTTGAAACGATCGAGTGATAAACCACCCACTTTGGGTTCACTCTGAAAAATTAATTCAAGAATAAACATGAATGAATCAATCGCATAAATGTACCAACACAGAGTTTGAAGGAAAAAAAAATGCGACGAAACAAACCTGAATAGCTCCGAAGAAGGATGGATGTAAACTTCTTGGGAACTCCTTATGGTCTTGTAGTGTCATGACTAAATGGCTGTAATTAGAAAAACACAGAGGTCATATATGTTTCATAGTGCAAATTGGTTTGCTATTTGCAGTAAAAATGACGCTTACTTCTAAAGGACAAGCATTCGAGAAATATCCAGCTGTGACTGCTTTCCCCACTACCTGAAGAGCGATGAAAATTTGCGAAATAATACATGCACATATATATGTATGTGTGTGTGTGTGTTGCAAACAGGCAACAACTATATCAAGTTACCTGCATGTCCCCTTCACAAGATTTTAAGGCTATGCCCAAACGTTGGTCGATTCTTCTCAGTTGTTGTCTGATTTCATCAACCATTTCTGCACATTGAGGAAAAAGTCATAGTAAAGAATGAGGAAGGTGAACTCAGATACTCACCATGGCATGGTAGTTTACATTGTTCTTGTGGCACCATTTCGAAGATTTACTGGACTCGACGGAACCTTTATGCACGTTTGGTTACATATGCACCCTGTAGAATAGAATGATGGCCAATCATGGAAAGTTGGAAGTAAATTATTCGCATTAAGGTCTTGTAAAGATCAAGAGCACAAGAGATGAAAAGGCTAGAAAACCTCAGCAGCAACAAATCTCAATTTGGCTTCATCTTTCTGTGCTCCACGGACGGAAAACCTGATCGACTGCACAGAGAATAATAATAATAATAATAATAATAATAATAATAATAATAATAATAAGGCTTAATTACTTTTTTCGTCCCTTAACTAATGGGGGTAGCTTATAGGGACATATATTTGAGGTGTTGGCAAAATATTGACAGTAACTTTCAGAAAAATGATGGACATTATACGATTCAACCCTATATTTTAACCCAAAGCCACTGACGTGGCAGCCGACCCACTGACATGCGCTTGTAACGATTGACAAGTCATTAAAGAAATCCGACTGACACCACGTCATAAATACTGATGGCGTCGCAGAAATAAATAAAAAGAAAAAAATCAAGAAATTAAAATTTTAAAGAAAAAGATAATAAAATATCTTTGAGAAATTAAAAAGAAAAAAAGTAACACATAGCTTCTTAGCCGCTCGCTTCCCTTGATAAACATATCTCAGAAATCTCTCAATTGAAGCCATACCCAATTCCAGTAGGTCATTCAGATCATCAATTGATGCTGACACTGGCATGCGCACAATGTTGTAAAATACGTTGGGCGCTAGTCGGGTGCCCGGGAGGGGCTTTGGACTAGACGGTCTAGGTGTTGCCTAGACGGTTTCTAGGCATAAATTAGCGGCATACATTTTTTTTATATATCAGGTATGTTATTAGTTTACCAAACTAAGGTGTATCAATTAAATTATCCAATATATCAATCACAACAATTCGAAAAATAATATTAGTAAAAAATGATGTTTAGGGATGCTAGTGGACAATTATTCCTTTTTTATTTCAGATTGTGTATTTTTATATGTCGAATTATGTTTTAGTTTATATATATTTTTTTAATTTCAATTGTATTTTCATATTTTTTTTCCCAATTTTTGCTTATATTTTAGTTTAATGTTTCAGTTGATATTGTGTAATTCAATTTGTAAATTCTTTTATAAATGGATTAGTCGGCCCAATTTTTGCTGACTTTTCAGGAGTATTCGGCCGATTAATCGTTTTGCCGCTTAATTGGCCAAATACGTTGTTTTCGCCTCGGTGATTGGCCGACTAGCGCCTAGGCGGCCGCCTAGACCGAGTTTTAAAAAATGCATGCGCATGGCTCAATTTCGCTAGGTGCCAACAGCAGCACTGCCAGTGATTCAGCCGCACGTAATTGAACTCGCCCACTCAGTTGCTGGTTGCGAGGATGGATGACGAGGGTGGCGATAGGCACCTTCTTAAACTTCTCGTTAATCAATTTTTTGGATGAGTGGATCTGTAGCATATATTGCCATTATTAATTTTCTGGGGCTATTCATTATTAGTGTTCGACTTGTTGAAGAAGCAGCTATGTTTTACTTTTTTCCTTTTTAATTTCTCATATTTTATTACCTTTTTCTTTTAAAAATTTGATTCCTGAGATTTTTTTTCTTTTTATTTATTTTTGCCACGTTAGAGGTTTTTATGACATGGTGCCATGTCGGATCTTTAATGGCTTGTCAATCGTTACAAGCGCATGTCAGCAGGTAGGCTGCCACGTCAGCGGGTTTGGATTAAAATAGGGGTTGGATCGTATAGTGATCATAAAGCCATTTTTTAAAAGTTAATGTCCCTATTTCGCCAAACCTCAAATACATGTCCCTATAACGCCACCTCCCATTAGTAACATACAGGACAAAAAAATTATTTAAGCCTAATAATAATTGTTAGATCATCCATTATCAACTCTATGATCCTAGGCAACAAGTCCAAGTCAGCTTCGTGATCAAGCCCAAAAGCCCACAACGAAATGTTCGATAGGATCTCTTTGTCAAATTCTGAAGAAGTCCAGTTAAGATTCGTGATCAAGCCCAAAGGCCCGCGAAGAAGCATCTACTAAGATCCGTAATCAAGCCCAACGACCCACGAAGAAATTTTAAGGAAGGCCCAAATCAAGAAACTCAAGATCAAGAATTTTTCGAAGTCCTTCAGGAATTAGTCAAGTGAAGAATCAGAGGCATAAGTAGAGATAGAACCTATAAATCTCATTAATTATATTTGTACTATTTTCGAGATATTTGATATTCATATATAAAGAAAATACGCTACAAATTTTTGGCATGCCCAGTGGGACCTCTCATCTCTTCAAGAATTGAGAACGCATCGATGATAAACCCATCGAACTTTACTGTTTCGGGTTCTTCCAGTCAAAGCACTGGTGTTAAGACCCGAAGCATGTCAAAAGTAAATCCAAAGTCCAATGAGATAGATCACCAAGTCAGTTTTGGTAAAGATAATGCCATTCTCGGCGTCGTAGAAGAAGAACAAAATGTCAAAGATGAGTACTAGTCGATACCTTCTCTCCACTCGCCATCATGCTCCTCTAAGCAAGACGGAGTCATTATGATGAATGTTATGACCCTGGAAGAGCAAATTGCAAGTTTAACAAGAGCAATCGAAGGGCTTACGAAACATGTGCAAGAACAAGATGTCCAGATTGCAAAGTTGTCTGGCAAGAGAAACGACGTTGATAACAGCCGCACATTCGAGAAGCGGGAGGAATTTTCTGATGAAACCGAAAAGGAAAAGCAAAGAGAATTCGAGAAGCCTTCGGGGAGTTTCCAAGTTTCCAATGACGGGATGATTCTCGTTAGCCAACTGAAGGAGTTCATCATTGGGACAATGAAAGACGGAGGGTCCAAATTCTCATTGACGTATTCTAAACCGTATACTTTGAGAATTTGATAACTTGAAGATGCCAAGTGGTTACCAACCTCCAAAATTTGAGTAGTTTGACGGCAAAGGAAATCCAACATGTGGCTCACTTCATCGAGACACGCATCGATGCAGGAACTTATGGAGATCGCCTCATCAAACAGTTTGTCCGTTCACTGAAGGGCAATGCTTTCGCTTGGTAGATTGATTTTGAAGCTGGTTCAATCGATAGTTGGGATTAAATGGAACATGAATTCCTCAACCGTTTCTACAATACTCGTCGCACGGTTAGCATGATTGAACTCACTAGTGCTCCCCAATGGAAAGATGAACCCGTGATTGACTATATTAATCGATGGAGGAACCTATGTATTAATTGCAAAGACTGTTTATCTGAAGCCTCGGGAATCGAAAGGTCTATTCGGGGAATGACATGGGGATTACGGTACATCCTTCAAGGAATTCGCCCTGAAACATTTGAAGAATTGGCTACCTGCGCCCATGATATGGAACTCAGTCTAGCCACAAGTGGGGGAAATGGACCACTCGTCAAGAGGCTCGAAAATTCCAAGAGAGAGCTGATGTCAAGAAAGGGGGTCGACCATTTGTAAACCCAACAACATAGAGTCTTTGGCGACAAACATTACACCTCTCAAGCTTCGAGGCAGAGAAAAGGGCAAGAAAATTGAGGTAATGATGTGCCGCCAGAAAAGACAGAAAGGAAATTGACGCTTAAAGAGCTTCAGGCGAAAAAAGTATCCGTGTTTGGACTCCGAACTATCAGAAATCTTCGACGAACTTCTACACACAGATCTCATCGACCTACCTTCGATGAAGCTGCTCGATGAAGCAGGACGTGTCGACATATTATTCAAACCATGTGGGTTGAATGGTCAAAAGTGGTTGCTGAAGGAAAAATGGCGCATCAATCGTTTATGGTGTGGTGTAGAATTTTTCTATTGTTCACATTAATTATCGAGGCCTATAAATAGGCTATGAGCAATCAGTGCAAAACGTATCCCACGGAAGAAATCCAAACAGACAGAGAGAGGATAGAAAATAGAGGGAAAAATAATAGAGAGTTTGTCGGGTTTTTTCTCCGACTATACAGAGAGCTATTGAGAGTTTTCTCCTTTGTAGTACGAGAGGTTGTAACTCCTATATTTCCGCTATAGTGAATTCTTCTTCCTTGCCCGTGGTGTTTACCCCGATTTGTTTGGGGGTTTTCCACGTTAAATCTCGGTGTCCACTTTTATCTTTAGTTGTTCAAATATTTAGCCGCGCTATTTATCGACCTGGTCCGCTGCCAGGCCAACAATTGGTATCAGAGCCTAGCTTGGGTAAACTTATGACAACGGGAAGAAGGTAAGTAATAACACTAATATCGATAAACTTAATTTTGTTCTTCCTCCACCTTTTCCTGGAAGGTTTGCTAAGGTGAAACAAGATGAAGAAAAAGAGTATAATGGAGACATTAAGCAAAGTCGAGATCAACAGAAAATATGCTCAAAAAACGGAAACACAAAGTCGAAGGAAAAATCCTAGTGATAATGTTTCCGCTGCGCTTCAACGAAAATTACCCAAAAATGCAAGGACCAGGTATGTTTGCTATCTCGGTTACTATAGCACGAAAAATAAATAATGCCATGTTAGACTTAGGAGCGTCAATCAATGTTATGCCATTATCTTTATTCAATGAGATGAGTATGGAACGGCTTAAGAGCACAGACATATGTATTCAATTAGCAAAATAGGTCTATTATTTATCCTGAAGGATTGGTTGAAGATTTTTTGGTAAAATATGGTGAATTTATTTTTCCAGCTGATTTTTACATAATAGACATGGGTGATGAACATGCGCGTGATTCTGACGTTATTTTATTGGGACGATCATTCATGAAAACGACTAAAACTAAGATATACGTTGATTCAGGAACTCTTACTTTTGAGTTTGATGGTGAAAAACTTACTATGAATGTGTATGACGCTATGAAATATCCCGATGAACCCGAATCTGTTAGTATGATTGATGCATTTGTTCGAGATGATTTTGAGCGTAATTTCACTAACTACACACTCAACTATGTGATTAAGAATAGCAAAACAGAAAAAGATTTGCATTTTGAAGTGGACGAAGATATCAGAAACGTGCTCATGACATTGCATGCACTTCCGGATGTTCACGATCAATCAGGTAAGAACACTTTTTCATTACCTATTCCTAACGCAAAAATTGTTCCTTCTATAGAACAGGCACCTATGTTGGAGTTGAAGGATCTACCAACACATCTCAAGTACTGCTACTTGGAAGATGAAGAAACTTTGCCAATCATTATTGCAAATGACTTGTCCACTACCCAAGAAGAAAAATTAATACGCATTTTTAAGGAATACAAGGGCGCGATAGGATGGACTTTGGCAGACATCAAAGGAATAAGCCCCTCGATATGCATGCACATGATCCTACTTGAGCCAGATTCTAAGCCGATACGGGAGCCATGAAAGATGCAGTTATGAAAGAAGTAATTAAATTATTAGATATGGGAATAATATTTCCAATATCAGACAGCCAATGGATAAGTCCAGTTCATGTTGTTCCTAAGGAATCTGGTTTCTCACTTGTGAAAAGTGATGAGAATGAATTGGAACCAATGAGATTACATACGGGTTGGCGCATGTACATTGATTTTCTTAAATGCGGCTACCCAAATAATCATTTTCCGCTACCCTTCATTGATCAAATGTTAGAAAGACTAGCAGGTAAGTTTTTCCTTTGTTTCCTCGATGGATGTTCTGATTATTATCAAATTGTCGTAGCACCCGAGGATCAAGAGAAAACTACTTTCACATGTCCCTTTGGTACGTTTGCATATCGTCGCATGCCTTTCGGTTTATGTAATGCTCCTGGTACATTTCAGCCATGCATGATGAGTATATTTTTTATTTGATCGAAACATGCTTTGAAATATTCATGGATGATTTTACTGTTTATGGAGATTCATTTGAACATTGCCTTGATAATCTAGTAGAAGTTTTGAAACGCTGCATCAATAAAAATCTTGTACTTAACTACGAAAAATGTCATTTTGTGGTTAAAGAAGGAATAGTTCTAGGCCATGTAGTTTCGTTTCGATTGAATTAGACAAGGCTAAGGTCGATTTGATCTCTAATTTGCTATACCCCACTAATGATCGAGAAATTCGAAGTTTTCTTGTTCATGCAAGTCTTTACAGGAGATTTATTAAGGATTTCTCAAAAATCGCTCAACCGATGTCAAGACTACTTCAGAATGACGTACCGTGAAATTTCGGGGATGTGTGCAAAGAGGCGTTTAATAAGTTAAAGCTATTACTTACTACTGCACCTATTATTCAACCTCCAAATTGGGAGCTGTCGTTCGAGCTTATGTGTGATGCAAGCAATACGCCGTAGGAGCTGTACTTGGACAAAAGGACGGAAAGAAGATACACGTCATATACTATGCTTCAAAGACGCTTGACTCGGCACAATGCAATTACACCAAAATTGAAAAGGAGCTATTATCTATTGTTTTTGCATTCGATATGTTTAGATCTTATTTATTGGGATCTAAAGTTATTGTTTATTTTGACCATGTAGCTTGAACATATTTGTTGTTGGAAAAGGAGTCTAAACCACGCCTGATTCGATGGATCCTTTTGCTTCAAGAATTTAATTGGGAAATCAAAGACCGAAAAGGCGTGGATAACTCCATGGCGGACCACTTGAGCCGCTTGATTCGTGACGAAGACCCACTACCGATTTCTGAAACTTTTCCAGATGAGCAATTATTTCGCCTTCAAGAGATCAAGCTGCGCCCACCCATTTATGAATGAACTCGAAGTAACGGAGACTACGTCTAGCCAAAGACGTTAAAAAGCGCTTATTGGGAGGCAAACCAATATTATTCCTATTTTATTTTGTTATTGCAATAATTCTGTTTTATCTATGTTTTCCATGATGATTAAGCAGGTTTTCTCTCGGTTACGTACGCTACAAGATCTCACTAGGCTCGGGAACAAATATCCTCTCGCTCGGAATTTCTCTACGACTCCATCACTGTCAGGGAAGTTTAATTGTCAGTATCATTTTTACCACTTCTTCACATCTACTCTGAAATATTAAAATGAAAATTAGGGTGGAAATCTATTTTTGCTACTATTTTCATTAGAATTCTACATTGAGGACAATGCAGAGTTTAGGTGTGAGGGGAGATTTATCATGTTAGTTGAGGAACACATATCTTGTCTAACGCAAACTGATGTGCATTAATTAGAACATGAGAGAAACAACTAGGAATAGCTATTGGTATTAGGATGATTATTCTTTTTCTTCAGTTGATTTAAAGACCGAATGCGCAAGAGTCGATACAAAGCCTACTTAAATATTTGAGAGTTGGTCCTTTGAAAAAGCAAGAGTATTTATCTTTATACTCGTTTTTTTACAACTGCGTCACATATGTTTCGATATTCTAGAACTTGCTCTTTTATACATGTTGATATCATTGGCAGTTTTTTGTACAAAAGTGATTAAGTCACTTAGGATTAAGCCCTTGGCCTCACGTTGAGCCTATCTTCAATATTATCCGCTTAGTGAGCCAATTTGAGCCTTAGGCCGTATTTTGCTTGTTGAATTCAAGCCACTATATTTACCCATGTATATCCTTTTGGCTTTCTTTTCTACCCATTATCGGATTAGATGAATTATTAATTGCGTAGATTCCACGACCGTGAGAGTGATTAGCTTGAGAATGTGTCTCGATACTTGTTATTTGTATTCTTATATTTATAGCTGAAAAAGAAAAGAAAAAAAGGAAAAAGAAAAAATATACTCAAAAAAAAGAGAATAACGAAAAAAAATATATACTCAAAATATATATATAAAATAATTATGAAGTACTAGTCAGTTTTGACGGTATTGAAAAGCTTAGAGTTTTCTAAAATATAAAACCGTAGCATGTAAGTAAGATCAGAGTAATTCTTGAGTAAGATCTTCTATCTAGTTAAATGCTTGAGGACAAGTATTGCGTAAATGTGGGGGAATTTAATACGTAACAATTTACAATATTTTATACCCCTTAAACGTGTGTTTTTGGTCGATATCTTTTGTACAATCACACATGGATATTCTATGTTACATTTCGATTACATGTCCTATAGGCTATCAAAACAGACAAAAAAAAAACAACTCCAGCAGATCAAGTGGGCTGAAGGCATGCGTGAACCCTCGTGGACAAGGCCCATATAAGTTTCAATCGGTCCAGCCCTAACATGACAAAAAAGAAAATAAAAGAGAGAGAAGATCAACGACTGCAATAAATAGGAAAAGCCACTCAAATACACAAGCCAATAGTCAAAGGAGAAAGTGAGCTGCTCAATTATTGGTTGCAAGGCATACGTACGTTGAAGATTAAGCCAATCATTTAACTAAGGATTGAATCAACGGAGGAAATCACGATACAAACAAAATATACTATTGGCTGCTGCAACTAGAAGGAAGATAAATGAAGGGGGTCCCCGTCACGTAAAATTACTAAGCTGTATACTGATGTTGGACGAAATGTTAGGCTGACACTCAGTCTCACTTATAACGCACAGCGGAAAAGATAATAACTTGGTGACAAAACGAAACGAACACGAGAGATGATTTTGTGCAGCAAGTCAAATAACTTGCTGCGTGCCTCAAGGCGCAAAAATCCACTATAAAGATGGATTACAAACTATCAAAAAGGATAGTTAAAATAAAGCCTAGCAAAACCTACGAATCACGCACACGATTCTGCAAACTACAAAGTCTTAAAGACTTCTGAAAAACTAGGTTAAAAAACTCTCTAAAGAGAAGATACTCGCTCTTTAAAAGTTCATCTCGTGTCCCCCTCGAAATGGTCGCCGGAAGACTCTATTTATACGTCTTCGAACTTAGCCAACTTCCCACAATGACTTAGCAACGTCCACTAACGTCCACTAACGTCCACTAAGTAGATTTGGTCCATTAGTGACCGTTAGGAACGGACTTGTTCAGCTCCAATTGCTCGGTCTTCACTTGAGCTTCAAGTCTTCTATTTTTAGCATGCTCCTTTCCTATTTTCGCTCTAGCTTATCCACACTCTTTCCACACGATTTGATTGCTTCCAGCACTTATCCATATCCTGCATAATACTAGAAAAATGCCACGTCATCAATAAAATAAGTTTTGGGCATGAAAGATAAAACTGAGATAGGGAACATTCTCGGCCAACAGATGTTGACTAGAATGTTACCCCAACATTGCCAATGCTGAAAGCTCAACATTAACAATCTCCCCCTTTTTATCTTTCTTCCCAAAACCAATGCAGAAGTTAGTCATAGTGAAACTCCCCCTGAAGGCAAAATCTACCCAACCACAAAACATCAAAAGATGGTTAGAGTAGACCAAAACAGAATAGCGATTAAACTATTCAAAGTACTACGAAAAGAGTACATAGCCATAACAAGGTTTTAGGTTAAACATCTGCAAAATAAATATATTCAGCAAGTAAGCATGCAAAACATGTAAACACATCCAAGAAGCAAATCAGCATGCACATAATAAAAACAAATTAATCTTGAAATGCAAAAATAAAAATCAGAATCAATTATGCATGCAAAAATAGAAAGGATCAGAGCTTCACTCTCAATGGAGTATGGAGTTTCCTTCTGATGCTTTCTTGGTTGCTTCTCCTTCTTGGTCAGCTCCCCCTGTTTGTTCGGCTTATTATTCTGCTCCCCCTGAATTTCCTTATCTCCCCCTTTCTATCTGCACAACTTTCTCCCCCTTTTTGGGAAGAAAGAAAAACAACTCAGAGAACTTCTCTGTTAGCCAACTTGCAGATGTCGAGGTAAATGTGGGGCTAACATCTGGACCAACATTCTGAGACTCAGAAGAACAGGTGAGTTTGCCATATAGAAATCAAAAATAAACTCGATAAATTGATATGAGCACAGAGTGTGTGATCCTCGAATTATATCAGAAACTGGAAGAGCATATGGTATTTTTTAGAAAGCAATTTCGAAATATGCAAATCGGGTTTGTGTAGAATGCTTTCAAAATCAATTCAAGCCAAGGCATACATATGGGAATAGTTCCAACGGAAATAAAATAAACACAGTCACTCAGTAAGTTTCACATATAGCGGAGTTAATGGACTGAAAAACAACCGTTGAAATCATAAGGTAATATGGCCGTTCGAAAGGACAAAGATGGACTAGAGCAAGACTTGACTAAGCATGAAGCTAAAAATAATAAACGAACGACTAAGTCACACGAGAGATCAGGAGCACTATAGATCATGATTCAACCAAAAAAAAACACTAAGTCCAAAGTCAAGGTAGAATCAAGAAATATTAACCGTTTGAGCGACGTTGATGACCTCTTGAGACAAATGTAACAAGCTGTTCTTTGCGAATTCTAGTGCAAATCTGAGAGATTTCTAACATAGACACAAAAAGCTAACAAATTCAGTACTAAAGACAGACACAAATAAAACGAAAGCACAAAATATAGCAATATCAAACTGCCAGTCACACATGTTGCCCTAACATTTGACTCAACATCCTGATTCCGTAATCCTAGACTTATCTGCTCAATTCTTCTCAAAATCAGTTCCCTTTATTTCGACCCTTTCACCTCAAATATCCAAGAAATTTATGCACTGCCCTTATACCCTCAGCCTCAAGGTTAGGCCGTTTGTTGCATAGTATACATCGTCACCGCGAATGCCGTGTACCTAAGGAATCTTATTACCAAATACCTAAAGATAGCCGAGAGTTTATGAGCATGCTTAAACACAATCAGGATTGGATTTTTGTCGCAATAAGTACATCGTCACAGCGAATGCTGTGTACCTAGGGACGTATTACCAAGAGCCTAAAAAAAGGATCGGGTTAATTCAGGGACCAACCAAAAAGAATCGAGTCATTTCACAGGAAAACCGAACAGAATATCAAATCAAACATCAAAGCTGTAACTATCAAATTCGACTTATGCTATGTTGATCCAAATGTTGGACCAACATTCATACTAGCATGTGCAAACCTATGGATTTCTTCAGGTCCGAGAACCTTTCAGAATCCAATGCTTTCGTGAAAATGTCTGCTAACTGATTTTTAGTGTCTATATGCTCAATGCGGACTAACTCTTTTTCGACCATATCTCTCAGAAAATGATGCCTAATATCTATATGCTTCGTACGTGAATGTTGGATGGGATTCTTAGAGATGTTTATAGCACTAAGGTTATCACAATACATAAGAACGGATTCGCACTCTAACCCATAGTCATATAACATGCTATTTAACCACAATAATTGCGTACAACAACTACCCGCCGCAACATATTCAGACTCAGCAGTAGATAAGGACACACAATTCTGTTTCTTACTATACCATGCAACTAAGTTATTACCTAGGAAGAAACAGCCGCCACTTGTACTCTTGCGGTCATCCTCGTCACCTGCCCAGTCAGCATCGCTATAGCCTACAAGACTCAAGTTAGTGTCTTTGGAAAATCATAGTCCTAGGCTACACGATCCACTCACATAACGAAGAATTCCCTTAACAACATTAAGATGAGTCACTTTCGGTTCAGACTGATATCTAGCACACACGCAGACACTATACATGATTTCAGTTCTACTCGCAGATAAGTACAATAAACTGCCAATCATAGAACGGTACAATGTTGGGTCAACATTCTGCCCAACATTGCCTTTACTTACCTTCTGCGTAGACCCCATGGGAGTTTTCATTACCTTTGAAGTGTCCAGCCCGAACTTCTTGACAGTGTTTTTTGCGTACTTCTCTTGGGACATAAAGATCCCGTTGCTACTTTGCTTAATCTTCGCATACTCAGTTGGTAACAGTTTGATGACATCATCCGCCTGGACTTCATCACGAACTTCAGTTTCTATACCTGCATCATCAAAACTCAAATACCCATCAACACAGTTTAAGTCATCATGGTCGAAAATAATAAATTGCTCAGATGTTGAGTCCAATGTTGGCTCAATATCAGTTACCGCAGTCCCTTTAGGACAAAGATCCATTACTATCTTGTATCAGTACTTTCAACTATGATTCTATGAGACTTCCTACAGAGTAAGTAGGCATAAAGATGGGTTAGATTACAGTGGACTACCTGCACCTGGACAGAAAGACCCTATGAAGCTTGACTGTTCCCTGGGATTGGGTTTGGGCCTTTCCTGCGCAGCTTAGGTGGAAGGCGAAGAAGGCAATATGATGATCTTCATCTTCCTCGTTGTCCGAGAGGGATTGTATGATTACTGATGATTGCTTAGACTCCTCTGTACATGGTTCTTCATCTTCATCATCTGAAAGATCGACCCAAATCGCTTTCCAACGTTTGCGAAGTGTGTTCGCACATTCGTTTGCGAAATGACCACAACCTTGACATACATAGCATATAACAGAATCATAGTTGAAGTTCTTCTTCTTTCCATCAGGTTTGCGCCTTAGGAATGGTGGCGCAGACGAAGGTTCTGTTTTGGCATTCTGGCCCTTCTTGAATGTTGGACCAACATTCTGCCCAACATTCGGGTCAACCTCAGTCTGCTCTTTTAATGGCTGGCTGACAAGTGCGAGGTTTTTGTCGCGAGAGGCCCTCTTTTGAACTTCGACATTGGTCTCGTAGTTCTTCATGATATTCATCAAGACGTTGAAGTCCATGTTGGCTAGGTTGTACGATTCCTCGATCGCCGATACCTTCACATTGAATTTTTCAGTTAGGGTACGAAGAACTTTAGAGTTTAATACCTTGTTTGTCATCGGATCTCCTAGGCTGGCGCACTCACTTGAGATTGTCAACAGCTTTGCAAAGTACGTGCTAATATCTTCGTCTTCCTTCATTCTGATATTCTCGAACTAACTAAGGAGGAGGCGAAGCTTGGTTTCACGCACACTTGGGTCGCCTTCACAGTACTTCTGGAGAAGATCCCATGCGTTCTTCGCCGTTGTACAGTTCTGGATGATTTTGAACATGAAGATATCCACCTAAGTGAAGATGGCGTTGAGTGCTTTGTCGTTGGATTCTGCAGAGCTCTTCTCGTTAAGACTCCACTCGTCAATAGGTTTCTCGTAGACTTCACCATCAGCGTCGGGGGCAAATTTGGGTGTCGTATACCCATTGAGAATAGCGTCCCAAGCACGAGTATTTATCGACTTTATGCATTGGCGCACACGAACCTTCCAATAGGCATAATTGGAACCGTCTAACACGGGGACTTTGCCGAGATGGTTTGAGCTTGTAACATCCATAAAAAAAGGATCTTCAGTGCTTAGTAACGTCAAGCGTAGGCTCTGATACCACTTTGAAGGGGGTCCCGTACGAAATGGATGTAAAACCACTGATGTTGGATGTAATGTTAGGCTAACACTCAACCTCACTTTGCAACACACAGCGGAAATGATAGTAACTTAAAGACGAAACGAAATGTACTCAAGAGATGATTTTGTGCAGCAAGTCAAATAACTTGCTGCGTGCCTCAAGGCGCAAAAATTCACTATAAAGATGGATTACAAACTATCAAAAAGGATAGTTAAAATAGTCTAGCGAAACCTACGAATCTAAAAGGATTCTGAAAAACTACAAGATCTGCCGATCTCTGAAAAGCTAGAATAAAAAGAAAAACTCTCTTGAAAGATAATGCTCGCTCGAAATCTCGCTCGTTGTTCGTCGTCGTATCCAAAATGGTTAAGTGCTTCGACTTAAATAGTCTTCGACTTGTAAGAGACTTCTTCAACGACTTGGTGACCACCCATAACGTCCACTAACTCCCACTAACGTCCATAATACATAACTGGTCCGTTAGAGGTCGTTAGGAGTCGACTTGGTCAGCTCCAAGGGCTTGGTCTTCACTTAGGCTCCAAGTCTCCTATTTTTAGTATGCTCCTTTCCTATTTTCGTTCTAACTCATCCACACGCTTTCCACTCGGTTTAAACTGTTCTAGCTCTTATCCATATCCTGAAAACTACTAGAAAAATGCCACGTCATAAATAAAATTAGTTTTGGGCATGAAACATAAAACTGAGATAGGGAACATTCTCGGCCAACAGATGTTGACTAGAATGTTACCCCAACATTGCTTCTGCTGAAAGCTCAACATCAACAGTACCTAACTTTCAAATAAGATAAAGAATAGACATAATCTCTCATCGCCGTCGCCCCTCCCCTAAAGCTTATAAATATCAATCTTTTGCAGTATGGCTTTTATTGTTACTGACGTGCTGCTTTCGTATTTTCTTGGTGAAAATCTGCTCTCCCCCTTTTCATTACTCTTGATATGTGTTCCGATTACGCCTGTGAATTTTTATTTATGCTTTCGCTGATTTGATTGGCTAATAGTAACTAATCCATGGTTACTAAAATATCAGCTACGATAAAGATTCGGCGTTGGTTCGAATTGGGATGTTTTTGTTTTATTTGAAAATTCGACGCAATTCTTGTTCGTGAATGTAGTAAACCTAGTTTATTAATATTATGTTGTTGTAGGTACCGTGCATGAATAAACAACTTGGAAGCGTATATTTGACTGTACGTGTGGTTTTATATTGAAATAGACGCAGATAATTATGGATAAATGGGGCAAACTTCGAAGACTAGTTCCCTTGTACTTGAAGAATGAATCTATGAAGATCTGTTATTCCCTAGTTCAAGTTGAGGCAGGGAACTTTAGTTTGAGCCTCGAGGGACGCTTGAGACCAAAGATAGCTATAGGCGGAGAAACGCTCGAAGCGCCAAAGGTTAAATTCGAAGGGAAGTTTCATTTTCCTAAGGAAGACTATTTCAAGGGTGCAGCAACTAGTCATAATTATAATCCCAAAGCCTTTGAAGAAGTGGCGAAGAGGGTGACAAAGAGATTTGAAGAATGCAAGGATTCGATCGACAGTGGGCTGAGAGGCCTCGGTCCACATACTCGGGTCGAATTGATGGACATCATCGACTTGTTTCTAATCAAATGGATGAAGAACATGAAAATGACGAGTACGAACGAATTGGAGTTCAAGCTCGGCTCGAAAGTCGAAGAAGCAGGCGTCCAAGAGATGCGTGATTGCATCATACTCAATGGTCTTGACGACGACGACGATGAAGTCGCTATACTGCAGAAAGATGCCGCTTTCAAGCTCCAAAATGGAAAAATTACTAGGATCGACTGACGTGGATGGAAAAAAATTTCCTATTATATTACTTCTTTTTATGCACTACTTAATTGATTGGAAGTCTTACTCCAAATAGTTAATAATGTGTTCATTGTGAGTTGCATGCATCTGTGATGATAGTAGACTAACGGATGGGATCCTCTGTCCCAAACCCATGTCCCAATGTGTGTACCAAATCACCGGATGTTGACACTTGTCAAATCCTGTGGTTCAGAAATTGTTTTAATTATTTTTTAAATTTTTTAATTACATAATCTATCAAGTTATAAAATAATTCTTATTTCATGTCATTTATATGATAAAAACAAATAAACAACACTGAATAATTCTTTGTTTCATTACGATCAAATTGATACACCCATATCTTATATTTTTCGATATATATAAAAATTATTTTTTCATATATTCTACAATCTGGTACACACATTGGGACAGGTTTGGGACAGAGGATCCCATCCGAGCATACGCAAGATGAAGTAGGTAGCTCAACATCAAACTTTCTCTTCACTAACACCACAACTTTCTCAAACACCACAAAATGAGCATGTTTGGATTTTGTATCGTTGATGTTTTCTTGCTTTTTCGGCAAATTTTTTATAGCACACTTCCAATGAAAAATTAATCTTCATTTGCAGTGCAAAACTCAGCTCGTGGTAATTGCTCATCATACGATGTTGGTCCAATTAAGTTGGTCGCGTTGCGATCAGCCAATTCAAATTAAGGTAATTCTACTGGCACTCGCTTTTCTATTTACACACCCTAATCAATATGTGGAGTAAACATTAACTACTTACTACTTCTACACCCTAAAAAGAAAAAAAGAAGAGTTTTAATGTTAATAATCTATGTAAAGTCAACAATAAATAAATGCTTACCAATTAAAAAAGGGATAGGGATTTTAAAGTTAATAACTATTTAATGTTATATTTTACTTTGAAAAAAAATTATTTAATTGTAAGTATTGAATATTTGAAAACATCAAATAGGTGGTAGACGATTAAAAAAAGGATATATATTCAATTGAAAAAGTATTTTAGTTTTTAATTTCCGTAAAATACTATTAATATTATTATATAAATCAAAACCAATATTAAAAAATTATTTGAAACATGATTTATATATATTATAAAAATATAAAAGGAATAATTAGTTATTTAAACATATCGAATCCCGCTAAAACGGGGATTAATACTGATAAATTTTATAATAATATTTTTAAGTTAATATACTACAGGGATTATTAATATAGCGGTGGTACAATGAAAAATATTTAATCATATCAATGTGCATTCGGAATAAACAATGCAATTAATATTGCTACATTTTTGGAAAATAAATCATTTAATCACGTGATTATTCAAAGAATTAATAAAAATTGTAATTGTTTGGAGAATATAGAATAGAAGTGGTGTGAATAGTATAACGCTTCAAATTATTAGGCCACTCCAGTCTGACAAAGCCCAATAAATAGGGCAGCCCGAGGAAAAACTTTTTAAATTGATGTTCAATGTTGGGTAAGATGTTTGACAAAACCTATCATTTTAATCCTTCGTAACTCGCTTTTTGCATTAAGTTTGATATATTTTGCCAAACGATAAGAATTCTTTATCTGTCAAGGAACGCCAAATTGCTGACTTAATTTTTTGTTATCGATTTAGGTATTCCAGTTGCAACACAGATAAATGCTATGATCGGCCGAAAATACTAAGTTTGACTAGTGAGGGTAAAATGATTTTGACCTCACGAGATATTTTTTAATACAATATTGGATATTTAATATTTAGTATATGATTTAAATTAGATTTAAATCTTTGTTATTGATTTAGAAAATAACATTATTTAATTTGAAATTAAATAATATATATCGGATGTATATAAGTTTCGAATATTATTAGATAAAATTTCGAAAATTGTTACATATATTTTATATTGGATATTATGTATTTAAATATACTAAATGTAGTATTTTAATTGATTGACATAATTCATTAAATTTAAAGTTTGAATTTTGAATTCATAACTTGGTAAAACCAAGTCTTAGTAAAAGAGGAGGTGTGAGACCTAACCACGCTAGTGTGTATATATATATATATTATATATATATATATATTTATATATATATATATATATGTGTGTGTGTGTATTTTCGGTCTTATCTGTCAAACTCAATCGTTTGCACCAAGGTTTTGAAAACCGGACCGGACCGGCCGGTTCCGGCCGGAAACCGGCGGACCGGCCGGAAATCCGGTCCGATTACGGTCCGGTTTAAGCTTTAGTTAAAAAAAGAAAAGAAAAAAACGCAAATAACTGTATAAGTTACGAAAACGAATAATATGCAGGTCATTTAATGTGGCTCGGTGGTCAAGAATGGGCTTTTTATCCGAGTGGGCTGGGTTCGAATCTCCTTCCCCTCATTTTTATTGTTTTCTAATTAACTTATGAACCATATATTTTATTTGTATATCGTTTTGACCCCAAATTTTATAATTTTAATTTCTGGAACCCACTGTATATTAATTCCTAACCACCAATAAAATTTATTTATTTAATTTTGACCTACAATTTTATAAAAGTGTACAATAGAAAACAATTACTAAATAAACATGTATATAATTTATGTTATTTGGTTTATTCAATCATAAAAAAAATACAAAATCATATATAAACATACCGGTTTGACTCCGGTTTGATTCCGGTTTTATAGCGGTTAAACCACTAAACCTTAAACCACTAAAAATTCCGGTCCGGTTCGAAAACCCGGTTTCAGAACCATGGTTTGCACCTCTGTGTCACTCTCATAAAATAAAGATAAAAATGAAAACAGCAAATGAAAGCAGCACTACCAAAATACTACAACACTCTGGATGATCTCTGCCTCTCTCGCTCAAACTCTCGGCCAAACTAAAAATATAAAGATAAAGGAAACAATACTAATACACAACAGCCCTAATGTCTTCGATGCCCCCTTCCTCTTTGAACCTAGCTCTATTTATAGAACCTCTTGGTGCATAATGGACAATTTTCTCAGATTTTTGCGTGCTTGCGCAGCCTTGAGCTTCGTGCATAGTCTTGCGCCGTTTTGGTGTGAGATGTTTGTTTATTGTTAATGTTGAGCTTTCAGCATTGGCAATGCTGGGGTAACTTCTAGTCAACATCTGTTGGCCGAGAATGTTCCCTATCTCAGTTTTATCTTTCATGCCCAAAACTTATTTTATTGATGACGTGGCATTTTTCTAGTATTATGCAGGATATGGATAAGTGCTGGAAGCAATCAAATCGTGTGGAAAGAGTGTGGATAAGCTAGAGCGAAAATAGGAAAGGAGCATGCTAAAAATAGAAGACTTGAAGCTCAAGTGAAGACCGAGCAATTGGAGCTGAACAAGTCCGTTCCTAACGGTCACTAATGGACCAAATCTACTTAGTGGATGTTAGTGGACGTTAGTGGACGTTGCTAAGTCATTGTGGGAAGTTGGCTAAGTTCGAAGACGTATAAATAGAGACTTCCCGCGACCATTTCGAGGGGGACACGAGATGAACTTTTAACGAGCGAGTATCTTCTCTTTAGAGAGTTTTTTAGCCTAGTTTTTTAGAAGTCTTTAAGACTTTGTAGTTTGCAGAATCGTGTGCGTGATTCGTAGGTTTTGCTAGGCTTTATTTTAACTATCCTTTTTGATAGTTTGTAATCCATCTTTATAGTGAATTTTTGCGCCTTGAGGCACGCAGCAAGTTATTTGACTTGCTGCACAAAATCATCTCTCGTGTTCGTTTCGTTTTGTCACCAAGTTATTATCTTTTCCGCTGTGCGTTATAAGTGAGACTGAGTGTCAGCCTAACATTTCGTCCAACATCAGTATACAGCTTAAGTTTTACTCCATTAGTTGTCTTTTAGGTAGAATCATGGTCTTAACTGCTCCTACATATTCGCATGATTGAGTCTTCAAACTGCTTTTGTGTGCTCGAATGATGAATGAGTCAATTTACTATTTTTAGCTTAATACTTTGAAATCGTGACTTAGGTTCATCTTATCCAATTTATGCTATTTTTCTCTTGTCCGCAACGGTTATGTTTAGTCCACTAATCACACGTCTTCCCCCATTATCTGATTTGACAGTTTTTATTTGTGACCGTTGTGATTAAAAAGAGAGGGCATAAACTTATTTGAAAGCACTATTCACACACTCCACTTGAGAAAATCGAAACCTCTCTCTATAATTTCTCTCTGCTATTCACGATCTTGTTCTAGGGTTTCCATCTTGTTCAAATTTTGATCTTTATTCCCCAAATTCAGTGTGCAAAATGTCGACCTCGCCTGTTAATCCTAATGTTGACCCAACATCTGGTGCTAACCCTGTTTTTCCAGTCCCGATTGAAGTGATTCCAGGTCCGAGAGATATTGTGGTGTACACTGGACCATTTCAACCTCTGCGACCTATGAGAACGCCGACCCAAACCGCCACAGGACCGTCGGAGCCACATCAAGCCAACGCCAACGCCCCACAGACAGATCCGGCTGCAAACCCTGAGACAGAGGCTTCAATTCCCGCCGAAAATCGCGAAGATGACCTCGATGATCTGCCTTTGAGTGCTCGTTTTCAACGACCTCAGAAACGGCAAAGAAGCCCTTTGCCTGAGACGAACCCCAACACTGCTACGGCGATGCGCAAGGGTTCCTCCTCGAAGGCCAAGACTACGTCCAAGAAGAAGCAAAGCAAACCTCAGGCCCATACTCCTATGCCAAAGAAGCGCCGAAGTGGCCGGATTAGACGCTCACTGAACCCAACCTCAAACGTCGATGCGCCTATTCGTCTCTCTAGTGACTCCTTGGATACAGTTGCGGACTCCACTACCTACGACAGCATCGATTCTGAAAGCACAGACGAAGACTTCAAAGGTTCGGGGGGAGAAACGCCAATGTCAGAATCAGAGTCCTTTGTCGACTCTGCAAACCTTTCCCCTGTCAGTGAAGATGATACTGAATTGGCAGACCCTGAAATCTCTGAAGAATCGGATGGAGAAAAGAGCTGAAAAAAGGCCCATGGACAGTGATGACCAACCGTCTAAGAGGGCTAGGACTGAAAGCTCACCCCAGCCAGCCTCAAGTCACCGTGCTATCTCCCCAAGTCCAGTAACCAATGAAGATGTTGGGTCTGATGTTGACCTAACATTGGAGGACTCAGACTGGGAGACCCCACTGCCCGAACGAAAGTTCTACCGCACGGCCAATGAGGAGCTGTGGGATTCCCTGAGTCAGAGACTCTTGAGGGTAGAAAGGGTGGTGGACGAAGCGAGCTTCAGGAAGCACGGTGTCATGCAATTCTTGGAATCACGACACTTGGGCAGAATGGTGAGAGAACTAGGAACGTACTGTGATTCAGTCGTCCGTGAGGTATATGCGAACCTTTTCTTTAATGTAGCCGAAGTAAATTCTAGGAAGTTATGGGAAGGTTTTTTTAAGGGGGAGACTTCATGATTATTCATCTCGGGCAATCAATGAATTTCTTGGAACGCCCAAGGTTGATATGGGGTATGTATATGATAATAATGAGGTTGTTAGGTTTATCACTGCGGGAAAGGTTAGTGTGTGGGATGGGAACTGTCCGGGTAGTGCGTTAACTTCTTTATATTCAGTCCTGTTCAAGATAGGGGTTTGTAGTTGGTTACCTACCTTAAATGAGGTTCGTGTAACTGAGCAAATGGCTCATCTGCTGTTCGCTCTTGGTCAAGAGCTGCCGCTGAATTGAGGTGAGATAATCCTCAAAAATATGTCTAATCAAGCGGAGCGAGTCAGCAAAGGAATACTACCATACCCATCGATCATATATGGTGTTCTGCTCCAAGGAGGTTTCCAGCCTACACGCAGAGACAAGGTCGTCTCTCATACAACCCCATATGCCGTGCAGCCCAGCCATCTGGCAGGCCCAGACAGACTGGTGGATTTACCTTGGCGCACCCCAGGACAGTTGTCTCAGAATGTTGAGCAGGATGTTGCCTCAACATCTGCTCAACCAGCAAACATTGATCGCCAGATCCAGTGTCTTGAAGACACCATTTCGTTCCTGACGTCTCAGCTATCCATATTGAAGGATCTACGTTCTTCCCAAAAAGGGGGAGAAGAGGCATAAGTTGCAAGGGAAAGGGGGACGAGGGAACAGGTCGATCAGACTAGAGCGGCAGATGTAGGGGGAGCTGGACAAGGACAGGATGGTGCTGGAACTGGAGAAGTGAACACAGGAGAAGAAGCTGGAGCGCAGGCTGTTGAGGCAGAGGACTCGATTGAGAGTCTTAATATTTAGACCGTGTGTCTAAATAGCTTATGCATGCCTATGTTCGTTGCCACCATTACTTAGTGCATGCCTGCCTGCCTTTGATTATGTGCATGCGTGTGTGTTTTGTGTTTTGTGTTTTTCTGCCTTGGACAAAATTTTTCTTTTGCAGATGTTTTTTCAGGACCTCTAAGGCGTGTACTATTTTCATGTACTTTGAATGGTGTTAGTACTATTCTGTTTTGTTCATCTAACTCTAACAATTTTTTATATTTTGTGGAAGAGTGGATTTTGCCTTCAGGGGGAGTTTCGCTAAGGCTAACTTCTGCATTGGTTTTGGGAAGAAAGATAAAAAAGGGGAGATTGTTGATGTTGAGCTTTCAACAGAAGCAATGTTGGGGTAACATTTTAGTCAATATCTGTTGTCCGAGAATGTTCCCTATCTCAGTTTTATCTTTCATGCCCAAAACTAATTTTATTTATGACGTGGCATTTTTCTAGTAGTTTTCAGGATATGGATAAGAGCTAGAACGGTTCAAACCGAGTGGAAAGCGTGTGGATGAGCTAGAACGAAAATAGGAAAGGAGCATACTAAAAATAGGAGACTTGGAGCCTAAGTGAAGACCAAGCCCTTGGAGCTGACCAAGTCGACTCCTAATGACCTCTAAAGGACCAGTTATGTATTATGGACGTTAGTGGGAGTTAGTGGACGTTATGGGTGGTCACCAAGTCGTTGAAGAAGTCTCTTACAAGTCGAAGACTATTTAAGTCAAAGCACTTAACCATTTTGGATACGACGACGAACAGCGAGCGAGATTTCGAGCGAGCATTATCTTTCAAGAGAGTTTTTCTTTTTAGTCTAGCTTTTCAGACGTCGGCAGATCTTGTAGTTTTTCAGAATCCTTTTAGATTCGTAGGTTTCGCTAGACTATTTTAACTATCCTTTTTGATAGTTTGTAATCCATCTTTATAGTGGATTTTTGCGCCTTGAGGCACGCAGCAAGTTATTTGACTTGCTGCACAAAATCATCTCTTGAGTACATTTCGTTTCGTCTTTAAGTTACTATCATTTCCGCTGTGTGTTGCAAAGTGAGGTTGAGTGTTAGCCTAACATTACATCCAACATCAGTGATTTTACATCCATTTCGTACGGGACCCCCTTCAGGTACCTTTCTTAAGGAGAAAGTAAGGGAGGTTGTTTTTTGGTCTATATAGAATGGCATATGTAATTCAACCCACATAGGGCTAAAATGATCAATATTTTTACTACTTTTATAATACCATAAAACTCCTCAATATTGATGATGTGTCACGTATCAGTAGTATATAAGGGGATGGCAATTTTCGTAAATAGATCAACATAGAAGGCTACATTCGAAGTCCTTATCGAACTTTTATAGATAATATATATATATTTATATTTGGCTGGTCATTCAACTACCGAATCAATTGGGTTTACTAAATCTTAGAAAAATAAATAAAACTAAAAAAAAATACACACGCAAACAATAGGTGGTCGGAGTTTATAGCATGGCCATGCAGTACGAATAATACAACCCTAACCCTAGCTAAGCACCACCGTGGACTGATAAACGGCACTGGGGCCCCAACGCGTGGCAGTAGATATATTAATTTATATTTTAACTTATTTTGAACATAATTTTGTTACTTTGATCGTATTCATAAGAAAATTGACTTGTGGGTATAATTGTAAAATAAACAATAACATGATATTATTTAATTACTTACATTATAACTAATGGGCAAATTAAAAAAAAAATGCCAAACCGAATGGAAGTTTATACCCATCCCCCACCATCAGTATAACAGAATAGATATTATATAGTAGCCGCATTTGTGTGAAAAAATTCTAGGATATCTTAATTATCTATACTTATTAAGCCTTGATGCATGATATAAGTTTTTAGTGGTCTGTTATTAAGATTTATTAAAAATATTAAGGGAGATGAGCTGCACGTTGTGCGGCTCCGATATAAGTGCAACCCATCAGTATCATCAACTCATACTTTAAGCAACATGATATACAGATATTACAGTATTTATAGCACATATCATCAACATTACAGAATAGCATGATATAAAGATTTAACAACAAAATCATTTATCTACCGGCTCAAAAAGTATCCATCATATAGACCATGGCTTAAACTAAAGTACTTTGCGATATAATAAAACCAAAATATGAAACCTGTCGGCTTTTTAATTAAAATAGGGTAATTTGAACCCAAATTAGCTAAAATAGGGTTAATTTGGTGGAAATTAATAAAATCGAGCGAAACGCGGCTATTAAGCGCGAAACGCGGGCAATGGCCGCGACGACGCTCCCAAACGCGACGAGGGCTAACCCGGGCTCAATCGGGCTTAACGCGGGTCAATCGGGCTTTTGGAGGGCCGTTTTTGTAAAAAGATCAATTGGGCCGATATACGGCCCAATTAACTGGGCGTCGCGGCTAATGGACGCGTCGTCGCGCTTAATGCCCGCGACGACGCGATGAATAAAGCCGCGACGCCTCTTTTCTTCTTCATTTCTTCTCCTCTCCTCACTTCGATTCCTCCGGCGAAATTTCGGGCGATTGTTGCGCGATTTCAAAGAGTGATAGATCCGTTATTCCTCGTCGTCGTCAATTAAGCTTCGTTTGGTATGAAATTCCTAATTTGTTTAAATCTTGTTTTTGATGTTTCGTTAGATTTCGTCGAATTCTTGTGTTTATGTTTGTGTTTTGGTATAATTTATGCTCTAGGTAGTATGGGTTGCTTAGTATGTTGATTTAACACGTTAATTTTAGATAATTGGTTCAATTTAGAAATTTTCCCTAATTTAGAAACCTAATTTTGAAATTAGGGTTTTTAGGTTATTTGATTCGATTGTTAGTACATAAGTCAATTTATGTGTTTGTTTATTGTTATTTGTTGCGATATTGACTTTTAAATGCTAATTTAGGATGGATACGTACGAATATTACGGTCCGATCGACAGATCACTTCTGATATTCCAGGATAGTCATCGTTGTAACGATGTACTATCCAACGCCGATGGTGCCCTCGACACGCCTTTGACTGTTAGGGGTTTGGAGAGTGTCGTATGGGGTAAGCTTTCACGACCGGTGCGGTTGCATGGTCGTATTCTGGAGAGGTTGGATACTATGTCCTTCTACGGCGTGTATAGTTGTGGATCTCAGAAGTTAGATCCACACTTGATCACGGCCCTCGTACAGAGGTGGAGGAAGGAGACGCATACGTTCCACTTGCCTATGGGTGAGGCCACCGTCACTCTTGAGGACGTCGGTGTGCTGTGGGGACTCCCCGTGGATGGTCACTCGGTCAGTGGTGTTATCCAGCACAGGACGCAGGATCAGTGGCTCGAGTACTTGGAGGAGCTGACTGGTTACAGACCTGCTGTGGGGGCGTACACCGGGACGAAGGTGTCGCTGAGGAAATTTGCAGACTGGCTAGAAGCCAACGAGATCGATGATCACAGCTCAGATTATGAGGTCGATCAGCGGGCACGTGCATATGCGCTATTACTCAAGGGATCAGTTTTGTTCCCCGACTCCAGCGGCAGCTCGACGTCCATGACCTTACTCCCGTTGCTCGAAGACATAGACGCCGTGCACACGTACAGTTGGGGCAGTGCCGTGCTGGCTTTCTTGTACAGAGAGCTATGTACTTCGTGTCAGCGTCAGAAGATGAACATTGGTGGAGCTCTACGGTTGCTTCAGGTGCGTTAGCTTGTGTAATTGAATTATCTTGATGTGTATACATACTAATTTAAATTTTGTGTAGGTATGGACATGGATTCGTATATTACCTGTGCAGCCCGTTATTATCCGTCCGCGAGTGCGGATGATGCCCACCGAAGAAGATGGAATTCAGTTGCCCATGCCGGCACATGCTGCGAGGTAGGGTATTTTTTATTAAAATATTTAATATATTTAATACAAATTCTGTTTTTTATTTAATATATTTTACGTAGTTTTTACTAAAATATTTAATAATTTGTTCCTAAAAGTATTTATTTTTTTTTAATATATTTTATATTTTTATATTTATATTTTTTTTTTATTTCAGGTGGAATGCGCTTTTCGATCATACGACATCGACGCACTCGAATTTGCGTGCGATTCGTGAGTCGATCGATAGCATGTCTTGGGAGCAGTTCGTCTGGGCACCCTACGACGATCAGGCACCAGAGATTAGGGTGTTGAGAGCCGACTCTCAACCAGCATGCGTTCGATCGTCGTGTCCACTCATCTTTTATAACATAGTTGAGTGGCACTATCCCGATCGCGTGCTACGACAGTTCGGGTTGGTTCAGTCCGTCCCGCAACGTCCGAGACAGCTCGACGTTGATCTTCATCGACACAGTACACGTAACGTCGCGGGAAGGGATTGGCGGGCCTTCCACGAGCAGTACGAAGCCTTGTGGGTGTCTCGCTACGAGAGGATAGTCGGTGCGATGGAGATAGTTGGTGGTGCGCAGTGCACTCCAGATTACTATCCATGGTACTGGAGGGTCACCCGTCGTTACATCTCTCCATCGACGATCCACATGAACCGAGGATTCCAGATGGGAGATAGTGCATTTATCGACGTTATGGTTAGTTACCTGTCATTCTTTTGGTTTTTATTTTATTTTGGACGTGTCATTTAAGACGTTAATTTTTACCTATTAGGCACAGCACGTCGATAGGGCCGAGGTGATACTTACAGGAGGAGATATGGATGGAGGATTGGACCTCATACATCAGATGCAGGGTCTTTTCCTTGACAAACGACAGCGAAGACATATGTCGTACGCTGATGTCCCCTCCTCCCACATGAGTGTCCCGTCGTCTTCGCGTGGTCGGACGCATGACCCTGGCCCGTCGTCTTCACGTGGTCGTACGTCACAGTACGGGGATGGTAGTTACTTTACACCGCCGGGGTTTGATCTCGGCTACGGCGATGGTGATGATGATGATGACGATGACGAGGAAACGCCTCCGTATCAGCCATTTGTGCAGGAGACACCGCCGTGACCCCAGCAGCGACGTCGCCGCCCTGAGCAGCCCGAAGCTCCTGTTGACCGTGGCCATCTGCACAGGAATAGACGACCACGTAGATATGGCACAGGAGGGCATTATATACCTTAGTTTTTATTTTCTGTATTTTTTTATCTAATTGGGACAACTGTAGAACTTTATTTGTGTTTCTTGCTGTTTTGTTTTTAAAATTACTTCCAAATACTTAAACAGGTACAACGACATACTACATCAAACAACAGATACAACGACTAAAACGTCAACGCCCACGTCCTCTCTGACTTTGTCTCCGACTTGAGCTGCTCTGATCCATTTCGTTGCGAATACGAGTTGTCTTTGGCCTACCCGGTCCTTTTCTTTCACGTTGGTCTTCATTATGGACAAGCAAAAAATCAGCAGGTTCCCAATGTCGCTCGTCATGCAGTGGATAAAACGTTCCCTGATATGACTGAAAATATGCTACTTTACTGTAGAAAGGAGCAATGAACTGTGTGCTACTAACATTCCATTGGCGGCACGCTGCCTGCGCATGAGAACATGGAATGAAATGTTGGTCCCATTTTCCACAAGTGCACGTTCTTCCTTGAATGTTCACCACGTGTTTTCTTTGAGTCACCGATGACGAAGTATACACCTCTGCTGTTTGTGCTCGCGGGTCAAATGCAGTTACAAAATGGCCGAACGAGGCATTTGACCAGTCACTATACATCCTCCACGCATAAGGAGACCATTCGGTTTCAGAACTCTGCATCGCCGCAGCTGACTGTTGGTACCTATCACGAAAGTATGCGGAACACCGATGGAAGCTGAAGTCGACTATTGCTTTTGGAGGCAGTAAGCGAGCCCCTTTGAAGACACCGTTAAGTGCTTCTGAGATGTTCGTCGTCATTGAACCACACCTAAGCCCACCATCGTAAGCAAATGTCCACTTTTCTCGATCAATAGCGCGCAACCAATCGTAACATTCTTTGCGTAGACTCTTAAGATGCTCCATTATCCGTTCGAATTTTTCAACCGTATGCGCCATCCCTGCTCTGTGGCACAATTTCTTTAGGTCACTGTCTTTGAACTCTTTGTTAAAATTTGAGACGACGTGACGCAAACAATAACGATGCACGCCGTTTGGAGACCTATAAGCGTCGAGCTGTTCTACTGCGGACAGTAAACCTGCAGTACAGTTCGTAGGTAACATAAACTTATTTTAGTAAAAAATAAAAAACCAACAACTTGATCTATTTTTAATTGAAAATACCTGGATGGCGATCTGAAATTAGGCATACCCCTTGTCCCTCCAATACATGAACATTGAGCAAGTTCAAGAACCATCTCCAAGAATGTAAGCTTTCCTCCCCAGTAACGATGGCAAACGCAAGTGGAAAAATTTTCTGATTTGCATCGAGTGCACATACAATCAACATTTTATGCTTGTACTTCGAATACAAGTGCGTACCGTCGACACAGACCACTCTACGACAATGCTTGAAGCCGTCAATGCAAGGTCTGAATGCCCAAAATACATATCCGAATTTTTTCACTCCAGACATGTCTTGAAGATGCCACCACTTCACCACCGTTCCGGGGTTGTATCGTTGCAACGCTTTCATGAATATAGGAAGCTGTTGGATTGACGTTTCCCAAGTACCATAAACAATCTCTTTTGCTCGCTTGAGTCCATGCCATGCTTGAATGTACGGAATATCGTACCCAAAGGTATCTTTTACGAGCTGTTGCACGTTTTTAGGTAAATACTGTGGGTCGTTCTTTACCGTTTGGATTAATATTCTCGCGATTTCAGTACGCGAAACATTTACGATGGGTGCTGGCCAACTCGTGCGTGAAGCATGTGTGCGGTCCACCGTATCTCGTCACCTTCCAAAAAAAATTTTTCGGTTTGAAGACTGCTCGCAGTGTCCAGTTACAATCGTCGTTGTGGTTGCATCTCACGCTCCATGCAGTTCTGTTACTTTCGGTCACGTGGTACTCACGTCTAACAACCCTCAAATGGTAATCGTTAACAGCACATTTTAATTGTTCTTTGCTATTAAACGTCATACCTACGTAAAATGCGGGATCGTCCGTGTCGTAAAAATCACCACCAGTTTCGCCCTCTTCTGTGGGAGCCATTTGATAAGAGGTATTAAACGGCACCGACTGGTATAATGCTCTATTCTCTTCTAGCTCACTTGGCATTGGTTCATCGTCATTTTCATCATCGGCATTTGCGGGATCTGGCAAATCGTCTAGTGCCCCACCCTCGTCATCGGCTTCAGAGTCACTGACGTCATCTTGGACGGCGTCGTGATCGATCTCAGGCTGCGCCACCGTCGAACTAATAGGAACACAACGGCTGCTCGAAGGTATATCTTCGTCAGGGGCAAACGAAATATTCGTCAATCCTTCAGTAACTGAAGCAATGTCAGGAAACGAAAAGCTCGGCGCGGGATTCGTGTACTCGTCGGGAGGATATACGTTGCGCTCGGACTGAACGATCTCGGTTGCCTCGACAAAGACCTCGATGTAATCGAGCTCGTTGTCGGGATCCAAGAAGTATGCCAGGTCGGCATCACTAGACAATAGCAGGAGATTATGATACAGTTGTGAGTGTTGATAGTACTCGTTCTTCGCACGAACGATTAAAAAGAAAGCATTGCTGTCGACAAAAGTCATGTCGTACAGCATACTAAGAAATTGCTCGAAATTGGTATCGCGACGAATTCGTCGATAACCGATGGGTTGAAGACTATACTGTATGGTGTTTGACCCGTGTATGATTTCACCGCCATAATAAACAACTATTTGAATTTTTCTAGACACCATATTGGATATGTATGAAATTGTATGAATTGAATTTCGAAAATTGAGCGGCTTTAAATAGGGGAAAAAGCCGCGTTATTAAACGCGTCGTCGCGTGCAATAGCCGCGACGCCGCGTCCATTAAACGCGACGGTGACCCATTATCGTATGGGCCGTCGTTAGTGGGTCGTTAGTGGTCGTAGTGGGTCGTTAGTGGGTTTAGTGGTGGGTGTTACTGTGTCTGGGTCAAACATCGCCCCTATTAACCGCGACGACGCGTCCAATAAGTGCGACGCGGGCCACATGCGGGCCAGGCCGGGCCCACCTGTATTTTCGCGATGGTTATTGATTTCCACGTCAGCGTCGCGGGCAATGGTTGCGTCGTCGCTTTTAATAGCCGCGTTTCACTCGATTTTATTAATTTCCACCAAATTAACCCTATTTTAGCTAATTTGGGTTCAAATTCCCCTATTTTAATTAAAAAGCCAAACCTGTCAGTACTTTGCACTTTTACTTCCACTTGATGTTCCATAATCTAGGTAATATACAAATCTCTTAAATATAAAATAACATTATATGCATTTATGTACACCAATAGAATATCATTTTCCTCTACAAACTGAAGATGGGTTGAAAATCAACAAGCACGTATCGACAAATCTCATCTAATTTTAATATACGATGGTGCTTGCGATACAACATAGTCAGATTCGCAACCCAAACTAATCATTCCACTTTCTAGGGTTAGTTACAACATAATTGAATCGAATGGAGATGGCGGTGCCTTCGATGCCAGTGCTGGCCGGAGTGGAGACATTAGGGCTCCGGATGGCGAATTAGGGGAAGCTGAAGAGGAAGGCGAGTGGAAGACGATGAAGGAGTACATAGATCTTGAGTACAAATCAGGGTAAGAAACTCGGTGATAATTTCAACTATGGGAAGATGAAGATGAAGTCCATTAATGGTGGGAGTGATGCAAAGTCAGTTAAGGAAGCTCAAAGATCAGATATTTCAGGGAGGAAATCTTGCGATGTTGAACCACGGAGGTTTTCCATTGATGGCGGTCGTATTTCATTTCGAGGAGCCGAGAGCTTCATGGGATGGGTACATGATAGCTAGCATATATGAAGATACCCTTTCCCAAGACAGTACGATCTTCGTTCACAGATTTGACAGAGCTCTTTTACAGTGTTTTCAATCTTTCACTACCAAAGAAAATCAATCCCATACTTACATAATTTGCTAATCTCAACAACACTGGAAAACAAACATATTAAACCAAACAGATATACTGACCTACTATTTTGAAGCTCAAATCGTCGATAATTTTTCTCAACTGTTGAGGATGTTGTATTTACTGTACAGACAGAGAATAACTCGTTTAGTTTGTTACTGCATAAAGAATAGGAGAAGGCACATAAGCAAATAAAGGACACGTGTACAAGCTATGAATGTGAATACTGACAAAGCAAACCTATACAGCTTATATAAAATGTTAGAAACAACGGTTGGCAAACCGGTTCCAGGTGAAAGGCCCACTAACATTTTTATTTAAAAATTGAACTAACAAACAAACTTATTGTCAACCGGAAAGATCCCGTGCCATTTCGTACTTATATATAGTGAAGATATATTATATTTAAATGAAAGCAACTACATGATTTTTTGTTTTCAGAATTTTACCCTCATTTTTTAGCAATTACTGTTTTATAATTAATTCTAGTATGTTTACTACACATGCGTAATGTAAACATTTTATATTATTAAATCTCTTTAAAAAAATAAAATTTAAACTAAAGATAAGATTATAATAAACTTAGTTATTAAGGGTAAACTGGTAAAAATACTTGACTGACCAATTGACAGTTTTTAGACCCCATAGGCTCTTAGTATGAGGGTATAGATGATATATTAATATGTTATCAAAAGCCTTGTAAATACGTATGCTGTGCGTAGCATTTTAACTTCTGTATTTGTAGCGACTCTCATTTTCTAATAAATTATTTGGCGGGTTTTCGCAACGAAAGTCTCGAAAAGTCTATTTTACAAAAACTTCTCTTAAAATAAAAGATAATACATAACGTAGTTTTCACGAAATCCCTTTTTACAAAGGCCTTAACCCCAAAATATAGAAACAAATCCTAACGTCAGTCCACAGGTCTTCATCCATGTACAGCCATGCCCTCAAAAGTGGGTGTAGTAACGCCGCCAGTCCGCCTAGCCTTAGTCTCGACGTTCCTCAAAGTCGGACTCAGTCGCACCTACAACACGTAAACACTGGGTGCTTTGCCCAGTAAGTGAAAATATGCATGAATAAGCGGGTACTCAATCCCGACCCCTTCATCTCACCATAAAATGCATGCTCGACTATTTTTTTTCGGCATCCCAACCTATCATATTCTCAACACATCACATCGGGGCCCTAGACTAGACTTGGCACCACACGTGCATAACAATGAGCTGTAGCCTACGCTAGTAATGTACCAGGTCGCTACTTCCGCAAATATCAGCTCCGCACCTCAAGCCACACGCACTGGACACTTACCGGCCTGACGCACCTGAGGGCCCATGCCACACGCACTGGCCACTCAAGCCATCTGTTGCACCTGAGTCACGCACCGGAGTCTCGTGCCAGCCTGTCGCACCTGAGTCACGCCCCAGGCCTCACGCATCGGAGTCTCGCGCCAGCCTGTCGTACTTGGGTCGACGTACTGCCTCGACGGTTTGCACCTCAGACTGCAGTCCAATGCATCCGAGTAGACGAGTCGATGACGCCCGTCTCCCGTCTAGCACCCTAGGACTAACCTCAATTCTACCATGAGTCGACGGCCGAAACCGATCGCATACTACCCCAATCGTTGACACTTTAAAGTGTCACCGTGTCAACACGGTCAATCACGCTGATATGAAATACATACATTGTGCAAATGACATGCAATTTTACTCACAAAACGTATTCTGCCCGAAATTGTATTGAGCATTCACATATCATATAAAACACATAATTCCACAAAACCACGTTAGCGCATACGTATCACGAAAATATTTACGTGTTGTAGATAAAAAATTTACCTATCTGATGTCATTGCTTTATTAGCTTAACAGCCTCGTGACTTCATGCTGTTTCGACCCTTTAGACACGATAATGTTATTATTCAGTGTGTTTGCTAAGTTGAATTGTCTATGTATCGAAAATGAGTATGTTTCGAAAATTTGGTTCGGAAATAAGTAAGGTTTGAAAATCGGTTCCGAAAATGATGTGTTTCGAAAATCGAGTCTGAAAATTGACATGTTTTGAAAATCCGTATGTTTCGAAAATTATTTTTGAAAGTGACCGAAAATCCATGTTTCGAAAATAATCTCGAAAGTCTTCGAAAATCTGTTTCGAAATTGACTTGTTGATAAAAAAAGTTATGTTACGAAAATAATCTTCGAAAGTCTTCGAAAATCCCTGTTTCGAAAATTATTTTCGAAAGACCTCAAAATCTGAATCGAAAACCTTATGTTGCGAAAATCTTACTTCGAAAATATTTCTCAATACTGGTTTGCGAAAACCTCACTCGAAAATCTTAAAAGCAATATTGTTTGTCATGTAACCAAGGTCTCCTTCGTTGCAAACATAGACTATAGTTCATAAAGTGAAATGTAATATTAAGATTCTATCACGAAACGGTTCCAAGTTAAACATTACATCAGGAGCAACATTTATAGAACTTGAACCCTAAACTGTAAAACCCGGACCCCGAACCCTAAACCTCAAAACCCGATCCCCAAACCATTTTTTATGCTTTTATCCTGTAGAAAATAAGATGTAGATCATATAACCAAATACATGTGGTGTAAACCCTAACCCCGAAATCATAAACCCTAAACTTAAAAACCATAAACACTAAACATATAAACCTTACTCTCAAAACTCAAATTGGTAATTGATAATCGACTCTATGTAACGCTTTACTGAATAATTGTACCACATTACTTGATGGGAAGCATTGGCAAAAATTGATATTCCCGCCAGTAGTCCTCTGAAATTCCCCACCAACAGTTCGAAAACATTAAATTAACGAGTTATTCACCAACATTGATTAACTTATTTTATCCAATGATAAAACAATACGATATTTTAATTTACATCTCATTGTATATTTTACAAATAGCCACACATTTATATTAACTTTAAAATATTTTAAAATTTTAAAAAATTATTAATATTAAATAATTAATTCAAATAAGCGCATTATAAATAACAATTAGCTAAATATTATCTTTTTAATCAATTCAGTATAGCATACTTACGAGCACAACTAGTACACAATATATTTTCATGGATTTACGACTAACATAAGAAGTAATGCATGCTGCTGCACATTTATCTCTGAAATAAACCCATTGCGGCATGATACTCGGCATAGGGTAACCTTCAGATAATGAACTTTGACGTAGTGATTATCATTAACATGACCGATTGCAATAGCAACATGAAGATACCATGGTGGCGGAGCAGACCAAAGTGGTAAGTATGTCAGACTACCTTTATTGCTTATAACATGCAATATCACATTATATTTCGAAGCAATCAAGACGCCCATATTAAGCATAGTCATCCAATGCTCATAGGGTGCAACACTACCCGACTCGAAGAATTTTGGCGAATAATAGATATTGAGCCATCCTTCAGCACAAACATGTCGATATATTGTAATTTATACATCTCCAACTCTTCAATTAAGGTACGTCCAATGATAATCCATTCATCTTCCTGAAGACCAATACATAAAGCTATTGCTCGAAAACCACAGTTTACATCAGATCTGACATCTTGCACTTCGCTGCTATAAGGTTGAAGTATAAATGGAATTGATGAATATATGGATGGAAAGAATATTGTTGGTCCGAAGAGTGATTGTACTTTGTTTTTTTAGAAAGCATCATCTCGATCGGTCACTGAATTTAGATAAATAGGTGAACAACTACGTCGATTGTTCTCGAATTGGCGCTGGACTTTTAGCTTTATGGGAGGGACGCCCACGAGTAATATGAATTTCTGGTTCACGAAGCAATGTTGTGGGTGGTGCAACTATCTCTCTTAACTTCCTCAAAGTACTGAGTTTCAGTTCTTGACTTCTTTTCTAATTAAGAATTAATCACTTGCAACTCAATATCACAACATAACTGGTCTAGTTCTAGAAACGTGCAAGGTGAAAGGTCAAGTTTCCTTCCAAACTCGTCAGCATCTAATGGGAAGATTGGCCTTTACCGAAATACATTACCTTCTCATGTGCACATGGCAGTCCATGACTTGTACGAAGCTGGCATCCACAATTTTCAGAAACAAATTCAGCTTCTTTACATCGTTCAAATTTCTTAAATTTTTGTACAAGAGCATGAATTGAAACGTAACCACACAATTCTTCATAGATGCTCGCTGAATCTATGGCGAATGAGAATATTGCTTTGTTCAATACTTGCTTTAATAGCTGTTACTTGAGACCCGAACTTCTCAATCTACGGCCAACAACCCAATAGAAAGCCAAGCGAGACACATATTTAATGATCTGTATGGGCGGCGAATCAAGGATGCCGACCTTGATCAATATCATTTTAATGAAACCTAACCCCCTTCCTATTCCGTCTTGTCCCGAATCTCCGGAAGAAATATAATGAATATCAAAACCTTGTTCACTCGCTGAGGCTCTTTGCATCCATGGCTGAATGGTTAAAGTGTCCAACCTAATAAAGGGGAAAATTCGTAGGTTCGATTCCCGCTGGATGCACTTGGAACGTTCAGTTCAATGACTGCCTGCTGAATAAAAGCAATGTCCAACCATTTTAACTTAGCGTGCTGGCTCTCTACTCTATTTGTTGTGAGATTTCCGAAGTTAAGAAATTTTTCGGTCCAAGCAGATACAAACATCTCCTTGTAAGGCGTCAACCAACGATTATATAGATAATTAAGTGCACCTGAATTAAACAAGCTTATCTAAGTTAATTTATAAATATTTTATCATACAAAATATACTTTCAAGAATACCAAGAAAATCGAGTAATGTTGCTTCAGGATGTGCCAAGTTGGACAAGTACGTTGCATCTGTTTCAGATTCAACCAATGTTGTCCATGCCTTAGAAAACAAATTCCATGCTTTACTTGATGTTAATGAAGCTCCGCACTTCTTCATAATACTTCGATAAATGTGCCATCTGCAGAGTAACTCATTAGCTTCCGAAAAAATGTTGTTGCATGCTTTTAGTAAAGCCAACTCACTATCTGTGACAATAACACGTGGAGAACGAGCGCATCCATCCATCATCAATTTAGGACAATTTAACGTCCAATTATGGTTGGCCTCCTTCTCTTTATCCATTAGAACGAATGCTATGCAGAAGGTCATATTAGTGGATGTTACGCCAAATCCCTGAGAACACTAATGGAACAGTAACTGATAATAATCGGGTTCTTAGCCCTAAAACTAATGAACAATCGGGTAGCACATCTCGGGTGAATGATCCAGAGGATAAATCGATGTCTGTTTCACATTTTGAAAGGAGTGTGCCGACCAATAAAACAGTGAATCATAAACCTAACAATGTTTGGGACTCGTTTGACATCTCGAAACTCAGGAACTCAGGACATAAGCTGGAATTTGTTGAACCTGTTATGGCCGGGGATATGGTTGTGGGTAAAATTGATATGGAGGAGGTGCGGGATGAGGTGGAGTATTGGAACTCAGCTCTCCTATGTTATGTGTTAGGAGCTAACCCTCCCTATACTGTTATGAGTGGATTCTTGTCCAGACTATGGAAAGATTCTGGTCTACAACGGATCTTGCAAGTTAGGAAGGGCCTATTTCTGGTGAAATTTGATTCGGTGGAGGCCAGGGATGACATACTGCAATTAGGTGTGCTTCATTTTGATGGTAAACCGGTTATAGTTTCTCCCTGGACTGCTGAGACTCAGTTTAGCAAGATTGATGTGGATCGTGCCCCAATTTGGGTCCAGTTCCCGCAGTTGGATTTGAAGTATTGGGGAGCAAAGACGTTGAGTAGACTGGCTAGCCTCCTAGGTACCCCGATCATGGCTGATAGGTGTACTATGCAGAAGGATCGAGTTCAGTATGCTCGAGTGCTTGTTGAGGTTGAACTCAATAAAGGGATGAAGGATGTTATCCACTTTGTTAATGAGTATGACATAGTGGTGGAACAGAGTGTTGTGTATGAATGGAAGCCGGTTAAGTGTTCGGAGTGTGGTATGTTTGGGCATGAGAAGGACAGCTGTAAAAAAAAGGAAGGGGTACAACAAGTGCAATCCAAACCAGGATGGCAGAAAAGAAAACCTGCAAAGAATGATACTGAGACTATTGCGGTGGTGCAGACAACTGAGGAAGACCCTGAGTCAGGAGTCAATACCACTGAGGAGGGGGTCCCAAATGCTGAGGAATGGCTTACTGTGGGGAACAAAAAGCAGGGACAGAAAATGTCTGATGGCATCCAACACCCTTCCAAGCAGAGGGGATCAGGGTTGCCTCATGGATAAGGCTGCATTATGGAATGTCAGGGGCCTGAACAGGCCTAATAAGCAGAAGGAGGTTGCTCTGTTCTGCAGAAAGTTCGCTTTAGAGTTATTTTGTCTTGTGGAAACTAAAATAAAACAAGAGAAGTTACAGAACTGTATGAGGTCTATGTTTGAGGGTTGGGAAGTTGTGACAAATCTGGCCTGTGATCCTAATGGGAGAATGGTGCTGGTATGGAAGAGTGCGAGCTATGAAGTATGGGTTGTGCACATGACTGACCAGCTTATACATACTGAAGTTAGCTACAAGGGGGAGAGGTTCTACATGACTTGTGTGTATGCTAGGAATACTATTAGGGAAAGGGGCCAATTGTGGCATGATCTATGTTCTCTACATCCTACTGTTAATCTCCCTTGGATTGTGTGGGGAGATTTTAACAACATTCTTAGGGTGGAGGATCGAATTGGGGGAAACCAAGTACAAGTGAGGGAGGTAGAGGACTTTAAAGCCTGTGTGGACTTCTGTGCTCTTGAGAGTATGAGGTGGAAAGGGTGTAGATATACGTGGACTAATAAGCAACAAGAGGGTGCTAGGGTATGGAGCAAACTTGACTGGGTGTTCATAAATGGTGCGTGGATTCAAAAACATGTGGAGGTGGAAGCAAACTTTCTCGTGGAGGGGATGTCTGATCACTCTCCCATACTTATATCTAATAGGCTTGGGACTCCTCCTCGTACTAAAGCTTTTAAATTTTTCAACATGTGGGCATTGGCTCCTCAGTTTTTAGGGACTGTTAAGGAGCAGTGGGATCATCCTTTTGAGGGCTCCAAGATGTGGTGTGTAGCTCAGAAGCTTCATTTGCTTAGGAGGCATTTGATGCTCCTAAACAAAAGTGTGTTCCCTGACATTGTAAATAGGACTGAGCAACAAAGGATCAAACTTGCAGAAATACAAGGGAGAGTACAGGATGACCCTTTGAATGCTGCACTGCTTAGAGAGGAACATGAGGCTTCCCAGGCATTTGAGTTCCTGAGTGTGGCCTCCTCCAAGTACCTTGCCCAAAAAGCTAAGGCTAAATGGCTTGAGCATGGGGATCATAACTCCAAGTTCTTCCATGCGGCTATAAAGCAAAGAATATACAGAAATAGGATCACATCCTTACAGGCTGTGGATTCTGGGATGGTGATTGACAATCCTGGTGCTGTTATTGACCAGTTTCTGGAACATTACCATTTGATACTTGGTCAGAGTGGTTCCTTGTCTGAGCAGATGCAGAATGAAGCTGTTCAGCTTGGTCATTGCTTGACTGTAGAGGAGCAGATTGGGTTGATTCGACCTTTCACTGGTAAGGATGTTAAAGAGGCCATGTGGTCTATGAATGAGCATAAAGCCCCTGGCCCGGATGGGTATAGCAGTGGGTTTTTCAAGAGTGCCTGGCCAGTGGTAGGAGAGGAGGTCACTGCAGCTATACTGGATTTTTTTCAAAATGGCCGCATGCTCAAGCAACTCAATAGCACCATACTTGCTATGGTGCCTAAGAAGGATCACCCCTCCACTGTCATTGATTTTAGGCCAATTGCTTGTTGCAACATCTTGTACAAATGTATCTCCAAGATGCTTTGCTCGAGATTGAGAGAGGTGCTCCCTACTCTAGTACATGAGAATCAGAGTGCATTTGTTCAAGGCCGTTCCATCATCCACAATATATTGGTTAGTCAAGAATTGAAAGACATTATAAGAGGAAAAACACTTCACCTAGGTGTGTGATGAAGATTGATTTGAGAAAAGCTTATGACTCGGTTAGTTGGACTTCTTTGGAGTGTTTGCTGCATAAGTTACATTTTCCTCCCAAGTTCATTGGATGGGTTATGCAATGTGTAACCACTGTTAGCTTTGCTATCTCTCTAAATGGGGGCACTCATGGGAGAATTATAGGCAAGAGGGGCTTAAGGCAAGGAGACCCCCTCTCACCTCTACTTTTTGTGCTGGTGATGGAGTATCTTACCAGGAGTTTGCAACTGGCATCTTGCTCTGACTGTTTTAGGTTCCATCCTATGTGTAAGAGGTTGAAGCTTATCAATTTGTGTTTTGCAGATGACTTATTGATATTTTGTAAAGCCACAAGGGGTTCTGTCCAAGCTGTGATGAGGGCATTGTCCCATTTTTCTGCTGTGTCTGGGTTGTGTGCCAACACGAATAAGTCTAACCTGTATGTTGCTGGGATTTCAGAAGCACAGGAGTTGGAGTTGCAAAGGATAACCGGGTTTGTGGTAGGTGAGTATCCCATGAGGTATTTGGGGGTTCCCCTTTCTCCATCCAAGTGGAGTAAGATTGACTGTCAAATGCTTGTGGATAAAATAGTGGCGAGAGTCAGGAGTTGGACTGCTCGGGCTTTATCATATGCTGGGAGGATTACGCTCATTAATGCTGTGTTGTCTTCTATGTACAATTACTGGGGAACCATATTCTTTCTTCCCAAAGGAGTGATCAAAGAGGTGGACAAGGTGTGTAAGAAGTTTCTGTGGGGAGAGTCTGAAAAGGGCAAAGCTGTGCCTTTGGTTAAATGGGAGAAGGTTTGTCTATCAAAGACACAAGGTGGGCTGAGTATTAAAAACTGCTATGTATGGAATCTTGCAAGCATTGGTAAGCAAATATGGCACTTGGCTTTGAAAACAGATGTGCTTTGGGTGAAGTGGTTGCATGAAATATATATGAAAGATGAGATCTTCTGGGATTATGTACCACCCGCGGACTGTAGTTGGCATTGGAGGAAGCTACATAAGTATAAGGAGATGTTTAAGGATGGATATGTGGGGAATAGGTGGAGGTTTTCTGCAGATGGCTGCTACACCCTTGCTTCAGGGTATGCTTTTCTCACAGCTGCAGCTCCTAGCTGCCGTGTGAGCTCGGCTGTTTGGAATCGATATAATGTTCCAAAGCACAGCTTTATCCTCTGGTTGGTGGCTCAAAAACGTGTACTTACCAGGGATAGGATCTTGGCCTGGGGAATTCAGGTGATGAACCGGGAATGTGTGCTATGTGAGTGTGAGGTGGAGTCTGTAGAGCATTTATTCTTTGACTGCTACTTTAGTAGGACTGTTTTGAGGTTGGTAGAGTTGTGGTTGGAGATTGGTATGATACCGAAGCAGTTTGGTGATTGGCGAAGTTGGATGATATGCTTGGGGAAGAGAAAGAATATGCGGGATAGGCTCTTGCTAGCTTGGAACGCGGCGGTGGTGTATTATATATGGGCGGAGAGGAATGGTCGGATGCATGGAGGGCCCAAACTGGAAGCTGAGGGATTATTTCGAAGGCTGGCTAGTGTGATGCGTGTGAGAATATCAGTATGTTGCCGTGCAAGGGTCAATAGCTCGGCGAGTATGCTTTATCATCATTCTACACGTTTTAGAGCGTAGCGTTTGTATGGGGTGTGTGGGAATGGTGTGGTGATGTGAAAAAACTTGTTTTGTGTGGTAATGAATAGTATTCGTACCAAAAAAAAAATATAATACATAAATTTAATTATATTTTCGTTATAAATATTATATAAATTATAGTTTTATATATTATTTGTATTAATTTAATATTATTTAATCTATATTTAATATTATTTTAATATTATTTAAATTATAATTTAATATTATATATATTATAATATATATATATATAGAAGGCGGGGCGGGCGGGGATCCCCGCGGGGATAAAAACTCGGGGATTCCCCGCCCCTTTCGGGGCGGATCCCCGCCCCACTGCCATACCTACATATGATGGTCAACGTCCAACAATTACTTGATGTTGATGTTCCCTTTAGTTCAAACGGACAACCAACCTTTCTTGTGCCGGTATTTCTTGTTGCTTTTGTAGATACCACCACAGTCGCATTGAATATAATTTCCGAACACTTTCCACCAGAGTAAGTGCTTGATCTTTTAATGACAATTACGTAGCCAAGACACGTTCTCATATTTTGCACCCAATAAATTGAATCTTCTCGAGAATCGAACACCTAAAAATTAAATTATTCTTTAGAAACTAAAAAAGCACATATATATAATAATAATAATAATAACAGTAATAATATATATGTATGTACATAATAACTGATGAAATATATACCTATTCAGTGAAGCAAGTCACATCAGCAATTGTATCATCACTTTTTCGATGTTCATCATCTTCTATTATTTCGTAAATGTCGTTAACCTTAATACGCACAAGAAATATGTGAGAAAATAAATAATAAAATAAATAAGAATATATACGAGATGAAAAGTACTATAAATTCAAGTGCTAAGTTATCAATTACCGGGTATCAAGTTAGCGTTGAATAGGCTTTGTGTCTATTGGGACAACTCAAATCCGCGACCGAACATGTCTCGCATCACCTTTTACCTTGAAAGAAATACAGTATACGGCTCGCACTACCTACTAGCTCGCACTTATCTCAATCGCGAAGCTCTTACTCCTTGAAAGGATCCATCGAAATCTTCTACTAGAACTCGTTTATGTGGCTCTTGTATGTAGATCTAGCTCCTATTTATGATGTCGGGGCATGCACCAAACTTGTTTAGAATCCTCCATCGTAAGGTAATTTTCCTATGTGATTGGATCCTCGTATAGCTGAAAGTTTGGGCCGCAGCCCATGGTCCAGCCCGGCCCGACCCGATAAAAACCGGGTTTGGGCCTAAATTTCATCAGCCCGAAAAATAATCGGACCCATTGGCCCCATTAGGCCCGGCGGGCTAATGGGACACGGGCCAAAAAACCCCCCAAACCCGGCCAGTTAGTTTTATGTATTTTTTTACTTTTCTATATATAATATTTATAAAATTCAATTATAATATTTTTACAATTCAATTTGATATGTAAAAAATAATCTTTTTGATAGATTTATGGGATATAAAATTCTTATAACTATATATTTGTAATATTAGGTATAATAATTGTTAGGTCCTTTTTTATCCAACCTAGATCGAATCTACGAAGAACAGATTGTAAATCTAACGAATTAGAAAGCTAAAGATCGAGAATTAAGTTTTGGAGAGAAATGACTTGGAGCTCAACCAAGGGTTTGGTGCTAATTTCCCTCTAAACATTCTAATTGTCGTATTTCGATTCGAAAACTATGCAAAGCGCACTCCTAATTTTCTTAGGAGTCCACTTATATATACCACATATTGTGGTATATTTGCACAAGTAGTCCTATAATATGACTAATTACAATTCACTCGAAGACTATTAATTTGCATAGCCAGACACTATAACTATATTAATTGAATACAATAAAATAGTTCCAACAATCTCCCCCTTTGTATTCAATTTCCAATATAGCGCGGGTTATCTTCGTCTTGTAAAGGGAAAGAGTCCTCGAAATCTCCTCTTCAGAAAATCTTCAAGCTCACCCAGTCTTCTAGGCATCGACTTTTTCTTCGAATCTTCTTTTGAAGTTCTTCTCTTAAATGTCGTAAGATGTACGAAGTTCTTGCCGGATTTTGGAAAGTCCGCTTTCCATTTCTCCCGTTGAAGCACACGAAACTCGAAACTCCCCTTATTTGGGTCAACCTTGTGTTGAGATTGGGGAGTCCGATGTGAGGTTTGGAGAGGTGGACATGGTTGGCAACTTCGGTCGTTGATGATGCTTGAATCACTTGTCGTTCGGTCATCGGTCCTTGCTTCTTCTTCCGGAAGCAAGGGGCTTGAGAAAGTCGAGGAGAGGGCTCGGGGTTTAGCCATCTTCCCCGTTTCGCCAGATTCGTCTTCTCCTAATGGAAGTTGTCTGGTTCGGCCTCGAAGAAGCTTCTCTAGTTCCAGAAGAAGGTAGGCCGTCTCTTTCTTTCGCTAAATCTTCGAGAGTAGAGTTCGAAGTGATGGTTGGAAGATCTTCTTGAAAAGCGTCCACTTCACACACTTGAAATCAATAAAAAGCTCCCCCGAGGATTTAGTCGTTTAAAAAGATTCAAGGAGATTTCATGATTCTAAAGTACACTCTAAAAGTGTAAACTCATGATTCTAAAGTACACTCTAAAAGTGTAAACATGAATTATAACCATTAAAATTACTCCCCCTTAAATTCATATTACTCCTCTCAATTCATGCTTATCCGAAACATATAATGGAGTAATTTCAAAATAATAGAGTAATTTTTCATTTTTTTCATTCTCCGCCTTAATTCATGATTTCGCCCACTAAGAATCATGACCCCCCCCCCCCCTCAAATAGTGTGCATATAGAGCCCGTTTGGGTAGCGGGATGGGATTAGATGGTATTAGTTTAAGTTGGGTTTAGATAACGGAGGGTATGAGCTTTTTAAGGTGTTTGGTTGATGGGATTAAGTAATGATGTATGAGATGTTTGGTAGATGGATTTAGACTGTACTAGGTTTAATCATATTTAATTATAATTTTATCCTTACTTTGTATCGCTGAAGTCCAACAAAGTTAATCATCGAAATAAAACCACACATCGATCGACCTATTCCATTGATGCATCTGTGTAAGCTCATAAAATTATATTCTTTATCAAAACACAAACATCGTTGAAAAAAAATCAAATCACACACATGAGTGGCTCTGCTCCTCACCGGCGCCACGTGGAACATCGTGGCCTCTATCTTGATCGAGGGGCGCTGGTCTTGGCCCAAGCCACCGTCAGGGACACCGACGATTTGAATCCCCATGAGGAGGAGGGCGGCGGCGATTTGAGTGCTTCTTCCGAGCTACTGACATTAATTATTCTTGGAAGTCTACGATGATCTCTAATTGGATAAAAATCATTGCTTTTCAATGCTTTCTTTGTTGTAAGAAAGTGCAGATTTTTTAAAAAATTTTGCGTACAAATTAATAAGCCATCTTTGATTTAGAAGAGAGAAAAAACTAAACTTTCCCTCAGTCCTTCAAACTAATTCTTGATTCAGCGGAGACCTTCGAGTCAATTCGTCCACTTCGACACCCTACGTCAAAGCCAGGTGACGTCAGCACACTTGAATCCATGGCGTCTCCTTCGAGAATCCTAATCACCTGTAGAGAGAGAGGGAGGGAGAGAGAGAGAGAGAGAGGACAGCAAGTTGGTGGAGAAAGAGGAATAGGAATTTTAAGTGGGAGGCTGCGAGAGGGTAATGGGTAAATTAGGAAATTAATATTGAACAAAGGGATAGAATTGTCACCAGAAGAAAGTATTATTTAACGGGACGTGAGGAGGCTGAATTAGATAATACCCAATTGAGGGTATTAAGGAGGTATTATTTAATTCTCCCCTTTAAATAATAATCCCAACCAAACACCACTTAAGTTAATCGCAACCCTCCTAATCCTCCTAAAACCCCCCAACCAAACACACTCGTGTTTAACAATTTCGCAAAGATATATATATTCACCAAGATATGCATATGAGAATGTAACACATGAAACAACGAGTTGAAACGCATATAATCTTTTTAGCATATATGCATGAACTCGTAAGCATGCATATGAAAATTTGTGTAACCATATAAGCAAGAAATATTTCGCTTTTAAACAAGTCTGTGCCAATGCATGTGCAAATACATTTGAAAATTTGTGAAATCTTTCATGCATAAGAAAATAAAAAGTAAACATAAATGCAAATATACAAGAAAAAAATGCATCAAAAATGTAAAAAAATATGCAAAGAAAAATAAAAGTAAGGAAAAATTTGAAACAAGACTATACGATTTTTATATTTATTATTATTATTATTTTTTTTTTATTTTGGGGTCAGATTACGTAACTTTGATCATGTCCCGCAAATATTTCACATGACACATAGAATAATAATTTGCCGTCAAGTCATGTCGTCAAACTAAAGTCCTAAGTTCATAGAGTGATCCATTTCGACAACTCTCACGAGGTTCGCTCTAGCTCAATTATTTTTATCATGGGATTTATATACTAGATATATCACTCATGTCAACACAAGCAAAATTATATCAATTAACCTGCTATCAAGGCGCTTTTAATCATTTCACCGAGCGAGAGACCGTCGATTTGGAATCAAAGGGACTTAGGGATTTAGTATTTTGGTTCTGACTTAGAAGGGAAGGAAAATATTTAGGAATCGTGGACTAAAGATCTTCTTCCTTTTCTTCGTCGTCCTCTTCACTGGTATTTTCGTTTCCATCCTTAAACTTTTTCATATTATTCTACACTTGCTCAAGCTGAAGCTCCGCTTCTCTACGAGGCTGAGAGAATATCTAAGGCGAAGTTCTTCTTGTTGGTTCTCGGGTTGATACCGTGCTCCTCTTCTTTTAATCCCTAAAGAGGTGTTCACAGTTATGGAATTCGAACCCAAGGCCGTGCTCCTCTTCTCGTTGTCTCGATATACGACCGGATTATCGTTGGAGAAGTTCACTTCGTGGTGCTCCTCTTCCAGTCGTTCTGACGAGTATACGAGATTATCAAAGGAGAAGTTCACAGCAAGATCCGTGCCTTCTTCTTATGATTCTAGAAGATTTCAATAATTAGGAAGGCAAGTTCTTTTGGACTATTTATTGTGCGTTGAGCATTCGTCTTGTGCGTTTTCCACCCCTTTTGTCATCATTTTCTTCTTTTTCTTTCGTTGCCTTTTTCTCCCCCTCCTTTAATCGTTTATGCAACCCTCCAAAATTTATGAATTACGGTTGAAGGCTTTATCGGGATACAAATGAAGAAAGGGATATGGAGAAGGCTCAAAAGGGATGACTAGAGGAATAATTCCAAGGATGATTTTTGATTTTGGCCAAGTGAGGAATTTCGTACGTGCCCTAATCATTTTCCTAACAATCTAACGCAAGGCGAGTATGAGGCCAAGAAATACAAGTTAAGACAAGCATTTGATGTGTGACTCGCTCAAGGATAAATTCCCAAAAAATATAAGGCTCAAAATCTCAAATATATGATGTGCCTGTGTGTCTAGTGGAACAAACTTCAGACAAAAGAATGCGACTAGGCAGACAATATTAAACAAATAACCAGTCATATATCAATGGAAGATTTTTGTGAACAAATCAAAGTAGATCGAGTAATCGTCACTCCCCATTTTTCTTGTTTATTTAATTTTGTTTTTCAAAACAATGCATGAAAAGAAAAAAAAAATTATTTAAGGAAGAAAAAAAATGAAGATGCATGAAAAAAATAAAAAAATAAATAAAAAATGCATGATTGGTTTTTTTAATTTTTATTATTATTATTAATTATTATTATTATTATTATTATTTTATACCTATATGCGTAAAATGCATGATAAATTTTTGAAAAAAAAAATTGGCACTTAACATTTCAGCTCAGATGCATAATGTACCAAATTGTAATCCCTAAGAAAATTAATAGTGACTCATCCTAAAAATATAGCACGTTTAGAAAAAAAATGAGTAAGGAATTTTGTCTTCGAGTTTGTCGCTTAGGTAGGGATTTCTTATAGTTGCTCTGCCGCTCGCCTTGATCATGTATGTGGAGCAACTATCATCAGAGTACCATACATGAGGGAAATATGCAAAACTATTGGGACTTTGGTACCCATTGTCGTATGGGTCCTCCCTTATTAGCAGAAAACGAGTTAGTCGTAAATCGTGTAAAATTAGATGCCGTCTTAGGAGTCCATATTTGACTAGGACTTTGTGACTTGATATCCGACTTAGGAATCCATTTTTGCTTGATTTACACGGATAAGTAATTCTAGCATGTGAATATGTGCTCCTAGAATGTGTACTTGTAAAGGTGATCTCGTTACCTAGTCGTAATAAATAGAATACGAACATTGACTGGATACTTCATGTAAGAATACGAGCAAATAGAATGATAAGCATGTAAATTAGAAGTGTCGTAATTCCTAAGTGGAGAATGCACATTTTTCACATAATGATTATAAAAATTTCGAAAATTATGTTCAAGTCTAGGCTTTTTAAGTGAAAAATTATAGAATCATTTGAAACACACGATGAAGTTTGTGCGCTAGAACTTGAATTATTTTCGTGAAAAAATTTCTTTTTGGAGGAAGAGCCACTTTCAAAGTTTGTACTTCTAAAATTGATAGGCTTTAACGAACATGTAGACAGCTTTAAAGATTGGAGTATTTGATCTATTGGCGCTCAAAGGCTCTTTTTTCTTTCTTAACCTGCTTAAATATTAGCTTTTCTTGTGAGGAAGCTTTGAGATTAGATATTTCTAATAAAAGCGCAATCTTTTCTGCTTCAAAATTTTTTCTTTCCGTTTCTAATATAGAACTTAAATCCTCTATTTTCTTAAGAATAGGAGGTATATCGACGGAAGAAGAATTTTCAGAATGACGAGATTTTGCTTCCTCGGTCTTAGAAGTCGCAAGAAGATCTTCTAATTGTTTAATCTTAAAGTATAGCTTCGCACGTTCTTCACCTAAGAAAGCATAGTTATTTAGAGCCGTATGCTTTTCGGCTTCACAGGCACTTAAGTTCTTTGTTAGTTCACTAATCCTAGAATTAGATTTTTCTAATTGTGCTTCAAGATTAGCAACTTTCTCATTCGCATTCGACAATCTACAATTAAGGCTACATTTCTCATCTAAGCTCTTAACTAAACAATTATAGTTGTTGGCTAGCCTGTTCTCTAATTCTTTTATTATCGAACTGTGCTTCTCTAAGGGAATATTCTTAGTCTTGCTAATATTGGGCCTCTTAGATTAGTCTTCTATTTTCGCATTAGAGCTCCTAAGCTTAGATTCGAGACTAGCTATTTCCTCCTTAAACTTTGTTAATTCGTCCTCTAACTTTCTTGTATTTTTCCGCTCATTTTTCATGTTTTTTTTGGAAAAGAAGTTATCATTACCACAATAAACCACGAACGTTCAGTGCATGCCTCATATTGTCCACAATTCTACCCACACAAAACTACAAAGCAGTTGGTGTAAAAATTCTTGTTCGTCCCGCTTAGTAGATGAGATCCTCAAGCTCGTTATATGTTCAGTCGCTGCTCTCTTAATTGCTCTCATCACATATTCTTCCGATCGTGCTTCCTCCCCATGAAGCCTTCTATTGCGTTCCTGCCAGATCATATATATCATAGCAGTGATCACCATGATCTTCACTTTACAGATCTTATGCTTTCGCTTCCCAGGTTTTTTAGTGATCGCTTTACTCCCTCTAATTCATCTGGAATCCTTGTCTTGATCCAACCCTGTATCACCTCTTTCACATGTTTACTGAAACCACATCGCAAGAATAAATGCTGTATATTTTCCTCTGCATCCCTGCACAAGAGGCATTTCGTATCAGGGACCATCATACCCCACCTCTGTAGTCGATCCCTAGTCAAATTCTTCCTTGGGCTATCAACCAGAGCATTACCGCATGTTTAGGCATAGACCATCTGTTCCATACAGCATCAGCTAGCTCAAACTACACTGCTCTATTTCGGCCCAACCAGTTGTATGCCAAATTGACTATGTATTGCCCAAATTCATGAGCCATCCACCTTCCCTGCTCACAGCCCTGTCTGAACATCTCTTTTATCTTGTTCAATTTCCTCCATGTCCAACTGCAATCATTAGGCACAGTGTGCGTCCAAAAATCCCCACCCCGCAAGTATACTCCATCCAGCCGTCTGATCTGGAGACAGTCCTTCTTCCCGGCAATATCCCACATTAGCCTTCCTATGCAGGCATAATTCCAATCTCCATAGTTCTTTATATTCAAGCCGCCACAGCTCTTCCTCCTACACACCAAATCCCAAGAGGCCAATGCTTGCATTTTGCCCCTCTCCTTCCCCCACAGAAATTCTCTGCATTTTTTATCAACCATCTTTACCACACTGTGTGGCAGTACAAACATTGATCCCCAATAATTGTGTAGAGATAATAGCACTGAGTTAATGAGGCAGCATCTTCCTGTATATGAGAGATGCCTAGTGGTCCAACAAGTTATTCTCTTCACAATCCTGTCCACCAAATCCTGGCAATCTGTCCTGCTCCATTTGGTGGGGGAGATGGGCACACCCAAGTACCTCATTGGAAACTTCCCTTCCACATATCCTGTCAGATCAACCAGATTCTGTCTAGCATTACCCTTCACACCAGCTATCTAGATATGTGATTTATTGTTTAGCCTCCAAGCCAGTAGTATTATGAAACTGGTGCAGACTTTCCATAATCAGATTAATAGAGCTGTGGTGGCCTTTGCACATAATGATCAAGTCATCTGCAAAGCAGAGGTTCGCCATCTTCTATTGTTTACATAAGGGATGGCATCTGAATTCTTTTCCATCTGCTACAACTTTGAGCTGCCTGGTTAGGTATTCCATAACCAATACAAACAGCAGAGGGGACATGGATCCCCTTGCCTTATCCCACGAGCCCCTTTAATATTCCCTTCCAATGCTCCATTGATAGAGATTTGGTAGGGGACTCTTGTCATACATTCCTCAATCCAGGCCATCATTCGAACGGGGAAGTTCATTTTCTGCAGCAAGCTGATGATGAGTTTCCATTCGAGCATATCATAGGCCTTCTTTAGGTCAATTTTCATTAGGCAACGAGGTGACACTACTCCTCTTCTGTACAACCTTAACAGTTCCTGGGTGATAAGAACGTTGTGGCCTATTCTCCCTGGTACCCCCTGATTATCCTGGACCAACTTAGGCAACACTAGTCTGATCCTTGAGCATATCAGTTTTGCAACACATTTGTAAATAGTATTGCAGCATGAAATAGGTCTGTAATCTCTTGCATAACTGGGGTGAGCAACTTTGGGGATCAATGTAATAGTAGTTTTGTTGAGAGCTTTCATCAGGTGGCCTTTCTGGAAAAAATTCTGTATAACTTGAGTGATATCCCCCTACCACCAACCATGTCTTCTCATTTTTCATGTTACCATATCTAGTTTGTAAAGATTCTAACATGTTAAACAATATAGAGTTAGAAATCACTGCCTCCTTAGAGGATGTGTTAGTTTCATCTTCGTGTGCGTGCGTCTTTTGTTCGGGATTTTTAGTCTCTTGCTTCTTTGAGCGTGACTTGGTCTTTGTGGACTCTTCTTTAACTCCTTCTCAATTAATCGTAGTTGACGCCCAAACTCCTTCAGTTGTTCATCAATGTCGGAGCTAAAGTCGTCGGAGTTAGTGTCATCAGATCGAGTAATTGAGTAGGTGTCCATTTTGGTTTTTAAAATTTTTATTTATTTGTTTTTTACAATTTTGTTGGATATTTGGATCGTAACGTGTTTTGTGATTTGGATTATTATATTTTTTTTAATACTGATTAAAATATTTGGCTTTCAAAGCTTCAGTTTCGAAAAGATTTTGGTTTTTAAAGTTTGATTTAAAAATTTTATAGTATATACCAAAAGCTTTTTCTATAATATGCCGGTAGAAGGTTACTGTTTTCGATCGAAAAAATTTTATTAAAAGTTTTTTGAGTGAATATGTGGAGCACTGTTTTCGATTGTTAAGTTTTTCGACGAGGTACTGTTTTTAGAAAATAGTTTTGAATTTCAAACAGTACGTATAGTTTTACGATCGTAAAAGTTTTGTGATTTGAGAAAACGTCGTCATTTTGAGACTTTAATATCGAAACCTTTGAAATCAATTTTTTTTCGATCGCAAAAGGTTTTAATAAATTAAGACTTACATTATTATTGATGGAGAACAAAATTTTATGAAAATGCACCATTTCCAAGATTTTTTTTCCGGCCTCAAAGGAGGTGCAAATAGTAGCACTCATTATTACAATTCAATATATATAGTTTAAAATTATATTTTAAATGTAACGATATTTATAATTTTTGTCAATTATAAAGATAAAATTTGAGTATTCGAATATTCGATTCGAATATTTCCGAATACGAATAAGAATCGAGTTTATGATTCGATTAAATCTTCGAATATTCGTATTCGTATTCGATTGTCATCCGAATATGAATAGAATATTATGGTATTCGACTCGATTCGATTCGTTTGCAACCCTACCTCTTTTATGTTCCACATTACAGAAACACTGTTTTGTTTGGGTTGTAAGTTTGAATGCTCAGTACTTTGCAATAGAACTAGGACAGATATGTTTGAAAAGGGGACTTAATTGGGCCTTGGAGAATCGAAAGCCCAAAGGTAAAGCCCAACATATGTGACGATGTGGCCCAAACTGAGAAGGAAGCAGTCAACACTACATAGCGTTGACTCGAAAATGCCAGCCATTAAATCAAAAAGTAGGGATGGCAATGGGTCGGGTCAAACCCGGACCCGCCAAAACCACCCCTAATGGGGCGGGTATTTTTTCAATTATCGGGTAACAGGGCGGATTACAGGTCCTAACGGGCTTAACCCTGCCGGGTCTGGGGCGGGTCTCGGGTCCGGCCAACCCCGCCCCGAAGCCCGACCCGGAACCCGCCCCGGTATATATTTATATATAAAATTTATTGATTAGTTATATATATACAAATAAATAAAGATGTTTTAATTATTATCAAAGATCTATGTGGTCCAATGGATGAATATTTGGTTTAACATAGTGGAGATCATGGGTTAAATCCCCAAATCTGTATTGTTTTTTAGATTTTAAAAACTAGAATCCGAAAAATAAAAAAGAAAAAGAAAATTCAACATGAAACGGTCTGGCGGGTCAAACCCGGTTTCATACGGGTTCGGGGCGGGCCGGGCTGGGTCTAAACTATAGGCGGGGCGAGGCGGGGCGAGGGTCCAATATAACTTAATCGGGGCGGATCTCGGGTCCTGTCAAACCCGGTTCTGACTCAGCCCCGTTATCATCCCTATAAAAAAGGAATATGCAAATTGCAAATCCCCCATCACCATAAGTGGCGCAACCAGACACTAAAATTAGGGGGTCCATTTTAATTGGAATATAGTATTTTTAATTTTTTAGTGGGTCCCTTTAGTATAATTGTTTTCAGCTATAATCCTATTATTTTTTCAACCTAAATTATGAATATTTTTTCCAGTGGGGTCACCTAAGGTAGCTCCACCTCTGTCTCCCATCCACGTGTTTCTCGCCCCTTTACTATACTAATGCAATTATGTAGATTTGCCTTAAAATATTTGCTTCTTGGAATAAAAAGGGATTTTTTTTCGTCGACAAGGACGCAACACCTGAACCGTTAGGCACCCATTTGATTTCTTGATGAAGCTTTCCCATTTCTTTCAGAAGTGAAGGCGTCAAGGGTATTGAATTTAGGCTCATTTTCGTAGATACGTTTTTATCCTCATTCCGCAATTGCTAGCAGGAAAGTATAGCTTTTTTTCTTCGTAAGATTGTCTTGTTTTGGCTTTGCATCATAAAGGGTGAGCGACGTTAACGTTTTTTTTTTTTTGTCTTTTTCTCTTGGAAATATCTCTGTTGCTTCGTTTCGTATATTAAACGTGAACAACAATCGATAGATTCTGCAAAGCACCAATTCTGCAAAGCACCAATAATGGCCGATGTTAATCCAACCTCATCGCCCACAAGGCTTGAGGTCTGAGATGCCTTCTTTTTATTACATCATATTCCGCTTTTATGGATGAAGTTTAGTTTCTTGATTCTTTGTGTGTTCTAATTTTCCAGGGGAATCATATCGCAATCTTAGTTTGCTTTTTCCTCGGATTGGGATCCCTTGTCTCATGGAACAGCATGCTTACAATTGCAGATTATTACTACGCAATCTTCCCGGTAATAACATTCAGCTGAAGAAGCTAAATGAAAGTTAAAATTTCTTTGAATAAGGGAAGTTTTTTGCAGCTTTTGGCCCCATTGATTTCGAGCGGTTAATTTGCAGGATTATCACCCTTCGAGGGTTCTTACCCTTGTATACCAACCATTTGCACTTGGGACGATGGCTATACTTGCCTACAAAGAGGCAAAGATCGATACGAGGAAGAGAAACTTGTTCGGTTACTGCCTTTTCTGTCTGAGTACTTTCGGGCTTTTGCTTGTAAGAAATGGCTTACTCCAGTGTTTCCCAAGTAGCTATTTCGTTCTGAGTTCGTCTGCTTTCTGTTGAACTGCGTTTAATCAGATCGATTTAGGAACGAACGGCAAAGGAGGAATCGGTAACTACATAGGTATTTGTATTCTTGTCGCTGCTTTTGGCGTAGCAGATGCAAGCGTTCAAGGTGGAATGGTCGGAGATTTAGCGTTTATGTCTCCACAATTTATGCAGGTATGATTTCGATACGTTACTTTTTTTCGCTCATCATCGATATAATCGACGAAGCATAAGTATTCATTTTACTGACGAAATCGAAAAAGTCGTTCTTTGCTGGGTTGGCCGCGTCTGGCGCTCTTACTTCTGGCCTGAGGCTGATAACGAAAGCTATTTTCGATAAACAAGAAAACGGTCTTCGAAAAGGAGTTAGTAAGTTGCTCTCTTTCTCATGAAATGTAATCCTCCTTAGAAAAAACTCACAAGTTTAGTCCTTTTGTCTTGATTACTGCAGTGTTGTTCCTCAGCATCTCGACGTTCTTCGAGTTCCTATGCATATTGTTATACGCATTTGTCTTTGGAAACTTACCCATTGTGAAGCATTACCGTAAGAAAGCAGCCTCTGAAGGATCCAAGACCGTTTCTGCCGATTTAGCTGCTGCTGGCATTCAGACGAGCGACGAAACCGTAAGAAAAATATTCATCGCCCAAACAATTTGTAAAAACGTTTTGCTCGTCTAAGATCGAATCAGCTCTTTCAGCTTCTGCAGGTCGATGATTCAGAAACCAAGCGATTAACCAACAAAGAGCTGCTTTGGCAGTGCAAAGACTACGCACTGGACCTTTTCTTGATCTACGCCGTCACTTTATCCATATTCCCGGGATTCTTGTACGAAAACACAGGCCAACACCAACTGGGCTCTTGGTAAGAAGCACGTTCGACCATCGATATGAACAATTTTCTGGTAGAAATTGAATCTTTTCTTTTTCTTTATTGACGAACGATATAAGGTACAAGGTCGTATTGGTAGCCATGTACAATGTGTGGGATCTCATCTCGAGATACATCCCACTTATCGACTTCATCAGAATCGAAAATCGGAAGGGCCTGCTAATCGCTGTTATGTCTCGATTCTTGCTCATCCCTTGCTTCTACTTCACCGCAAAGTACGGAGATCAAGGATGGATGATCATGTTGATATCTGTATTAGGACTGACTAACGGTTATCTTACCGTCTGCGTTCTTACAGTAGCTCCCAGAGGTTACAAGGTGAGTTTTTTTCCCGACACTTTTGAGCATTTGCAGAAAAACATCAAAGATTTTATTTTTCCCCTTTTTTTTCCTGAAATTTCGACAGGCGCCAGAGCAGAATGCACTTGGTAATTTGCTGGTAGTGTTTCTCCTTGCCGGGATTTTCGCTGGCGTTTGTCTCGATTGGCTGTGGATCATCGGCAATGGATCTTTCTAAGGATAGTTTGATCAATGGTGTTCCTTTTTCTCTATCTTTGTACATAGTGATAATAATCACTTCCCAGATGAATAAATTCTATCATCCATTTACTCCACTGAAAAGGAAATGTACAGCAGATTTACAGAAACGAAAGAGGTGCAAAAATTTCGATTAAATACCTTAAAAGAAAACGTCGTGTAAGCGCTTCAAGGACGCCAGAAACCGCCCAAAATGCTGCGAAATTTGCTGGACGACAATGTCCTGATGATCCTTTTAGCATCAAAAACCTCAGCCTCGGCGAGCTTCTCAATCTTCTTCCTCAAACTGTTGCTGTTTGTCAGAGACATCAAAATGGACAGAAGAAGCTTCTTATTACCGCCCGAGCTGACCTCCTCGGCGAGCATTTGCAGCAAATCTCCTACGATCTGATCGTTTTGGGCGAACCTTTTCCTGTTCTTGGGCACGACCAGCATGCTTGAGAGCGTCTCAGCCGCCATTTCTCTGACCTCGAAAGATTTCGAGCCCAGAAATTTCACGAGGACATCCATGAATCCCTCTTCGCCCATCACTTTCTTGGCCTCCTCGGAAGTCCCACACAGCCAAAACGTCGCCTTTAAGGCCAATTCTTGCACGGAAATATCACCAAATTTCAGGAAATAAAGTAGGTGGTCGATGAATTTCTCTTCTATCAGCAACTTTACGGCGTTCTTGGACGAACAGCATATGCTTGTGATCCCTTTGAAGGCGTTTTCTCGGGTCTTTGTCGAGGCCCTTGATTTAGGGTTTAGAATGGATGCTATTGCTCGAATCCCTCCTTCTCTGACAATGGTTGCTCTTATCGATTCGTCTCTGTAAGCTACGGTGTGCAATAAATCGACCGCCGACCGCTGAGTCGCCTCGTCTGTAGACCTAACGAGCCTCACAAAGTCGTAAACGGCACCTTCTTCGATTACGTATCTTTTGATCTCTTCGACCCGAACGATGTTCTTCAGCACCCCACAAGCCGAAGCTACCAATTCGCCGGAGCGGTCGCCGTTACTGCAAATCTTTAGCAGGGCCGTCACTCCGCCGTGGGAAGAAACAGACCAGACGTTGTCTGAATTCTCGGTTAATTTCATCAAACACCTCGCGGCGAATACCTTGCCCGACTTGTTCCCCGACTCGACGACTCTAACCAAAGGAGCGATTACGCCCGAGGCAGTTAATACGTTCTTGCAATGCTCAGAATTTGCTATTGAGCAAAGAGACTCTGCGGCGTCTTCTTGGATTTCGTTATCTTGGGAATCGAGGAAATTCACTAGGGAATTGACGAAACCGTCGACCTCAGTAGCAATTTTGGCGTACCTTTCGTCTTCTTGGACGGCCTCGTTGAACTGTGCCATTGCTTGTTTCTTCACGTCACTGCTTCCTATCTTAAACCTTGACAGTAAATCGCAGAGGTAAAACGTTACATCTTCTTTCGAAGCAGAAATGCTAGGCCTTGAAACTACTAAGGCAACGTGGCTCTGTTTTTGCAGCCCAAGAGAGTAACCATCACAGAGAGTCTTTACATGACTGTCCAGCTCCGAACAGAGTATGTCAAGATCACTCTGCATGAGGAGCTTGCCATTAAATGAACAGTCCACGCAACGCCTCACCAGCTCATCGCAGTTCTTGAGAGTGTCCCATATTGACCCTAAAGAGCTGCAAAGTACCGTTGAATCTTCACTTGACTCGCAGTTTTCGATGGCAATTAGGTTGTCGTAGAGATCCTCGAGCTTTTTCCTTGCGCACTTCCACTTCCAGCGAAAATTCTTGATTGAATGGGAGATGGAAATCAACGAAGAAGTCAGCACAATCAGATGCCTCAGTTGTTGTGGGCTCTCATGGAATAATAGCTCTTCTTGTTCTTGGTCCATGGTGTTCTTCTACTTTTCTTGATTCTTCATTTGGTTATCAGAAGATGAAGAGAACCCATTTTTTCCTGAGGAAGGTTCAGAGAAGACGATGAATGGTACATCATACACAGCAAACTGTAAGACGATGGTCTCTGTGCTGCGACAGAATGCTCCTCTTCTGAGGTTCTTAAACAGAATGGCAGTTAATCGGAATTTACCAAAACAGCCCTCGAGACTGTAATTAGTGCAGCCGATAATATATATTTAGGCAACCACATCGCTGCAACGTTCTTGTCTCCGCCGTTGCATGTTTGTTATGTTAACTGTAATTAAATATTTAATTTCATATTTGATGTACTCACGAGGATTCTTAATACTTATATGCGACAGTTACATTAGCAGAAAACAACCTACGAATGCCTTTGCTTGAAACCTCGTCCACTCTTCGATGGCAGTCGCGCGCCTACTAAAGATTTAACGAACTAAATCAAATGATTTCTTGAAATGACAGTCATGTTTAGCTTAACTATGTTATTTCAATGCTAGGAACTTTTATTATTATAATATAACCGAAATGGCAGAAACAAATGGACCACTTAAGCAAGGACAAAACCCTGTATGGCCTTTTTAAATTGGGTGAAAAGGATTAGAGATCAAAGTAGTAGCTTTCAATGGTATCTCTTTGGACCTTATTAGAATGTGTACAAGAATGAGGGTATTGACACTTCAACACACACCCCACCATGTGAAATCCACCTCCCTTTTCTTGCTTATTGAATCATCTTTCTTCTATTGCAAGAGAACGAGAAGACAAGATTTGTTAACGTTAAATTGTTTTGTCCCAAATCTAGTTGTTCATTACATGACGAGAATGAGTGCACGTAATACTTATTTTGAGGTTTAATTACTCGAAATTTAGTGAAGTGGGACGGTGCCCCATTGTATTTTCATAATAAAGTACGATTTGAAATAACTTATCATATGAACTTTATTACCAAAAAAGAATTAAAGATGTTTGTAGTTTAAAGATTCGTCAATATATATGTTAGGTAGATTGGATATTGAAGTCGATGCTGGCTTGGCTATTGAATGATCGTGATTGAAGAACATGAAGTGAAACCTATTCTCAAATACGTACATTTGTGTATATATGTCTTAGCTTCAAAGATAATTATTAGAAGAAGATGACAATTCATGTAGGTTCTTTATTAAGTTATGCACAATTGCAATCAGTTGGATTCTATTATCAATTATTGCTATGTGCTCCTTCCTACCTATCCTATACACACCATAATTAATTTCAAGTCCCCTAGAAACTTTGCTTCTGTTTTGTCACCCTTCTTGTTTATGTCTTCCTAAAGCCATCGAGTTACTTTAAGTGTCATGTCAAGTCAGCGGGCCACAGTAACTCGTATAAAACTAATCCGTAATAACAGAGTATGAAATTCCCTATTTTATTAATGATTTTGATTTCATAATTATTTTATTAATTCTCTATTTTATTAATGGTTTTAATATTTTATTAAAAAAGCCTCTGTTTTGTCACACTTGTTTATGTCTTCCTCAAGGCATCGAACACTTGTTAGAAATTCATAAACAATAATGAATTGACATTATCTAACTGAGTATTGCCCCAACATATTCCTAGAGACAAGTCACTCTCTTTCCCACCAAATCACTCTGTAAGAATGAAGCTTAACAAACATTAAGTTCCTTCTTCACTTCTGATAAAACTACTGCTAGCATTAATCTCAGCAGCAAATAACACAAGCACAAAATATATCCTTGACACGATCGAATATTAGAGAATCTAGCCGATGCGCAAAATCTAGACGCATATCGAAACAAATTCACATCGGTATGAACCTTTTACGACCTTTCCATGTAAATATTGAGAATCAGAATCTTTATAACTCAAGTGAACTCACTTCCTGCCAATGGCTGACTGCACTAATGATATGTATCTTATTACCTTGTTTAGCATCAAATCAAATATATATCATAGATCCATTAAACTGAAAGTAAAAACAAGATCTTCAACAAGAAGGGTTGAAGATCACAAGCAATTTATACATAAGAATATGCTACCATACAAAAAAGAAAAAAAGAAAACAATCCCCCGCGCAAAACTTGAAAGAATTGAACCTCCATTTCCTACCTACATCACCGAAACACGGCCCAGCTTTTCACCACAAGGAACGAAATAAAGAGGCCGAGATTTCGGACAGTTTCTTCGCGCTAAATAGGCTCTTAGTCCTCTTCGGCTGCATTGGAGCATTTGGAGCTTCAATCTCATAAGGATCGCTCAGATTTTCAAAGCTGAAAAGAGGAGCAAGCGATCGCTTTCTCGGCGTGCTATAGTCAAAATGCGTTTGCTTTGCTCTTATCGTCTGTTTTTTTCACCAAATTGAATCAAAGATCACGTTTTGATACAACCAAATATATTACCCAAAGAGACAGGAAAAAAAAAACCTGATCAAGTTACAATCTTACCGCTTCCTTGAAAGCTTTGGACACGAAAAGTAAGCTCCTCAGATCATTGTGATCCACACCACAAACTATCTTAACCTGCATATGACACCACTTTCAGCAATCAAAGCTATATGGCATTCAATCAACGAAACCCTTGTATTAAAATAAATTAATCCAATTCCCAAAACTGTATATACTAACCAGAATCTCCGTAGGCAAGTCTTCAATTGAAGGCTTTTCAGACCAAAAGATCGAACCTTCCAAGCACTGTCTTTTTAAACGAGGTGCGCAGGCATCGTCATGATCTTCGAACATCAAGAAAGCATCTGAAAGTGCAACCCTTTTCCTCCCAAAAGATGTACTCCTCACAAGCCCAGCGCCGTACTCTTCTTCCTTCACATTCGAATCGCAATCCATCAAAGACGCCATATCTATTTCAAACCCCAAGACCTGATTTTTATTGCCGGAATTCTTTCGAACTACCTCAGCAGCACCCTCAATATCTAATTCAAAACCAGGTAAAATTCCCAAAAAGAATAAATGTCAGCAAGTCTTTCTCCTGCGAGAGCTACCAGCGAGCAAAGAGAGAGAGAATAATGTGAACGAGTGAAACAGTTGATGATCAGCTATAAATATCTTTTAATTATCTCCTAATTTTAAAGTTTAGGGGGGGAAATATGAATATAAAAATCAATTTCGAATTTTTTAATATCGTGGTTTTAAAAACAAAAAGTAGCCGTTGCTGCAAAGGGACAGAATACACGTCTCGTCTCTGCTGTCATAAGCGTGTGCACATTTATTAATCGTTGGGGATGTAAGATTCAGACACGTGTACGGTATGCCACATTCTAACGGTCGCGATTTAGTATTATGATCCTAGTCAAGGCTGACCTATTCAATCTTTATACCCTTTAATTACCCGATTTTGACGATTAAAACTCTGAACCTGGTCAAAGACTAAATGACAATTCTGCCCTGGATAGTATTTTCTTTTTATATTTCTTTAATGTTTATTAAAATATGTAATCTGAGAATTGATTGGACTCTTCAATCTCTCTCCGATCAGTCATTTTAGTTATATTTCGAGAACACAAATCGATCCTTGTCTCTTTGTCTCTCTCGTTGGTCTGTTCGTCACTCCGTTTGCGTCTTTCCAGCTTCCTTCTGATCAAATTTGATTAGGGATTTATCTAAAAATTTCGATTTTCCGCAATTTGGATTTTCAGTTCCTCAAGACTACACCTTTAACTTAGCGGCTCCTGATTTGGTTCATCGGGTATTGATCTTTATTAGGATTCAGTTTTCACGCTCAATTTCAATTCCGTGTTTGATTTGGGGCTGCCAATTGTACTTCAATATTTTTTTTGTTTGGTCATTTGTGTCATCATTTGCTTCGTTTGCTGCGTGATTTTTAGGATCTGATGTGGGTTTAGGACTTGTGTTGTTCCTTTTGGTGGGTTTGGCTCACAACCTTAACTTCTTTCCCCCTTTTTGTCAACATACAGTTATTGCAAATTTTATTTGGTGACTGCTATCTTAAGTGACATAAGCTCAATGGACGACTGGGGTAATAATACTTTCCTCGAGAGTTACCTGAAAGTTTATTTCTTGTTTATTTCTTTGGATATTTGAATGCCCATATGGTTTTGTGTGGTTTTTGTGATTCAGAGGATGAACCTGTTCCTGATCTTCTGACAAAGGTGGGAAAGCTGAAGAACAACTGGGATGATGAAGAGGTGGAAGACGATGGTGTAAAGGATTCTTGGGAAGATGAAGATGAACCTGCTCCTGTATGTGTATTCGCTATTGTCAAAATTCAAACCCTTCCAAGATGATCGCTTTAATTCACTAATGATATACAATATCATATTCACCATTCTATGTATGTGCACTTGTTGATCGGTGACTGATTCTGAGACATCCTTTCCTCCTTGCTGGATCTTAATTTACTGCCTTATTTTGGGTTTGAGTTGTATTATTAACATTGGCAAATAATTATTTCAGGTACCTAAGGCTGAGCCTCCACCTGTTGAAAAACCACCCAAGAAGAGTGCGCCAAAACCGAATGAAAAGAAAGGGAAGGCTGTTGAATCTGTTAAGGAGACACCATTAGATCATATAGAAGAAAAGCTTCGCCAGCAAAGGCTTGTCGAAGAAGCTGATTTTAAGTCCACCAAGGAATTATTTGGCAAGAAGGGTGACGAGAAGAGTCTTGATAACTTCATCCCCAAAACTGAAAGCGACTTCACAGAATACGCAGAACTGATAGCTGATAGACTTCGTCCCTATGAGGTTTCTGATAGTTATATATTTACTCTCGTTTTAATAGGCTCAATGCTTTCCACAGAATCATAGGATCAATGTCTCGCCTGTTACAGAAAAGCTACCATTATATTGGATTGCTGAAGACAATAATGAGACTGTCAATGAGTTCTCTGAAAGGTTCAGATGCCAAGGAAATATCCTCCTCCGTTACTGCAATTGCTAATGAGAAAATTAAAGCTGAAAAGGAAGCTACTGCAGGCAAAAAGAAAACAGGTACTTTGATTTCTTAATCATAACATTCCCGCGCCCTAACTCGACATTGCAGCTAACAGTTTTCTGTTACAGGTGGAAAAAAGAAGCAACTACATGTTGGCAAGCCAGATGATGATATTGCAGCTAATACATATGATGATTATGACGAGTATGAGTTTATGTGAGCAGCAAGCCTATGTTTCATGTTTGTCAACTGTTTCTCAATATACCAACACCATATATCATGGACGAGGAACAACAAGTATTGAAGATGATGCTCAACTGTGTAATATTTTTGTTCTCTGTTCCTTTCTTGTTCTCTTCTGGGACTTTTATCTGTGAACTCGTGACGGTTTTGGAATAAAGAAAAAGATGCCTTTTATTTATTAATCCTTCTCTTTAGTTACCTATGATTAAATTAAATTGCGGTATGCTCGGACTCCGAATTTTCTTGGTTCATGGGAAATAAATAAAGACTCGACCTTTAGGTCCAAAAATAATGCTTAATTTGTTAGTATAACAAAGACACGCACGCTCAATTGTCAAGTGAAAAACATAAGGATTCTGAAGCACCCATGATATATATGAATAGGACAAGGCTAGTTAGTGTCTCTTGTTCTTTGTCTTCCCCTTGGTTTTATCTCTTTTACCACGAGCTCTGCCTCGAGAACTCACCTTTGAACCTTTGTTTTGCTGCTTCTTCTTGCCAATGGAAACCTTCGGTTTGGTCTTCTGAAATACTTCTGTGGACCGATGATTCTCCAACTCGGGCGTTTTACTGATGGGGTATTCTTCTTGGCGAGTTATTTCACTAGTCGTCACCGTGACTTCAACTTCACCATTGTCATACGTTGTTGTTCCTATATAGACAAAACCCCCCAAACAAACACATCCATGCTCAGATTATAACTTTCACGTTGAATATTGTAATAGGATCATCAATATTAGAAGTTAGCAGAATAGATGAAACCTGAAACCAAATCGCCAGGTTTGCCATCTTCGTCTTGGCCCTCATCAGATTGGTCCACATCTTCTGTATCAGGTGGAGGAGCTCCACCATATATCACGAGATCTCTTTCCATTTTTCGCTGCGGTAGTTTATTGTAAGAAACTAATCAGTACAAACTGCAAGCTTTGAGACAATTGACATAGTTGTGATTTGTGCGTAAATAGCACTACTCTTGTCATTCACTGATTTGGGGGGATTCAAGAATCTCAAAAATAATCAGTGAAGATTATCAAAAGGACAGAGATTCTCCAAATTTAACCCAAACCCAACGAGCTTCTAAATCTAACAGGGATGAAACCTAAAAAAAAAAAAGGTAAAGATGAAACCTTTTTACGGAGCTCAATTAGTTTGCGCCGCTCAGCTTCTTGCTGCTGGTGCAGAGCTTCTCTTCTCCTCTTTTTCTTCCTCTTGTGGAAACCATTCACAAAAATGCTGCATACCCACACGCAGATACACATAAATTATGAAATCCCTACACAGCACCCAAAAGCACAAAAAGAAAAAAATAATCGCTTAGTAGTAGTATGATTCCTACTTGAGATCTTTTTCACTGAAAGATAGTGATAGAGACTTGTTCCTAAGAGCCCTCTTCTTTATATGCCGCCCACGCTGGGGCACAGTTCCCTCTTCGCCGCCCGCAACCTCCATCACACGAATTTGCTTCTGTTTCAGTAATCTCAGGGTTTCAGCATATATTCGGTATGCTTGGGGAGCTTGTACTTTGTTGCAATTTGGTGTTGTACTCGAAAATATATATTTTTTTTTTACTTTTTTGCGTTTACTCACATGTACAAAATATAATAAGTACTATATTAGAGACTTGAATAAATACATGTACATGGATATTTTCATAAAATACAGTGTACAGTCAACAACCTAATTTCGAAAACAAAGCTCATAATCTAATGTAAACCGTAAATTAATAGGTCTGTATATGTTGATTCAATGACCTTTCTCTCTCCATTCTCAAGTCTCGATTGATTTTATTGATGAACTCCTCAACCCGACGGTTCAGTTCTTCTTGACCCGATGAAATCTCTTTCTGAATCTCCGTCGACCCGTGTTTAGACCCGTACACGTGGCTGTGGGCCATCCCCAAGCAACGGCTCTTATCTGTTATCATCTTCCACGTACTCTCTAGCGTCTGAAGATGCTTCGACTCATCATCATTATTACAACGAAGACCAGTCGTCTCTTCGAAACCATGACTAATTTCTGGCAATTTCTCATCAGCTTCTTCGACCACTTCGTACTCATCAACATCTTCAGTATCATCTCCTCTTCTTTCTACCTCATCATCATCATAATCAGCTGATTCATTAACTAGATAAATGATCTCATCGTCATCTTTCACATGATCAACTGTGCCACCACCTCTCTCCTCCACCACCACCGTTGATTGTTCTTCCTCATCCACCGGCGACTCACGGCGGCGATCCAACGGCTCAAAAGAATCAGCTTCTGCTTTAATATCACATGAATCTATGGAGCTTGTGGGAGGACGACGATCATCACGCTGGCTGCTGAAGCATGAGGAGATTCCTATGGTGATGATGATGAAGTGGAGGGTTATGTAAAGGTAAGGTGGCTTTAACCATGGAACGATTACGGACCATATTATCACAGGATTAATACCTTCATCGTTCACTGAAATCGAACCACAGAGTACAAACCATACTATGGCGGCTAATAAGGACATGACACTAACTGACATTAGAAGTAGCTTCACTGACGTCGGTGTACTTACGATGTTTATGGAAGAACACATATGTAGCTTTTGCGGTTGAGTCTGTAATGACGATTAAAGGTAACAAAAGAAAGCTATGGCTTTTGTTGTGAAATTCAAATAGGAAACATATGTGTTACTTATAGGCATGGTAATAATATGGAACGCGGTTTGTGGGCTATGATCATACTACTTACTATACACGTGTATTTTTCAATCATATTAAAAATTAGTTCTGTTATATGAAGGTAGTTGTACAGTTGATCAACAGATACGATGATATTTGGTTTTGGACTTGTCTGCGCTTCACTCAAGTTTGTGTGGAATATTCTGTTACAATGGGTTTGTCCAAGTATGTAGCACCGTGTTTTTTCATATCTATATGTGAAAATATATATTAAGATGGAAAAATGGTAGAAAGAGCTTGACCTTTTGAAAACACTTGTGCTACCCTAATTGGAACCGACCATTATCGTGTTAATTTTATACAGCTACATTATCTATTTTATAGCAGTCAGTGCATTTTTGCCTTTTAAATTTGTTAGGAATGCAGATATTAAATTTTCATACCCCACAAGAATGTTATTTTTATCACTGACAAATAACAATAATAAAAGGTACGAGCGTAACCGTTGACGGTCTTATTCATATCACATCTCAAAAATCTATGCATTAATTAGGGTTTATTCAAGAATTGCGAATCCGACCGACACGTACCATAAAAATTTGTTTTGTTTGATGTTGTACGTGTCCGCAAAATCTATCTATTAAATAAATATCGTATTCATACGGTTAAGAGTTAGTTTGTGACAGTTGGTTATTAGAGATATGCTCAAGTTCTAAACGTACGTTCCAACTTCAAATCATTCACACTTGAAAAGAAACATTAAAACGGCCACTTGTAAGGAAGAGAATACAAGTCGCTGACTGTTGACTAAATCGAAGCTCTCACTTGATGTAATGGCATCGTGACTCACATCATAAAACTAGAATATCCGAAAGGCATGAGATAAGTTATTGGACGGTGTGTGATTAAGTGGATTAGAGATAAAGTACAAATCTTTAAGATAACTAACAAATTATCTTGAGATTTTCAATGTTTTTACCTGATATTTTCTTACACATCTTTGTAAATGTGTCGCATCTTTCCCCAAAGATTATCTCTCGTTAACAAGTGGATAATGTTGTCCTAATTGCATCCGTGACTGATGCTTTAGAAGGTTTATGGGCCTGCAGCAACATTTGGGCTTTCGCAAGTTGCACCTTCAGGCCCAATAAAGCTACTATTTGGTTTTGAATATGGGCCTCGGCCCATATGTTTTTTTCTTTGCAATCGAGAGAGAGAGAGTCATCAACCAACGTAGCTCAGCTCAGGAGAGTTCTTCAGTTGGTCCCAAATTTCCGATGCTATTTGTGCTCCCAAACCAGAAATGCAAACCGTGATCTACAATAAACCCGCAAACACTTTGTTTCCTCAGCTGAGACCCTGTAAGTTTTTCTTGTTTTCAGCGAGAGGTGATCGAAGGTTGCTCGAAATTCCATCCAAGAGACACCACTATGCCTGCAAAGCACGAATCTTGTGTTCTGCCACGTGTCCTCCGTCAGTGAGCTACGCTGGTTGGGACGATCTTCAGTGCGAGTCCGAGAACTCTCCTGCTTCGAATCAGCTTCAGAAATTCTTTAGTTATCTGGGAATTGGCGATAAGAAGTATGCGTTTGTGTATTTATTTGGCTTTGTTTGTGCATTGGCAGTTTCTAGAGTTAAGGTTTCGTCGCTTGTTGCGTTTCCTGCCTGCGCTGTTGTGTTTGCTCTTGGATTTTCAATCGGGTTGGTCAAAGGGGGTCCCTTGGCAGGTTTGGGGCTAAACGAAAGGAGAAGGAATGTTTCTGATGAAAGATTGGGAGGTATAGATGAGAAATTGAGGGGATTATTGGATAAACTAAATGGAGAAAGTTCGATAATTTCCACTTTAAAGAATAATATTAGGAGAAGTATTGGCAGTAATCAAGTTACTGTGAGTGATTTAGAATGCTATATGGAATTAGCAGAATCTGTGTATGAGAATTCGTTGAATGCGATAAAGATCGTTGATGGTTGTGCTCGTGACTTATCCTCTGTAAGACAAGAGAAGGAGAATGGATCGAGTTCTGAGCCGACAAGGGCAAAAAGTAAGGGGTTTTCTTTCCCCGCATTTTTCGGCGGTTTCTTTGGCGAAAAGATTGATAGTTCAAGGGCTATTAAAGTTAAAGGTTCGGGAAAGAAGGAAGTGGTTGATACTGAAGTGAATGATCGAAAGAGGACTAATATATTAGCTGACTCTATCAAACAAAGGTCCTTGGATTCCTCAGTGAACGATCAGTTTAAATATAAGGAAGCTGATACGACTGCAGAGTTCATTGATGATGAAGATGTTTTGAGTGGTAGGATTAGAATGGAGAATCTAGGTTCTGAGACTAAGACAAGGAATCTGTATGAGAAATTTGATACTGCTAAGGAAGTTTCTGAAGAGAAGTCCTATGCTTATGGAAGCAACAGATCAAGATTTGTAAATGGTCAAGATTTTCATATGAAGGATTACAGGGATGGCTTTGAGAAAGCCAAATTCCACAACAGTTCTTATGATTCTGTCGATTTTAGTATCAGTATGAAACACAGAAGATCTGCAGCTTCTTCTAATTGGATCCAGAAACAGGAAACATTTGATCAAAGCTATTTGCAGTCTCAATTTGCTGAGGACCGAATAGATTCCCAGAGGACTAATTTCAAAAAGGAAATGCTTGATCTGCGAAAGAATGCTTCCTCCACCTATGATGACTATGTGCATGAGAATAATCATCCATCGTCAGGAACAGACGACGATCTGAAGTTTGATAGTTATCTTGGTGAAGCTCATCACCTTTTGAGAAAAGCTAAAGATCTTTTTAGAAAGCGAGTCGATGATGGTTCTGCAGACTATGCACTGAATAAATCTGCCGTGCTACTCACAAAAGCCATCGACATGAGACCTATGAGTTTAACAGCTGTTGCTCAGTTAGGGAATACATATCTTCTCCATGGAGAGCTTAAACTGACGATCAGCAGAGAGTTGAGATCCCTACTGTCAAGAACAGATCCACTATACATGGATGATTTCGATGAATCTCTATCTAATTCTAAGCTTGCTAATAAAGAAAAGATTACTTCCATGCTTGTGAGTGTTTGTGAAGAATGCGAAGAGCTGCTTATTAAAGCTGGAAGAACATACAGATCAGCCTTATCGATCGACGGGAATGATCTGAGATCCCTTTACAATTGGGGCCTCGCCCTTGGGTTTCGTGCTCAACTGATTGCAGATATTGGTCCTGTAAGTATCATCCTTAACACGAGTATCTTCTTGTTTGTGTTACGTTTCCAAGTCACATCTCAACGATCAAGTTTGAAGACATCTTATTTGTTTCATACACTCATTTAACTACTGTTTGAAAAATACTTAAATTCGCTCCTATGGTGTTCAGAATGCTGCCCCTGACGCTGACAAAGTTTTCTTGGCTGCCATTGACAAATTCGATGCTATGTTGGCCAAAAGCAACACTCATGCCCCTGATGGTGAGTAATTGTAACTCAGAATGGTAATCTAAGCAAAATATTCTCTTAGGCTCCGTTTGGTTTACGGATTTCGACGTGGAAAAGAAAAGGAAAAGTGGAATGGTACGACACGTGAAGCGTAATGTATAATGATTTACTGCGTATGACCACAATTTTCTTTTCTTTTCCGCATCGAATTCCGCGGACCAAACGCACCCTTAAGGTTGATTGAACAAAAACACTCGACTGTTTACAGCTCTTTTCCGATGGGGTGATGCCCTCCAGCAAAGATCTCGATTAAGGCCGGGGAATAGTAACGAAAAGGTCAAGTTATTACAGCAAGCTAGGCGTTTGTACGAAGACGCACTTCATATGGATTCTGGGAATCGCCTGGTGCAAGAGGCGTTAGTTTCCTGTGTATCCGAGTTGAGACTACTGCTGTAAGCAACCGTCGAATTTCGGGGATCGTAAAAAGGTCTGATTTCTTGCAAATATTTTCTTTACACAAAGCAGTTTGATCCTTGTTTGTTCTGTCTTCATGGGCTTTAATGAAAGCCATCATACATCACAGAATAGAAGAGTTTTTCACAAGACATGATAGAATAGAAAGATTCGCCTCTGATCTATGAATAAGCATTAGTATCTAGTAAAATGAATTTAGTCAATTATGATTGTTCAAAGATTTCGATTATATTTCCAGTCACATCTTGAATATCTTATTTTGATCAGAAGCCGAAAGAGGAATACATTTCCCTGGAATTTAGGTATATGTCTCCCTAGGTTTCATGTATTTTACATATTTCAAAATCAATCACTTTCTTGTTATAAGATGTGATCGTATCGTACTATGCATAGTTTTTTCTTTAATGTATTTATGCTATTATTGTACTCCTTTTTAATTCTACTTGAATTGAAGCCATAGATAGCTGAGATTAGAGATACTCTTTCACGCATTTCTTTATCCGGAAAGGTTATATTTTGTAGTCGTATTACTATTACTCGATATTCACTATAAATATTGTTATTTACTTCAGACGCACATAAATAGTGGTTCGTCATATGATCTCATCCTAAAGGCAGAAAATAAGTACATAAATAGATTAATTTACGAACATTCTTCTTGATGGCAAGTTCATTGATCCCAAAATAATGACACCACGTGCACTAGTCAAAGTATAGAATTTCAGCCGTTCAACAATCACTAAAAAACTGCACAGAATCATTCACCCATAGTGCTAATTAATAAATTAATTATAATCCCGTGAGTAACTCTTGTTAACTTACAGCATTATATTCCGACAAATATTCAGATTGAAGCAACTCGGCATTAAACAATCTTAACACGGCCGCTCTACACAGCCGACCATACCAAATTCTAACTTCTTTTAACTTAAAAACTGTTCATTTTTTGGAGGGATAAGTCAAATAGGTATTCATTCACAAAATGGTTACGAGTTATTACACTTAATCTCTTTGAGATTAATTATGTACTGTACCAACTTGGCTCAAAATATATGGCCAAAAGGTATCATATAATCGACAATGAGATTTAGATTCATACCAAAAAACTACACTATTAACAAAATTTTCACCAGACGAATCATTCTTGTAAGTTGTAGGTGACACACCACTGCCGGCCTATATTTTATATGATCTATCAAGAATAGATTTTACGATATTTCATGAATATTATTTTAATATATACACACCACGACCCTCTTCACCACATAATTGTCAAAGGACCCTACAATACAATACAACTTACAAGAGCTTGAGTGATCATGATCTTATGGATAAATATAATTAAAATTACTATTATTTACAGATCATAGATTAGCGTGTATATATACAAATAGACAAAGATTCTCAGACAGCCGTATATGCTCTATATTTTATTGCTCGCCACTTTCCTCATAAGCTCACACTTCCATCGATCATTCTCCGTTATTTCACAAATCTCAATAATCCATTAACTCTCTTTCTAAGATAGCTAGCAGCAAGCATGGTTTCGACTTCGAGAGCCAAGCAGTTCTCCGGCGAGGACGACCGCCGCCGCCGGCAAGAACCCACCGATCCGTTGAAGTGCCCTAGGTGTGGATCGATAAACACAAAGTTCTGTTACTACAACAACTACAACAAGTCTCAGCCCAGACACTTCTGCAAGTCTTGTAAGAGGCACTGGACCAAAGATGGAACCCTTCGAAACGTTCCCATCGGCGGCGGAGGGAGAAAGAACAAGCGCAGCCCCGCCGTCTTGAAGTCTCCGGCGAAGGCGGGGGCCGTCGTCGTCAGGAGCGTTCCTTCTTCCACAGATCAGCAGCAATGCTCGGATTTCAGCAGCTTTATGGCTGGTATTTGCGCTGATACCGAAAAATCTGGGATGCCCAGTAGTAATATTACCCTTTTCCCAGGATCGGCGAATGATCAGCCTTTCTTACACAATAATGCAGCAGAAGGGTTCAAGAATGAAGTAATCAGTATGCCAGCAACAGTTCATCAGAGCCTATATGTCGAGACAAAGCATCCCAAGTTCTCAGATTTGAGTGCTTTCGATGACAACGATCCTCGGACCGTCAACCCCACTTCTTATTACCAGCCCATGAATGCTGTCCATACTACGGACGAATCAATTATCGCCGGTGCCGGCAAAATCATCAGTCCATGGCCTGAGACGGCGAGCTTCCCCTTTGACTTCGATCTGCCCAGCTACTGCAATTGGAGCGAAATCGATGCGATATCTAATAAAGATGACATCGACATGTCTTGGGCTGACGTGGATACGAAGGTGATCAAGCCGTAATAACATACGACGGAATATCTCTATGTATGTCCAAAGTTAGAAATTTGAAACGTCATCTTATTTTTTGTATATTCAAGTTGGGAGAGAGGTTGCTTTCATATTATGCGGGTGAAGCTGTCGCTTTTAACATCAGCTTCACTTTCATGCTAAACTACAAATTTACAGACATCGCTTGTGTGTGATTTGTGTTTGTGCCTCTTCTTGTAATATTTACCAGTTTGGACGAAGAAACTGCATGTGATTCGTCATTATTGATTCTTGAAAGATGCTTATGGGACCTTCCACCAGCTACTTTGTGGGCTCTTACATGGAAGATTCTTCTGTATATATATATCCACATATATATCTTCTTTAATAGCATTATCTGAAGGAGCTTTCCTTCTTCATTACAGAAAACAACCTCAGCCAAACAAATTAGGCAGTTTACACAAAACAAGGGTTTATTACAGTATCTCAGATCAATCAAAGACACAATTTTTATTCATAATCTACTACAGGGTATTCAGTCTAATTCCATCGCCCTGAGGCATAAATCCATGATCATTCTTCGTATAGCTGACGTAAAACAGCTCAGACGAAATGCCAGTGAAGACAATAAACGCTGCGCCAGCCCCAAAAACTCCCCTTCGAAGAGTCTCGCAAGAAGGAGGGTTGTCTGAGAAGTACGCCCTGTACTTTGTGTGGTAGGCGTTTCTTACAGAGCCCGCCAATAAGCACACCTCCGCGATAAAAAATGTAAACCTGCGAGAAAAGTTAAGACTTAGATTGTCAGAATTTGTTATGGGTATGGATTGAAATTTGAAAGGTGTTTGTTTTACTACTATATTACCAGCAAGTGATGAATAAGACGATGGCCCATGTTCTTGAACGGCTTCTTGCAGGGGTCAAAGCTTTACCACAGCACAAGCACTTAATGGCTGCCATGATCAGTGCTTGGCTAGCCATGAGTGTAAAGAATGAGCCCACGCCTAGGCCCGTGGCTCCATTCGAGTCGTAGACGCAGTAGCTTGTCTTCGAATTAGCATCTGTGTCAACTCTGGCCTGTTTTAGAATAGAGAGGAATCACAATAGACTATTATTCAGGCAAGAACACAAAGAATAAAGATCATCCCTTGTTTCTGTATACTACTGATCATCTGATCTAATTCGAAAACTAAGTAAACTAAGCTGCATGCATAAGAATTACACTTACAGAGGTTCTGCGCTGCTCAGCAGCAACGGCGAGGGAGAAGGCAATCAAATCTAAGATAAAAACAGCTACCAGCAACAGTTTTGATGCCATTTATTCACAAGAATGAATCTTCTCCTTCAGTTTCTTTTCTTTTTTTTTTTTGAAGAAACGAGATCTGCTGAAACTTGTTCTGACCTACAAGAAGATAGTAGTGTGCATAGGGAAATAAAGTAAAAGGAAAGTAAAAACAGGGGAGACAACTAAAGGCAAGTCTTACTTGAGGCGAATTTAATGAAAAGATTTATCTTCTATGTACTGAAGGAGGAAAGCAAAGCAAAGCAAAGTCGTGAGGCGACTTACCTTTTTCTTACCTTTTTCCAACTTTTTAACTTCCATCACAAGAATCATGGTAGCGTAAAAGCCTTCGCTTCCAGTTTCATTTTCTCGTTATATATATGTATATATTTGTGTAACTCGTCTATCCACCACCAACACCATGTGTTGTGCTAAAAATATTATTTTATATCTGCCTGTAAATTGTAATTGAAAATATATACTTTGCATGCAAAAAAGAGATGCGCCTTTACTTTATGACATGGAATTCCCTCTCGTTCGCACGCGCGCACCCATACGCTTTAGTATACACGTCTTATACGAGTTTGGGCCTTAAATGTGAACTCACTAATTGGGTACGTTAATAAAACCGAGGCCCAAATGTCCAACGTACAAGCGGTATCATAGCATCGAAAAAGTGAAGATTGACAAAAAAGACCCATCACGTGATTAATTTATATATCGATTGGTTACTAAATTCAAGATAATATGACGATACTCATCTTTGAAAAGCATATGATATCATACGATGACACCATTTGAAAAGTGAAATGAAAAGCAACCCCGTTCCCATCCCATAACATAGTGCGACCAACTAAATTAAATTAATACTCAATCTCTTCCATAATACATATCGTTTCGGAATTTATTTTTATTTTTAAATACATGTCGTTTTACAATTTTCAAGATAAACAATATTAATTATTTTCACTTTTACCCCTTATCCTTAATAGAAATTGTTAAGTTAAATTACATAACATAATTAATTAAGGGTATAATGAAAATTTTAGTTTATTTCTTAATATGCGTGCGAGGGAGTAGTATCTTATGAATTATCCCACGTGATCTTTATTGCATTGCAGCTAGGCTATTTCTTCTGGAAACCGGATAGAATCTTCAGATTTGCCTATACTACCCTTCAACTACCTCTACCAACCACCGTAAAGCACGAGGGCATTTTTGGAACAAGATTAACTATATATATAACATCAATGATTTAGCTAAAGCACAGCACAACGAAGAAGCACCTCCAAGCTGAGTTTATTTAGTTAACATACCAGTTTCAGTATTAAACTGAGACAATCGATCTTTGACATGGAAAGTGTGAGGAGAGAGGCGCGGGCGATGACGATCAACGGTGGGATTTCATCGAGGAGAATGGTGTATGGCCGTCCGATCCCAAAGAGAGGTCAAGTCAAAATTGCAGTTGTTTCAAGTCTCTTGCAATCGATATCATCGATTATTGCCAATAATTCTCGCAGCAATCCATCCATCATGAGCTACGAGGTCACAGATCTGATGATCAAGTTTTCTCATGCTCTTGCGTGAAAGATTAGTTTGCTTCTGTACTTTTCTTGCTGTGGTTCATGAACTCGCTCATAGCTACTCTTTGCCATGGGGAATTTCTCAAAACTCAATACATAACCAAGTCTAAAATTAAATCTCGTTAAGACAATAACACGCCTGTTACAGCTGCTCAAAAGTCGGCTTCCTCTAGGCGATAATAATTACTACGCCAAAAATCAAGACCAAACTCAGCAAGCTAATTCATGTAAGCATTTTGGTGTTGTGCTGCGTTCCTAAACTAGATAGTCTCAAGTGTTTCTGCTCGTAAAACTAAGCAGAAGTGTTAGGTACCTCGTCTTTAGGAGGTTTTTCGTCTTCAACATTTTGCGGGGGAGGCGTTGGTTTCTCTTCTTTTGGAGGCGGTGGTCTTGCATGAACTTCTTCAACCGTCTCTTTAGGAATATCAAACTGCAGGAGAAAGCTGCAAATTTACTTGCAATTCGATACGATAAAAGGGAAAAACATGAATTGTCACAAGAATTGGTTCCTCTGTTATGATTAAAGCTTGATGTGGAGCACGAATTGTGAGATCAGTTTCATCTGTAAAACCTAAGACATGAAACTAACCTTGTAACCGCATCCAGATACACAAGCACGGAAACATTCCTACAATGCACAGCCAAAAGGGATTAACGATGTTTCTCACAAAAAAAAAGAAGATATTTCTTGATTAGGTAGCAAAAACTTAGTTTTAGCATGTAAGCATCAGAAAAAGGAAACTAACCTCGGAGTAGCTGACTGAACCAGGAGAACGATCGATATAAGAACTCCATTTTTGGTCTTTAAGGACAGGGTCTTTGTAGCATGTCTCATCACATTCTCCCAAACCTTAATAAAACATTTTATTTGCATTTACTTATACTCTTCCTAGGAATGATAAGCGGCATAAAGTCAAGGCAGGAAAACAGCAAAGTGAAATCCCGAGTTAGTTGACAGTTGTAGTAGTAGCTTCTAACATGTAATGAAGCTCAAGACTACAAAAGACTTACACTCGTCCCACGTCTCTCCATCGGCGTCACACCCCTTTTTGCAGAATACTCTCCCTGCAAGAAGATAGCATTTTCTTCATATCTGCTTCTAAAGTATGTGTGTGATTAAGAATCATGTGTCTGGTCAGAAATGCGATTGAGAAAGGAATTTAAGGCATCGCCCTAAACACGTTTAATAGAAGATTATATATATTGACATTACGGCAGCACATCACGTTGAATTTATCCCAATAACATACTCAGCTACAGATAAGCTACATTAGTTCACATCTTTCATAACTGGAAAAAAATGTCTATACTTGAACCAGGAACAATCGGCAATGAAAAGATTTAAGTAGAAATTTCAGAATAAAATTGCAGCCAATCACATAATCAAAGAATTTCAACTCCTCAACCTAGATATTCAGACGGCAATACGAAATAAACAGCTCCAAGGAAAAATTGCAAAAACATAGTAAAACAAACACAAAAAAAAAAAACGAAAACCCACAGAAAAAACTTGAAAAAAAAAAAAGAAAAAATAACAAAGAGCAGGCTCATAAACTAAGTAACAGTAGAAGAGCCTAAATCAATTACAAGGTATTTGCATGAGAGCTGCGTATTTTTGGGTGCATCGACTGTTACACGGAGGCGCCCATTGCTGTGGAATAATCTCCTCTATCTTCATTCTCAGCTCCTATGCCCCTTTTCGCTCTGTTCCTTCCAGCGAAAATAATCAATCAATACAAAGAAGACGACATAGACGTGTGTGAACTGGGGAAAACCCAGAATGGGAATACTTCCTGGCAAGAGGGCGTTTTTAGTCTTTAAACGTCGTTTCTCCATTTTATATGGGCTATATTGGGCCGTCAATGTAAGCTCGATGGGCCGTAAATGCTCGGCCCATTAGAATATATGACAGTTGCACGGATTCTCGAGTAGGCAATGATCGGCTGTGGCGTACACGGTCAACTGCCGCCGCCTCCTATGAAGGCACGCCAACCACCTTACCTTAGCAATGGTGAGCGCCGTACATATTCTCAAAATTTCTTACAAGGTAGGTCAACAATATATCATATACATTTCCTTGCAGAATTAATTATTCGCTAAGCGGTCGTCACTTGTAAAATGTAATATCCCTTTCATAAATATTTCTTCCTTAAAAAAATTACAACACATCACAAGCTGTAGTAATTAAGGAGACGTTTTTTGAGCCCTCTTTAGGTTACCAAGAACATGACAATATATGTACACAAAGGTCGCCTCCTACTTATCTGTCTCTCCTAACAACACCCTCTCGTCAATAACATATCATTCTTGCTTCACTTTGCCTAACGTTGTCTTGTTTCGCATCACCGAAGAAGAAGAAGAAGAAGAAGAAGAAGAAGAAGAAGAAGAAGAAGAAGAAGATAACAGGTGTAAATAAAAACGAATATTATAAAATGAATCAGTATTGAATTACACAGGTAAATACCACTGGTATTTATAGAAGTAAAAATACTAACGGGCTAACATATGCTCAACCTACACTTAACGGCTATTAATCAACAGATTAAATACTTATACAGTAGAAACAGAACTGCTCCTTTGGTCCTCAATTGCGCATCGATCTTTATCAGTATCTTTCATCATATTCTTGTTTGATCTAATACCCTCCCCACAAACTGGACGGTATAGATTAATAGTGGCCAGTTTGGACAATAAAATCTGCATCCGAGGTCCTGTCAAGGGCTTTGTAAACACATCCGCCAGCTGCAACTCTGATCTGATTGGTAATAGCTTGATCGCACCAGTTTGTATGTGATGTCTGATGAAGTGAGCATCGATCTCGATGTGTTTGGACTTCTCATGGAATTTGGGATTCGAGGCCAGCTGGATTGCTGAATTATTATCACAGAAAATATTAGGCACAGGTAAAGAGGAAAAGCCAAGCTCAAAAAGAAGTTGTTTAAGCCACAAAATCTCAGCAGTTAATGATCCTAAAGCCCTGTATTCCGCTTCAGTTGAAGATCTTGCAACAGTAGATTGCTTCTTTGCCTTCCATGATATCAAGGAATCACCTAAAAACACACAAAAACCAGTGACGGATTTCCTGGAATCTGAGCAAGTAGCCCAATCTGAATCTGAAAAACCTTTAAGATGTGTTTGTGAATTAAAGGGGAATAAAACTCCCTGTCCTGGCGTCCCTTTAAGATAGCGAAGCAAGTGATGAACTGCCTCTAGATGACCGGAACGGGGATCAGAAACAAATTGGCTAAGCTTATTCACTGCAAAACAAATGTCTGGACGAGTAAATGTTAGATATAATAATTTTCCAACTATTCTCCTATACTGAGAAGGATCTATCAGTTTTTCTCCCTCAGCTCCAATCAATTATTTACTAGGATTTATTGGAGTTGAAAGAGGTTTAGAGGCTAAATAACCTGTATCCTTTAAAAGATTCAAGACGTACTGTCTTTGAGAAATTATTAAGCCAGCAGAAGTGTTCGCAATTTCCAGACCCAAAAAAAACCTTAAAGGACCTAAGTCTCTAAGCTTAAAATTCGTACGCAAGAACTGCTTTGTCTCATTAATATGATCAATTGAAGGTCCTGCAAGAATTATATCGTCAACATATACTAATAACGCAACAAAACCTGAAGAGGAACCTTTAACAAACAAAGTATGATCTGAACTTGTTTGCTTAAAACCAAAGTTCAACAAGGCATCGGCAAACTTCAAGTTCCATTGTCTTGAAGCTTGTTTCAAACCATATATTGACTTATGCAACCGACAAGCTAATGGCAAAGAAGTAGTACACTTTGAAGGTATGTATCCCGGGGGAAGTTCCATATAAACTTCTTCATGTAAATCTCCATTTAGGAAAGCATTATTTATATCTAATTGTATAAGATACCAGTTTTGAGAGGCCGCAAGTGCTAATAGAACTCTGACCGTGGTAGGCTTCGCAACCGGTGAAAATGTATCAATATAATCTACACCTTCTTGCTGATTATAACCCTTTGCGACCAACCTTGCCTTATACCTCTCGATGTCACCGTTTGAATTATACTTGATTTTGTAAACCCATCGACACCCAATAGCAGTTTTTCCTTCAGGCAATGTTTGAACTGACCAAGTTTTGTTTTCCTCCATGGCAGAAAGTTCTTCTTGCATAGCTTGGATCCATTGAGGATTGTCTTTAGCCTGATGATAAAAGCGAGGTTCCTTAGCGAGAGAAATATTAAGAATAATATTCTTATGCTCATCAGAAACAGATTCATATGACAAATAGTCTGAGATGGGATATAAAGATGTATTATGAGAATGTTGACAAATAAAATCTTGTAGATAAGCAGGGGGCCTTGATGTTCTGGCAGATTTTCTAATCATCGGTCCTTGCGTCGTTGAAGGCTCAGAAATCTCATCATCTAATAGTCCACGATCATGTGGGACACCTTCAGATGTATCTTGATTCATAGGCTGGACAGGCGACTGATGAAGCTGCTCAAATGGTTCATGGCTGTTAAAGGAAGATGGTCGATCTGATGATTCCAGATGAACATCACTGAGTGATTTTGGTAGAACTATATCCTGAAAAATATCACTTGAAATATCGTTAGGACTAACATTTCTAAAGGGAAAAACTGATTCCTCAAATCTAACATCTCTTGAAATAAAAACTTCACGAGTATCAATATCAAGCAGCTTATATCCTTTTACACCTGGTGGATACCCAAGAAAAACACATTTCCTTGCCCTAGCATCAAATTTGTCCCTGTTAACAGAAACTGTAGATGCAAAACATAGAGAACCAAACACCTTAAGGTTGTCATATAACACAGACTTATTAAATAACAGCTCATATGGACATTTATTTTGTAAAGAGGGAGAAGGCAAGCGATTAACAAGAAATGCTGCAGTCAAAATACTTTCAGACCAATATTCTTTTGGCATTGATGACTGAAACATAAGCGCTCGAGCAACATTCAAAAGGTGTTGATGTTTTCTTTCAACCACCGAATTTTGTTGCGGAGTATAGACACAACTATAGTAATGCAATATACCTTTACTTTGCAACAAATTTTTCAACTGAAATTCTTTTGCATTATCAGATCTAATTGCCTTAACTTGAACATTAAACTGAGTTTGTACAACAGAGAAAAAGTAAGGCATAATCTGTGATACTTCTGATTTGTCTTTGAGCAAAAACACCCATGTAAACCTGCTATAGTCGTCAACTAGTGTAAGAAAATATCTATGGTAACTATGCGAGGCTATGTGAAAAGGGCCCCATATATCACAATGCACAAGATCAAAAATATTTGAAGCAAAGTTATTCCTTGAAGGAAACGGCAAACGTTTCTGTTTTGCCTTTTGACAGATATCACATAAGAGATTACTAGGTTGATCACTACAGCAAAGAATTTTTCTAAGAACATTTAAGACTCTATGAGACGGATGTCCTAGTCTTTGGTGCCACAAAGAAACTGACACTTTGTTAATGGATATAATGGAAACAGGAAAATCAGAACAACTATCATGGTTTATTCTCCACACATATAGTCCATTGCGCAAGTCACCCCTGCCAATCAAAGCTTGTCCCTGGTTGTCCTGTACAACAAAACCATGAGCCAAGAAAGTAATACCCATGTTGTTGTCCTTGGTTAGACAACTCACGGACAACAAGTTAAAATGAAAGCTAGGAGAAAACAATACATTCCTTAAGATGATATGCCTGTTAATCTTGATATCTCCAGCCTTGAAGACTGGGATACAAGTGTTATTTGGCAGCGTTATACTTGCATTATTAATATCATGCAGATTATCAAATAAAGATATATCACAACAAATATGTCTTGAAGCACCCGAATCGACCAGCCAAAAGGAATGACGGGCCTTATCAGACATATTGACAGAAAAACAATTAGATTCACCGTTTATCTGGACATGGTTGGACTGTGCTATTTCTGGGAGGGGCTGGTTTAATAACAGCTTTAGTCGTTGAATCTGCTGCTCGCTTAGTTGATGGATGAAATCTGTTCTGCTTGGTGGCGTAGAATCAGTGCCCACCCTTGTTTCTTGAACCAAATCCTCCACTGAAGCGTTATTCACCTTAGACGCATTCTTATATCGTGGATTGAGCTTGAAGCCAGGTGGAAAGCCATGCAACTTGTAACAAGAATCAGTAGTGTGTCCTATCTTGTTACAATGGGTACAGATAGGTCTTTCTCTCTTCAAACCTGGATTATTTGTCGCAGTCCTCTTGCTGTCTTGCGCCAACGTAGTAGATAATCCCTTTCCAGCCATCATAATCATTTGTTGTGTTGAATCCGACGAGGGAACAGAAATAGCGCGCTGTCTTTCTTCTTGAACTACCAAAGAAAACACACGATTTATATTTGGCACCGGTTCCATCATGAGAATCTGGCTCTTGATCTGAGTAAAGCTATCATTCAATCCCATAAGAAACGCCATAACATATTCCTGCTCTTGAAATTCCCTTGATCTACATATTGTTGTAGGTTGTTTACATGAGCACTTAACACAGCAGCAAGGTGGCTTGAACGAATTCATTTCCTCCCATAAGGCCTTCAATCTTGTAAAATAAACGCTAACTGATTGCTGATTCTGCCTTAGGTTGATCAATTCATTTCTGATTTGGAAGATTCTTGGCTTATTGGACAGCTGAAAGCGCTCTTTCAAATCATCCCATATTTCCTTGACGGAATCTAGATACATAATGCTAGCCGATATCTCCTTTGAAACCGAGTTTAAGATCCAAGAGATGATAATATCATTATTTCTCTTCCAAGAAAGGTACTTGTTTTGGTCTGCTATTCCCGGATTAACAATTGACCCATCCACAAAGCCAAATTTATTCTTCACAGACAAGGCAATCTTCATCGATCTTTCCCACGAAGCATAATTGTCTCCACTTAATTTTTCATGAACCAGCACCAAACCAGTATTGTCTGAATGATGAAGAAAGTAGGGATTGAATTGATCAATTGGATCGATGGCTGCTTTGGGGATTAGATTCCCTTCGTTTGCGTCTGCCATAGGTTTTTGAGAGTAGCGATTGGGTTTCTTTAGAATTGGAACAAGAAAGGAGTATTCAAGGGATTGACTTGAGTTTTTCTTGATTCTAAAGTAGCGATTGGAAGCTTTTTAGTTTCGCTCTGATACCATAACAGGTGTAAATAAAAACGAATATTATAAAATGAATCAGTATTGAATTACACAGGTAAATACCACTGGTATTTATAGAAGTAAAAATACTAACGGGCTAACATATGCTCAACCTACACTTAACGGCTATTAATCAACAGATTAAATACTTATACAGTAGAAACAGAACTGCTCCTTTGGTCCTCAATTGCGCATCGATCTTTATCAGTATCTTTCATCATATTCTTGTTTGATCTAATAGAAGAAGAAGAAGAAGAAGAAGAAGAAGAAGAAGAAGAAGAAGAAGAAGAAGAAGAAGAAGAAGACAAATAATCTTGCATTAATAAGCATGGCATTGTCCAAAAGAATTCCGATTTACCTTATGAGGCTCATCGCATTGGTAGCCAGCGTTATTGCCACGGTGATCATGGTCACAAGCAAAGACTCTTCTCAAGTTCTAGGCATGGAGTTTGATGCTAAATATACCAATTCACCGACTTTTAAGTAAGTGAATATTTGTAATTATTTGAGCCCACAAAAAAAAAAAAAGAAAAGATAGATGCAAGAAAGGACTCGTCGATTTGATCATGTATATTGAAAAAAACTGCAGGTACTTTGTGTTGATCAATGCTATTGCAAGTGTCTATACTCTTCTCCTTCTCTTTATCCCAGCCAAGACATCATGCGGGCACTTGATCTTGGTCTTGGACATGGTAAAAAAACATCACCTTTTCACTTCTGTTATAACCCCATTTTTTCACTTTACAACCTTAAAAAAAACTGCAAATATTATATAGATGGTGTGTTTTTTGTGTTTATGTAGGTTATGACATTGCTTCTGATTTCGAGTGTATCGGCATGCATAGCCGTAGGACAAATAGGGAAGAACGGCAACGATCATGCGGGCTGGGCTCCAATTTGCGGACAAGTCCCTAAGTTCTGCAATCATATCACTGGGGCACTAACTTCTGGTTTTGTGTCTTCTGTGGTCTATTTCATCGTGATTCTCATTTCCCTTCACAACATAATGAATCTTTTCACCCTCAAGACTTAGTTATAGAATGGCTCTGTCTTGTAATCATGGAGCTATTTTATCATTACACACTCTACTCGTGTCTTCTGCTATTAAAAGCACACAAGTTTATAACACACAAGCTTTGATGTACATGTAGCAGTAATTCCAAGCCACATTATATTACAGTACATGATGTTTATTCCAAGCATAGGATAACATATTTTCCAGAAACTGATGATAGCATAGGCATCTTACATATAGCTGCAACTGTAGCGATAATCCCAACTTACGAAACCTGATTCAAGATGTCCCTGCAATCCACGCCATTGTCTGTAAATGCTTCCACAAGCTTAGGAAAGATCTTTGCAAGTGCAATCTTAAAGCCCTTTGAGTTTCCATTCAAATTCACTTCTCCTTCCATTTTCGCAGAATCGAATCGACGCCCTATCGAAGCTCCTTCCATGTACTCTCGGCAAGCCTTCAAGACATCCTTTCCACGTCGCCTGAAGTGCTCGTCCACGAGCTCTTCGAAACCCTGTCGAAAAATTTAGGACATAATTCGATATTCTTCTGAGAAAAAAAATAAAATCAAGAGTCTCTTGACTTTTGTACCTACCTTGGGAGGTTTTTTTAGGAGATACAGCATGGACTTGCAGCTGACGAGGAATGCGTTTTCGTTGTAGCTGAGTGAGTTCTTTTCTCCCTCGGGTTTCCCTATCTGCGAATCGAAGCCAGCCTCGTTGAAGTAAGGCCTTTCGTTGAGTACGAGCCCTTGAATTGAGACGAGGACTTGCATTATTGTCGAAGATTGAGCATTCCACACTTCGCATTGGGTTCCAGCCCATGTGTTCAATAGGCTGAGGCAGACTTTTCCCGACTCGTATAGGTTGGGATTTATGCGTAGGCCGCCTGAGTTGTAATAAACCATCTGTTTGAAAAAATACTCAAGACGTTCTTCTACCATTTTCTCGGGCAAAGAACAGTTTAAAGGTAAGGAAAAAACAAAATTATCTGCTTACAGGTGGCTCGTTAGGATATTCTGGGGGGAGATATACGTCGAAGAAGAACAGCAAATCGTGGTATGGCGTCCCGGCGGGGCCCACGATCGCAGCTCGAATAAGCTGCATTTTCTCTTCATAGACGCGTACGTAGATGATTTCTGCATAGAACAGCTAAGATTCGTTACAAATGGTAAAAGAGGAAAATAGGCTTTAGTTGTTTTTTTTTTCTTACCGGGAAGATCTTTCTCTAAGATGCTCCATTCTTGGCGAACTTTCCTCAGCCAGCGCCTTTTCGTCTGCGTTGCAAACGTAAACATTAAGACAAAAACTGAAGAGGAAAGAACTCACAATTTCTATTCTCTAACCTGCGGTGATTGAAAGTCCATCTCAGATTGAGAGGCAAAGTGGTGGTCTGGGCAATCGCCGAGTAGATCAAACTGGTTGAAAGATCTTGGAAGAAGATTATCCTCGTCAACTTCTTTAATCCCTTGCATTATCATCTTCTCAGGCATGTCCCCTTCTCCATCAAGGAGTTGCCTGGGATTCTGCAAATCTTCAGCTGTAGTGCGTTCGTAAGTATTACCATTATAAGCTTCACCGATTGACCCAAATAGGCTTGATGTGATACTTGTAAAGATATCCTGCCAAGAGCGTAATGAACGTATATGCCTGTAATAAAACGTCGCTCGAGAATGTAACGTTAAGTACTAGAGATTGAGAATCTATGGCACCTTGAATTTCTCGCTCAAAGGTTTGTCTTTCGCTGGAGGGTTTTCGTTACCGAGAATTTGTGCCTTTTCGTAATCGTTGGAGCCAAGAACTGTCGGCGTAGCATCTTCGACGGCTGGCATAATGAAAGAGGCAGCTTCGATTCTGTAGATCTCAGATGGTTCGACCTGTAATAAATGATAATGAGCTCAGCGAAAGGTGTAAGAAAACAATAGTTCAAACAAACTCAAGACTAGAAACATGGAAATGCTTGCCTTGATTATGTCGCCATTAGCCCATTTAATTTGAAGACGGCCCTGTTCGGCGCCAACCACAGTCCCAAAATATGACAAGAACTTGCTGTCAAAATCATTACATCGATCTTTATCTTCCTCCATGCAAACATTAGATGTCGTTTTATTTTCTGCAAACTTTTCGCCTGAGAAACCAACTTTCCTATGCACGACTTGGCCCAGACAGTTATAGTCTGGGTGCTCAATCAGTTCGTAGGCACTCACAATCTCCTCAGATTCAGGCGAAGAACTGCGCCATAGTACAGTCACAGTTCGCTCTTTTGAGTCGACGCTCTTCACAACGCCCCATCTCTGAGAACCGTCACCGTTCGAGTCGTCGAAATTTCCCTTCTGCAGCACAAAGGTGTCGGGCCAAAAATCATGGACGTCGACAACACTCACGGGAGACAAAAACCAAGAATCTAACCCAAGCGATATGCTGCCGTCTTGCCACAGCACGTCAACCTTGGCCTTTGTCTTTACGATGACAGCAAACTGTTGAACGTCAGAATCTACGATGCTCGTAGTCTGAGCTGTCATGCGCTGCCCTTCGATCAGCCCAGGAAAACGAACATTTCGAGAATCTCTTTCGACTCGAAGAACACACCAATCGCCAAGCTGCCAATTTGTGGAGGAGCCTGGCAAAGAAGTCAAGTCTTTAAGCTCTTGCAAGCTCGAAGGAGGAGCAGTTCTCTGCTCGCCATCTTCAGCAATGGCACAGTAAAGCCAATCGACGTATATTACAGCAGCTTCTACATAGCAGATAGTTCCTAACTCTTTGTCTTTATCATCGCTGCTACCACACAGCCAACTACTTGATGAACTGTAAGAAGGGCACTCAACGTAAACTCTCTGCCCGGGATAGTAAGGACAATTTGGATCCTCGACTACGTCTTGGGATAAAGACGTAATTTTTTCTGGACCATCGAGAGAAATCTGCCCCTTTGTACCGTCGTCGAACAATATGGTCAAACGATCGATAATCTTTTCAGCCTTCCCAAGATAAGCCCCACTTATTACATAATCTCCAACTGAGACAGATCGTAGTTTGTGGAGGTCTTTGGAAACGATGTTTTGTATCTTGTGCCCATATATGTCTTCTAAGTCGACAGTTAAGGAAACGCCGATTACCTTTCCCGTTGGTCCTAATGGATCTGAGGCGTGGGAGACTATGTCCCCATGCATGAACACTCTCTCAAAAGTGAGGAGATCGTCGATTTTCGTGACGGTTTCCTCGAGCCTTGAGAAGATGTTTAGCGCTTGACCGCTGTATAGAGACTCGATATCCTCGAAATCCTCAGAACTGCTGCTTTAGGTAACACTTTCGACATCGCTGAATAGTGTATCCATCGAGATTGTGCGCGCCTCTTTTCTTGCGAAACAACAAAAAAAAAAGGAGAATCTCCAACAAAGAGTGGAGATGATATGCCAAAGGAGGTTTGCCCGTGGGGCGATAGAGCGAGTCTTCCGACTCAGAGATGCCAAAGAAGATTTGCCCGCTGAAGGGAATGCCAAAGGAGGTTTGCCCAAGAATGGACCACAAAGATCCACCTATAGGAAGGAACGATGACTTTCAAGAAGATAAAGAGGAGCTAAAACTTTGGCAAAGGGGATTTGCCTGCGAGTATTTTTAGGTACATATAAGAAGGTGAAGGCCAAGGATCGTTTGACGATGCTAATGAAGTTTCTGAAAATAAGAAGCTTGATTCTGAATCGTTAATGTTTTGCAAGTCAGGCGTCGACATTGTTCGTAATGCATCGTAACAAAGCCCTGCAAGTGAATGAACAAGTGCATCCATACGTAAGTGTAAACTTTTCAATCTCAGAACTTCTGGTGCATAAGAGTATCATAATTTCAGAAAACAAGGGAGGATTTTGACCCCAACATCATTGCACATGCTTTAGACGAGTTTCATCAATTAACTGAATCAGACAAGTTTGTCAAATTCTTTCTTTCATATTATTCACACACGTTATACGCATACAACTGATACGGTTCAAATTGAAACCACCCCAATAGAACCCATCATCATCAGGCAGTATAGAAAAGGAACATTATATAAGTCAAGATACACACAATCGAAAAAACTAAAAGAACAATATCAGCATGACAGAGAAAAAAGAAAGACAACATGAAACGAAGTAAACTGACCTGCTTTCAGCTTTTACTCAAACCCAACCAGCAAAAAGCCCTTCATGTCCATGAGCTGCCGATCAAGAAAAACAAGCACATCGCCTCAATTGTTTTCTTCAGTCGAGCAATTTTTTTGGACCCATTTGTTTCTGACTCAAATCAAAGCAACGATCAACATACACACACAAAAAGGACAAATTTTTAAGAGGCCAAGAAGAAACTCTCCAAATCCCTTGCATCATGCCATTTTCGAACCTCTTTAAACATACAAAAATCGAAACTTTCTTTCGCTTCTTTACTTTTATCTTTCTAAAATCTCCAACCCACGAAAGAAAACCCCTTACGACAGCGTAAGCTCGTGTTTCAAGTGTGAGTGAGAGGAGATCCCCAAACGGCTCTATATGTGCATCCGTTACGAGAATATTCCACAGTATCTATTCTTCAGTCATCGCTCGTTCATCTCTTGGCGCATGTTTTCTGTTAATAGTTAATTCCGATCAGCTGCCTATTCTCTATTAAAGGCAACTTTGCTATTAAATTGAGCTAAATAGTCATCACTCATTCTGAGTCATTATTCACTAAGATGCATTTGTCATATTATTTCTTTTTTATTACACTATATTAATTCACGAAGGTTGAATAATAAGAAATCATGATGAAACCTGACACCACGCACTTCCTCAGTTGTAAAACAAATGCAATGTTTTATGGGTTAGTTTCTTGTACCTTTTTAGTTTTTAAATTTCTCTTAAATACCCTTGAATTATTTCTTCTTTATAAGTATTCATTTAAAAATTTCCTCATGTTCAGTACCTTAAAAGGTCTTTTCAGGGTTAAAAAGTCGAAAATGTCCCTGTCTCACTCTTCAAATTGGACATTTATACCAACTGATTTTGAAATTATACCAGAGAATTGTAGAAATTATACCATCTGTTTTGGTTATCGTACCAGTAAATAACTTTATTATAATTTTATACATCGAAATTTGGACATTTAACCAACTGATTTTGAACTTATACCAGAAATTGTAAAAATTATACCATCTGTTTTGGTTATCGTACCAGTAAATAACGTTATTATAATTTTATACATTGAAATTGGACATTTATACCAATTGATTTTGAAATTATACCAGAAATTGTAGAAATTTTACAATCTGTTTTGGTCACCGTACCAGTAATTAACGTTATTATAATTTTATACAGCCAAATTTGGACATTTAATCAACTGATTTTGAAATTATACCAGAAATTGTAGAAATTATACCATATGTTTTGGTTATCGTACCAATAAATAACGTTATTATAATTTTATACAGTGAAATTAGGCATTTATACCAACTGATTTTGAAAGCATACCAGAAATTGTAGATCGTAATTATACCAATAGAATTGTACACTATACCAGTTGGTATAATAACGATAACCGTTGGTATAATTAGAATAACAGTTGGTATAATAATCAAAGCAGTCGGTTAATTAACGTTATTATAATTTTATACATCGAAATTGGATATTTATACCAACTGATTTGAAATTATACCAGAAATTGTAGAAATTATACCACTATTTTGCTTATCGTACCAATAAATAACGTTATTATAATTTTATACAGCGAAATTGGATATATATACCAACTGATTTTGAAATTATACCGGAAATTGTAGAAATTATACCAACTGTTGTCGTAATTATATCAACAGAATTGTACACTATTGATCGACAGCGTGTACATTAATATATTAAACAGATGTTCATGCAAATACGTCAAGTAATAATTAAAACGAATATGTTATAACTAGTATCACGCGCGATAGGCAGTGTACCTATCGTTTGTAGAATAGCTATAGAGAGTATCCGAGTATCGAACACGAGGAATAACTTGATTACGAGTAATAACCTATCACTCGATATTTAGCCTATGTAAATAACGTGATTTATGCTATGATTATTTTAAGGGATTAATCTAATCAAATAAAAATAACTAAGAGAACACAACTAGGAAATAAATGAGTAAGTGAAGATAATGAATATGTGTTCGGGGTTTGAATCCCGCTAGGTGTTGTCGGCTAAGGCTACAGAATATCGCTCTTACGTGTTATTGGCTAAATCGCAGTAATTTCCTACCCACTCACGAGTTTGCTGTCGCCCTAAACGTTCGCGGGAATCCAAAATTAATAATTACTACACAGCGAGGATCGAGTATTTGCTTTCGCCCTATACTCGGATCCTAATGTCTCCGAACGGTCTAAATCGTTATTTAGATGTCGCCCTAAACGATGTACCACACATTCATATCAACACATCGACATATTGATACAAAGAAACATGTTCATAGAACAATAAATAGCCAGATTACACGTTCTCATGATTATCCAACGACTTAACTACGACATAACCCAACGTTCATCTAAACCCGAACACATAAAAGATTTAGCCACTCATATTGGACGTCACAACAACAAGATTCAAAGGAAACGAGGATCTTCCCTAACAAGTGAGTATGGCGGTTTTGAGGTGGAGCTCTCGTTCCTCGATCGAATGAGCGTGACTGCGTTGTCGGATCGTCCCTTGAGCTTCTCTAAATCGAGGGGCTGCTTCTAGTGTTCTTCCTCCTCTCATTTTCTCTAAGTTTTCGTCTCTATGGGGTTATCCTTGAGTTCTAAGAAGAACTCCCTTTTATGCTTCGAATTTGGGCCAAAAACCTAAATTTTGGAACGTTCACGGCTTCTTAACGGGCCTTCACGGCCGTGAAAGATGAAATTACGCCGACTTTTCGTCTTTCTTAAACCCTTCACGGCCTCGTGCATAAGGAGTCACGGCCGTGACGGCGGCTTAAACCCTAAAAATTGACTTTCTGGTGTGATTCACGGCCCCTTGCGAAGAACTTCACGGCCGTGAATAAGTGGCCTTTTCCACGTTGAGCTTTCTGCCACGATTCACGGCCTAGTGAGAGGTGATTCACGCCGTGACTCATGAAGTGAAAGTCACTGCCCACGTTCACGGTCTCTTACACGATGATTCACGGCCGTGACGGAGGTCAGTGTAGGTTTCCTTTGTTTTTGCCGAGATTCACGGCCGTGACACTTGAAGGTTCTCGCTTTCAACCATACTGCCTCGGTTCACGGCCTCTTGCGAGGTGAGTCACGGCCGTGACTCTTGCCTGATATCTTCATACTTGGCCGTTTTGCGTCGTTTTTCGCCTCGTTTTCGTTCCTTTTCGCTCGATAACCGTTCGAAGGTCCTACACTAGTTAAATGGGTGTAAATAGAGCCAAGAAATGCATGGAATAACCAAAAATATCCTATTATAACCCAGATAAACGTAACAATAAACGTATTAAAAATACGTTTATCAAACCTCCCCACACTTAAGCTTTTGCTTGTCCTCAAGCAAATTAGAAGCAGGAAAAGGTAACAAGATAGTGGCATGACCATTCACAATTCACCAACGCAGATGAAAAGCACAAAATGGAATCAAGCAAGCAATTATGGACATTGCAACAATAATCAGCACTTATCGACACGAATTTCCTTAGCACTACTAATCTAGATCAACACCTCAGAAGGATTCACTCAAATCACTCAGTGTATAGGCTAATAAATCGGTGAATCGCTCAATTCATGCAATAATTTAGTCCATACCATACGCTTGCAAGTCAATCGCACGTCTACTACTTAAAGCAGTTAGCATGAATCAGAAGGTCTTTTTTGGGTTAAACAGGATCAGATAATAATGAGTGGTAGTAGAATCACATATGAGTAGCAGTCGTGTCGGTCTTCATGTCATTGTCTAAAGAGCGCCAGGAATTAGCCTTTATGGTTACGCCGTCTTCATATTCCTCTTATTTCTGCTGCGTTCCACTAAGCCTTTCTTCTACCACGTCTCAAAATGAAAGATGATGTGGAATTCACGAGACTGGAAGATTATCGAAGGAAAGATTCTTTCGTTCTTTTCGCAACAGTTTATCCTCTTCTTGCTTCAGTTTCCCAGCAGCCATACCATTTCTCTCTCTTTTTTTTTTTTCTTCTTTTCTTTTTTTTTTCGAATACCCCTTCGCATTGCGGTGCGCTGCCCTTTCGCCAACTCTTTGTGAGTTGAAACTTGTTGAAGAGGTAGTTCTTGACTGCAGTTCTTGACTGCTCTTAGCGTTGTATTGGGGCGTCATCCGACTACGCTTTTCGACTTTGACATTCGACCTTCACTTCTACTTAACTCGGGTTCAAATGATCTCTGGAGGCTTAAATAGGTTAGCGGCTTATGAAAATATGAGGTTTAAGAAATAAAAAGGCTTAGGCTCAAAGTGGCTAACTACGGTGATCAGTCGTGGTTGGGAACTTTGGCCATGGACTTATTTCCTAATGCCTTCGTCATATTCATACAAAACACTCTCTAAAGCAATTTCAATGCGTATTAAACAAGCAAGTTCTAGAGAGACGTAAATTATGCACTACTCACACAACCAAGAAAAATGAGCAAAAGCTCGTCAGCTCAAACTCGCACAACGGAACATGGGTTGTGTGAATCTCTCAAAGTAACACTATATCTATTCATGCTAAAAAGATTAAATCACTGATGCATGTCTTTATCGCTCACTAGACTCCCTAGTATGCAATCCAACTCCGAGATGAACGCGAACAATCATACCAGACTTCTATAGATTTAATAGCCATAGCACGTCATAAAAAAAAATTCACGTAAATTTTCAACAAAATTCCCCAACAAAATTCCCCCTCCCCACACTTAAGATGCGCGTTGTCCTCAACGTGGAAAATAAAGAAAAGGAAGGTAAAATAAGTTGAAAAGAACGTGACTCCCCTGAAAAAATGGCGTGGTCCTGCCTCGAGCATTTGATGTAGTTGAACATGGTTGTTTCACTGATTGTGAAATATTTTGGGTCGTGGTGATGTAAATTGTGACACGTTTCCTGAAAACACTGAAAAGAAAATTAAACGCACGATGGAAATAAAAAAAAATAGAACGCAAAACAAGTCATAATCATCAAAAGTGTCGGGATGACTAGACCAAACACACAATTTCTACAAAAGAAACATCCCAAATGAAATCGGAACTAAGGTGGTGGTGAGGGCTGCCGAGGGCGAAGGAACGCCAGTGACTCCTGTGATCGCCTGACCGCGTCGTCCATGGCTTTAAGGGCCTGCTCATAGCGCTGTTGCTCTTCGTGGTAGCGTCAGTGGGCTTCTTCGTTTCGACGCTCATACTCGTCCTGTCGGCACGTGTCTCCTCATCGCGTCGTAGGGCCTCCTCGTTGTAGCGTAGCATTTCCTGGCGCAATGTGTGAAGGTCGGCGGCTGACGCGTAAGGAGCGACCCCTGATGACTCCCCTCGTGGTAGCCGGAAGAAAAGGAAGGTCTGGCAGTGTCTGGGTGAACCGGGAATGGTCCCACACCCTCAATTTCTAGTGGCTCGGGGAATGCATCGCCGAGGTCCATCTGCCCACGGTAAACCTCGTGCCTGACGTAGACCTTGTTCGAGCGGGACTAGGTGGGAGCTTTGATCAACATCTTCATCTTCAGCATCATCTCCTCGTTCACCAGATTTCGCCCACCCACTATCGCCATCTCTAGGGGATTGGCTGGCCACATGTTGAGTCCCTTGACAACCTTCGTAACAAAAGGCCCAACTGCGAGCTTCCCGTGACTGCGAACATCCGCCTGGGCGCCAAAGGCGTGGGCCATGGCCATCCCTAAGTGCACCCGTTGGCCGCGCTGCATCTTGGCTAAATAGAACAGATCCCGAAGACCAATCGTGCCGTGCGAGTCGCCCCGTGGTGTGAGCGAGGTCGTCAATAGACGGTGAATATAACGCAGGCCCGGACTCCGGAGCGAAGACGCCTTCGAGGTCTTCACACTAAAGTCGGGTTCACCGGGCCTAGAGAGTTCAGCCCAACAGGCCTGGCGCACCATCGAACTTGCAAGATAATCCTTGTAATGCATATCGGAAAAAAGTCCTTGGCGCCCGAAAAATGGTACCGGTGCCCCAATCGCTCGGCAGATGTCGTCTACGTCCACCGTGTGGTCCTCGTTAAATGCCCGAAACTTGACGCCGTTCAGCCCGTATTCCTCGAGAGAGAAGGTGGAGAGGAACTCTAGGGTCAGCTCCTTGTACGCCGGCTCGTCGATGTGAAAGAATTCGAGCCATCCGCTGAGGGACACGTACCCGACCACTTGCTGGTCGATGTGATACTTCGCAAGCGTGTCATGATCAATCTGATCTGTCGGAATGAACTGCGTATCCTTTAGCCGATTATATCTGGCCTGCTGTGTGTCATCGTCAAACTGCCGCATAGAATTTAGCAGTGACGTTGCTCCTGGGCATCGCCGTGGACGATTCGGCGATCGCGAATCCTTATCACGTGATGCAGCTGTGCGGCTCGACCCATAGTGTCTAGAAGTACAAGTGTTAGTTGGCGAGAAAAAGATAATCAACACAGCTCGACTCAACCAACGTAGCAACAAAATTGACAATTCTAAAACAAGAACATATACAAATTCAAAGCGGCATTTTGTCGAACACATAATAGACAAGCTAAGATACTCTCTCTAATCGCAAAAAATGGGTCAACGAAGCACACTCTTCGACTTCAAACGAGTAATCAACGCTAAAGAAACCAGTAAAAGCAACAAATTCCGTCAAAATTTCCAGAAATCCCTAATTTTCGAAATTAGGGTTCATCATCCCAAAATCAAAATCAAGGACGAAATTGAAAGAGTAATCAAGGCCAAGACGTCAATAGCATACTTCTATTCATAAGAGAGCAATGTAACTACAAAAATCGATCTCAACCTCCCCCGATTCCCAAAGTAGGATTTTCGACAAGAAAGTACATACCTCTTTGATTTAAGCACGTTGAAGCAGAGGGAAGTGGTTGGATTGTGTCACCGTAATATGTGCGACAGTGTCTTGGTGTGTAATTTTCCTTGTGAAGTAGGAACCGAGATTTTGGTGTGAAGGAGCGAATGGAGAAAGGAAGAAGAAGATGAGAATGATTTTGAACACTGTTTTCGCCCTTTTGTGAGTTGCCCGCGACATTCACGGCCGTGAATGTCTATTCACAGGCCGTGAATAGGGACAGAGACATTCAGTTTACATGATTCACGACCGTGAGGGTATTTCCACGAAGCCGTGAATCGGGACAGTGTGCCCAATCGTTGGAGAGTCACGGCCGTGAATACTTTCACCTGAGCCGTGACTTCTTCGCATTATTAATATTTTTTATTTTTATTTATTTATTTTTATTTTTATTATTTATTTATTTTTAATTTTTTTATTATTAATATATATATTTTTTATTATTATTTTTTTATTAATTTTTTTATTATTATTTTTTTTTCGAAGGTGTCACGGCCGCGTGAACTGCAAGGATACAGGCCGTGAAACGTGGCAGTGCGTATTGTCGCAACAAGTCGCGGCCGTGATTCATGACTCATGGGCCGTGACTGCACTTTATATATATATGTATAAGTATTATGATTTTTATTATTATTTTACATATATTTTTACTATGATTATCACATAATCGACGAGTTTTTCGAGAGCGATTTGCGCGAGGAAAAATCTGATAATCGACAAGGGAAATATCACTTTCTCGCGCGGCGTCAGATCTCCAAGTCAAAAATTCGTCTGTATCATTTATTTGATTTGCTAGGTTTGATAATGATGTTTTTGTGCCCGTCATGCCTATGAATAGACATTGGTAGAATAACACAATAGCATCATCTACCATAAGTCACACGTCTTCGGCAATTTTATTCTCGATATTTCTGGGTTAGCTAGCCACGATGAATTGGGGACAACAGCAAGACCGTGAGAATGAGAGTGAAGAGTATGCAAGGATTCTTCATAATTTAGATATACTATCACTCTACCTTGCTCTTCTTTTGGGTCTGTTCGGAGTTTTACTAGCTTTTGTGTGTTGGGTTCTCACAAGGTGTACTTTTGTGTTATTCGCAGTTTTAATTGCTTTTGTGTTGGACCTTCAGACGTTGTAATGGTATTGTAACCATCTTTTATGAAGTAAAACTATCGTTCCTATCTCGTCTCCCGATTCTGCGTTGTGACCATCCTCAAAATTCGCAATAAATTTATGATTATTTAAAATTTTAATGTTATTATTATTATTATTGTTTTATTTAATTTAATATATATAGTTTTAGATTAAATTTTTTTTTATATATAATGCCTAAAACATAAATGGAAATACCTGGGTTGCCTCCCAAGAAGCGTTTCTTTTAACGTCTCAGCCTGGTGTACCTCCTATGCTCTTATGCTGGCTGGAAGTCGAGGTATAATACCTCCTTGTCGCTCAAGTCTTCCTCGCCTCCATGGTAATGCTTCAACCGATGTCCGTTCACCTTGAAAGTACCATGTCCTATACCTGAAATCTCAACAGTACCGTATGAGAAAACACGAGTGACAGTGAACGGTCCCGACCAACGTGATCTAAGCTTACCAGGAAAAAGCCTAAGTCGAGAATTAAAGAGGGGGACTTGGTCCCCTTCTTGAAATTCTCGTCTTGCCTAATTTTGTTGTCATGGTAGGCTTTTGAACGCTTCTTGTACATTCTAGCGTTATCATAAGCTGATAAACGCCACTCGTCTAGCTCATTAATTTGGAGTTGCCGCTTTCCGCCGCCTTTCCCCAAATCCATGTCCAATGACTTGATTGCCCAATAGGCTTTATGTTCGATTTCTACGGGGAGGTGACATGCCTTCCCGTAGACCAATCTATACGGTGTAGTGCCTATTGGTGTCTTATAAGCAGTCCTATATGCCCACAGTGCATCATTAAGCTTATTCGCCCACGCCTTACGGTTCCCGTCTATAGTTTTCTCTAGAATACGTTTTAACTCGCGGTTCACTACTTCTACCTGACCGCTAGCCTGAGGATGATACGGGGTGGATAAGCTGTGTCTAACACCATAACGCTCTAATGTACGTGCAAATTGGGTGTTACAAAAATGAGTGCCTCTATCGCTAATGATGCATCTAGGTGCCCCAAATCGTGAAAATAATGCTCGTAAAAATCGAACAACAACCCTAGCATCGTTCGTGGGTAAAGCTTGCGCCTCGGCCCACTTAGACACATAGTCTACAGCACAACCAGAATGTACTTATTATTATACGAGCTAGGAAACGGACCCATGAAGTCTATACCCCAAACATAAAAAATCTCACAAACTAAGATGAAATTTTGAGGCATTTCATCGCGTTTAGAGATATTACCTGCGCGCTGGCACTGATCACAAATGTCAACGTACCGTTGGGCATCTCTAAAAATTGTAGGCCAGTAGAAACCGCTTTCCAGTACCTTATGAGCTGTTCAATTGGCAGCGTAATTCCCTCCAGTTGGTCCGTTGTGGCAATGACTGAGTATCCTTGTCGTCTCGGGATAAGCGACACATCGTCGTATCACCTGGTCTGCACATCGCCTGAAAAGATACGGATCTTCCCAAAAGTAGTACTTCAAATCAGAAAAGAATTTCTTCTTTTGCTGTTGCATACCCTTTTGGAAGGACCCTCGCGACAAGATAATTAGCATAATCTGCAAACCAAGGAATATCGTCACTTACCACTTGTATAGCGTACAAGTGCTCGTCTGGGAACGTATCCTGAATCTCCTTGCCGTCCTTGTTATAAATTTCAGACTCCTCTAGTCGAGAGAGGTGATCCGCCGCCAGAGTCTCTGCGCCTTTCTTGTCACGGATCTCTATATCGAACTCTTGAAGGAGCAGGATCCATCTGATTAGCTGAGGCTTGGCGTCCGGTTTCGCTAGTAAATACTTAAGGCCAGGGTGGTCAGTGAAAACAATAACTTTCAATAAAATAAGGTATGACCTGAATTTATCGAAGGCGAACACGACAGCTAAAAGCTCATTTTCCGTGGTCGTGTAGTTGGCTTGGGCTGCGTCTAGTCTTGCTGGCGTAGTAAATCGGCCTAAAATGGTTGTCTTTGCGCTGCCCTAGCACGGCTCCCACTGCGTAATCACTCGCATCACACATTAGTTCAAATGGCAACCCCCAGTCGGGGGCGATCATAATAGGTGCTGCGATCAGTCGCTCCTTAAGCAAATTAAATGCATGTAAGCATTCGTCATTAAACTCAAACGGGGCGCTTTTTCAGGTAATCTAGACATGGGGTCGAGCAATCTTGAAAAAATCCGTAATGAACCTACGATAAAACCCAGCATGTCCTAGAAAACTTCTAATTGACCTTACGTTCGAGGGAACGGGTAGTTTTTCTATCGTCTCTAACTTAGCTCGGTCCACTTCGATTCCTTTAGAAGAAATCTTGTGTCCCAAAACTATACCCTCTCGAACCATAAAGTGGCACTTTTCCCAATTAAGTGTCAAGTCGTATCCTCGCAACGTGCGAGTAGAGCTTCAGATTAGCAAGACAAACATCGAATGACGACCCAAATACAGAAAAATCATCCATAAACACCTCCATTACCTCACCTACCAACTCGTCAAATATCGCCATCATACATCGCTGGAAGGTGGCTGGGGCATTGCATAGACCGAATGGCATCCTCCGGTACGCAAATGTGCCGAAGGGGAAGGTGAATGTGGTCTTCTCCTGGTCCTCAGGCGCAATAGGGATCTGCAGGTATCCTGATAAACCATCAAGAAAACAATAAAATGAGTGACTAGATAATTTTTCTAACATTTGGTCGATAAAATGGTAGGGGAATATGGTCATTTCTCGCGGCGTCGTTTAATTTTCTGTAGTCGATGCACACACGCCACCCAGTAACGGTTCTTGTTGGAATCAACTCATTCTTATCGTTCGTGACGACCGTCAGACCTCCATTCTTAGGAACCACTTGGACCAGACTTACCCACGCACTATCTAAAATGGGGTAAATCATCCCTGCGTCTAGCAATTTAATCACCTCCTTCTTAACGACGTCCTTCATATTGGGATTAAGTCGCCTTTGACGTTGAGCGACTGGCTTGAAATCATCCTCCATGGGGATCTTATGCGTGCAGTAGCTCGGGCTGATACCCCTTATGTCGGATATCTTCCACGCCAAGGCCTTCTTATGCGCTTTCAACTCATCCAAGAGCTGCCCCTTTTGTCCGTCGTCGAGGCTCGATGAGATGATGACTGGTAACCCTCCGTTGCTGCCAAGAAATGCATACTCGAGGTGGTCAGGTAGCGGCTTCAATTCTAGGACCGGTGGCTCCTCGACCGAGCTCTTTTCCTTGTCTTATTCGCTACTCTCGTCGATAGCTATGATGGGCTCATCGACTTCTTCCCCACTCTCGTCGATTGCCAAAATTTTCTGTGTGTCCTGCTCGTAGGAAAACTGTGATAGACCTTGCACAAAAAAAAAGCATGCTTAAAAGCGTCTAAGTAGTAGCACTTATCGTCATGCTCATTACTCTTCTTCAGCGATTCAGCCATATTGAACGTAACCTTCTCGCCATCTACCGTCAAAGTTAACATCCCATTTCTAACATCTATTATAGTCTCATCGGTAGCTAAGAATGGTCTACCTAGTATCAATGGGACATTATCATCATCTTCCATATCTAAGATAACAAAATCGGCGGGAATTAAAAATTTGCCTACCTTAACTAGGACATTCTCAATAACTCCTCTAGGGTATTTTAACGATCTATCCGCTAATTGAAGGCTCATCCTAGTGGGTCGTGGTTCACCTAGTCCTAAGCGCTTAAACATTGAATACGACATTAAATTTATGCTAGCTTCTAGATCAGCTAAAGCACGTTCAACAACTAAATCTCCTATAAGGCAGGGAATCGTAAAACTCCCTGGGTCTTTGAGCTTTTTCGGCATCTTGTTCTGAAGTATCGTCGAGCATTCCCCTCGTAGACATACCGTGGAAACATGTTCGAGCTTCCTCCTGCTCGTCAATAGATCCTTCAAGAACTTGGCGAAGCTGGGCATCTGCGCAATAGCTTCAACAAACGGTAAGTTAATATGTAATTCTTTGCACATGTTCATAAATTTACCGAACTGCGCCTCGTCTCTGTCTTTCTTCAGCCGAGCTGGGTAGGGGATCTTTGGCTGGTATGGCTTCACCAGTGGTCGCTCGATCTCCTTTGCCTTTTCTTTTTCAGGCTCGACCTTCTCCTTCTCAGCCTCGTTCTCCTCGACATCGTTGCCTTTGCTTACCTCCACTTCTGGCTCGTCGTGGATCTCGACCTCAGCTTTATCATTTGATTTCTTCTTGGGGGGGTACCTCTTTCAACTCCCTCCCGTTACTCAGGGTAACCACTTTGCAGTACTCTTTAGGGTTCGGTTCGGTATAACTTGAGAGTGATCCCTGAGTTTGCTCAGCCAACTGCTTCGCCATCTGGCCCACTTGTTGCTCCAATTTCTTGATAGAGGCGTCGGTGTTATGGACACGTACTTCCATGTACTCCTCTATCTTAGTCATTCGACTCTCGTGGGCTTGAGTGGTGTTGCTGAAATTTGTGAGGAGCGTCTTCATCATATCCTTCATTTCCCTCATATCATCGGATCCCGACCCCGCAGACGCGTTCTGATACTGACGTGATGTTCCTCCTTGGAAACCAGATGGTCTAGGTTGGAATCCTGGTGGCCCTTGGCCATGGTTGTTTTGGTTCCCATACGCCAGATTTGGATGCGCTCGTGGTTGAAAACTCCGTTGGCCTTGGTAATTCCCCATATAGTCCACGTGCTCTAGTGATTGCCCTAATTGGCACTCTGAGGTTTCATGAGCTGCGCCACAAATCTCACACTATGGTGTGTATGGCTTCTGAGGTGATGGGGTTGTCATCACGGCATGGACGGGCTATGTTTGCCCGGCCTTTGGAAGTAGTGTGTTGATCACCGTCTGGAGCTGGGAATTAGTAGTTGCGATCTGTTGTTGCAGCGCCTCGAACTTGGCATTTGCAGCGGTCTCCTCGCTCACCCCAAACACTCTTGGAGTCTTTATCCTCGTATTTCCTCTCATGAAGCTATTCCTTGAGTAGTCTTCGATTAGATTCCAGGCGTCTGTGGCATTGAGCTTCACGAGCCCTCCTCCCGCAGCTCCGTCTAGCATATGAATGGTTTGATCATTGAGGCCCTCGTGAAATCGATTAATCATGGCGGCCTTCGACATCCCATGTTGTGGGCACTTCTTCAATAGGGACTTGTACCTCTCCCACACCTCGTAGAGATTCTCTGAATCCTTCTGGTGAAAAAGGGAGATCTCCGTCTTCAACCTTAACACATTTGACAATGGGAAGTAATGGCCGATGAATGCTGCTAGCAGCTCTTCCCACGTAGTGATTGATCTGGGCAGTAGTATCTCCAACCAGTCCTTCGCCCTGTACTTGAGTGAAAATGGAAATAACATAAGCTTGATCGCATCGCTCGGGATCCCATTAATCTTGATGGTGTCTGTTACTGTCAGAAAAGCCTTCAGGTGGGAGTATGGATCATCATCAGCCCCTCAAATTGAGCCGTCTGAAAGATCATTTGAAGCCAAGCATGCTTCAACTCGAAATTGTTGTTCTCGATCGGTGGAATAACAATTGCCGATTCGATACCGTCTAGAGAGGCGTTCTTGAGTAGATCTTGTAGAGATTGATTGTTCTTCTTCTTGGTCATGGTGGGCAGATACTCTGCGGTCTGCCATCTCGACTTCTGTCTCTCGATTGTCTAAGGACGTCTCTGTTCAAGAATTTTCTGCTGACTCCTGACAGTTGTCCCCTGAGTAGCTAACCAGCTTTTCCTGATAGTTACTAGCCGTGCCTTCAGAATTGTGTCTGAGTTGCCTTCGTAACTTTCGCTCGAAATCTGGATCTCCTTCAACAATGGGACCTGATGGGTGGCTTCGGGTCATCCACTATCAAACAGTACCTTCAATGAGTGGAAGCGAAATTAGTGAAGGAATGATGGACAAGTCGAAGGAATAAAGCAAATAATAATTACTTGGAAACGCCAAAAAGTGAACAAGAACAAACAACTAACTTAATCCACTGGAGCACTTAAAACTCAAATAATTGAAACGAAAATTTAACAAATGATAGTGGCTTACCGACTACGGTGTTCCTAATATCAATTTTATTCGCCGGCAACGGCGCCAAAAACTTGATCGACAGCGTGTACTTTAATATATTAAACAGATGTTCATGCAAATACGTCAAGTAATAATTGAAACGAATATGTTATAACTAGTACCACGCGCGATAGGCAGTGTACCTATCGTTTGTAGAATAGCTATAGCGCGTATCCGAGTATCGAACACGAGGAATAACTTGATTACTAGTAATAACCTATCACTCGATATTTAGCCTATGTAAATAACGGGATTGATTTATGCGATGATTATTTTAAGGGATTAATCTAATCAAATAAAAATAACTAATAGAACACAACTAGGAAATATATGAGTAAGTAAAGATAATGAATATGTGTTCGGGGTTTGAATCCCGCTAGGTGTTATCGGCTAAGCTACAGAATATCGCTCTTACGTGTTATTGGCTAAATCGCAGTAATTTCCTACCCAGTCACGAGTTTCCTGTCGCCCTAAACATTCGTGGGAATCCAAAATTAATAATTACTAAACAGCGAGGATCGAGTATTTGCTGTCGCCCTATACTCGGATCCTAATGTCTACGAACGGTCTAAATCGTTATTAGCTGTCGCCCTAAACGATGTACCACATATTCATATCAACACATAAACATATTGATACAAAGAAACATATTCATAGAACAATAAATAGCCAGATTACACGTGTTCACGATTATCCAACGACTTAACTACGACATAACCCAACGTTCATCTAAACCCGAACACATAAAAGATTTAGCCACTCATATTGGACGTCACAACAATGAGATTCAAAGAAAACAATGATAGAGAACTCATAAAATCTTCCCTAACATGTGAGTATGGCGGTTCTGAGGTGGAGCTCTCGTTCCTCGCGAATGAGCGTGACTGCGTTGTCGGATCGTCCCTTGAGCTTCTCTAAATTGAGGGGCTGCTTCTAGTGTTCTTCCTCCTCTCCTTTTCTCTAAGTTTTCGTCTCTATGGGGTTATCCTTGAGTTCTAAGAAGAACTCCCCTTTTATGCTTCGAATTTGGACCAAAAACCTAAATTTTGGAACGTTCACGGCTTCTTAACGGGCCTTCACGACCGTGAAAGATGAAATTACGCTGACTTTTCGTCTTTCTTAAACCCTTCCACGGCCTTGTGCATAAGGGGAGTCACGGCCGTGACGGCGGCTTAAACCCTAAAAATTGACTTTCTGGTGTGATTCACAGCCCCTTGCAATTCACAGCCGTGAAGAAGTGGCCTTTTCCACGTTGAGCTTTCTGCCACGATTCACGGCCTAGTGAGAGGTGATTCACGGCCGTGACTCATGAAGTGAAAGTCACTGCCCACGTTCACGGTCTCTTACACGATAATTCACGGCAGTGACGTAGGTCAGTGTAGGTTTCCTTTGTTTCTGCCGAGATTCACGGGCACATGAATATACATTCACGGCCGTGACACTTGAAGGTTCTCGTTTTCAACCATACTTCCTCGGTTTACGGCCTCTTGCGAGGTGAGTCACGGCCGTGACTCTTGCCTGACATCTTCATACTTGGCCGTTTTGCGTCGTTTTTCACCTCGTTTTCGTTCCTTTGCGCTCGATAACCGTTCGAAGGTCCTACAATATTTAAATGGGTGTAAATAGAGCTAACAAATGCATGGAATAACCAAAAATATCCTATTATAACCCAGATAAACGTAACAATAAACGTATTAAAAATACGTTTATCAACTATACCAATTGGTATAATAATGATAACAGTTGGTATAATTAGGATAACAGTTGGTATAATAATCAAATCGATGTCCAAATTAATTTCAGGAAAAGGGTATTTTCGTCCATTCAATGTTTAGGGTATTAATTACACAACTTTTTCGCAGATGGGTACTCAAAAGGAAGATTTTTGGCTTGGGGTACTGATAAGGAAGTTTAAAACTCGAAAGGTACTGATAAGGAATTTACCCATGTCTTATTTCATTTTTCTAACCATCGAAAGTGACAAACTCCTAACTTTCTTTTCCACTCGGAGATCTCCTGCAACATTCTGACTCGATTATATTTCTCGATCATAAGTGACGAGTGACGACACAATTTATTTATATTATTTCTCAATTCAAGAAAACACGCTTTGAAAAATAATATTATTATAGGCATCAAAATATATTTTTTTATAGATATCAAGAAGCACAATTTTTCTTATATCCATGAATATTCGAAGCTGATGGGATAAAGTATAGTGCAACAGCAGTAAGCACTACGATTTATTTAGTCAAGAAATGAGCACTTTACCAATAAAATAAATGAAATGCTATTCAATGGATATTTAATGGGAAGTGGAGGAACTGTTGCTATTATTATGACAAGAATCCCATTACCTTATGTAACTATGTTTATAACTTTAGTTGGAGCACTCACATAAGCTTCGTGAAAAGGGTGGAAGAAATAACTGAAAGGGTGGCTAGAAAGTGAGTTCAATTGCCAACCCAACTATATTATCCATCTAAATAACAAAAATATAAAGTAGTCACTGATATCCGCATCGATTTCTCAACAAGGGAATGAAGTGAAGAACCACTACGACGTAAAACTACGTTTTTTTGTGCAAATTACGAGCCAGGCCCCAATTCATATTTTCAATTAGAAATAAGAACCCATGTAAGTTTCATTTATAGATAAGGACCCAATTTAAGTTTCATTTAGAGAAAATGACCCGTGTGTTACCACAGACCGATGAAGTGTTACCACAGACCCGTGAAGTGTTACCATAGACCCATGAAGTGGTACCACAGACCCATGAAGTGGTACTACAGACCCTGACGTGTTACCACAGACCCATGAAGTGTTATGAGAGAATCATGAAGTGGTATTGGGGAACTATAAAGTGTTTCTGAAAAACTTGTGTCCTTAAAACTATGAATTTTCTGACAGGGTCTGAACTCTAATTGAAACCTAAATGGGGGCATGAAACGTAAATGCCCTTTTTTTTTTTCAATGCATAGTTGGGAATGGAATTTGTAAATAACGTGGCGCAACCGAGTAAATATTTGATGCTTAACAAAAGTCTAATATTCACTTTACAAGGAGAGGCAATGGTCTTATGATAGAAAATTTCACTGCTAATGAGTTGTTTTCTCAGTTGATAAGCATGAACAAGAATGTGATCAACATCTTTGGATCTTTTCCTTGCAAAACTTAATTACATGGGACTTTACTTTTAGAATAGCAACTCAATGAGAATTGATATATCATATGTCACGTGTCTATTTGTCTATTAATAATATCTAAAGAGATTGATTTAACGTAAAATGCATTAGTCACGTGTTTATCGATCTCAAGGATAAGAAAAATGATCTGCTGACTCTCAAGACTCAGCATAGACATACAATTATCTTACAACTTCATATGTTCTTCATCCCACATTTTTTTTTTTTTATCTTTTTATTTTTTATTTTTTCATCTGCAACAGTAACCTTTTTTCCATTTTATCAATCATTGATTATTTTGGGTGGGTATCAATAATTGAATTACTTACCGTAATTATATACTGTTTTAATCAATTCCAATCATTCGTGCTATTTTTTTTTTAATTTCCTTTATTTGAGAGGAAAAGAGGAACAAGAAAATAATATCCATATAGAACTCCTCCTTGCGATTCAGGTATAGTTGTTCGGATTCGTAAAAAAAGTCTGAAACTTGCCGGGCGGGAGGAAGTAAAAATCGTATCTTGATGAGATCGTGGAATCTTTGGGGCATGTGGTTTTGAGAGGTGAATTATCTTTGCACCTTTTTCGACTCAATGCATAGATGAATCAATGTTCGTCATTTTTCGCTTCAATTTTGTTTCATTTCATTACCCATTTGGTTATCATTGACTCCGATGTTTCCCTTGCCTGCAATTTGAACACTTGGTCAGCTCCAACTTCAGCTAGACTGGTCTGAATTTGATTCAATTGGTGGTTAATTGTGTTTAATTTTGGGTATTTAGGGATCCCTTTTGGTATTCATGTGCGCAGAGTTGATTACATGTTTAAGATGTAAGCAAATAGGTTCTTTACTGTATTCATCGTGTAGCTCTATTTTCAGGAAATATGAAAAAAAGAAGGTTTGATAGCAATTCTGTGGACATCTATGCAAACGAGCATGCTTATCAAATTCCATAAGATATCTTATCTTTTTCCAGGATTGCATACACATGAACTTTACATTCCATATTCAGTGCCAATCAGCAGAAGATGCCATTTATGCTTTGAGCTATATTAAAAATGTTGCTCAGTTACAATGATTCTGTGTCTGGTATTTCTGAACATTTCAAAGGAAAGGATATTAATACTATAATCCGTTAGCGTAATGATATGTAGTGCTTTGGATGCTGAAACGATCATGGTGCAGTGCTTGGATGGGGTGAAGCATCTGCTTTTGTCTGTCATGAATTGCTGTGATTCTGAAGCATACAAGCAACCAAGGGGCCTTGAAAAACCTGAAACTCTAGCTGGAGAAACTGTTTGTATGTCTCTTTATCGATTTTCCTTAGCACTTGATTTAGAATACTCCAAGGCATATGGGCTTTCATCATTTAGCAGTTGCCCCAGTTCTTCATTGTCTTCAATAGCAGTCGATTTTCCCCTTCGATTTAATTTGCAATCACATAATCTTCAGCGAAGCTCCCATCTTTGTCAGATTCACTCGATCTTTATCCTTCCTTTTCAATTCCTTACCTTCATCCAACTTTGTGACGTTCTTCGCAGATGTGACAGATACCTTGCTTCATATATTTTCGGCCATGGTAGGCTTTCAAGCCGTCTATATGGTATCGAGCATTGCCTCGAACGGTACCGATAAGGCTTATTTTCAAAACAGATAAACGCGAAGTTAAGACGGCGCAATCCAATGGAATTTCTTTTGGATTAATTAGTCGTATTTCATGAATAATCAAGCCAATTGATTGGACTTCTTTTTCAAATCAGTGCTTTTGAGCTCCAAAAAGGGGGAGATGAAAACTTTAACGTCTCCCTCATGATCAAACATCCACGCTGATGTTTCTCAGAATTTAGCATGTCACGATGATGCTTGTGTTTCAATGAAAAATTGTGAGCTAATCGTTTGTTTGGGCAGCTTGTTTTTCGTTTTCTGGGTAATTAATTTTTGTTTAGCTCAAGTTTTTCCTATGATGAAATATCAATGTTGTAGGGTCTGGTATTTCCTCTCTTCCGAATTTGGAAGGGAAGAGACAGATTAGGTTGATTTATGTTTCTCTCTTGATCTGCAGTCCCTCGTGCGTCGTACATAATTTGAACCAAAATGGAATCTGATTTCTCCGAAAAGTTGAATTTTCTAGACTGTGACAGCGACGACAATGGAAATTATGGCAAAGGACCGTCTGTAGGCGACGACGATGATGAACTGTGCTGTTTTTCTGGCGACATACCTAAGTTTCAGTTCAGGTATACAATGCTCATAATCTTGGAAAACCCATAGAAAAAGTCTGAGGTTTTCCCTATGCTGTATTTAACCAATGTGAAGGAAAGAGACGTCTACAGCTAGGTGGATTGACGGCTTGGGCATGGCTGAGGTGCTTGTGAAGAAAGGCAAATTGTGGACCACAACTGGTTTTGCTTTCCATGGAAAGACTTATTGCTTGATTGAAGAAGCTTTGTATGTGCTTCCCTTAACTTTTCTGCTTCTCTTTGATTGCCAATTCCATCTTCGAATAAATTTGTGTCAATCAAATCTATACCATAAATTTCAGGTATATGGCTGAAATCGGTGCACTAAACATCTTGAATGATGAGGATGCATCTCTCCCATTGAGCGATATGTATGTAAAGTTGGCAGACAAAGTGATTGGGCATGGCTGTTCATGGGAGTCTTTCGAAGTCTATCGACACCTCAAATTTCTCGGTTACATAGTCAGGCGCCACGGTGTCCCTTGGTCTTTGAAGTACAGTAAAGCGAGTAGCACCGATGATTCTCCTGAACATGAAAACAGCGTAGACAAAAGCTTCGTCTCAGAAATGCTTGGCAGGTTGCATTTTGGCGAGACGAAACCGATGTACGATGTTTATCTGCCCAACAGCAAGTTTAGGAAGTCTTCTCCTGGGAATCCGTCGTTTGCGCTCTGTATTGCAGGGTAAGAGCGAGTTTCAAGTAGAAAACTATCGATCTTTCCTTACTTTGTGTAACGGTCTGAACTTAACCAATTCCATTGTCGATCCTATTTTTAAAATGCAGCGTCCGCCCGCCGATGAGGCAGGAGATTGAAGACCTTGAGAAAAATTACTGCGATACCCCTTTAAAATTCGGTGTTGTAGAGCATGGACGGGTTAGTTTTCTTTCGTTTGCAAAAGTTGAGTTGCCTGTTCTTCCATGATTCGTCTCTTTTTTTTTTTTCTAGTTGTTAGAATTGCTTTGAATTTGATCAAGTAGTTGTTTATCGTCTGTCTCCTTTGATGTACAAACATATACAATCTCGGAGAACGCCAACCTTAAAATTGAACAGCGCAACGACATTTAAGAACACTGCATAATTAATCATTACATCTCTAGTCTTGGTGGATGCAGATTGTAGCTAAGGTAACTTGTTAATTTATGCTTATGAGCAATGAAATCGACGAACTTGACTTTGTGTGATTATTCTCTGGTTTCTAGAACTTCGACAAATTAAACCGACGATGACGTGCGAGAAAAATCAAGCAATTTATCAATCTGAAAGTTGGCACACATACGTATATAAATTTCTTCTTCTTTGATTACTCGTCAACGGACTTGAGGAGACCAAAATGAGTTTCGCTTGCTTAATTGCTGTCCGTTTCCCGACAAGTCTCCCAACCTTTTCAAGATAAAGATTGACTCACTAATGTGACAACATTTTCACCATTGCATTTTCCATTTGGGTTATATATCTTCGTTGGAATTCAACTTTAATTTCTACAGCCATACCCATCTCCATATGTGTTAGAGCATCTCCAACGGGACGCCAGTGGAGATTTGGCGGTGGAGGAACTCCAACCCACCGCCAAATGCCACTCTATTTACAGCGGATAGCGGTGCACTGTTCACCCACTATATGTTTTTCTTTCTTTTAATTTGACAGAAAGACTATATACACTGAAAATAATTCTTTGAGGAGCACAACGATGATAAATTAGAATGAAAGTTGAAGGAGGAATACAGATTTAGGGTTTCTGTTGACATGATAAAACTTTAAATCGGCTCGTCGAGGAAGAAGATGAATAGTGCAGAGAGGAGAGAGAAAAACTTAATTTATAATAAAATAATAAAAAAATAATAACTTTTACTTCAAAAATTACATTTAATCATTTAAATTGGTGGCTTTTTAATTAAATTAGGGTTAATTTAACCCAAATTAGACAAAATAGGGCTAATTTGACAAAAATTACTAAAATAGGGGGAAACGCGCCAAATAGCCGCGACGTCGCGCCTATTAAGCGTGACGAGCCATGCGCGGGCCAGAACGGGCCATATCGGGCCCGGTATTTGAAAATCGGGCCTGTAATTTAAAAAAAATTGTTTGGGCCGACTGACGGCCCAGTAGACCCTTCGTCGCGGCTATTAGCCGCGACGTCGCGCTTAATAGCAGCGACGACGCGGATAATATAGCCGCGACGTCTTCTTCTTCCCCCCCATTTCTCTTCTCCTCCTCCCCACCGATTCCGGCGATTTACAGCGGCGATTTACGGCGACGAACACCACGTGATAGATCCATCATTCCTCGTCATCATCGATTAAGCTGCTTTTGGGTATGAAACTCCTAATTCGTTTAAATCTTGATTTTGATGTTTCGTTATATTTCGTCGAATTCTTGCGTTTAAATTTGTGTTTTTGGTATAATATGTGCTTTACATATTGTGGGTTGCTTAGTAGATTGATATTATACGTTAATTTTACTTAATTCACTCGCTTTAGGTTAATTTCCCCTAATTTCGAAACCTAATTTCGAAATTAGGGGTCTAGGTTACTTAATTCGATTGTTAGTACATGAGTCAATTTATGTGTTTGTTTATTGTTATTTGTTGTGATATTGACTTTTAAAGTCTAATTTAGGATGGATACGAATGAATATTACGGTCCGATCGATAGATCACTTCTGATATTCCAGGATAGTCATCGTTGTAACGATGTACTATCCAACGCTGATGGTGCCCTCGACACGCCTTTGACCGTTAGGGGTTTGGAGAGTGTCGTTTGGGGTAAGCTTTCACGACCGGTGCGGTTGCACGGTCGTATTCTGGAGAGGTTGGATACTATGTCATTCTACGGCGTGTATAGTTGTGGATCTCAGAAGTTAGATCCACACTTGATCACGGCCCTCGTAGAGGTGGAGGAAGGAGACGCATACGTTCCACTTGCCTGTGGTGAGGCCACCGTCACTCTTGAGGACGTCGGTGTGCTGTGGGGACTCCCCGTTGATGGTCACTCGGTCAGTGGTGTTATCCAGCACAGGACACAAGATCAATGGCTCGATTATTTGGAGGAGATGACTGGTTACAGACCTGTTGTGGGGGCGTACACCGGGACGAAGGTGTCGCTGAGGAAATTTGCAGACTGGCTAGAAGCCAACGAGATCGATGAGCACAGCTCAGATTATGAGGTCCATTAGCGGGCACGTGCATATGCGCCATTGCTTATGGGATCGGTTTTGTTCCCCGACTGCAGCGGCAGCACGACGTCCATGACTTTACTCCCGCTGCTCGAAGACATAGACGCCGTGCACACTTACAGTTGGAGCAGTGCCGTGCTGGCCTTCTTGTACAGAGAGCTTTGTACTTCGTGCCAGCATCAGAAGATGAACATCGGTGGAGCTTTGCGGTTGCTACAGGTTTGTTCTTTTGTGTACTTGAATTTGCTTGAGGTATACATATTAATTTAAATTTGTGTGTAGGTATGGGCATGGATACGTATATTACCTGTTCAGCCCGTTATTATCCGTCCTCGAGTGCGGATGATGCCCACCGAGGAAGATGGAATTCAGTTGCCCATGCCGGCACATGCTGCGAGGTTGTATATTTAATATATTTTTCTTAAAAAATTTAATATATTTTTTTCTTAAAATATTTAATTTTTTTTCCTAAAATATTTTAATATATTTTAGAAAAAATATTTATATTTTAGAATATTTATTTTTATTTTAATATATTTTTAATAATATATTTATATTAATTTTATTTCAGGTGGAATGCGCTTTTCGATCATACGACATCGACGCACTCGAACTTGCGTGCGATTCGTGAGTCGATCGATAGCATGTCGATGGAGCAGTTCGTCTGGGCACCCTACGACGATCAGGCACCAGAGATTATGGCGTTGAGAGCGGACTCTCGACCAGCATGCGTTCGATCGTCGTGTCCACTCATCTTCTATAACATCGTTGAGTGGCACTATCCCGATCGCGTGCTACGACAGTTCGGGATGGTTCAGTCCGTCCCGCAACGTCCGAGACAGCTCGACGTTGATCTTCATCGACACAGTACACGTAACGTCGCGGGAAGGGATTGGAGGGCCTTCCACGAGCAGTACGAAGCCTTGTGGGTCTCTCGCTACGAGAGGATAGTCGGTGCGATGGAGATAGTTAGTGGTGCGCAGTGCACTCCAGATTGCTATCCATGGTACTGGAGGGTCACCCGTCGTTACATCTCTCCATCGACGATCCACATGAACCGAGGATTCCAGATGGGAGATAGTGCATTTAGTCGTTAATTTAAATTTAAAATTACTTCCAAATACTTAAACAGGTACAACGACATACTACATCAACCAACAGATACAACGACTAACTACATCAACCAACATCGAAGCCGACAATCAACGCCCACGACCTCTCTGTCTTTGTCTCCGACTTGAGCTGCCCTGATCCATTTCGTTGCGAATACGAGTTGTCTTCGGCCTACCCGGTCCTCTTCTTTCACGTTGGTCTTCATTATGGAGAAGCAAAAAATCAGCAGGCTCCCAATGTCGCTCGTCATGCAGTGGATAAAACGTTCCCTGATATGACTGAAAATATGCTACTTTACTGTAGAAAGGAGCAATGAACTGTGTGCTACTAACATTCCATTGGCGGCACGCTGCCTGCGCATGCGAACATGGAATGAAATGTTGGTCCCATTTTCCACAAGTGCACGTTCTTCCTTGAATGTTCACCACGTGTTTTCTTTGAGTCACCGATGACGAAGTATACACCTCTGCTGTTTGTGCTCGCGGGTCAAATGCAGCTACAAAATGGCCGAACGAGGCATTTGACCAGTCACTATACATCCTCCACGCATAAGGAGACCATTCGGTTTCCGAACTCTGCATCGCCGCAGCTGACTGTTGGTACCTATCACGAAAGTATGCGGAACACCGATGGAAGCTGAAGTCGACTATTGCTTTTGGAGGCAGTAAGCGAGCCCCTGTGAAGACACCGTTAAGTGCTTCTGAGATGTTCGTCGTCATTGAACCACACCTAAGCCCACCATCGTAAGCAAATGTCCACTTTTCTCGATCAATAGCGCGCAACCAATCGTAGGCTTCTTTGCGTAGACTCTTAAGATGCTCCATTATCCGTTCGAATTTTTCAACCGTATGCGCCATCCCTGCTCTGTGGCACAATTTCTTTAGGTCACTGTCTTTGAACTCTTTGTTAAAATTTGAGACGACGTGACGCAAACAATAACGATGCACGCCGTTTGGAGACCTATAAGCGTCGAACTGTTCTACTGCGGACAGTAAACCTGCATTACAGTTCGTAGGTAACATGAACTTATTTTAGTAAAAAAAAAAACCAACAACTTGATCTATTTTTAATTGAAAATACCTGGATGGCGATCTGAAATTAGGCATACCCCTTGTCCCTCCAATACATGAACATTGAGCAAGTTCAAGAACCATCTCCACGAATGTAAGCTTTCCACCCCAGCAACGATGACAAACGCAAGTGGAAAAACTTTCTGATTTGCATCGAGTGCACATGCAATCAACATTTTATGCTTGTACTTCGAATACAAGTGCGTACCGTCGACACAGACCACTCTACGACAATGCTTGAAGCCGTCAATGCAAGGTTTGAATGCCCAAAATACATACCCGAATTTTTTATCTTGAAGATGCAACCACTTCACCACCGTTCCGGGGTTGTAACGTCGCAACGCTTTCATGAATATAGGAAGCTGTTGGATTGACGTTTCCCAAGTACCATAAAACAATCTCTTTTGCTAGCTTGAGTCCATGCCATGCTTGAATATACGAGATGTCGTACCCAAATGTATCTTTTACGAGCTGCTGCACGTTTTTAGGTAAATACTGAGGGTCATTCTTCACCGTTTGGATTAATATTCTGGCAATTCCAGTACGCGAAACATTGCGATGCGTGCTGGCCAACTCGTGCGTGAAGCATGTGTGCTGTGATTGCATCTCACGCTCCATGCGGTTCTGTTACTTTCGGTCACGTGGTACTCACGTCTAACAACCCTCAAATGGTAATCGTTAACAGCACATTTTAAATGTTCTTTGCTATTAAACGTCATACCTACGTAAAATGCGGGATCGTCCGAGTCGTAAAAATCACCACCAGTTTCGTCAACTTCTGGGGGAGCCATTTGATAAGAGGTATTAAACGGGACCGACTGGTATAATGCTCTATTCTCTTCTGGCTCACTTGGCGTTGGTTCATCGTCATTTTCATCATCGGCATCGGCGGGATCTGGCAATTCGTCTAGTGCCCCACCCTCTTCGTCAGCTTCGGAGTCACTGACGTCACTATCTCGGACGCCGTCATGAACGATCTCAGGTTGCGCCACCGTCGAACTAGTAGGAACGCAACGGCTACTCGAAGGTATATCTTCTTGAGGGGCAAACGAAATATTCGTCAATCATTCAGTAACTGAAGTAATGTCAGGAAACGAATCCATCGGCGCGGGATTAGTGTATTGAACGATCTCAGTTGTCTCGACAAAGACCTCAATGTAATCGAGCTCGTTGTCGGGATCCAAGAAGTATGCGAGGTCGGCATCACTAGACACTAGTAGGAGATTATGATACAGTCGTGAGTGTTGATAGTGTTCGTTCTTCACTCGAACGATTAAAAAGAAAGCATTGTTGTCGACGAAAGTCATGTCGTACAGCATACTAAGAAATTGATCGAAATTGGTATCGCGACGAATTCGTCGATAACCAATGGGTTGAAGACTATACTGTATGGTGTTTGATTCGTGCATGATTTCACCGCCATAATAAACAACTACTTGAATTTTCTAGACACCATATTGGATATGTATGAAATTTATGAAATAATAATCGTGAAATTGAGCGGTTTAAATAGGCAACGTCGTCGCTGGCATTGGACGCGACGTCGCGTCTATTAGCCGCGACGGTAAGTGGTCCAATAACATGAGTGGGCTTAGTGGCCGCTTAGTGGGTTTTTAGTGGCCGGTTAGTGGGTTTTAGTGGGTAAGGGTCAACGTCGCGTCCATTAGGCGCGACGTCGCGTCCATTAAGAGCGACGCGGGCCACACGCGGGCCCGACCGGGCCCTTGCTGTGCCACGTCAGCCGTCGCGTCCAATAGGCGCGACGACGCGTTTATTAACCGCGTTTAACCCGATTTTAGTAATTTTTGTCAAATTAGCCCTATTTTGTCTATTTTGGGTTAAATTAACCCTAATTTAATTAAAAAGCCTAAATTGGTCTTACCTTATACTCCCTCTGTCCGTGTATCTTTTGGACATTTGCTTTCGGGCACGGTTTTTAAGAAATTGAATATTTTAATAATATATAGGTAGAAAAGTGTATGAGTATGACACGTCTTTTAAGAATATTTAATATTATTATATTGATTGTGTGTGATAGTTTTTTACTAAATATGGAAATGTATAAAAGATAGTGGGACGCCCGATTTAGTAAAATGTACAAAAGTTACCGGGACGGAGGGAGTACAATTATGAACTAGTGGGTCGAAAATAATTAAACGTGGAATGTTGTGATAATAATTTTTCTTTTCTTTTGGTAATATTTATAAACTATTTATAAATATATTAAGATTATTATTATATAGAGGAAATTATAGAGATGATTGTTGGAGTTAGATGATACTATAAACACTGTAAATATAGAGGAATTGTACTATAGCAACTGTATAGATAAATTGTTGGAGATGGCCTTAGAAACATCAAAATCATCGTGTTGAAAAGTAGCAAATAAAAAATTCCAGTCTAAACCAATCATCGTCCTCCTCCTGCTATCTAGCACATGCCAGAAAATAAAAGCTCACCTCGGAAAAAGAAACTGCTAACAGCAGTAGGAAAAAAAATATCCCCAAACATGCAAGTATCGTCATCGAACCACCACAAACAAGTAGCAGCAGCAATTATGGTTCCCTTTTTAGCACACAACCATCTCAATCAGCTCCTTCTCCTCTCAGACCTCATCGCATCTTCTTACCCAAACACCATATCCGTCCACTTCGTCAGCTCTTCGATCCAAATCCGCGAGCCCGCGACCCGCAAAACCCGGAAAAAAGGATCCATTTCCTCCACGGCCTTCCCATGGACGAGTTCGACTCCCCTCCGCCCAATCCCGACTCCTCGGACAAATTCCCGACCCAGCTCAAGCCTCTGCGGATCGCCTCGCTGAGCTTGAGAAAGCCATTCGCCGACCTCCTACAAAATATGTCTCATAATTTCAAAAGGGTCGTCGTGATCCACGACCACATGATGTCCTTCGTCGTCCAAGACGTCGTTTCCTTCGAAAACGCCGAATTCTACGTCTTCAATCCCGTCTCCGCCCTGCCGATGGCCGCTCTCGCCTTTCAAGCGCGGGGCCTACCGATTCCCGTCTGTTGACCTTTTTGGTCCATACATGTTAGGGAGTTTTGATGAACGATGTAATTGTAACGACGTTAGGTCTATAAATTAAGCAATTCGATTTGTGATAAATATAATGTCTAAGTTCGTGAAAATATTCAACCTTGCATGATATATGAGCTTAAATTGATTAAATTGTTGAATATTTGCTTCGCATATGATTCTGTGATTTGTTGATGAGACTATGTGATCGCATGTTATAGACAGCCCATCTGATAGGATATATCGTTCTGTACTATATATGGAAATAATGCATGAGATATCCTGATGAGCTATATATGGAAAATATGTTGTTTATATATGGAAAGTGATATATCCATTGATACTTGATTATTCCTGGACGAAAATCACATATACGATTTTGCATGCTTTCCACTGAATTTAATGTGCAATATTGAATTAATATCTTTCCTTATGCTGATTGGATTATTATATTTAGGAAAGATTTGATTTGATTGACTTTGTGGATAAGATGCTATTATATGATATATGCTATAAACGGATGTGATCTCTGAAATAAGGAAAGTTCTAGTCATGATTGATAAATCGAATTAAATATGCTCTGATCTGATTTGCGTGCTAAACATGGTAAATATATTGATCTAATACTATAAGCTGAACATGGAAAACGTGCTTATGTGATGCTATCTTATGTGCCATGTTTGGAAAGTTAATCTTTATTGACTTATACCAGAAACAGATATCAGGGAATCACATATGGAAAGTTCTGACATAGTAAGTATATGCGAATTGATTGAACATGCATGCGAACGAATTTGAATCTTTATGTGGAATATATTCATGCTTAAATGAGCTCTTATATGAAAAATAATCATGCTTTAACGTGCTTATGACCGTTGTGATGATTTGTTAAAAAACATGATTTATATGGTATGATTGACTCGAAAATTGCATGGAAACTATGCTTGATTTTGGTGATTATTATAAGATATGATTTTCCATGTGAAGTGTTGATTGAAAAGGTTTATATATGAGCTACACTTCATAATTTCAAGGCACTTAGAATTTGCGAACATAAGCCTACGAAAGATACTTGAGCAGAAAGATACTGAGAGATTCCTGAGCCTCCAACTTGCGATAGCTTTCTGCCTGCCTGAGCGTTAACCTGCATATCCATCACTGAGCGAGTGATTTATCCGGTTATTCCATCATCCCCACCATATATTCTGTCTTCGGACGTGAGCAATACCAAGGAGGCAAGGTCGACGTTTACGCACACGTGAAGGGAAGGACGAGTTCCGGGGGCCCTTCGGTAGCGAGCTGTGTCTGTCGGGATCAAGGAGATTCCGAGGAACGAAACTCGGCGTGTGGTAACCTAGTAGTGGCTAGTGTTCGACTTGTTTCGGTTGTGTATTGGGCTAAGCAATCAGTTTTGTATCCAGCTACGGTGCATTATAGTGATTGGTTAAACTCTTGGGGAGCAAACCCCAAGGAGAGGAGTATACCCCAGTTGGGGATATAACCTCTATAAAAATCATGTCTCGCATTTACTTTTCAGTTATTTCTTTATCACAGTGAGACAGACCCGAAACACATCTGACGAACTAGGATATATCAGACATACACGTCACAAGCGTCAATAGGCATATCCAAGTCACTACACTTAGAATTTGTGAAATGAAGCAAAATTTCTATAGGCCTAATTCACCCCCCCCTCTTAGGCACATTTATATCTTCATTTGGTATCAGAGCGGATTACTCAAACGACGGGCCTAACAAGCCTGAGTTAAAGATCTAATAGCTTCTTCGAGTTTTGATGTTTTTGCAGAGGAACAATCCCATTCCAGGCCACCACTCTTCGACGGGACAAACTACGCCATATGGAAAAATCGCATGAAGGAATTCCTGATTGCTACAGACTACGACCTGTGTGATATCATCGCGACAGGACCTTACATTCCCAAAAACGAAGATGGAACTCCAAAGAAAGGCCCTGATTACAATGTAGCAGACAAGCGAGGAATCTTCCTAAATGCCAAAGCTAAGAACATGATAGCTTGCGCGCTCACAAGAGAAGAGCACAATCGTGTGAGCTCATGCGAATCTGTCAAAAATATGTGGGACATGCTTCAAGTCACACATGAAGGAACCACTTGAGTTGTGCAAGAAAGGATAGCCCTCTTGACTCACCAATACGAGCTGTTCAAGATGGAGGACAACGAGACCATAAGCCACATGTATGCCAGATTCATGAACATCGTTAATCAAATGTTCTCGTTGGGAAAGAAAATAGAAGATAGTGAGAAGGTGCGAAAAATCCTAAGATCTCTTCCTAGATAATGGAATCCCAAAGTGACTGCCATCTACGAAGCAAAGGACTTAGACGAACTTTCAGTGTCAGAACTGATCGGATCTCTGACCACCTACGAGATGACTCAGATCTCCATCAAAGAAAAACCACCAGTCCGAAACCAAGCAAACATCGCCTTCAACACTGAACAAGACAACGATTCTGAGGGCGAAGAAGAAGAAACTGAGGAAGACCTGCTGGAGCAGATCACCATGCTAACCAGGAAATTTGACAAGTTTCGGCTAAGAAGAAAATTCAAGGAAAACTCCAAGTTCCAGCCTAGGAACAAGGGAATATCATCATCCGGCAACAATGTGCATAAATGCTTCAAGTGCAACAAGCCAGGCCACTTTGCCTCAAACTGCCCCATGGAAAATGGTGACAAAAAGATAAAGAAGCAGAAGGCCATGGTCACAAACTGGGAAGAGGCCGGAAGCGAAGAAGAGGAAGATCTCGCCTACATGGCCGCTGATGATGATCAGGTATCGGATTCATCCACTATTAAGAAAATATTATTTCTGAATGAATTATATGCTAGGCAAGATGAATCTCATGATAACGCTTCCTCAGTCCTTGAAGTAGATGAAAAAGAAGAGATGTTCGAAATAATTCAAAATGCAGAAAGAAGGATTAAGTCACTCAACTCACAAGTAAAGGGTCTAATTAGGCAGCGAGATGAAGTAGCTAGAGAGAAGCATCAAACGGATCTAGAAAATGAGCGCCTGAGAGCCGAGCTAGAAACTCTTAAGAAAGAGAAAGCTTTGTGTAATTGTGAGAAGCTTAGGAAGCAAAAGAATATATCTAGAGACATGTCTGCTCTTAAGGATTTCTTAGAAGAAAAATCTCGTACTAATGTTAGACTTCTTGAAGGACAACAAAATCTTGATATGTTACTTAGTATTCCTGCACATATCGAAAAAACAGGAATATGATATTTCACGACACATGAACACGCTGCACCTCCACAAAATGTTAGGAAACCTAAATGTTTTTCATGTGGTCGTCTTGGTCATTATGCTAACCATTGTTTCTTGAAGAAAGCTGATAAATCAAGATATGTCTGGAGACCTAAGAAAGTTCATGAAGTCTCTAACTCTGGCCAGCCTGTGTTTGAGAGATCACAGCCTGTGATACATGATATACCACGTGTTAACAGGATATTTTGCTGCTAACCGTTTAGGACCCAATCAAAATTGGGCACCTCAGAAAAGAACTGATTCATGCAGGTACAAAGAAGAACATCCAGTAAGAAGAACAAGTGGTACCTAGATAGTGGGTGTTCCCACCATATGACAGGTGATATCAGTAAGTTTGTGTCGGTGAAAGCGTATGATGGAGGATATGTCTCCTACGCCGACAACACAAAAGCTAAGGTTATAGGAGTTGGAACTGTCGGTAACACTCTACATACTACTATAGATGACGTATGGTTAGTTAAGAATCTAGAACATAATCTCATTAGTATTAGTCAACTATGTGATAAAGGTAATACGGTAACCTTTGAAAATGATAAGTGTGTTGTTAGAAACAATGATAAGGTATTGTTTAGTGCATCTAGGGATAGGAATATTTATTGCATAACTCTTGATGATATCACTGACCAGAACGTCAAGTGCTTAGCAGTTACACAGGATAACACCTGGTTATGACATAGACGCTTAGGACATGCAACATGGAATTACTCTCACATCACAAGCAATGCACTGGTACGAGGTGTTCCTGACATAAAGTTCGTCAAGGACAAAACATGCAAGGAATGCCAAATGGGCAAGCAGACCAAGACATCATTCAAGGCCAAGAATGTGATATCCACATCCAGACCTCTGGAACTGCTGCATCTCGACCTTTTTGGTCCGGTTCAGACGATGTCTCTGCGAGGTAAAAGATATGCCTTTGTCATCGTTGATGATTACTCCAGGTATACTTGGGTGATATTCCTTGCACATAAGAATGAGGCACTAGATAACTTTGCATCGCTAGTAAAGAGACTTGAGAATGAAAACGAAACGAACTTATGTAGGATACGTAGTGATAACGGACTGTGAATCATTTGCATCATTCTGTGATCAGTATGGATATAGTCATAACTTCTCTGCCCCTATAAGTCCCCAACAGAATGGCTTAGTTGAACGTAAAAATAGGGTATTACAGGAAATGGCTAGGTCTATGTTACATGAGTATGATATTCCTAAATAGTTCTGAGCGGAAGCTGTTAGTACAATTTGTTATGTCTCAAATCGTGTTTTCCTTAGGCCGATGTTAAAGAAAACCTCTTATGAAATCTGGCATGGTAGAACTCCAAATATAGGTTACTTTCGCGTATTTGGATGTAAATGTTTTATCTTAAATGATAGAGACAAGAGAGGAAAATTTGATTCTAAGGTAGATGAAGGGATATTCCTTGGTTACAGTCTCCATTCTAAGGCATATCGTGTTTACAATAAAAGGAAGCTGACTGTTCAGGAATCCATACATGTTACTTTTGATGAGATACCTAACGCAGATGCTACTGATGAGGAAGGTATAGATTTGCCCTGTGCAGAATTACAGGATACTAAAGATAGTGAGGAAAATATTCCCAAAGATGAAAATGTTGAGACACTGGAACCGGAAGCTGATGAGCTGCAACCTAGAAAATGGAAACATGCTTCCAGTCATCCAACAGATCAAGTGATAGGAAATATCAGATCTGGAATCAAAAAAGCAACTGTTCGAAATCAAGATACGGAGGAATCTCATGATGTACTGCTCTCAATGATGGAACCAAAGACAGTTCATGAAGCTCTAGATGATATATCATGGGTCTCTGCCATGAAAGATGAGCTATCTCAATTCGATAAGAGCCAAGTGTGGACACTTGTGGAGAGGCCGGATGAAAAATCCATCATAGGAACCAAATGGGTCTTCCGCAACAAACTCGATGAACATGGTAATGTCACAAGGAACAAAGCGAGGTTAGTTGCAAAAGGTTATTCCCAGGAGGAAGGTATTGATTTCGATGAAACTTTTGCTCCGGCAGCTAGATTAGAGTCTATACGTGTCTTACTTGCATATGCAGGTTTTAAACGTTTTAAACTTTTTCAAATGGACGTAAAAAGTGCATTTTTAAATGATTTTATAAATGAGGAGGTTTATGTAGAACAACCACCGGGCTTTGCTAGGGAAGATTTTCCAAATCATGTTTTTATATTAAATAAAAGCATTATATTGTTTAAAGCAGGCTCCTAGGGCATGTTATGAAAGGCTAAGTAAGTTTCTGATTGACATAGGATTTTCGACTGGAACTATTGATAACACGCTGTTTATTAAGTATGAAGGTGATCACATGATACTGGTCCAAATTTACGTTGATGATATCATATTTGGAAGTACTAATATCCTTCTCTGCGAGGAATTTTCTAAGTCTATGCAGAAGGAATTTGAGATGAGCTTAATGGGTGAGCTGAACAACTTCCTCGGGTTGCAAATAAAGCAGCTTGACAATGGAACCTTCGTATCCCAGACGAAATACAGCAGGGAATTGCTGACTAAATTCGGGATGAGTGATTCCAAAGTGATTTCCACCCCTATGCATCAGACCACCAAAATAGACACTGATGAATCATGTACACCTGTTGATCAAACACAATATCGAGGTATGATCGGAAGCCTTCTTTACTTAACTGCTAGTCCCCCTGATATCATGTTTGCTGTGGGTATGTGTTCGAGATATCAGTCTGACCCTAGGGAATCTCACTTGACCGCAGTCAAGCGGATACTTAGATATATCAAGGATACTGTCAATTTTGGTCTGTGGTACTCGTATACGGATGATTTCCCATTAATGGGATATTCCGCCGACTGTAGGGAAGATAGGAAAAGTACCAGTGGAACTTTCCAATTACTTGGAAATTCCTTGGTAACTTGGTCTAGTAGAAAGCAAAATGCTGTCGCCCTCTCCACAACCGAAGCTGAATATATGGCCTTAGGAAATTGTTGTCAACAAGTCATTTGGATGAAACAAACCCTTAGTGATTTTGGGTTAGGTTATGACAAAATTCCCATTATGTGTGATAGCACTAGCGCCATTAGTATTACTAAGAATCCCGTGCATCACTCTCGTACTAAGCATATTGATGTTAAACACCATTTTATACGAGACCATGTTCAGAAGGGGAATATTAGTGTGGAATTCGTAGGAACAAATGATCAGCTTGCTGATATCTTCACGAAGCCCCTAATTGAGGCGAGATTCTGCGACATCCGTGATCGACTGGGAATTATCGAGCTAAATAAGGTTAGTAAATCTGCCTAATTCTATCATTTACTCTAGGTTATTCTGTTTTAGGTAGAAATTCATAGTTATCCTATCTTAAGAAATTCATTCAGCCCTTGAAATATTCCGTGGATCTTATAGAATTTTTTCCTTAAGTATGGTCTTCGTATTTGAAAAAAAAAAAAAAATTCGTAGTTATCCCATTCCGAGACATTCCCTCAGCTATCTAGATTATTTTAGGAATATCCGATCTTCTAGATCTATCTTGAATGTGATCAGGTTATTTTAGGAATGAACTCGTAGATATCTTTCCAACCGTCCAGTTATTTTAGGGAACTCATTTATTTAAAATATATTCCTATTCAGTCTAGTCAAATCATTTCCTTAATTATGAGATCCCATCAAATCAGTCCGATATTTCTGTCAGTTTCCACTCTCTCCTACTTTGAAATTTCAAATTTCAAATTTCGAAATCCATCCTTATCTCTTCCAAAAAAAAACCAACCGTATCTCTTTAAAAGATCAAAACCGTTCTTCAACCTTCATCATTCAATCATCTTCTCCAAAATTCTTCTCGAACACAAACAAAAAAAAATGGATAGAACTTCCGGACCCAAAACTGCTATTCCTGAATCCTCCAGCCGTAAGTGCAAGTAACCCACGTCAGACGAAGACCTATCCGATCTCTCTCCAGACTCATCCAAGCCAGTTTCACCATCATCCACCCTTGTCCGAAAAACCCGTTCCAAAGCCAAGTCAGTTGAGAAAGTTGCATCCCCTTCTAAAGTTCCCAAGAAGAAGAAGAAGAAAGGCAAGAAGTCCAGCCTCACTCCTATTCATACCCCTGTCAAATCGTCGCACCTGAAAAGTCTGCCTCTAGCCAAGAAGTCCCTGAAGATGTTCATGAGGAAACCCAGAAAACGCCTTCGCAATCCCCAACTCCTGAAAAGTCCAAATCCCAAAAATCCACTTCACCACTTGAAAACGCCTCGCCGTCTCCTCCACCAAGTTCAAAACCCTCGAACATCCCGCCTATCGATCTGTCTAAACCAAATGAGATCCCAGTTGAACTGCTCTTTCTGAAAGAAAGCAACCGCACCACGTACAAAAGCTTCAGCAACAGAGATATCGCTCGCGGTGTCGAGGAGTTGCCTTCGACAAGTTACCCCCTGGAAACGTAATCACCTGGCTAAAGGATTTTGGATGGGAGCAATTCCTCAGTCTCAACACACCCTACTACCCTGAAGTTGTCAAGCTGTTCTATGCCAACTTTGACTATGACGAGTTCGAAGGGCACATCAACATCCGTTCCTATGTTCTCGGCCACAAGATCGCGTGGACCACTCAGAAGATGAATGCTATGCTAGGAGTTGTCGATGAGGGCCTTTGTCATTACGACATGAACGACTGGTGCCATGCCGATGAGTTTGATCTCAGTGATGTCCTTCGGACACTCTGGAATACCCGCACCAAACCTCGATTTTCTGACGGAGAAGCCCTGAACAAGCTCCCTATCGACTTTTTCTTCCTGCACAAACTGCTCAACATGACCCTCTGGAGTGCCAAAATTGGTAGCGGCGGCCACTCGACGACGATGAACTTCATGAGTACCTTCGCGGTCTACATGGTATCCCAGAACCTCAAGTTCAACCTAGGATATGTCGTCATGAAGCACATGATCCACGCCTTCGAAAGCAGAGACAAGGCGATGCCTTATGGCATGCTGCTCACTCACTTGTTTGAGTGTGAGGGTATTGTTCTGCCGCCGGGTTGGGAAGACAGATCCGTCCATATCGTGGATCAAGTGACCTTGAAGCGAATGGGTATTCACCACACAAAGAGCCAAGGTTGGTTCAAGGCAAAGGAAGGTAGGTCAGTGGATAGCGCCCAGAAGCGGTCTGCTGCGAAGGGAAAGGCAAAGGTGAAGAGCGACGACGACGAGGACTACGAAGATGAGCTCAGCGTCGGGAAAACAGGAATATCCGTGTTGCGCCGCGATATCTCCGATATCAAAGCTGATAATCAAAAGCGCTTCCGCAAGCTCAAAGAACAGTATACCGAACTGTCGTTGAAACTTTCCAAGCTCTCCAAGCTGGTCAAGAGTCCCTTCCTAAACCCGCCGTTTCTGAATCCTCTTCTAGCCAGTAGGCTGCCTCTCATGCTCAGTTCTGCTCTTAGCTGCTTTTAGGATATTAAGTAAGTTCAATTTTTAGGAGTCCCTCCCGCCTTTTTGATAATGAAGGGGGAGTAGTAAGGTAAGTTTAGGCGTTGAGCGTCTAAGTGTTTTGGTGTGTAGGAAAGCTCGTTGAACCCTAATCTATATAATATTTTGCTGCTTTTATGATATATATCCAATGCTTAATATTTTTGCTCTGATCTCTGGATAATCTGTGTTGATCTTACACTGAGTTATCTTATCTTATGCTTCGTTACAGTGAGACACTGATAATTAACTATGCAGTTTGACTTGTGTGAGATTTTTTGATAAGTGCTAAGTGCCTGCTGCAATGACTATGTGATTGCTTGAATCATGCTTGGAAAATGAGTACTTAGGCAGGGGGAGCACACTCACGGGTAAACTTCAAAAATTTTGCACTCATGATATAACCCTGAAATGATACGATATATCTGCACTTAGATAGGGGGAGCAAATTCACTCACGCTATATCTTTGCATGTAAATAGAGATAACTGCACTTAGGCAGGGGGAGCAAATATGTATCATATGTGATTAGGAAATATCATATGCTCTGCTTTGTGATTGTGGAACACTTAGACATATGCGCTAGGACTTGCTAAATCGAATACGCTTACATGCTTCCGTGCTGCATCAATTACATGTCATCACCAAAAAGGGGGAGAATGTTGACCTTTTTGGTCCATACATGTTAGGGAGTTTTGATGAACGATGTAAGTGTAACGACGTTAGGTCTATAAATTAAGCAATTCGATTTGTGATAAATATAATGTCTAAGTTCGTGAAAATATTCGACCTTGTATGATATATAAGCTTAAATTGATTAAATTGTTGAATATTTGATTCGCATATGATTCTGTGATTTGTTGATGAGACTATGTGATCGCATGTTATAGACAGCCCATGTGATAGGATATATCGTTCTGTACTATTTAATGTGCAATATTGAATTAATATCTTTCCTTATGCTGATTGGATTATTATATTTAGGAAAGATTTGATTTGATTGACTTTGTGGATAAGATGCTATTATATGATATATGCTATAAACGGATGTGATCTCTGAAATAAGGAAAGTTCTAGTCATGATTGATAAATCGAATTAAATATGCTCTGATCTGATTTGCGTGCTAAACATGGTAAATATATTGATCTAATACTATAAGCTGAACATGGAAAACGTGCTTATGTGATGCTATCTTATGGGCTATGTTTGGAAAGTTAATCTTGATTGACTTATACCAGAAACAGATATCAGTGAATCACATATGGAAAGTTCTGACATAGTAAGTATATGCGAATTGATTGAACATGGATGCGAACGAATTGAACCTTTATGTGGAATATATTCATGCTTAAATGAGCTCTTATATGGAAAATAATCATGCTTTAATGTGCTTATGACCGTTGTGATGATTTGTTAAAAAGCATGATTTACATGGTATGATTGACTCAAAAATTGCATGGAAACTATGCTTGATTTGGTGATTATTATATGATATGATTTTCCATGTGAAGTGTTGATTGAAAAGGTTTATATATGAGCTACACTTCATAATTTCAAGGCACTTAGAATTTGCGAACATAAGCCTACGAAAGATACTTGAGCAGAAAGATACTGAGAGATTCCTGAGCCTCCAACTTGCGATAGCTTTCTGCCTGCCTGAGCGTTAACCTGCATATCCATCACTGAGCGAGTGATTTATCCGGTTATTCCATCATCCCCACCATATATTCTGTCTTCGGACGTGAGCAATACCAAGGAGGCAAGGTCGACGTTTACGCACACGTGAAGGGAAGGACGAGTTCCGGGGGCCCTTCGGTAGCGAGCTGTGTCTGTCGGGATCAAGGAGATTCCGAGGAACGAAACTCGGCGTGTGGTAACCTAGTAGTGGCTAGTGTTCGACTTGTTTCGGTTGTGTATTGGGCTAAGCAATCAGTTTTGTATCCAGCTACGGTGCATTATAGTGATTGGTTAAACTCTTGGGGAGCAAACCCCAAGGAGAGGAGTAAACCCCAGTTGGGGATATAACCTCTATAAAAATCATGTCTCGCATTTACTTTTCAGTTATTTCTTTATCACAGTGAGACAGACCCGAAACACATCCGACGAACTAGGATATATCAGGCATACACGTCACAAGCGTCAATAGGCATATCCAAGTCACTACACTTAGAATTTGTGTAAAGAAGCAAAATTTCTGTAGGCCTAATTCACCCCCCCCCCCCTCTTAGGCACATTTATATCTTCACCATCGAACTCTATATAGAGCTGAGCCCGTTCGGTGCCTCGGTGCCCGACGACAACGCTCACAGGAGACAAAAACCAAGAATCTAACCCAAGGCGATTTGCTGTCGTCTTGCCACAGTACGTCAACCTTGGCCTTTGTCTTTACGATGACAGCAAACTGTTGAACGTCAGAATCTACGATGCTCATAGTCTGAGCTGTCATGCGCTGCCCTTCGATCAGCCCAGGAAAACGAACATTTCGAGAATCTCTTTCGAAATGAAGAACACACCAATCGCCAAGCTGCCAATTTGTGGAGGAAAAAGCCTGGCAAAAAAGTTAAGTCTTTAAGCTCTTGCAAGCTCGAAGGAGGAGCAGTTCTCTGCTCGCCATCTTCAGCAATGGCATAGTAAAGCCAATCGACGTATATTACAGCCAGTGTTTTAAAAAGCGTATAGCGTATGGCGTCGCGTTTTGATTCTGACAGCGCATAGCGTAAATAGCGTAGCGCGTTGCGTGAGTATTTCGGACAGTCCACTTATAATATAAAAATTATAATATATGATAATTATAAATAAATAGAGTAGTTAAACTAAATAATATGATATTAATTATCATCAGTTCAAAAAATTATCATCATATATAATAAAATTATTCAAATAATTGAGAACTAAATATACTAAACAACACCTAAGTAACAATAATTACTAAAATATTATTAATTAACTAAAAGAAAAAGGAATACATTATTGTGGGGGCCACAGGCCCACCACACCTAGACTTACCTCGTGCATACAACACTTACAGGAGTCCATCAACTTATTTCGTTAACCATTTTAAAATAAAAAAGGAAAAAGCAAGAAAAACAATTGCTTTTAGTCGTCCCACACCGGAAATATCAAAAGTTGAAGAGTACATCACTGTCTATATAAATGGGAAAACCTAATAAAAATTCTATCTTCAAGGCCAATGCACCTATTGGGCCGATTAATTTTGAAAAGTCGGCCTAACGGATTGATCTGGCAAGTTCGGCACAACATTGTTGTTAATATTTAGTTTTATAAAAGATAAAATAATAATAAATAAATAAAACGCTTTTTTTTTACGCTTTGAAGCGTTTTTAAAAGTTTTTGACGCTTTTTAAAACATTGATTACAGCAGCTTCTACATTGCAGATAGTTCCAACTCTTTGCTTTTATCATCGCTGCTGCCACACAGCCAACTACTTGATGAACTGTAAGAAGGGTACTCAACGTAAACTCTCTGCCCGGGACAGTAAGGATGATAAGTTATGATTTTTCATAATATAAACAATGATCAAACGCAAGAAGATTCGAGCATAAAAAAAAATCATATACAATCAAGTTGATTGTATCACCATGGCTAGCGGGGATATGATATTGACTCATATCAATATTGTAAAGCCTAAAAAAAATAATAATAAAGGAATTAACACATGGTTTCACTTCAGCCCAATAAAACTCTAGGTCCACCATCCTTTGAGTCCATTAGATGTGTAACCCTTGCTTGGAGGAAGCAAACTAACGACAAAAGAGGAGAAAGACTGCTGAAAGAAACATCTAGCAAAGCATCTCACAGCCACATCACGCACGAGGCTCAAGAAGGAAAAAAGAGAAGTGAAAAACCAGCGGAATGTATGCTATGGCTGCACGATGTCAACATAGAAGCTGCAATAACGAGATTTGGAAGATATACTTGAGATATCAAGTCGGCTCTGTGTTTCTTCATCGAAAATGATGGGTTGAAGACGTTCGCTGCCATCGTCTATAAAAAGAGCAGCTCTCGTGCAATTTGAGGGGGAGGAGAGGCCAAACATACGAGAACAATCAGGCCATTACAGAAGATAAATCAGCCCTCGATCTATCGCTAAAGCTCATTCCTTACAAAACCCAGCAGTCCTCAGTCGAAGCACCTAATCAGTTTGCTTCCATTGAGTACACCTTGGCAGAATCTTGCTGCTTGGGAACTCACGCATGCCATCAGAACATTCACCACACCATTTAAGACGGCGAAGGACGGGAGACATCGCGGCGAAGCACAACGACTCGGTACCGTAAGGGACGAATTTAGTATTTTTTTGATTACAATGTTCGCAACGATGCTTTCCTATGAATCCTCGTTGTTTTTATATTTTAATATGCTAGCGTAAAATATTGTGTGATTGAGGCCGTGTTAGGCCGAATTATGACTACGTGATAATGCTGTTTTTATATTTAATCGTATAAGTCAAGTTATGTGTTCTTTGTTGAGTTTAATGCGTACATGTGATTGGCCACCATACGTATGATCATAGATTGGGCTATGAGACAGACTAAGTGATTAGACCGATTGGAACAGAAACATTGAGCACCACTACGTAAAACCGACCAGAAATGGAATTCGGTTTCGTACGTGTGGTTTCCGAGGTCTTAGGGGCCGAAAGCGTTTAAACTCGGAGAATTTCATAAATATTAAATGCATGCGTAGAAACTACAGTCATATAGACATATAGGGATTGGTTCTCTATCGCATAGGATCGTTATTGCGGGACAAACGAGTAGCGATTATTTTAGGAAATTCTACCTTGACTAAGACTTGTTTTGATTATTTATGATTGATTGCGTGAAGACGTAGGAATAATTCGTGCCGAGCATACGCCTTGATCACATTGTCGTTAATTGATCTTAAATCGTCAATCGTCTATTTGCTTTAATTGTTTATTTGCGCTTTTATCTGGTTTGATTATTTTTAATATCAAAAATCATAAAAATACCACATTTAAAATTTGCATTAGTCTTAATTAGATTTCAGAATAATATTTTAAAATTAATCGAGCTGTCCTCGTGGATCGATACTTGGACTTGTCCATTTTATACTACTTGCACGACCTAGTCTACTTGATAGTATTAGAGCGTGTTGTGGCGCCCCGCCATCTACTTACCATTTCTAATGCTAACTTACGTGGCTAAAGTCAGTTTAAAATAAATAATATGCGAAAACGTGGGTAAAATTTTTCCATTTAGATAAAGGAATTCGTTCTGTACAAGCCAAAATATCGCTCCCAACCTATTTACATAGGATGGTTTCATAATTCCAACAAAAGAAACCCTATTCCTGCCCCACGGGTCGCATTCATGTACACACCACCCTCAAAAGTCACTGGAAGCTTCAAAAGATAGCCTTGCCGTCATAAGCGATCACATACCGTGGTCGCGCGTACCTACAACACATAAAATATGGGATGAGCTATAAAGCTCAGTAAGTAGGAATAATGCATGCCGTGCACGTGTCTCATTTGCAAAGGCATCCGCGCCAATGCATTCAGACCCTACTAGGATCAAACTAAATCTCATATCTCTCAGGGCCCTCGACTGACTTACTATGCACCATTTTCAGAGCTCAATTCCAATAAGGACAATGGTCCAGCAATCCACAAAGGGTGACGAACCATAAAATACCAGTCACGCATTTCGACCCAATTTCGCACTGGGATGCATGACGGCGCGCCATTCGGCCCAATAGGTACTTGGTGTTCCGCGGACGCTCACGCTGGTAGCCCACTTCGGGGTCGCCAACACCAGAGATACCCTCGGTGTCGCTGCCACCCTCGAATCGCCTCCTCCAGGTCGCACCTACCGCAATTCAGGGCATTCTGCCCAAATAATAAAAATATATCCGACGATGTACCGGGTCATCATGGTGTCATAGAAGCAGTCCAGACTCAACTGTGAGTCGACATCAGATGCCTATATCGGCAAATATCCATCGCTTTCAAGCGACATTATACCATGCATACTCTCATCTCACAATTCTCGTGCATGCCGTGTATGCATGTGTTCATGCCATGTAAATAATACTGAAATGCATGCTATATCATCATATATAGCAAATAATTCACATAATCTCATATAAGCAGATAGCCACGTAATTCATGTTAGTACAAATAACTTATGTGTTGTAGTTGAAATTCCCACTTACCTGGTATCCTTAGCTTATTAAATTTATCGTACGGTAAGTCGTAAATCTTCAAACCCTCTTTACAGCTTGGTCACTTGATCTTAGTGGAGCTGTTCGTTCTTCTCCTTTGTACGGTTTCTTTGAAGTTGTATATATGAAAATGGATTAGTTTCTTTCTAGTCTTTTATCTAAGTTTGCGTGTGTTATGATAGAAATGATGTCAACACCTTTTTATTAGTTCTTATCTTGTCTTAGGTAATACTTATTATTTTATTAATATTTTGATTTCCCTTATAGCTAAGTTATCAAAGTTTATCAATTCATTCGACATCCTTAATTGCTTTCGAGTTTTACATCTTTCGACATTTATTGATTTGAGCTTTACTGATTTCGACATCTTAGGACTTCAAGTGTTTCTTCTTTTGTTAAGTTATCGAGTCCTATACATATATTATACCCTAATCTTTGATACTAAATTATCGAGATAATTAAATCTCTTAAGTAACAATTTTAGTCTTAATTCTTTCCTCATTGTTAAAGAAATAAATTATAATTATTCTAAAGCTTAGTTTTCGAAAACTTTTCCATACTTAAGTTAGAGTACCTATTTTAATATTAAAATCGTTTACTCTATGACCAAGGGTTCGAATCTTACCAAAACCCTGGATTAAAAATCTACTAGGTTAACATGCCATGTTCTAGAAACCCTAAAATCAATAAGTATCCTAAATTAAATAAATTCTTCTACTTGGTTAGTAACCCTAATAGCACCCAATTTGGAATCATATTGACACATAAAATCGTAAAACACGTCTCATGCAGTCACCTAAGTCATATAATATGTATGCAAATTTATTGGCCGACTTACTTACGGGACTCGGGTATTACACGTGTCAAGTTTTTGGCGCCGTTGCCGGGGACAGCGGTATCATTAATTTTAATTTTAATTCCGAGTTTAATTTAGAAATTTTATTTTTATAATTTTTATTAGTATTATTATAATATATAGATATATTTTTCTTCTAGTAGAAGCGTTATTATTAATAATATTAATATTATTTTCATTATATCATCATCATTTTATTTTTATTTTAGTACTATTATTATTATTCTCCGTACATCACTACCCGTTATATATATATCTAAAAAAAATATTATTATTATTTATTAGTATCATAATTATTACTATTTTTTTTTCAGTAGAAGTATTATTTTTTTTTATATAAATATTATTATTTTAGTATATTATAATTTGCATTAATATTATTATAATCATCATTTATATTTTTCTTTACTTATATTTATTGTTATTATTATTTATCTAAGTCATCACTACTTTATTATTATTATTATTATTATTATTAATAATAATATTATTATTTTTACCGGACTTATTTACGTTGATTTTTAAATCCTTTGTAGAAATATTATTCGGTGCATGACACGAAGCTCATATAAGGGACCATTATTATTCGACGCAGAAATCGAAGCTACGTGCCGACGCAACAACCGAAACCGTAGATTAATGATGGATAATCAAGAAAGAGAGGAGAATCGCGAGGAACAACACAATCACGAGATGGTTGCTTTACGGCCCACTTTGCTAAGCCAAGCACTTCCGGGGCACTTCGATGACAATGACCCGATCGCCATTCCTCCAGGACCAAATAACCAATTTGAGATCAAACCTGTTACTATACAGATGGTGATCGGTTCAACATTCAGCGGCCTGACGAACGAGGACGCAAATGCCCACATTACCAAATTCTCGCAAATTTGCAAAACTATTAAATATCCAGGTGTTTCTCGAGAAGTAATAAAACTGGCATTCTTTCCGTTTTCTTTAGCAGGGAACGCGTCCGAATGGTTTTCATCGCTGCCGCATGCATCCATACATAGTTGGGATGAATTGGTAGTGTTTTCTGGGCAAATACTACCCTTTATCGAGAACGAGTGAAATTAGGGCTGAACTCGTGAACTTCAAACAAGAAGGAGGAGAAACACTAAGCGACGCATGGAACAGATACAAGAATCTCCTCCGACAATGCCCAAATCACAACATCCCATTGATCGTACAAATGCAGTCGTTTTTTCTAGGATTAAGCACGCAAAATAAGCGGATCGTTGATGGAGGGTGTGGGCGAAGTTTCATGGAGTTAGGAGATACTGACGCACTCACAACCATCGAGAGGGTTGCAGCCTACCCGGCGAGATACACGGTACAAGATCTAGACCGACGGACAGCCGGCGTGCATGAGATAAATAGTTCAATGGAAGCACAATTTGAGGCTATTCACCGGAGGCTAGATGCGATGCAAGCCAAGGATCCGGAGTCGGCCAACTTCATCCACAACAAATCAAAGAACGTGTACTCAAACACATACGATCCGAGTTGGAGAAATCATCCGAACCTATCGTATGGCAATTCACACTACGAGAAGCCTCCGGGTTTCTCAAGCCAACAAGAGCGACCACCTTTTCAGAAGCATCAAGGACAACAAAACACACAACCACAACAACCAAAAGCAAGTTGGGAGGAAGCGCTCGACAAATTGGTAGCGATACAAGGCAATGAGAATCGCAAGGCAGAGGAACGCTTCCAAAGTCTAGAGACGAGGGTCAACACCAATTTTCAAGATTTACAGGCCACAATACACAACCTAGCAACAACAGTGGGACAACTTGCGAGCACGGTATCCGAACGCAAACAAGGCGCACTCCCAAGCGATACCGAGAAGAACCCTAGAGAGTACGCAAAGGCCATTCAACTACGGAATGGAAAGACACTCGAGCCAGCTCCAGAAACCCAAAAGGCAGTGGAAGAGATCGAAACAGAAGATGCCGGCCAGAGTACTTCCACGATCACGAAGACGTTGGACTCTCCACCGCCCGAAGAGAAGGCCGAGCCACTACCACCGATAAAGATTCGACCTCCATTTCCAGCTGCACTACGAAGAGGAAAACCTGATAAGCAATTTGAACGCTTTATTAATATTTTTAAGAAGCTTGAAATTAATATTCCTTTTGTTGAAGCGCTTTTGCAGATACCAAAGTATGCAAAATTCTTGAAGGAGCTATTGTCGAACCGGAACAAGTTGGAGGAACAAGGTACGATAGCACTAAATGAAGAATGTTCAGCTGTGCTACAAAGGAAGCTACCACCGAAGATCAAAGACAGAGGGAGTTTCTCTATCCCTTGTTCTATAGGCTCGCTTTCTTTTACTAATGTGTTGTGTGATTTAGGTGCAAGCATCAATTTATTACCTTTTTCTCTTCATAAGAAATTAGGAGTCGGTGAGCCAAAACCCACATCTACGATTCTCCAACTAGCGGATAGGTCGATCACATACCCACGAGGAATCGTCGAGGATGTACTCGTGAAGGTTGGAGAACACTACTTTCCAGCGGATTTTGCGGTACTAGACATGGAGGAAGATATAGATATGCCTTTGATACTTGGAAGACCATTTCTAAATACGGCAAGAGCGCTCATCGACGTCGGTAATGGTAAACTCATCCTACAAATAGGGGACGAAAAGGTAGTATTTGATGTTTATAAATCAATGAAACATCCCGCTGATGATGATTCATGCTCGTGTATGATAGTATTGACTCATGCACTCTTGAGTATCTTAAGGCTTTCAGGAACAAAGATGAGTTTGAAGCATGCTTAACGGGAGAAAATATCAATAATGAGTTGGAGTATACCGTGGCAAGTCTTGAGGCAAATACACATCACCGAAAGTCATTTAAATCTGAGCAACTCGATCGAACATTGGGACCACAACCGCTACCATCAATCAAGGATCCTCCGACTCTAGAATTAAAGCCATTACCTAGTCATCTTAAGTATGTTTATCTTGGCGCATCTGATACTTTACCTGTAATTATTTCTTCCTCATTGACAGGTCTCATGGAAGAAAAGCTATTGAGAGTGCTAAGGGAACACAAGCGGGCATTCGCATAGAAGGTTGCCGATATAAAAGGAGTAAGTCCAACCATTTGCATGCACAAAATTTTAATGGAGGACTCGTACAAGCCGGCCGTACAACCACAGAGGCGTTTGAACCCAACTATGCAAGAAGTCGTAAAGAAGGAGGTAATCAAACTTTTGGACGCAGGTATTATTTATCCTATCTCCGATAGCGCATGGGTTAGTCCGACACAGGTTGTGCCAAAAAAGGGAGGTATAACTGTGATTAAAAATAATTCGAATGAATTAATTCCTACTAGGACAGTTACAGGATGGCGTGTATGCATAGATTATAGAAAATTAAATGATGGAACACGTAAAGATCACTTTCCGCTTCCCTTTATTGATCAAATGTTAGAGAGATTAGCTGGACATGAGTTTTATTGTTTTCTAGATGGCTATTCTGGGTATAATCAGATTTCTATAGCACCTGAGGATCAAGAAAAAACTACTTTTACTTGTCCTTACGGTACTTTTGCGTATAGACGTATGCCATTTGGATTATGTAATGCTCCAGCTACATTTCAAAGATGCATGCTTGCTATTTTCCATGATGCAGTTGAGAAATTTATGGAGATCTTCATGGATGATTTTTCTGTGTTTGGATCTACGTTCGATACATGTCTCGATAATTTAGATTTTGTTCTTAAACGTTGTGAATAGACTAACCTTGTTTTGAATTGGGAGAAGTGTCATTTTATGGTACAGGAAGGCATAGTTCTTGGCCACAAGGTATCGCACAAGGGAATTGAGGTGGATCGAGCGAAGGTCGACGTAATTGAGCAGCTGCCACCACCCACGTCGGTGAAGGCGGTTAGGAGCTTTTTGGGACACGCAGGATTCTACCGACGCTTCATTAAAGATTTTTCAAAAATAGCTAAGCCATTGTCGAACTTACTCGTTAAAGATGCTGGGTTTGACTTCACAGATGAGTGTCTACAAGCCTTTCAAACTTTAAAGGAGAAACTCACCACGGCCCCAGTAATGGTTGCACCGGATTGGACTTTGCCGTTTATATTAATGTGCGATGCTAGCGATGGTGCGGTAGGTGCTGTTTTGGGACAACGCAAAGATAAAGTATTTCAGGCCATTTACTACGCTAGCAAGACTTTGGACGATGCACAGAGAAACTACGCTACCACCGAAAAAGAGCTACTAGCTGTGGTATTTGCCGTAGATAAATTTCATTCTTATCTTGTGATGAATAAGGTAATAATATACACTGATCATGCTGCACTTAGATACCTATTCGCTAAAAAAGATGCTAAGCCTAGGTTAATTCGTTGGATTTTATTGCTTCAAGAATTCGACCTAGAGATACGTGATAAGAAAGGTGTCGAAAATGTGATAGCTGATCATTTATCTAGGCTAGAAAATTCACATGAGCAGGATAAAGAATTACCTATTGACGAGCGCTTTCCTGATGAACAATTGTATGCATTGCTTGATACGTCTTTACCTTGGTATGCGGATTTTGCAAATTATGCTGCTACAGGTGATATTCCAACAGGGCTGACTTTTCATCATCAGAAGAAATTTCTTTCTGATGCAAAGCATTATCTGTGGGACGATCCATTCTTGTACAAAATCTGCTCCGATCAGGTAATTCGGCGATGTATTCCCACCGAAGAGGTAAATTCTGTTCTATCTCATTGTCATTCTGGTTTAACGGGTGGACATCATGGGCCTACAAAGACAGCATTTAAGGTGCTTCAATCAGGTTTATTCTGGCCTACATTATTTAAAGATGCTCATGCATATGTGGTTTCTTGTGATCGTTGTCAGCGTACTGTGGTATTTCTAGAAAACATGAGATGCTTTTAAATATTATGCTAGAAGTTGAGCTGTTTGATGTTTGGGGTATTGACTTTATGGGACCTTTTCCTACTTCATGCTCTCATAAATATATTCTCGTTGCAGTGGATTATGTGTCTAAGTGGGTCGAGGCTGAAGCATGTAGAACAAATGATGCACGAGTAGTTATTCGCTTCCTTAAGAAAAATATCTTCACTCGCTTTGGTACACCACGTGCAATAAATAGTGATGAGGGTACTCATTTTTGCAATAAGCTATTTGCTAATTTATTGTTGAAATATGGCGTTAAGCATAAAGTTTCTACCCCGTACCATCCTCAAACCAGTGGACAGTTTCTAATAGGGAGCTGAAGCAAATTTTAGAAAAGACAGTGAATGCCTCTAGGAAAGATTGGTCTTTGAAGCTAGATGATGCATTATGGGCATATCGCACTGCATTTAAAACACCGATAGGAACTTCACCTTTTAAATTAGTTTAAGGATAAGCATGCCATTTACCTGTTGAGTTAGAACATCGCGCGTATTGGGCTATTAAGAAACTTAACTTTGATTATGTCGAGGCAGGTAAAAACAGGTTGCTTCAACTGAATGAGATGGAGGAATTTCGCCAAAATGCATACGAGAATGCAAAACTGTATAAGGAGCGAACGAAGAAATACCATGATAAGAGAATTGTACAAAGAGAGTTCAAAGTCGGGGATCGTGTGCTACTATTCAACTCGCGGTTGCGCCTATTTCCCGAAAAACTAAAGATTAAATGGACAGGGCCATATGTAGTGGAGAAAGTCTTTCCATCTGAGGCCGTGCAGATCCTCATAAACGGGAAGGATTCATACAAGGTCAATGGACAACGCCTGAAATTATACGACGACAGGAGTATTGGAGGAGCAACTTCAATAGTTCTTGAAGAACCCCGTAATTCTAATACGACTGCTTTGAGTTGTTCTATGTCTTTCAGGGATACTTTGTCTGGAGAAAATACCAGCAAGCTGAAGGACCTCCACCACACCGAAGCAAGTCCATATACCGATCTACCTTGATCGGTGCGACAGTCGAGCTAACGACTATAAACGCAGCGCTTCTTGGGAGGCAACCCAAGTATTATCTATGCGTTACATTTTATTTCGTATTCGAGTCTTATATTTATCATATCGCATCTTATTAAGTGTGTTTTGCTGTTTCACAAAAATTCGTATAACGGTGCCGTCTAGTTATGTTTCCTCGCAGGCTCATAGTCAGTTTGGGGGTGGTTTGTTCGCAGAGCTAGCTCGATCTACGAAGGAACCGAAATCTTCTCACAACCCGTCTGCATCAATCAACGCATTATTCAGGGCAGTGTCACTTAAACTCTCTATTTGCTTTAAAATTTTTACACATTGAGGACAATGCACAAATTAGTTTGGGGGTAGGGCGACACATGCTAGATTTTATATGATACCGATCTCTTCGATTTTATTAGTTGGTTTAACTGATCAATGTTATGATATGAACGTCACTGGTGAGAACTCCTGTCGATGATGAAAAACAAAAATTCTGATGTCGAGATAAGATTCAGCTAATCGTGTGTGAAAGCTTTGCACGTTATGTGTTTGATATTAGCATGATTATCTGATCACATTAATTGCTTCAGAAAAATAGTACGTATCATGAGACACAAACCCAGAAAATATTGTGAGTTTTGAGCCGAAAGTAAAAAAAAAAAAATTAGAGCAACACAAGACCTGCTCGATGTGTTTTTCGTGAGTGTCACGCATGGTCTGAATATTTTCGAATTTGCTTTGTTATGCATGTCAATATCATTGTGGATTTTTGTGTACGAAACTGATAAAGGCACTTAGGATGAGCCACTGGCCTAAATATCTCCACGCCCGACATATCTATCAATTAGTGAGCCCCTTTGAGCCTTATTAGCCTTATTTGTTGATTTGGAGCCACGATATTTAGCCACGTTATCCATTATTTTATCCTTCATCATCGAACCATTGAAAGCATGTTAGTTTACTAGTCACTTCAGAGTATTGAGTCTATTAGTTTAAAGGAAAGACTATTACGGTATGTTATATCTGGTTGCGGTATTTATTTTGTTTGAAAAAAAAATCGAATAGAAAAAAAAAGAGAAAAAAAGAAAAAAAAAATATCAGAAAAAAATATAATTTATATAAAAAAAGGGGGTAAAATAGATTTTCAGAACTATTTTCTTGAGTTCTTAGTAATAGTTTTGAGTACGTGTTTGTAGCCGTATGAGTTTCTTTTTTTTTTTATATCGTACTTTGTTGGTAGACGAGGAAAGCAATTTAGTGACTAACATGCTTGACTTTATTAGCTCACTCATCCCATATGACACACCTTTATCACCCCGAGCCCCATTACAACCATTATAAAGACCTTTTGATTCGTGCATGAGATTCACTGAGTGAATATGATGTGATATATTTGCAAGCTTAGAGTAATATCATTCTATGACGTGAGTTGAGCGCTTTTATACATATCCCATTAAACACTACGAGCGATTTGAGCGATCCAGGTGAGAGTTGTCACTCGATACGTGTTAGGATTTTGGAAATATTTTTTGTGCTATGATATGATTGCAATACTTCATGTCTCGTGTTTGGCTAGATCATTCATTAGCTGATGACGATTTCTACCTACTGTGCTTTTAATTTTCTGAGAATAAACATGAGAATTCATTCAGTGACGCTGAAAAATCCTAACTCTGATTTAGTTTTATCGCTTTTATGATCGAGGGTGATCAAAGCTAGTTTGGGGGTTGTTGATAAGTTATGATTTTTCATAATATTTATACCTCGTAAAAGCAGAGTTATAAGATGTTATTGGTCTAAATATCCTTAAATATCCTATGTTTACATTCGAATTTCTTGTATCGCAGATATAGGAATAAACAATGATCAAACGCAAGAAGATTCGAGCATAAAAAAAATCATATACAATCAAGTTGATTGTATCACCATGGCTAGCGGGGATATGATATTGACTCATATCAATATTGTAAAGCCTAAAAAAATAATAATAAAGGAATTAACACATGGTTTCACTTCAGCCCAATAAAACTCTAGGTCCACCATCCTTTGAGTCCATTAGATGTGTAACCCTTGCTTGGAGGAAGCAAACTAACGACAAAAGAGGAGAAAGACTGCTGAAAGAAACATCTAGCAAAGCATCTCACAGCCACATCACGCACGAGGCTCAAGAAGGAAAAAAAGAGAAGTGAAAAACCAGCGGAATGTATGCTATGGCTGCACGATGTCAACATAGAAGCTGCAATAACGAGATTTGGAAGATATACTTGAGATATCAAGTCGGCTCTGTGTTTCTTCATCGAAAATGATGGGTTGAAGACGTTCGCTGCCATCGTCTATAAAAAGAGCAGCTCTCGTGCAATTTGAGGGGGGAGGAGAGGCCAAACATACGAGAACAATCAGGCCATTACAGAAGATAAATCAGCCCTCGATCTATCGCTAAAGCTCATTCCTTACAAAACCCAGCAGTCCTCAGTCGAAGCACCTCATCAGTTTGCTGCCATTGAGTACACCTTGGCAGAATCTTGCTGATTGGGAACTCACGCATGCCATCAGAACATTCACCACACCATTTAAGACGGCGAAGGACGGGAGACATCGCGGCGAAGCACAACGACTCGGTACCGTAAGGGACGAATTTAGTATTTTTTTTTTTATTAAAATGTTCGCAACGATGCTTTCCTATGAATCCTCGTTGTTTTTATATTTTAATATGCTAGCGTAAAATATTGTGTGATTGAGGCCGTGTTAGGCCGAATTATGACTACGTAATAATGCTGTTTTTATATTTAATCGTATAAGTCAAGTTATGTGTTCTTTGTTGAGTTTAATGCGTACATGTGATTGGCCACCATACGTATGATCATAGATTGGGCTATGAGACAGACTAAGTGATTAGACCGATTGGAACAGAAACATTGAGCACCACTACGTAAAACCGACCAGAAATGGAATTCGGTTTCGTACGTGTGGTTTCCGAGGTCTTAGGCGCCGAAAGCGTTTAAACTCGGAGAATTTCATAAATATTAAATGCATGCGTAGAAACTACAGTCATATAGACATATAGGGATTGGTTCTCTATCGCATAGGATCGTTATTGCGGGACAAACGAGTAGCGATTATTTTATGAAATTCTACCTTGACTAAGACTTGTTTTGATTATTTATGATTGATTGCGTGAAGACGTAGGAATAATTCGTGCCGAGCATACGCCTTGATCACATTGTCGTTAATTGATCTTAAATCGTCAATCGTCTATTTGCTTTAATTGTTTATTTGCGCTTTTATCTGGTTTGATTATTTTTAATATCAAAAATCATAAAAATACCACATTTAAAATTTGCATTAGTCTAAATTAGATTTCAAAATAATATTTTAAAATTAATCGAGCTGTCCTCGTGGATCGATACTTGGACTTGTCCATTTTATACTACTTGCACGACCTAGTCTACTTGCTAGTATTAGAGCGTGTCAAAGGACAATTTGGATCCTCGACTACGTCTGGGGATAAAGACGTAATTTTTTCTGGACCATCGAGAGAAATCTGCCCCTTTGTACCGTCGTCGAACAATATGGTCCAACGATCGATAATCTTTTCAACCTTCCCAAGATAAGCCCCACTTATTACATAATCTCCAACTGAGACATAGCGTAGTTTGTGGAGGTCTTTGGAAACGATGTTTTGTATCTTGTGCCCATATATGTCTTCTAAGTCGACAGTTAAGGAAACGCCGATTACCTTTCCCGTTGGTCCTAATGGATCTGAGGCGTGGGAGACTATGTCCCCATGCATGAACCTTCTCTCGAAAGTGAGGAGATCGTCGATTTTCGTGATGGTTTCCTCGAGCCCTGAGAAGAGGTTTAGCGCTTGACCGCTGTATAGAGACTCGATATCCTCGAAATCCTCAGAACTGCTGCTTTCGGTAACACTTTCGACATCGCTGAATAGTGTATCCATCGAGATTGCGCGCGCCTCTTTTCTTGCGAAACAACAAAAAAAGGAGAATCTCCAACAAAGAGTGGAGATGATATGCCAAAGGAGGTTTGCCCGTGGGGCGATGGAGCGAGTCTTTCGACTCAGAGATGCCAAAGAAGATTTGCCCACTGAAGGGAATGCCAAAGGAGGTTTGCCCAAGAATGGACCACAAAGATCCACCTATAGCAAGGAACGATGACTAGAAATTTTTCAAGATAAAGAAGAGCTAAAACTTTGGCAAAGGGGATTTGCCTGAGAGTATTTTTAGGTACACATAAGAAGGTGAAGGCCAAGGATCGTTTGCCGATGCTAATGAAGTTGAAGTTTCTGAAAATAAGAAGCTTGATTCTGAATCGTTAATGTTTTGCAAGTCAGGCGTTGACATTGTACGTAATGCATCGTAATTGTAACAAAAGCCCTGCAAGTGAATGAACAACTATTCAAGAGCAGTTAAGTGCATCCATATAAGTGTAAACTTTTCAATCTCAGAATTTCTGGTGCATAAGAGTATCATAATTTCAGAAAAAAGGGAGGATTTTGACCCCAGCATCATTGCACATGCTTTAGACGAGTTTCATCAATTAACTGAATCAGACAAGTCTGTCAAAAATTCTTTGTTTCATGTTATTCACACACGTTATACACATACAACTGATACGGTTCAATATGAAACCACTCCATAGAACCCATCATCAGCATAGGAAAGGAACATTATATAAGTCAAGATACACACAATCGAATAAACTAAAAGAACAATATCAGCAGGGAAGAGAAAAAGGAAAGAAAACATGAAGCCGAGTAAACTGACCAGCAAAATGCCGTTCATGTCCATGAGCTGCCGATAAAGAAAAACAAGCCCATCGCCTCAATTGTTTTCTTCAGTCGCGCAAATTTTTTGGACCCATTTGTTTCTGACTCAAATCAAAAGCAACGATCAACACACACACACAAAGGACAGATTTTTTAAGAGGCCAAGAAGAAACTCTCCAAAATCCCTCGCATCATGCCATTTTCGAACCTCTTTAAACATATAAAAATCGAAACTTTCTTTCGCTTCTTTACTTTGATCTTTCTAAAATCTCCAACACAGCAAAGAAAACCCCTTACGACAGCGTAAGCTCGTGTTTCAATTGTGAGTGTGAGTAGATCCCCAAACGGCTCTATATGTGCATCCGTTACAAGAATATTCCGCAGTATCTATTCTTCAGTCATCGCTCGTTCATCTCTTGGCGCATGTTTTCTGTTAATAGTTAATTCTGATCAGCTTGGGAAATTTTGAGAAATGCGACTGAAACCTAAAAGAATTAAACGAAAGGGAGTGAGTGGGAAATGACTAGAATACCCTTACTATAAAATGTTAAAGAACGGGTTAAACAACTTAATGAGATATTCGAGTACTACACACAATCGAATACCAAACTCGAACAATTGTACGACTTGAATGTTTTAAAACACTCGAATAGTACATACTCGCCGATATAAACAATAATTCGAGTAAAAGACTCGATGACAAAACTCGAATAAAGCTGCAATCGATAAATAAGTAGAACGGTCAGAATAAAAACACATACACATCCAACCCTTATTCTTTCCTTCTCTTCGATTTTCTCCTACTCGAATTAATCAACCGAATCCTTCCACAAATCTGAGACCGAATACAATGACGAAATCATAACGAGCTACGCCGGCTAAGCTTCGAAGGGACCGCGTCGATGAGGTTGTCGACGGCGACACAGTGACGGTGAGTTAATCTTATTGGGTTTTCAGTATTTTGTGTTCATTTAGTTTAATCGACCTATTTTCATGTGAAATCGATGACGGGTAAACGTCGATTTCACATGGAACGGGATTATAGGTGAAGTTTCGTACAAACTTTTGAATTGCGTTTATTCGAGTTGTTAATTCGAGTTCTTCCATCGAGTAGCTGATTCTTTTTACGAGTATGCGATACTCGAATATATTACTCGAACAACAGTGAATTTTGTATGTAACAGTGGTTGTTTTTGAAATTTTTCCAGGTCTATTTTCCGACGAAGTTGCCGGCGGATAATTACTACCACGCCACCCTTACGCTTAACTCGCCGTACATGACAGCTTGCGAGCGCATTCGTACGCTTCTGAACGAAAGGGAATTGGCGGAAATGGTCGTGAGGACCCAGTTCGAGAACCTGATAAAGGCGGCCCGAGACCACTGCAACTCCAACATGCTTCTATGGTATCTGATGAGCCGACAGGTGGAGCATGTGCCTGAGTCTTTGGAGCTGCGGATGGTCGTTCGCGAGCGATCGTTACGATTTTCGTTGGTCGAGTATTGCTTAATCACCGGCATGCAGTGTCACGCTGCCGATGATCAAGTGATACCGTCATCGAACGAGTTTGTAACGAGGCATTGGCCTGGTATGATTCTCCTATTTTTTTTATCATTTTGAAGCTTTTTTACTTTAATTTTAAAAACTAACGCCCGTATTATGGCTCGTAGGCAAGAGGGTTATATATTTGGACGATCTGGAGACGAGGATCAACGATATGATGCATGATGCTACCGCCGATGGCGGCACGGGCATAAACATCGAGAAGTTGAAGATCGCGGCCCTATATTTTGCCGTCGCGGTACTAGGGCCGCGTAGAGTGAAAAGGGACCTAAAGGTGAAGAGCGAGTGGCTCCGTCTGGTGGAGGATTTCGACAGCTTCAACAAATATCCTTGGGGAAGGATAGCGTTCGACGAGGTTCTCTATGGTCTGAACAAAGACCTAGTGCAGAAGCGTCGGATGATGACTTCCAAGGGAAAGCACCAGACGACCTTCGATATTAGCGGCTTCGTCCAACCGCTTCAGGTAATTAAATTTATTTTAATTAAGTTATATTACGTTTCTTAACTTTATATACCCTCTCTTTATTAGGTTCTTGCGTACGAATGTTGGCCGAGGCTCGGGGATTTTGCAAGGAGGAAAAGTGATGAAAACCTCACATTACCCCGCATGTGCCATTGGAAGACAAAATTCTTCGCCAAGAGTTCTGCTCCAAATTATGAATTGGTGGAGCATATCTTCAATGATGCGGATATAAATGTAAGTATATATATTTATTTATAATATGGATTTTTAGAGTTGCATATCCCTAATTTGATTGAGTTTTTTAACTTGTACAAATACACAGACGGTGCAGTGTTGGCTTACACCATCCGATGCCGAATTGGAATCGGATCACGGCCGCACGATCGCCGGCTTTCCTGGCAGCCGGGATGATGTCGTATCCCAGAGGATAGTGGAGCATATTCTAAATGGGATGACGGTCTACTGCGCTGACCAGCGACTCGCTCCATCTCCTCCACCGTCTCCTTCTCCGCAGCCGACAGAGCCTTCACGTGAGGCATCCCCTCCGCAGCCCGAGGCATCCACCGTCTCTTCTTCTTCAATCGCTCATATTGATCGAAGAATGGACAGTATGGAGGCCGATCTTAGGGATATGCGGGCCGAGATGGGGTCGATGAGGGCCGAGCTTAGGGAGTTACGCACGATAGTGCTCGAGGGTATGCATTCCTTTATGTTTAATTAATATAAAAGTATATTGGTATATATTACTTAAGTTCAACATTGTATCACTTATATTTAGGTTTTGAGACGCTAAGGTCTGCGAGGGAACGAGATAGAAGTTACGATACGCCATTTCAAGATTTTGAGATGGCCGAGAGGACGGTGACGGAGGCCGAGATAGGGAATGAGACGGCCGAGCGGATGGCGACGGAGGCCGAGATGGGGAATGAGCGGGCCGAGACGGGGAATGAGACGGCCGATACGGGGAACGAGACGGCCGAGAGGACGGCGACGGAGGCCGAGACGGGAAACGAGCCTGTCGAGAGGACGGCGATGGAGGCCGAGACGGGGATTGAGACGGCTGAGACGATGACGGAGGCCGAGAGAGGGGTGACGGAGCCCCCGGCCAAGAAGAAACGGTTGAGAAAACGGGCTCAGCCTGGACGTGAGAATAAACGATCAAAGGTGCTGAAAAGCCCTTTTGTGTCGTTGCCCGAGACGACCCCTCCATGTACAAAACCTCGCCTTAGCAACTTACAGAATCACATTGACTCGAGGCTGAATAGCTGGGATGCAGTCAGGGTCGAGTTGTCAAGAATGCGCCCAGCTGAGGAACGGACGGGCTTAGTACAGGATTACGACAAGACGTTCTTCGAAGAGCTATCCACTCCAAGATTTTGGATCTCCGAAACGGTATGTTCTTTTTGCTCAATATGTTCTAGTTAATTAATTATTTCATTTAATAACATATTATGCTATTATTGCAGCACGTTAACGAGGTATTCCAGGGTTATATTGCGATGCAAGTATGCTACGTGCTTCCTGTGGAACGCGTAGCATTCATGCATACGAACTTCGTACAAGCGGTCCGCTTGGACGAAAGTCGCCCGTGGAATGCTGACACGTACAGACTATTCGCTACGGGAGAAATCTATAGCTCGCCTGCTAAGCCGTCCCTCCACTGGAACCAAGCGGAGGCTGCCATCATCCCATTGGCGTTTAACAGCCATTGGGTGCTTCTAGTCGCCCGGTTCCAGGAGAGAACTATCGACATCCTCCACTCCGATCGGTCCAGTGATTCGGACATAAGAGCGATGACGGAAGTACGTCGAACCCCTTTCGGAGTTGATACCGTTGATGCTTCAACTTGTTGGGGTCAACGATAACCTCAACAAATTTACATATAAACGGTGCGGCAAGTTTCCTCAACAACGTCTCAGGTAATTTCAATATGTCTTATTTTTTTACATATCGAACTTAGTTGTCTAGAGTTAGGTATTAAAGCTGACACTGTTCTATTTGTCGGACAGCGGGGAGTGTGGTATCTATATGCTGTGAGCGGCGATGTCGACGATGTTCGGCAACAGAGATGATCTCTCCTCGTTGAACGATGAAAAAATTGGTATGTTTAGGAAGTTTTTGACTATTTGTATATGGTGTAACAATTGGACAGCTTGACAATGTATTTCTCTTTTTTAATGTATGAAATCTCAACTCTTATGATGAATGATTGATTTTGGGATGAGTTGTTGATTTTGGAATGATATATTTGATTTTGGAATGAGTTGTTGATTTTGGGAGGAAATGTTGATCTGTGAGTTCAGTTATATGGATGAAAAGTTGTAAAATTTTCTGTTATTCGAGTATAATAAGCTACTCAAATACAAATACTTTATTCGTCTAACCTATACGAACCTTTTTCGAGTAGCTAAAAACTCGAATAAGTGAATTTTTTGATCTTCGATAATAAACGTTGATCTGTGAGTTCATTTATATGAATGAAAAGTTGTAAAATTTTCTGTTATTTGAGTATAGTAAGTTACTCGAATACAAATTCTTTATTCGAGTAACCTATACGAACACTTTTCGAGTAGCCAAAAAACTCGAATAAGTGAATTTTTTTATCTTCGGTAATAATCGCAATTCGAGTATCGTTGTCGATCCTATTCGAACTTCCGCACATCATTCGAAAACTGTTCTTAAAAATCTAAATATTATTACTATTATCATGTAATGTTCTTGTTAATCTTAGTATTATTAGTGTTTCAGATTCATGGAGTAAATTATATGAAATTAAGATATGACATCATTTCTACAAAAGTCGAATTATACTCGTTTATTATCAAGCATCATCTCTACTATTTGTCATTCCATCATAACTCATTCAATGATTATTAATTATCCAACATCATCGCTACTATTTGTCTATCAAGCGAACTATTAACTATGTAAAGTCTCAAAAACATCGAAATATTGATAGTTCTACACCTAGATATTGAAATAAACATATTTCCAATTTTACCCGAAAAAGGTCGAATACAAATTACTTATTCGATTGTGGTTTACGAATGTTATCGATTTTTGCACTATATTCAAATAACATGTTTACTATCGAAGATAACAAAAATTCTCTTATTCGAGTTTCTTGCCTAATCGAAAAAGGTTCGGTAGGGTCACTCGGATAATGTATTCGATTCGAGTAACGTACTACACTCGAATAACAGAAACTTTTACAAAATGTCATCCCAAATAACACTGAACTCACAGATCAACATTTCATCCCAAATCAACATATCATCCAAAACATCCCAAATCAACATATCATCCAAAAACAATATATCATCTCGTAATAGCCATAGCAACATTGTATCACTCGAATAAATTACAATATAATTAACGTTTGCGACCAAACTCACCGACGGAGGGAAACTACTTTCTTTTCTCCTCCCACGCCTTGCTACGAACCGAGGCGGCAACACTAATTCCTCCACGGTATCCCATTCGACTTGAACCGGAACCGGAGAAACTCGTCCATGATAAGCGAACTGCCACGTTAGCACAGAGTAATAATCCGAACACAACGGATAGAAAGACTTGTTCGCTCGTAGACTCGCTGCGATTGCATGCGGACACGGAATCCTGTCGACATCGAATTGGCGGCACGTACAAGTCTTCGATTGCAGATTAACGACGGCACGACTCCCTGAAGAACGGACATCATACTCTTGCGGAGCGATTTCACCAACTTCGTACCAACCCTCGACTTAGCGTATACCTTTCACGGATTATTGTCTCCACCGTCGGGGTAAACTGTGTGGTTGCCTGTATGGATTTTTGTCTATATCTAGCAAACCAGTCAGCCGTCATCCTCTGTATCGAGTCCAGAAGCGTAATGATCGGTAACTTTATTTCTTCACGGAGTCTTGCATTGATCAATTCGACTCCATTTGTAGTCATGATGTTATAGCGAGTTATCGGAGAATAAGCTCGACTCCATCGTTCGTTAGAAGCATTTGCTTCCAAATACGCATGTGCTGCGGGAAACCTTTTCTCAAAATCCCTATACTATGAATCAAAGTCACATTGCTTGTACAGTTTAGCAATCCGCATGAACATCTCAGTCGCTCCCTGCTTCTTACAACGGCCTTTCATGTTTTGAGATAGATGCCAAATACAATGACCGTGGTGTGCACGATTGTAGACATTTGCAACACCGACTTTGATTGAAGCAGCTCTGTCGGAGACGATAACAAGATCTTCCTCATTGGGTACGACTGCCAAGAGCTCGTTCAAAAACCACGTCCAAGATTCTATCGACTCTACATCGTCAATTATGCCCCACGCTAGAGGAAACTGATGGGTGTCGCCATCCTCTGCCGATGCAGCGAGTAACGTACCGTTATACTTTCCTTTCAACCAAGTGTCGTCGATGCAAACGACCTTCCTCATATGAGGGTATCCCGCAATACAAGCACCAATGGATATGCATACATGTTTAAATCTCCGCTCATCGTCTAGATATAGACCTACTATGGTACCCGGATTCAACCTTTTCAATGTTGACAAGTATGACGGCAACAACTTGTAACTCTCGTCGGGGTCCCCTTTCATTGCATTTTGGGCTAAAATGCCCCCTTTGCATGCTTTGAAGTATGAAACTTCGATCCCACGATTTCTCATCATTGTTCGAATTAGTTTAGGTGCCGGCGTACTTGTAGAGCCCTGAAAAGATTCAAGCAGCATATCGCTCACGGAGGACGATGATGCTTGAGTAAGTGTCGCGTTCCGATTTGCAAGGTCGCACGTATGGGTGTTGCAATACGTACGAATCGAAAATACGGATGTATGATTAATCCTTGCCGTCCATATCCTCCAACTACATCCTTCCTCTTTGCATTTCACGGCATAGACCGATCGGGAAGATTTTACGCTCCGGAGCTCGAAGGATGCATCTACGGCAACTCTTTGGATCCTCTTCTTGGCAGCCCTCTTATCCTCAAATTCATCACCGACTCTCATGGTGGAACCATCCGTAAAAGAATACCGATCACTAGGAATAATCGCATTTTCCTCCTCATTGTCCTCCCATCCTCTTGTGCATTTTCTTCAATTACGCCATCAAAATTGATGTCCACGTTCTGCCGTGTAACAACATTCTCATCAAAGTTGGCGTGCACGTTCGCTTCATCGAGACCCTCACCCCCATAATTCACATTGTGACCCTCACCCCCGAAGTCGATGATACGATCAAAATAATCATCGTTGTAACCGCCTCCGCCGCTACGAACCTCAACTGGAAGAGGACTAACTTCATCGTCCGCACGAGTCTGACGGGGAAGTGTCGTAGGTAGTCCGATTTCCACATATAGAATCGGTCTATCCATTGGACCCCCTAAGTGAATGTAACCCTTCAACTCTCTATCATTCCTTATATACAAAGGAGCACGGCCTTCCATACCTCTCATACATACTTGATAGCTCAGCTTTAACTCCGACCTCCCGCTTACATTAATAGACTCATATATTTCGTTTCGCAGATCCTCCAACGAACAACAATCACCATCGAACCCAATGGGCATTAAATTTGTTCCCATTGTTGGAACCCAACTATATTTGTTATCATCTCCAACTATCCATTCTCCATCGTAATCAATCATGATGCTGGTCGGCATAACCTGCATATAAAAAAATTTGAATTTAAAATCAAATGTAATATTCGAATAAAATAAATATTCGAAAAGAAAAATTATTCGAGTAACGCATGCGAGTAAAAAAACACTCGAAAACTTTATTCGAATAAATAATCTAGGGCGTATATCGAACCACTCCAATAAGTGAAAAAAGCTTAGCCGAACAGTCTTTTCGAACAAATAAAAACTCGGGTAGCATACTCGAATAAATTATGAATAAATTATGGTTTCGAATATGTTATACAAATATTAAATTTAGAAAAATAGTTGTTTGAACAACACTTTCGAGCAAACAAAACTCGAATAATATAGTCGAATAATCGGAAAATCGGCAATTTCCTTCAAATTCACACAGATTGACCGTAAAAATGCTAACCACAACTACCCACTGATGCGATAATCAAATTCCCGATACGCGAAATGTTTAATGTGGTTAAAACGAACTTAATCATTGCAATGCCCGAGTTTAAAGAAATTGCAAATGTCGAAATGCCACTTACTGTAATGCGTTGAAGAAATCAAATGTCGATCTTGGGTGGTCCGGATCTAGTGGATATCGGTTGGATGATTCGGTATTTGCTCTTTTTTTGGCTCGATTTCTGTTCTTTCGTCGGTTGGTTCGTTCGTTTTTATTTTATATTAAAAAAGATATATTTAATGACTAACTTAATTTAATAGTTAATAGTTAGTTAGTTAGTTAATTAAATCCACTCCCTTTGACTTGTACTGACTCCCTTTTTTTAAAAATGAACAATAAGGACTCCATTTTGTTAAAATAGCCCGATCAGCTGCCTGTTCTCTATTAAAGGCAACTTTGGTATTAAATTGAGCTAAATAGTCATCACTAATTCACTATGATGCATTTGGCATATTCTTTCTTTTTTATTACACTATATTAATTCACGAAGGTTGAATAATAAGACTATCTTTATCAATGACCGGACAACCGGTCATTCATTAATTATAATTAAAATAAATCAAACAATTAAAAGTAGCCTACAACCTCCCACAACCCGGTTGGTCCACCAACCGGTTGTGCGCAGTTTTCAGTAAACTGTTTTTGTGAGTTTTATTGATTTTTATGATTTTTAATTATCTATTAAAATTTTATTTTTACTTTTTTTACGAAAATATATGATTTTTTTTTCTCTACAAATAGTGACTAATATTGATACATTTTGAATCACGATTTCATATTTTTTTTTCTCTATTACATTCTATAATCTATCATAATTCATATTATTTTTCTTTTTCCAATGACCAAAGTATCTAAAATTTTATATCATATAACGTAATTTATTTTTCAAACATTCAAATACTACTAAAAATAATTATAGAATATAAATATTATAGGTTGTGATGGGTTGTTGATAAAGTATGAAAATTGTTAGGTTGGGTTGAGGTGTATGTTGTGTATGTGGAGGAGAGAGAAATTAATATTTTATTTCATGACCAGTTGTGGAGGTCATGGATAAAGATAGTCTAAGAAGTCATGATGAACCTGACACTAAGCACTTCCTCAATTGTAAATTGTAATGAAAACAAATGCAATGTTTTGTTACGTTTTTCTGACCATCGAAAGTGACAAACTCCTAACTTTCTTTTCCACCTCGGACATCTCCTGCAACATTCTGACTCGATTATATTTCTCGATCATAAGTGACGAGTGACGACACAATTTGTTAATATTATTTCTCAATTCAAGAAAAAACGCATTATAGGCATCAAAATATATTTTTTTTATAGATATCAAAAAGCACAATTTTTCCTATATCCGTGAATATTCGAAGCTGATGGGATAAAGTATAGTGCAGCAGCAGTAAGTTTTTTTATTTAGTCAAAGAATGAGCACTTTACCAATAAAATAAATGAAATGCTATTCAATGGATATTTAATGGGAAGTGGAGGAACCGCTATTATGACAAGAATCACATTACCTTATGTAACTATATGTTATAACTTTATAGTTGGAGCACTCAATAAAGCTTGGTGAAAAGGGGGAAGGAAGTAACAGAAAGGGTGGCTAGAAAAGTGAGTTCAATTGCCAACCCAACTAATATTATCCAACTAAATAACAAAAATATTAAAGTAGTCGCTGGTATTCGCAGGGATTTCTCAACACCAAGTGAATGAAGTGAAGAACCACTACGCCGTAAAACTACGTTTTTTTCAAGTTGGGAATGGGATTTGTGAATAACGTGGCGCAGCCGAGGAAAGATTTTATGCTTAACCAAAGTCTAATATTCACTTTACAATGAGAGGCAATGGTCTTATGGTGGAAAATTTTTCACTGCTAATTGGCTGCTTTCTCAGTTGATAAGCATGCAAAACAAGAATGTGAACACATCTTTGCGTCTTTTCCTTTCAAAACTTAATTACATGGGACTTTACAATTTTAGAATCGCAACGCAATGAGAATTGATCGATCATATGTCACATGTCTATTTGTCTATTAATAATATCTAAAGAGATTGATTTAATGTAAAATGTATTAGTCACGTATTTATCGATCTCAAGGCTAAGAAGACATGAACTGTTGACTCTCATCTAACTCACCATAGACATACACTTATACTTAGAGCTTTATATGCTCTTCATCCCGCATTTTTTTTTTCTTTTTTTATTTTTTCATCTGCAACAGTAACCTTTTTTCCATTTTATCAATCATTGATTATTTTGGGTGGGTATCAATAATTGAATTACTTACCGTAATTATATACTTCTGTTTTAATCAATTCCAAGGCAATCATTCGTGCTATTTTTTTGTTTTCAATTTCCTTTATTTGAGAGGAAAAAAGGAACAAGAAAAGAATATCCATACAGAACTCCTCCTTGCGATTCAGGTATAATTGTTCGGATTCGTAAAAAAAGTCTGCATCTTGCCTGGCGGGAGGAAGTAAAAATCGTATCTTGATGAGATCGTGGAATCTTTGGGGCATGTGGTTTTGAGAGGTGAATTATCTTTGCACCTTTTTCGAATCAATGCATAGATGAATCAATGTTCGTCATGTTTCGCTTCAATTTGTTTCGTTTCATTACCCATTTGGTTATTATTGACCCCGATGTTTCCCTTGCCCGCAATTTGAACACTTGGTTAGCTCCAACTTCAGCTAGTCTGGTCTGAATTTGATTCAATTGGTGGTAAATTGTGTTTAATTTCGGGTTTTTCCCTTTTGGTATTCATGTGCGCAGAGTTGATTGACATGTTTAAGATGTAAGCAAATAGGTTCTTTACTGTATTCATTGTGTAGCTCTATTTGCAAGAAATATGAAAAAAGAAGGTTTGATAGCAATTCTATGGACATCTATGCAAACAAGCATGCTTATCAAATTCCATAAGATATCTTATCTTTTCCATGATTGCATACACATGAACTTTACATTCCTTACTCAGTGCCAATCAGCAGAAGATGCCATTTATGCTTTGAGCTATAGTGAAAATGTTACTCAGTTACAATGATTTTATGTCTCGTATTTCTGAACATTTCAAAGGATATTAACACTATACACCGTTAACGTAATGATATGTAGTGCTTTGGATGCTGAAACGATCATGGTGCAGTGCTTGGATGGAGTGAAGCATCTGCTTTCGGCTGTCGTCAATTGCTGTGATTCTGAAGCATACAAGCAACCAAGGGGCCTTGAAAAACCTGAAACTCTAGCTAGAGAAACAGTTTGTATGTCTCTCCTTATCGATTTTCCTTTTCGAAAGCCTGAATAATGTACATGTTGGCTTCCATTCTTCAATAATGCAGTTAGCGTTAGTGAAATAGAAGCCTTATATGAATTATTCAAGAAGATCAGCAGTGCTGTGATTGACGATGGGCTGATTAACAAGGTAAAGAACAATGTAAATTGTGAATTTGTCGATCGATCTCAGGTCAGTTTTTCTCAGTTATTTTCGGCATATCTTTCCAGGAAGAGTTTCAGCTTGCATTATTTAAGACGAACAAGAAGGAAAGTCTATTTGCTGACAGGGTTAGATACTGTTCTTACATGCCAAATAGTGATTCTGTTCGTTCTTGATTAACCTGAGAAAGTCAACGATTCGATCTCATCATAATCTGAAGGTATTCGATCTGTTTGATACGAAGCACAATGGGATATTAGACTTTGCAGAGTTTGCTCGTGCCCTTTCGGTTTTTCATCCTAATGCCCCGATTGATCAGAAGATCGAGTGTAAGTTTCACATCTTTCTTTCTCTTCACAAAATTGCCCGTCAAGTTTCTAACATATAGCTAAAAAAGTTTGACCTTTATCTTGATTCTTTAACTCAAACATTGCAAATGCTTAACTGTTTCTTATTGCAGTTTCGTTTCAATTATATGATCTCAAGCAACAAGGGTTCATAGAACGGCAGGAGGTACACTTACACATTTTTTTTTCCGAGAAAGGTCCAATAAAATTAAATTCTTTGGCCAATCGATAATCCAAGATGCAATTTTTTTTTTTGTGTAGGTAAAGCAAATGGTTGTTGCGACTCTGGCCGAATCTGGCATGAACCTCTCTGATGATGTTATAGAGATCATCATCGATAAGGTGACGACAAATATCAAATTTTCTTTCATGCATGCATACATACATTATTTTCTTATTATCATTCTTTTATGATAATTTTTCTCAGACATTCGAGGAAGCAGACACCAAGCACGACGGTAAAATCGACAAAGAAGAATGGAGAAGCCTTGTGATGCAACATCCATCCCTCTTAAAGAACATGACACTTCAATACCTCAAGTGAGTATATATTCTTATTACACGCTTTTTTTTCGTCTGAGGCTTTTTTACTTATATATTATTACGTATGTTATTTCGAATAGGGATATCACCACCACATTCCCGAGTTTTGTATTTCATTCGCAAGTCGACGATACGTGAGACATGTATACTGAAACATATACCGTCGAAGATAAAAAAAAAAGTCGAACCATATATAGGCGTGGTTTTATTTCATTTGTGCTGCGTACAAAGTTCAGCTCTTAAGAAAGAAAAGAAAAGGTGAAGCTCGGCCCACATTGGATGGATGGAAGAAAGAAAAGCCGCAAAATGCTGACTGTTTGTTTATCTTTTGGTATTTATTTTCCCAGTTTAACATACATTTTGAACTCTATTTATTGCAATAAATTCTTAGCTTTTGTTGATGTTTATTATTATTGTCTTTGTTTCACATTTTCTTAATATGTTAGGTTTTGGCTTAATTTTGCACTGTTTTGCTTGAGGTGAGTGTTTCTCACCTTAATTATCGGCGTGGTTAAATCGTCGGACAGCTGTTTATTAGCTGGGAACTATAATTGTATTCGTTAGTGATTTCGTATTATCCATTTATTTTCTAGGACATCGTTAGACGAACAATTCATCAAAACCTATCATGAAAACGTAAGCACATGTGACCTTTATATTTAGTACGCCGTTGAAATATTCCATGCTGAATGTTGAAGAATAGAAGTTTCTCATTTCCTGAACTTCCACTCTTCCCATGAAAATTATAATTTGCAGATATCTATATCTATAGATATAACCCATCACTGATATTGTAAGAGATGATCATTTAAATCACCCACAATTATTCTAATACAAGAAAATTAATGCTGGAGAGTGTACGTGAAGGCGACGGCATCTTATGTGTACTGATCTGTAATTAATTGTTTACTATTTTAACCGTTCAAAAATAGTATCAAAAATATTTATTTAACTTGACGAGTTTCAATCGAGCAGAGAGCACCGTGTTTGACCAACTTGCCTAAGGAATCCATTTGGCTCTGAAATAAAAGAAGCAGTCATTGCATGGGAGTTGCGTCTTTTACGACATGATCGAAACGAATACACTTCGCGGACTTTAAGGATAATTTGCCTGTACTTTTTTCTCTTTCGCGATTTTTCGTCATCAGATTTTTTTCTTACAAAATATATAATGATGCATACAATGGTTAAACCAGAAATGTGAAAGAAAATGACGATATATAGTTTCCTGTCTCTTTTATATATAACAAGCTGCCCTTTTCCGGATAATGGGGAAAATATAGATCGACTTCACTAGTTGACAGAAAATATAAATTCCATTGGGACAGAAACAAATGAAAGTCGCCGATTTTCTACAAGAAATTGCGGAGAATATCTATATGATGGAAAAAAGAATAAGTTAAATTCTTGTTTTGACTCCGACTCGCATGAAAACAATTATCAACAAATGTTGTCATATTTATGTATGTAATAAATTGACAGTCGTGCAGATATTCATCAAATATATGCGGCGAATTATCGAATGATAGTTTCCCATTCAAAGAACACTTTCCATATGTCTCTTTGTATCCTTCTTCAAATTTCAACTGCCAAAGAGACAGATAATCAACCACACGCACAGATAGCATCACTTTTCTATATGGATTTAATATTATTATATACTCTTTTGTAACACAATGTATATGATATTGTTCGTCATATGCAATGCGACTATACACAAGTGGGCTAGCTAGCAAGTAGCAAGCAAGCAACACCTTCACATTTCTATTAATATATGTAGTCGTCTCTCTCCCAAGTTGAACCGCCCTCCATTTTTAACAGCACTCGATTTCTGTGCTATCTCCAATCACTTTCTCCGTTGCTTTGTCTTTTCCTTTTGGGCACAACCAGAGAAAGAAAAAAGAAAACCCTATTTCAGAAACAAGGTTTGCCACTTTTTTACTTCTACGCTTCTTCTTGCATGACTTTCATTTTCTTGTTTTCTGTTTGTCTACTGTTCTCACCATCTCTATCGTGAGTTTTCCTTCTTTACAACGAATTAAAAAAATAACCTTTTGCTGATGTATGAACGGAGATGATTACAGCTATATGAGCTTCTTTAAAGTTATATCAATATCTTTCTTTTTTGAATAGTGTCTCTAACAAGCTATGATAATATGCCGAACTATAGCAGCAAATCCCCATCTAGGGTTTTCATCATGGCTCTAGGCATGCAGATTAATTAGATCAGCCTTCATGGTTCATATATCCATTATCTCTCTTCAATTTACACTCAGCATGGTTAACAAAAATTGATTTATATGAGCAATATCACGAGTTATAAGTTACATGATGCAGTAGTAAGCTTATATTGCACCCTTTAATTCCATACACACACAAAGATCGATACGGCTCTACTCGAATTACAGGTTTTTTCATCGACATGGATATTTTATCATTTGATTAATAGTTTCTTTTCTTTTAAAGATAAAAACAACGCAAATCTATGGCTGGAAATGGGAAGTTATCTGTACCGCCAGGGTTTCGATTCCATCCCACAGATGAGGAACTGCTGTGTTATTACCTGAGAAAGAAGGTTTCTTACGAACCCATCGACTTGGATGTCATAAGAGAAGTTGACCTCAACAAGTATGAGCCATGGGACCTCAAAGGTAATTAGCCACACATCATCTCTATCTTACATATTTTCTTCTATGAGAGATACTGCTTCAATTTTTTCATAGCAAAAATCATTATGTCTCCACTTATGCAATAACGATTCTATGTAGTACTTCTAATATATATAGTATTTCAACATCATATGAACAATATGGCACACAGCTTAAAGTCAAATCAAATACAATGTTCATTATTGTGATGACGACATAGTCTACAAGTTAATTTTTCTCGGAGATGAAGCGAATAGTTATGACTTTGATGGTAAATAGGTAGCACATTTAGGTGAAGATGACACTATCACAAGATCCCATGAACTCTTTCATTATTTAAATTTTTTCCAGGAACTTCACAAGATCTTATTCAATCAAGATTTTGAGTTCACCAAGATAAAAAAAAAAAAAAAGCTGATTCTTCTTCTATATATACTTCTAATGCTCCTATATACACATAATAATAGTTGTAGATATGTTATATATGATGTCTTTATACCCACAGATATATGTGGAATTGGGTCGGGCCCACAAGACGAATGGTACCTGTTCAGCCACAAGGACAAAAAGTACCCGAGTGGGACCCGAACAAATAGGGCCACGAAGGCGGGTTTTTGGAAGGCAACGGGCCGAGACAAAGCCATTCACCACCACCTTAGTTATAATTCGAGGAGAATAGGGATGAGAAAAACCCTAGTTTTCTACACTGGTCGAGCGCCCCATGGCCAAAAGACCGAGTGGATCATGCACGAGTATCGCTTATTGGACGACCACGAAAATGAAGCCAGCAATAATAACAGCATCCAAGTACTTATATATAACTGCATGCTCTTTTTTGTAATAAAATGTCTTGTTGTTAAACGATAAACTTGTTTCTTACATCCTTCAAGAGAGCTAACGTAGGCGCATTATTGCATCACTTTGAATGAAAGGCGCAGGAAGATGGATGGGTTGTTTGCAGAGTATTTACGAAGAAGAACCACTCGAGAGGCTATAACCATCCCCAGTTCGAACAAGAAGAGAAAGCAGCTATGGCAGCTTTTAATAATGATTATTCTTGCATTTTGGAGCAGAAGCTTGATGACAGCAACAGACACCATTATGTCTTTGATCATCTGCCACAACTGCTCAGTCCTGACGAATCAGCGATTAATACTTCTTATCAGCTGTTACCACTTCCAATATTGAGCAGTAATAACATTGATGATCTCCACACTTCGCAGAGTCTATCGAAGTTGACTGCAGCAGCTAATGCTATTACTGTTGGATCTTCATCGGGGAGTAACGATTGGGCTTTCCTCGACAAGCTGTTGGCTATGCCTCAGACCATGGATCAGCTTATTAACAAGAACAACAATCTATTTTCGCAGGCTTTGGATTTGGCTCAATCTGCTTGGAGATTCTCATCATTCCCTTCTTATCAAGGTTTTGAATCAGATTTTTACAGATATTCCAAGTAAATTCAGTTTACCTCTGTGTAAGGAGAAATTTATGCGATGTCCTCCTCTGGTGGCTAAACCTGGGATCATATTTCACTTGGATGAATGTTAAGTGCAGAAAATTCAAGAATAACTACTTGTATTACTGAAAAGCTCTCTTCTGTGTTTCGATACAATAGGTCAAACAATTCAACATGAACTTGAACACTGAGATCGATGAACTTTTCGTAATGATATGAATTAAACCTGATTTTTCGTATATAGGGTACAAAGATATATGCGAGCTAATAGCAGCACTAAACATAGCATTGCACGGATAAAGCAACCAAGAATCCCAAAAAAGCGCCGGCGAAAACTTCAGTTTCTGTATGGCCGACTGTTTCTTTCAACATAGGACGAACAAGCATGATATTTTCGGAACGTCCATTGACATCAGATACTGCTTTGCTAACTGACCTCTGCGACTTTCCGTTGGGCTTCAGTAAAGCGGGAGATCTTTTCTGTTGTTTTTCAGGTAATAAGCTCTCATCTTCTATGTCTAAGTCTTCTTCTACCATTTCTGAAGGCTCTCTAGAGAAAGAATCGATCGTATCTACGGTATCATTTCTTGAAGAGGTTGGAAGCGGTGTAGTTCTATTGATGAACTTGTTAATCTCTTTTGCGTGAATGCCTACTTCCCTTCTAACGCCCTGCAAAATAAAAAAAAAGGATCCACGGTAATAACCATAGTATGATGCTAATGTTTCTGCACAATGGTAATAACGTAGAAGGAACATTTAATAGTTTCCTCAGCAACTATGGTCTTCCTCTGTTTCAATCTCATACTAGACTCCATTATCCACCAGGCAATACATGGAAGACATATTTGTACAAGTTACGTTTCGTATTTGATTCAAAAAACTCGATTTTTATCTTGTCACGATCAGTAATCTTCCATCGAGAAAATCCACCGATTTTAATAAAAACTGGTTGATTGTTTCTTATTCAATAATCGAAGCAGAATTGAACTCAAACCTGTGCATCGTACATGATGAGGGTGGCGTAAACTACGGCTAGACCAAATATCGAATCCGAAAATCCCCTGCAACAACAAAGCAAGTACTTTAATCTGCATATAATCAGAATCCCAGAAAAAAAATGGAAAAGACATAACAAGTTACAGTAAAAAGAATAGAGCATCATAAATAAAGAATCTTAGACCAACCTCTCCAGGGCAAGTGATGTTGCAGTTGCGACAACTGCCTAAAGAACATTCATCAAGAACAAGACAGCATTTAATGAGATTATTAGCCATTACATTCATAATCAAAGCAAAATATACCCAGCAAAAAATCTAGAATGATTACAGAAGAATGTGTGGAAGGAAAGCTTCCAGGTTGAATAGTAGCCCTCAGATCAAATTTCTTCCCATACAATATCGTTGATGTAAAAGGTTTCGCCAACTGTCCGATTGCTGCCGATACAGCTGCGGATACAATAACCTATACACACACACACACAAGAAGAAGCAAATTTTACAATAAATATAAAAGATAGCTCGTTTTAATCCAGAACTAATCACCCACACTTGCAAGACAAGGAAAAGATCAAACCTTGTTATGGAGAACATCGGCAAAATCGCTGATCGCAACGTTGGGACAAGTAAGCGCAGAAACGCAGTGAAGGGTCTTCTGAGGAGTACAGCACTTTTTTCTGAAGAAGAAAGTGAAATTATTTCCGTTTCCTACGAATGTATTGTTGGGAAAGTTGTGAATTTGGAGTAGCATCTTCTGGGCCGTCTGCTTCTTACTAGTTCTAGCTAGATACGCTTACATTAGTTTTTCATGTAAAATATATATATACCTAATCGACGCATACTACCGACGGCTAGGGAAACGCCGCCTCAGAGAATCTTTATGGTTACTGCTTAGCACATCATAACTTATTAAGTAGTAGTTGGGCATGAATTTGGTATAATTATTTCTGCACAGTATTCAATACTATCCACGAATATTAAATAAACAAGCTCCAAAGCTCAGAGTTTTTATTACGGTGCTTTTTCAATTCAGCCCCATTTAAGTTTAAAAATAGGATTCAGACCCTGTCAGAAAAACAATTAGTTTTAAGACCCGATTTCTGCATACGACTTTATCGTCGTTCTGCAGTACCACTTCTTTGTTCTGCAGTATCGCTTGTTATGTAGTACCACTTCATTGTTACCGCTTTTTCTGACAGAGTCTGAACTCGATTTTAAAACTTAACTGTGGCCTGAATCATAATTAACTCTTTTATTATTTCAAACCAAATCACAATTTTCCAATCCAAATATGCTCTAGTTTCAAGTACAAGCCATCATCTACAAAGTTTGTTATACACCAATTTATTCAGAGCAGTCTCCAAGATTGATGTCTAATGGCATTCATTATTACCAAATATGCAAGAGATGTCACAAATCACAAGTTGGCTCTTTTAGGCAGCCTACTCCTCAGTTCTTGGGCGACCGCATCGATGAACTCTTCGGTGTTCAAATACTGAGCCCTCGTTACCCTGAGAACGATAAAACACAGATATAATCGAGCCCGCAAGTAATTCTAACAGGGAAAGAAAATAAATCGAGAAAATCTTTACTTGGGTCCATGAAGAAGAAGGGCGAGATCTTTGGTCATCTTCCCAGCCTCGACGCACGCAATGCAAGCAGATTCTAATTTCTGGGTAAAATTCAAGAGCAGAGGATTGTTATCTAACTTAGCCCTGTGTGCGAGCCCACGTGTCCAGGCGAAGATCGAGGCTATGCTGTTAGTGCTAGTTTCCCCTCCTTTCTTATGTACACGGTAATGGCGTGTCACAGTTCCATGTGCTGCCTCGGCTTCGATTGTCTTTCCATCGGGGCATATAAGTACCGATGTCATCAGCCCTAGCGATCCAAATCCTATGTTGAAAGAAGAACAAGACTTGTTTAAGTACGAAATAGCGTGAATATTTGAGATGGAAATGGAAAAAAAAAAGGGACCAAACCTTGGGCTAGGAAATCGCTTTGAACATCACCATCGTAGTTCTTGCAAGCCCAGACGTAACCTCCTTCGCTCTTTAAAGCGTAAGCAACCATATCATCTATTAGACGGTGTTCGTACCTGTTATAAAGCCCGTAGATGAGTACTTTGAAGTTCAAAGTACTTTCTTATGTTTTTTTATACAAATGTAAGGAAAGTCTTACCATATCCCAGCTGACTCAAACTTGGACCGCCACTCTCTTTCGTAAACTTCTTGAAAGATGTCCATGAATCTATCAGCAATGAAACAAAGCCAAGCAGATTGTGAGAGCTAAAACTGTTTTTGAGAAAAAAAAAAATAAAAATAAAAGAACACTTTGTACCTTCCATCGTACTTCTTAAGGATTGTATTCTTGGTGCTGAGATATAGAGGCCACCTTTTCTGGTAAGCCATGTTCATTGAGGCCTCTGCAAAGGCTCTGATTGACTAGCAAGTGAATTTTGTCGAAAATCATTCAGTTTCTCACTAAATACTATTGGTAGCTAATAATCGCAGAGAATGTATATGGAAGTTTAATTTACAGTCTATTTCGTATTCAAACCTCATCTGTGTTGTACATGGACAGAGCAACCCCGCCCGAGCCCGTGAAATTGTAAACTTCGAGGTCCATACTCTTGTCAGCTCCATTTGGCACTGTAATGAAGGTGATACATTAACGTTGTCTTAAGTTAAGACAACTCATACAGATGAAAGGATATTAAAACTAAGAAAATGTAATAATAATTGGATTTTCAAGTATACCAAACACCATCTTAAGCTTCCCAGGTCCTTGAGTGACTATATCTGTAGCTCGATACTGGTCACCGAAAGCATGCCTCCCAATGCATATTGGCTTGGTCCAACCTAAAATTATTCACCACAATTATTACTTCAATATCAGTTTGGTGTCGCTTATGGTTAAAAATAAAATGCACCTGTGACAAGTCGGGGAATATTCTTGCATATGATTGGTTCTCTAAATACCGTCCCTGCAATAAGCGAGCGAAAGAATCTCATTTGAAATCCCAATTTGCGATGAACAATAAAACGACAAAATATGACACTCGAATAGTTTCCACACCATTTAAGATGTTTCGGATGGTTCCATTTGGGCTCTTCCACATATTTCTCAAGTTGAACTCTTTCACTCGTGACTCATCTATCCAATTCCAATAAGCCAAAAGATACAAAGAAATATCAACAAAAGAGCACAAAAAGGCCAGTCGTTTATGGTCTGATAAATACCCGGTGTGATTGTTGCACATTTTATTGCAACATTGTACCTATATCCAAAACGAAAATGTCATGAAGGATTATCAAAAGACTCTATATAGGGTACCAATTACCCAGCAAGAAAAGTATAATGGATACGAAAAAAAATACTTGAGAGTTGCTTCTGCACTTTCAATCGTAACTCGATCATTGGTAGCATCGCGATGAGGAAGGCCAAGATCGAAATACTTTATGTCTAGCTCCAGGAAAGGCAATATAAGCTGTAGATTGTGAAAAATCTTCAGCAAGCTATCAAAGTAGTATCTTTTGTCGAGAAATACGAAGACAAGCTCTTACCTTTTCTTTGATCATTTTCCATATCACTCGAGTCATTTCATCACCTACATCAAATTCTTTGTCAATGATACGTGCAAACAGCACTAAAAGATATCATCAATGCTTGGTCGTAAACCAGAAAGAAACATGATTAGCATCATCTATTAGATGAAGGATAGCCAAGGTTGCAGAATCACTTGCTCGAAAAATCAAGAATCAAAGAAAGAAACTCTTTTTTATCTTTTCTTTTTCTGTTCGAAGATTGAGCCAGGCGTAATAACTCAAGTAACAACATAAAAACACTCCTCCGATTACATAAACCTCAAAACGAGAGCAAAAATAGATAGATAAACAAATAAAATAAACAGAAAGAAGTTAGAACAAACAGGAAAAGCACCCAGCACTAGTAAAACAAAAAACAGTAAAGATCATTGAGAATCACCGTTCATCTCAACGATGGGTTTATCGACTTTGTTGAAATCGAAGATCGAAGAAAACCAATCGAGATGGAACAGAAACAGTTGGCGGGAATCAATGAGCTGAATTCGATGTATTCAATAGAGTTCGAACGTTCGCTACAGTTATCTTATATGTGAAAGCCAAAGAAAGACGATTAACTTATAAAAGCGCTAAAAGAAAAAACGATATACTAACTACAAAAAACTAAAAGCAGAAACAGAGCACTAAGGCGGGTAAAATCTGCTGTATTTCTTCAGCCCCTCCTCAAGATGAGCATGATCTGACCACAAGCTCATCTTGGACAGAAAATTGCTGAAGACATGGGATGGAAGTGGCTTAGTAAAGATGTCGGCGAGATTGTGAGCAGAAGGGACCTTTTGAGGAATGACAAAACCTTTCTTGTATTGATCACGTACAACGTGACAATCTATTTCAATATGCTTAGTTCGCTCATGGAATACCGGATTGGACGTAATATGGATGGCTGCTTGATTGTCACACTTCAAAGAGATGGGAACTGAGGTAGAAATCTGCAAAGCTGTAAGGATGTATGAAATCCAGAGTAACTCACGGACCGTGGAAGCCATGGATCTATATTCTGATTCTGCTGTCGAGCAAGAGATAGTGGTCTGTTTCTTGCTTTTCCAGGAGATCAGACAACTGCCAAGGAATATGCAATAACCAGTTAGTGAATGTCTGGAGGTTCTGCAAGCACCCCAGTCAGCATCACTGTAAGCAGTGAGTACCAAAGATGAAGTTTTGGAGTAAAATAATCCAAGTGATCTGGTAGCATTTAGATAGCGGAGAAGATGATTAGCTGCCTGCCAGTGAGATGTGTGTGGGCGATGAACAAATTGACTAAGTTGCTGTATTGCATGAGTAAGATCGGGCCTTGAGAAATTCAGATACAGCAACCTTCCTATCAAGCGACGAAACTGCGATGCATCATGATACAGAGGAGTAGGATCTTTATCTTCAGACAGAAAAACATGACCACCTGGTAGAGGTGTTGCACATGGAGAACTGTCTAGCATGTGAGTGTCTCGAAGAATATCCGTGATATACTTCTGTTGGGTGATGGAAATTCCCTTATCTGATCTGGCAATTTCCATACCAAGAAAGAACTGTGCAGGCCCTAAATCTTTGATGGTAAAGGCACTGTGAAGGAAATCTTTTACCAACTGAATTTGATCATCATTAGAACCTGTGATTAACACATCATCAACATAGACCAGAAGAAAGATCTGAAACTCTGGCTTGATTAAGGTGAAGAGACAATGGTCATGAGAGGACTGACAGAATCCATATGACTGCAGCTGAGCAGTGAATTCAACATTCCACTGACGAGAAGCTTGCTTCAAGCCATAAAGTGACCTTTTTAGCTTACAGACCTGATTGTGCTGAACCTTGATATAGCCGGGGGGAGGCTTCATGTATACATCTTCATCAAGGAAACCGTGCAAAAACGCATTGTTAACATCCAATTGCTGTAAAGACCACCCTCTTATTGAGGCAATAGCAAAGATTACTCGGACTGTGACCACTTTAGCAACTGGTGAAAATACTTCACAGTAATCTTCCCCCTCAACTTGAGTAAAACCACGAGCCACAAGTCTTGCTTTGTACTTGTTCACCGAGCCATCAGCATTGTATTTAATCCTGTAAACCCACCTGCAACCAATAAGTTTCTTACCCTCAGGCAGAGGTGTTAGTTCCCATGTATCATTATCTTCAAGAGCCTTTAACTCGTGGTTCATAGCCTCTATCCATTTCTCATTAGTTCTAGCCTGATTATAAGAGTAAGGTTCCTGGTATGCAGACACATTTGCCACAGAAGCCTTATGTTCATGAAAGAAAGGAAAACTGGGAAAAGGAAAATTCTGTTGTGAGCAACTGTTAGCCCTAACATAATCTTTCATCCACCCAGGTTCATGTCTAGTTCTAGTACTATGTCTTTTGGGAATTGGAGATATGGCAGTGTTGGGTATAGAGGTTTCTGGAACTTGGTCTGTGGTAATGTCTGTGGTATAAGTGGGAGAGGCATCATTGTGGTGACCAGCAGATTCACCTGTCATTATCGGGGAGGTTTGGACAATATTTGGGGTGACAATGGGTTCAAAAGGATCTCCTAGGGTGACAGAAGGTAAGACCACAGAGTCATCTAAGGATGATACTGAGGGAAAAATGTTCTCAAAAAACTTTACATCTCGGGATACTATGATTTTATTTAAAGAAGGACAGTAAATTTTGTAACCTTTCTGTCCCACGGGGTATCCCATAAAAACACCTTGCAATGACCTTGGATCAAATTTATCTCTGGAAGGTGCAGTGTTAAGTGCAAAGGCAAGACAACCGAAGTTTTTGAGATAAGTATAATCTGGTTCTGTGTTTGTGAGTTTCTGAAAAGGAGTTTTCCAGCCAAGAAGCTTGGAAGGTAACCTGTTTATGATATGGACAGAGGTAAGCACTGACTCCCCCCAGAAAAGTTTGGGCAGTTTAGACTGAAAAAGTAAAGCTCGGGCTACTTGGATGATGTGTTTGTGCTTCCTCTCTACCACCCCATTTTGCTGGGGAGTGTATGGACACGTCTTTTGGTGGACAATGCCCTGGGTTTCAAGGATATTTTGGGTGGCTGTACAAACAAATTCACTGCCATTGTCAGTCCGAATGATCTTGACATGACCATCATATTGATTTTTGATGTAGGTGAGGTACTTGCTGAGCATTTCTGGGACTTGGGATTTGTATTTGAGTAGGAAGATCCAGGTGAATCTGCTGTAATCATCAACAATGGTTATGAAATAATGGCATTGGTTCAAGGTGGGATATCTGTAAGGCCCCCAAAGATCTATATGCAATACATTAAAACATGCACTGCTTTGAATATGACTGATAGGAAACTGGTTTTTGTGCTGCTTTGCAAGAGGGCAAATTCCACAGTCATTAACATCCATATCTATAAGATTGCTCACAACAGAATATGGTAAATGTTTCATAACTCGAAGAGAGGGATGTCCCAATCTTGAGTGCCATACACTGGCTGTTAGAACAGAAAAAGGACTTTTAGCAGAATGAACAGAAGGTATGTTTCTAAGATGTATGAAATGAGAAGCATATAGGTATTGTGAACTTTGGATGGCTTTATCAGTGAATGAGCTTCTATCGAGTACATACAGCTCCTTCTTTATTTTTCCAGCTGCTATCACTCGATTATTCTGCAACTCAAGCAGTAAACAGAAATTAGAAAAGAACTTGAAGTAAACGGGCTGATCTTTTGTGAATTTTCTCACTGAAAGGAGATTGAATTTAAAAGAGGGAAGATGCAGACAGTCATTCAGCATCATATCCTTAGGTAAGGGAACATGGCCAATGTGGGTAACTGACTGAATAGTTCCATCAGGAAGATAGACTGGTATGAAGTTCTCAACTGGTTTTGGTCTGGGAATGAGGTTCAGGTTATGACACATATGACCAGTGGCTCCTGTATCTACAAACCATGACTCATTCTCAGATAAATCAGAACTAGCACTCATAAGAGGGAGAATAGAGCTACCTGCAAAATCCTCAAAGTGCACAAAGTTTGCGAGATTCTGACTTTCTCCTGCTGGCCCTTTGCCCTTTATCAGCCTCGCCATTTCAGTCTGAACCATCTGCATCATCATTGATTGGAGAGATTTCATATTGTCTTCAGGTTTATTAGTTGCCTCCTCATCTGCGATTGCTTCAGATGCTGAATTTGCCTTAAAATTCTGGGAGCTCCACTTCTGTGCACCAGTGTTCTGAGCCTTCCTTCTTGCTGCATTTGGATGGCAATCTGGATAGCCAATTAGCTGGAAACACTCCTCCTTTTGGTGTCCATTTTTCTTGCAGTGACTGCAAAACAGATGACTCCTATCTGCTCTCATGACAATTCCTCGCCCATTGAAATTTGTCCTTCCAGCATTCCTAGCTGAATAAGTCTTACTCATGTTTTGGTTCTGTACCATCATTGCAGCAGTCTCTCCAGGAAAACTCATATTTATTGAAACTTCTCTGTTTTTCTCAGCCTTTGCAATCATTGCGTACACCTTATTCACTGGTGGCAGTCTGTCTAAAAACAGCAGTTGGTTGCGTTCAGACTCAAAAGCATCCCCAAGCCCCATTAAGAACTGCATTGACTTGTCTTCCATTTCTCGATCATCGATTTTCAGTTTGGTTGCTCCTTCAGCTTCAATTGCAGGACGCAATTGCTCCAACTGATCCCAGAGGTTTCTCATTTTGTTGTAGTAATTCACCACCGTCATAGAACCTTGTTTAAGCAAAGCTATCTCGCGTTTGATCTCAAACACCAAGGACAGGTTTGATGTTCCATACCTTTCTCCAATTTCATTCCATAATTCTTCAGCGTCGTGTATAAACATAAAACTGTTAACTATCTCCTTAGAAATCGAGCTCTTAATCCAGCCGGTCACCATGCTATTAACCTTTCTCCATTTCCTATAATTCTGCGAACCGATTGCAGGTTTCTTGTAGGTTCCGTCAACAAAACCTAGCTTCATTTTGGCTTCAAGAGCATCCATCATAGAGCTCTTCCAAATCAGAAAATTGTTTGCAGTCAGAGGTGTTGATACAATCATCATACCGGGATTATCTGAACCATGAAGTTGATAATCTTCTTCAATTTCAGCTTCAGTGCGATTTTCATCGCCATTCTGCTGAGGATCCATTTCAGTCGACATCTTCGAGATCAATTTCTTGATTGAAGAATAGAAACGTTCAAATGATCGATTAAACCTGCTCTGATACCATGTTGAAATCGAAGATCGAAGAAAACCAATCGAGATGGAACAGAAACAGTTGGCGGGAATCAATGAGCTGAATTCGATGTATTCAATAGAGTTCGAACGTTCGCTACAGTTATCTTATATGTGAAAGCCAAAGAAAGACGATTAACTTATAAAAGCGCTAAAAGAAAAAACGATATACTAACTACAAAAAACTAAAAGCAGAAACAGAGCACTAAGGCGGGTAAAATCTGCTGTATTTCTTCAGACTTTGATCTTCTCGAAAGCCATAGCTCAACCGTACGCTGCCAAATCTTACTTCGCAATCGCAGTTCGATGGGCAATAAACTGAGCTGTGACGAAAGAGATTGAAATAGTGTCTGAATCTCCTAAGGATTTCCGAAGCTGCGTTCTTGATTGGTGTGAGGTGAGTAATGATGGCCGGTTGGCTTTGTTTTGTTGAATCGAAGTATTAGCAGCACCGATATAACAAATAAAAGTCAATTTATTTTCATTACATCTTTTCCTTAAATAAATGTGCCAGCTTGTTTCCACGTGGGAAAATACATATTTTTTTAGACAGAATTTTCTGTAATATCGAACTCATGCAAAGCTGAAATCTTTATCCTATTTGAGAGTTCCCAATTCAAATTCTATTACAATCACCGAGTCTCCTGTTAGAAATGGCCGCCACTTTCACCAGAAACCATTGCTCGAGGGGCACTGTTATATAGTTTGCTAAAGGCTGTTAAAGATCGAAACATCAACATTTGATGCAGTTCTCTGATTTCTAAGTGTGGCCCTTACTCATATTCATAGGTTATTGTAATGAAATGTGGTTCTGTAAGCTGTAGCATATTGAAAAGGTGAATGGGGGACTGGGAATAATGGCACCTCGAGCAATTTTGGAATATGCTGAAGCCATCATTCAAATTCATGGATGGCTTCATATCCTGCAATCTGGTGAAAACATCATGACAACATTTTCTTATGTTATTTGATTCACCCAATGCACACTATATAATGAACTTGGGCAGAGTCCCAGGTGTCTTCATTGGCTGGTGAGCAGAGCAGAGAACCACTCTTGTGAGCCGAGCTTGTGGAGCCGCTGTTCCATCACACGAGCCAAGGCTGGCTCGTCGAATAGGATTGAGGCTCATGTGATGGAACAGCGGCTCCTTGTGCTATGGTCCATGTGTATTAAGGAAGGATCACTCATAAACCTTGTCTACATGTATGCACATTCAAGTTCTCTGTGTAGAGAAGTACAAATCTTAGATCTCTATCATTATTACACAGCAAAATTTCCATCAAGAACATCAATTTTCACCTGGGATTCTATACACATATGTAACATGTAAAACAGGGGATACTTGTATATATAATCAGATATCATATACCTCATTAAAGCAAAAGGGCAAAGCAGCATATACTTCACCTGCTATTAACATGCTGCCAAACAGTCTTGAGGAATCGTCAAACTCTCACGATCATCCAAGGTTTCTGTCACAGCCCTATAGAGCTCGATCCACGTTGATGATTGACTACCCATGGGGACCCACAAGAATGTGGGATTTGGGCTCGCAGGGCAAGCAGCAACCAAGTCCAAAACCGAAGCTGAAGCTTTCAACGTCTGAGGGAAATTGAAAGCTAAGTTGTCGACTTTGTGCTCGTATATTTTACCGTTCCTATCCAGTTTATACCGAGACTAGCCTTGGAACTGCCCTTTGGCTTTCCAAGGTATCCGAGGAACGCCCCTCAAGTTCCATCTTATCAGAATCACATTCTCAGAAGGTTGCCATATTCGCAATATGTCCAGAGATGTCTCTCCGAACAGAACCTTACCGTGAAACCTTAAAGCCCAGAATATTGTCTTGTAGTTTTCGATTCCAGCGAAGGTGTATAAAGGGTCCCTAAGAGTTATGTCATCCCTGCCGATCAATCACAAACAGAGAAATCTACCATTGAACAGCTGACTACACTTTGTCATATACTTTTCTCTACTTAAGAAATCCAAATACTCAATTTTGGTTCTCAAATTCAGCAGAAGCTTGAGTTAACAGCTGCCAAGAACTCAAAGAAACAAAGAGCTAAAGGGGTACCTGTAAATATCATAATCAAGGTCTTTGGTAAAGATTAACGGAAGATCTTCACGAAGGTCCTCACGGCCACGCCCAAATTGACATAAAAATCGCTTCTTCGGTCCTTATTATTCTTGTCCTGCCCACTTGCGCTGTTCGCATTCGAAACACGTCTCTTCGGAGGTGGCTCGAGCTTGGTCTGAGGCGAATCAGTCGACACGGAAGCTGCTGACGTGGCCGTAGGTGGATTAATCAGCAAGGCGGCTTTGTCCTTCTGCGGAACGATAGTGTGCGAAAGATTTGGAAGTATGTATGCCATTTGTTTAGTATCGTTGAGATGGGTTCATCAGAGAACAGTAAAAGGTTTTGTTGAAGATTATAGATCAAATTATCCATTTCCCAAATAGGCGTCAACTAAAGAAGGAAACGGAACCAATCAAGAGGCTAATCGCATTCGTATCTACACCTACCTTATCGGGAGAAGCTACAAATGGGTAAAGATCAAAGCAGATCAGAATCAAATCAAGGATATTATTTTGTCATAAATACTAGCTATACTTAAGGGATTGTCCCAACGGCTAGTTTTAAGAGTATATATAATAGGTCGATGTACTTTGAACATATCAAGAAATATACACATCAAAATTCAACATGGTATCAGAGCGGGTTTAATAGCCCTGTTCCAAATATGTATTTCGTTCATAACCAAGAAAATCCTAATTGGAAACCCATCTAAAAAACCCAAGATATCAGAAACGAAGGCATGTACCCACCAGTTTCAACCAACGGCCGTAACAATCCGCTGCTCAAAATCGATAGCCGAGGTCTAATTACCACAATAACAAGACAATCACTAGGTGCAGGCCGGAGGAGTCACGACGACGATAGGAACACGTTCTCGTTCTTGAACGAGTGTGGCCCGCCTCCTGAGGTGAATGACGCAGAACCTCCCACTGTCAAAACAAAAAATCAGAAGAAGAAAGGGAAGGAAGAAGAGTGTTTCTCATCAAAGGAGACGTTTGTTGTCTAAATCTAAATCTGGAAACCTCAAGCGAAGGACACATTCACACGTGTGAAATGGGAAGAAATAAAAGCAAAAATAATCCAAAGTGGGCTGAAAGCAAAACTAATTTGCTTTGGGCTAAAGGAAATAGGAAGCCCAATCAAATTACCACAACATCAGACGGAGATGGATCTGCTGAGGAACTCGTCGGGCCAAGTGCAAATGCAGCTGGACCAGACCCATCTCAACTGACGCACCTCATAACCCAACTTTCAAATTTATTAGACCAAGCAGGTAAACACAGCACAGGTATGAAACCCATTTTGCGAAATTACACTAGCATGAATACTACGAATTCATTTAGAAATTATTGGATAATAGACTCAGGTGCTACGGATCATATGACTTGGGATAGGAATAATTTATCGAATATAAAATATCAAAACGCATCTCAATTCGTAACTGTAGCTAATGGAAATAAAATTCCAATAATAGGTATAGGTACCTCAGAAGTTTTTTCAGAAAAACTACCGAATACTATTTATTTACCCGAATTAAAATCAAACCTATTATCCGTTAAAAGAATTACGGAAGATCTTAATTGTAACGTAATCTTCACCGATAATAAAGTTATATTTCAAAATAAAACAATAGGAAATATCATTGGGGAAGGAAGACTGGACAACGGACTATATCTAGTCGACATTACCATTAATGCCCTATATACAGCAAAAAACTCCTCTAACCAAAGTAAAATTTTACATAAACGATTTGGTCATCCTTCAGATAGAATTCTTACTAAAGTTTTTCCTAATTTTACTTTTGATACTCATAATTGTGATATTTGTAAATTTTCAAAACAAACTAGATTACCTTTTCATATTTCTACAAATAAGTCTGAAAAAATGTTTGATTTAATACATTCTGATGTGTGGGGTCCAGCCCCAGTTGAATCTTATAATAATTTTAAATATTTTGTCACATTTATAGACGATTATTCTCGCATCACATGGCTTTATTTACTAAAAAATAAATCTGATGTCTTTTCATGTTTTTTAGAATTTTCAAATCTTGTGCTAAATCAGTATAATTCGAAAATTAAAATCTTCAGATCAGATAATGGAACTGAATATGTAAATAGAAACTTTTTAGAGTTTTTTAAACAAAACGGAATATTGCATCAAACAACATGTATCAATACTCCTGAACAAAATGGAGTATCTGAAAGAAAAAACCGTCATCTCCTTGAAGTGACGAGATCACTATTATTTCAAAATAATGTTCCTAAAGTATTTTGGTCCGATGCAGTACTTACAGCCACATACCTTATTAATAGATTACCGACTGTAGTTTTGAATTATAAAAGTCCAATAGAAATTCTCCTAAATAGGAAACCCAACTCGGGGCACCTGCGAGTCTTCGGATGTGTTTGCTATGTACACATCAAAAGACTTGACAAACTTGAGTCAAACTCCATAAAAACTGTATTCTTAGGATATTCATCCCAAAAGAAAGGTTATAAGTGTTATGATCCCAAAACCAAAAAATTATATATTTCAAGGGATGTGACATTTCTCGAAGATGAATCATATTATCCTAACTTAGAAGAATCAACGAATCTAGAGAACAATAATAATGTACCTCTTCCCGAGCTAACTTTCCTGGAAGAGACCAATCAAAAATATAATGCCATAATTGAAGATCCAAATGATATAGCAATTAATGAAAACACTGAATCCTATGCAGGGGGAGAAAATAATGAAAATCAAATTAGAAGATCAACTAGACCAACTAAGCGACCAACAAAATTCAATGACTATGTAACAAATCATATAACATATCCTATACAAAACTATATTTCATATAGTAAGATATCGTCTCAACACAAAGTTTTTCTAACCTCTATAGAAAGAGAAGTTGAACCTGCAAATTATAATGAAGCCCTTAAACAACCAACTTGGTGTAAAGCCATGGAAGAAGAAGTTGATGCACTTGAAAGAAACCATACTTGGGATATTGTTCCACTACCTAAAGATAAAAAACCCGTAGGTTGTAAATGGGTTTACAAAATAAAATTTAACAGTGATGGAACTATAGAAAGATATAAAGCTAGGCTGGTGGCAAAAGGTTTCACTCAAACTTATGGCATAGATTACGAGGAAACCTTTGCTCCGGTTGCAAAAATGAATACCATCAGAATCTTATTATCTGTTGCTATAAACTCCGGTTGGAGTTTGTCTCAAATGGATGTTAAAAATGCATTTTTACAAGGAGATTTGGAAGAAGAAATCTATATGAACCTACCTCCAGCCACAAACTTGAACAAACAAACAAAAGGTTAGTGTGTAAACTCAATAAGTCAATTTATGGTTTAAAACAATCTCCAAGAGCTTGGTATACTAAATTAAGTCATGCACTTCTTTCACGAGGATTTGATAAAAGCTCTGTTGACACATCGATGTTCGTGAGAAATCAGAATAAAACTATTATCATAGTTTTAATATATGTGGATGACATAATTATAACTGGAAACAATAATGAAGAAATAAGTAACATAAAAAAATACTTGAAACAAAAGTTTGAAATTAAAGATTTAGGGCACCTCAAATACTTTCTAGGGATAGAAATCGCCCATTCGGAAAAGGGTTTATTTCTCTCCCAAGAAAATACACTTTAGATTTACTCAAGGAAACTGGAAAGTTGGGAGTAAAACCCTCTAGAACTCCCATGGACGCTAATAAAAAATTGAATCAAGAAGACGGGGAACCTCTGCAAGACATCGGTCGATTTCAAAGATTAGTAGGAAAACTTATATATCTGACTGCTACACGGCCTGACATTTCATTTGCTGTTAGTTGTGTTAGTCAGTTTATGCAGGCTCCCAGGTCCAGTCATCTCGAAGCGATAGACAGAATTTTAAGGTATCTAAAGGGGACACCTGGACGTGGAATCTGGATGAGACCGAACAAGACAAACGACATTGTTGGCTACACCGACGCTGATTGGGCAGGGAGCTATGACAGAAGATCAACGACAGGTTATTGCACATTTGTTGGAGGGAACCTTGTCACATGGAAAAGCAAAAAACAGAAAGTCGTAGCCAGATCAAGTGCTGAAGCAGAATATTGGGCTATGGCTTTAACAACATGCGAGCTAATATGGATAAAACAAACTATTACAAGACATGAAGATAGAGTGCAAAGAACCGATGCAATTATATTGCGACAATAATGCAGCGAGACACATAGCATCCAACCCGGTGTTCCACGAGAGGACAAAACACATTGAAGGATTGCCATTTCGTTCGTGAAAAAGTACAAGCTAAAGACATCGAGACACCATTTGTCAAAAGCCAAAGTCAGCTAGCAGACATCTTCACTAAAGCGGTTGACAACCAAAACTTTCAGAAGATACTAAACAAGTTGGGCTCTATCGATATCTATGAGTCCAACTTGAGGGGGAGTGTTGAAGATTATAGATCAAATTATCCATTTCCCAAATAGGCGTCAGCTAAAGAAGGAAACGGAACCAATCAAGAGGCTAATCGCATTGGTATCTACACCTACCTTATCGGGAGAAGCTACAAATGGGTAAAGATCAAAGCAGATCAGAATCAAATCAAGGATATTATTTTGTCATAAATACTAGCTATACTTAAGGGATTGTCCCAACGGCTAGTTTTAAGAGTATATATAATAGGTCGATGTACTTTGAACATATCAAGAAATATACACATATCAAAATTCAACAGGTTTGATCTTTGCGCTTTGGTTTTTGTGGAAGAGAATGGCAAGAGTCGTATTGAATTTGAGTGGCTTGAACGTGGCCAAGAATTAGTTCCAAATATATATAACAAAGTCTTCTATATTATGAATATTAAGAAATAATATTAAGATGTGGATGTTTTTGTATTGTTATTGAATTATTGATATTTGGAGGTATTGTATTGAATGTTGTAAAAATTAGATGTGTATTAATTGATATATGATGTGTATAATTATAATAAATGTTGTAAATTTTAGGTGTAATAGTGAATTTGTAGTAGTATAAATATGTGATTTGAGGTTGTGTAAATTGTAAGAAAAAGTATTAATAAAGAAGTTATTATCTCTCTAGTTATCTCTCTAATATTACTATAATCGTAATTAATAAAACACGTAATCATTATAATATTTTATAACACGTTATCAGCACGAGGCTCTAACCAACCGAGGTTCGCCGACTTCATCACTCGAGCACGTGTTGCGACCATTTGAATTTCGCCGACGTCATCACGCCACGGTATAATATAAACATTTTATTTTCATATCTTACAACACAAAAAGCCCGCTAGCTCTCGCGGTAACCCCCACAAACTTGTGGCGTGAGCACCAGATTTCGAATCCTAGCTGGGCCGTTGACTTTTAATATTATGCCATTTTATTTTTTTGACTTTTTACTTTATCACAATAAGGTTAATTTTATTTACGCTTCGAACTATTTTTCTTAACCAATTGTTTATTCTGTGATAGTAAAATGTCGAATCTTCAAAAGCTTGATATTGTTGCTCTGGATATCACGGGCAAGAACTATTTGTCATGGATTTTGGATGCCGATATCCACCTTGAATCGAAAGACCTTGGAAATACTATACAAGCTGGTAATACGGCATCGAGCCAAGACAAGGCCAAGGCCATGATATTTCTCCGTCACCACCTTCATGAAAGTCTAAAGGTGGAATATCTCAATGTGAAAGATCCACTTGTTTTGTGGACAAATCTAAAAGAAAGGTACGACCATCAGAGGACTGTAATCCTACCAAATGTCCAATATGAATGGACAAACTTACGGTTCCAAGATTATAAATCTGTAAGTGATTATAATTCTGCTATGTTCAGAATTACTTCTCAATTAAGATTGTGTGGACAGGAAGTTACAGAAGCAAGTATGATGGAGAAAACGTTCACCACATTCCATGCAACGAATTTGTTGTTACAACAACAATATCGTGAAAAGGGTTTTAAGAAATATTCAGAATTAATTTCTTGTCTCCTCGTTGCTGAAAAAAATAATGAGTTATTATTGAAGAACCATCAGTCACGACCAACGGGCTCTGCTCCCATTCCGGAAGTCAATATGAACACTTATCAAAGTGAACGAGGCAATAGCTTTCGCGGTCGTGGCAGGTATAATAATCGAGGTCGTGGTCGTGGCCGTAGCCGACAGCATTATGGTAATTATGATAATTTTCATCAGAAAAGGAAAAATGAACAAGAGGAAATCGGCGAACAATCAAAAAGGCGATTCGATGAACCATGTTCTCGTTGTGGTATGAAAGGTCATTATACTCGTACTTGTCGTGTGGCAAAACATCTTGTTGAGCTATATCAAAAATCGCTTGAAAAAGGGAAGAAAGTTGAGACAAACTTTGTCCAAGATGAGGGAGGTTCTAATCTCAACCTCGACGATATTCCCCACATGAATCTTGAAGATTTTCTCGTCGATCATAATGAATAAAAGACCTAATATTGTGTATCGTATTGATATTTTATGAACGTGTGCTGTTTATGTATTATCCTGAATATTATGTACGCATGTGTGTTGTATTATCATGAATTTTATAATTAATAATTAATGTGTTTTATTATTTTCTTGAGGGATGAACACGCGTGGAGATATATGTCTTGTGGACAGCGCAACAACTCACATAATACTCACGGATAAGAAATATTTCATCCGATTGATTACTCAAGAAGCAAATGTTAATACTATTTCGGGTATTACAAAATTGATTGAAGGCTCTGGAAGAGCAAATATCTTATTATCCGGAGGAACAAATTGCATATTGAAAATGCATTATATTCTTCGAAGTCTCATAGAAACTTATTGAGTTTTAAAGACATCCGTAAAAACGGATATCATATTGAGACTTCAAAAGAAGGTGATAATGAATACCTTCAAATAAAAAATGTGATTTTAAATAAAAAATGCGTTATGGAAAAATTATCTGCATTATCTTCCGGGTTATACTATGCGTATATTAATACGATTGAGTCGAATTTTATTACAATGATTTATTTGTGGTGTGGCATGACCGGTTAGGCCATCCCGGTTCAACTATGATGCAAAGAATAATTGAGAACTCATACGGACACACTTTAAAAAATAAGAAGATTATTCAATCCAATGAGTTATCATGTGATGCTTGCTCGAAAGGAAAATTAATCGTTAGACCATCACCGGTAAAATTTAATGAATCTATTACGTTTTTAGAACGTATTCAAGGCGATATTTGTGGACCAATTCATCCATCATGTGGTCCATTTAGATACTTCATGGTTTTAATTGATGCATCAACTAAATGGTCACATGTATCATTATTATCAACACGCAATGTTGCGTTTGCTAGACTGCTTGCTCAGTTAATTCGATTACGAGCACACTTTCCTGATTATCCAATTAAGAAAATACGTCTTGACAATGCTGGTGAATTCACCTCTAAAGCATTTAATGAATATTGTTTGTCTATTGGGATTGATGTTGAACATCCCGTAGCTCATGTGCATACTCAAAATGGACTTGCGGAATCATTAATAAAAAGATTACAATTAATAGCAAGACCATTACTAATGAAGTCGAAGCTTCCCTTATCATGTTGGGGATATGCTATTTTGCATGCAGCATCACTTATTCGCATTCGACCCACAAGTTATCATAATGTTTCCCCATTACAAATGGTTTTCGGTCAGGAACCAGATATTTCCCATCTGAGAATTTTTGGATGTGCAGTATATGTCCCAATTGCTCCACCACAACGCACTAAAATGGGACCTCAAAGACGATTGGGAATATATGTTGGATTTGAATCTAAGTCAATACTAAAATATTTAGAACCATTGACAGGAGATTTATTTACGGCTCGATTTGCCGACTGTCATTTTGATGAATCAAAATTTCCAACATTAGGGGGAGATAAAGAAAATAAACAGCTGATTAAAGATATTAGTTGGAATGAATTATCATTGGCTCATTTTGATCCTCGTACAAAAGAATGTGAACTTGAAGTTCAAAAGATAATTCATTTACAAAATTTAGCAAATCAATTGCCAGACAGTTTTACTGACCAGAAAAAGGTGACTAAATCGCATATACCAGCTGTTACTGCTCCTGTCAGAATTGATACTTCTATTGATATTTCTAATAATAAAATTGAGCCGAAACCACAGTTGAAACGTGGTAGGCCCTCGGGATCCAAAGACAAGAATCCTCGTAAAAGAAAAGAAGCAAATAAAATAGATGGTCAAATCGAGGACACGTCAACTATAAGAGAGTCCATGGGCATAAATAAATCTAATCAGGTACCTGAAAGTTGTGAAAATATTGAAAATGAAGAGATCTCAATAAATTATGCCCATAATGGAATAAGATGGAACCGAGGTGAAGTCAACGTTGACGATGTTTTCTCATTTAATGTAGCGCTACATGAGATTAATGAAAATGAGGATCATGAACCAAAATCTATAAATGAATGTCGACAAAGAAGTGATTGGCCCAAATGGAAAGATGCAATTGAGACAGAATTAAAATCACTTGAGAAACGAAAAGTATTCGGATCCGTGGTCCGTATTCCAGAAAATGTAAAGCCAGTTGGATATAGATGGGTTTTCATTAGAAAGAAAATGAAAACGGTGAAATTGTGAGATACAAAGCACGGCTTGTTGCTCAAGGCTTCTCACAAAGACCTAACATTGATTATGAAGAGACTTATTCTCCTGTGGTGGATGCAACAACTTTTCGTTATCTAATTAGTCTGGCAGTACGTGAAAGGCTCGATATGCATCTTATGGATGTTGTCAATGCGTACTTGTATGGAACACTCGATAGTGACATATACATGAAACTCCCTGAGGGATTTCGTTTGCCTGAAAATTCAGGATCTCGAAATGAGTACTCAATAAAGCTGAATAAATCGCTCTATGGATTAAAACAATCAGGGCGCATGTGGTATAATCGTTTAAGTGATTATTTACTAAAAGAGGGGTATAAAAATGATCAAACATGCCCTTGTATCTTCATGAGAAGAAGTGGAAATGAATTTGTCATCATTGCTGTTTATATTGATGATTTAAATATTATTGGAACTCATCAAGAGTTAACTAAAGCTATTACATGTTTGAAACGAGAATTCGAAATGAAAGATCTCGGAAGAACGAAATTTTGTCTGGGACTACAATTGAATATTTAAGCAATGGCATATTTGTCAATCAAGAGACGTATACAAAGAAGATCTTAAAAAGATTTTATATGGACAAAGCACATCCATTAACTACCCCAATGATAGTACGATCTCTTGATGTGAATAAAGATCCGTTCAGACCATGCGATGATAATGAAGAAATACTTGGTGCTGAAGTTCCATATCTTAGTGCTATTGGAGCATTAATGTATCTTACAAGTCATACTAGACCAGATATAGCATTTGCAGTAAATTTATTGGCAAGATATAGTTCTTCACCAACTAGACGACATTGGAATGGGATCAAACAAATATTCCGTTATCTTCAAGGAACTACGGATGCAGGATTATTTTATTCGAATGATTCACAATCAAGTTTAGTTGGATATGCAGATGCGGGATTTCTATCTGATCCGCATAATGGACGATCGCAAACAGGTTACTTATTTACACATGGAGGTACAACTATTTCATGGCGATCGGTTAAACAAACCTTAATTGCTACTTCTTCAAATCATGCTGAAATATTAGCGATTCACGAGGCTAGTCGAGAATTTGTTTGGTTAAGATCTATTATTCAACACATTCAAGACACTTGTGGACTATCTATTGAGAAATTACCTTCTACAACATTATTTGAAGATAATACAGCATGTATAGCTCAATTAAAAGAAGGTTACATCAAAGGTGATAGAGCAAAACACATATCACCAAAATTTTTCTTTACGCATGAACTTCAGAAAAATGGTGATATTGATGTACAACAAGTTCGATCAAGTGAAAATCTTGCTGACCTATTTACTAAGGCAATTCCTCCAAGAATTTTTGAAAATTTGGTATATTCAATTGGAGTCCGAAAACTTAGAGATCTTAAAGGATATTCTCATCAGGGGGAGTAAATACGCGTTGCACTCTTTTTTCCTTCACTATGGTTTTTTCCACTGGGTTTTCCTAGTAAGGTTTTTAATGAGGCAACAACTAAAAAGCGTATCTAAAGAATGATGTACTCTTTTTCCTTCATTAGGTTTTTATCCCACTGGGTTTTTCCTAATAAGGTTTTAACGAGGCATATTCTTTGAAAAACATCCAAGGGGGAGTATTATGAATATAAAGAAATAATATTAAGATGTGGATGTTTTTTTATTGTTATTGAATTATTGATATTTGGAGGTATTGTCTTGAATGTTGTAAAAATTAGATGTGTATTAATTGATAGACGATGTGTATAATTATAATAAATGTTGTAAATTTTAGGTGTAATAGTGAATTTGTAGTAGTATAAATATTTGATTTGGGGTTGTGTAAATTGTAAGAAATATTACTAAAGAAGTTATTTTCTCTCTAGTTATCTCTCTAATACTACTATAATCGTAATTAATAAAATACGTAATCATTATAATATTTTATAACATTCTATTATTAATCGTTCAAGTAATTTGCTCACACAATTTTCTTTTTTTTTTTCCGAAACGATCGGCTCACACAATTTTCAAACTATAATTTACTCGAAACTCACTATAAACCATTTATTATTCTATTTTCTCCATCATAGACATATGAATTCTCCTACTAGAATAGAAAGAGGTTTATTTCTTTCCACCAGGGCTCGGCGCTTGACTATGGAGAATTCCACGGCGGCAACGAAAGCCAGGCCGGCCACAACCACCGCTAGGCGGACCGCCACTGGGCGGCGCCTGACCACCTGCTGGAGGCTGCTGATCACCACCTCCGCCTTGGCCTTCACCTGGGTTGCCACCTTCAGGTGGTCCCTGACCTGGGTCGCCGCCACCTCCTTCACCTGGACCACCACCTTCAGGCGGACCCTGCCCAGGGTCTCCGCCACCGCCTTGCCCTGGGTTTCCACCTTCCGGCGGACCCTGACCTGGGTCTCCGCCGCCGCCGCCGCCGCCGCCGCCTTGCCCTGGGTTCTCACCTTCCGGCGGACCCTGACCTGGGTCTCCCCCACCGCCTTGACCTGGTTCGCCACCTTCAGGTGGTCCCTGGCCTGGACCGCCGCCTGCCCCTCCTCCTCCTCCGCCGACGCCTCCACCACCACTGCCGCCACCACCTCCTCCGCCGCTACCACCACTGCCGCCGCCACCACCACCCACCCCACAATCTTTGGAGCAGATACACTTGAAAAGCTTGCATCTTCCATTCATGAACCCTTCTTTCTCGCAAATAGAGTCACAGTTGCGGTCTTTGAAGCACAGCCCTGCGAAGAGCTTACTCGGAGTCTCACATATAGATGCTTCACTCAGAGGAATAGTCACCAAGTACTCTGCATTGCATGAATCACACAAGAAATTAACTATACGTATACCAAGAAAGAAAGATTTTGTGTAACAGAATCCTACTACTAAAACTTACGACAGATTACGAATAAGATCAATGGCAGGAGATGTCTGAAATTCGCAGCCATGTTGGAACTAACTGAAAGCTGATACTACAACAATGGCCTGAGGCGCAGACACTATCTATAGCATTCGCTGCAAGCATTCTTGCAGAAGATTGAAAATAGCATTGATAACAGTTTTCCACGCAAATATATCTACAGGAATGTGAAATTTAATACAAATTGCCCTCTTACAGTTACACCCAGTGCAGCAGCTAATCTCAACCTCGAATTTTCGCCTAACAAGGAAAATTCCGAGTATCAAGCTATTAATTAGTTCTGCGATTCATCACTTGCCAAGCAGAAGCAAAAACGACGGGCCTCCCTTTCCACCCAAGCTGAAGGCAGTTCTTCTCAGCAGCCAACGTATACTCATCGCACCCACCATATTCAGATATCATCGTCCTCGCTCGGTCCGCCAAACACTTGGATGACAACAACCCACCCGCCGCCTGAAAACCCGCCCGCCCGAGCTGCCTCCTCCACTGATCACCTCTCTCGTGCCTTTCGACCCTATCGCATCCCTCGAACGCCAACACGTTCTTAATCTCCTCCCCAAAACGAAACTTTTCGATCTTCATCCTCTCTGCGCTTTCCCTGGGCAGGCAAGCTTCGAGCGAGTCGAAGACCGCCGAATAGTAGTGAAGCGATTCGAGGAACCTCCCGAGGAAGAATGGACCGTTGTGGTTCGCGTCTTGTTCTATAACGGTCAGTAGGGCGGGATTCAGTTTCTGGATCGACTGCAGGACGGCCTTCAGCAACCCTCGGGTTTCCCTAACGTGCTCGTGGAGGTGAAAGGCGCTGTTGACGAACAGCGTTTCGTCGTCCCCCGCGCCTAATTTCTCCCTAGTGAGGGACGATGGAGATACTTCTTCTGTCTGGAAATTGAACGAAAGTGAGATTCCAAGGGATTCGGCCTCGGAGATTAGACCCTTTACGGTGGATTCGAACCCTAATATCGATCGATCTCCACCGTCGATTACGCCCGTGATCCTTAACGTTTTAAGAAACGGGTCGGTTTTCGACCCGACGGATCGGATCAGCATAGCCCACTGATGGACGCTCGTCATTCCGAGGTCGACAATGTGCAGAGAGGCGCCGCTGCCCTCGGCAGATGCTCGGCGTATAATGGCTTCGTTTGCGGCCATGAAGCCGAAGGAGGTGTAAGGCGTGGCTCGATGCAGAAGCTCGAAAGCTTCGATCTTTTCGTCCCTAGTGATCGAGAAAGAAGAACTGGTGTTGGGTCCCACGCCGTGCAATAGCGAGAGCCTCGACTTTAGTCCCTCGGCGAAGTAATAGGAGACTCTCTGCAATGAATCGCCGCGTGGGCTCGCGCCGCCGAGCCGTACCTGACCGAGCAGTGGTTCGGCAAGCCGAGCGTCTCTGCAGCCTACGGCCTCGGCACAGGCTAACAGCAGGTGCACTAAACGAAGGCCTCGGTCGACGGCGACGGCTCCCTTTTCTTCGTCTCCTTCGACTAGTAGGGTTTTGTAGGCGTTGTCTCTTTCGTAGCATTCGACGTCGAAGAATTCATCGACGATCATCGTCTCCTCCTCCCCTTCTTCGATTTCGCTCGAGCTATTTAGCCACATTCGCGTATCTCGTTCGAATTCTTCTTCTTCTTCTTCGGCGAATGGGTTTTGCTCGAGGCGGGCCCGGCAAAACCGACGAATGGCGTATTCTGATTGGTCGAAGTTTTCGAACGTGGGATACAGTGATCCATTCTTGATCTGTGCCTCCTCCATTGATGAAGCTCTGAGCTTTCAGAGAAAAAGAAAATGTTGGAAAAAAGAAAACAAATGGTTATACTTTGGCCAACCAACACTTGTATGGGAACAACCGTTTCTATGCAATAAATAGTATGTATTGCAATGCAATAGCGGATAGTGTTCCCATCTCCTTGGCCTTGAGTTGAGGATCATTTTGAATATTTTATTATTTATCTATTTTTATGCAATTGAAACATTTAATTCAAATACAGCTTAAAATAGGTAAGCATTTCAACTGTACTAGTTGAATGAAATGAATTAAGATACGTCGTCGGTTGGAATCTGGGACTAATTTTGGGTCCATATTATCATTAATGAGTGGTTGATCGGAAGCAACCAAAGGCAGGTGGTGTAGTTGAAGAACTATTAGGTGTTGGTTATGAAAAACAAAATTATGAATTTAAATGATCTCCTACATAAATCATAACAAAGTTTTAAAAAACGGATACTTTATGCTAAATTGATTGGCCGGCGTAATATTAATTGGTCTATGTAGAATTTTCTCAAAAAAAGTAACTATTCTTTGTTACTCACGAAGCTAGTCCTCAAATATAATATCGTCGGCCAACAAGACAAGTAGGCAAATGCTTCACAATGCACACATTAATATATATATATATATATACAATCTTGATTGGCTTCTTCTATATTCAACATACATATTCCTCAAGGAAAAGGGTGCTGTTTATTCCTTTCTCTATGCCCTTTTTTGTCTTAAAGGACGTCTATTTTTGTGTATTAATACAAAATGTAATTTGATTTAATACATAGTGGAATCGAGCTCACCGGATAAATTCTATAATGTTCATTAAAAGTAAATTTGGCTCATGTAAAAGCCTTAGCTTTGGCCCAGTTAAAAGCCTATAATTAACGGGCCAAACTCAACAGAAAAGCCCAAACGTGACTCGCACGCGTCCAACCTAACTAGGTTTGAGAATTGAGTGTTGCCCTCTCACCACCGCAGCTCTATAATAGAACTCTCAGCTCGTTTCCTTCCTGCGGCAGCAAACAGTCTTAGTTTTTCGGGACAAAATCTACTATCGTTCGGTAAGTTCTCTACCTTCTATCAATTTGCCGTAGGTATGTTTGTGCGATTGCCTGTTATCCCCGATATTGAACTCAGATCTGGCTATTGTGTGGGTAGTTTCGTTTTTGTTGGATGATTGATTGTTGATTGAGGTTATCGCTATGTGTTGGATTGAGATTTAGATTTCTGAGTAGAGACGCTGTATTTTTTCAAATCACGTTTCTGCTAGCTAGATGCTATTGTTCATTTATAACGATGTGTCTTACGATTTTATAGTATCCACTGAGATTTGGGACGTGAGCTGCGTAATTGATTTATCTCCTCATGTTTTTGCTTTCTTTCTATCTCGCAGGTACCGTTTGGAGCTAGACATCTTTTTGTTTTTGACAAGTCGGACATAGAAATTTTACAAAATGGTAACGTTTTGGTTCTTTATCTTATCGTTGATGATGTTTCTTAATCCGAGTGGTATTTACGATGATATTGTTCTGATTCGTACAGGTGAAGTTCACAGCAGAGGAGCTCCGCAGGATTATGGACTTCAAGCACAACATCCGTAACATGTCCGTCATTGCCCATGTGGATCATGGTACAGAAGCTGAAAACGTTATACTGCATATATGTTTTTTGTTGCTTGCATAATGATAGGCATTAGGCAGCAGCGGTGATCTTACCTACTGCTCTCGAATATATCAGACAAGTTGTGTGCATACGACCATTGTGCTGACTGTTTTATCAATTCTTTTTCAGGGAAGTCAACTCTTACAGATTCTCTTGTTGCTGCGGCTGGTATCATCGCCCAGGAAGTTGCTGGTGATGTTAGAATGACAGATACCCGTGCCGACGAAGCTGAACGAGGCATCACGATCAAGTCCACTGGTATCTCACTGTATTACGAAATGACCGATGAATCGTTGAAGAACTACAAGGGACAGCGAAATGGAAATGAGTACCTCATCAATCTCATTGATTCTCCTGGGCACGTCGATTTCTCTTCTGAAGTGACGGCCGCTCTGCGTATCACTGACGGTGCGCTTGTCGTGGTGGATTGTGTCGAAGGCGTTTGTGTTCAGACCGAAACCGTCCTACGACAGGCCCTCGGTGAAAGAATCAGGCCTGTCTTGACTGTCAACAAGATGGACAGGTGTTTCCTAGAGCTTCAGGTCGATGGTGAAGAGGCTTACCAAACGTTCCAGCGTGTCATTGAGAATGCGAATGTCATTATGGCCACATACGAAGATCCTCTCCTCGGTGATGTCCAGGTTTATCCTGAGAAAGGTACCGTGGCCTTTTCAGCAGGTCTCCATGGTTGGGCTTTTACTCTCACGAACTTTGCCAAGATGTATGCCTCCAAGTTTGGCGTGGATGAGTCCAAGATGATGGAGAGGCTCTGGGGAGAGAATTTCTTTGACCCGGCAACTAAAAAGTGGACTACCAAGAACACTGGCTCTCCCACTTGCAAGCGTGGGTTCGTCCAGTTCTGCTACGAGCCAATCAAGCAGATAATTAACACGTGCATGAACGATCAGAAGGACAAACTGTGGCCCATGTTGCAGAAGCTTGGAGTCTCAATGAAGTCCGATGAGAAAGAACTGATGGGAAAAGCATTGATGAAGCGTGTGATGCAGACGTGGCTTCCTGCCAGCACTGCCCTACTTGAAATGATGATCTTCCACCTTCCATCTCCCGCCACAGCTCAGAAGTATCGTGTGGAGAACTTGTACGAAGGTCCTCTCGACGATGCCTATGCCACGGCCATCAGAAACTGCGATCCCGAGGGACCCCTCATGCTCTATGTGTCTAAGATGATTCCAGCCTCCGATAAAGGAAGGTTCTTTGCCTTCGGACGTGTTTTCTCTGGCAAGGTGTCTACTGGCCTGAAGGTCAGAATCATGGGTCCTAACTATGTCCCCGGCGAGAAGAAGGACCTGTACGTGAAGAGCGTGCAGAGAACAGTCATATGGATGGGAAAGAGACAGGAAACCGTCGAGGACGTGCCATGCGGTAACACCGTTGCCATGGTTGGTCTCGATCAATTCATCACCAAAAACGCAACTCTTACCAACGAGAAGGAAGTCGACGCCCATCCAATCAAGGCAATGAAGTTCTCCGTGTCGCCCGTCGTGCGTGTCGCTGTACAGTGCAAGGTTGCCTCCGACCTCCCAAAGCTGGTCGAAGGTCTGAAGCGTCTGGCCAAGTCTGACCCTATGGTTGTCTGCTCCATTGAAGAATCCGGCGAGCACATTGTCGCTGGCGCCGGCGAGCTCCACCTCGAAATCTGCCTGAAAGATCTTCAGGACGACTTCATGGGTGGTGCTGAGATCATCAAGTCAGACCCAGTTGTCTCCTTCCGCGAAACAGTCCTCGAGCGATCCGTTCGTACGGTCATGAGCAAGTCCCCCAACAAGCACAACCGTCTATACATGGAGGCCCGCCCCTTGGAAGAGGGCCTCGCCGAGGCCATCGACGACGGTCGCATAGGCCCGAGGGACGACCCAAAGGTTCGTTCCAAGATCTTGTCAGAGGAGTTTGGCTGGGACAAGGAGCTGGCCAAGAAGATTTGGTGCTTTGGGCCCGAAACTACTGGCCCGAACATGGTCGTCGACATGTGTAAGGGAGTTCAGTACTTGAACGAAATCAAGGATTCAGTCGTCGCTGGCTTTCAGTGGGCTTCCAAGGAAGGCCCGTTAGCCGAAGAGAACATGAGAGGCATATGCTTTGAGGTGTGCGACGTCGTTCTCCACGCTGATGCCATACACAGAGGGGGCGGGCAGGTGATTCCAACCGCTAGGAGGGTCATCTACGCATCTCAGCTCACGGCTAAGCCTCGCCTTTTGGAACCAGTCTACCTTGTTGAGATCCAAGCGCCCGAGCAAGCCCTTGGTGGCATCTACAGCGTATTGAACCAAAAACGTGGGCATGTGTTTGAAGAAATGCAGAGGCCAGGCACGCCTTTGTACAACATCAAGGCTTACCTTCCCGTCGTTGAATCGTTTGGGTTTTCTAGCACTTTGAGGGCTGCTACGTCGGGGCAGGCTTTCCCTCAGTGTGTGTTCGATCATTGGGACATGATGGCTTCTGACCCGTTGGAGAGTGGTTCTCAGGCGGCTACTTTGGTTGCTGAGATTCGTAAGAGGAAGGGTTTGAAGGAGCAGATGACGCCGCTCTCTGAGTTCGAGGATAAGCTTTGAGAACAGTCGTGGTTTAATTTATTTGACTATTTACAGTTTGGTCTTATTATGTGTTCTTGTGTTAACAATAGTGAGTCTCTCTGTCTTGAGTTTTTCGGCTCGTCAAGTGTTTTTCGTGTCATTGTTGATTTGTCTTGAGTTTTTCGTACTTGGGCGTTGTGGTTGTTGGATTTTATGTTTACTTTTGTCGTAATTTTAAGCTATATATGTTCTTCGTCTAAGAATAATTTTCTTTGCAGCGACAGTCAAGATGCATAGTTTTTGCAGCATTTTGCTTACTCCTAGTCTTGTGTTGAGATCCTTAGGCTTGCTTTATAGAGCTGACCAAAACTTGACGAAAGAAATGTTATTTTATTTTCGAGAAGAAAAATAGCTTGAATGTTGTGAGGCGTATTTGGAGGAAATATTATAACTTGAAATTGTTCTCTTTGTTCTATAGTTACAAATACGCATGCATACGCATATATATAGATATCATATTGATAAGAGAAACATGAAATAAATGCAGACAAAACAAATCACGCGTGTATGTTTCATTTCGGCTATAGCTTCCGTATCTTAGACTTCCTTTTTTTTCTTCACTCTTGATGCCATGCATGTCTTGAGATCTATTATTTTTTATTTCTTGTGAACCTATATTGAGCTTATCCAACAAATTCCCCCCGTAAGCTCAATCTTCTTTCGGTCTTTCAGCCCTCCTTAAACTTAAACTCTTTTCCGTCTATCGTACGTCGCGGCTCGCCACTTGGCTTCTTTAACTTCGAACACTTCGCTTCAATACTTACTTCTCGAGTTGCTTTATATGCCTTTTCACCGTCAATACATTCTTTCATAGCACGTCTGCTTTTCAGTTTTTGCTCGACCACCAGTTTCCCGTCTTTGACAACCTACGCTCTTCGACTAGTTCTTCTAACACGTTCTTCAATTCACACATCTCCTGCATAGATAATATATCGTTCTCGTTTTTTAACAAGATCAGTTTTTCACTAGTGATATAATAAATATTTTTCTCTTCTTTCTTCATCCTCGTGACGTAGTTCTTCAGGCTCTTGTTAAAAGATGAAATGAATCTAACAAAAAACGAACACAACTTGTTTACGTGGTTCGGATTCTTTTGTATAATCCTACATCCACGGCCAACGGTTTAATCCTCTATTGATGATCACCAATTTTACAGATATACATCATAAGCTAAGAACAGATGAAGAATAGAGAAGAGCACCGAACGATACAGAGCTATACACAAGCCGTGTGCAAGCCGCTGATGCTCCTTGCAACAATGGAGACACTGGCGAAGGTCTACACAGAAACTGGTTGAGTAAAGCACTTAAGTATATGAACCCTAAAGGTTTAGGGGAAAGTTGTATTTTAGAGAAAGTAAGGAAAAGGCATTTTTTTTGGAGTGGTTGCCTTGTGCTCCTTTTAACTTCTTTAAAGCTGGGTATTCAGTTTGGTCTTAGACTTTTTCCCGTTTTTCACTTCAGTTCACATTCCGTAGGTTCTAGAACATGGGCCTTGCTATCCAGTATTAGTTGCAGCCCAGACGTTGCATATCCAACTCAAAGAATGCGATGGGCTTTAGCCCTCTTTTTAACACCCCCCTCACGTCTTTGGGCAGAACACATCAATCAAATTCAGTTTTTGATACCTTGGGTCGACCTGCCGCCAAAGGTCCCCTTGCACTCAACTGTTGATGAAGGGTGAAAGGTTGGCTACACAAACGTAGACGACGAGCTCGTCATCTCATTAGATCCAAAAAATCATAGTCGTTCAAGGATAGAGTAGAAGCCCAAAATATGCGGTAACTTTGCATAAAGGCCAATAAACCTCTGATCAATTCAAAGGCTACAAAAAAAAGAAACCCCAACATAACTTTGCAAAGCAAGGGGCAAAAAGAGAAATCCTAATGCATTACCTTGCACAGCTAGTATCACAAAACATCATATAACTTTAGATGTCAAAGAGTACAAACCCTAATGCAATAACTATGCACAGCTAGGGCAATAACAGAAAATCCTAACGCAACAAGTTGCACAGCTAGGATCACAACACATCATATAAATTCTGATGTCAAAAGTAGAAACCTTAATGCATTAAATTTGCACAGCAATGGTCAAAAGCAAAAAATCCTAATGCAATAATTTGCACAGCTAGGATCACAAAACATCATATAAATTCTGATGTCAAAAGGAGAAACCCTCAGCTAGGGTAAAGAACATCATATCATTTTATTAATATCATCAACATCACCCGAGCATTCAAGTCGAGGATATGATTCAACCATGGCTCACAAAACATCAAGAATTTCTCAAGTCACATGTACGCAGCAGATGTACATACTAAGGGCAGAGAAAATATAAGCAGCGGATGCATACAGAGCACATGCAAATATACATGCAAATATTAGACGAATTAGGGACAAAAGTTAAGAGTAAGAAAGATATCACCAAATATATCATTGGCTTTGACGCATACTATTTCCATAGCTGTTGGCTACGAGTATGTAGACAACCAATGGCATTCTTACAAAATATCAAGGTCATGAATCCTTGTCATCCGAGTGCAAAAAGTGCAGAAAGCTTCAAATTGCTGAAGGCTTAGTCAAAAAACAAGTCATTGCATAAAGGAATTTAGAATATAATATGATAGAGCGAAGAGTCTGAAAAGAAGAAAAGTGAGTCGATATAAGTAAGAGTGGAATGATAAAAGGATGGCAGATGTATTTACATAGATTCGAAGTAATAATAATGATAGCAGGAGCTAGCAAAACGGGTTAAGAAACAAAGAAAAAAGGTTAAGCAATAGTAAAACCGTGGTAGATAGATTTTTGGCAAGCTGTGAATGGCATATACTACAATCTCACGGCAAACACCAGTCCCAAAGGCTAGTTGTTTTTGGTGAAAACACATTAGGCCCATTTGAAGTTTGAAGAGTTTTTTTAAAGAAAAACAAGAAATACACGAACAAAGCAAAGCAAAGCAAGTAAGTGCTCACTGAGCAGAGCATGCAACACAAATAGCCAAGAAACATCCGAATTATAGGTAGGATGCCACACCATAAGTCCACAAAACATAACACCAACGGTTAGACAGCCAAATAAAGTGTTCGAACAAAGAGTTAAGGGACAACAAATGGCAGAGAACCATTGTACATAAGATCTGTCAACAATGTCTCGAAGAACAAGCAAAGCAGGATATAAGCACAAAGGCTAAAGCACCAAAGCTATAGGAACATAGCACATCAGATAAGAGGAAAAACATGTTCATCAGCAAGAACTCAAAAACGTTGTGCCTTCAGTCAACTCTTCACAAACAGAACCAAATGAGCGGGATCATTTAAACAGAATGAAATCAGAGGTCCAGATGGCAGTAAAACATATTTTAAAGCAGGAAATCTTTGCTAAACATACAGATCTTTCGAAAAAAACAATAGTAGATCTAGAATGGTTTCTCAGATCCAAGAAAGGAGCGAAACTAAACATAGATAAACTTTTGAAAAACACCACGGATTCCAGTGAGAAACTCTACGACGAAGACTTGTCTCGTAACAGCTCAAATGAAGAAAATTCTTCAAGATCCAAAAATACAACAACGATTTAAAAAAAAAAAATTCAGCATCAAAAAGAGTAAAACGAAGCAGATTCCATAACCTGCTTTGATACCATGTTAAAAAATGAAATGAATCTAACAAAAAAACGAACACGGCTTGTTTCCGTGGTTCGGATTCTTTTGTATATCCTACATCCACGGCCAACGGTTTAATCCATTATTGATGATCAGCAATTTTACAGATATACATCATAAGCTAAGAACAGATGAAGAATAGAGAAGAGCACCGGACGATACAGAGCTATACACAAGCCTTGTGCAAGCCGCTGATGCTCCTTGCAACAATGGAGACATTGGCGAAGGTCTACACATAAACTGGTTGAGTAAAGCACTTAAGTATATGAACCCTAAAGGTTTAGGGGAAAGTTGTATTTTAGAGAAAGCAAGGAAAAGGCGTTTTTTTGAGTGGTTGCCTTCTGCTCCTTTTAACTTCTTCAAAACTAGGGTTTCCATTTTGGTCCTCAGCCTTTTTCCCGCTTTTCACTTCAGTTCACATTCCGTAGGTTCTAGAACATGGGCCTTGCTATCCAGTATTAGTTGCAGCCCAGCCGTTGCATATCCAGTCCAAAGAATGCGATGTGCTTTAGCCCTCTTTTTAACAGCTCTTCACCTCATCATCTGAACTCGTACAATGAATATTAACTTCGTCCCCATTATCGGGCGTGTCGAATCCTTCATGCTCCTTCTCGTTAATCTCCTCCATGGTGGCGACCATGTACTGCTCTGTCTCGTTTTTTATAAACACATTTTCGAATTTAATTTTACCTCCTCCTCGGTTTTTCTGAGGTCCTCGTCGATCTCTTTTTTCTTCGAATTTTGATTATCGTCCACCTGCTCAAGGGCCTCCTTTGTCGCTGTCTCGACCCCGTCCTTCTCGTCCGCCTTTAATTTGTTGGCGAGCTTGTACTTGTCGTTGGTTCGGCTCTTCAAGACATTCATGTAGGTCACGAGTTTGTTCCTTGCCTCAATCCATGCTTTCCCTTTCTTATCTATCTCATGTACCTTTTCTTCGTGAGCGTGCTCTTTGTTGGTTGGACTCGCCTTGATAGGTTCTCCATTCATTTGTTTACTGACTTTATTGTCAGTCTGTAGCTGGGTTTTGGTCATGGCTTCATGCGCGACCATCTCGTTGCTTTCCTACACCACTTCTCGTGCGGCTTTTTCAGCCTGCTGGGATGCCATCTTCTCTTTCGTCGCTTTTCCGGCATCAATGTCTTTCTTGTCTACGGTGTCGTAATTCTTTGTGGCTTTCTTGTTCGCCTCGTGGAATTTATCTTTAGCTTTGTCCGACGACGTGTGCATGGCGTCGTCGACCTCGTTCTTCATCTCCTGAGCATTCTCCGATGCCTTCAAACCGATTTCCTCGACTTTCTCAGGAGGTTGTCGTGTCGGTGTTTCTTCATACGCCTCATCTTTTCCCGAGCTCTTCTTCGTTTGGAGCTTCGTTTTTCTTTTCTTCTTCCACGGGCTCAACGGCCTTTGGATATTTTTCCTACTCTTTCTCGTCATCCTCTTTTATCTTTGATGCTTCGCCTTCTTCTTTTCCCGTCTCGAGTTTTAGTGGTAGTTCATCTTTTTTATTTTCTACCACCGGCTCAGCGTGATCTTATCAAGCTTGCTCTCCACGTCACGAGCTACCTCTTCTCGTACGGGTTCGCCCTCAACATTCTTCTCGTCCTCCTTCGTCGTCTCAAGTGTTAGGGGGTGTGCCATCGGAATGCCATACGAGGACTAGGAATAGTATAGGGCGTACAATGATGTATAGATTGCTAGACAATTTTATTGTCTATACCGCCAAATAAATTAATGAATATTATTTTCATTGTAATAAAGGCATTATTATTTATTTATCGAATTTAAAGTCTGCTTGGTATCCGGCATTGCGATAAATAAATGACACCCAAATGTTTGACTTGGACGTCTGATTCTCGTGGGGACGAGAGAGGAAACACTGGACGATCCTTAATCTCAGCATTAAATACAAAGTCCGTAAGTCTAAGGATTCTAGGTGGATGACTAGATATTCGAATATGACGTATCCATTGACGACCACATAATATCGGTAGTGTCACCGATTACTTGAGAGGTTGTGGGTCGTGATGGAGATATCGGTGATCGGAGAGATCGCGTATCCGGACATTCGGCTCGTACTCGTCTCAATCATGGCTAGGATGTTGTCAATGATTGAACGAATGAGTATAGCAGCCTTAGACCGATAGGGTCACTGACGGATTTTCTTTCGCGATTTCGGTTTGTCGCTAGATGGCTAGGCCCGCAAGTGTTCTTATATGGGACGCGTGCCAGCGACGAAACACAACCAACTATACGGAGGTGATTGCCGGGCTTTAACTGCCATCGGGATTCACTGCCTATATTCGTATAGGTTAATGTCCTATGAGGTAATCGGAGAGCGACGATTATAAAGCCTTCGGCCGAAGCTTAGAAAACTTGTTCGTATTAGATACGGAGCGGAGTTTAAATAATCGGTTCGGTCTCGATTATAACATAGTGTTAGGTTATTGAGTTTGACATTTGCATGGCTCTCACCTAACCGGGACGCAAGTGAAAGGCGTAAGAAGTATTTAAATGTATACACTATAGTCCGGTAACGCGGGATTGGCTAGGCGAATACCAGGACTCGTGGATTCCTCCCATGCCAGTTGAGACGAACCTAGAGAGTCGCGCTTAAATAGTAATGAACTTGAACGGAAACGACGGGATTTTTTTTGAAACCTAATGAATAAGATTCATTGAGGTAGTGATATAGTTGATACGAGGTGTCGACTAAATCTCAGTGATGGTCACAGAAATAATTAGGACTTAAGATTGTCTTAAGTGCTTAAGTAATTAACTAAGTGAGGCTCATTTATAATTAAAAAATTAGATTGGATTTAATTATTTAATTATTTAAAATTGATGGACTAAATTGAGAATTTAAAAAACGCAAGGGCCTAATTGAAATTATCAACATAAATAAATAAAATAAAATAAAAATAAATGGAAAATTCTACACATCCCACGTTGGGGTGTGTAGAACAAGTGCCTCACTTGGTTTTTTATTTTATTTTGCCAAGTGTTTCAATTATAAAAAAATTAAATAAATAAGCATCATAAAGCAACGTTGGTTGTTAACATGAATGAGGCACTTGTTATTTTTCTTTAAGTATAACAAAAGAGAGAAAAGGTAGAAAAGTTCTACAACTTCTCAAGTCACACAGTTCAACCGACGGATTCGTTTGACGAGTCGTAACGCCCTAACCGAGCTGCGTCTAGCGATCGGGATCAGTCTCGGAGGTTCGATCAAGGTCATACCGGCGTGACGATCTAGCCCGGAGGCCCCGGGATCCGGACGAGGTGCATCAACGTCCATCCGAGGTGACGACAGAAGAAGTCACGATCACCGAAGGTATACCTCGAACCTTAACGATTTGATTTATGAAAATTACCAAACGATATTGGAATAATTCGAAAGACCCCTCGTTGCAAACGTCGGGAAATGTAGAATTATTCTGGAAAATTTGGTATTGATCAGAAATCGTTTCGGTCACCAAATAGTCGAAAAACTATGACTGCCGCTTTATTCGATTAGTTTGGATTAAATTATCAGTTCGAATAAATTCAAAATAAATTCGAATTTTGATAATTCGAATTAATTGCGGTCTCCCGAGGCTTAGGGCGGTATCTCATGCCCTCGGAAGAAGCCGAAGGGCGTTAATTCGAATTCAGATATTAAAAATCGAAAATTCGTCACCCTACGCCGCTCGGTTCAAAACACGCTTCCTCTATTGCCACGTTACGCTCTTCGGGGGCCGGCGTCGATGAATCGGGCCCACCCCAACATCAAGTTCGTCCTATTTTGTGGCTGAACTTGGTTGGTGCTATCAACGTCTTTATACGCTTTCTCCAACAGTTTCCAGGCTTCCTTGGCATTTTCGTTCCGCCTACCTATCTGGAACCGGTAAATTCTACCGCATTGCGGATGACGAGGAGCGCGAAACCATTTTGTATGGTGGAGACTCGCAACGTCTTCCATAAACCTTGCGATTTCAGCAAAGCTTTCGACGCTCCACCATACGTAATTACTTTCGGTGAGTTTTGGCGGGAGTGGCATTCCAACACCGGGTATTTCACCATCACCATCGCTCCGTTGGATTGACACCATCGGCTCTGATAACATTTTGTTATTTTATTTTCGGGTACGAATCCAAATGAGAAGAAAAATAGCTTGAATGTTGTGAGGCGTATTTGGAGAAAATATTATAACTTGCAAATTGTTCCCTCTGTTCTATTGTTACAGATATTGATAAGAGAAACATGAAATAAATGCAGACAAAACAAATCATGCATGTATCTTTCATTTCGGCTATAGCATCCGTATCTTAAACTTTCCTTTTGTTTTCTTCACTCTTAGTCTTATTTGGCTTCCATGCATGTCTCGAGATCTATTATTTTTTTATTTCTTGTGGACCTATATTGAGCTTATCCAACAAGAAAGCTGTGGTTGGATACATATTCAACAGTGGATGAAGTAAAAATTTGAAATAAATGATTAATACGAATGGAATTTCTCGTAATGTGATTAGTGGGGGGCATGTTTTTCTCATGATTCATGAAATTATGCCCTTGCAAGATGGATTGGACTTGGAAGCTTTTTATAGTTAAATAAACGTAAAAACTTGCATGGTGTGGTGATGCAAGAAAACAAAAATTAGTGGGAAGAACCTAACGCTGCTATTTGAATTTTAATTAATGTAAAACATGTTGATTAAGTGTACTTTTCATCTAACCTAATCAACACGAAATTTACCAAGTATTTGTCACCCCACCTATATTTTAAGTGCGTCCACACTTCATCGTGAACTCGAGAAAACAGTTACAACATAACAATAATAATAGTAATGATAATTTTATTTTATGTATTGTAATTTGGATGCACCGAAAGTCAGAAAACGAACCCTTTGCGATACTACCGATGTCACATTTGTCACAACTCACAACCCAACTAAAGCATCTCCATTTAGTTTATTCTTTGTAATTCCCTTGTCTTCCTTTCTACATAGATATACACATGTGGTTTTATCTGTTAGCCTTTGTTTTGGGGTGCAATCAATATATAAAAAAATATATAATTTTTTACAACAGCGTTTCAAATTTTACACCTAACAGACCCTTTAAATTCTCCACCTTCTCAGCTTTCACTATATATATAAGATATATATATATATATATATACATACAACACTCCACGTTCTCCACAAACCAGATAAAAATGGCAGTTGAAGCTCGGCATCTCAATCTTCTCCTTCCTCAGAGCCTCGCCGTCGACAATGTTCAGAGCTACGGAACAACGGCGGCGACTGCTCCTAATCCGGCCAAGAACGACGCCGTAAAAAAGGAAGGCGGCGTGACGTATTACGTAGCTAAGAATGATACAAGGAAGCGTCGGAGAGACGACGGCGCGATTCTTCAACATGATTATCGTGGCTCATCGTCACTGTTCGGCCACGACCTCGCTTTTCAAGTTCATCAGCAGCAGTTAGACATCGATCGATTCATCGCCCAGCACGTACGTGAGATAATAAGATTCAATCCTCTTCAAAATTCTCTTTTTTTTTTCTCTCTTCAACAAAAATATATGACTGATGATTACAGACAGAAGGGCTTAGAATCGAAATCGAAGAACGAAGAAGGAGATACACCAAACAGATGGTCCAAGCTTTAGCACATCACCTGAAGAAGAAGATCGTAGCCAAAGAGGAAGAGCTCTCGAAAATCGCCAAGCTAAACGCCGAGTTAGAAGAACGAGTCAAATTTCTCACGGCGGAGAATCAGATGTGGCGCGACCTGGCCCAGACGAACGAGGCCGCGGCGGACTCCATTCGGCGAAATCTTGAGCAAGCACTCTCGGAGAAGAAGCAGCGCCGCCGCCACGTGGGGGACGACGGCGACGACGACGCAAGGTCGTCCTGCGGCAGCAACTACGTCGGAGAAGAGTACAGCCGAAGGACGATGTGCCGGCGGTGCGGCAGAGAACCGCCGAACGTGGTGGTGCTGCCGTGCCGGCATTTGTGCCTCTGTGCTGCGTGCGGTTCATCGGCCCATTTGTGCCCAGTCTGTCATTCTATCAAAACCTCGAGCGTTCATGTCAACGTCTTCTCTTGAAAATTAATTAATATTAATCAACTCTCCCTTTTCTTTTTCTTCATTTTCAATAACAAAATGACCTTAAAAGTAGCTTCAATATTTTAATTAAAAATAATCGATGTTATGGCAAGATATTGATCTCGATTAGATTTCTAACAACTAATACGTATGATGATAAGAAAATATAATCTAATATATTGGGTGGCGGTTTTGTGGTTTAATTCTATTATTTGTCATTTATTTGCATCGATTTCAATGATAACGAGATTATGATCAAACAATTGCATGTAGTGTAGGTGAGGAGAAGTCTATATCTCCATGGACAAAAACGTGAGCTGTGTAAGAGATAACCCCATCTTCATTAACCGTGACACCATGACTAGTTATCAAATGGATAAAATACACATGCGACTTAGATCATCTCCAATAAAACCGCAAAACGCAAACACAAAAATGAAGTAAACCTTCTCCAACAGTACTGCAAACGCAAATGCATTTTGCTTTCTCTCACTTGTTTCAAACGCAAATTTGCGTCTGAACGCAAAATGCGTTTGATGTTTTAAAATTGCAAATAAGCCCTTTACTTGTATTGATTATTAAATCAAACAAATAAAAATATATTAAAGAATTTTAAATTTTATACTACAATTATATTGATATAATAAATAATTATTTAACCTTGACACTTATTTTAGTAATAATTTTTTATATCTTATTATTTTTTAATATTTTATTTATATGTAATATAATTAATATTGTTTTTGACCACAAATATAATTTCTTATATTTTATTTTTACGATGTCTATTTCAATTTATTTCAATTGTCATGTTGTGTGTAATTTCGATAGTTTTAATAAATATTTTGTTTTAAGTTTTCAATATGTATAAATAATGACTTCAAATTAAAAGAATATTGTGGTTAGTTTGTAAATTAGTAAAATATAGGAGTGATATTGAAAAGTTATAAAAGTTGGTATGAAATGAAATATTACAGGAATACTCTTTTGCATTTGCGTTTTCAGTTGACTGTTGGAGAACAGTTACTGCAAACTATTGTTGTTACTGCAAAATGCGTTTGCGTTTGACTGATCTCCAACCAAAAAACGCATTCTCAAACCCAAACACAATCTCAAACTCAAAATGCAGTACCTTTTCTCCAACCGATAAACCAATTCGCAAACTTAAAAGACAATTATTTTAATATTCTTTTCTATCTGATTTTTTAATATTACCCATGAAATTTACAATTTTACAAATCAGACCATACTACTATTTTAAGTTCGATTAAAAATATAATTTCACAAAATTAATAATAAAACTCAATCTTTTTTCACATAAAAACGTAGAAAAGAATAATTATTAATAAAAGGAGTCCTTTTATATATTTTTATTTGCTTTTTATTTTTTATATGGGTATTTTAATAATTAAAAGTAATAAAGGGTATGTATTGTAATTTTTAAAACATCAAACACATATTTGGGATATCTCATTCCCAAAACGCATATGCGTTTAAAACAGGAGAGAGAATATGAAAACGCATTTGAGTTTGCGTTTGGTATACGGTTGGAGAACTTTTAGTAAATATTCTGGGTTTTGGGTATCGATTGGAGATGCTCTTATATGTTTTTATGTGGAGTCCTTTTATATATTTTTATTTGCTTTTTATTTTTTATGTGGGTATTTTAAAATTAAAAATAATCAAGGGTGTATTATAATTTTTAAAACATCAAACGCATATTTTTGGATATCTCATTTCCAAAACGCATAGATACGTTTAAAACAGAAGAGAGAAGATGAAAACTCATTTTGAGTTTGCGTTTGGTGTACGGTTGGAGAACTTTTAGTATATATTTGCGTTTTTGGTATCAATTGGAGATGCTCTTACATGTTATTATGTGGATAATTCATTTTAAAGACATAATATCATCATCATTTGGTTTCTTGTTAGCTGGAAATAATCTTTGCCCCTTGTATTATTTAGCTAATAATAATAGTGTAGATTAAACCGACCAACCAAATGGAAACCGTCCAATTATGAATTTGTCGAATATAAAAGTAAAAGGGAGGCTAATCAATCAATTACGTTTTAAATGCTCATAAACATCCATTAAGTTAGCTTAGGTTGAACTAATTGTACCCTCATTTCTTCCAACTGGGACCCACTAAAAAATGATTTTTTTGAAGTAAATTAGACATGATTTATTGAATTCGGATGAATTTGCTTGACTATAGTAGTTGTTGGTAAGGGCCATATTCATTTGACGTCACGCATCACCCTGTGATTGTTTATACTTTATACCATAATTATCAGCAGCCCATCAAATTATTAAAAAATACATTGGATAGGGACTCTGATTGATTAACTTCAACGAAAACTTTTACAGCAGAATTTCCTTCAAACTTGAAAAAAATTATCTGAGAGAGCAAAACGTGTCAATGGGTCGGGCTCTTACGACCCACGCACTGTGGGTACAACAAGCCCATATGCAACACATGCGATAAACATGGAAGTTTACTTAAAAAGTTTGCATTAGGAATAAGTTATGTTGATCGAAAATGGAAGTTTTCTGGGAACAAAAGCAACGATAAACATGGAATCAGTCTTCATATAACAGAAGATGCAACAAGATATAAGCCTACTTTTATCTTTGGAAGAGGCATACATATCTTCCATGGTTCATATTCTACTTAGATCTCTGCCTCATCTTTCTTCTCTTCCTCTTCAATCTCCTCATACGCTTCTTCTTCCACTGAAAAAATCAATGAATTTTATCATTTGGCTATGATCAATACTCCCCATTACCAGTCCACAAATCGGCTGGGTGCTTTTTCTATTTTAATAAACGGTAACTCCAAGTGGGAAGGAATGGTAAAGAACAGCTTCAAACCTTTACCATCTCAGACAAGACTTCTAGAAAAAGGTTAATATACGCATCATATCATTCGATTTAAAAACTGAAAATTCAAGTGAGAGGAGCAACAACTGATAAATGCTGCTGAATGAAACGGTACTAGCTAAGAGATGTCATAACACCAAAAAATGATAAGAAACGCAGCACGAATGAAAAATTCGAGCTAGAAAGGAGACAAACAAACAAATGAAATCATAGAGATGAGACACACCTTGGCCCTCATCTTCGCTCAGCAATCGCCAATCTCCAAAAGCAGACCGTGTGCAGTGAAAGGGCAAAAGGGGACGCCAACATTCTTATATTAGGGCAGGAAACCCTAAGAGATGGGCCTTAAATGGGCTCAAAAAATAATCAGATAAGCCCACTTTGAATAACGTTTACAGTCACCAAAATGGGCCAGTCTATATGTGTGGTGCCTATTTTGGGTTCCAAGTCCAACCTCAAAGGGCCAATCGTGAAAGGTCATTATGAATTTTTATTTTATTTTATTGTTTATGGGAAAACATAACGATTAGCATGTGACATGTTGGAAAATGAAATAATCATTATTTATCGTCTCAAGGTAAGGTGTGTGCTTTTAATCAACAATATAGTTGAGATTAGGGTTTGTAAGGGGCAACTCCTCGCCCACGTCTTATCTTAGTGTTAATAATTTAGTCTTGCTATACAATAAGCTCAACAATAACAAAAGTAAATCTCTCCTTATTTGCCGCAAAGATAGGAAAACCAATGGGAAAACTTCGTATGCTAAGCCTAGCCTAGTTGAGTTTAAATAGAAAAGAGAAAGAAATAAGAATTGAAGGTAATCATGAAAGGGGTTAGAGGCTATTAAAGTCTTGCCGTTACACATACCCATTTTAAAATTATTTATCGAGTTACAATAATGTTAGTATTATCGTGCAATCCTATTTAATTTTGTAATTATTGTGTTACATACACCAATAATTTCACTGCCTTTCAATTTCTTTGCCAGTCAAACATCTCGTGCCAGATGGCGTCATGTGATTGGTTGGTCAACTTATCAAAGAGGCCCCACTTTTGTCAGGACGAAAAAGCCCACATACGAAGAAACACAATCTTTTTTCCTTTTTTTTTCTTTTCGAAGAAACACAATCTGGAAAAAGAAAAAAAATGATGATATAATTAATTTTATATAATTATAAAATATTATATAATATAAGTGATGCTGATGATTGTTGTCATTGTGTGAAAGGTGTATTCAGTTCAGGTATACACCACACTAAAACTCCCGAACAAAACCGCTGCTTTCATCTCCATTAATTTTTTGTTTTACATATAGAAAATATTTTTTGTTTTCGCAAATCCCAATTCGTGTCAACCGGTTCCGCGGAGACGTATATATATACTAGTAAATAAAAGAAAGACAAGACTTCGAATTTGTTCTCATTTTTCTGTTTGATTTACTCATTTGAATGGGGAAAAAATCGGATTAAGATCGTGCCCATCTCAAGTGTGGTCACAAAGGTGTTATCTTTCTTGATTTTTGGTGCCCACTTGGTTTGTTCAGCTGCGAAAAGGTTGTTTCATTTGTCTTAGTCCTGTTTTTCGCATCATTGTTCTGTCATGATTCGCTTCGGCATGATTTTTATTTATTTCAGCTATGTATAATGATTTGATTATGATGGAAAGACTGGCCATGCAATATGATAGATGGAAGAGTTTGCTTTCTTTTCTATTTTTGTTCCTCTTTTCAATTTCTGATGTTGGGTATTTGTCATTAATTGCTTATTCGTTGTTGTTGGCTATGCCTTTTTGGATCTCAATGATTCTCATTGTATGAAAAGACGATGTCTTCTCCGATAGTCTTATGTTTAATGCTCTGTTGATGTAAGGCAACTCTTGATGCTTTTCTGTGTCTTGCATTACTAAACCGTTGTCCAAATTGACTAATTAATGTTATTCTTCCTATGTCCTCATCATCTTGTCCAAGAAATTCTGGTCATTTTCTCTCTTTCTTTTTCCTTTGTTCAGGCTAAGCTTATATTCTTAATTTTAACTTATGCTGATGTCTTCAAATTTCTTTGATTGTTCAAATGGTGTCTGCAACTCTTTAAATGATATGGTCCAGTTATTACAAGGTCCCCTTTCATTTATTCCAAAAACTTCCACCAAGTCCATATGCAACCTCACCTACTAATCTTGATTTAGTTCTTTGTTTACATCTTACAGTTTTCGAATCATTTCCAAGATTATAACACCAAGAAAGGCTAGAACAGAACCCATGAATGAGTTTAATGACGATCTCTCTCTATTGGGAGATTGGATGCCTCCAAGCCCTAGTCCTAGATTCTTTTTTTCGTCAACCGCTGGCAATGATGGCACATCAAGTGTTCAAGATTATGGTAACGGTAATAAAGCCATTGCCACCGAGGGTTCTAATGGTGTATCTATGGATGCTCAACAGTTTGGCCAATCTCAAGGAAACAACTCAAATGCTGTAGTTGATGCAAAGTTGGGTGCTCGAGGTGGACTCATGGAGAGAATAGCATTGAGGGCTGGCTTCAACGCTCCGAGGTTGAATACAGAAAGTATCAAGCCTTCCAATCTTTGTAAGAACGCCGAAGTTCGATCTCCTTGTTTGTCGATTCCTCCTGGACTTAGCCCCACAGTTCTGCTAGAATCTCCTGTTTTCCTTACTAATTCTCTGGTAAGATCTCGAGGGTGATGTTAGAAGTTTGAAATTTGTTATTTTCTTGATCTAGAGAAGCTTATCAACTCTATTCACTCAATTTTTTTTTTTTCTGTATGATTGAGTCAATACTTATCAGTCTCCTCATTCAGGTCCAACCATCGCCAACGACTGGGAAATTTTCGTTTTTTCTGAGTGGAAATTCAACGATGACTGATGATCAGAATAAGGATAAGGAGAAAAATCTTGAAGATGGTGCACCGTTTGCATTCAAACCTGTCCCAGAATTACGATCACTCCCTGATGATGATGCTATGTACGAAGCTAATGTTGAGCACCACAAGGGCAGGGCGGAAATCCCAGTAGATGTTACTCCATTTGTTTTTCACACCTGTTTCAGAATCACGCTCACAACCTCAGTTTAATGTCCCAAGCAACAATGTAATGCCCCCCCCCCCCCCCCCCCCCCCCCCCCCCCCCCCCCGCTCTCTCTGACATGGGACGATTTACTGGCTGTTTCTGCTTATCATCTAAAGTATTTAATGTTCTTATACTGCATTCAATCTCAGGCACTTTCTTCTGGTTTTCCTACTCAGACTTTTCCTGGAAATGGAGTTTCTTTTCCTTCAGATAACTCTCATCTGCATCATAGCCCTCAAAACAACGTTATGCCGTTTAACCAGACAACATTCTCTGAACATCGCCTGGAGAACAACCATTTCAGCAATCTCTCATCGGAGCAGACTATTGTTATCCACGATGATTCTTCGCCTAAACGCAGATGTAACGGTTTATCAAACGGTGATGATGATGAGGAGGAGGAGGAACGTGCCACTCGTGGGAGCGCATCGTTGAACGACGATGTTGAGGAAGATGAATCAGAATCCAAGCGAAGGTTTATTATTACATCTCATTCATGCATGTATATATTTCGTTTTCGAGAAAATTTCTCAATTTTTTCTGAAAGTATCTGTCTTTTTGTTCACAGGAGGGTGGAAAACTATACTGCTGCTGTGGAGATAACTGGGGCCATGAGAGCAATAAGGGAGCCGAGGGTCGTCGTTCAGACGACGAGCGACGTAGACATTCTCGACGATGGCTATCGCTGGCGCAAGTACGGCCAGAAAGTCGTCAAGGGAAATCCTAACCCTAGGTTCGTCTCGTTTAATTTCATTTTTGGGTTAGGCGAAGTTAATTTTCTTAAAAAAAAAAATTTGCCTGCCATCCAAAATCTCTCTCTTTTTTTCTGATCACAGGAGTTATTACAAGTGCACGAGCGCGGGCTGTAACGTAAGGAAACACGTGGAGAGGGCTTCCCACGACCTCAAATCCGTAATAACGACTTACGAGGGAAAGCACAACCACGACATGCCCGCCGCTCGAAACAGTGCCGCCCAAAACTCGCCCGCAGGCCAAATACATCAGACCAACACGGCGGCCCATTTCGAACGACCTCCACTTATTGGCTCGTTCGCTGGTCAACCACCGATGGGCTCTGCGGGCCTACGGTTTGGTTTGGGCGGTTCGAGTCAACAACTAAACCATGGAAGCCATCCAATGTTGTCAGCAGATCACAGTAATTTACTCTTTGGACATCAACGTGGGACTATGAATAGCAATAACATGAGAGGAATGATGATGATGCCCAAATCTGAGCCGTTGATGATCGAAAATGGCAGTGTGAATGGATATAATGCTAATGGTGGCAGTGCTTCTTCTTCTTCTTCACTTCATCATCAGCAGTTCATGACTAGTAGTAGTAGTCGCCTACAGCTTGGACCACAGATGTAAATGTTTTCCAATCACTATCATAGAAAGGAAAAATCTTGATATCTTTCTTTCTTTCTTTGTTTTTTTTTTTGGGCAAAGTACAGGGTTTCTTTGTTCCTTTGTTACAAACGTGATTATCTTCTGTTCAAGAACTGGCATTAAAAATCAGACCTTTACTTTCTTGATTAGTTCGATCGACTTTTGCTGCGACGAATATGAGGGCAGATCATGGAATAATGGGCTGATTGCGAATCCCATCGTTGAAGGAGGCCGTCGGACACGTGGCATCGCGGGAATGGCTATGCTCATGTCCGTACACGTACTGATCATGTCGGGCCCAATCCCATCCCGACAAAGAACAAATTATGCACACAGATTATCTGTTCATAGTTCAACTGTCCCACGAGTTGGTGTGTGTATTATATTAGACTAGACAAAGTGCCAATAATTTACATATTCTAAATAATTTCATTTTAGGTTTCAACTCTCCCAATTTGCGTGCTTACTTGATTAATTATATGCAAGTGGATTGCATTAAATATTAGATACAGATTTTGCGGTCGTTACGTGCGACGGAGGGGAAGATGTCTCATCGCATAAATTGGTGTCCAATGAAAGGAAATTCAACAGAATGCTATTTTTTTCCTTAATTTTCATTCCTGCGGCAAATGATTGTCAATTGCCGAGTTTATTATTGTTTTTTAATAAAAACGTATGTCCATACCACTTGTGATATTAATCACGTTTTCGTACAACTCTCTCATCACACTGAAGTTGTTATAAGATCTTAGCCACTTGTTAGAGAATAGTCTCACAACTTGGGCGAGACTTTCATGTGAAAGTTGTGTCCACTCAGAGTTAAATATATACCCATAAAGGGATCCGCTCATTTCTTCAATGATAACTTTTTTAGTATTTCTTTATTGACAAATATATTGATGCATTTGTGTTCGCTTTAAAATAACTTCAAAAAAGGTTTCGTGGATAAATAAATTAATATAAAATTGCATTTATAATTGATCGGCCAACCTTTATTCCCATAACCTCATACGACATTTAAGTAGTTGTGACAAAAGTCTTCATGCCGTTCAACCTCCGTAACCGGAAATTATATGTACGTATTAAATATCATACTATTAAAGAGTAAATTTATTTATGGACTGTGGTGCTTGGGATACCTTTATCGTAATAAAATCGTTTCGTAGTTATCCTATATCAACAAAACTTCGATGGACCCCGCAAAGCATTAAAGCTCATTGACGAATCATCAATTTTAAGGAAAAAGAAAGGATACTCATTGCCCCAAAAAACCCATCACACAATTCAAAATTTATGTCCTTCAACTTATCCTATTATTATTATTATTATTATTATTATTATTATTATTATTATTATTATTGATGCCGTCGAAAAATGACCTACCGCGTAAGTGGACTGACGAGCCTCTTCCCGCCTTTACTTTACCGCGAATTCCGCCTGAGAATTGTAGAAACAGGGTAGGGTGGGGGGTCGTTTGCCCTCTTGCCTTAGTCAAGAGGGTGTTTCCGTTTTAAGGTATAGAGAGCAACGTAAAAATGAAGTGATAAAAATGGCTAAGTATGTAGTGAAAATGGTAGAGTGACGGTGTCGACGGATGGTGCACCCTAGGGGTGTCTAACGATATTTATAGCTTCCTAAAGCATACCTGATCACCGGCGGTTTCTCCCACCTTCGGCCGGTTACGCGCATATGGGGCTCGTGCATGGCCACGATCTCAAGTGGTTTCTTCTCACTCGGCCGGTTAGGCATACGTGGGGGTCGTGTGTGTCCACGATTCCTTAATTCTCGCTAGGCGTAGCAGTATACCTTGGGACCTTGCTCCTCGGACTTCTTTGCTCCTCGGGCTTCTTAGCCCGAGGAGCTCTCGCGCGGACGCCCTCGCGTTGCGTAGACTTCGGGTATACGGTCCTCGGGATATTTTTCCCGAGGACATCCTCGCGGCTGCCCTTACGGCGCACAAGGTCGGGGTATGCAGCTCCTCGGGATATTTTGCCCGATGACATCCTCGCGGCTGCCCTGACGGTGCGCGAGATCGGAGTAGGCAGCTCCTCGGGGTATTTCCTGAGGACCCCTCGCGACTATTCTCACGGCATGAGGATCGGCCTCTTGAAAGATTAACTCACATTTCTGCTCAGGGTATTTTGCCAAGGACGTACTTTCTGTCTGCCCTCCTAACGTGAACACTCGTGGTCGATGGTTCCTGGGGAAATTATCCAGAAGGGTCGGAGTCCTCTGCCCCTCGAGAATGTTTCTCGAGGACATCCCTGGCGAACCGCTTTCGTGGTTTAAAAGGTCGGGTCTTGCAGATCCTCGTGATGACGTCCCTCAAGTTGGATAATTTTGCGGGTTCGGTTCGTTGTAACTAACTTTTGAGTATTTTGCCTTGACCCGGAGAATCCGGGGGTAACAATAGTCCCCCTTGCGAATAGTCCAAAAGAGTTGTGAATTTTGGACGTTGAGTGGTCATGGAAAAATACTCGAAGTTAGTTTTGTTCTCCCCTTCCGAATGAACGAGTATTTCCTCCTGAATCCCTAGCCAGCGCGTCTATCAAATGCATAACTTCCCGACAACGGGTATGATGTCCCTACCAGAACGTGATCTCTAGACCAGAAGATGTTATCGCCCGACCGGAGGAGATGATTTCCTGCGCCAGATGGTATACTTTCCGGACCAGAGGAGATGATTTCCCGTGCCTAAAATATAGTTTCCAGAACAAACATATTCCCGACCAGAGGGTATAATTTCTGGACTGGAGGAGACGATTTCCTGTACATAAAACATAATTTCCCCAACAGAAAATATTCTCGACCAGAGGAAATAATTTCCGGGCCAGAGGAGATAATTTCCCGCAAATCAAATATAATTTCGCGAATCGCAGAAATTCCCGAACAGAGGATTTAATTTCCGGACCGGAAGGAGACGATTTCCTGTACATAAAGTATAATTTCCCTAACGGAAAATATTCTCGACCAGAGGAGATAATTTCCGACCAGAATAGGTAATTTCCAGACCAGAAATATTATACCAGACCAGAGGAGAAAATTTCAGACCAGATGAGAAAATAACAGATCAGAATAGGTAATTTTCGACCAGAGGAGATACTATCCAGATTAGAAATATAATTCCAGACCAGAGGAGATAATACCCAGACCAGAAATATGATTCCAGACCAGAGGAGATAGTACCCAGACCATGAACATCATTCCAGACCAGAGGAGATAGTACCCAGAACAGAAATATGATTCCAGACCAGAGGAGATAGTACCCAGACCAGAAATATGATGCCAGACTAGAGGAGATAGTACCCAGAACAGAAATATAATTCCAGACCAGGGGAGATAATGCCCGACCAGAGATATAAAACCAGACCAGAGACCCAAATTCCAGACCAGATGAGATAATATCCGACAAGAAAAGGTAATTTCCAGACCAAAAATATTATTCCAGACCAGTGGAGATAACTCCCAGACCATAGGCGCGAGTCCCAGATCAGCAGGCGTGATTCTATACCAGAGGCGCAACTTCAGACCAGAGGCGCAAATTCCCGACCAGTAGACGTGATTTCCTGACCAGGGGGCGTTTTCCAGATCAGAAGTATAATTTCTCGACCAGTGGGAGGTTTCCAGACCCGAGGCGCGATTTTCATACCAGAGGCGCAAAGTCCAGTCCAGAGGCGCGAATCCCAGACCAGAAGACGTGATTTCCATCCAGAGGCGCGAATTCCAGACCACCAGACATGATTTCTATACCAGAAGACGTTATCGCTCGACCTGCTGCATGAATTCCCGATCAGCGGACGTAATTCCCAGGCTAGAGGCGTTATTTCACTGGCGATTTCTAGATCGGAAGACGTACATTCCAGACCAAAGGCGTTACTTCTGGCCAGATGCGCGCTTTCCAGATCAGAGGGCGTAAAGTCCAAAACAAAGGGTGTTATTACCCGGCAAGAGGCGCAATTTCTCATATCAGAGGTGTAATTTTTCAAACCAGGGGCCTTTTCCCAGCCAGATGCATGATCACCGGGCGTAAATTTCAGACCAGCGAACGTGACTTCAGAAGCACAATCTCCCGACAAGAGGGTGATCTCCCGCGCATAGAATATAATTTCCTGACCAAAAAATATTCTCGACCAGAGGGTATTTTTTAGACTAGAGGGGACGATTTCCCGCACATAGATGTAATTTCCAGAGGGTATTCCCAGCGTCGTTGTTTCCTGTTGGTAACGGTGTCACCGACAATGAAGCCGATCGAGCCGCTCCTCGCGTGGATTTCCTCGACTCCGCTTTTCGAACTTAAATTCCTCATGGCGACTTCTTCTCGAGCCGGTAGCATGGCCGCTTTCTTGTTTTTCTCCCGTAGATGCTTTTTTCTTCTTGTTTTCGTTTTTATCTCGCAAGCTATGTTATCGAAGTATACTATATTATAATTTTAACGCTACGTACCTCGTCATCACCTCGACCCTGCGCGGTGCATAATTTGCCCCGTTCGCCTTGTGTCTAAGGGCTACACCCTTTCTTCATGAGTCGCCTTCGTTCTCGGGAGATCCGTGCCTCGGGTGGGGAGCGTCCTCCCAAACCCGAGGATAGCCTCTGATGCCTCGCGAAGAGGGATTTTCAGCTTCACGTGGAGGGATTTTCAGCCTCTTAGAGAGGGATTTTAAGCCTCACTGGAGGGATTTTCAGCCTCTTAGAGAGGGATTTTCAGCCTCACGTGGAGGGATTTTCAGCCTCTTAGAGAGGGATTTTCAGCCTCACGGGGAGGGATTTTTAGCCTCTTAGAGAGGTGTTTCAGCCTCGCGAAAAGGGATTTTCAGCCTCCTGGGGAGGGATTTCAGCCTCTTAGAGAGGGAGTTTCAGCCTCGCGAAGAGGGATTTTCAGCCTCTTAGAGAGGGATTTCAGCCTCACGGAGAGGGATTTTTCAGCCTCGCGAGGAGGGATTTTCAGCCTCACGGAGAGGGATTGTCAGCCTCTTAGAGGGGGATTTCAGCCTCACGGAGAAGGATTTTCTTCTTCCTTGGCCAAGGTCTTCTTTTTTTCATCTCTTGGGCGATGTTCTCGGGGATTAATTTTCGTATAGCCCGAACGACCTTGTGCGGAAAAAGGAAATAACTTCATTAATAGTCCAATTACGTACAATGTTCGAGAAAGTAAGGATTCGATAAAAGCTGAATTGAACATAGATTTAATGAGGGTACTCCCCTCTACGGATGATATTTCTGCGACTTCTTCACATTCCGAGGTCGATCCAACTGCTTTCCATTGGCGTCCTCGATCACGTACAGAGTATCTCTTCCCTTCGGGTGAGGGGGTGAGTGTTCTGGTCGGGCGTTCCACCCGCTTCCAGTGCCTGGGTATCGCGGTCCACCATCTTCCCCCACCAGTTTTGCTCGGGCCTCCGGGTTTGTGGCGACCAACTTTTCTAGTTCCCTATTTAGTTGAAAGCACTCTTCCGTGGTGTGGCCGTACTCATTATGGTATTCGCAGTAAGTATCCGAGGCGGGCTTCTTCGGATGATCGCTGATGTAGGGAGGCCTTCTGATAAAGTCGTGTTCATCGCATATCTCCAGTGCCCGCACCTTGTTCACCCGCCATCGGGGATGATTTGCTCGAGGCATCGTGGCGGTAGGTGCGGGAAAATCTTTTCCTCGAGGTAGAGACCTCCGCTCTTGATCTCTCGTGGGGCTCCTTCCTCGCTCCCTCGGTGGACTTTTGCGTTTCTTTTCTTCGGACTCGCGACTTCGAGCCTCTTCCACGCGGGCGTATTTTTCCACCCGCACTACCAGCTCCTCCACTGTGATCGGATATTTCTTTACCAGTGATATGAACAGATCCCCTTCCCTTAATCCGTGGTGAAAGGCCCCGATGAGCAACTCGGGTGCGGTATTAGGCACCTCCATCTTGACCTGATTGAATCGCCTAAGATAATCCCTCAGGCTTTCCTTCTCCGCCTGTCGTATGTTCAGCAGTTGTACAGCCGAAGAGGGACGCCCCCGACTACTGGAGAAATGCTTGAGGAAGTTGCTGGTGAGATCTTGGAAGCTCCGTATTTCTCCTGGGGGTAGCGAGGTAAACCATTGCTGAGCCCCCTTCGCTAAAGTAGTCACGAAGAGTCGGCACTTGACAGCATCCCCCAACTGGTACAACGCCGCGTTTCCTTCGAAGCTGGCTAAGTGATCCTCGGGGTGTCCGGTTCCGTCATATTTACCGATCTCGAAGGTACAAAAGTGGTCGGGTAAGGGCGCCGTGATCACTTCTGGGGAGAAAGGAGATTCTCGAGGAGGAAGCGGCGTCTCCTTCGGGTGTGCCCATTCCCGCAGTTTTCGGATCTCCTCCTTCAGGTTCTCCATTTCAGCCTCTTGTTGTTCGGCGCGTCTTCCCTAGTTAGCGCGTGCTCTCCTAGGTTCTGATGCCACGGTACGATTTTCGTCATCACGCTCTCTAGTTCCTGACTCGGCGTCGCGGTTCCCCTCTGGTGCGCGATGATTATTTCCACGATTTCTTTCAGCCGTCAGTATTCCTACGTCCGTTCCGATCCTCCTCATCTCTTGCATGATCGCAGCGAATAACCCAGCAGTATCGGCCGGATTCGGCTCGTCCACGTGGGGCGGTGCTTGATCATTTTTGACAACCACCATATTAAATTTCTACTAGAGAGAAACTAGAGTTTCCCACAGACGGCGCCAAATTGATGCCGTCGAAAAATGACCTACCGCGTAAGTGGACTGACGAGCCTCTTCCCGCCTTTACTTTGCCGCGAATTCCGCCTGAGAATTGTAGAAACAGGGTAGGGTGGGGGGTCGTTTGCCCTCTTGCCTTAGTCAAGAGGGTGTTTCCGTTTTAAGGTATAGAGAGCAACGTAAAAATGAAGTGATAAAAATGGCTAAGTATGTAGTGAAAATGGTAGAGTGACGGTGTCGACGGATGGCGCACCCTAGGGGTGTCTAACGATATTTATAGCTTCCTAAAGCATACCTGATCTCCGGCGGTTTCTCCCACCTTCGGCCGGTTACGCGCATATGGGGCTCGTGCATGGCCACGATCTCAAGTGGTTTCTTCTCACTCGGCCGGTTAGGCATACGTGGGGGTCGTGTGTGGCCACGATTCCTTAATTCTCGCTAGGCGTAGCAGTATACCTTGGGACCTTGCTCCTCGGACTTCTTTGCTCCTCGGGCTTCTTAGCCCGAGGAGCTCTCGCACGGACGCCCTCGCGTTGCGTAGACTTCGGGTATACGGTCCTCGGGATATTTTTCCCGAGGACATCCTCGCGGCTGCCCTTACGGCGCACAAGGTCGGGGTATGCAGCTCCTCGGGATATTTTGCCCGATGACATCCTCGCAGCTGCCCTGACGGTGTGCGAGATCGGAGTAGGCAGCTCCTCGGGGTATTTCCTGAGGACCCATCGCGACTATTCTCACGGCATGAGGATCGGCCTCTTGAAAGATTAACTCACATTTCTGCTCAGGGTATTTTGCCAAGGACGTACTTTCTGTCTGCCCTCCTAACGTGAACACTCGTGGTCGATGGTTCCTGGGGAAATTATCCAGAAGGGTCGGAGTCCTCTGCCCCTCGAGAATGTTTCTCGAGGACATCCCTGGCTAACCGCTTTCGTGGTTTAAAAGGTCGGGTCTTGCGGGTCCTCGTGATGACGTCCCTCAAGTTGGATAATTTTGCGGGTTCGGTTCGTTGTAACTAACTTTTGAGTATTTTGCCTTGACCCGGAGAATCCGGGGGTAACAATTATTATAGAAAAAATTTCGAAAATAATATTATGTTTTTTGTGCGAATGATTTGGGGTTTCTTGGATTTTGACTTCTTGATCTTGATTGTCCTTGTACATATATATATCTACCTTCGTTGAAACCCTTTCTCAACAAACCGCAAAATACGTTATTATTAAAAATATTATGTTTATGATGCATGTATCATTGCATGAGTCTATGATACTTTGATTACGAGGAGAGAAAGCAATATTACCTAAAAAAGTTGGCTTTCTTATTCATTTCCTTATACTAAACGCAAAAGCGATGTAATAAGGGACGTCAATGTTTCAGGCCCCTGCGTGAATTTTTGTTAGGTTTCAGGCCCTATTCATATAAAACATAATTTTAAGGACCTACTTTTCATAAAATTCAAAATAAAAGGACATAAACAGTGATTTGACGAAAATGCCATTGAATGTGTTATATAAATAGGTACTCCCTCCGTCCCGTTATCTTTATCACGTATATTGGTGGGCACGCAAATTAAGGTGGCATTATTATAATAATCTAGTGTAATGAGAAGGTAAAAAAGTGTATATTTTGACACGTCTTTTAAGAATATTTAATATTATTATATTGATTGTTTGTTATAATTTTTTACCCAAAAAGGAAATGTGATAAAGTTAGTGGGACGCCCGAAATGGAAAAATGTGATAAAATTAGCGGGACGGAGGGAGTATTATCTTTTGGTATTCATTTTAGACGATGTGGTACGAAAAAGGAGTAAAGTGGTATAATTACCATTTAATCGTTAACCAAACTGGTATTAAAAAGGAGTAAAGTGGTATAATTACCATATGAATTGTTAATCAAATGCTACGAGATATTGATAATTCTCATGTGGTATTTATTTCAAATGATCCGGTACCAGAAAAGCGTAAAGTGGTATCAGAAAGGCGTAGTGGTATAATTACAATATGAATTGTTAATCAACAAGTACGAGATATTAATTATTCTCATGTGAGATTTATTTCAAATGATTCGGCACCAGAAAAGCGTAAGTGGTATAATTACCATATGAATTGTTAATCAATAGGTACGAGATATTAATTATTCTCATGTGTTATTTATTTCAAATGATCTGGTACCAGGAAGCGTAAAGTGGTATAATTACCATATGAATTGTTAATCAACAGGTACGATATATTAGTTATTCTCATCTGGTATTTATTTCAAGTGATCCGGTACCAGGAAGCGTAAAGTGGTATAATTACCATATGCATCGTTACTCAGTTGGCACGACATATTGTTCATTCTCATGTGGTATTTATTTCAAATAATTCGGTATCAGAAAGGCGTAAAGTGGTATAATTACCATAATCAACTGGTACGAGATATTACTTATTCTCATGTGGTATTTATTTCAAATAATTCGGTATCAGAAAGACGTAAAGTGGTATATTTATCATAATCAACTGGTACGAGATATTACTTATTCTCATGTGGTATTTATTTTAGATGATTCGGTACCATAAAGGCGTAAAGTGGTATAATTACCATAATAGCGTTACCAAAAACTGGTACGAAAGATTACTTATTCTCATTTGGCATTAGTTTTAGAAGATGTGGTACTAGAATGTAGTAAAGTGGTACATTTGGTATTTAATATTAGCAGATGTCGTACTAGAAAGGAGTAAAGCGGTATAATTATCGTAAGAAGCGTTAACCAAATTGGAATAATAAGATATACCAAAATAATGTGGTATCAGTTTGCGATGAAGTGGTACCGAATAAACATGTCAGTGTTTTGAATAATGTGGTACCAGTTTGCGATGAAGTGGTACCGAATAAACATGTCAGTATTTTGGGCGGGAAAGCTGAATTAACAAGGGTAAAAAAGTCTTTTAGCAGCATTTAGGGCCTGAACTCTAACGAAACTTACATTGAGTCCTTCACTTTAACTCAAACATTAATGGAGCCTGAATTCTAACCGAAATTGCTAAAGGGGACTGAAATTTAAATAGCCCATATAATAAAGGTTAACCCGGAAACCAAACATCTCATTATCGGCCCTTGTCATTTGTCACCATCATCATCATTATATAATTATGGAATACACAAATTACATAAATATAATAATATTATTATTTTTGTTGTCGTGTGGTTTCATAATGTGGAGGAGCCGAGATCCCTAGAGGAGAGCTACAGTTTGGCTTTTTGACGTAATTTCACAGAAGGGGTACGTTAAAAAGGACAACTTGCATCAAATGCAAGTACGACATGGTCTGCCATAAATCATATATTGTAATAAAGTATATAAAAAGTAACGTTCGGAACATTGATTCAACTTGATCAATTGGATCATGTATGGAAGATAAGTATATAAAAGCTTTTGTAAACTGTAGGGTAGGTATAGCATTTGACAAAAGATTCATATTTTGGATGTAATTCTTGAATATTTCAATGTTTAATACCACCCCTTTCTATTGCTCTTGAAATTCACTCATAAGATTATACGTGCAAAACTTTTTTTGGTGGTGAGAGAGAACTTGATGCCTCTTTGATCACAGAGTTGTGGTGCCATTTTTTTTGAACTGTAATCACATTCACACATTAGTGTACCTTTAATCTGATCATTTTTCTTTCTCACCCATTTATTTATGTTCTCCTCTAATCTCATTCACTGTCTTGTTTTTTCTACCTAATGATGGTACGTACTATACTAGCCTCTCCTTAGACACGCTTTAGGCCCATGTCTTGCAAGCTGACAGAGCTTTGATCTTGCAAGGTTGATTGATAAGGTGCGAAGCAAATGATATATTTCTATCTACTTGATCTAGCTAGAAGAGTCCGCATCTGGGTTTTTTATTTATTTATTTTTTGTGGTTTTTTTGCTTTCCTTTTCGTTTATATGTATGGGGATGTTTACTGAGGATTAGTTCGAGTCTCTTAAGATTTTCCTCTTCGCTTTCCTGAGATATATGGAAGTCTTTTTTCTTCTAAGATTTCACGTTGAAGTTATCCTTTTACTGTTCAAGAAACGTCCTGAAACTCATTCTCTCCTTGATTTTTAAGGTATAAGTCCAACCAGGCTGGTTCTTTGCATTGTTTAGTGTGAATGCAGCTCAAGTTTTGATCTTTTTTCAAACCCAAAAGCAAAAAGTATGAGTCTTCGTCGTTTTATTTAATTGTTTTTGGATTTACGTCTCTCGGACCGACTAAAGATTTGATTTTGGGTCTTGGTTTTGTTCCTTTCTCAAGCGATGACTTTGAACTTCATGTTCGTGTTCTTCCATAAATTAAGGTTTCTGATAATCTTCTTACTGGATTCATATCATGAATCATTCTAATGTAGCCTTACATGACGATGACCATGTTCTTGGTATTAAGATTGACGAAGCTTGATCACATGTTTCCCACCTCGAAAAGCTTCCGTTTACTCACTTACCTTGTCTTTGCTTGCGCACATAAAATAACGTCTAATAGGGTTTGTTCGTCTCAATAACTTCATCTTTTTTATTATTTCCTTGCTAAAGCATACTCTCGAATGAATCTGTCCGCTCATTTTACGTCTCTCTAATAAAAGATTACTCATCTCTTCTTTATCTAATTTTTTTGCAGCTTTTTGGTTGAAAGGATGATAGTTTTGATTTGGAGCTTGACCAGTGAATTGCGGTGAGTTAGACCAAAGTGAAAAGGAGGTCACTGTTAAGCTGAAAGCTAAGCATAAGAAAAGGAAGTTAAGTATATCAGCAGATGTTATCCACTGAAAATCCTCCTCCATCTACAGATCCCTCGTGTTCTTGTTCTTCCCAGCTAATCAAAACAGTAATCTCTGAGAAGGCTTCTCATGAAGATAATCAGCCGTTAAAGCTTAAGTTACAACTGTCGGATTCAGGCGTTTTATGATCAGCAAGGCAATAAACAACTTTCAAACTTGTGCATAAGGTAATGACTTCCTTGGTCATGTTTGTCTCCTTTTTCTCAGGCACGTGATGCCCACTTTCACCCATGTCATGTGTTTGGGTCTTTTTTTTTTTTTCCTTGGTTGGCCAGATTCAAAGTACCAACCGAGTTTATTGGTTTGATTTACCCCTTAAGCAAAGGGTTTTCCTTCATGAACTTATTTCTCCTCTGCTTATTTTGAAGCTTTATCGGCTCTGCTCTGAGTTTCTTCTTTATTCCGTTAAAGGATACTTTTGCTCATTACCTCTTTGTGCTTTAGGCGACCATGTTTGGAAATTCAGTCATATGAAGTTTTATCTTTTCTTGTAGGGACTACGTCCTCGGCACACGTGGCAAAGATATCAAGAATCACTGGCCATTCTCTTCTCTTCCAAAAAGCTGCAGTTTATTCTCAAGCATGGAGTAAAGGTGTTTTGCCACCATTTGAAGCTCTGACTGTGTGAAGACTGTTTCTAATATCCCAGCTGATATTATCGTTGAAGATTCTAACACCAATCCCACAATTCTAAGATAACTTCTTGTTTGAGCAAAAAATCCCTTCTCTGTTTCCCCGAGCAAACATCGTCGAAAGCTAGCTTCTTGATCTTGGAACTAAAAAGTCCATCAGATTTGAAGAGGATAAAAATATCTGTCACGACGAGCCAATCTTATTCGGGTAATAAAACGCGCGGTTTTCTAGTGAAGCTGAGCAACCTTTCTGTGTACAAAAGTCAGCCAAGGACGCCATGAGAACTCATGTTGTGGCTGATACGACTATGTCTTCGAAAGTATGCCCAGTTTGCAAAACCTTTTCATCTTCTTCTAACACCACATTGAACGCACATATAGATCATTGTCTTTCTTTGGGACCTATGAGGAAAGGTATGGCTGATTCCAAAGTGATCAAGCATCGAACAAAGCCAGGAAAGACTAGATTGATGGTGGATGTATACGTCAAGGCGCTACACTGTACGCTCGAAGATCTTGATAGAAGAAATGGGACGAACTGGGCTTCTGCTCATCGTTTGGAGGCAGATTTGAGCGCTCGAGACAAGGATGATGATGGTGATAAAAGGAATGGCCTGTCTTCGGTGTATGTTGATTCAACTGGCACAAAGGGTAGGATTTTGTCAAAGTTTAGCAATCTTCCATTGAGTGGTAGTTCTGCAGATGGCTGCAGTACGATGATCGAGGGGAAGAAGGAGAAGGACAATCTGGGGCATAAAAATCGTCGCATGAAGAACTTGAGAGTTAAGGCTGGTCTATGGCAGGCAAGAGATTCGCTAGGTAAGGGAAATATCGAGCTGTGTTTGCCTTCATCTGCCCAAAACCGAAAAAGGAGGGCGAACTCGTCATTCACGGAGCAGCCACGTTCGAGAACGATGACAAAGGAAATAAACGATGGTAGTAAGAGAAGTGATGATCATCTTACGCACCCAACTGATCATAAAGACAGGGACAAAGAATACTCATCAGCACTCAAGTGCCTTAAAGATCACCGAAACGATACTGAAGCTCGTCTATCTTCCTATAATGGTTGCAAGGATATGAGAAATCGGCCATCTGCCAACCATCATCAGAGTAAAAGAATGGGGACAAAGCGCTCGTTCTCGAGGAAGCGTAAGCTCTGCTACGTAAGCTCAGATTCAGAAGATGAGGCCATTGCGTTCCAGCCTGAAGATGGTAGAAAAGATGACCCTTTTCCAATTTCTACTACTGAATGTGTTTCCCAGCATAATGTCAAAAAACGGATTGATTTAGTCGCTGAGGCCGAGCTACCTTTGCGAGGCGGGCAAGAAAGTACTATTCTTATGGAAAGCGACTGCAATCTTGCGATTTCAAAGAGTAATAATAGTAATTCCTTGGTTGAAATTGCTGCTTCTGACGAATGGCATGGTGGAAGAAATTACAGCTACTGCGCGGATATGGATCGTATACTACCCATACCCGGCCCGCCCGGTTCGTTCTTACCGAGCCCTGGGCGCATGGACGAACTTATTCAGGGAGGAATATCGTCTTCTCTAACCACATGTTGGTTACCTTATTCGTCCGAAAACGAATGTGAAGTGGCTGCTGCTGGCAAAATGGATTCGTCGTCTGATTCTCCCATTTCTGCGACCAATTCGATTGTGTCGAACTTCATTGCTGATGGCTCGACCTCGGCTTCTTTTACGGACATGTCGGTGCGTCCCAACCACGTTGTTATTCGACTGATGGGAAAGGACTTGATAATAGTCGTGAACGAAGAAGATGAGAGTTTTTCGCCTCAGAAAAAGGCACACGGCGGTGATTTCTGAGGCGAATATTCGTCATGGCAGCGCTTTCCCTTCGCGCAAATCTTTAAGCCGAACATCACATCAAAAATGATTTCAGAATGTCTGATGGTTTGTTTCTCTGAAGCTTCTCTTACTACATAGAGTGAGCTCTCTGTAGCTGGGGAATAGATTCGATTCATTGTTCACCGGCATGAAGTTGGATGGAGAAGGAGAAGATGATGCAACAAAGATCCATATGGATGGTGGTTTACTTAGTTGAGAGTTTGTTGTAAAGTTTATTATAAAGTTTATTACAGAAGCAAGCGAGTCGTAGTAGTAGTAGTAGGTTTTAGAAAAGCTTTGGGGCTTCACTGTACAATATACTAGTTTACTTCCAAGCAAGACGAAGACAAGTTTCTTGGATTGCAGGAATTATGTAAAACTAGAAAGATTTCATATATCACTTTTTTCTGTGATGTAATATAATAATGAAGTCTGTCGTATTGAATGGATGTAAAAATACTAAGTTGTAAAACTGATGTTGGATGAAATGTTGGGTGAACACTCTCTTACACTCAAAGCGCACAGCGAAATAAATGATTACTTAGTGACGAAATGAAACGAAACGAACACGAGATGTAATTTTGTGCAGCAAATAAAAATACTTGCTGCGTGCCTCAAGGCGCAAACTCCGCTATAAAGATGGATTACAAACCAACTATCAAAAAGGAGTAAAATCAAACCTAGCAAAAACTACGAATCAGTCTGGTATGTTCTGGGAGCTAACCCACCGTATGCGGTCATGAATGGTTTCCTTCAGAAAGTGTGGCAACAGTCTGGTATGCAGAAAATGATGCAAGTAAAGCAAGGGTTATTCCTGGTGAAATTTAATACAGTTGAACAGAGAGACTTGATCTTAGAGGGGTCAATACTGCATTTTGATCGAAAACCAGTTATCTTAAACCCATGGTCAATTGATACGGAGTTTAAGAAGATATCAGTCAAGAAGGTACCTATATGGATAAGATTTCCGCAACTCGATCTGAAATATTGGGGTGATATGACTCTGAGCAGATTAGCGAGCCTACTTGGGACACCTATTATGGCTGACAAACTTACAGAGAAAAGAGAAAGAATTCAATTTGCAAGAATTTTGGTGGAAGTTGATCTGGACAAGGAGCTACCAGAATCAATTTTTTTCATGAATGAAAACAAGATGTTGGTGGAACAAGCTGTAACTTACGAATGGAAACCTACTAAGTGTCTGCACTGCCTCAGCTATGGGCACTCTCAGGAGGTTTGCAAGAAGAAGGAAGGAGCGAAACCTAAGCAGACACAAGAGATTGATAACCACATATGGAGAGAACGCAATAGAAGAGTCCACGCGGAGCTGCCATACACCAAGACGCAGCCATTACTCATTGGAAGGAATGCTGCAAATGAAGTCAAATGGAGGCTACGGGGATTGGGCATCAAAGCAAGATCATCTCAAGACAAGTTGTTTCTTAGTAGACTGGAATACGAGTTAGTTTAGCTGTGAGATGCATACGGAATGAAGGACAGCTGTATTGTAAAAAACCTTGATGTGGTAAGGAATTTTTTTCATACCAAAAAAAAAAAAAACTACGAATCAAATGATTCTGTAAATTACGTCTTTCGACCTTTGGAAAAATAGGCTAAAAGCAAACTCTCGTGAAAAGTAGTACTCGCTCAAACTCGCTCGTAAAATCTCGTTCCCGTTCGTTGTTGCCAAACGGTAAAGCCATTCGCTATATATATGTCTTAGGAATTCTTCAACGACTTGGTACAGCCCAATAACTTCCACAACGTCCTCTAAGTGATTGTGACCGTTGGGAGTTAGTTTGGATCAGCTAGAATGACTTAGTCTTGACTTGAGCTCCAAACATCCTATAAGAAAGCTCCACTCCTAAGCTTGCTCCAACTTATCCACACGCAATTCACACGTTATTGACTCATTTAGCTCTTATCCAAGTCCTGTAAATCACTAAAAATAGCCAAAAACCGATTTAAACAAGTTTTGGGTATTAAAGATAAAACTGAGATGAAACATTTTCGGCCAACAAATGTTGACTAGAATGTTCCCCCAACATTGCCAACGTCGATGTCTCAACATTAACAAATAATATTCACGAAAATAAGCGGTATTAATTAGCTACTAAGCAGCTAAACAAAGAGTGCAAAATTCTCACACAAGACAACCTTAAAACGAACAGATCAAGATATGATTAGTCTAGTGTTTATCTGCAATGCAACTCTCCTCTTGTTTATCGCGACTTTCGCTGTATTCGTTTTACCAAGACCGTCTATTAATTCTGCAAGAATATTCATTCCCAGCGTTCTTCTTCGCCATCATTCAGCTCAATATCTTTTTCGAATCTCATCTGCTGAGATTCGATCAATCTTTCAATGCACTTCCAATAATCTCGCCAAAACTTCTCCTCGACATCAATTGCAAGAGTCTCAGCTGCTCCGTTTAGCCCTTCAACGTCTGATGATCGCCTGAGAATTAGGGCATTAGAACCTCTCCTAACAGTAACCTTCCACCCCAACCCCATTATTGCTTTAAATCCAAGTCATAGTCATTCACGATTAGACAGCTTTGTCTAAACTCAATGGAAGGACGTCAACTCACATTTTCTTCGGAAAACGCTTATCCATTCAATTCATCAACAGTGATTTAGATTTTCAATCTCTATATATCACAAGTGGGATCCGTGGCGCAATGGTAGCGCGTCTGACTCCAGATCAGAAGGTTGCGTGTTCGATTCACGTCGGGTTCAAAATCCCCGAAAAAAATATATGCGGATTCAAATTTTTTTGTTCAAAGTATCAATAACCGAATCTCAAATGGGCCGTTAAATGGGTTCTTAGAACCCTAGTCAATGGATAAATTTTTCTATGCTCTGAGGCCCAATAATACTAAATGGGCCAATGTTTTCCAAATTAAATGTTCATTACCAACGGGCTCTTTAAAGCCCATAAGGAGATGGTACATACATGCCTACTAAATGTATATGGGCTGCGATGCGATGTTGGACAAGTTTATTAATTATTCATAAAAATTTTGATATTTTAGGCAACGAAGTTTACCGGCTCATAATAATAAATATGCAATATTTTATTTACATTCATGAGCCTCCCCTTATGAATTTTACATTTTTTTATAATGTTTTGCCTATGGACAGTAAGGTGGAAAACATGCAGCTGTGGAAAAATGCAGCATTGTAAGGTTTTCTCTACCATACTAGCCCACCCGCCCGCCCGCACAAGAATCTCAAAGCGTCCAAGAGTTCATTCCTAAGCAATCTCAATCACCCAATTTTAGCAGAAGAATCTCCGCCGCTGCATAAACGATTGCATTGAGATAGGTTTGACGAAAATCTTCGAAACGATAACTAGTTAGCCATAGCGACTTACGCGAAATTCAGATTCTCGAATATTTTCTAGTAGCTGGGTAATCTCATGCTGCTTTGCTACAGTAGAATGCAATGCCTGTACTAAACATAAACGGAGTGTTCTACTATAACATTATCGAGACAAGCATGTTACTTTATGGGTGATAAAAATGATCGAAGAAGGTACCTTTTTCGTCTTTTCGAGGTCGAACTCGACGGACTTAATCCTCTCAAGAGATCCGTGGAGTAACTGCTCTTTCTCTAATGGAATCTCAGCACTTCTCTTGCCGAGTTCTTCCAAGACGTTCTCCAACCTTTGGATGCGTTCAACATATGGAAGGGGTACCCTATTCCCTTCAGTAGCAGCAGTTTCGGGACCTAGAGGTGAATTGCTGTCTGATTCGTTCTCTAGTGCATGAGATGGGTAAACATTGGTATGCCTCCTCCAATATCCAGAAGGTAAAAGCTTGCATATAGCATATGCTATCGTTTTTGCAATATAACAGAAACTTCCCTTGATAACTCTTTCCTGGAGGGCAATCAACCAACGTTGAGCCTGTGTACCTGAAGGGGACGGGAATATCTAATCATTGAGAATATTCAGTTTAATACGTTCAACAACATAAAACTGCAGTTATAATAAGGTACAAACCATCTAAACTTGAGCCACTGCTTTCCACTGCTTGCTCGTCATCTTCAAAATCATTATTTTCTGCACTGAAGTTGTCTTGACAATTGTAGTATGCACAATGGTCAGGAGCATTGGCCTGGAAAAAAAAACAGTTATCACAGCGAATGTTTGAAATCATAGTCAGGGTCGTGCAGTACTGCCCACGAATATGAATTATCGCAAATGTGTTCCGAATACGTTTGAGCTTATAGTAGGTGTCGTCCATTTGCTATGGCAGGCATATCTAAAAACAGATGTGGAACTTGTTACACATACCTCATCATTTAGTTGTGAAATCCTTTCACAATGTTGTTCTGTTGGAGAGCAAGGCCCATCTGCATCATACCCTGATTTAGGTACAGATGTAATACCGTATCTCCCCTGTCATTTGATGCATTAAAAACATTACTGTTGATAATCACAGTGGAGTAACATATTTTTACTTACTATTGTTAGTGATGAGAGTTGAGTATGTTGATCAACTTTATAATGGTCATTGGGATTTATGGAGCGCCGTCTCAGGAGAGTTCCATCCATACTATAGACAAGCTATGGATATACAGACAAAAAGTTACCATCTAGCAAGTTAACATTTTTTACTGATGTCAGCAAATTCAACACATCATTTAACATAAGTACCTTCATTATTTCATGATCATTCCACGGGCCCTTATGAGATCTCAAACAACCCCCCTCAACATTACATGAGCATGCTCCGCCCAAAAAGTCAGGCAATTGACTGTAAAATATGAAAGGCTGGTTAGACGGTCCTCAGTAAAAAGTACAACTATTGATGATTCCGAAGGGAAGACAAACCTTGGATCAATGGCTTCGTGAAGTTTACCCAATGATTTGGGGTCTAAAACCTGCAAAGCATACAAAGTAACAGTTGAACCTGAATGAACATAACACAGAGAGTATGAAGGGAAATATTCATTACATGAACTTTGGCTATAGTCTTCGGATCCATGAACTTCTGTGCAGCAGGCCAAAGCACTTTTTTGAATGCAGTGCCAGCATTCACAATGTACATGCGATGAAGTGTCTGAATATAGTAGGAATAGAACAAACAAGGGTGTTTATATGAAATGTGGAGCAAAAAATACATGTATTTGGAGGAGGTTAGACTAAAAGGGCACCTCAGGGTAGTAACTACAGTCGACCTTTGCCATGGCAGCTACAAGACTAGTGGCAGTTATTGTAAAATTCTTGACCCCCTGCAACAACTCAGATCATAAGTATGAGGATTGCGAGCGATTTCTTGTCTTCGCAGGGAGCACTATTGTTCTTTTCCCCGTACACATGACAAAAAATAATGTGAGTCATCATGATAAAATAGCATTAATTCATAATTATCACAAAATAGATGAACTGACCAGGCCCTGTACATCCAAAACTGTGGTGGTTGAACAAATGCGTTTATTCGCGGCAATGGAACAGGCTGGAAACTTCTCATGCAGAGTTCGTTCGAACTCTTGAACATGATATTTCAAGTATCGTTCGATAGTAGTGGCAGTCATCAGCTTACTCGGATGAGCCATCCCAAGCCTTTCAATGTAAACAGGTTTTCCTTCTCTATCAACTCCATGATATCCTTGAGGATAATACTGCAATACTTCTTCCAGTTCCTCAAATGTGAAGTCCTGAATCAAAAAGGGGTTACTCTCTCAGATCTTTACCCATTGTAGATAGATAGATAGCTAGAGAGAGAGAGAGAGAGAGAGAGAGAGAGAGAGAGAGAGAGAGAGAAGAAACATAAAATGAATATAAATCCCAACGGGACTGTATAATTACATTTCCAGTACCTCCAAAATTGTGTCTGCTCCATAATCCTTCCTCCAGTTTAGCATATCTTCCCACATCCCAATAGCCTCATCAACGTGGAAGTCTCTTGCTTTCAAAAATCTATTCAACCACAAAACGTTGAGAAAAAAATGTAATTGCCATACCACCTGAATGGTGAGTAAACCTTTCATTCATCAAAGAATTACGAAAAAGGCTGACCTCAACAAAGTATGGTAATCATCATGCCTAGCTGGCAGTAAGTTGTTGTCACATAGTTTTTGCCGCAGTTCAGTGACGGCAAGCTCCTCCTTTTCATCGTGCACATCCATAATGGAAATACAAGGGACTCTGAAATCAACCTTCTTCTTCCCTCTTTTTTTCACAGAATGTGTGAGCTTGTTTGAGGCATCTAAAGCCTTCTTTCTCAAACTTCCAATTCTGGATCTCCTTCTTTCATCTTCTGAGTTTTCATAATCTGATTTCCTCACCTTTGCTTCATCATGGACCTCCATTCCTTCTATCTGACCTACCATAGCATGCAACAATAATGCAGGAGTCTAATCATCACAAAAATGAATAATCACAGGGATTCTTCACAAAAGTTTATGCCGCTATATAAGCTACACAGCTCAGGTCTTTACCGGAAAAAGAAGGAAGGGGCTAAGCAACAAAAAGTTGATTGTAAAAGTTCAGGTACGTGTTTCTTGACTAGATCACCTTATGCTGAACTGCATGAGATAAAGAAATATACAGTCAGCACCATCTTGCTTTACATTGCGCCTATGATGTCATACGATTTTACCATGAAGAAGCATAATTATATTCACACCAAAAAATTTCAGGTTATGCTTCTAGAAAGTAAATCAATCAAATCAAAGAGCTTGAAAGAATCACGCATCCGCATGAAAAAATGTCAAAATATTCTTAAGGTCTCACCAATATGACAGATCAGATGTACCTAATGGAACTTTGCAAACGAGACTTTAGCAAACCTCCCTCTATACTCGATCAATCAAAACAATTACTCATCTCGATAAAATAAAAAATAATCCCATCCATCCACACAATCAATAACAGCTAATCTTCAATTCAGATCTCAGCTGGCATTTCATCTCCAAAAAGCAGAAAATGAATATACCACGCACCAAAGGAACAGAAAAAGCTGCCCTCGCGTCAATACACCATACAGTAAGGAGCTCCACGATCATCAACGGATATCATAGGAGAAAGGAGAACGAGTCTTACATAAGCCCCAGGTTACGCACGAGCTAAATCGCTATCGTGATCGCCATCCAATAGCCGAAAAAATATGCGTTTGTCTGAATACAATCTCACGAAAAGCAAAACAATTTCCTTTCTTCACGAGAAAACTCCGGCAACGTAGATCGAGCTGAAAACGAAAGATCCGATTAATACACGACACAACCAAGAAATGTACGTATGTATGTATGAACGGATGAACCTCTCTTTTTTTCTCTCTACAACACTCAACCGAACATTATGAAGTTTTCATCGTCTCTTTTGCCCTTCACTTGTTTTGTCACCCCATCTGTCCCTTTTACTCTCTCTCCTACGTGTCCACTTCTCTTTTTCCTATTCTAGTATATTTTTTTTCCTTTTCTTTGTAACGTATAAACTATGATTCTAATAATCTCATTAAGCATCATTGAAGCGTTTAAAAAAGATGGCAAATTGTCAGTTATAGTAAGATATTTGACATCCATTTATTTATACAAAGAAATGTGTCAATTGTATGAAGAAAGGCCCCATATTTTAATAATATTTGAAAGACGCCACCATATTATCGCTATGTAGTTATGTCTTTCTGTGGACAAGTGCTGGGTGTTTCCATGGTTCACATTTAATGGTGTAGTGATGAGAGCACATTTATGATGGATCACACACAAACAACATTGGAAAAGAATAGTAAAACTCCCATATTTATTATTCATTTGTTTGGTAAAGAATCAAAAGGGCTGACGAAGTTGATGGCGACAAATAAAAGGGAAAGTCAGCCATAGCACTTCACAAAGACAAGCGTAGATAGATTATATTGGATTTGTTATCGAAAGCATCGTAAAAAAAGCTGTGAACAAATTCAAGTCTTTGAATTATTTTATTTAGATTGCGTGTGGCCCTAGGGGTGAGCAAAAATATCCGGAAATCGGATTTCGATCCGGTATCCGGTTTTCAAAACCCAAAAAACGGATATCTGATTTTGAAAACCGAATCAGATATATGATCCGATTATTTTAAATAAACCGGACCTGATACGGATAGTGGTTTGTCTAAAATTCGGATATCCGGTATCCGGTTTAGTATTTAAAAAAAATAAAAAATAATAAAAAGTCCAAAAAGAAAAATGAAGGTCCAAAAAGGAAAAAGAAATCATCAAGCAGAATATTTAAATTTATATTATTGTCTTATTGCAAAAAACTTTGTTAGAGAACTGAGATAAAAAAAAAAACATAAAAACATTGATATAGTTAAAAAATTAATGTGAATTTGCGGTATTGTGTTTATTATTTATTATGTAATTTTGAATCATAAATTCACATACTGTGTGAAATACTATGTGTAGAAATTCTTATATTAAAAACTATATATTTCTTTATTGTGATAAGAAATAAAAAATATGATTTTGAAAAGAAACTAATAAAAAATATAAGAAAAATACATTTGAAAACCGGATGAGGATATCCGGTATAAATATCCGAATAAACCGGATATTCGATTTTTGGATATCCGATTAAAACCGGAGCGGATACGGATACCATTTTTCGATATCCGATTTTGCTCACCCCTAGGCCCATCTCATGCAAAAGAACAAGAGGTAATTACGATTTAGGCCCCAATGAAGTTTTAAATCGAGTTCAATGTCAGAAAAATCAACTAGTTTTAAAGTCCGATTTCTGCATACCACTTCATCGTTCTGCAGTGCCACTTCTTTTTTCGTTTCGTTCGACAGAAATTGTTGTACGTTCCAATGGGAGAATTCTTGATTCCCCAGCCATATGAAAAGTTCTCCCCGAGCCACGAACTCCTGCCCCCAGGCAGCGGTCTATACGTACTGACCTGCCCGGGATTAGATGCAACTGAAGCAGAGAAGTATTTAAGTGCAGTGCAGGCTATGTTCATGAACTCGCCTCACCCTCTCGAGATTTTAAGTGATCGTTCTGCTTATGGTTACGGTGGGACTATACAAAGAGACCATGACATGGATTCTTACCTAAAATATGTGAGGGATGTGATTCGTCAAGAGTTTAATAGGATAAGGAGAGTGAGGAGAGAGCACCGTAGAAGGGTTGGATATGCAGTACCACTTAATTGTTCTGCAGTAGCACTTCGTTTGTTCTGCAGTACCACTACTTTGTAATGTAATACCACTTCTTTGTTCTGCATTACCACTACTTTGTTATGCAGCCCAAAGGAACAAATTATGGCCCTGTTTAGCCGGAAAACAAAAAAAATAACTAAATAACGAAATAATCATGAAACAAAAACCATTAATAAAATACAACAATTCGTACTCTTTTATTACGAGTTAGTAACTCGTATAACATAAATACGAATTACTCGTACAAGGTGGCCCGCTGACCTGACGTGGCTTTCGTGTAAAAAAGTTACCACGTAACTCGTATTATCTTTATACTAGATAGTAACTCGTATAATAAACATACGAGTTACGTTCGTGACCGATCACCCTGCATGGCCATGCAGTGTCAGTAAATAATGCGAGTTACGTTCGTATTGCAATAATTCATGCAATAATTAGAGTAACTCGTATGTAGTATTTATGAGTTACGTGCGACTTGCGTGTTGGTGCAATAATGCATGTAACTCGTATTTATTACATACGATTTACATCTCTATAAATACCCCCACCCCTTTCGATTTTTAGAACACAGTACAAAAATGGTGTCGAGTCTGGTACAAGTCATAGTATATTTCGGCGGTGAGATAATTCATTTATCCGATTCTGTCATCAGTTATAGTATCCGTCCTATTGCGTATAGGCGAATTCGTCGCAACACCAATTTTTCTGAGTTTATGTCATTGTTGTTCGAAATTACGGGTGCTGATAGCAGTCGTTGTTCGTTAATTGTCCAGGCGAAAAATGAATACTTTCAACACTCTCGCCTCTTTCATCAGTTATTCCAAATCTCCAACGACAACGATTTACAATTTTTCATCCATCCCGATTCGGAGAACAATTGTGTGGAGGTTTTCATTGAAATAGTTGAAAATTCAAGTTTTGATTTGAACGAAGAGCCGTATTGGAATTTTGAAGTTGGTTCTTCGAGTTATACATGTCCAGATTTTCCCGATATTGTCTCAGTTACGGCAGGGTTCAGCAATGTTTCCCTGGAGATGCCTGCGGTTGGTGTTCCATTCAATAAGCCGGAATCCGTGTCAGAACCCGAGCCAGATTTCGTGCCTGAACCCGAGGAAGACGTTGATGTTAGTGATTCGGAAGCAGACGATGAGGATCAACTGTCCGAGTTATCCGATCATAACGAACCCGATCATAACGGTGAGTTTTAGGACAGAGCTAATCTTATGTTTTGTTGAGGTATGATTTTTCCAACTAAGAAACGTTTACAACGTGCCGTCGACGATTTTTCGATCAGGGTTGCCAGACACGAGTATAACGTCAACGAGAGCAGCAGTACACGTTGAAGTGTTCAATGTGATCACACGACTGATTGCCCTTGGAGACTGAGGGCATCCTTCAAGCCAAAAAAAGGTTACTGGTCTGTTACAAAATTTGAAGGACCGCACAATTGCTATATGACTGAGCTGGCGAGCACACACCGTACTCTCGAAATTTTATTGCTGATATGTTAGTTGGAACCGTTAAAATCGATCCGCAATTCCTACCCAAAAACGTCCAAAAACTCGTGAAAGATAAATACGGCTACGAAATCTCGTATATTCAACCTTGGCATGGTCTTAAAAGAGCGATGGAAAATGTTTACGGTACGTGGGAAGATTCTGTTACCAAAAATCTCAATATTTATGAAGGCATTGCAGCATTACAATCCAGGGACAATCGTGAGGTGGCTGCATCTGCAGACAGGAGACCTGGACATTCCAACTCAGGTATGTCTTTTGGGCTTTTAAACCGAGCATCAATGGCTTCAAACATTATCGAAAAGTTGTTTGTGTCGATGGTACGCGTTATACTCCAAATATATACACAAATTACTGATTGCGGCGTCGCTGGATGCCAACCAAAACGTCTTTCCCCTGGCGTTTGCCATTGTCATGCCAGAAAGTACACACTCATGGACTTGGTTCCTTAACCATTTGAACACGTGTGTTGGAGAATCAATCAGTGTGCCTTATTTTGGATCGTCACACAGGTTTTTTAGCTTATTAACTGTAATTTACTCGCTATTTTAGTAAAATCAGTTACTTTTAGTGGCGTATATGGTGTGTACAGGTCTTACGGGAGCAGTAGAAGCCACTAAATTCTTTCGTCCACCAAATGGAGTGCATCGCTTCTGTCTTCGTCATGTAAAAAAAGAAATTCAAGAATCAACAGTTGAAGGATCTATGCCATGGAGCCGGTACTGCGCCAACATTGGATAAATTCAGTTGCATTATGGCTCAGATTACGCAAATTAATGAACATGCGAAGCCTTGGCTAGAAAAGTAAACGTCGAGCAATGGACGCTCGCACGCCACGGCGGTTATCGATGTGGTGCCATGACGACTAATATTTCAGAAGGGCTCAACGGGGTATTAAAAGGTGCTCGAATGCTACCCGCAAGAGCAATCATCGATTTCACTTTTCATAGGTAAGCTCTAATCACGACCTTAGTTTTTTATTTTAATTTTGTTTTTATGACTTCTTTTATTTCTTAAAATTTACAGATGCGTACAATATTTTCGTGATCGCTTTCAAGAAGCATCGTCCCAATGGCGAATAATGAAACGCATTGGTCACGTTATGCAACGAGAATGTTTCAAAGTTGGACGGCAGAATCTTGGGATCACGTATTATACCGTTTTGATGTCCGACAACATACAACAGAAGTCATAACATCTGGAATTCATCAGCGCACGTATGTGGTAAGGATCAATGATCGAACATGCACGTGTGAAAATTGGAGCAGATATAACATCCCATGTTCTCACGCACAAGCGGCTTGTCGTCAATGGCAAATTCACTCCAGTAATTTAGTGCGCAGTATTACAATAAGGTGAAGTATTACAAGACATACGAAGGTACCTTTGAACCATTGCACGATGAACGCTACCTCCCGAAGATTGGACTCTTATTCATAACGAGGCTCGTCGAGAGAGAACTGGTCCCGGTAGATATTGTCGATCTCGGATCAGGAATGAGATGGACATGGGTGAAACCCGTGCTAGACAACTCGGACGGCGCTGAAAAATATACACTCGTAACAAGGAAAAAAATTATAAACGTAACAAGGAAAAAATTACAAACTTTATGAACGACCATACATCGCAGTATGTGGCGGGATCAGTAAAACTATACCGTCGACTATACTGGGCTCCATGGAGATACGATGAAGACCACGAACTGGCTGAAATGGCAGGATCCTCACATATGCCCATGCCTAAAACAAATCACATGTTTTAAATAAATTTTAAAAATAACAATAAAATTAATCAAAGTTTCTATATAATTACCTGCAACAGCCATAGGGTCCCCCTATATTAAGCTTTTTCGGCTCGCATGCCGAACAAAGCTCTCTGTATAGGAATGCCAGGACCGCACTACCCCAACTAAACATGGCCACCTCATCAATATCCTCCAACAGCTGAAGGTATGTCAACGATATGGTGCTCGCGCTACAATCGGGGAACATCACCGCACCAAAGAGCAGCATCGCATAACCCCTAGCTGAAAACTCAACCTCTTCCTCGTCACTATCATCCGAAATCGGATGGGCCGACAACCAACTCGCTAACGACTTCATCGAAAGCGATGACCCCTTAATTTTCTCAGCAGACGGCCTAAAACCTAGCAACGGCTCGCAGTCGTCCATCCACTGTGTGACCGTCCTCGGTTGGATCACACCGGAGACACAACTACCATCTATGGGCAAACCCCACAAAACTTCCTACGTCCTGTAGAGTAATGGTCGCCTCCCCGACAAAAAAATGAAACGTATGGATCTCTTTCCTCCAACGCTCTACCAATGCTGTAATCAAATGAAGCTCAACCCTCTGCGACATACAGCTGTAGACGCTGTATAGACCCATATCGTTTAACTTATCTAATAAGCGACCGTGTAGAATATTCGGTGCTTCTCTCGTACCCCACACAACAGTAAAACCTTACTACGGTGATTTGACTGCATCGTCAACACGGAATTATTAAAAGGTCCGTAAGAAGAATCCAAATCCATTCTACAGTAACAAACGAAATATAAATAAATCAATCATGATTAATATTGTAACAATATCGACGTTAAATCCAAACAAATCAAATATAAAAAATAGCATATAACGAGGCAGGGAGATGGCTCACCAAAAGTAATCCCGCGTAGATCGTCATGAGGGTCGACGCGGCGGGCAACTGACGGCGGCGGCGAGCGGACGTGTCGAGGCGGTGGCGGGTCGGGGGCGGCGGCGGCGAGTCGGGGGCGTGTCGAGACGTCGGCGGGAGGCTGCTGGCGGGACGACGGCGGGGCGGCGTCGGGTCAAGGCGAGCTGTGGCGGCAGCCGGGAGGCGGCGGATCAAGGAGGCGGGAAGCAGGCGTTGGCGGGTCGCGGGGCGGAGGCCGCAGGCGGCGTCGGGTCAAGGCGGCGGCGGCGAGCAGCGATGGAGAGCAGCAGGCGGGTGGCGGCAGCAAGAGGGTCGCGCGGGCAGCAGGCGGCGGGCAGCAGGCGGAGGAGGGTGCGAGCGGCGGAAGCAGGCAGCGGCAGCGCATGAGGTCGTCGTTTCGTCTTCTGCCTTGAAGCTTCGTTTCGTCGTCGTTATGTTTGGATCTAGGGTTTTAAACACCACATGTAACTCGTATAAACTCCATACGAGTTAGGCACGTCAGACGCGCCAGCTGAGCAAAATAACTCGTATTAATTTCGTACGAGTTATATAACTCGTATTAACTGCTTACGAGTTTCCCTATTTTATTAATGCTTTTGATATGATAATTATTTTGTTAATGCTTTATTTTTTATGTTTATTTATTAAAAATGCCTAATTAGGTTAGGTTGGTCTGCAGCGTAAGGCGTCGGCGGAGAACTAAAGTCAGTTGGTGTAAGAGGCACATCAAAATAGTTTCTAGTCGTTTTCACCCTAACAGTAGCAGTACTTTTTAACTGTTTCTATTTTTCGATAGAGCCCAGCTTTTTTTTTTCAGTTCAGTGATTGAACAGTGATCATAATGGAGTAATCAATCATCATCGTTAAGGTAAGATGCAGAGTGCGGACAAGAAAGTTTCCGTGCTAAACCAGTTCACAATAGCTTAATTGCATTTAAACACTTGTAAAAATATCATAATTATACATTTACTACAACACTAAATCATCAAGCATCAATCAATGTCTATACACAGATCAAAGAATCGAATACCCTATATTTTACATCTGAGATCAAAGACCCTTCCAAGCATCAAGAACTCGGTTGAAAACCTCGCCGACAAGGTCCCTATCGCCACACCTTACAAACGCATCAAGCTCATCTCTTACATCATAGATCTTCCCAAACCTCACCAAGTACCTCAAGCAAGAATCCTTCAGCTTAATCAACCCATAAAGATTCGCCCACTGCAATCTCTCAAGCACGTTTTCGGAGTCAATATCTTGAATCAAACTCTCATGGCAAGCTTCCTTCAAGTCAGAGACATCGTACTTGTCTGCAGCTCGGAGAAGGGCTAATCTGTGCGTTAAGAACGCCTCGCTCTGAACATTGCCGTAGATGTAGTTTAGGAAAGCCTGGCAAGATTCGAGGGACATGTCTGAAATGTTTACTGTCGATTGTTCCTTCTCTGTTAGGTCGTGTGAGAACATGGTCTGAAAAACAGGGGATCTTGAGGCGAGGACTGCGCGGTGAGCTCTCATTTGGCCGTTTGAGGCGTTTATTATGATGTCTGTGTGTATGCTTTGGAAGAGCATCCTACCTAGGGAGTTGATGGCGGTCTGGTTCGATTGTTGTCGGGTCCAGGGTTCGGCCCATATTGAAAGCGGGTCGGAGCCCTGTTTATTGCAGTGGATTTGTTACAGAGAGACGAGAAAGATTGAAGATAGTTGATGGATTGATTGGATGGTCCGTGGTTATCACTTACCGTTGGAGATGTGATCTTAAGATCGAGGAATTCGACGTCGATGATGAATTTTCCAGTTAAAGGGAGTTCAACAGCCCACACAAAATCTTCGCTTGTTTTGAGCTGTTTATCAGTAACTTCTGCGATTGCAAGAACAGAGCATATGAGCTGTAAGTAGGACTCGGAAACATCGAATGTAATGAATGATATTGAGAAAAGATTGGATTTTTTTCTTCCAAGAACATCACCTGGGTGAACGAAAGACTTTCGATCTAGCAAGGAGACGACTTTGATGATGAACGATGCAAGTGGGGGACTTTCTTTACTCGAGTTTGATATCTCTGGGAACAATCTGATGAACAAGGCCCTATTTTTCTCCACGGACAAACGCCTTTGCTTACCAAAGGACATACAGATGCAGTTAATTCAAGAATCCCACGTCATGAAGCTAAACTACTCGGAAAATTTCAGTGAAAGGTAAACGACGGAGCTGATGAGAAAACAGGGCACAGTTAATACCAGTTCCAACTTCCCATGGTGAACGGATCTGATTTTCTGTGAGTCCACGAAGCCAAGTTCTCTATCCTCCATTGTGCAAGGCGTGAAGTGGTTTCAACTCTATGAGAAGATTCACTCATCTTGGATACCACAAGCGCTGCGGCGATCTCATTGAAACAGTCGAGAAACCCTTCCAAGAACTGATCTCCGTGCTTTCCCAGCTTTGCTTTGAACCCTCTTCTTCATGTATCAGCTACCTCTCTCTGCTCTCTGTTCCTTAACAAATCTGAATATATTTTATGTTATATTGGAGTGGAAATTCTCGATTTCTGAGGGGGGCCCAGTGGAATCTGAACGTTTCTGTCACGCAAGGTTTATGTTTGGTCAGGACTTACGCCATTAGTGACGGATTAATGAAGCTTGAAATCTATGCTCTGTTTTTTTCTCTCTCTATTGCATCTTCAGTCTTCAAGAGAGAAAAAAGTCGCTTGAGAACGATATTTCGCCTTAGCAGTCACTTTAGATCCCTTAGCAACCGCAAAAAGGCTTTTATTGCATGAAATTGGTTGGTTGGTTGCTTTCCCAATCCGCACACAACTACCACCAAGTTGAATGGTATAGCAAAATACGTATGTGATGTACTCATGGATTGGAATCTTTATTGATAGCGTTGAAATATTTAACTCTTTTGTCTAGCTAGGCATGGTGGAAAGTTTCAATCAAGTTGCAAGAAAAGTATCTCTCGAGCGAGATTGGCCCACTTGGTGTCATCTTTTTTCTAAGGTGTTCCAATTTGACAAGCAACCCCACATTAGATATTTCAGATTAAAATCAAATATGGCAATTGGGCATTCATTTACATTAATTATGCTTACATCGTTTTTCAAAGCTATTTTTTGGCCCGCCTAACTGGACAAGGATAAAGGTGCTGATTCTACTTGTCAAAGGAGTTGGCTGAGGGTTGAATCTGATTTTGTTGGTGTTCCTTCGAATCTTTACTTATGTTCTAATTCGCGGCCAACTTCTGTCGTCTACATATTTTGCTGTGTAGGTTCTATCTATAGTAAAAATATGTTTAGTTATTTGGCGGATGGTTTCCTTCGTTTAGACATCCTCGTTAATGGGAGAAGAAACTTAGATCTTACCAACAACCATTACATGCATCTTCCCTGAGAAACCCTCCTTGCAATCATTGAATCCTTATTACCAGAAACTTCCATTAAATGAAATCTTGATAGCCATCAATCATACAAACAGAAGAAAAGGCGACATATCATCCTCAGCAATTTGTGGCATCTCAACCCTAATTCCAACAATCCTTTCATCGCCATCATGAGAAAAAAAATGAGATCGTCACGATGATCGGATACCTCAACGCCAGGGTCGTTCACGTCCATACGATCGGAGAATCTTGGCGATCGAAGCTCCTCGTCGTGTAAGAACAAAGAACATGCGTTATCCTCGTCAACGATGCTCGCAACTTCCCTCGAACCCGACCCCATAGCAGTCGACCCAAATCCCGCCCAGAACTTCGTAACCTCCATACACAGAGCAAAGCTAGGCACCACCTTATGCACCATAACGGTGACATGGGCCAAGACTCTCATCAGCCACTGCCTATACTTGACAGTCGACAGTGACCCTCAAGAAGGGAATTACTACACTTGCAAGATCGACCTCAAGACTTGGCAGTTTTAGGGCAAAAAGGGCCTAAAAACCTTCAAGGTGTTGGAAAACCGCGTCGACGTTTATTGGGACTTGAGGTCAGCGAAGTTCGCCGCGAGCCCAGAGCCAAACTCGGACTATTACGTGGCAGTTGCAACAGAAGGAGAAGTCGTTCTGCTCTTAGGCGATCAGAAGAAGGAAGCTTTTAGGAGGACAAAATGCAGGCCTTCCTTGGAAGATGCGTCATTGGTGCACAAGAAGGAGGTTGTCTTCGCCAAGAAGTGCTTCTGCACAAAGACAACGTTGGGTTACGACAGGAAAGAACATAGTATCATGATCGAGTCTGCGTTGACGGGTGCATACGGGCCCGAAATGTGGATAAGCGTGGATGGGATGGAGTCGATCAGAGTGCCTAATCTGCATTGGAGATTTAGGGGGAACGAAACCATCACGGTGGATAAATCGCTCGTTCAGGTTTTCTGGGACGTTCACGACTGGCTTTACGGCGGCGGGGGCGGCGATCGCTCGGGCGTTGGGATATTTCTGTTTAGGAGGGTCGAGGAGGAAGAGAATGGCTCGGGTTTCTGCGATGTTTGGATGGAAGAAAGTGTCGATTCTTGCGCTGCTGCGTTTTGCCATTTTCTCTATGCTTGTAGAACTGAATAATGAAAGGTTATTATTATCAAGGATTTGAAGTTCTAACCAAAGGTTCTGCGGATGCAATTAGGTCAGGGAAACCATCTATCAACATTTTAATCCCAATACAGAAACGAAAACGAAAAGATTTAGGGAATAAAAAGAAATCGGACATGCTGTTAATGTTGACTAGCTCAATGTTGACAATCATGTTGAGGCAATATTCCAGTCAATATTGTTGGCTGAGAATTGGTCAACCCTCAGTTTTATCTTTCATGCCCAAAACTTATTTAAATTAATTACGGGGTATTTTCTTAGTATTGTGCAGGTCTTGGATAAGAATGAGAATGGTTCAAACCGTGTGGAAACAGTGTGGATAAGCAATAGCGAAATTTGGAGTGGTGTACTAAAAATAGGAAGAGTAGAGCACAAGACAAGACTAAGTCTTTTGGGACTGTTTATGTTAACTTCCAACGGCCATACTCTAAAGAGTGGACGTTGAGGACAAAGTGGACGTGTGCAGTCTTTGAGAAGTCGAAGTATTTATATGAGACTTCATTTTTCCCGTCAAACCGATCATGAGATATCGAGCGAAGCGTACAAGAGTTTGAGCTATATTTTTCGAGAGTTCTTTTTTAGCCTAGTGTTTTCTGTTTTGCAAAAGTCTTCTTAGGACTTTCTAGTTTGGTGGATCGTTAGATTCCATTCTTTTCTAAGCTTGAGTTTTTACTATCGTTTGATAGTTGTTTTTGTAAATCCATCGTAATAGTGGAATTTCGCCATGAGGCACGTAGCAAGTTTATAACTTGTTGCACAAAATCTATATCTCGTGTCTTTACGTTTTCATCGCTGAGTTTTTCTAATTATTCCGTTGTGCGTTCAGTGTTTAGAGTAGTGTTCAGTCAACATTAGGTTTAACATATCAGTCACCAGTTTTACTACTTAGCGTTTACATCCATTTCGGGACCGCCCGGCTTCATATACAAACACAGAGACGAGCTAACTTGGTTCTCGCCGTTTATCGCGTAAAAGCAAATATTCACCAAATTGGTTTCTTCGCCAGTAGGGTTGCAAACGAATCGAATCGAGCCGAATACCACAATATTCTATTCGTATTCGTATGACAATCGAATCCGTATACGAATATTCGTATATTTAATCGAATCAGATTCTTATTCGTATTCGAAAATATTCGAATCGAATATTCGAATACTCAAAAATGGATTATATTTGAGTATTTATCCTTACATTTAATAAAAATATAAATATTATTATATTAAAATATACTATGAATTAAAGTATATTTTTAGAATATATATTGAATTGTAATAATATGTATTGGCACCCCTTTGAGGGTGAAAAAACCTTAGAAATTGTACAATTTCTTAAAATTTTGATCTCCATCAAGAATAATGTAAAGTTTTAATTTATTACATTTTATTCCATGAATGCGGCTATTCAAAGGGAATTATTTACACATAAATATTAAATTTGTAATTTATGGTGGAAGTTAATTCTACACTTTACCATTAGAAATACACAAAACTTCTAAATTTATAAATATTATTCTTTGATTTGTTTTGAAAAATCTTTTTCATACCATAATATTTCATATTAAAATTTATAAATATATAAAATTATTCGAATCGAATAGTTCGATTAATAATCGAATCGAATATTTTGATCCTATTCGTATTCGGATATTTCTCGAATAAAAAAAATATTCTTATTCGGATTCGTATTCTAAATATTCGAATTTGAATCTTAAAATATACGAATCGAATCGCGAATCGAACAAAAAAAGATCGATGTTTGCAACCCTATTGGGCGAGACTTTCATGTGAAAGTTGTGTCCACTCAGAGTTAAATATATACCCATAAAGGGATCCGCTCATTTCTTCAATGATAACTTTTTTAGTATTTCTTTATTGACAAATATATTGATGCATTTGTGTTCGCTTTAAAATAACTTCAAAAAAGGTTTCGTGGATAAATAAATTAATATAAAATTGCATTTATAATTGATCGGCCAACCTTTATTCCCATAACCTCATACGACATTTAAGTAGTTGTGACAAAAGTCTTCATGCCGTTCAACCTCCGTAACCGGAAATTATATGTACGTATTAAATATCATACTATTAAAGAGTAAATTTATTTATGGACTGTGGTGCTTGGGATACCTTTATCGTAATAAAATCGTTTCGTAGTTATCCTATATCAACAAAACTTCGATGGACCCCGCAAAGCATTAAAGCTCATTGACGAATCATCAATTTTAAGGAAAAAGAAAGGATACTCATTGCCCCAAAAAACCCATCACACAATTCAAAATTTATGTCCTTCAACTTATCCTATTATTATTATTATTATTATTATTATTATTATTATTATTATTATTATTATTGATGCCGTCGAAAAATGACCTACCGCGTAAGTGGACTGACGAGCCTCTTCCCGCCTTTACTTTACCGCGAATTCCGCCTGAGAATTGTAGAAACAGGGTAGGGTGGGGGGTCGTTTGCCCTCTTGCCTTAGTCAAGAGGGTGTTTCCGTTTTAAGGTATAGAGAGCAACGTAAAAATGAAGTGATAAAAATGGCTAAGTATGTAGTGAAAATGGTAGAGTGACGGTGTCGACGGATGGTGCACCCTAGGGGTGTCTAACGATATTTATAGCTTCCTAAAGCATACCTGATCACCGGCGGTTTCTCCCACCTTCGGCCGGTTACGCGCATATGGGGCTCGTGCATGGCCACGATCTCAAGTGGTTTCTTCTCACTCGGCCGGTTAGGCATACGTGGGGGTCGTGTGTGTCCACGATTCCTTAATTCTCGCTAGGCGTAGCAGTATACCTTGGGACCTTGCTCCTCGGACTTCTTTGCTCCTCGGGCTTCTTAGCCCGAGGAGCTCTCGCGCGGACGCCCTCGCGTTGCGTAGACTTCGGGTATACGGTCCTCGGGATATTTTTCCCGAGGACATCCTCGCGGCTGCCCTTACGGCGCACAAGGTCGGGGTATGCAGCTCCTCGGGATATTTTGCCCGATGACATCCTCGCGGCTGCCCTGACGGTGCGCGAGATCGGAGTAGGCAGCTCCTCGGGGTATTTCCTGAGGACCCCTCGCGACTATTCTCACGGCATGAGGATCGGCCTCTTGAAAGATTAACTCACATTTCTGCTCAGGGTATTTTGCCAAGGACGTACTTTCTGTCTGCCCTCCTAACGTGAACACTCGTGGTCGATGGTTCCTGGGGAAATTATCCAGAAGGGTCGGAGTCCTCTGCCCCTCGAGAATGTTTCTCGAGGACATCCCTGGCGAACCGCTTTCGTGGTTTAAAAGGTCGGGTCTTGCAGATCCTCGTGATGACGTCCCTCAAGTTGGATAATTTTGCGGGTTCGGTTCGTTGTAACTAACTTTTGAGTATTTTGCCTTGACCCGGAGAATCCGGGGGTAACAATAGTCCCCCTTGCGAATAGTCCAAAAGAGTTGTGAATTTTGGACGTTGAGTGGTCATGGAAAAATACTCGAAGTTAGTTTTGTTCTCCCCTTCCGAATGAACGAGTATTTCCTCCTGAATCCCTAGCCAGCGCGTCTATCAAATGCATAACTTCCCGACAACGGGTATGATGTCCCTACCAGAACGTGATCTCTAGACCAGAAGATGTTATCGCCCGACCGGAGGAGATGATTTCCTGCGCCAGATGGTATACTTTCCGGACCAGAGGAGATGATTTCCCGTGCCTAAAATATAGTTTCCAGAACAAACATATTCCCGACCAGAGGGTATAATTTCTGGACTGGAGGAGACGATTTCCTGTACATAAAACATAATTTCCCCAACAGAAAATATTCTCGACCAGAGGAAATAATTTCCGGGCCAGAGGAGATAATTTCCCGCAAATCAAATATAATTTCGCGAATCGCAGAAATTCCCGAACAGAGGATTTAATTTCCGGACCGGAAGGAGACGATTTCCTGTACATAAAGTATAATTTCCCTAACGGAAAATATTCTCGACCAGAGGAGATAATTTCCGACCAGAATAGGTAATTTCCAGACCAGAAATATTATACCAGACCAGAGGAGAAAATTTCAGACCAGATGAGAAAATAACAGATCAGAATAGGTAATTTTCGACCAGAGGAGATACTATCCAGATTAGAAATATAATTCCAGACCAGAGGAGATAATACCCAGACCAGAAATATGATTCCAGACCAGAGGAGATAGTACCCAGACCATGAACATCATTCCAGACCAGAGGAGATAGTACCCAGAACAGAAATATGATTCCAGACCAGAGGAGATAGTACCCAGACCAGAAATATGATGCCAGACTAGAGGAGATAGTACCCAGAACAGAAATATAATTCCAGACCAGGGGAGATAATGCCCGACCAGAGATATAAAACCAGACCAGAGACCCAAATTCCAGACCAGATGAGATAATATCCGACAAGAAAAGGTAATTTCCAGACCAAAAATATTATTCCAGACCAGTGGAGATAACTCCCAGACCATAGGCGCGAGTCCCAGATCAGCAGGCGTGATTCTATACCAGAGGCGCAACTTCAGACCAGAGGCGCAAATTCCCGACCAGTAGACGTGATTTCCTGACCAGGGGGCGTTTTCCAGATCAGAAGTATAATTTCTCGACCAGTGGGAGGTTTCCATACCCGAGGCGCGATTGTCATACCAGAGGCGCAAAGTCCATACCAGAGGCGTGAATTCCCGACCAGTAGACGTGATTTCCTGACCAGGGGGCGTTTTCCAGATCAGAAGTATAATTTCTCGACCAGTGGGAGGTTTCCAGACCCGAGGCGCGATTTTCATACCAGAGGCGCAAAGTCCAGTCCAGAGGCGCGAATCCCAGACCAGAAGACGTGATTTCCATCCAGAGGCGCGAATTCCAGACCACCAGACATGATTTCTATACCAGAAGACGTTATCGCTCGACCTGCTGCATGAATTCCCGATCAGCGGACGTAATTCCCAGGCTAGAGGCGTTATTTCACTGGCGATTTCTAGATCGGAAGACGTACATTCCAGACCAAAGGCGTTACTTCTGGCCAGATGCGCGCTTTCCAGATCAGAGGGCGTAAAGTCCAAAACAAAGGGTGTTATTACCCGGCAAGAGGCGCAATTTCTCATATCAGAGGTGTAATTTTTCAAACCAGGGGCCTTTTCCCAGCCAGATGCATGATCACCGGGCGTAAATTTCAGACCAGCGAACGTGACTTCAGAAGCACAATCTCCCGACAAGAGGGTGATCTCCCGCGCATAGAATATAATTTCCTGACCAAAAAATATTCTCGACCAGAGGGTATTTTTTAGACTAGAGGGGACGATTTCCCGCACATAGATGTAATTTCCAGAGGGTATTCCCAGCGTCGTTGTTTCCTGTTGGTAACGGTGTCACCGACAATGAAGCCGATCGAGCCGCTCCTCGCGTGGATTTCCTCGACTCCGCTTTTCGAACTTAAATTCCTCATGGCGACTTCTTCTCGAGCCGGTAGCATGGCCGCTTTCTTGTTTTTCTCCCGTAGATGCTTTTTTCTTCTTGTTTTCGTTTTTATCTCGCAAGCTATGTTATCGAAGTATACTATATTATAATTTTAACGCTACGTACCTCGTCATCACCTCGACCCTGCGCGGTGCATAATTTGCCCCGTTCGCCTTGTGTCTAAGGGCTACACCCTTTCTTCATGAGTCGCCTTCGTTCTCGGGAGATCCGTGCCTCGGGTGGGGAGCGTCCTCCCAAACCCGAGGATAGCCTCTGATGCCTCGCGAAGAGGGATTTTCAGCTTCACGTGGAGGGATTTTCAGCCTCTTAGAGAGGGATTTTAAGCCTCACTGGAGGGATTTTCAGCCTCTTAGAGAGGGATTTTCAGCCTCACGTGGAGGGATTTTCAGCCTCTTAGAGAGGGATTTTCAGCCTCACGGGGAGGGATTTTTAGCCTCTTAGAGAGGTGTTTCAGCCTCGCGAAAAGGGATTTTCAGCCTCCTGGGGAGGGATTTCAGCCTCTTAGAGAGGGAGTTTCAGCCTCGCGAAGAGGGATTTTCAGCCTCTTAGAGAGGGATTTCAGCCTCACGGAGAGGGATTTTTCAGCCTCGCGAGGAGGGATTTTCAGCCTCACGGAGAGGGATTGTCAGCCTCTTAGAGGGGGATTTCAGCCTCACGGAGAAGGATTTTCTTCTTCCTTGGCCAAGGTCTTCTTTTTTTCATCTCTTGGGCGATGTTCTCGGGGATTAATTTTCGTATAGCCCGAACGACCTTGTGCGGAAAAAGGAAATAACTTCATTAATAGTCCAATTACGTACAATGTTCGAGAAAGTAAGGATTCGATAAAAGCTGAATTGAACATAGATTTAATGAGGGTACTCCCCTCTACGGATGATATTTCTGCGACTTCTTCACATTCCGAGGTCGATCCAACTGCTTTCCATTGGCGTCCTCGATCACGTACAGAGTATCTCTTCCCTTCGGGTGAGGGGTGAGTGTTCTGGTCGGGCGTTCCACCCGCTTCCAGTGCCTGGGTATCGCGGTCCACCATCTTCCCCCACCAGTTTTGCTCGGGCCTCCGGGTTTGTGGCGACCAACTTTTCTAGTTCCCTATTTAGTTGAAAGCACTCTTCCGTGGTGTGGCCGTACTCATTATGGTATTCGCAGTAAGTATCCGAGGCGGGCTTCTTCGGATGATCGCTGATGTAGGGAGGCCTTCTGATAAAGTCGTGTTCATCGCATATCTCCAGTGCCCGCACCTTGTTCACCCGCCATCGGGGATGATTTGCTCGAGGCATCGTGGCGGTAGGTGCGGGAAAATCTTTTCCTCGAGGTAGAGACCTCCGCTCTTGATCTCTCGTGGGGCTCCTTCCTCGCTCCCTCGGTGGACTTTTGCGTTTCTTTTCTTCGGACTCGCGACTTCGAGCCTCTTCCACGCGGGCGTATTTTTCCACCCGCACTACCAGCTCCTCCACTGTGATCGGATATTTCTTTACCAGTGATATGAACAGATCCCCTTCCCTTAATCCGTGGTGAAAGGCCCCGATGAGCAACTCGGGTGCGGTATTAGGCACCTCCATCTTGACCTGATTGAATCGCCTAAGATAATCCCTCAGGCTTTCCTTCTCCGCCTGTCGTATGTTCAGCAGTTGTACAGCCGAAGAGGGACGCCCCCGACTACTGGAGAAATGCTTGAGGAAGTTGCTGGTGAGATCTTGGAAGCTCCGTATTTCTCCTGGGGGTAGCGAGGTAAACCATTGCTGAGCCCCCTTCGCTAAAGTAGTCACGAAGAGTCGGCACTTGACAGCATCCCCCAACTGGTACAACGCCGCGTTTCCTTCGAAGCTGGCTAAGTGATCCTCGGGGTGTCCGGTTCCGTCATATTTACCGATCTCGAAGGTACAAAAGTGGTCGGGTAAGGGCGCCGTGATCACTTCTGGGGAGAAAGGAGATTCTCGAGGAGGAAGCGGCGTCTCCTTCGGGTGTGCCCATTCCCGCAGTTTTCGGATCTCCTCCTTCAGGTTCTCCATTTCAGCCTCTTGTTGTTCGGCGCGTCTTCCCTAGTTAGCGCGTGCTCTCCTAGGTTCTGATGCCACGGTACGATTTTCGTCATCACGCTCTCTAGTTCCTGACTCGGCGTCGCGGTTCCCCTCTGGTGCGCGATGATTATTTCCACGATTTCTTTCAGCCGTCAGTATTCCTACGTCCGTTCCGATCCTCCTCATCTCTTGCATGATCGCAGCGAATAACCCAGCAGTATCGGCCGGATTCGGCTCGTCCACGTGGGGCGGTGCTTGATCATTTTTGACAACCACCATATTAAATTTCTACTAGAGAGAAACTAGAGTTTCCCACAGACGGCGCCAAATTGATGCCGTCGAAAAATGACCTACCGCGTAAGTGGACTGACGAGCCTCTTCCCGCCTTTACTTTGCCGCGAATTCCGCCTGAGAATTGTAGAAACAGGGTAGGGTGGGGGGTCGTTTGCCCTCTTGCCTTAGTCAAGAGGGTGTTTCCGTTTTAAGGTATAGAGAGCAACGTAAAAATGAAGTGATAAAAATGGCTAAGTATGTAGTGAAAATGGTAGAGTGACGGTGTCGACGGATGGCGCACCCTAGGGGTGTCTAACGATATTTATAGCTTCCTAAAGCATACCTGATCTCCGGCGGTTTCTCCCACCTTCGGCCGGTTACGCGCATATGGGGCTCGTGCATGGCCACGATCTCAAGTGGTTTCTTCTCACTCGGCCGGTTAGGCATACGTGGGGGTCGTGTGTGGCCACGATTCCTTAATTCTCGCTAGGCGTAGCAGTATACCTTGGGACCTTGCTCCTCGGACTTCTTTGCTCCTCGGGCTTCTTAGCCCGAGGAGCTCTCGCACGGACGCCCTCGCGTTGCGTAGACTTCGGGTATACGGTCCTCGGGATATTTTTCCCGAGGACATCCTCGCGGCTGCCCTTACGGCGCACAAGGTCGGGGTATGCAGCTCCTCGGGATATTTTGCCCGATGACATCCTCGCAGCTGCCCTGACGGTGTGCGAGATCGGAGTAGGCAGCTCCTCGGGGTATTTCCTGAGGACCCATCGCGACTATTCTCACGGCATGAGGATCGGCCTCTTGAAAGATTAACTCACATTTCTGCTCAGGGTATTTTGCCAAGGACGTACTTTCTGTCTGCCCTCCTAACGTGAACACTCGTGGTCGATGGTTCCTGGGGAAATTATCCAGAAGGGTCGGAGTCCTCTGCCCCTCGAGAATGTTTCTCGAGGACATCCCTGGCTAACCGCTTTCGTGGTTTAAAAGGTCGGGTCTTGCGGGTCCTCGTGATGACGTCCCTCAAGTTGGATAATTTTGCGGGTTCGGTTCGTTGTAACTAACTTTTGAGTATTTTGCCTTGACCCGGAGAATCCGGGGGTAACAATTATTATAGAAAAAATTTCGAAAATAATATTATGTTTTTTGTGCGAATGATTTGGGGTTTCTTGGATTTTGACTTCTTGATCTTGATTGTCCTTGTACATATATATATCTACCTTCGTTGAAACCCTTTCTCAACAAACCGCAAAATACGTTATTATTAAAAATATTATGTTTATGATGCATGTATCATTGCATGAGTCTATGATACTTTGATTACGAGGAGAGAAAGCAATATTACCTAAAAAAGTTGGCTTTCTTATTCATTTCCTTATACTAAACGCAAAAGCGATGTAATAAGGGACGTCAATGTTTCAGGCCCCTGCGTGAATTTTTGTTAGGTTTCAGGCCCTATTCATATAAAACATAATTTTAAGGACCTACTTTTCATAAAATTCAAAATAAAAGGACATAAACAGTGATTTGACGAAAATGCCATTGAATGTGTTATATAAATAGGTACTCCCTCCGTCCCGTTATCTTTATCACGTATATTGGTGGGCACGCAAATTAAGGTGGCATTATTATAATAATCTAGTGTAATGAGAAGGTAAAAAAGTGTATATTTTGACACGTCTTTTAAGAATATTTAATATTATTATATTGATTGTTTGTTATAATTTTTTACCCAAAAAGGAAATGTGATAAAGTTAGTGGGACGCCCGAAATGGAAAAATGTGATAAAATTAGCGGGACGGAGGGAGTATTATCTTTTGGTATTCATTTTAGACGATGTGGTACGAAAAAGGAGTAAAGTGGTATAATTACCATTTAATCGTTAACCAAACTGGTATTAAAAAGGAGTAAAGTGGTATAATTACCATATGAATTGTTAATCAAATGCTACGAGATATTGATAATTCTCATGTGGTATTTATTTCAAATGATCCGGTACCAGAAAAGCGTAAAGTGGTATCAGAAAGGCGTAGTGGTATAATTACAATATGAATTGTTAATCAACAAGTACGAGATATTAATTATTCTCATGTGAGATTTATTTCAAATGATTCGGCACCAGAAAAGCGTAAGTGGTATAATTACCATATGAATTGTTAATCAATAGGTACGAGATATTAATTATTCTCATGTGTTATTTATTTCAAATGATCTGGTACCAGGAAGCGTAAAGTGGTATAATTACCATATGAATTGTTAATCAACAGGTACGATATATTAGTTATTCTCATCTGGTATTTATTTCAAGTGATCCGGTACCAGGAAGCGTAAAGTGGTATAATTACCATATGCATCGTTACTCAGTTGGCACGACATATTGTTCATTCTCATGTGGTATTTATTTCAAATAATTCGGTATCAGAAAGGCGTAAAGTGGTATAATTACCATAATCAACTGGTACGAGATATTACTTATTCTCATGTGGTATTTATTTCAAATAATTCGGTATCAGAAAGACGTAAAGTGGTATATTTATCATAATCAACTGGTACGAGATATTACTTATTCTCATGTGGTATTTATTTTAGATGATTCGGTACCATAAAGGCGTAAAGTGGTATAATTACCATAATAGCGTTACCAAAAACTGGTACGAAAGATTACTTATTCTCATTTGGCATTAGTTTTAGAAGATGTGGTACTAGAATGTAGTAAAGTGGTACATTTGGTATTTAATATTAGCAGATGTCGTACTAGAAAGGAGTAAAGCGGTATAATTATCGTAAGAAGCGTTAACCAAATTGGAATAATAAGATATACCAAAATAATGTGGTATCAGTTTGCGATGAAGTGGTACCGAATAAACATGTCAGTGTTTTGAATAATGTGGTACCAGTTTGCGATGAAGTGGTACCGAATAAACATGTCAGTATTTTGGGCGGGAAAGCTGAATTAACAAGGGTAAAAAAGTCTTTTAGCAGCATTTAGGGCCTGAACTCTAACGAAACTTACATTGAGTCCTTCACTTTAACTCAAACATTAATGGAGCCTGAATTCTAACCGAAATTGCTAAAGGGGACTGAAATTTAAATAGCCCATATAATAAAGGTTAACCCGGAAACCAAACATCTCATTATCGGCCCTTGTCATTTGTCACCATCATCATCATTATATAATTATGGAATACACAAATTACATAAATATAATAATATTATTATTTTTGTTGTCGTGTGGTTTCATAATGTGGAGGAGCCGAGATCCCTAGAGGAGAGCTACAGTTTGGCTTTTTGACGTAATTTCACAGAAGGGGTACGTTAAAAAGGACAACTTGCATCAAATGCAAGTACGACATGGTCTGCCATAAATCATATATTGTAATAAAGTATATAAAAAGTAACGTTCGGAACATTGATTCAACTTGATCAATTGGATCATGTATGGAAGATAAGTATATAAAAGCTTTTGTAAACTGTAGGGTAGGTATAGCATTTGACAAAAGATTCATATTTTGGATGTAATTCTTGAATATTTCAATGTTTAATACCACCCCTTTCTATTGCTCTTGAAATTCACTCATAAGATTATACGTGCAAAACTTTTTTTGGTGGTGAGAGAGAACTTGATGCCTCTTTGATCACAGAGTTGTGGTGCCATTTTTTTTGAACTGTAATCACATTCACACATTAGTGTACCTTTAATCTGATCATTTTTCTTTCTCACCCATTTATTTATGTTCTCCTCTAATCTCATTCACTGTCTTGTTTTTTCTACCTAATGATGGTACGTACTATACTAGCCTCTCCTTAGACACGCTTTAGGCCCATGTCTTGCAAGCTGACAGAGCTTTGATCTTGCAAGGTTGATTGATAAGGTGCGAAGCAAATGATATATTTCTATCTACTTGATCTAGCTAGAAGAGTCCGCATCTGGGTTTTTTATTTATTTATTTTTTGTGGTTTTTTTGCTTTCCTTTTCGTTTATATGTATGGGGATGTTTACTGAGGATTAGTTCGAGTCTCTTAAGATTTTCCTCTTCGCTTTCCTGAGATATATGGAAGTCTTTTTTCTTCTAAGATTTCACGTTGAAGTTATCCTTTTACTGTTCAAGAAACGTCCTGAAACTCATTCTCTCCTTGATTTTTAAGGTATAAGTCCAACCAGGCTGGTTCTTTGCATTGTTTAGTGTGAATGCAGCTCAAGTTTTGATCTTTTTTCAAACCCAAAAGCAAAAAGTATGAGTCTTCGTCGTTTTATTTAATTGTTTTTGGATTTACGTCTCTCGGACCGACTAAAGATTTGATTTTGGGTCTTGGTTTTGTTCCTTTCTCAAGCGATGACTTTGAACTTCATGTTCGTGTTCTTCCATAAATTAAGGTTTCTGATAATCTTCTTACTGGATTCATATCATGAATCATTCTAATGTAGCCTTACATGACGATGACCATGTTCTTGGTATTAAGATTGACGAAGCTTGATCACATGTTTCCCACCTCGAAAAGCTTCCGTTTACTCACTTACCTTGTCTTTGCTTGCGCACATAAAATAACGTCTAATAGGGTTTGTTCGTCTCAATAACTTCATCTTTTTTATTATTTCCTTGCTAAAGCATACTCTCGAATGAATCTGTCCGCTCATTTTACGTCTCTCTAATAAAAGATTACTCATCTCTTCTTTATCTAATTTTTTTGCAGCTTTTTGGTTGAAAGGATGATAGTTTTGATTTGGAGCTTGACCAGTGAATTGCGGTGAGTTAGACCAAAGTGAAAAGGAGGTCACTGTTAAGCTGAAAGCTAAGCATAAGAAAAGGAAGTTAAGTATATCAGCAGATGTTATCCACTGAAAATCCTCCTCCATCTACAGATCCCTCGTGTTCTTGTTCTTCCCAGCTAATCAAAACAGTAATCTCTGAGAAGGCTTCTCATGAAGATAATCAGCCGTTAAAGCTTAAGTTACAACTGTCGGATTCAGGCGTTTTATGATCAGCAAGGCAATAAACAACTTTCAAACTTGTGCATAAGGTAATGACTTCCTTGGTCATGTTTGTCTCCTTTTTCTCAGGCACGTGATGCCCACTTTCACCCATGTCATGTGTTTGGGTCTTTTTTTTTTTTCCTTGGTTGGCCAGATTCAAAGTACCAACCGAGTTTATTGGTTTGATTTACCCCTTAAGCAAAGGGTTTTCCTTCATGAACTTATTTCTCCTCTGCTTATTTTGAAGCTTTATCGGCTCTGCTCTGAGTTTCTTCTTTATTCCGTTAAAGGATACTTTTGCTCATTACCTCTTTGTGCTTTAGGCGACCATGTTTGGAAATTCAGTCATATGAAGTTTTATCTTTTCTTGTAGGGACTACGTCCTCGGCACACGTGGCAAAGATATCAAGAATCACTGGCCATTCTCTTCTCTTCCAAAAAGCTGCAGTTTATTCTCAAGCATGGAGTAAAGGTGTTTTGCCACCATTTGAAGCTCTGACTGTGTGAAGACTGTTTCTAATATCCCAGCTGATATTATCGTTGAAGATTCTAACACCAATCCCACAATTCTAAGATAACTTCTTGTTTGAGCAAAAAATCCCTTCTCTGTTTCCCCGAGCAAACATCGTCGAAAGCTAGCTTCTTGATCTTGGAACTAAAAAGTCCATCAGATTTGAAGAGGATAAAAATATCTGTCACGACGAGCCAATCTTATTCGGGTAATAAAACGCGCGGTTTTCTAGTGAAGCTGAGCAACCTTTCTGTGTACAAAAGTCAGCCAAGGACGCCATGAGAACTCATGTTGTGGCTGATACGACTATGTCTTCGAAAGTATGCCCAGTTTGCAAAACCTTTTCATCTTCTTCTAACACCACATTGAACGCACATATAGATCATTGTCTTTCTTTGGGACCTATGAGGAAAGGTATGGCTGATTCCAAAGTGATCAAGCATCGAACAAAGCCAGGAAAGACTAGATTGATGGTGGATGTATACGTCAAGGCGCTACACTGTACGCTCGAAGATCTTGATAGAAGAAATGGGACGAACTGGGCTTCTGCTCATCGTTTGGAGGCAGATTTGAGCGCTCGAGACAAGGATGATGATGGTGATAAAAGGAATGGCCTGTCTTCGGTGTATGTTGATTCAACTGGCACAAAGGGTAGGATTTTGTCAAAGTTTAGCAATCTTCCATTGAGTGGTAGTTCTGCAGATGGCTGCAGTACGATGATCGAGGGGAAGAAGGAGAAGGACAATCTGGGGCATAAAAATCGTCGCATGAAGAACTTGAGAGTTAAGGCTGGTCTATGGCAGGCAAGAGATTCGCTAGGTAAGGGAAATATCGAGCTGTGTTTGCCTTCATCTGCCCAAAACCGAAAAAGGAGGGCGAACTCGTCATTCACGGAGCAGCCACGTTCGAGAACGATGACAAAGGAAATAAACGATGGTAGTAAGAGAAGTGATGATCATCTTACGCACCCAACTGATCATAAAGACAGGGACAAAGAATACTCATCAGCACTCAAGTGCCTTAAAGATCACCGAAACGATACTGAAGCTCGTCTATCTTCCTATAATGGTTGCAAGGATATGAGAAATCGGCCATCTGCCAACCATCATCAGAGTAAAAGAATGGGGACAAAGCGCTCGTTCTCGAGGAAGCGTAAGCTCTGCTACGTAAGCTCAGATTCAGAAGATGAGGCCATTGCGTTCCAGCCTGAAGATGGTAGAAAAGATGACCCTTTTCCAATTTCTACTACTGAATGTGTTTCCCAGCATAATGTCAAAAAACGGATTGATTTAGTCGCTGAGGCCGAGCTACCTTTGCGAGGCGGGCAAGAAAGTACTATTCTTATGGAAAGCGACTGCAATCTTGCGATTTCAAAGAGTAATAATAGTAATTCCTTGGTTGAAATTGCTGCTTCTGACGAATGGCATGGTGGAAGAAATTACAGCTACTGCGCGGATATGGATCGTATACTACCCATACCCGGCCCGCCCGGTTCGTTCTTACCGAGCCCTGGGCGCATGGACGAACTTATTCAGGGAGGAATATCGTCTTCTCTAACCACATGTTGGTTACCTTATTCGTCCGAAAACGAATGTGAAGTGGCTGCTGCTGGCAAAATGGATTCGTCGTCTGATTCTCCCATTTCTGCGACCAATTCGATTGTGTCGAACTTCATTGCTGATGGCTCGACCTCGGCTTCTTTTACGGACATGTCGGTGCGTCCCAACCACGTTGTTATTCGACTGATGGGAAAGGACTTGATAATAGTCGTGAACGAAGAAGATGAGAGTTTTTCGCCTCAGAAAAAGGCACACGGCGGTGATTTCTGAGGCGAATATTCGTCATGGCAGCGCTTTCCCTTCGCGCAAATCTTTAAGCCGAACATCACATCAAAAATGATTTCAGAATGTCTGATGGTTTGTTTCTCTGAAGCTTCTCTTACTACATAGAGTGAGCTCTCTGTAGCTGGGGAATAGATTCGATTCATTGTTCACCGGCATGAAGTTGGATGGAGAAGGAGAAGATGATGCAACAAAGATCCATATGGATGGTGGTTTACTTAGTTGAGAGTTTGTTGTAAAGTTTATTATAAAGTTTATTACAGAAGCAAGCGAGTCGTAGTAGTAGTAGTAGGTTTTAGAAAAGCTTTGGGGCTTCACTGTACAATATACTAGTTTACTTCCAAGCAAGACGAAGACAAGTTTCTTGGATTGCAGGAATTATGTAAAACTAGAAAGATTTCATATATCACTTTTTTCTGTGATGTAATATAATAATGAAGTCTGTCGTATTGAATGGATGTAAAAATACTAAGTTGTAAAACTGATGTTGGATGAAATGTTGGGTGAACACTCTCTTACACTCAAAGCGCACAGCGAAATAAATGATTACTTAGTGACGAAATGAAACGAAACGAACACGAGATGTAATTTTGTGCAGCAAATAAAAATACTTGCTGCGTGCCTCAAGGCGCAAACTCCGCTATAAAGATGGATTACAAACCAACTATCAAAAAGGAGTAAAATCAAACCTAGCAAAAACTACGAATCAGTCTGGTATGTTCTGGGAGCTAACCCACCGTATGCGGTCATGAATGGTTTCCTTCAGAAAGTGTGGCAACAGTCTGGTATGCAGAAAATGATGCAAGTAAAGCAAGGGTTATTCCTGGTGAAATTTAATACAGTTGAACAGAGAGACTTGATCTTAGAGGGGTCAATACTGCATTTTGATCGAAAACCAGTTATCTTAAACCCATGGTCAATTGATACGGAGTTTAAGAAGATATCAGTCAAGAAGGTACCTATATGGATAAGATTTCCGCAACTCGATCTGAAATATTGGGGTGATATGACTCTGAGCAGATTAGCGAGCCTACTTGGGACACCTATTATGGCTGACAAACTTACAGAGAAAAGAGAAAGAATTCAATTTGCAAGAATTTTGGTGGAAGTTGATCTGGACAAGGAGCTACCAGAATCAATTTTTTTCATGAATGAAAACAAGATGTTGGTGGAACAAGCTGTAACTTACGAATGGAAACCTACTAAGTGTCTGCACTGCCTCAGCTATGGGCACTCTCAGGAGGTTTGCAAGAAGAAGGAAGGAGCGAAACCTAAGCAGACACAAGAGATTGATAACCACATATGGAGAGAACGCAATAGAAGAGTCCACGCGGAGCTGCCATACACCAAGACGCAGCCATTACTCATTGGAAGGAATGCTGCAAATGAAGTCAAATGGAGGCTACGGGGATTGGGCATCAAAGCAAGATCATCTCAAGACAAGTTGTTTCTTAGTAGACTGGAATACGAGTTAGTTTAGCTGTGAGATGCATACGGAATGAAGGACAGCTGTATTGTAAAAAACCTTGATGTGGTAAGGAATTTTTTTCATACCAAAAAAAAAAAAAAACTACGAATCAAATGATTCTGTAAATTACGTCTTTCGACCTTTGGAAAAATAGGCTAAAAGCAAACTCTCGTGAAAAGTAGTACTCGCTCAAACTCGCTCGTAAAATCTCGTTCCCGTTCGTTGTTGCCAAACGGTAAAGCCATTCGCTATATATATGTCTTAGGAATTCTTCAACGACTTGGTACAGCCCAATAACTTCCACAACGTCCTCTAAGTGATTGTGACCGTTGGGAGTTAGTTTGGATCAGCTAGAATGACTTAGTCTTGACTTGAGCTCCAAACATCCTATAAGAAAGCTCCACTCCTAAGCTTGCTCCAACTTATCCACACGCAATTCACACGTTATTGACTCATTTAGCTCTTATCCAAGTCCTGTAAATCACTAAAAATAGCCAAAAACCGATTTAAACAAGTTTTGGGTATTAAAGATAAAACTGAGATGAAACATTTTCGGCCAACAAATGTTGACTAGAATGTTCCCCCAACATTGCCAACGTCGATGTCTCAACATTAACAAATAATATTCACGAAAATAAGCGGTATTAATTAGCTACTAAGCAGCTAAACAAAGAGTGCAAAATTCTCACACAAGACAACCTTAAAACGAACAGATCAAGATATGATTAGTCTAGTGTTTATCTGCAATGCAACTCTCCTCTTGTTTATCGCGACTTTCGCTGTATTCGTTTTACCAAGACCGTCTATTAATTCTGCAAGAATATTCATTCCCAGCGTTCTTCTTCGCCATCATTCAGCTCAATATCTTTTTCGAATCTCATCTGCTGAGATTCGATCAATCTTTCAATGCACTTCCAATAATCTCGCCAAAACTTCTCCTCGACATCAATTGCAAGAGTCTCAGCTGCTCCGTTTAGCCCTTCAACGTCTGATGATCGCCTGAGAATTAGGGCATTAGAACCTCTCCTAACAGTAACCTTCCACCCCAACCCCATTATTGCTTTAAATCCAAGTCATAGTCATTCACGATTAGACAGCTTTGTCTAAACTCAATGGAAGGACGTCAACTCACATTTTCTTCGGAAAACGCTTATCCATTCAATTCATCAACAGTGATTTAGATTTTCAATCTCTATATATCACAAGTGGGATCCGTGGCGCAATGGTAGCGCGTCTGACTCCAGATCAGAAGGTTGCGTGTTCGATTCACGTCGGGTTCAAAATCCCCGAAAAAAATATATGCGGATTCAAATTTTTTTGTTCAAAGTATCAATAACCGAATCTCAAATGGGCCGTTAAATGGGTTCTTAGAACCCTAGTCAATGGATAAATTTTTCTATGCTCTGAGGCCCAATAATACTAAATGGGCCAATGTTTTCCAAATTAAATGTTCATTACCAACGGGCTCTTTAAAGCCCATAAGGAGATGGTACATACATGCCTACTAAATGTATATGGGCTGCGATGCGATGTTGGACAAGTTTATTAATTATTCATAAAAATTTTGATATTTTAGGCAACGAAGTTTACCGGCTCATAATAATAAATATGCAATATTTTATTTACATTCATGAGCCTCCCCTTATGAATTTTACATTTTTTTATAATGTTTTGCCTATGGACAGTAAGGTGGAAAACATGCAGCTGTGGAAAAATGCAGCATTGTAAGGTTTTCTCTACCATACTAGCCCACCCGCCCGCCCGCACAAGAATCTCAAAGCGTCCAAGAGTTCATTCCTAAGCAATCTCAATCACCCAATTTTAGCAGAAGAATCTCCGCCGCTGCATAAACGATTGCATTGAGATAGGTTTGACGAAAATCTTCGAAACGATAACTAGTTAGCCATAGCGACTTACGCGAAATTCAGATTCTCGAATATTTTCTAGTAGCTGGGTAATCTCATGCTGCTTTGCTACAGTAGAATGCAATGCCTGTACTAAACATAAACGGAGTGTTCTACTATAACATTATCGAGACAAGCATGTTACTTTATGGGTGATAAAAATGATCGAAGAAGGTACCTTTTTCGTCTTTTCGAGGTCGAACTCGACGGACTTAATCCTCTCAAGAGATCCGTGGAGTAACTGCTCTTTCTCTAATGGAATCTCAGCACTTCTCTTGCCGAGTTCTTCCAAGACGTTCTCCAACCTTTGGATGCGTTCAACATATGGAAGGGGTACCCTATTCCCTTCAGTAGCAGCAGTTTCGGGACCTAGAGGTGAATTGCTGTCTGATTCGTTCTCTAGTGCATGAGATGGGTAAACATTGGTATGCCTCCTCCAATATCCAGAAGGTAAAAGCTTGCATATAGCATATGCTATCGTTTTTGCAATATAACAGAAACTTCCCTTGATAACTCTTTCCTGGAGGGCAATCAACCAACGTTGAGCCTGTGTACCTGAAGGGGACGGGAATATCTAATCATTGAGAATATTCAGTTTAATACGTTCAACAACATAAAACTGCAGTTATAATAAGGTACAAACCATCTAAACTTGAGCCACTGCTTTCCACTGCTTGCTCGTCATCTTCAAAATCATTATTTTCTGCACTGAAGTTGTCTTGACAATTGTAGTATGCACAATGGTCAGGAGCATTGGCCTGGAAAAAAAAAACAGTTATCACAGCGAATGTTTGAAATCATAGTCAGGGTCGTGCAGTACTGCCCACGAATATGAATTATCGCAAATGTGTTCCGAATACGTTTGAGCTTATAGTAGGTGTCGTCCATTTGCTATGGCAGGCATATCTAAAAACAGATGTGGAACTTGTTACACATACCTCATCATTTAGTTGTGAAATCCTTTCACAATGTTGTTCTGTTGGAGAGCAAGGCCCATCTGCATCATACCCTGATTTAGGTACAGATGTAATACCGTATCTCCCCTGTCATTTGATGCATTAAAAACATTACTGTTGATAATCACAGTGGAGTAACATATTTTTACTTACTATTGTTAGTGATGAGAGTTGAGTATGTTGATCAACTTTATAATGGTCATTGGGATTTATGGAGCGCCGTCTCAGGAGAGTTCCATCCATACTATAGACAAGCTATGGATATACAGACAAAAAGTTACCATCTAGCAAGTTAACATTTTTTACTGATGTCAGCAAATTCAACACATCATTTAACATAAGTACCTTCATTATTTCATGATCATTCCACGGGCCCTTATGAGATCTCAAACAACCCCCTCAACATTACATGAGCATGCTCCGCCCAAAAAGTCAGGCAATTGACTGTAAAATATGAAAGGCTGGTTAGACGGTCCTCAGTAAAAAGTACAACTATTGATGATTCCGAAGGAAGACAAACCTTGGATCAATGGCTTCGTGAAGTTTACCCAATGATTTGGGGTCTAAAACCTGCAAAGCATACAAAGTAACAGTTGAACCTGAATGAACATAACACAGAGAGTATGAAGGGAAATATTCATTACATGAACTTTGGCTATAGTCTTCGGATCCATGAACTTCTGTGCAGCAGGCCAAAGCACTTTTTTGAATGCAGTGCCAGCATTCACAATGTACATGCGATGAAGTGTCTGAATATAGTAGGAATAGAACAAACAAGGGTGTTTATATGAAATGTGGAGCAAAAAATACATGTATTTGGAGGAGGTTAGACTAAAAGGGCACCTCAGGGTAGTAACTACAGTCGACCTTTGCCATGGCAGCTACAAGACTAGTGGCAGTTATTGTAAAATTCTTGACCCCCTGCAACAACTCAGATCATAAGTATGAGGATTGCGAGCGATTTCTTGTCTTCGCAGGGAGCACTATTGTTCTTTTCCCCGTACACATGACAAAAAATAATGTGAGTCATCATGATAAAATAGCATTAATTCATAATTATCACAAAATAGATGAACTGACCAGGCCCTGTACATCCAAAACTGTGGTGGTTGAACAAATGCGTTTATTCGCGGCAATGGAACAGGCTGGAAACTTCTCATGCAGAGTTCGTTCGAACTCTTGAACATGATATTTCAAGTATCGTTCGATAGTAGTGGCAGTCATCAGCTTACTCGGATGAGCCATCCCAAGCCTTTCAATGTAAACAGGTTTTCCTTCTCTATCAACTCCATGATATCCTTGAGGATAATACTGCAATACTTCTTCCAGTTCCTCAAATGTGAAGTCCTGAATCAAAAAGGGGTTACTCTCTCAGATCTTTACCCATTGTAGATAGATAGATAGCTAGAGAGAGAGAGAGAGAGAGAGAGAGAGAGAGAGAGAGAGAGAGAGAAGAAACATAAAATGAATATAAATCCCAACGGGACTGTATAATTACATTTCCAGTACCTCCAAAATTGTGTCTGCTCCATAATCCTTCCTCCAGTTTAGCATATCTTCCCACATCCCAATAGCCTCATCAACGTGGAAGTCTCTTGCTTTCAAAAATCTATTCAACCACAAAACGTTGAGAAAAAAATGTAATTGCCATACCACCTGAATGGTGAGTAAACCTTTCATTCATCAAAGAATTACGAAAAAGGCTGACCTCAACAAAGTATGGTAATCATCATGCCTAGCTGGCAGTAAGTTGTTGTCACATAGTTTTTGCCGCAGTTCAGTGACGGCAAGCTCCTCCTTTTCATCGTGCACATCCATAATGGAAATACAAGGGACTCTGAAATCAACCTTCTTCTTCCCTCTTTTTTTCACAGAATGTGTGAGCTTGTTTGAGGCATCTAAAGCCTTCTTTCTCAAACTTCCAATTCTGGATCTCCTTCTTTCATCTTCTGAGTTTTCATAATCTGATTTCCTCACCTTTGCTTCATCATGGACCTCCATTCCTTCTATCTGACCTACCATAGCATGCAACAATAATGCAGGAGTCTAATCATCACAAAAATGAATAATCACAGGGATTCTTCACAAAAGTTTATGCCGCTATATAAGCTACACAGCTCAGGTCTTTACCGGAAAAAGAAGGAAGGGGCTAAGCAACAAAAAGTTGATTGTAAAAGTTCAGGTACGTGTTTCTTGACTAGATCACCTTATGCTGAACTGCATGAGATAAAGAAATATACAGTCAGCACCATCTTGCTTTACATTGCGCCTATGATGTCATACGATTTTACCATGAAGAAGCATAATTATATTCACACCAAAAAATTTCAGGTTATGCTTCTAGAAAGTAAATCAATCAAATCAAAGAGCTTGAAAGAATCACGCATCCGCATGAAAAAATGTCAAAATATTCTTAAGGTCTCACCAATATGACAGATCAGATGTACCTAATGGAACTTTGCAAACGAGACTTTAGCAAACCTCCCTCTATACTCGATCAATCAAAACAATTACTCATCTCGATAAAATAAAAAATAATCCCATCCATCCACACAATCAATAACAGCTAATCTTCAATTCAGATCTCAGCTGGCATTTCATCTCCAAAAAGCAGAAAATGAATATACCACGCACCAAAGGAACAGAAAAAGCTGCCCTCGCGTCAATACACCATACAGTAAGGAGCTCCACGATCATCAACGGATATCATAGGAGAAAGGAGAACGAGTCTTACATAAGCCCCAGGTTACGCACGAGCTAAATCGCTATCGTGATCGCCATCCAATAGCCGAAAAAATATGCGTTTGTCTGAATACAATCTCACGAAAAGCAAAACAATTTCCTTTCTTCACGAGAAAACTCCGGCAACGTAGATCGAGCTGAAAACGAAAGATCCGATTAATACACGACACAACCAAGAAATGTACGTATGTATGTATGAACGGATGAACCCTCTTTTTTTCTCTCTACAACACTCAACCGAACATTATGAAGTTTTCATCGTCTCTTTTGCCCTTCACTTGTTTTGTCACCCCATCTGTCCCTTTTACTCTCTCTCCTACGTGTCCACTTCTCTTTTTCCTATTCTAGTATATTTTTTTCCTTTTCTTTGTAACGTATAAACTATGATTCTAATAATCTCATTAAGCATCATTGAAGCGTTTAAAAAAGATGGCAAATTGTCAGTTATAGTAAGATATTTGACATCCATTTATTTATACAAAGAAATGTGTCAATTGTATGAAGAAAGGCCCCATATTTTAATAATATTTGAAAGACGCCACCATATTATCGCTATGTAGTTATGTCTTTCTGTGGACAAGTGCTGGGTGTTTCCATGGTTCACATTTAATGGTGTAGTGATGAGAGCACATTTATGATGGATCACACACAAACAACATTGGAAAAGAATAGTAAAACTCCCATATTTATTATTCATTTGTTTGGTAAAGAATCAAAAGGGCTGACGAAGTTGATGGCGACAAATAAAAGGGAAAGTCAGCCATAGCACTTCACAAAGACAAGCGTAGATAGATTATATTGGATTTGTTATCGAAAGCATCGTAAAAAAAGCTGTGAACAAATTCAAGTCTTTGAATTATTTTATTTAGATTGCGTGTGGCCCTAGGGGTGAGCAAAAATATCCGGAAATCGGATTTCGATCCGGTATCCGGTTTTCAAAACCCAAAAAACGGATATCTGATTTTGAAAACCGAATCAGATATATGATCCGATTATTTTAAATAAACCGGACCTGATACGGATAGTGGTTTGTCTAAAATTCGGATATCCGGTATCCGGTTTAGTATTTAAAAAAAATAAAAAATAATAAAAAGTCCAAAAAGAAAAATGAAGGTCCAAAAAGGAAAAAGAAATCATCAAGCAGAATATTTAAATTTATATTATTGTCTTATTGCAAAAAACTTTGTTAGAGAACTGAGATAAAAAAAAAAACATAAAAACATTGATATAGTTAAAAAATTAATGTGAATTTGCGGTATTGTGTTTATTATTTATTATGTAATTTTGAATCATAAATTCACATACTGTGTGAAATACTATGTGTAGAAATTCTTATATTAAAAACTATATATTTCTTTATTGTGATAAGAAATAAAAAATATGATTTTGAAAAGAAACTAATAAAAAATATAAGAAAAATACATTTGAAAACCGGATGAGGATATCCGGTATAAATATCCGAATAAACCGGATATTCGATTTTGGATATCCGATTAAAACCGGAGCGGATACGGATACCATTTTTCGATATCCGATTTTGCTCACCCCTAGGCCCATCTCATGCAAAAGAACAAGAGGTAATTACGATTTAGGCCCCAATGAAGTTTTAAATCGAGTTCAATGTCAGAAAAATCAACTAGTTTTAAAGTCCGATTTCTGCATACCACTTCATCGTTCTGCAGTGCCACTTCTTTTTTCGTTTCGTTCGACAGAAATTGTTGTACGTTCCAATGGGAGAATTCTTGATTCCCCAGCCATATGAAAAGTTCTCCCCGAGCCACGAACTCCTGCCCCCAGGCAGCGGTCTATACGTACTGACCTGCCCGGGATTAGATGCAACTGAAGCAGAGAAGTATTTAAGTGCAGTGCAGGCTATGTTCATGAACTCGCCTCACCCTCTCGAGATTTTAAGTGATCGTTCTGCTTATGGTTACGGTGGGACTATACAAAGAGACCATGACATGGATTCTTACCTAAAATATGTGAGGGATGTGATTCGTCAAGAGTTTAATAGGATAAGGAGAGTGAGGAGAGAGCACCGTAGAAGGGTTGGATATGCAGTACCACTTAATTGTTCTGCAGTAGCACTTCGTTTGTTCTGCAGTACCACTACTTTGTAATGTAATACCACTTCTTTGTTCTGCATTACCACTACTTTGTTATGCAGCCCAAAGGAACAAATTATGGCCCTGTTTAGCCGGAAAACAAAAAAAATAACTAAATAACGAAATAATCATGAAACAAAAACCATTAATAAAATACAACAATTCGTACTCTTTTATTACGAGTTAGTAACTCGTATAACATAAATACGAATTACTCGTACAAGGTGGCCCGCTGACCTGACGTGGCTTTCGTGTAAAAAAGTTACCACGTAACTCGTATTATCTTTATACTAGATAGTAACTCGTATAATAAACATACGAGTTACGTTCGTGACCGATCACCCTGCATGGCCATGCAGTGTCAGTAAATAATGCGAGTTACGTTCGTATTGCAATAATTCATGCAATAATTAGAGTAACTCGTATGTAGTATTTATGAGTTACGTGCGACTTGCGTGTTGGTGCAATAATGCATGTAACTCGTATTTATTACATACGATTTACATCTCTATAAATACCCCCACCCCTTTCGATTTTTAGAACACAGTACAAAAATGGTGTCGAGTCTGGTACAAGTCATAGTATATTTCGGCGGTGAGATAATTCATTTATCCGATTCTGTCATCAGTTATAGTATCCGTCCTATTGCGTATAGGCGAATTCGTCGCAACACCAATTTTTCTGAGTTTATGTCATTGTTGTTCGAAATTACGGGTGCTGATAGCAGTCGTTGTTCGTTAATTGTCCAGGCGAAAAATGAATACTTTCAACACTCTCGCCTCTTTCATCAGTTATTCCAAATCTCCAACGACAACGATTTACAATTTTTCATCCATCCCGATTCGGAGAACAATTGTGTGGAGGTTTTCATTGAAATAGTTGAAAATTCAAGTTTTGATTTGAACGAAGAGCCGTATTGGAATTTTGAAGTTGGTTCTTCGAGTTATACATGTCCAGATTTTCCCGATATTGTCTCAGTTACGGCAGGGTTCAGCAATGTTTCCCTGGAGATGCCTGCGGTTGGTGTTCCATTCAATAAGCCGGAATCCGTGTCAGAACCCGAGCCAGATTTCGTGCCTGAACCCGAGGAAGACGTTGATGTTAGTGATTCGGAAGCAGACGATGAGGATCAACTGTCCGAGTTATCCGATCATAACGAACCCGATCATAACGGTGAGTTTTAGGACAGAGCTAATCTTATGTTTTGTTGAGGTATGATTTTTCCAACTAAGAAACGTTTACAACGTGCCGTCGACGATTTTTCGATCAGGGTTGCCAGACACGAGTATAACGTCAACGAGAGCAGCAGTACACGTTGAAGTGTTCAATGTGATCACACGACTGATTGCCCTTGGAGACTGAGGGCATCCTTCAAGCCAAAAAAAGGTTACTGGTCTGTTACAAAATTTGAAGGACCGCACAATTGCTATATGACTGAGCTGGCGAGCACACACCGTACTCTCGAAATTTTATTGCTGATATGTTAGTTGGAACCGTTAAAATCGATCCGCAATTCCTACCCAAAAACGTCCAAAAACTCGTGAAAGATAAATACGGCTACGAAATCTCGTATATTCAACCTTGGCATGGTCTTAAAAGAGCGATGGAAAATGTTTACGGTACGTGGGAAGATTCTGTTACCAAAAATCTCAATATTTATGAAGGCATTGCAGCATTACAATCCAGGGACAATCGTGAGGTGGCTGCATCTGCAGACAGGAGACCTGGACATTCCAACTCAGGTATGTCTTTTGGGCTTTTAAACCGAGCATCAATGGCTTCAAACATTATCGAAAAGTTGTTTGTGTCGATGGTACGCGTTATACTCCAAATATATACACAAATTACTGATTGCGGCGTCGCTGGATGCCAACCAAAACGTCTTTCCCCTGGCGTTTGCCATTGTCATGCCAGAAAGTACACACTCATGGACTTGGTTCCTTAACCATTTGAACACGTGTGTTGGAGAATCAATCAGTGTGCCTTATTTTGGATCGTCACACAGGTTTTTTAGCTTATTAACTGTAATTTACTCGCTATTTTAGTAAAATCAGTTACTTTTAGTGGCGTATATGGTGTGTACAGGTCTTACGGGAGCAGTAGAAGCCACTAAATTCTTTCGTCCACCAAATGGAGTGCATCGCTTCTGTCTTCGTCATGTAAAAAAAGAAATTCAAGAATCAACAGTTGAAGGATCTATGCCATGGAGCCGGTACTGCGCCAACATTGGATAAATTCAGTTGCATTATGGCTCAGATTACGCAAATTAATGAACATGCGAAGCCTTGGCTAGAAAAGTAAACGTCGAGCAATGGACGCTCGCACGCCACGGCGGTTATCGATGTGGTGCCATGACGACTAATATTTCAGAAGGGCTCAACGGGGTATTAAAAGGTGCTCGAATGCTACCCGCAAGAGCAATCATCGATTTCACTTTTCATAGGTAAGCTCTAATCACGACCTTAGTTTTTTATTTTAATTTTGTTTTTATGACTTCTTTTATTTCTTAAAATTTACAGATGCGTACAATATTTTCGTGATCGCTTTCAAGAAGCATCGTCCCAATGGCGAATAATGAAACGCATTGGTCACGTTATGCAACGAGAATGTTTCAAAGTTGGACGGCAGAATCTTGGGATCACGTATTATACCGTTTTGATGTCCGACAACATACAACAGAAGTCATAACATCTGGAATTCATCAGCGCACGTATGTGGTAAGGATCAATGATCGAACATGCACGTGTGAAAATTGGAGCAGATATAACATCCCATGTTCTCACGCACAAGCGGCTTGTCGTCAATGGCAAATTCACTCCAGTAATTTAGTGCGCAGTATTACAATAAGGTGAAGTATTACAAGACATACGAAGGTACCTTTGAACCATTGCACGATGAACGCTACCTCCCGAAGATTGGACTCTTATTCATAACGAGGCTCGTCGAGAGAGAACTGGTCCCGGTAGATATTGTCGATCTCGGATCAGGAATGAGATGGACATGGGTGAAACCCGTGCTAGACAACTCGGACGGCGCTGAAAAATATACACTCGTAACAAGGAAAAAAATTATAAACGTAACAAGGAAAAAAATTACAAACTTTATGAACGACCATACATCGCAGTATGTGGCGGGATCAGTAAAACTATACCGTCGACTATACTGGGCTCCATGGAGATACGATGAAGACCACGAACTGGCTGAAATGGCAGGATCCTCACATATGCCCATGCCTAAAACAAATCACATGTTTTAAATAAATTTTAAAAATAACAATAAAATTAATCAAAGTTTCTATATAATTACCTGCAACAGCCATAGGGTCCCCCTATATTAAGCTTTTTCGGCTCGCATGCCGAACAAAGCTCTCTGTATAGGAATGCCAGGACCGCACTACCCCAACTAAACATGGCCACCTCATCAATATCCTCCAACAGCTGAAGGTATGTCAACGATATGGTGCTCGCGCTACAATCGGGGAACATCACCGCACCAAAGAGCAGCATCGCATAACCCCTAGCTGAAAACTCAACCTCTTCCTCGTCACTATCATCCGAAATCGGATGGGCCGACAACCAACTCGCTAACGACTTCATCGAAAGCGATGACCCCTTAATTTTCTCAGCAGACGGCCTAAAACCTAGCAACGGCTCGCAGTCGTCCATCCACTGTGTGACCGTCCTCGGTTGGATCACACCGGAGACACAACTACCATCTATGGGCAAACCCCACAAAACTTCCTACGTCCTGTAGAGTAATGGTCGCCTCCCCGACAAAAAAATGAAACGTATGGATCTCTTTCCTCCAACGCTCTACCAATGCTGTAATCAAATGAAGCTCAACCCTCTGCGACATACAGCTGTAGACGCTGTATAGACCCATATCGTTTAACTTATCTAATAAGCGACCGTGTAGAATATTCGGTGCTTCTCTCGTACCCCACACAACAGTAAAACCTTACTACGGTGATTTGACTGCATCGTCAACACGGAATTATTAAAAGGTCCGTAAGAAGAATCCAAATCCATTCTACAGTAACAAACGAAATATAAATAAATCAATCATGATTAATATTGTAACAATATCGACGTTAAATCCAAACAAATCAAATATAAAAAATAGCATATAACGAGGCAGGGAGATGGCTCACCAAAAGTAATCCCGCGTAGATCGTCATGAGGGTCGACGCGGCGGGCAACTGACGGCGGCGGCGAGCGGACGTGTCGAGGCGGTGGCGGGTCGGGGGCGGCGGCGGCGAGTCGGGGGCGTGTCGAGACGTCGGCGGGAGGCTGCTGGCGGGACGACGGCGGGGCGGCGTCGGGTCAAGGCGAGCTGTGGCGGCAGCCGGGAGGCGGCGGATCAAGGAGGCGGGAAGCAGGCGTTGGCGGGTCGCGGGGCGGAGGCCGCAGGCGGCGTCGGGTCAAGGCGGCGGCGGCGAGCAGCGATGGAGAGCAGCAGGCGGGTGGCGGCAGCAAGAGGGTCGCGCGGGCAGCAGGCGGCGGGCAGCAGGCGGAGGAGGGTGCGAGCGGCGGAAGCAGGCAGCGGCAGCGCATGAGGTCGTCGTTTCGTCTTCTGCCTTGAAGCTTCGTTTCGTCGTCGTTATGTTTGGATCTAGGGTTTTAAACACCACATGTAACTCGTATAAACTCCATACGAGTTAGGCACGTCAGACGCGCCAGCTGAGCAAAATAACTCGTATTAATTTCGTACGAGTTATATAACTCGTATTAACTGCTTACGAGTTTCCCTATTTTATTAATGCTTTTGATATGATAATTATTTTGTTAATGCTTTATTTTTTATGTTTATTTATTAAAAATGCCTAATTAGGTTAGGTTGGTCTGCAGCGTAAGGCGTCGGCGGAGAACTAAAGTCAGTTGGTGTAAGAGGCACATCAAAATAGTTTCTAGTCGTTTTCACCCTAACAGTAGCAGTACTTTTTAACTGTTTCTATTTTTCGATAGAGCCCAGCTTTTTTTTTTCAGTTCAGTGATTGAACAGTGATCATAATGGAGTAATCAATCATCATCGTTAAGGTAAGATGCAGAGTGCGGACAAGAAAGTTTCCGTGCTAAACCAGTTCACAATAGCTTAATTGCATTTAAACACTTGTAAAAATATCATAATTATACATTTACTACAACACTAAATCATCAAGCATCAATCAATGTCTATACACAGATCAAAGAATCGAATACCCTATATTTTACATCTGAGATCAAAGACCCTTCCAAGCATCAAGAACTCGGTTGAAAACCTCGCCGACAAGGTCCCTATCGCCACACCTTACAAACGCATCAAGCTCATCTCTTACATCATAGATCTTCCCAAACCTCACCAAGTACCTCAAGCAAGAATCCTTCAGCTTAATCAACCCATAAAGATTCGCCCACTGCAATCTCTCAAGCACGTTTTCGGAGTCAATATCTTGAATCAAACTCTCATGGCAAGCTTCCTTCAAGTCAGAGACATCGTACTTGTCTGCAGCTCGGAGAAGGGCTAATCTGTGCGTTAAGAACGCCTCGCTCTGAACATTGCCGTAGATGTAGTTTAGGAAAGCCTGGCAAGATTCGAGGGACATGTCTGAAATGTTTACTGTCGATTGTTCCTTCTCTGTTAGGTCGTGTGAGAACATGGTCTGAAAAACAGGGGATCTTGAGGCGAGGACTGCGCGGTGAGCTCTCATTTGGCCGTTTGAGGCGTTTATTATGATGTCTGTGTGTATGCTTTGGAAGAGCATCCTACCTAGGGAGTTGATGGCGGTCTGGTTCGATTGTTGTCGGGTCCAGGGTTCGGCCCATATTGAAAGCGGGTCGGAGCCCTGTTTATTGCAGTGGATTTGTTACAGAGAGACGAGAAAGATTGAAGATAGTTGATGGATTGATTGGATGGTCCGTGGTTATCACTTACCGTTGGAGATGTGATCTTAAGATCGAGGAATTCGACGTCGATGATGAATTTTCCAGTTAAAGGGAGTTCAACAGCCCACACAAAATCTTCGCTTGTTTTGAGCTGTTTATCAGTAACTTCTGCGATTGCAAGAACAGAGCATATGAGCTGTAAGTAGGACTCGGAAACATCGAATGTAATGAATGATATTGAGAAAAGATTGGATTTTTTTCTTCCAAGAACATCACCTGGGTGAACGAAAGACTTTCGATCTAGCAAGGAGACGACTTTGATGATGAACGATGCAAGTGGGGGACTTTCTTTACTCGAGTTTGATATCTCTGGGAACAATCTGATGAACAAGGCCCTATTTTTCTCCACGGACAAACGCCTTTGCTTACCAAAGGACATACAGATGCAGTTAATTCAAGAATCCCACGTCATGAAGCTAAACTACTCGGAAAATTTCAGTGAAAGGTAAACGACGGAGCTGATGAGAAAACAGGGCACAGTTAATACCAGTTCCAACTTCCCATGGTGAACGGATCTGATTTTCTGTGAGTCCACGAAGCCAAGTTCTCTATCCTCCATTGTGCAAGGCGTGAAGTGGTTTCAACTCTATGAGAAGATTCACTCATCTTGGATACCACAAGCGCTGCGGCGATCTCATTGAAACAGTCGAGAAACCCTTCCAAGAACTGATCTCCGTGCTTTCCCAGCTTTGCTTTGAACCCTCTTCTTCATGTATCAGCTACCTCTCTCTGCTCTCTGTTCCTTAACAAATCTGAATATATTTTATGTTATATTGGAGTGGAAATTCTCGATTTCTGAGGGGGGCCCAGTGGAATCTGAACGTTTCTGTCACGCAAGGTTTATGTTTGGTCAGGACTTACGCCATTAGTGACGGATTAATGAAGCTTGAAATCTATGCTCTGTTTTTTTCTCTCTCTATTGCATCTTCAGTCTTCAAGAGAGAAAAAAGTCGCTTGAGAACGATATTTCGCCTTAGCAGTCACTTTAGATCCCTTAGCAACCGCAAAAAGGCTTTTATTGCATGAAATTGGTTGGTTGGTTGCTTTCCCAATCCGCACACAACTACCACCAAGTTGAATGGTATAGCAAAATACGTATGTGATGTACTCATGGATTGGAATCTTTATTGATAGCGTTGAAATATTTAACTCTTTTGTCTAGCTAGGCATGGTGGAAAGTTTCAATCAAGTTGCAAGAAAAGTATCTCTCGAGCGAGATTGGCCCACTTGGTGTCATCTTTTTTCTAAGGTGTTCCAATTTGACAAGCAACCCCACATTAGATATTTCAGATTAAAATCAAATATGGCAATTGGGCATTCATTTACATTAATTATGCTTACATCGTTTTTCAAAGCTATTTTTTGGCCCGCCTAACTGGACAAGGATAAAGGTGCTGATTCTACTTGTCAAAGGAGTTGGCTGAGGGTTGAATCTGATTTTGTTGGTGTTCCTTCGAATCTTTACTTATGTTCTAATTCGCGGCCAACTTCTGTCGTCTACATATTTTGCTGTGTAGGTTCTATCTATAGTAAAAATATGTTTAGTTATTTGGCGGATGGTTTCCTTCGTTTAGACATCCTCGTTAATGGGAGAAGAAACTTAGATCTTACCAACAACCATTACATGCATCTCCCTGAGAAACCCTCCTTGCAATCATTGAATCCTTATTACCAGAAACTTCCATTAAATGAAATCTTGATAGCCATCAATCATACAAACAGAAGAAAAGGCGACATATCATCCTCAGCAATTTGTGGCATCTCAACCCTAATTCCAACAATCCTTTCATCGCCATCATGAGAAAAAAATGAGATCGTCACGATGATCGGATACCTCAACGCCAGGGTCGTTCACGTCCATACGATCGGAGAATCTTGGCGATCGAAGCTCCTCGTCGTGTAAGAACAAAGAACATGCGTTATCCTCGTCAACGATGCTCGCAACTTCCCTCGAACCCGACCCCATAGCAGTCGACCCAAATCCCGCCCAGAACTTCGTAACCTCCATACACAGAGCAAAGCTAGGCACCACCTTATGCACCATAACGGTGACATGGGCCAAGACTCTCATCAGCCACTGCCTATACTTGACAGTCGACAGTGACCCTCAAGAAGGGAATTACTACACTTGCAAGATCGACCTCAAGACTTGGCAGTTTTAGGGCAAAAAGGGCCTAAAAACCTTCAAGGTGTTGGAAAACCGCGTCGACGTTTATTGGGACTTGAGGTCAGCGAAGTTCGCCGCGAGCCCAGAGCCAAACTCGGACTATTACGTGGCAGTTGCAACAGAAGGAGAAGTCGTTCTGCTCTTAGGCGATCAGAAGAAGGAAGCTTTTAGGAGGACAAAATGCAGGCCTTCCTTGGAAGATGCGTCATTGGTGCACAAGAAGGAGGTTGTCTTCGCCAAGAAGTGCTTCTGCACAAAGACAACGTTGGGTTACGACAGGAAAGAACATAGTATCATGATCGAGTCTGCGTTGACGGGTGCATACGGGCCCGAAATGTGGATAAGCGTGGATGGGATGGAGTCGATCAGAGTGCCTAATCTGCATTGGAGATTTAGGGGGAACGAAACCATCACGGTGGATAAATCGCTCGTTCAGGTTTTCTGGGACGTTCACGACTGGCTTTACGGCGGCGGGGGCGGCGATCGCTCGGGCGTTGGGATATTTCTGTTTAGGAGGGTCGAGGAGGAAGAGAATGGCTCGGGTTTCTGCGATGTTTGGATGGAAGAAAGTGTCGATTCTTGCGCTGCTGCGTTTTGCCATTTTCTCTATGCTTGTAGAACTGAATAATGAAAGGTTATTATTATCAAGGATTTGAAGTTCTAACCAAAGGTTCTGCGGATGCAATTAGGTCAGGGAAACCATCTATCAACATTTTAATCCCAATACAGAAACGAAAACGAAAAGATTTAGGGAATAAAAAGAAATCGGACATGCTGTTAATGTTGACTAGCTCAATGTTGACAATCATGTTGAGGCAATATTCCAGTCAATATTGTTGGCTGAGAATTGGTCAACCCTCAGTTTTATCTTTCATGCCCAAAACTTATTTAAATTAATTACGGGGTATTTTCTTAGTATTGTGCAGGTCTTGGATAAGAATGAGAATGGTTCAAACCGTGTGGAAACAGTGTGGATAAGCAATAGCGAAATTTGGAGTGGTGTACTAAAAATAGGAAGAGTAGAGCACAAGACAAGACTAAGTCTTTTGGGACTGTTTATGTTAACTTCCAACGGCCATACTCTAAAGAGTGGACGTTGAGGACAAAGTGGACGTGTGCAGTCTTTGAGAAGTCGAAGTATTTATATGAGACTTCATTTTTCCCGTCAAACCGATCATGAGATATCGAGCGAAGCGTACAAGAGTTTGAGCTATATTTTTCGAGAGTTCTTTTTTAGCCTAGTGTTTTCTGTTTTGCAAAAGTCTTCTTAGGACTTTCTAGTTTGGTGGATCGTTAGATTCCATTCTTTTCTAAGCTTGAGTTTTTACTATCGTTTGATAGTTGTTTTTGTAAATCCATCGTAATAGTGGAATTTCGCCATGAGGCACGTAGCAAGTTTATAACTTGTTGCACAAAATCTATATCTCGTGTCTTTACGTTTTCATCGCTGAGTTTTTCTAATTATTCCGTTGTGCGTTCAGTGTTTAGAGTAGTGTTCAGTCAACATTAGGTTTAACATATCAGTCACCAGTTTTACTACTTAGCGTTTACATCCATTTCGGGACCGCCCGGCTTCATATACAAACACAGAGACGAGCTAACTTGGTTCTCGCCGTTTATCGCGTAAAAGCAAATATTCACCAAATTGGTTTCTTCGCCAGTAGGGTTGCAAACGAATCGAATCGAGCCGAATACCACAATATTCTATTCGTATTCGTATGACAATCGAATCCGTATACGAATATTCGTATATTTAATCGAATCAGATTCTTATTCGTATTCGAAAATATTCGAATCGAATATTCGAATACTCAAAAATGGATTATATTTGAGTATTTATCCTTACATTTAATAAAAATATAAATATTATTATATTAAAATATACTATGAATTAAAGTATATTTTTAGAATATATATTGAATTGTAATAATATGTATTGGCACCCCTTTGAGGGTGAAAAAACCTTAGAAATTGTACAATTTCTTAAAATTTTGATCTCCATCAAGAATAATGTAAAGTTTTAATTTATTACATTTTATTCCATGAATGCGGCTATTCAAAGGGAATTATTTACACATAAATATTAAATTTGTAATTTATGGTGGAAGTTAATTCTACACTTTACCATTAGAAATACACAAAACTTCTAAATTTATAAATATTATTCTTTGATTTGTTTTGAAAAATCTTTTTCATACCATAATATTTCATATTAAAATTTATAAATATATAAAATTATTCGAATCGAATAGTTCGATTAATAATCGAATCGAATATTTTGATCCTATTCGTATTCGGATATTTCTCGAATAAAAAAAATATTCTTATTCGGATTCGTATTCTAAATATTCGAATTTGAATCTTAAAATATACGAATCGAATCGCGAATCGAACAAAAAAAGATCGATGTTTGCAACCCTATTTGCCAGGCAAGAACGAGTTAGAGCGTGAACAGCCGATATATATCAGCCTAGGGTTTTCTTCTTAAGAAACACACTGCTCAAACTAGGCAAAAAAGTAGTACCTTTTTATTACTCACAGAAGTCTTTGCAATCTTTGAGCTTTCTTGTCTCCATGGATCTCCTCTCTTGCGTTGGCTTTCTGCTTTTGTTGCACCTGATAATCCCTAATTACGGGATATTTTGATAAAAGGGATTGAGATATAAAAGAATTAAAGAGCATGGTGTTTGGAAACAATTCCGAGACAAAAGTCCTTTTAAAATTTGACTTTCTAAGAAGTAACTTTTTAAAAAGCTTTTTTTTTTTTGAGTTTTTGTTTTGTTTGGTAATTCACATTTTAAAAGTCCATTTTAAATCATGTGTGAATGTGTTCTCAAAAGTCAGATTTTTGCACTTCTCCGTAATGGACCTTTTGAATAAGTTGACTTATCAATAAGTGCATTTGGAATTAATCACCAAACATTAGAAAAATCTGTAAATGGACTTTTGAATCCAAAAGTCCATTTGAAATGGATTTCCAAACAATCCCTAAATATCCTTGCTGAAAAATCGTTAAACACATCATTAATACTGCGGACCTTATTCGAGTTCGAATAAGCCTTATTCGAGTTCGAATAAGCCTTATTCGAGTTCGAATAAGCCTTATTCGAACTCGAATAATGTATTTGAATTCAAATAGGGTTATTAGAACTCGAATAAAGTCTTTACTCGGGTTCAAATAAGGCTTTTTCTAACTCGAATAAGGTTATTTGGATTCAAATAACAATTATTAGATTTGGGATAAGTCTTATTAGAATGTGAATAGTACTATTATTTTTGCAATTCCAAATCTTAATCGTAATTTTATAATTATTACGGTAAATATTAAAAAATCATTAGTTTTAATCTCGGTAATCATATTAAACCTTATTTAAGTAAGCCTTATTAGAACTCGAATAGGTTATTCGAGTACAAATAAGCCTTTTGTGAACTCGAATAAAGTCTTCATTCGAGTTCAAATAAGTCTAATTCTAACTCGAGTAATGTTATTTGAATTCAAATAGGGCTTATTAGACTCGAATAAAGTATTTATTGTTCAATTAAGGCTTATTCAAACTCAAATAAGGTTATCTGAATTCAAACAAAGACTATTAAAATTCAAATGCGTCTTATTAGAATTCAATTATTACTATTATTTTTGCAAATTCCAAATTATTTTAATTGTAATTGTATAATTATTACGGCAAATATTATTAAAATTATTCGTCTTAATCACACTACTCATATTAAACTTGATTCGATATTAAGAGTAATAGAAAATGAAAGTTTGAGTGTCACATTACAATTAATATACATATTTGATCAAGTTTGTCTATCACTTTATCATAGTTCACAACTCATTATTGGCGTGACATCTTTCTTAAACATTAGTCTAACTTATTGGATCATTAAAGATTAAATATTGACATACTCATTATAATAAATTGTGGGTACTACTATTTGCAGGGACGGATCTACGTTGGGGCTGGGGGCAGCTGTATAGTATATTTAGGGATAAACTTATGTGAAATGATAGCTCTGCCGGAGTGGTTGACAGAATTAACATAAGTTCTTTCTCTTCCCAATGCCTGGTTCATTCCTAAAATGCTTTTTTTTTTCTTGTTTCTTTTAATAAAAGAGCTATTGGGCTTCTGGACTGGGCTGCCCCTCCAGTCTTAGACCTGGGCTCTGTTCGGGCTGCCCCTACAGGCTTGTATTCCTAATCCGTCACTGACTATTAGGGAGTGCAAAAAACGTTGGGAATATAAACCCTCTAACGTTAAAGCATTATAGAAAGAAGTGAATATTGAAGTTCGTGTAACATTCCATGTGGAGGTAGCTTTCTAATTCTGTGAAAATATTTGAATTTATACATGCACAAAAATATAATATATGTACTCACACACACGTACTATATATAACATTATGTAAGAAAAATAAAAATAACTCGATAGTATGTCCAGACATAATATTCATATAGACGTAAATAAATACCACCAAATAATAACTAGATCAATCCAATATAACATTATTAACACTACAATTAGAACGCAAATTTTTTCGTAATCATAAATACGATTCCCGTATGGAGTAGCCCATGCAGCTGCACATTCATATCTGAAATGGACCCACTGAGGCGTGATAGTTGGCATCGGATATCCACTAGATAATGAAACTTTCACGTAATGATTACCATTAACATGACCAATTGCAGTGGCAACATGATGATACCACGGTGGCGGAGCAGACCGAAGCGGCAAGTGTATCACGCTGCCTCTATTACTTATAACATGCAATATTTCGTTAAATTTTGATGCAATCAAGACGCCTACATCGGGCATAGCCATCCAATGCTCAAAAGGCGTGCACCTATCCGAATAAAAAAATTTAGCGATTTGTTGACAGTGAGCCATCCGTCAGCACCAAACATGTCGACATATTATAACTTATACATTTCTAGCTCTTCTACTAAACTGCGCCGAATGATAGGCCATGCTTCCTCTTCAAGACCAAGACAAAGAGCTATTGCACGAAAACCACAATTTCCGTCAGGTCTTACATCTTGGACATGGGTGATATACGGATGAAGTATAACCGGAAATTCATGATTAAGTGGGTGTGAAGAAAAATTTTGATCTGAGGGACGTTGAGGATTCGCAAACTAATGACGTTGATGGTGTAATTATCTCTCTCAACTTCCTCAACATACTGGACTTCCCATTTCTCGACTGTCGTTTAAATTGGGCCTTAAACATTTGTAGCTCAAGATCACAACATAACTCGTCTTCTTCAAGATATGTACATGGTGACAAGTCGAGCTTCCTCCAAAACATGTCGATTGCAGCAAGTGGAATAGGCTCACCATTGTTGAAATATTTTGTCTGTTCATGGGCACATGGCAACCCATGACTTGTACGAAAGCAGACACCCACAAGTTTCAGCAAAAAATCCGGCTGCTTTAGATCGTTCAAACTCTTTGAACATTATATCAAGCGCATGAATTGCAACAAAGCCACGCAATTCTTGATAGTGATGCGCATTAAATCGATGTCTGACGATACTCTTGCTTTGTTCAAGACTTGGTTTAGTAGCTGTTAGTTGAGATTGAATTATCTGTTAAATGAACGATAATGATGCCACCAGATCTGAATGTGAAGACTCCAAATATTGTTTTAATTTCGCATGTTGGCTCTCCACTCTATCAGTTGTGTGATTCCCAAAGTTATGAAATCTTTCGGTCTAAACGGATACAAACATCTCCTTATATGGTATCAACCAATAATTATTTAGATAAGTAAGAAGTACACCTGAAAATCAAACATAACAATAATTTACAAATAATAATTTAATATTTTTAAATATAGTCCAAGAATACCTGGAAAATCGTATAATGTTGCTTCAAGTTGTGCCAAATTGGATAAATATGCATCTTCGGTTTCAGACGCAATCAGTGTTGTCCATGCCTTATAGAAAGAGTTCCATGCATTATGAGACGTTATTGATGGCCTGCACGTCTTCATAATGCTTCTATAGATATGCCATCTACAGGGTAGTCCTTTCGCTTCTGGAAAATGTCGTTGCATGCTTTCATTAAAGCCAACTCCTCATCTGTGACTATAACACGTGGAGTCGTGCATCCATCCATTGTCGACTTAAGACAATTCAATGCCCAATTATAGTTGGACCTCTTCTCTTTATGCATCATAATGAATGCTATGCAGAATGTCATATTTGTAGAAGTTACGCCAACAATTTCAAAGAGAGGCATTTTGTACCTGTTTGTTTTATATGTGCATCCATCAAAACCACATGTGGAAATGCACGCCATAGCTCCAACGATTTTGGGTGGGCGAACAATAAGTCTTCTAACTCATTGGTTGTACTATTTGATCGACTTTAAAAAATATAGCCTTCTTCGTGTAGGAAAGACATAGCGACCTGCATTTGTGTTCCACCATTTTTCTCTATCGTTCGAAGCTTTTGACGAGCATTATATATAGTTTTTATGGTTGAAACGTTATCCAAAATCTGCTTCTTCAATATTGATAATATGCCTTGCGGTTTCACGTTCTTTTTTGATAAATCTTCCAGTAGTATAGCCTTTTTGTCAGATAATCGCCTTGGATATGGATGACCTTCTAGATCCAATGCAGGCTCGTGATTATGTACTCCACATATTACGAAGAGCTTCCAACAATTATCTACCATTGATTTTCCTTTAGGCTGAAATTGGCAACCAATCTTTCTCGTGCCAGTATTTCTTGTAGTGATTTTTTTTACTTCTATAGATTCCACCACGATCACATATAAGTACAACTTTCGAACACTTTCCACTTGAATTGATCTTTGATCTTTTAATGATAATCACGTAGCCAAGATTTATTCCAACATTTTGCACCCAATCAATTAAATGTTCCGAGATTTGAACACCGAAAGTAAAATTATTTATTAGAAACTAGGAAAATTATAATGATACTAAAATAAGTAGCTGTTACAAAATTTTGAGTAATAAATATCATACCATGTCAGTATAAAATTCGGATGTGCATCGGTATTCATATGATACTAAAAAAGAAAATCTTTTGAGAAACAAACTTAGCATGGTAATTAAATTTAGTATTATAGCATACATAGATAAATATATACTAAAAAAAGAAACAAACTTACTGGAATCATGTTCTCTTTTGAAAGACTTAGAGGATCTTACTCCATTAATATTCAGTTGTCTAAGTTTTGTTTGTATTTTTACTTGCAATTAACAATCTTTTGAGATATATATATATATATATATATATTATATAATATATATAGTTGAGATTTTGAAAGGAAATTATGAAGTGAAAAATTCCAACGTAATTGGCAAAGACGTTCAAGTTAGTTTGTCAAATATTAATAAGTTATATGTCAGTCAAAGTGTTTAGTCAAAATCTCATTCAAACGTCTACAACTGTTTAGACCATCGTATTTATTTAGATAAAATTTGGTCAAATACATTTAAAATGTTACAATTATTTTTGTGTTGATTAATGAGGGGCTAAAAGAATCAAGGGGTGCATATAGAATTTCCCTAAATTATTGATCGTACTCATTGCACGATTGATGCAATCAAAACTAAGATTAAACTTGGTTCATCACTAAGAGTAAACATTACAGTATATGATATGAGAGTTTGTGTATCACATTACTTATTGAAAAACTAAACCTACCTTACACAATAAGCTCATGTTATTTATGTATCACACTATAGTTAGACTTTAAGTTATACATTAACCGTTTATACAATGGTGTATCACATTATACAATAAGGTCATGTTATACAATCAAGAAAATTCAATTGCAAATAAAAGTCATCAATCAATGTTCACAAATTCATTAGTGTTCTCCTTTATAAGATTAAAATTATATGAAAAGTTAACTAAAGTTTGTGTTCACATAATAGAATTAATTAACCTTAAGGGTCCGTTTGGTATGGAGGATGGGTTTAGGCAGTATTAGTTTTAGTTGGGCTTATATAATGGAGGGTATGAGTTATTTGATGTGTTTGGTTGATGGATTTAAATAATAATTTCGGATGTGTTTGGTAGATAAATTTAGATGGTATTAGGTTTAGTTAGTTTCAATTAAAACTTTACCCTTTGAATTTAAAATATAAACCTCACCTCTTCGTTAGGGTTTTTTTACGTCTGCACGCTAATAGCCACTCAATTGCGCAGGTTCTGAGTTTTTTTATTCACCTTTGATGCAGCCTATTTTAATTATATTTCTTTCTGTTTGTTTGTTTGTTTTCAATTTGGTGTTCGTTTGTTTCTATTCAATTGTATTATCAATACAATCGTACTATGCTCACATCAATTGTTGTTTGTTGTTTGTATTCAACTGTATTATGAATACTTTATTTGTGCTCACATCAATTGTTTATTGTTTTTTGTTTCATATGTACACGCATAATAACGATGACATGCTTCGTTTTTCTTCCAAAAAATTATGACAGCATGGAAGTGGCTAAGAATAACACCAAACGCTCGTGACTTTTAGAGGAAGAGAGAATGCTTATTTTCGCTTTTAAAGAAATCATCACCGATGGATGGAGGAGTGCAAATGGCTTCAAACCTGGGTTTCACCATATGTTGGAGATGACGTTACGGAAGTATTTGCCCAATACTAATATCAAAGCTTTTCCTCACATTGAGTCAAAGACAAAAACGTGGAAGAATGATTATTACATGTTGCAAGACATGCTCAATAAGTCGGGGACCGGTTTCAATTCGGACAAAAAAATGATTGATGCTACTGATGACCTCTGGAACGAGATAAGAGAGGTTAATTATATTTAATTTAACATAGTCAATCATATTTCAAATACAAGATATGTACTTCATATTCATTTTTTTTTTTTAATTTTTTTTGCAGCAATCTCCAAAATTATACAAGGCTATAAGACACAAAACATGGCCAATGTACGAAGATTGGTGTGAGATTTTTGGAAACGGGTCGAGCTACAGGAGAAAATGCAATTGGAATTACTGATGAAAAAGAAGTAGATTGTAACAACCCGTCCCATACCGGGTGTCACTATAGCTTCGGTCCGTACCGGGACTAGTTGGGTTGGGCCCACCACACTCCGACTGATAGTCTGGCCCCACTGTACCACCATTTAACCTTTTAGCGTGCTTCGTGCACTCGCTCACACGCACCCTGAGAAACTTCCCAGGGGGTCACCCATCCCTAGATTGCCCCAAGTCAAGCACGCTTAACTTCGGAGTTTCTATAGATGGACTCCCGAAAAGGTAGGTCGACCTTTGTGATATGAGTAGCACTATCAATCCTTTTATACGATTCTTAGCCTGACACGCCCATACATTGTCAGTCTCAGGATCCCCTCTCATTCTGGTGTTGGATCGGTTCGTTCATGTACCCCTTCGCCTAGAAGCCTGCCAGGAGCCGCTCATTGTCCGTGCACCCTGGCACCGGCGATCACTCCCCGCCCTCTTCGGCCCCGGGCGTCACATGCCCACCAGCTTCCGCCTGGTTCGTCCCCGAACCAGCATCGTACTGCGAGAGGTTGTGCTCTGATACCACCTGTAACAACCCGTCCCCTACCGGGTGTCACTATAGCTTCGGTCCGTACCGGGACCAGTGGGGTTGGGCCCACCACACTCCGACTGATAGTCTGGCCCCACTGTACCACCATTTAACCTTTTAGCGTGCTTCGTGCACTCGCTCACACGCACCCTGAGAAACTTCCCAGGGGGTCTTACCCCAAGTCAAGCACGCTTAACTTCGGAGTTTCTATAGATGGACTCGCGAAAAGGTAGGTCGACCTTGGTGATATGAGTAGTACTATCAATCCTTTTATACGATTCTTAACCTGACACGCCCATACATTGTCAGTCTCAGGATCCCCTCTCATTCTGGTGTTGGATCGGTTCGTTCATGTACCCCTTCGCCTAGAAGCCTGCCAGGAGCTGCTCATTGTCCGTGCACCCTGGCACCGGCGATCACTCCCCGCCCTCTTCGGCCCCGGGCGTCACATAGATGACGAGATATTGACCACGCAGACTGAAGAAATTCCAAGTGCGCATAACCTCCCTAGACCACGTGGTGAGTCACCTATATTTGATGGTCATTCTTCACTTGATAGCGAACTGAAGTCGAAGAAGCAAGGTAAAAGGAAGCGACAAATGCTTGAAGATCAAGATTTCATTAACGAAATGAGAGATATATCCCGTGAAACGACTAAAATATTAATGGAAGGAGTGTCGAGAATTGGAACAGAGGCAGAAAATCAAAGGAAGGCTGCTGCAATGATAAGGAATATGTCTTTGAACTTGTCACCAATGCAGTTGTTCGATGTTTCTGATGCCATTATTAACAATCCCGGAAAACTACAGATTTTTCTAGCGATGACTTAAGTTGAGCGCTTGGAACTAGTTAAGAGCATGGCCAGAGGTCGCATTAGATGTTTTTTTGTTCCTTGTTCGGTTTAGGTCTTGTTTTGTGCTATTTTTATTTTATTTCTTCTTCCGTGATCAATAATTCTTGTTTGGCTGAACTAATAAATATTGTGTTTTTTATTAACATGTCATGTTTTTTATGTTGATTAGATTTCTTCACAGAAAATTGATATGATGTGACATCAGTGTCAATATTACAGAATATGATATTTCTGTAAATATTATGTACCATCGATGTTATAACATAGTGTAATTAGCATGTCTACATTGCACTTGATGCTGATGGCAACTTCATTTGTATGCTACGACAAGAAACCACAAATATATTTTCCTTTGTATTCTCTTTTTACATGCCAAAGAAACTATTCACCATAACTCGGACGATGCACCTTCAAGCACAACAATCCAGTTCCTTTTTATTCTCATAAGAAATCACAATACATATAAAAAAACTACAACGCAAATAAGACCAATAGCAATAATAACTGCAATAAGCAAACAGTACACTTTCCTTCAACCGTTCAGCCACTCAAGATACATGGTCATTGCCATATTATCTCGCCAAGATGTCCATTCAGTAGATGTTTAAATTGAAGTGACGAATTGAGCATCAGTTTCATCCCCATTTTCTTCATTTCTTGATAGCCTTCGGGCACCTCCCCCTCCCACGGGTCAACATCCATTTCCATACGTATGAAATTGTGAAGTAATGCACATGCTATGACAATTTTATTCTGTTTTTTATCGGATAAAAAGAAGGGCTCCGTAATATACCCCATCTCTTTTTCATCAAACCCCAGGTTCTCTCTATAACATTTCTAGCTTTTGCATGCCTCATATTAAAATATTCTCTTTCATTTTGAGGAGTTTGAGTACTTGTTCCCCAATCCTTCAAAAGCGAACACCCCTATAAGGAGTTAAAAATCACTCGCTATTGGTGTATCCATTATCGGCTTAATAGTAGCACCCTGTATTTTAAAACAAAATTCTGAAGAATCCATAGTGCGCTATCTCTATTTCATCTACATGTAACTTAACAAATTACCTTTACGGACACTAAACTCATTTGGTCGTGAAAGAGCATCTCGAAGCACGCGTCCATCTGCAACTGAACCTTCCCAGCCTGCCAATAAATAGATAAATTTCATATCTTCATCACACACTCCCAAAACATTGGTTGTATTTGTCCCTTGCGATTTCTATATCGTGGAATATCTGTTGACTTCACAGTAACATCGATGTAGGATCCATCTAAGGCTCCCAAGCAATTCTTACATAAGAAATAAAGACAAAGTTAGTGCTTGCCATGAATTCAATAAATTTTTTAATTAATTTAAAAATAGAAATCATTACCTGAAAATATTTAAATTTAGATGAAGGATTTTCATCATTAATGGCCTGAGGTTTGGCCAAAAATTTCTCATGAAGTCTAAGAACCGCATCAAGTACAGAGTTGAAATGCTTACTAACTGTCCAAGTAGATCTAGTGAACTGAAATTTTTGTTCTCTTGTTTTTTTATGATGCGCTAATATGCCAAGGAATATTGCCACCATTTCAGGCACTTGTAGGTATTTGGAAGGTTGCAGACCTCCATGGTTCTCAAGAATAATGCATAATCGTCCAAATACATTCCTACTAATCCTCAAATTTTCGTGTGAAGTATTACGAAAATCTGATATCAAGTAATCAACTTGCTTTGGCATCCTTTCATACATAGAATAAGTACACGACTCTTTTCGCTTTTTGCAATTCATTCTCCTCCGATAAACATATATAGCAAATTGCAGCATAAATAAATGATTCGCTAACAATCCAAGAATCATTATTGCAGCAACATCATCATCGTTGGAGCCCATTTGGAATAAAAAACCTACATGTTTGGTATGATAAAATTTGGTTTAAGAAAAAAGCAAACCTTTCAAGCTTAATCAATGGTTAAATAATGCAATTGGGGATGTGGGCGATCTTCGCTAGGACGGTCGCCGGTAGCTGATGTTGATGGAGACGCCTCGCCGACGATGTTAAACTTGGCGGATGATGATCTCTGGGGGCATGTATGTTTTCGGGGCGACTGATTGTTGTGTCGCTGAAGATGAAAAGGAAATAAGAATTAGGTTGAAGACACGATTCATAGAGAGGGTAATGTTGGAAATAAATATTAAAATAGAGGATAAAATTGTCCAGCAAGAACGGGAATAAGTAAAGGTAGGGGGTTGGGCTGATTTATTTAATACCTTATGTGAGGTATTAAGAGGGTATAATTTAAATCTTCCCTTTAAATAAAGATCCCAACCAAACACATCATTAACTAATGTTATCCCCTCTAATCCCCCTTAATAATCCCAACCAAACACACTCTAAGTTGATGAAGTTTGCGTCATTATATCACATAATATAATTGAGAAGCTCATACAAGTTGTGACATTATAGTAACTCAAGCAACTCAAGCACAACTCATTGACATTTTCATTAAACTACCCAAGTTATTAGACATCGTCATTAAACCTTGACATACTCATTATATAAATTCATTGCCTATAATAAGGCTTGTTTATTTTTAATAAGGCCTTATCATATCTTAAAAAGTCTTATATGAACTTATATGAGACATTAGAATTCAAATAAGAGTAAATCTAATTAGTTATAATGTCTTATTTGAACTCGAATAAGCCTTATTTGAGTTCGAATAAGTCTTATTTGAACTTGAATAAGACCTATTAGAGATCGAATAAGGCTTATTAGAACTCGAATAAGACCTATTCGAGTACGAATAATAAGTTATCGAATAGGTCTTATTCGAGTTCTACTAAGCATTATTCAGACAAGTAAGACTTATTCGAGTTCAAAATCGAATTGATTGTCAAACGAAATCGAAATCTAAATCGATCAAATTCTCTAATTATAAGGACTCGATGCGAATACCCATTCCACCTACTCTTCGATTATGTTGGGTCTAGTTGGGTGTACTCCCGTAATCTTCGATTTCGTTGGATCTGAGTTTCGGATGATGCTTGGAACGAAAATGGGGTAAATAAAAAAAATCAATTGAAAATTATTAATCATCTAATTACTAACTTAAACTAGTCCACTCCCCTTTTTTTAAAAATAAAAAGTCAAAGTCCATTCTTTTTAACTCCAACCCATATTAATCCTTTTTTTTCAAATTATCGCAATTACTCCCAAGTAGGGTTGCAAACGAATCGAATCGAGTCGAATATCGCAATATTCTATTCGTATTCGGATGACAATCGAATACGAATACCAATATTCGAATATTTAATCGAATCATAAAATCGATTCTTATTCGAATTCGAATATTTTCTCGAATATTCGAATCGAATATCGAATATTTGTATTCAAAGTCATCTTTCATTTCTTATTTAATAAAATATAAACAATATTATATCTAAAATATATATTGAATTATAATAAATTATATTTAAACATATGTTGAATTATACGTATTATTTTAAAATGTTTTAGTGAGTTATCATATATTATATGTGAATATATATTAGTTATACTATATTTTACGTTATATTATTCGAATCGAATAATTCGATTAATTTTCGAATCGAATATTGTGATTTCATATTCGTAGTCGTATATTTCTCGAATCAAAAAAAATATTCTTATTTGGATTCGTATTCTAAATATTCGAATTGGAATCTTAAAATTTCGAATCGAACCAAAAAAGTTCGATTTGTTTGCAATCCTACAAGAGGGAGAGTCTCCCCTGAGAGACAATCGACATAAAAGAAAATAGGCAATACTCAAGAGAGACGTAAAAATAATTAAACGGGCCTATATAGATCGAGCTAATTGGCACGCAGAATGGACTTTCATGTAGCAAACCCAGTTACAAGCTTTGGCTACGTAAGACGCATCGCATGCATTACACTTGTCTACTAACCTACACACACGTGTTGGGCGATCTTTGCTGTCACCATACCAAAAATTAATAGAGGACAGTTCGAGATCTTACAAGATGATATATGCATATTTATAAATGGGAGGAACAAATCCATGTATTGTAAAACAATCCAAAAGCGATGTCTACTACGAAGGTGGAGGAGAAGCGTAGCCCTACTAAATTGGAGGAAGAGCAAGCCGCCGAGGAGATAGACAAGGACGCAGTATCACGGCTGAGCCACCAGCACTGCGGCGGCGTGTCCCCGTCGTACGGCATGGATAACAGGAAACCGACCACCTCGGAGGATTTTGCCGACGGGTCAGATGAGGCTTCTACGGTCGGAAAGTCCTGCGGCGAATTGCATCAACAAGCTGATCATTACAAGTGCGATTGATATTTTCTACGCGTATGTACTAATGGATCGTTGATGTTTTATATGTTTTGTAGTATGTTCAAGGAAAGGAGGTGTGATGATCAGTCTTTAGAATATAAAAGAAATAAGAGTAAATAGCATACAACTCTCTCGTGCTTGAGAAACTAAGCACAAAACTTCCTCTGCTTTGAAAATATGCTCATACTACCTCTGCTTTGAAAATATGCTTATACTACCTCACGCTTTCGAGAATCTTGCTCATGTTCATGCTCGGTCAAATACGTTCCGAAGGTCAGATAAAATTGAAATTTTCCTTTATACCCTTAATTAACTTGTCAAATTCTCAACACTCAAAAAAAAATGTCAGAACGTAAATGTTCTAATTCAAGCCAAACTCAAAAATCAACTCACAAGTCTTAATATCAAACTAACTCAAGAAAAATCATTACGAAGTAATCGAACGAGTAATTTAAGTCGAACTCACAGGGTTTATTGTCAGAACTCAAGCTCCAACCGAACAAGCTTCAATTGATCTCTCACACTAAGAGTAGTCTCTCCCACTAAGAAGCTCCACTAGAAACATTATTGTATATCGTTGATAAGAAAGCAAACTTTGAGGGATATTTCAGTCAATTCACCTAAAAGAACGTTTGGAAAATCTATCACAGTCACAACGCACGTGCGTTAAAGGCAATCGCGGTCAGGTAACGTGCCAAGTTTTGAAAACCTTAAAGAGGTTTCGCACAATTTTGAAACCAGGTAGTATCGTGCATTTCACGTAAACATGTGGGTGTATACACGGAATAATAAACTCAATGCTTTTTATAAATCACAAAAAAGGCTTTCTATAAAAAGTTAGTTAAAAAAGGCTTTTTATAATAATGTAATGTAAATATTAATAAAATAGGATTATTACGCTCAAAATTAATAAAATATGGGAAATCACGCTTATTGAATACGGCGTCGCGGCTGCCCGAAAAAACGGACCTCTTTTTTTAGAAAACATGTCGGACCCATCTTTTGACCCAAAAGCAACTACCGTCCCGCCCATTAGCGACGACGACGTGTTTAATACCCGCGATGGGTTGATGCACTCCAGATAACGATTTGACGGCCCATTACTTGTCTCCAATAATTCTTCGTCGTCGCAGCCATTAGATGTGACGTCGCACCCATTACATGCGACGTCGCGACCACTACTTGCGACGAGTTTGGTTGTTTAAGCACCGATTTTAGTGTTATAAATTCATAAAATTTCGTAGACATTCAGTATGGTGTCCAAACGAATCAAACATCATTCGATATAGTCTTCAACCTATCTTTTATCGGCGAATTCTTCGCGAAACCAATTTCGATCAATTTCTTAGTATGTTGTACGATATGACTTCCGTCGATAGTACTTCTTTCTCTTTAATCGTCCGGGTGAAGATCGAATATTATCAACACTCTCGACTGTATCAGAGCTCCTACGAATGTCTAATGATGCCGAGCTCGCATACTTCTTGGATCCTGATGTCGAGCTTGATTATCTTGAGGTCTTTGTTGAGGCAACTGAGAATGTTCACTTCGATCGCAACGTAGATGCTCCCGACAAGTACACGAATTCCGCGCCGACTTATTCGTTTTCTGACATTACATCAGTTACTGAAGGGTTGTCAAATATTACGTTCGACGCCTCTCACGAAGATATACCTTCGAGTAACCGTTGCATTCCTACTAGTTCGACGGTGGCGCAGCCTGAGATCGTTCATGACGTCGTGCAAGATAGTGACGTCAACGACTCTGAAGCGGATGATGAGGGTGGAGCACTAGACGATTTTCCAGATTCCGCAGATTACGATGATGATAATAACGATGGACCAACTACTGATATACCAATAGAACCAGAAGAGAACCGAACATTGTACCAGTCTGTGCCGTTTAATACCACTTAGCAAATGGCTCCCCCAGAAGTTGACGAAACTGGTGGTGATTTTTACGATAGGGGCGAACCCGCATTTTTCATAGGTATGACTTTTAATATCAAAAATCATTTCATGTACGCATCCACGCCCATACCTACACAAAATTTAAATAAGTGAAGTAGTATGTATACGCCTCAAGAAAATTCAATTACACAAAAGAACTCACCTGAAGCAACCGCAGAGCTCCACCAATGTTCATCTTTTGACGCTGACACGAGGTACGTAGCTCTCTGTACAAGAAAGTCAAAACGGCACTGCCCCAGCTGTAAGTGTGCACGGCATCGGTATCTTCGAACAAAGGAAGAAAAATCATGGAAGCTTCCGTTGGAATCGGGAAACAGAACCTAGTCCATGAGTAAAAGCACATATGCACGTGCGCGCTGATCTACCACATAATTTTCGCTGTCATCGTCGATCTGGTTGGCTAAAGTAGGTTTCGAAATTAGGGAAGATTCCTAAATCGAATCAATTATCCAAAATAACGTGTTATATCAATCTAATAAGCAACCCACAATATCTATAGCACATATTATACAAAAAACACAAGTTTAAACTCAAGGATTCGACGAAATTTAACGAAACTATCAAAATCAAGATTTAAACAAATTAGGAGTTTCACAATCAAACGAAACTTAATCGACGAAGACGATTAAGAAGGATTGCGTCACGGTGGTTCGCGGTGGTGTTCGCCGGTGGTGGGTGGCGACGAGGAGGAGGTGAGGAGAAGTGGGGAGGAAGATGAAGTCGACGCGGGTTTATTAAACCCGTCGTCGCGCTCATTAGCAACGACGTCGCGGCTAGGGCCAACACTCGGCCCAAGCAATTTTTTTAAAATCAGGCCCGTGTTAGGCCTGCTTTAAGCCCGTTCCGCTTGGTGCCACGTCATCGTCGCAGTTAATAGCCGCGATGTCGCATTTAATCAATGCGATTATCATATTTTATTAATTTCTTTAGCGATGATCCTATTTTATTAAATTTCCATTTAAATTGAATTCATTATTTTATTAAAAAGCCATAAAAAACAATGACTGACAAACATTTATTTACCTATACTGCTCACACAAAGGCAGCACGAGAAGCACTTGCTCGCTTAATCTTGATCGACAAAACGAAAAAAAAAATTAACAACTTGTCTTTTGCATTTTCCTAGCATCATCCATTCTTCCAAGAAAATAATGCAATGAACAGAGCGAGAGCGAGAGCGAGAGAGAGAAGTTGGTTTCCTTCTTTTAGACGTTTTTTCTAGGATTGTTAAAAATCGACCCAACCCGCCAACCCGACACGAACCGCACCCGAAAATAGCAGGTTCGGGTTAGCATTTTTTACCTGTTTACGTAAATGGGTAAACCCGAACCAAACCCAATTATTAAGTGGGTTAGGTTAGGGTTCGGATTTACAACCCGAAATCAACCCGGAATCAACCTGAAATCAACCTATTTAACCCGAATAATATATATTATTAACATATTATTAATATAAATAAAATAAAAGGAATTAACCCTAATTCTCTACCCACTCTCACGCTCACACATGATGTTTCTAGAAAAAAAATTGCATTAGTTCTCCTTTTTTTGTTTAATTTAGATTTATAATTCTGATTTCTTCTATTTTTTAATTTTAAACGGGTTGGCGGGTTGGGTTAGGGTTAAAACAGGGTTTGGGTTTGATTTTTCAACCTGTTTAAGTAAACAGGTCAGGTCAGGGTTGAAGTTTTCAACCCATTTATTAAACGGGTTAAACCCGAAGGTGACCCAATCCGACCTGTTTACCACCACTAGTTTTTTCTAATGTCGCTAGGTTTCATTTCAGTGTATTTCGATTAGCGACAATAGTTCAAACGAACACCCTTTGAGAAAATTCGACACAAGCAAACAACGACTATACCCATACTAAACACGACAAATAAAAGAATACCATTACTACAAAATACAACCCAACCCTTCGTCATCAAACTAGTCAATCGACTCGAACTTCGAACTCATCAGACTCATCGTCGTCGGAGAAGATCTCGTCGATACTCCACGTCACACTATTCGAAAACGTCAGCGCAGGCTTCATCTTCGGCACCACCAAGGGCTCAGCCTCGCCGTTGAGTATCTGCAAAACCCTCCTCATCGTCGGCCGCTCGTTGCTGTCAGGGTTCGCACAGCTCAGACCCACCAAGAGAAGCTTCTCCATCGCCACGTCGTCGTACTCGCCGCCCATCTTCGCATCAGCCGCCGACAATACCCTCCCCTCGGAGTGCAGCTTCCACACCCAGTCCACGAGGTTGACCATCCTCTGACTCTCGCCTTCCCTCTCTATTGGCCGTCGGCCGCAGGCCAGTTCTAGCACCACCACGCCGTAGCTGAACACGTCGGTCTTCTCAGTCGCTGTGCCGTACTGTAGATACTCAGGCGCCAAATACCCCATCGTGCCCGCGGTTAGGGTTGAAACTGGGCTTTTCCCATGGTCCATGAGCCGAGCCAGCCCAAAATCGCCTAGCCTGGCGTTGTAATTGGCGTCAAGCATCACATTGCTGGCCTTTATGTCGCGGTGGATGACTTGCTGCTCGCATTCTTGGTGAAGGTAGGTTAGGGCAGAGGCGAGCCCTAGCGCTATCCCATATCTGTAGCTCCATTTCAGCGGCTCGGCCCCTTCCTTGTCTTGGTAGAGGGCCATGTCTAAGCTACCATTGGGCATGAACTCATAGACAAGGAGAAGCTCGCCCTTCTCCACGCACCATCCCTGAAGCTGTACGAGGTTCTTGTGCCTCAAGCAGGCGATGATCGAAAGCTCGGCCAAGAACTCAGATTTGCCCTCGTGGGTGTGCTTCGACCTCTTCACGGCGGATATGGTCCCATTATCCACAAAGAAGGCCTTGTAGACGGTCCCAAAGGCGCCATGGCCTAAGATCCTCGACTGGTGAAATCCCCTCGTGGCGATTCTGAGCTCTCTGTATGAGTACTTTCGAGGGCCAGTCTTGATTTCTTGTTTAAGGGTCTCCTCTGTTTTGATTTGATTCCATCTCTTGAGCGAAATCAGACCGAAAGCTACGAAAACTGCGAAGAACAACGCTGGAAAACCTATCCCAAGCGCCAGCCCTAACTTCTTTCGACTACTGCGATTCCCAGGATCAGACGCCAGTGTTGGCGGTGTAATAGGCATCACAACTGTGTTGTCCGAAACGTTATGAGGATGGATTCTTGGGATGACCCGCCTGAAACCCGTCGTTCGAAAGCTCCAATTCTCAACGTAATGAAGCTCAGTGCTCCCCTCGGTGGAGCCCGAGAATCCAACGTACATGGCTTCCTTCAACAGATCGGAGAGATCGATCTCAACGGTCAGGACTGGTTCCTCAGGCTTCGAGATGGAATAGCTCAAGTAAACGTCGATCCTCTTCTCGCCATTCGAGTAATCGATCCAACAAGTGATCAGATTCCCGCTCTTCAAATCGATGGAATTCACCATTGGGTCGGCGGTCTTGATCGATATGAGGCTGTCTATGTCAAGACCGACGTGGTTATCGCTGGGATCGTCGAAGTGAAGGTCCATCTTGGTATCGAATTCGACCGCCACGAACGTGTTCTTGGTCAGCCGAGAGGAGTTGACCAGCCCCAAGTACCCGCCCGAGCTGCCCAGCGTGTCGTTGTTAGGGGACAAGAAGAAGGTCAGCCCATCGCCGAAGGAAGAAGGGTTGTTCAAGCTGTTGATGGAGAAGGAGAATCTAGTGGAGAAAGAAGCAGTGGCGTTTGTTCCTTGGTCGAAGAAGGAGATGGGTTTGTTGTATAAGACCGAGCCTGAGCTCGATGAAGGAACCTGCGTCTCCCTTGTGAGGCCGACGACTCCATTTCTCAGGTAAGAATCGCCGAGGAGGGTGAGGTTTCTCAAGGTGAAGAATTGAAAATCAAGATTCACGTTGTGGGGCGATGGCGTTGGCGACGCGCCGTTGGGGGAGAGTGTCAGACAGGCGAGGAAGATGAGTGCGAAAGCAAGGGGCTTTCTTGAGTAATGATGACTGTGGTTAAACATGGCGCGCTTGCTAGGTGTTCGATGAAATGCGAGTTCTTGAGCTCATGAGGAAAGACGATGATGATGATGATTATGATGATGATAAAAACAGTGTTAAGGAGCGAGCTTCTGGTGGTGGTGGGAAAATGGGGTTTGAACGGTTATCTATGATGGGGCAACGTGCTTTTCTGATATTATTTTTTGGATTATTATATAATATCGACAATCATAGAGTCTATCGATTTATAACGGTAATATAGGTTGGAATAATTTATTTTGGAGCGTAGTTTGCTTGTTATTATTGGCCATTATGAATGTAAAGGAGAAGGCACTGCATTATTAATACATGCTCTTAAGCATATTGAATTGATAATGGTCGGCATCGTTAATTAATAAATATTTTTTCATATTGTTAATTATTTGATGGGGTCCGTTGTTTGAAACTGAGGGCCATGAAAGTTCATAAGAAGCCGTTGTAGGAAAAATATGCCGAATTGTCAGTCCATTGTTTGACCATTTACTTAATAGGGAAGATGAGTTGTGTGATGTGTAAATTGATGGAACAACACCATATTTGGAACATCATGGAAGACTTTCGATAATTTGATTGGGAGCTTAGGATTAATTGATTATTTTTGCTGAAGAAGTACAATTAGCGTAACAATAAGGTGCAATTCGGTCTTAGATTGGTTTGAAAAAATCGCCTAGAAATGGTAATGGTAATGGTGGTAATAATGATTATCACACTGACTTCGAGGCGACTAGGCATGAGCGTTACTTTCCCCAATCATTATAAACTTGTGATTAGCAGCAGATATAAATATGCATTATGCATATGATGAATTAACTACTTGTATAACATTCATTAAGATATTATTTATTTTCCTTTTTCTTTCTTTTCGCTACACTGTCATCTCTTGCCTTTGTTGAACACGGAAAAGATATCTTCATATAAAGCATATACGTGAAAGGGATAATAACGAAAAGAAATAAGTAAATTTATTAATTTATTTATTACTGAGGAAAAAGTAAGGAATGAAAGAGAATACACTGCGGGACGCGTCACCAATCTACGATCTTTAACAGATCTCTCGAAACATTTTGAAATTAGGGTTTCTCGCATCATCCACGAGACGGTCGATTTGTGACATAATACCTCTGTTACGTTCCCTTAAAAAAGAAGTCTTTCAATGAGATTCCGATATTTTTAGTTCTTGATTGCAGTTAAGGAAAACCTTGGTCGACTTCATCCTAATCTATTGATGGACGAAAACGACACCGCGCCTGGCTATCAGTTCAACGGAAGCGAAGCGATACCCGCCGTAGTCGACGAGGGGTTTCTCGCCGAGGAGGAGGATGACTATGAGGACCTCTACAACGACGTCAATGTCGGTGAGAACTTTCATTACTCTTTTCGCAATAATGGGGACGACAGTAGTAAAACAGGGCAAGGAAAAGATGAGCATGAAATTCCGCCGGCTGATGGTGCGAAACAGGGAGTTTTTGGGGATGTTAATGCAAATTCACGTCAGGAAGAAGCTATTGAGAGGGAGGGGCATCAAACCGTGAGCGGTGCTGATGTCGGTGGAGGAATGAGTAGTACACCGGGCACTGTTGGAGGTGGTGGCGAGTTTAGGGTTGAGCTGAACAAAGTTGATAATTTGGGGGATAGGAATGGGGGCAGTACAGTTCCGAGTAATCAACAAGTAGTTCAGCATCAGCAGTTTCAACAGAATCAGCCGCCGGCTGTTTCTCCTGATGTCGGTAATGTGGGAAGCATTGGTAACGTTTATGTAGGTAGCGGCGGTGGTGGAGGTGGAGGTGGAGGAACAATTCTCTACGTTGGTGACTTACATTGGTGGACAACTGATGCTGACCTGGAGTCCGAGTTGTGCAAGTATGGGCCTTTGAAGGAGTTGAAGTTCTTTGACGAGAGGGCCAGTGGCAAATCAAAGGGTTACTGTCAGGTGGAGTTTTATGATCCGGCAGCTGCTATGGCATGTAAGGAAGGGATGAATGGACACATTTTTAATGATCGGCCTTGTGTTGTTGCATATGCATCACCATATAATATTAGAAAGATGGGAGAAGCTCAGGCTAATCGAAGCCAACAGCAAATGGGGCAAGGACCTGTTAATCAGCTTAGGAAAGGGCCTGGAGATTTGCCTGGTAGACCTGTTGGTGCTGTTGGCGGCATGCCTATCGGTGGGATTAATCAAGGTGCGATGGAGAGCAATGGGAGAGGGTTTGGTAGAGGTAATTGGGGTAGAGGTGGTGCTGTAGGAGGGATGGGAATGAGGGGCCAAAGTGGGCCCATTAGGAATAGGGGTGTTGGTGCAATGGGTCCTCGTGGCATGGCGGGTAGCGGTAATGGTTTTGGCCCGGCGATGGGTGGCGTTCCTCCTCTATTTCCTCCTCAGTCGATGATGGGCCAAGGATTTGATCCCGCTTTTGGGGGCCCAATGGGGCGAATGGGCGGATATGGGGGTTTTCCTGGTGCTCCTGCAGCTCCTTTTCCTGGACTTGTGTCACCATTCGGACCTGTTGGTAATGTTGGCTTGCCTGGAGTAGCACCTCATGTTAATCCTGCATTTTTTGGGAGAGGGATGCCCATGGGTGGCATGGGGATGATGCCTAATACTGGCCCTGGTGTTGATGGATCTAACATGGGAATGTGGTCTGATCCTAATGTGGGAGGATGGGTAGGCGATGATCATGGAGCGAGAGCTGGCGAATCGAGTTATGGCGAAGAAGTTGCTTCTGAACATCAATATGAAGGAGGGAGTCAAGAAAGAGGAGGGTCACGCCCAAATGTAATGAAGGAGAAAGATAGAGTTTCAGAGAGGGATAGGTCAGGCTCTCCTGATAGGAGGTACCGAGATGACAAAGGACAAGGTTATGATAGAGATGTGCCAAGAGAGAGGGATATTGAGCGTGATCATGAGTATGTAGAAAGGAGACAACGTGATAACAGAGATGCTAGAAGAGACAGAGACAAGGAACGTAGTAGGGATCGCGAGCGTTCTTTAGACCATGATCGCGACAGAGAGCGTGACAGGGACGTTAGAGACAGGCGTGCTGATCAGCGCAAGCACAGAAACCGTGATGCTGAATACGATGATGAACGGGACAGGGGAAGATCATCTAGGACTTATAGCAAATCCAGGCATGAAGAGCGCAGATCAAGATCGCGAGATGCTGATTATGGGAAAAGAAGGCGTATGACGTCTGACTAAATTGACTACATCTCGAAATATCCAGAAGCTAGTTAATAAAGACTTTTTGGAGCTTAATAAATCTTGATAACCGTCCTCATTAAGGAATCTTTTGTTGGATGTTGATTGGCCCGACAATGTTAAATGCTCTTTTGCCTGAGAAATTTTACGACTGCAGAGTTTTGATGATCCCTCCCGAAGACTGGCTTGTGCGAGGCATCAGTCTGAGTAAGTTATTCTCATTCATCATTCTCTTACTAATGTAACTGTCATGGCGCGTGCTCTTTAGTACAATAAGTTTCATTATAAATTATTACGTCTATTATAGGTACGCTATTATGTTTATATATCTGCGCTGGGGTTGCGCACTAATATAGCGCCATTTTGCCTTGGGTGCAGTATTACGCATATGATCGCCAATGTTATAATGTCAGCCATTCACGTGTATTTCCTTTTTCTACTTCATATTATTTGTCTGCTTAGGCTTCAGCAGAGCTCCTTCAGTTTAGGATTCATAATATGCTAAATTCTAGCAATGTTGTTTCTTGTTAGTGGGAGGCGATGATTTTGACCTGAAGATGTTGGCCAGGATGCTTCTACTTAAGAATTGATTTGATGACATGGTTACGCATCTCTATCCATATTATTAGCTTGTGGAATGGTTCTAATTCAGTTCTCAGACATTTTGTTGCTCTAAGTTTTCTTCTTTGAAAAACCAATGTTGTGATGTGTATGTTTGCTTCTGAGAACTTCATTGTTTTTACTTATGAATGTGATGTAATCTTTGACTGTAATTCTTCCCTGATGTGTTTTCTTTCACTGGGTTGTGGGCATATTTGTTTGCCTAGGTTGTGGTTTTACACGAGAAATGGTTGTAACTAATTGTATATTCTCACATGTATATATGTTAATATATGTTAGGAAGAGAAAGGTTCTGTACATTATTGAAAAAGATTTTGGAGGTTCTTGATTTGGCCCTTCCTCGTGATTTAGTTCTCTCGATCAATTTATTTGTAGATACATATTTTCGTATATTTAGAACACATCATAAAACAATTTCGAAATTTTGGTTTCAGCTATTGTTTTAAGAAAATATATGATTTAGTTCATGAATGAAAATAAATTGGCTTTTTAATTAAAATAGGGGTATTTTAACCCAAATTAGCTAAAATAGGGCTACTTCGACAGAAATTAATAAAATCGAGCGAAACGTGGTTATTAATAGCGACGCCGCATCCATTGCCCGCGACGATGATGTGGCAACGACGATGGGCTTTGCGCGGGCCTGATCGGGCCCGATATTTGAAAATCGGGCCAGATCGGGCCCGATATTTGAAAATTGGGCCTGACTTCTAAATTAAAATTGCCTGGGCCGATTGTTGGCCCAGTAAATAGGCCGTCGCGCTTATTAGGCGCGACGTCGCGGTTAATGGCCGCGACGACGTGCTTAATAAAGGCGGCGAGCTCTTCTTCTTCCTCCCCCTCCTCTTCTCCTCCCCACCGATTCCGGCGATTTACAGCGGCGAACGACGGCGGCCAACACCACGTGATAGATCCATTCTTCCTCGTCATCGTCGATTAAGCTTTTTTTGGGTATGAAACTCCTAATTTGTTTAAATCTTGATTTTGATGTTTCGTTAAATTTCGTCGAATTCTTGCGTTTAAGTTTGTGTTTTTGGTATAATATGTGCTTTACATATTGTGGGTTGTTTAATAGATTGATGTAACACACTAATTTTACATAATTGATTCGATTTAGAAATTTCCCCTAATTTCGAAACCTAATTTTGAAATTAGGGTTTCTAGGTTATTTGATTCGTTTGTTAATACATGAGTCAATTTATGTGTTTGTTTATTGTTTTTTGTTGCGATATTGACTTTGAAACGCTAATTTAGGATGGATACGAACGAATATTACGGTCGCGTGCTACGACAGTTCGGGATGGTTCAGTCCGTCCCGCAACGTCCGAGACAGCTCGACGTTGATCTTCATCGACACAGTACACGTAACGTCGCGGGAAGGGATTGGAGGGCCTTCCACGAGCAGTACGAAGCCTTGTGGGTGTCTCGCTACGAGAGGATAGTCGGTGCGATGGAGATAGTTGGTGGTGCGCAGTGCACTCCAGATTACTATCCATGGTACTGGAGGGTCACCCGTCGTTACATCTCTCCATCGACGATCCACATGAACCGAGGATTCCAGATGGGAGATAGTGCATTTATCGACGTTATGGTTAGTTACCTGTCATTCTGTAGGTTTTTATTTTATTTTGGACGTGTCATTTAAGACGTTAATTGTTACCTATTAGGCACAGCACGTCGATAGGGCCGAGGTGATACTTACAGGAGGAGATATGGATGGAGGATTGGACCTCATACATCAGATGCAGGGTCTTTTCCTTGACAGACGACAGCGAAGACATATGTCGTACACTGATGTCCCCTCGACACACATGAGTGTCCCGTCGTCTTCGCGTGGTCGGACGCATGACCCTGGCCCGTCGTCTTCACGTGGTCGTACATCACAGTACGGGGATGGTAGTTACTTTACACCGCCGGGGTGATCTCGGCTACGGCGATGCTGATGATGATGATGACGACGACGAGGCCACGCCTCCGTATCAGCCATTTGTGCAGGAGACACCGCCGCGACCCCAGCAGCGACGTCGTCGCCCTGAGCAGCCCGAAGCTCCTGTTGACCGTGGCCATCTGCACAGGAATAGACGACCACGTAGATGTGGCACAGGAGGGCATTATATACCTTAGTTTTTATTTTCTGTATTTTTTATCTAATTGGGATCGCTGTAGAAATTCTTCACCGTTTGGATTAATATTCTGGCAATTTCAGTACGCGAAACATTGCGATGCGTGCTGGCCAACTCGTGCGTGAAGCATGTGTGCGGTCCTCCGTATCTCGTCACCTTCCAAAAAAACTTTTCTGTTTGAAGACTGCACGCAGTGTCCAGTTAAAGTCGTCGCTGTGATTGCATCTCACGCTCCATGCGGTTCTGTTACTTTCGGTCACGTGGTACTCACGTCTAACAACCCTCAAATGGTAATCGTTAACAGCACATTTTAAATGTTCTTTGCTATTAAACGTCATACCTACGTAAAATGCGGGATCGTCCGTGTCGTAAAAATCACCACCAGTTTCGTCAACTTCTGGGGGAGCCATTTGATAAGAGGTATTAAACGGGACCGACTGGTATAATGCTCTATTCTCTTCTGGCTCACTTGGCGTTGGTTCATCGTCATTTTCATCATCGGCATCGGCGGGATCTGGCAATTCGTCTAGTGTCCCACCCTCGTCGTCAGCTTCGGAGTCACTGACGTCACTATCTCGGACGCCGTCATGAACGATCTCAGGATGCGCCACCGTCGAACTAGTAGGAATGCAACGGCTACTCGAAGGTATATCTTCTTGAGGGGCAAACGAAATATTCGTCAATCCTTCAGTAACTGAAGTAATGTCAGGAAACGAATCCATCGGCGCGGGATTAGTGTATTGAACGATCTCAGTTGTCTCGACAAAGACCTCAATGTAATCGAGCTCGTTGTCGGGATCCAAGAAGTATGCGAGGTCGGCATCAGTAGACACTAGTAGGAGATTATGATACAGTCGTGAGTGTTGATAGTGTTCGTTCTTCACTCGAACGATTAAAAAGAAAGCATTGTTGTCGACGGAAGTCATGTCGTACAGCATACTAAGAAATTGATCGAAATTGGTATCGCGACGAATTCGTCGATAACCAATGGGTTGAAGACTATACTGTATAGTGTTTGATTCGTGTATGATTTCACCGCCATAATAAACAACTACTTGAATTTTTCTAGACACCATATTGGATATGTATGAAATTTATGAAATAATAATCGAGAAATTGAGCGGTTTAAATAGGGTGCGTCGTCGCTGGCATTGGACGCGACGTCGCGTCTATTAGCCGCGACGGTAAGTGGTCCAATAACGTGAGTGGGCTTAGTGGGTTTTTAGTGGCCGGTTAGTGGGTTTTAGTGGGTATGGGTCAACGTCGCGTCCATTAGGCGCGTCGTCGCGTCCATTAAGAGCGACGCTGGCCCACGCGGGCCACACGCGGGCCCGACCGGGCCCTTGCTGTGCCACGTCAGCCGCCGCGTCCAATAGGCGCGACGACGCTTTTATTAAGCGCGTTTCACCCGATTTTAGTAATTTTTGTCAAATTAGCCCTATTTTGTCTAATTTGGGTTAAATTAACCCTAATTTAATTAAAAAGCCAAATAAATTTGTAATGGGCTAAAAGACTCCAACAGATTAAAAATATAAGATTCACTAAATATACTAGTCGCTATCTATTCATTTTTTTTTGGTAAAAAGTTATCAATACCACAAAACAAGAATGTCAGCACATTACACTTTTTTTGCCTACTCAGAATGCTACCAAAAGAACTAACAAAGTAATTGTTGCATAAAAATCAATTCGTCCGGTCTTGTGTGTAAGATCTTCAAACCGGTGATCTGCTCGAGTGCTACTCTCTTAATTATTCTCACCATTTTCTTCCGCTGATCTTGCATCCTCCCCATGCAGTCTTTTATTCCTCTCATTCGAAACCATATAAAGCATAGCGGCTATCACCAATATTTTCACCTTGCGTATCTTGTATTGCGCTTCCCCAATTGTTTCATGAGCCTCTTCACTCCCTCCAGTGCATCTGTGATGCATGCTTTGATCTAGTCTTGCATCCTAACTTCGACAACTTTGCTAAACCCACACATTATGAAGAGATAATTGACAGTTTCCTCTTAAGTCCCACAGAGCAGACATTTCGTGTCTGGAAGCTTCATTCCCCATTGTTGTAGTTGATCTCTAGTTAAAATTTTCCCATGCAATATCGGCCAAAGCACTACAGCATGCTTAGGCACTGACCACCTATTCCATACACCATTAGATAGTTCAAATTCGCCTCTCTATTTCGACACAACCAGTTGTAGGCCGAGGTGACTGTGAAGTTCCCATGAGCACTAGCCATCCATCTCCCCTGTTCACAGCCCTGTCTAAATAGCTCCTTGATTTTGTTCAATTTCCTCCATGCCCAGCCGCAGTCCTTAGGTGCATTGTGTGACCAAAAGTCCACATCCCGCAAGTATACACCATATAGCCATGTGATCCACAGGCAGTCCTTCTTCCCATCAATATCCCACATGAGCCTCCCTATACATGCATAGTTCCAGTCCCCACAATTTCTGATTTTTAGACCCCCACAGCTTTTTCTTCTACAGACCAAATCCCAAGCAACCAAGCCTTGCATAGACCCCTTCTCAGTCCTTCCCCACATGAATTCTCTATACTTTTGGTCAACAAGTTTAACCACACTTCTAGGCATACAAATATTGATGCCCAGTAACTATGCATAGACAGCAGTACCGATTTATATGGAAAAGGGCACATGGTATGTTATAGAGCTGTCAAAACTGGCCCGCCAAAGCCCGCCAGTGACGGGGCGGGTGCGGGCAAGCCCGCCTACTGGCAGGCCTGGAAAATGAAGGCCCGCCCCGCCTACGGGCGGGTAGCGGGCCTGGCGGGCTTAGCCAGCCAATTTTAAAAAATAAATAAAAAAAGAAAATTATAGTGCGAAAAAATAATATAAAAAAATAGGAGAAAATAAAAAATTAAAGAATTCAACTTGGAAAATATATCTAATTTAATCTATTTTTTAATATTAATTATTTATGTTATTAAAAAACTCAAAAATATCAAAATCAATATAATTTATATATAAATCTTATTATTTAATTATAAAATATATTATTTTTTGGCGGGCCTGCTCGCGGCCCGCGCGGGCATGCCCGCTCAGGCCCGCTCTCTGGCTGAAAAATTAACAGCCCGCGGGCCGCGGATCCGTTTGACAGCTCTAGTATGTTATATGGATATCAGAATTTAATATAGAATGTCGCGACTCGGACACATGTCGCAGGAGGGGCATTTCGGGAAAGTGATTTTTTTACTTCAATAATAATTGTCCTCGATTGAGTTCAATTAAAACAGACCCCACCTAACATAGTACAAATATTCCACTCTCACCAAAACCGGCACAGCTTTTCTTTCTCCCAACAGAGAATCTTTCTTATCATAGTGCAGTGCTTCACAAACTAATCCCATATCTTTTTCTCATGGAAATCCCAGAAAAGTTAGTCAAATTTAAATCCCACATTCTTATTACAACCCTTCTCAGTGTAATAATCTTCCTAATATGCCGTACAGTTCCAAGCTTGCTCAGCATAATAAGCTACTTTTGGCCGCTCCTTGTGTCGACGGCTGGTTTTCTAGCTGCATTGGTTGTTCTCGGCCGTATCTCGCCGCCAACGGAGGAGAAATCCGTCGAAGGGTTGCTGGACTACGTGGCGGCTCAGCTGTCGTCGTCAACCGTTGAAGAACAAGTTGAAGAAAGCGTTAGAGCAGATTAAATAAGCTGTTTCTCGATTATATCTTCGTCCTTTTACGTTTCGATTTTCTGTCTTCCATTGCTAGAAGCAGAACTTCTTTCCTTCCAATAATAGTATTATGAAATTTCCCTGTTTTTCCCCTTTCGATTATGCATGTGAAAATCTCAAATATTGATTATTCCGGACAGCACAGGCTACAGAGAATTATCATTAAAATAGAATTCCCATGTTATAATTAGATAGATCATCGAGGGAAGATCACCTCACCTACTTCCCTCGTACAGCTAATACAGAGTAGATCTCTGCTTAAAGAGAACATAGAGTTTATATAACAGTGAGCATTGAGTTATTATGGAAGATGAACTGCTGAAACTCACGGAATCATGCGTTGGATTGAGCAAGTATCAAGTCAGCTGTGGACAGAGTCCCAGACTGATCAACGTCGAGGTTTTGAAACTCTTGCAGCCATGGTAAGATATCTTCTTGGCTGATCTTTCCCATCTCTTTCAGCTTATATAAGACAAACTCAGCAGGCCTGTTAGAATTCAAAGCCAAACGACCAACGGGGATCATTCAAGGAAAGTTAGATAGGAGATAGTGAGAAAATCGGAAGAATTACTAACCCGACAAGCCGATCATCGTCAATATCAGCCTCCTCCAAATCCACGTTAGTCATTTTTCTGGTGAGAACATACTTGACCAGAGATTTCTGCCTACTCTCCGTGTTGAGCTCAGCAATGCAGGCGAATAACTGAGCCAAAGTAATCGAACTTGCTAGAATCCAAAAGACAGCGAATACACGCCCAGCCTTTGTCGAGAAGCTTTTATCGCCATAGCCCAGAGTCGTCACGGTGGAGCAGACGCAATACAGGGCGTCTACCATGTCCAAATTCTCGACTGTGGTGAGAAATAGAATGCCAACCGAAAGCAAGACGACAAGTAAGGCAGCCATCAGTATACACTTATATCGAGCCCTGTTATTCTCCAAATCTTTAAGGATTTCACTCGGTCCAAATTTTTCGCGCATGCGCATTGCCCCGATGAGTAAATTTTCCTGCTTTTCAACCATGTAATCAGCTCTTTTGCTTATCAGGAGGCCAATCAGGGCCATCCCTGAGAAGACAAAGGCACAAGCAAGAAGCTTTGTGGTTGTACTGTTAGGTACGAGGTCTCCATATCCAAGGGTTGTCATGGTCACAATGCAGAAATATAAAGAGTCAAGAACCCCATCGATTTTGTTCCCTGCAATCTGATCGTTAACAAAGTAGAAGCAAACTGTTCCAACACTCAGGTAAATAGTTAAGTAAAGAGTTGCTTTTCTAGAGCTGGGATGCAACTTCTCCCAAAAGGACCGAGACTCATCTGAAGGGTGAGAGTCATCTGCAGACGTAATTTCGCCGGGATGAAATTCTGACAAAGGAGCACTTCTGCATCGGCGATACCTTTTTCCCTTAGGATTGGTTGTTTGACCATTTGAAGCTGTTGGATTCAGTAGTCTAGTCAATAACAGCTTCTCATCTTCACTAGCCATTCTGATACGGCAAAGCACTCGAGTGTTTTATGAGGTGAAAGGATACCTGTTCATGCAAAAAGGCGTTACAAGTCAAAATTTAAATAACATAGCTCATTCATACTCAAGCGCTTTCACTTCATAACTGGCAAGCTGCATTACTCAAAGGTATAACTGATTCCAAGGAAATATTTTATATGGAGCGATACAAATGATTTTGAATGTGAAGAATGATATGAAGGAACCATAGTTGGAATGGATTACAGAAATTGAGATTCATCTCACGATTGTTCAAAATCAATCGGCTCGGCTCAAAATCATTTCCCCCTAATCCCTACTCCCCCAGTTCTAATCCACTTCTCAACAGAAAACGTCCTGGTGCAACAATGAAAAGCATTCATTCATATTGAGCTAATGATTTTCAATCCCGCAAAAAACTCGACCAAGAAAAAAAGTATTAGCAGGGTAACAATTGTCGATGAAGAACAATGCGATCAATAATAGTTCAATAAGTGAGAATTTCGAAGCTTCCACAACGTACCTGAATAAACCAAAGCTCAGAAAAATGCGGTTCAACAAACCTCAGATATTTCGCACCTCAGATATTTCGCGCCGATAGTCGACCGAAGCCTTGATTTCGTTCAAGAAAGCTCGTCGGCCGTCGCTCGTCACTTGCGTACGGTAGTGTTTACGTAACTATTAGAATAAATTATTGCAATTGCACAATACATAGTACATATATTTAATTCAGTGGAGTGGAATTTCAAGTTGGCGTATTACATAAGTCAGCGTGTCACTCAATCTAAGGCCGTGACCCGAATTCTAAAATAATGCCACATAGTCAAACAACTCCAATCATGCGAGAGATTTTTCTCCCCATCATCTCTATGGATCCTATCACTAATACAAAAATATATAAAAATACTAACCGACATATTTTGTGGGCCTCATTAAAGATACAGCCCTATAGATTATGTGTTGAAGAGCCCAATAAGGGATTAAATATTAAAAAATAGTTAAATTAAGGAAAATTCGGCTGGATAAAATAAAGGTCACCGTTATCTTCATTTCCACCATCGTTCACTGCTGAGTCCTCATCCTCGCCGAGCTCGAAAAATTAAACATGGCTTCGATTTCTTCGCCATCACTTTCAGCTGTGTTCTTACCATCGCGCAATCCTTCGAATGTCACTTCGGCACCCCAACTCATTTTCCCTTGTTTGAATTCCTCCAGGTTGCGCGGTGTAAGATCCTCCGCCCGCCTATCGTCTTCGAGAATTTCGGCTGCTTCCGAAGTATTGGAAACTGATGCCGAGTCTAATACATCCGAGGTTTCTTTGAAGTTTGATTCGATCCGCAATGCCTGATTTTTAATTTTGGGGTTTTTTTGGGAATTTCTTAATTGTACTGCGTGTGTTAATCAGGGTGAGGTTTCCGCTTCTTCAGAGCTCGGCGTTGGTTCAGACTCCGTAAGCATCTTTTGATTACCCTTAAATGACCAATTCTTTTTCTTTTTGTTGACTTTTGCTCGACTTTTTTTCTTCTTTTTGTTGATGCTTACGCTTGAGCTTCATTGCATTTCATTTGGTTGTTTTTTTTTTGCAATACTAGAGCTGAGATGATTCCTTTTTCCTTTCCAATTTGAGATATACATATCATTGTTCTTCGATTATTGCATTGAAACCAAACAGGTGGCACCGAAGCAGAAGATCAGAATCAAATTGAGATCATATTGGGTACCTCTAATAGAAGACTCATGCAAGCAGATATTGGATGCTGCAAGAACGACAAATGCAAAGACCATGGGACCCGTCCCATTACCTACGAAGAAGAGGATTTACTGCGTTCTTAAATCCCCACACGTGCACAAAGACGCAAGGTTTCATTTCGAGATAAGAACACATCAACGCCTTATTGACATTCTTTATCCTACGGCCCAAACGATCGATTCGTTGATGCAGCTCGACTTGCCCGCCGGCGTCGATGTTGAGGTTAAGCTTTGATTGTTTATGCTCTCTAAGTAGATCCTTCAATTTGTTGTAGATTGATTGATTTCATGTGTTGTTCTGTGCAAGATTTTTTAATTTGTGGACTCGAGTTGGTTGCACAAGTAAAGATCGCAACAATTTGTGTTTCTTATGACTATTGTTACTGTTGATGTTCTAATATTGCTTGCAAAAGTATTTTAATTGCATCCACTGTTGACTCCACTTCTGTTTGACTGTCGTTTGCGAGGTAATATTAATCCGACCAAACTCACAGCGTAAGCAAGCAATGAAGAATGCGATTACTACAACAGAGAGACACAGGGCAACAGATATAACAAAGAATGGAAATTATCACATAGCCGTTTTCCGATCTCAACCCATACTAGTAGATATTTCAATCAGAAATACGAGCTAAAGCTTCGATGATCTTTGATATATAAGGTTTACAAAACGACTAGAAGCACGCCGATGCAGCCGAGGATAGCATTCGAGCCGAGCCTATGCTGCCCATTCGGCTTGCTAGGCTGGGGAGACAAGCCCGTGTCGTTGCTGCCCGCCCCACGTTTCTGACCGATGGGCGGCAGTGGAGGTTCGGACACGCCTTCTTCAGTTAGGATCGGACTCGGAGCCTCAGCTGGGGGTAGCTTTCCATGCCACAGCTGTAAAGCCTGTAATAAGCCACCGGGCTGGGGCGGCGACATGTAATATGGCACCTCTTTGTACCCCAGGCAACGATTCCCTGCCAATCGAAAATAGAAGATCAGCATTACAACCCTGAAAAATAAGGGGAAACAAAAAAAATTAAACTTACGCTTGTACTTGGAAGCCGTGGATGGGAACTCAGTGACGACTCCATTGATCCCAAAGGAAGAGAAGTGAGCGTTGATTTCCACGTATGCATCGGAGTAGAAGTCCCACGGCTGAGAGGGGAATTCGTTTCTGAACAACCGAACGTAGACGGGGAGACCAAACGCTTGGAGCCTCGGGACGACGTCCGTTGTGTCCGTTGTGAAGAGATCGTCTGTGGGAAAAACCGACCCTTTTGAGACGATCACGGCAGTCGTGAACGTCTTCATGTAAGAAACCGTCGAGTTCGTGACGCCGCTGATTTCTTCGCCGACTTCGTATACGAGCTCGTAACTATTACCGTCGATGCTCTTGAACTTCTTTAGGACCGAACTTTCGCTGGATCCAATCATGATTCTCTTGTGGTTGGGCGGTTTGAATTCGGTTAGAGCTTCCAAAACGGCGCCAGTTACGTCTAAACCTTGGACTTTGGCAAGGTATGCAGCGTTCTGTAAGAAAAGTCGTAAGGCCGTAAAACAGTTATTGAATGTAGTTAAAATAACGAACCTCGATGCCGATCAGTACGCCGGCGACAGAAGACTCGTTGCTTGCGTACACCAGAAAATCGGACAACTGAAAGAAATTCCCGTCGTTTTGGGCTCTAGGGTTTCGGAACATCGAGTAGTTTGGGTACGGGTTGGTAATGGCAGCTGCAAGAAATCAGAAACTATGCGTCTTAAGCGTAGAATAATCCCATAACTGTCTATACTAATTGCGCTTACGTTTTAAGCTCTTAATCTGCGCCCACGTCAAGCTATAGGCGTAAATTCCGCGCTTTATGTTGAGTTCGGGATTGTCCGATGTGAGATTTCCGAAATCCGTGTTCGTCCCAACGTTCGTTCTGTCCCTGAGGTTGATAGATCCCAAGCAAAAGGGTACTCCGTCGCTAGTTATTTGGACGGGGCAGTCGATTATCTCTGCGCCGTCGGCCACAGCTTTTTTGTACGCCAAATCAGTACAACCTGGGTAGAATCCACTCGCTCCCTCAGAGGTAATAACCAATATATCAGCTGCAATGGAGAAAAATAAACGTAATGCGCCAACGAATTTGCGGGAAATGAACGATGTTTTGGCTTATTACCTTGGATGGTCTCATTCTTGCCCATGTGGGAGAAACAATCTGCCATGCAAGAACATACGGCAAGTAAGACAGCGCTGATATCGAATCTAAGGGCGAGAAAAAAGAACGGCGATTTTTTTTTCTATGACTCTACCTATGGTCGCGGACGGAGTTATGGGGAAATCAGAAAGCACGCCGTCGACGGAAAACGCGCCGTTGTCGATGAAATTGAGGTACTCTTCGACCGGGTCGTAGTTATAGTCGTATGGCAAAACCGCGACGTCGTTGGCGAATTGGGACGCGAAAACTTCTAAACCAGCTTCGTGGGCTTCCATTACGAGGGAAGTGTAGTTCAGCAAATAGAGGTTTTCGTCGACGGGCCATATGTACGTCTTAGGAACCATAATTCCAGCCGCAAACGTCTTGACGAACGTCAGATTCTTCAAAAGGGAGGCGTACGTTTTATTGGTCGTAACCTCGACGTCGGCGGGCCCGAGAAACTGCAATACCCGCTTCGTGGGGCCCGTCCTCGACGCGATGCTTTGCAAGAATCCAATTTCGGGCGAAGAGATGTACTTAACGACCACCCGCCTCGATAGAGATAGGACGTAGCTCCTCATGCTGAGATTGTGCTGGTCGTAAAATGTACCAAACTGCGCACAAAAAATATTATATTCTGAGTCTGACATTTTTAAGAACCCTGAGAAAAAAATATGAATGGTACGCGATTCGTTGCCTAACCGGGATATTTAACCATAGCCCGGGCGGCTTTACTTGGTCGAAAACGTCTTCCACCGTAGGAATCTTGGCAGTGTCGTCGAAGTTTGGAGTCCGGGAATAGATCCTCTGTCTCACTGCATAATATAAGACAGATGATAGCGGGCGATTGTTGAGGAAACGTTATCTGTAAGAGAAGTAAAAATATCTTACGGTTGACATCTGCGAGCTCGTCGAGGGTGAAGTCGAGGGAAAACCATCCAGACATTGAAGCTCCGTTGACGACATAGGAGTTGCTTCGGTTAGGGTAAGAATTATTGATCGTCGTAGCGTTGCTTAGGTTAATGTCGGGCGAGCAGATCCCAACTGCGTCTTTCGTGAGATGGACGTCGCACAATAAGTGTACGTCGGGCAAGCTTGTCTGAACGGCGAGGGAGTATGCGTACAAGCTGGAGTCGGGGAATATCCCCGAGAATCCGCCCCTCGCTATTACCAAAGGAGAATTTCCTGGGAAAAAAGAAAGAACAGCAAAAAATCCAAGCATGATGGACAGAATGCAACTTTTCTCCTCGAGTAAAGTAAAAGAAGCATACTGTAATTTATAAAATGGAATTGACCCAGAAAGTTTAACCTCAATGTTTCGTGAATGCGATTTTAATACTGAAATAATTTCTTAACATGGACATATAAAACGAGTAAAGTACGCAAGGGAAAGGATCACAGTTATATACCGCTGAGTGTCTTCCATTTCTTAGTGCTGCCGCTCGATCTTTGAGCAGTAGCTAAAGCAATTGAAGACCATAGCAGGAAGAAGCCGAGGACAGAGCTGAGCTTACACATTGCACACGACGACGTCGTTCCAATTGATCTTTTCTGCCTTTTTTCCGTCCAAGGTTGAGTTTTTATTACAATAAATGTGACAAGTATTACAATAAATGTGACAAGCAAGTTGACAGCAACCCAGCCTTTTTTTCCTGAATTGTCTTCAGCAATAAACAAGAGAGAGCAACGTTTATATCTAAATTATTTTACCTGTTGTGGGTGGACGCGTTCGTATGGGGTTGGTTTCACTCTCCTTTTTCTCTAAAACTAAATGTTCTTTTTTGGATTGGATCAAAAGTTATCAATGAAATTTAGGGTGACCCGGTTGTAGTCCTACGCGTCCAAGCGATATATTTACTTTGCAGCTTGAACAAGGTTGTCTGAAAAAAAAAATACATATTTACTTTGCAGTTTCCTCTATACATACGTCAGATATTTTTTTTTTTTTTTTTTTTGGTAACCGGGGAAAGCCGATGGTGAAACCCCGGGACCGACCCACTACCTGCTAAACGGGCCGACCAGGTCAATCGCACATGTCTGGGCCCATGTGGGCAGGCCTGGAGAAATGTCACAGGGTGGAGGTTCGAACCCAGGACCTCTCCCAACATGACTCCAGGCACCTCCCCCTCAACCAGATATTTGGTGTTGAAGAAAATCTCTGACAATCAAGATATAGATTTATTTTTGAGATTACGAAATTCTACGTAAAGCCTTCAGCCCTTCACAAATGAAGAAAGATTATTATTATTAACATGGGAAAGAACAGACACGATGGGGAGCCGAGCCTAGCCGTTTAAGCCGATTCTCTTTATTCATTGGTCTACTGATTAGCTGGCGACCACAGTCAGCACTCTTTTATCAACTGCCACGTGGCGTCAACTGATTGGTTCTTCTACTGGTTGCGTGTGCTCGCAGTGACACCGATGTTAAAATGTATTTCATTCTCTAAATATTGGTGAAGAGAAAAAAACAAACGTCGTATTATGCTTGTATATTAATGAATTAAATGCTGGTTCTGCTGTGAAAAAGGGACTAGTTTTGTTGTTTGCATATTTAATTCCACAACTAAATTCGTCCAAAAAATATTATTTGTTTCGGCCTTTGGCTGGTCCACTTATTGTCGTTTTTCGTGTTTTTGGACATTTACCAATTTCGACAACATATAGGCTCAGCAGTAATTTATGATTGAGTCAATTCAAAATCAGGCCCCATTAAGGATTTGATTTCAAATCAGACCCTGTTTGAGAATATTTTAGGTTAAAGTACCCATTTTGTGTGGTGTAAAAAAGTGGTATGAAAGATATATAAACTGGTATAGAATGATCGTTTTGTGTTACAAACTTTGAACATACTGTACTGGTATGTCAAAGCAATAAAGTGGTACTGCAGAAAATAAACTGGTATCAGATGATCATAAACTGGTACGGGATTATGGTTTTGTGGTACAAAATTTCAATATACTGGTATGTAAGAGCAATGAAGTGGTACTGCACAAAAATGAATCCTTAAAACTAAATTTTTTGCCAGGAAGGCCTGAATCCTAAATGATAGTTTTGGGAAGGCCTGAAATAAAAATGCCCCTTTATGATTTTGTCCACGTGGAGGTCATTAATTGGGTTTCTCAACCGGGCCTAAACTTGCAATTTATTTAAAATGGGAGAAAACTAGTTTTGGTCCTGGTGTTTACCTATGGGCATTTCCTCGATGTTTTCACTTGCCACATTCAGTCCCTCATTTTTCTTTATTTGAACCAAATTGGTCATCGATTAAATCCATTTTAACGGAAATATCACGTGAGAGACACGTGATATAATCCCAAAACAAAAATCCTTCCTTGCACACACCAACGGACACACTTCACTTCAACAATCAATCGCAAATCAAGCTCTTCTCGAGAAAAAAAATGAGCAGATCATATGTTTCATCAAGCTCAACACACTAGGAGCTCTTTATGAACCCACAAACCCCACACCTCTGCCGGTTTCGCCTCTTTTTTTTTGCGACTGTGAATTCGAACTTGTTTTGCTCACATCTTGGACTAAACTTAACCCAGGAAGAAGATTTCGAATGTGCCCTAGTTATCGGGTTAGAACTATTTATGTTTATTTAAATTCGTCTGCACTGTTATTTTGTATTATGCAGGTTTTCAATTTTGGCTTTGTTCATATAAATTTGGTGGTAGAAACCTAATGGCTGTAAAGTTTTCGAGTGGTGGGATCCAGAGTTGAATCAGAGATCAAAGGAATTAATTATATTCTTGAAGGAAATAATCGACAATTTAGAAGCTGAAACCGAGGTGTAGCCGGAAGGATTGACTCAATTAAATACCAAAAAACAAGTTGAAGAACTGAATGAGTACAAGAGCAAGCTGGAGTATATGGAAAATGAGTTGGTCTCTTGCAGGAAAAGTTGAAGAAATTTGAGAAAAAGTTTGAGAAGAAGTCTGTTATAAACAATAATGGTATTATGTTTTTCCTTGTCATGGTGTTGTTTGGAGTAATGCTTTATGTATTCTGATTTCGTTAGGTTGTATGATGATGATGACGATGATGATGAAGGTTAGGTTGTATGATGAAGACGATGTATTTGGATTTCGTTATCTCTGTTGGTGATCAGTTTGTTCATGTATTTGATTAGTATATGTAACATAAACTATATAAACTAAAATGATTAGTATATGTAACAGCTTGATCAGTTTGTTCAGTTTGTTCAGTTTGATCTAATCATTGTCTTACAAGCTAAATTTCTCCTTGGCCGCTTAAAATGATTAGTATATGTAGCATAAAATATATAAAATGACATTGATATCTAAAATGAATACCTTGAATTTTTCAAGCTTATTTGGTGCACTTGATGTATTGCACACTTAAAAGGTAGCATCCACCTGTAGATCTTCAGGGGCTTGAGGAACATCATGAAATATATGCTCACAAAGTATTGGACCTTCATTAGCCTCAGGCTCAACAAGTATTGGATTTTCATTGTACCATGTGACAGATTCTTCACCATTAACTGGGTCTTCATTCACTTTCGGCTCAGCACATATACTTTTCTCGTGTCTGTTTTAAGGCACACTTTCGGGCATTGTGCCCTCTCACCACATCTACTGCATTTGTTAAGCCTTGGCAGCCCTTTAGCATGAGTTTGGCCACTAGCTGGGGGTTCATCTGGTTCTCTTCTCCTAAGCTCCTTGGGTCTTCCTGGCTTTTGATGATATATAGGAGGCGTTGGTTGTGGTAAATCACACTTAGGCCAGAGATCAGAGCCATTGATTGGTGGAATGGACATTTGATAAGCCATTTTGTATGACTCAACAATGTAACAATGACTCACACATATTATTTAAGAGTGTGTCACATTTAGGATAAGTGCTAAAATGTGACCTACTCCAATGGTGACGATTCTTCTTGTTCAACCAATCATATGCAGCCCCATCAATCTCTTTTATATCTTCCATTCTTCTAGTAAAATCCTCAACTCTTGTTGTTGTTGCAGCTGCCCATAACGCAATTTTAAGAGCATTTCCAGTAAAACCATCTCTTTTCATATTATTGTGAAGGTGCCTCACACAAAATCTATTTCTGCATCAGGGAACAGCTCTTCAAAAGCAGGGATTAAACCCTTTTGTTTATCAGACATGAATGTCCATTCATGCTGATTTTCAAACCCTATATCACCATCCAACAAATTCAGAAACCATTTCCAACTCTCTTTTGGCTCACCTTCAACTAGAGCATATGCTATAGGGAATATACTATTATTAGGATCTAATCCTACAGTAGCTAATAGTTGACCACTCATATCATTCTAATAAAATAGCCATCAACTCCAATGAGTGGCCTGCAAGCAGTCTTACAACCCACTTTACAAGCAGAGAAACACACATACAACCTTTGGAATCTAAAACCCTCTCCAGAACCATCTTCATTCTCTGTCAGCTTTAAATTACAGTGGCGCCTTGGTCTGCTCTATTTAACTCTTGATAGTAGTCCCTGATCTTTCCAAACTGCTCTTCTACTTTACCATCAATCAGTTCAAGTGCTTTCCTCTTAGCTCTATATGCGTGCCTTCTTGAAATATCAACCTTTAGAGTTGTGCGAACCTCATTCCTAAACTCTGTAGTTCCAACTTGGGATTTTCAAACTTCTTCACAAATGCATGGCCTATCCAAGTAGACTTCAAACTTTTATTATGGTAGTTCCAGTGAAAATTATTGTGATCAAAGACATAGCTTTTAATCTGCCATGTGCTCTCACCACTAACTTTTGACACATACACTGACAACTTACACTCCGGTTTTCTACAAATAGCCCACAATATTTTATTGTCATTTATTCTAAATCTGACCGCTGATCGTATTTTTATATGTTTATATTTATGATAAATAAGTTGTTTGCGGGCTAAACTAAGTCGTCTTGACATGTTTTTAAAAGCTTTAATTAATTTATTTATTTTATGGATTTCAAGACGACAATTGGAGCGAATTTTTATGAATAAACTGTTTTCCTCCAGGAGGAACTACACTGCGAAATTTACATGGTTGCGATCGTCTGCGAGTCTAGTTTGTGGCAAAATTTACGGATTGGAATTTGAATATCTAAGCGCAAAGTTATTCCATTTGCGCCAATGTTGCGTAGTCCGCCAGAAAACTTCGGTTGAACTCGGTCCATCTCCTAAATCAAAAGCCCATTTTATTGTTCGAACAAAGCAGCCCAAACTATCTCGTATTCGGCCCATATTCATATATATTCAAGTCTATTATATTATTGGGAATGATGGAAACTCGAGGAGCAATATCACCCGACAACTTGTATGAACTTCTGGAAGTTTGGTATTATTGAAATGGGGAGTTTTAACAGCCGAAACGATTTCATGTTTTATGGAGAAAATCAGCCCCATGTCTTCTACGGTTTCTACCCATGTGATCTCTATAAAGAAAGGCCAATCTTGGAGAAGGGAGGGGACGAACACTTCACCATCAAGGATCCATCTTGCAACCACCTCTACACTCAAACTCTCAACCACTGCCCACATCAACGTATGCCCCAACCATCAAGCATCCATCTCTCACACACCAAACCCATTTGAAGCATACACCTCTCAAGCAACCATCTCAAGGGGCAGACGGCTTATCCAACGTTCTGCTCTCATCAGTCGAACCTCTCACTGCATCAAGAATCCACCTCAAGGAAGCACCCACCTCACTCAAGGAGGCACCTCACCACGTACACCATCAAAGCTGAAAGGGTTGGAGGAGGCCGAACCATTTTCATCATCTCAAGCACCCACCTCAAGCTTGTTATTTTTATCGCTGAGATTTATCTTATTAGACCATCTCCAACCGAGAACTTATTCTCAAACCCAACAGTAATTGTCACGTCAAATAGTAATTCATCTCCAACCATCAAACTCATTCTCAAATTCAAAAAAATATTCTTGGAATATTCTCTTACACACCAACTTTTATAACTTTTTAATCATATCCATATAATTTACAACTTCACATATTAGAACCAAGACAAATAAAAATATTATTTAAGCATTCATAATTATTTAGTTATTTATATTTTACAATTATTATTATTATTATTCAAGTATTATATAAATATAAACACTTATATAGATATTATACATAAGAAAAATTAGAAAGATTTTGCAGAAGAAATAATTATTAATTCAATTGGGGTCAATTTATAAGAGTTGAAAAGTTATAAGTGTGTAAACAGTGAAAACGCATAAATGCGTTTTTAGGAGAGAGAATTTCATCTGAACTCATTTTACGTATGCTTTTTAGTATCGGTTGGACCATTATTCCTTATATGCGTTCTAGTTTGCCGTTCGATTGAAGTTGGCCTTACACACTGAACTCACCGCAAACTTTTGTATCTCTCTCATGTTGTATGGAGGGAATTTTTTATTGTTTTGATGGCTTGCACTATCGAATAGAAAAGAAGCAAAAAAGAGGTTATTAAAATATTTAGTTTTGCTCACAACTCTATGACACAATGCTCTTTGCTTTCTTTAATGACACGCACAGCTTTTCATATATCTCACACACATTTTTGCTACAAACACACATGCATATATATAGTATGTATAAGATAACGTGCATATCTAATGATATCTAATATTAAATGCATGATCTATCCTCGAACGGCGCTAATAGGATATGCTATATTTTCTTTGGACTTTTCCTTTGATATTCGACTGCTTTGGCTGCTGCGTCGATTTCTTCTTCTATTTTTTTCTTCATATCTTATCTTTTAGATTTTGGTATTGGACTTATTCAACAAATTCCTCCCTTAAGTCAATAAGTTTCGATCTTTCATCCCGAGCATCCTCTTCAGAATCTCAAACGTACTTGTCGGTAATGGCTTCGTGAAAATATCCGCAACTTGGTCCGAACTCGCGACGTGTACCATCTTCACTGCGCCAGTTTTTACGTGTTCCCGAATAAAATGAAATCTCGCATCAATATCCTTGCTTCTCTCGTGATGAACTGGATTTTTCGCCAACTCGATCGCTGACTTATTGTCAACTCGAATTTCGGTTGGCTCATCTTGTCGAAGATTTAACTCGAGCAGTAAGTTTCTCAGTCATATTGCGTGACAGACGCACCAAGATGCTGCCAAATATTCTGCTTCACAGGTTAATAGAGTCACGTCGGTTGTTTTTTCGATAACCAGGTGAATGCCGTATTCCCGAGATAAAATACGTAACCGTCAGTACTTCTTCGATCATCAATATCTCCGCACCAGTCGCTGTCAGAATATACGACTAATTTGCAGTCGCTCGCCTTCGGATAAAATAGTCCGAGCGATTTTGTTCCTTGGATGTATCGTAAAATCCTCTTTATCGCTTTTAGATGCGACTGCCTCGGATCTTCCATATAACGGCTTACGACTCCAACGCTATAAGGATATCGGGTCTCGTGCAGGTCAAGTATCGCAGACTGCCCACGAGGCTTCGATAATCGGTCGCATTCACTCCTTGTCCTCCCTCAAACTTGGGCAGCTTTGTTCCAAGTTCCATCGGTGTCGCTACCGGGTTGCTCTCCTCCATTTTATTTTTCTTCAATATAGCCTTCGTATACGCTTCTTGCTACACAAAAATTCCCGTGCTTCTTTGCTCGACTTCGAGACTGAGAAAATATTTTATCAGTCCCAAGTCCGTCATCTCGAATTCCTTCGTCATCGCCTTCTTGAAGTCGTTGACTATTTTCTCACTACTTCCCATGAAAATAAGGTCATCGACATAGAGAGCGACGATGATCATTTCATTTTCTTCTCGTTTGACGTAGAGGGCGTGCTCGAACGGACATTGCTCGAACTTGTTCTTTTTAAAATATCCGTCGATCCGGGTGTTCCATGCTCGCGACGCTTGCTTTAGCCCGTAAAGTGCCTTCTTTAACTTTAACACTTTGCCTTCTTCTCCCGATTTTGAATATCCTGGGGGCTGCTCTACGTAGACATCTTCCTCAAGTTCCCCATTCAAAAAAGCGGACTTCACGTCCATCTGATAGATTGGCCAGTTGAGTTGTGCAGCTTGAGCCATGAGCAAACGGATTGTCTCCATTCTTGCAACAGGAGCAAAAACTTCGTCATAATCTATTCCCGCTTGTTGTCGATAGCCCTTCGCTACCAATCTCGCCTTGTAACGCTCAATTTTTCCTTGAGCATTCATCTTCTTTTTATAAACCCATTTGACTCCAATGGGTTTATGCCCATTTGGCAACTCCATAAGTTTCCATGTGTCGTTCTTTTCGATCGCCTTTATTTCCTCGTCCATCGCCATTTTCCATCTCTTGTCTCTTATGGCTTCTTCGAAACTAATTTGTTCCGAGTCGGCCAGTAAACAGACTAGGTGAACATGTTCGGTTGATTTATACAGGTCCTGCATGCTTCGCACCCTCGGCTGTTTTGGTTCGTCCTCCTCGTCAGTTTCTTGAGACGAAATCGGAACAGGTATTGGTGCAACTACCAGTGGTTCTTCAGGCGTTGTGTTTTCTTCAACGTTCCAGCCCCACGAACTTTCTTCGCCTACCCGAACATCGCGACTTACTATCACCTTTTTATTTTCAGGGTCATAGAGCCGGTACGCCTTCGTTTTCTCATCATACACAATAAACACGAGCTTTTTGCTTTTGTCGTCGAGCTTGGTTCTTCTCTGGTCGGGCACATGTGCATACGCCACACTTCCAAATATTTTGAAGTGCGCTACCGTCAGTTTTCGGCCAATCCATGCTTCCTGTGGTGTTTGATTCTCGAGGTGATGTGGACATCGGTTCTGAATATATACGGCACATCGTACCGCTTCGGCCCAGAATTCCTTTGGCATTTCCTTGCTCTTTAACATTGATCGAACCATATCGAGAATGGTTCGGTTCTTCCTTTCAGTTATGCCGTTATGCTGTGGTGAATAAGGTGCGGTAAGAAACCTCCTGACGCCTTGTTCTTCGCAAAAATTAGCGAAAGCACCTGACATGTATTAGCCACCTCTGTCTGATCGGAGCGCCTTGATGTTTGAGCTTGTCGCCTTTTCGACCATAGCCTTGAATTTTTTAAACGTCTCGAACGCGTCTGATTTTTCCTTTAGAAAATACACCCACGTCTTTCTTGAGTAGTCGTCGATGAAAGTGATAAAGTATCTCCTTCCACCGAATGATTCTGGTGTGATTGGCCCGCATATGTCTGTACTTGCACGAACCTTTAGTTAATATATATTAACGTACACGCACGCTATCAACCGCCATTCCTCTCCTTAGCCAATGAGTCTGAATAGCTATTTTGGCTTATTTCTTTGTGGAAAAAACCAATTTTAGCTTTAATTCAGGATTTTTCATTTCAATTAATGGATTAAACCTAGGATACCTAACCTTTGAACCATCATCGGAATTATCACTCATAAATTCATCCTCGCTCTCTACACAATCTGAATCTTCACAGTTCAATCTGATATACATACCCTCTGACACATATTGTTTTCACTTGAAACTTCCTTACCTTTCCCACTAACCCCACAGTTTTCGGCCCCCATGATCAACATTGACATCAAACAATGAATCATCATCTCCGACATTATAATCACTATCATAAAAATCTTTATAATCCTCGGCTATCCCATCACTGTGTTCCATCTCATCATGAACATGTATAATACCCTCAGAGAATTCTGGATATACCCATGAACTATCAAGCTGGGGTTCAACTACATGTTCAGATGACTGAAGTTGACTCTCCATAACGCATCTACCATCTGTTAGACCCAAAAATAAAAAAAAAAATAAAAAAACCTAAATGTCAAAATTCCTCAAATTAAGTTACAAATTAGAAACCCTAGATAATTTTGAAGGAAGATATGACCAAAAGACATACCTCGACCTATTCTCGTACTCATATTCCAGATCCTTCGAGAGAGATTTCAGTGACTTCTGTGTTTAGCGTGGCAACCTTCGTTTTTCAGAGATGGCGAGAGAGAGAGAGCATGAACGATTTGATTGTTGAAGTGGAGTATTTTTCTGTTGGTGTGTTCGTGGAAGGAATTTTTGTTTTGGGATTATATCACGTGCCTCTCACGTGATATTTCCGTTAAAATTAACACTGGATTTAAAAGATGATCAATTCGGTTCAAATCAAGAAACATGAGGGACTCAATGTGGCAAGTGAAAACATCGGGGACCAAAAGTGCCCATAGGGTAAACATCGGGGACCAAAACTGGTTTTCTCCCATTTAAAATTAAGTGCCTATTGTGTTTCTCATTCGGGCCGACTTGGGCCCAAATACGTAATGGCCCAAATGAACTAAAATAAAGGCTCAGATGATTATTGGGAAAGTATATATTATGTATGCAATGCATGTCATGTATTCTTGACGACAACTCAACTGTTTAATGAACCCACGTCCTATTTCGTTTTCTCACCTTCCATTTTCCAGCTCGTCTCACACCTCCATAATGGCGTATCTTTATTGTATTGTATGTGATCGTCGAATCTAGACAACGTTAATTCGGCTTCTCTTTTATGTTCCATTTATGGTGCTGAAAGGTTGATCGTGAGATAACATCGATGTCTGGTTACGTTGGAGTTTTCGTAGCTGACCAATGGCTTCAGGGTCAATTCACACAGGTCGAGCTTCGCAGCTTAAAATCGAAGGTAAAGAGTCGAATTTCACAGCGTCGTCCTGAAGATATTTTGTTTAGATTCATCAATGCAATGAAAGACATTTATTTGATGTCATGTGTATGGTTCTTCTTTTTTCGATTGTGGAATATGAATAGGGGATGATTAATTTTCATTTCCATGTCGGATTGATGCATTTAGCATTGATCTTTGTTGGAATGAGTAGCAATTCGTTGTGTTGTGTAGTTTATATCCGTGAAGAACGAGAAAGGCAAGGTTGTTGTAGGCGATTTGCCTGCTCTGATGGTCAAATTGAAGGCGCTTCAGGAGAAAAATGGCGAAGAAATCAAAAGAGAGATCGAAACTTTGCATCCTGACGTGGATAAGGAGATTGACTTTGAAGGATTTCTTCGGGTAACATGTTTTCTTATGTACTTTTCATGCAATATATGAAACAGTGTAGAACTTGGTTGGTTTTAATATTCACAGTATAAATATGGTAGCATTGTAAAATAGTCTCTCTTTTTTCGATTGGGAGGATTCAGTTTTTAATGTCTTCTGATGATAATCTTCATCTCTGCTTTAGGATTACAGCCCCAAACATGTTACGGTGTAAAGCGTTAGTTAGCCTTAAACTATTGGATTGTTGCTGAAACAGAATTTCATTTGTAATGTGTCTGTGAATGGGCAGAGTTACTTGGATCTGCAGAAAAAAGCTAATGCCAAGTCAAGAAATTCAGAAACATCGTCGTCGTTTCTTAAGGAGACAACTACTACCCTTCTTCATACTATTAGTGAATCCGAGAAGGCTTTGTATGTTAATCACATCAACACCTTCCTCAGACACGACAAGTTTCTGAAGCAGTTTCTTCCAATCGATTCAATGAATGCTCTGTTTGATCTTGCAAAGGATGGAGTTCTACTATGGTACTGAGTAGTGAGGCTTTGATTTTCCCTGCATTCTCCTATTACCTGATATGTTTTGGCGCATTATTGTGGATTATTGCAGTAAGCTAATTAATGTTGCGGTACCTGGGACCATAGACGAGCGTGCTATAAACACAAAACGCGATCTTAATCCATGGGAAAGAAACGAAAATCACACGTTAGGCCTCAATTCCGCAAAGGCCATTGGTTGCAGAGTGGTAAATATTGGTACTCAAGACTTGGTTGAAGGAAGGGTAAGCAGATAGTTGAGCTTACCTCATGATTTTCCCAGAATGTTTGAGATGTAGAACTCAATATTTTATCTATTCTTTTCGTGCAGCCTCATCTGGTACTTGGTCTGATTTCTCAGATTATAAAGGTTAGCAACTTCATTACATGTAGTGTTTCCTTCAGTTAGGGGATGAAGTAGATCTAAATAACGCTTTACGTTATTTCTTTCTGTCTTATTTGCTACTGCAGATACAACTACTGGCGGATCTCAACCTCCGAAAGATGCCTCAACTTATAGAAATAATGGACGAGAACAACGTAAACGATTTCACGTCGCTTGCATTTTATGACGTTAATAACTAAGTGATACTTTTTTGACATATGTAGGATGTGGAGGAGCTAATGGGACTAGCGCCAGAAAAGATTCTGCTGAAGTGGATGAATTTCCATCTCAAGAAAGCAGGCTACAAGAAAACTGTGGCAAACTTTTCTACCGACTTAAAAGTATGCATCTGCTTCAAAACGATCATCAAAAGTTACAAACGTTTTGAGATTTTACTGACTAGGTTTAAGATGTTGCATGCTCTCGCAAGAGTACGAAGAATCTGACTTCATACTTACAGATAGTTCGACTATATTAATCTGTCGCGTTTTGTAGGATGGAGAGGCTTATGCGTATCTTCTGAACGCTCTTGCACCAGAACATTCTACTCCCGCCACATTAGACGCAAAAGACCCCACTGAAAGGGCTAATTTGATTCTCGAACACGCAGAGAAAATGGACTGCAAAAGATATCTAAATCCTACAGATATCGTAGAGGGCTCAGGCGATTTGAATCTTGCTTTCGTGGCGCAGATATTCCACCAAAGGCAAGAACATTATCTTTAGTCTCTGTTGGAGTATAAAGAACAAATATCAAACTTGCTAATAAGCCAAATGTATCTTAGTTATATTTGTTTCCTCGTGGCTCTCGAATTCGTGCTTCTCTTTTTTCCAGGAGTGGATTGTCAACTGACACCAAAAAGTTTTCATTTGCGGACGATGACATGATAGCAAGAGAAGAAAGGTGCTTTAGATTCTGGATCAACAGTCTAGGAATCGTCTCTTACGTGAACAACGTGTTCGAGGATGTCAAGAACGGGTATGGTCTTCTTCACCAGGATACTTTGTTTGCAGACACATTGCGTTCTTTTTCTGTATTGAAATGTCAGAAACATATCATATCTGCAGTTGGGTTCTTCTAGAAGTTTTGGACAAAATACAACCTGGATCTGTTAACTGGAAGCAAGCTACGAAACCTCCCATTAAAATGCCATTTCGGAAAGTAGAGAACTGCAACCAAGTGGTCAGTATAGGGAATGGGATGAGGCTTTCCCTGGTTAATGTGGCAGGGAATGACTTTGTCCAAGGAAACAAGAAGCTCATACTTGGTAATAAGCTGATCCTCTTCTCAATATGTGGATGTATTCTCTAATCCTCGCTCGTGCTTCTGACTTTTTTCTTCTTTCAAAGCTTTTCTTTGGCAGTTGATGAGATATAATATGCTCCAACTTCTTAAGAACTTACGATCCCATTCTCAAGGAAAGGAGATCACTGACAGCGACATACTTATCTGGGCCAACAGAGAAGTAAAGAAGTTAAGCGGAAAATCCCAGATTGAAAGCTTCAAGGTTCAACATAATAATAATAAACGTTCTCCCTTAATTGTACACTCAGCCGAAGCATGTAATGACTATATATATATCATGTGATTCACAACTGTCTATGCAGGATAAGAGCCTTTCGAATGGATTGTTCTTTCTTGAGTTACTCAAAGCAGTTAAGCCCCGAGTTGTGAATTGGAAACTCGTGACCAAAGGACAAACAGGTACACTACAACATATATTTCTCCATCGAATCGCAGCTAACTTGAATGATTTATCGTATGATGTGACTTGGGCGTTTAGCTAGTAACTGAATCATATTATGCTTTTCTCAACCTATAGACGAGGAGAAGAAACTGAACGCCACTTACATAATCAGCGTTGCGCGAAAACTAGGCTGCTCTGTTTTCTTACTACCCGAGGATATCATGGAGGTAAAGTAAAACTTTGACACAGCCATGCATTATTTCTTGCATCTCTTAAGATGCCTGTGAGAGTGCTCGGAAAATACTGTTGCAAGAAAACAACTTTTCTGATGACTATTTGACAGGTGAACCAAAAAATGATGCTCACTCTAACAGCAAGTATTATGTATTGGAGCCTCCAACAATCTGCAGATGAATCAGAGTCATCATCGCCCGCTGCTGCTTCAGGCCTTGAGGCATCTCCCCAATCTTCTCCAAGGCCTGAAGAAGATTCATCGACAGAGTTAGGAGGAGACGATAGGGAGACTGAATAACGAAACTGCTGCACATTTTAACGTTGCAGCATTTCGAAGAAATTCGGAAAGATTGTAAATCCAATATTGCTGAGTTATTTCAAGGACTCATTGATCATTTTAGTTGTTACTTGTAATTTATAACTATCAACATTTGTTTCCTATATTTTATATTTATAATTTTTAGTTTAAGAGCCGACATTTTATAACACCACTTGTCAGATAATCGCATCTTTACACAAAGAAGTGCCTCCTCGTAAGCTCAGAGAACACTTGGATTAGATCTAAGTAGTATACAGAGCAGAGACCATGGCCGTCCACCCTGAGATCCAAGCCTTCACCAAGACATGGCTCACCGCCGTCGCATCCCTCGCCTTCTGCCACCAGTTCCTCCACCGCATCGGCGGCGGCGCCGCCGCGAGGCTCCTCTTCACCCTCCCCGTCTTCTACCTCCTCACAACCCTACCCCTCCAACTCACCTCCTTCCACCTATGTGGGCCGACAACCTTCTACCTCGTTTGGCTCGCTAACTTCAAACTCCTCCTATTCGCCTTCAATAAGGGACCCCTCTTCTCAACCCCGCCTCTTAACTTGCTCCGCTTCGTCGCCGTAGCCCTTCTCCCCATCAAGATCGCCGGAAACGCCGACGAACTCCGTCAAGAAGAGCCCCAGCGCCGCCGCCGCCGTGTGTACTCTTTTCTTCTTTATCTGGTCAAGTCTGCGGCGCTGGCGGCTATCGTGGGTCTGTACAGGTACAGAGAGCTCATGAGCCGTTACGTGCTGCTGGCCCTTTACTGCTGCCACGTGTACCTAGGCGTCGAGCTCGTCCTAGCCGTGACGGCGGTGCCCGTCCGAGCCATCTTAGGGCTGGAAATCGAGCCACAGTTCGACGAGCCGTATTTGGCCACATCGCTTCAAAATTTCTGGGGCCATAGGTGGAATCTCATGGTGAGCAGTATTCTACGGTCGACGGTGTACGGCCCCGTCCGATCTCTTTGCGGCCGTACGGCTGGGTTGCTGGCGACTTTCTTGGTCTCAGGGCTGATGCACGAGGTGATTTATTACTACGTGTCACGTGCGAGTCCCACGTGGGAGGTGACGTGGTTCTTTGTCCTCCATGGGTTTTGTCTGGCCGTCGAGGTATGGTTGAAGAAGAGGTTGGGTGGGCGGCCGTGGAGATTGAGTAGGGTTGTTTCTGGGATTTTCACGGTGGGGTTTGTGGCGGTGACCGGCGATTGGCTGTTCTTTCCGCAGATCGTAAGGAGTGGGGTGGACTTGAAGGCGATTGAAGAGTATTACATTGCCTTCGACTTTGTCAAGAATAAGCTGCTGCTGTCAGTGTCGTGACAGAATTTCCTCAAATTTTTAGGTGCAACAGTTTCAACTTTCAAATTGTTGTTACCATTATCACTATTTTTATATTAATTATTAACTACAAAACAAAGGCCATATAATAAAGTAAAGCCCAAAAATTTCTTACTCGGCCCAAGTTCGTCGTTTTATTTTATACGCGCAAGAGTGCGAACGTGCTCTGGTCGAATCTTCGAATCACAAGTCCTCAGCTCCTCGTAATCAAGGTAACGATTGAGGATCGGTATGGGCAATTTCGTTTCCGGTGATTCACGTGTTACTGTTCAGTGCCTTCCAATCCAATTTGATTGCTCTGTTTTGTTATCAGAATGAGCTCATTGTGACTCTGACTATGGCAAATTTTGACAGTCATCTGCTGCTTCGAATTCATATTTTCAGGCAGTTTCGACATCTTTAATAGCTAACTGAGGATGGGTTTTTTGGTGACTACATCAGTATTCGTGATGGTGGGGATAATCGCATCCCTTTGTGTTAGAATCTGCTTCAACAGAGGGCCTTCTACTAACCTGTACGTTATGTGCTAATAGTGGTTGTTTTTTTTTTTTCATCTAAAGGTTTCATCTTCAAGTGCTTTTTATAATTATTTCATGATAATGCGGAGGATGAGGACATAATTTTCTAGTCTAGAAGATTATCATGCTTCTGATCCTTGCATTTTGTAGGAATAAGCAATACAACCAATGATTTTTAATGCACCAATGGCAATGTTTTGCTCTGTCTCTTCGTATATGTCTGTTTCCTTGAATATTTCTAGCCCACGGACTCGTTTTTGCTATAAAGTTTCTACAATATTTTCGGTGCAGGTTACACTTGACTTTGGTCGTTACTGCTGTGGTGTGCAGTTGGATGATGTAAGATCTCATCTTTTTTGTAGCAATCTTCTTACTGAGCATTCTTGCTGCATCTTTTTTATTCGTATTTTTTCTTTCTCGATGTGCTCATTGAAGCACATTTTGTTGATGCAATGGTTTCTCTTTAGAAGTGCATCAGATGCTAACGATTCACGACAGCGCCTTTTTTTCCTCGTGTTACTATTGTTTAAAACTTTAACCTTACGTTACTCCTCGTGTAGGTGGGCAATCGTGTACTTGTCTCAGATGAAGCCCCTAATCGTACCAATCTTGAACGAATCAGAGTAACATATGTAGTCAGCGATTGCATTTTATGTTGCCATTGAAGAATTGTTAGAGCTGTGGATAAGTTCTCCAAAACTGGTGATGAAAAGAAAAGAATGCCTTTGATAGTTATGTATGTTACCATTGCGCATTAGACTATGATGTATCTGCTGTTTGTGTACAACATCTTCTCAGTTGTATCATGTATAAAATCTGTGGGCCTTTATCTCCTTTTGCAATTTGATCACACAAATGTAAGTATGATACGAACAAAGAAAAATATCTTTCATCGAGAAAATTGAGGGTGGGCCGACGATGAACAAGACGGAAAACATTTATCAATGGAAACAAAATTATAATTTTGTAAAATTAAATTTTAAAGAAAAAGAACCCTAAAAACCTTTTCCCTGCTTTTACCCAGCTCAATATCCCACCCAAAGAACATGAGACATACCAACAACTAACAAGTCGTTGACACCGATAATAATTTCCAAAATAGCTCTGAGGGTAAAAATGGCTACGCTTGGATTCTCAAACCCAGCTTCCGACATAGCTTCATGTCGCTCGTCGGTGGTCTTCTCTCCATTGAAATCTAGAAACGTGCAATGCATCAATAGCTACTCGTTCTCTACGTACCGTTCGAAGGGCCTGCGCTACTCAAAGCGACGCCGTAATGTCGTGTACAGCTCTTTTATACCCATGGATTCCGCAAAGATTAAGGTTATTGGAGTTGGAGGTGGCGGTAATAATGCGATTAATCGCATGATTGGCAGTGGCTTGCAGGTTTGTGTACGTTTATCTGTCCTATTTGAGCTCAACGTGGAGTGGGGTTGCCTTTGCTTGGTTCTTTATAGGGGTTTAAGTTAAAAGGTTTGATTTTTTTATAGTTGGTTTTTGTGGGGTTGGGTATAGTTGGTTGCTGCTTGCCATTGTTCACAAGGTCGATCTTTTGTTCTTGTTTATCTTGGCGTTTGCCTTTGTTAGCTCGAATAATCGAGTTTGAGGCTTTAGACTGCCCCTTCATTCTTGTGAAGATTCTTGTTTTCTTAACTTTTCTGTAAAGTAACAATAGACATTCCTTCGCCATTTTCTCTAACACTTGGGTTTGATGCTATTATCAGATTTAATGACTGTTTTTGTTCTCAAATGATCTCTATGTTCGCCTTTCCATGGCAGGGAGTGGACTTCTACGCCATAAACACAGATGCTCAGGCACTCCTTCAATCTGCAGCTGAGAACCCTATTCAAATCGGAGAGCTTTTGACTCGCGGGCTCGGTAACTCACCTTTGCCGCTGCCTTTCAGACAATCTAACTCAAAATACGAAACTCGAGCTTCGCAATAGAAATTCAAAGCCCTCACTAGCCGAGCCAACGTAACTAGCGCAAGATTTTAACGATGCTACTTCTTTTCCATAATTGCCTGAATTTCAGGTACTGGCGGAAACCCCCTTTTGGGCGAACAAGCTGCAGAGGAATCCAAGGAAGTTATCGCAAATTCTCTCAAAGGATCTGATATGGTATTCATAACGGCAGGAATGGGCGGTGGCACTGGCTCGGGCGCCGCCCCTGTCGTTGCACAGATTGCAAAAGAAGCAGGTTACTTAACCGTTGGAGTTGTTACCTACCCTTTCAGCTTCGAAGGACGTAAAAGATCCTTCCAGGTAGTTATTTATTCTTATTCCCATGCGATAGTTGAAAGTTTTTACTGGGATAAGTGTAAGATTACTTACCGTTTACTGGGCATGTAGGAAGATCCTGGGCCATTGATCTGAAGTACTTGCTTTAAATGAATCGCTTGAGTAATCCTTGGTAAAAAAAAACAATTTCTTTTTTCTTTTGCAGGCCCTCGAAGCAATTGAAAAGCTGCAGAAGAGCGTCGACACGCTCATAGTGATACCAAACGACCGACTCTTGGACATTGCAGACGAGCAGACACCTCTTCAAGAGGCTTTCCTCTTAGCAGACGACGTTCTCCGCCAAGGCGTACAAGGGATATCAGACATAATAACCGTGCGTTAAAAATCATTCATATTACGTATTCAGCGAATCTCAGACCAATCACCAATGTTAATCTCTGTTCTTCTTCAGATTCCCGGCTTGGTGAACGTTGACTTTGCAGATGTTAAGGCTGTGATGAAAGATTCGGGCACTGCCATGCTCGGCGTTGGCGTATCTTCTAGCAAGAACCGCGCTGAAGAGGCGGCCGAGCAAGCAACTTTAGCTCCATTGATCGGCTCTTCGATTCATTCGGCGACTGGCGTTGTGTACAATATTACGGGCGGAAAAGACATCACTTTGCAAGAAGTCAATAGGGTTTCTCAGGTATTGTTTACTCCTCGCCCGAAGACCGTATTTTTTTTTTCCTTACATGGCTGACATTTCCTTCCTAGGTTGTTACGAGCTTGGCGGATCCTTCGGCGAACATTATTTTTGGGGCGGTGGTCGACGAACGGTACAATGGAGAAATCCACGTTACGATAATTGCGACTGGTTTCACTCAGTCGTTTCAAAAGACGCTTTTGACGGATCCTAGAGGTTTAAAGACGGCCGATAAATCCAATAAAGCGATTGTAGACAACAGCGTAAAATCTTCCGTTTCGATGAAGACGTCGACTAGCACGGCCTCGCCCAATCGAACGCCTTCGAGGAGGCTCTTCTTCTAGATGATTTTTCTTCTTTCTCTTTTTCTTTTTTTTTTTTTTGTGTTTTTGCAGCTCTGTGTATTGGTTTACTGATTGTTTTGCGTTGAACCATGGTTATGAAACTGCAATGTATCTGTGCATGGAAGGTTCTGACCCAGAAGGGCATATTGGTAATTTTATACGATCTTTGAAAAGAACAAATGTGCACCGCGTGCTGAGGCTGTAAGGGTATAATCGTCAAAATGAAAGGAGAAGGAATTAAAAAGGCGTATATTAGCGAATAGATGTACAAGCAAGCTAAATATCGCTGCCTCGGCTCTTTCTGTACCTTGCTCGAAGATTTTGGACCTTCGTTACTTATACACTGCGATTGATTTGATTCAACTCAATAAAATCCTTAATTTATTTTCTTTTTGCTAAGAAAAGGTATTTTTATTTTATTTTCATAAATCCACAAACTCGCTAATTCTAATTATTGTTATATAATTTCTGTTAATCTTCGATTCCTAATACAGTTTCCCTCCTCTGTGTGGGTTTTGTGCTTCCCATTTCTCTCATTGCCATGTCTTGTGTTCTCTGCAGGTGCGCGGTAGCCAGTTCTGTGCTCGTACGACGCCGTTTGTGCGGTTCCGAATGGAGTCTTCGGTACAGATTGGTGAGGAGGAAGAGAAGGACAGCTGTCCTCCTCCGAAGAAGGTCAAATTGAGTAAGGTTGCTGAAATGGTTTTGGTTTTGGCGGCTATGGGGAAGATGAGGACTGGGGGTCTAGGGCCCACGGATGCTGAGGTGGCGATGATGAGCAAAGCTAGAGACGCTTTGGCTGGGGTTTGCGAGGGCTTTGCCCCGGCCGACGTTTTTCCTAAAGAGGTTTTTGGTAAGGTCATTGCGGATTTGGGGCTTGATAGGTTCAAAGAACAAAATCTAGGGTCTAGGCCGCCGAAGATTTCCATCGCTGACAGGGTTTTGGCTTCCAAAAGAAAGGTTTTTCGTTTGTTAATTAGGAGCTGTTTATGTTGCTGGGATGGTTGGTTTGATCAGTTCTGCTTGTTGATTGTTTGCTTGTGATCTTGATGTTTGGTTTGTCGTGTCTCGTTTATATGGATGCTTGGTTGGATTTTGTGAATCTTTTTTTGTGAACTGGGATGTAGTTTGGCATGCTATTTGATGGGGTTGGTTAGTTTGAACTGTTGCTTTTTTGCACCGGGATGATCGTCGAATACTAGAACTGTTGCCTTTGGAGGTTGTTCATCACATTAATTTGGTTGGGATTTGAGAGTAGTTTTTCAGTTAAATTTTTGGTTTCGGGTATTTATGAAAATGAATTTAATGTGAAACTTGTTTGAATTTTTGTTATGCGTTAATTTAGCACTTTCCATTGTGCTTTTTACCGTTTCTATTCTCGAGCACTTTTGCTCTTATCGTAGATTACACTTTCCTCTAGTTTCTATCATTGGTTGATTAGGAATTGACATGAGCTCTGGTGAAGTCCACATTGAATCTTGCTGCGAATCTTCTGAATAGTGGGTTATCATGATTGCGCCATTATGCATCTTATGATATGATTGTCTATCCTCATAGTATTTGGAGTTTACTGCATCCTTTATAGTTTTCATCTAACCAATCATAAGTTTGCTTCTGATTTCGAAGTTATGATTGAAGATACTTAATTTTCTTCTTCTAATATATTTGTCAGATGGAAAAAGCAGATGAATTTTCACTAACATCTAAGACACAGTCATCTCATGGAATTAGACCTCCTCAAATTTCACAAATGGCTAACCCAAATCAGATTGCTGTGGCTACTGGAATTTTTCCATCAGGGACACCTTCAAGCCATGGAATCCCAGGGAATTTAACATCTCCATATCAGCTTCCCTCGAGTGAGATAAGACCAGTGATTTCCAGTGCCTCGTCGTCGAGTCATTTTGGATCATCTGGACTGCCAAGAGCTGACAGTCCACATCTGAAATCCAATGCTCGGTTAGATACTCCATTGCGTGCTTTCCCAGCCCAAGGTGTGAGCTGACACAGTCCTTGCTTGTTTAACTTTGGCACATGAGTTTTTATATTTATCATGCTATTAACATATATTAGAATGGATTTTCGGTTGGTTTAAGGGTTATTTTGATAGTAACACTGCCTAAGTAAATGCGATGCTTATAGTTGTTTTATGGGTTTGCACTGTTAAGCGGTGGTTCTTGAATTTAAGGGTATTCAGCGTTCTATATATTTTTCTTGCGACAGAAAACTACTCAGTGAATTCGTCCGTAACTCCATTGTCAATGCAACCCCAAACAGATCATCCGGCCATGATTGGAACAGAAAACATGGCACCTGTGAATATGGCCGTCACAGCGGAGCAGGTTGCTAATTTTAGATCTGGATTTTCGCCTCAAATGACATCTAGAACTGATAACACCCAAAGAAGCATAGTAGTACCTACTCAAAGCACGAAGCAAGTCCATGCCTCTCTGGCTTATTCGCATTCTGAAATCGGGAAGATTATACAGAAATTATTGCAACCACAAGCTCCTGAGATGCGTAAGTGGGTTCCACCTTCACGGGAATATATGAATAGAGCCTTAACCTGTCAGGTGTGCATGTCTACTGTGACAGAAGTAGACAGCATACTGATTTGTGATGCGTGTGAAAAAGGTTATCATTTGAAATGTCTCCAGACAACCAATCAGAAAATACCCGGGGGAGAGTGGCATTGCAGAAAGTGTTTGTCAGTAAGCAATGGGAAACCTTTGCCTCCTAAATATGGCCGTGTAATGAGGAACATGGGTACACCTAAGACATCATCTTCAAACTCAGAAGCTGTCACGGTCACCTCAAGTAAAAACGTTTCTACTTCAAGTGACGTTGCCCAATCGAAGACTGCCGTCAATGGTAGTTTGTCAGAGCAAAACATCCCTACTGTAGATGCTACGCATGGCCATCAGGTACCTGGAGCAAAAGTGGACTATGCTAAAAGTTCTCAAGTGAATAACCTTGTTACGAGTAGGGTTGATGCTGATACAGATGATAAAGTGTCATCTGGGAGTTCCCCAAATACTTTAATAGAAACTTCTCGTTCTGCTTATGTTTCATCTGCAAGCTCTCCTGCTGAAGAAGTCTGTGAACAGAAAAATGTATTAGATGCAAATACTCCAGAAAAAACCGAAGTCGATTCCAATTTGCCTGATCATTTATTGGCAATAGACAATGCCCAGGACAGGAAGATGGTTGATCTGAAATCTGAAAACTTGACAAAGGTAGACATGATTTTGGATTCGTCTAACAAATCCTTGACAGTATCCAAAGATCCGAGTGACAACTTTCGTCTGCCTAAAGATGAAAAACTGCTGTCTAAGGATTCAAAAGAGTTGGATGGTGGAGAAATCATTGACCCTAACTCAAGTCTTCCTAAAGAGAGAGTTGTCAATCCTTCAGAAACTGCCTTGGCGTCTGGGTCCGTGATTGATGCTCACTCTTCATCAGATGTTTTGCACGTCGTGGATTGGGTCGGTGACCCGGTTCAAGATTCTCATGAGAAGTTACAATATGCATCTTGCAACATCAATGGGCATGAGTACAGAATTATGGACCACATTCTTACTCGCTTTCAGAACGACAAACTCGGACCTGCAAAGCTTCAGGTAAACTATCTTTGATGTGTCTGTGTTATTGCTGATGAAATTCACCATGCTTATGACTTACATTCGGAGTGGGGATTGGGATTATTTCCTTTCTTGTTCTTTTTCTCTTAACAGCTTAACTCGATTATTTCATCTGGCTTAACGATTCCTGCTTACTTTTGCAGACTATGTGGGAGGATAAAATCACTAAGGAGAAATGGGTGAGTGTTACTCGTTGTTACTTTGCAGAAGATTTTCCCGAGACTGTTGGTCGCCCACATGGCCTGGAGAGCAATGAGGTAAAAATATAAAGCTCAAAGTTTGCATGAGGTTGTCCAAAACGCTGCATGCCTGTACATTAGTTGTACAAGCTATGTTATACCAACCTCTCGATTTACTGATCCTCATCTATTTCATATAATGTTGTTCATGACATCTTCTAAGTTAGGATTCCGATTGCTTGATAGCCTAGTTTCTTGGTCTACAGGTATGTGAGTCTTCTCATGAGAGGACAATGATGGCCGGTCTAATAGAAGGCCCTTGTGAAGTGCTTCCTTCAGGAAAGTATGTTGAGGAGGTTGAGAGGAGACGACATCATGAGGCACAGCAGAACGATCATCTGCCTCCACTGTATCTGTGCAGGTGTGGTTTATTTGCGTTAGCCATCATCAATTTTTATCTCCATTACAATAGTTTTAGAAAGATTGTTGAGCTTACGGCTCAGACAATGTATAGCTTTACAATAAGAGATACATAACTGTTTATACACTTAGTTAAGCTCGTGTTCCCATTACTGACGTTCATACATATGCTACATTTGTAATTGTTGCTTCTACAGATGGATATATGATGAAGCAAAGGGGCTTTTCCGGGACATCTCTTGTTAATTAGGCATTAAATTAATTGTCTTGCGGGGGGGTTGATGGCCAGTAGCAGCAAGTTTCAGAGCCGTGTAGACTACTGTACTTTTATGTATCAGTTATCACTTCTTTTCGTGGATAAGGTGCTTTAGATTTTGATGCTCTTGTTTTGTTGTTATTGCTGGATATAAGCAAAGATTGTGATTTCTTCTTTTCTGTATCGGCTTAAACAATGACTTTGGACAAACAGATTTGTTCGCAGTGGAAACCCTCTGTACCATCCGAATAACAAACTGTTCTAATCTGCATGCACCATATTCATATCATGAGGACAAAACCGTTATTCGAAAAAAAGAAAAGATACAACCCTGCAAGACGGTAAGCGACCCACTTCAGTTACCAGCTGAAGGATTAGTCAAAAGCTCAAGTGATTTCTTGAGGTGTTCAACTGCAGTGACGACATCATCAAATGCCAGCGCACCAACAGCAAACCTGGCAGCCTTGTGAGCCTCGGAGATCTTCTCTGGTGGAGGCATATACTCACTGTTGTATACGTACTCTTTTATTTTAGAAGGCGAAACAGTCTCATTTCTGACAGTGGAGGAGTCATGATGAGCACTTGAGGGATGGGCCATGGAGTTTTCAGGTGGGAGAATGGAATATGCAGAAGAATCATTTTGGTAGTAAGTCGGGGAATGTGATGGAGCTGAAGGAAGGCTGCTTTCTGTAAAGCTTGGATATGACTGGAAATTGGGATATGAGTATGAAGGTGGGTCGTGAGACGGGTCATGATGGGTAAATTGCTGCTGATGAGGGTTGTAGTAATTCTGGGAATGGGAATATGCAGAATATTGGTTGGTTGATGGGGATTGTGTTTGATGGACATTGTTGGAAGGGTAACTCTCTTGAGAGTAGTTATGGGGGTCAAAAGAAGGTGAATGTGCAATGTTTGAAGGTTGTCGTGAGATGTTAGGCGGGTTGATATTATCATATGATTCGTGGGAGTTTGCTTTCTGATCGTCCGAGCTGGGCAGTGTGTTGGAATCTGGCGTAATTGGAGCAGAGGATTCACTAGGATTGGTGGTGAGTCCATTGTTGGATGGTTCCAGATCCTGAAATAGTAACACCAGAATCAGTACGCTTAGAGTTATATATAAAGAAAGAATGCCTTTTGAAGTCGGATATGTAAGTCGAAAAGTGTACCAACTTTTCCGAAGTAGAATGAGCTAAGTAAGGCTACTAACGAAAAGAAAATCAGATGAAATAACTCAAAATAGCTACTTATACATTGGATGGGAATACAGTTGAAATCTGGCGTTAATATTTCAATGTTATTCACAGTTTGACCAAAGAAAAACATGTCAACCAAGATGGGCTTACATATTCACCACTCGATGGCACTGACAAATCTTTATCCCCTCCAGGTGGGCCTGGCTGAGGCTTCTTCCCTTCCTTCAGAGCTTTCCTAATATCTGCTGCTTTCCAAACCGAATATTTCTGTTTCTGCACAAGCTGTGGCGGGAGAATTGTCGAGAAGGAAATGGTGAGAAAAATGAATATGAACTCTTGCAATGACTAGCCAGCAACGAGAGAACTTATAAGATTCCTATTAACATTATGCGGCCAATTGGAAACAAGCAAAAGACATACCTCAGGATCAACTTCACCAAACTGATTCAGAATCTCGAAGAAAATGCTAGCAGCATAAAACGTTTTTGCAGTATTCCTGAATGAATCAGAGGAGAACCAGACAAAAAGGATATAGAATTACAAACATCACCGTGTTAGAAACAACATCTGACAGAAAGATTACGACGTGAACCTTGGACAGAAAAAATTATTGGCACTGATCATAAGCAGGAAAGTTTACTCACAGGTCAGCTCGGCCTGCTCTATCTTGTTTGTCTGCCTTTGCAAATACGTTCTGGGCAAAGCCCTCCACGTGAAGATTATCATCGGGTCCCAGCTTCAGTGACTTCTTGTCCTGCAAGATATTTCAATGTATCATTTTTGGACTTATTCAACATACAACAGAATTCACCCTAGACTGAACAAGCGAGAATACACATACGCGTGAAAGAAAAGCCTCTCAAAGACAAGCGGAAAAAGAATGAAAAAAAAAAACCTTTTGGAGCTGCTTCATGAGCGAAACAAGAAGAGCGTTCGTAGTCTTCGTACGATCATTCTGAGGAATCTTCAGGCCTCGTTCCATCGCGTACAATCGACCTGTTTCATCACCAATCGGAAGAAATAGAAAAAAAAACACCACTCAATCAATCACAAGTGCCTAGCAACAGACACTTATCGATTATTTACAGTAATAAGCGACGAGCGGTTCGTGTTTCTGCAGCTCATCAGCTCGCTGAAGGTACGGAAGCAGCAGCTTTGCAGGTTCATTCTCCGTCGCCATCGCCGATGCAATAATCACCTCTCTCTCTTTCCCCAGACTCTTAATCCTCTAATCAGATACAGCTGATCGGTAATTGCTGCGTTGCGAATTGCGATTGCGAAATGAAAGAGCTCTCTCTCTCTCTCTCGAATTTCTTGTTAAACTTTGTTTCGTATTTTCAAATTTTTTAAGAAAAAATAATTCAAATAAAATGCTGACGTAATTTAACTCTTATCTGCGTGTAAGTGGATTAGGTAAAGTCGAGATCTTTCACAACCGACTTATTTTAACATGATAAATTTCCATGACAATTGAAAAACCCTTTTTTTTTTATTTAAACAAGCGACGATAAATTATGACGTAACGAAATATGGTATGAATACTAGAATAAATTCCACATAAACACCGAAGCACCAGTGGTCTAGTGGTAGAATAGTACCCTGCCACGGTACAGACCCGGGTTCGATTCCCGGCTGGTGCAATTCATTTATGAGGCGCTGTGATGATTAAATCCTGCGCTCAATAGTGGGTGTGGATCGCCCACAAATGTCTGAATTCTTGAAGACGTATAGCGCATCTGAGCCCCTCATTTCATTTTTTTTTTCTTCAAATTTTTCTATCCTGTCTTGTATATTGTAGAATTACAGGTATAAATAATAATATCTACACTACATTTCCCCATTTCCCTTTTACATACAATACACCATCTCTACGTCTTCTTCACTTCAATCGCTCGCTTCATCTCTCGTTTGTTGTCTGTCATCTTTATTCACTTAAGAAGTTTCCCCACCGTCTTTCCGAGCAGCCAAAGCATGAGAGTCAGTTCTATCCCAAATATCGTGTGCAGAGACGTTCGATCAAGCATAAACCCATATATCGTAATCCCCGCTTTGTTGTTCTCCAAATACGTCACTGCCCAACCCATCGTAGTAAAATTACATACATACATACGTTAATGATTCCGAGTTTTTTTTTAACTAATGTATACATACATACATACCTAATGATTGTCTCTTCTCGTAAGAGAGCGAGCTGTCATAAGCGGCGTATGAACGAGCAATCCTCGTGTCGTCATGGTCGTCTTCTTCGTCGTCAAAATCGTTGCAATCACTGATATGATCTAACAAATCGACAGTAGCGCAAACGTGCCACTTGGCCGCCAGCGCTGTAATGGACTGTGCCTTGTGAGTTATCCTCGTCGCGCTTCTCAGCAATATCATGAGCCCAGCTAATAGGATTATGCAACAAACCTGCAACGACGATAAACGGTTCGATTTTTTAATTGAAGGCTTTGCAAAAAAAAAAAACTAAAAAGAAAAAAGTTCTTACGGCGAGTTCTCCAGCGTTGTAAATGTTGACGTCGGCGGTCACCCTTGTGGTCATTAGGAGCGAGGCTAAAAGGCTGGCCGTGATTAGGATCAAAGACCACAGTATGAAAGATCTGTACCTATGGCTTATGATCCTCAAATGTCGCCGGATTCTCAGGTGCTCGGTGAGGACGGCGTTGACTTCTGAGTTGACTCGGAATGCCTGGGCGAAGTCTTGGAGGCGAAGGATCTGAAGGTAGCATATCAGGCGAAAGAGAATGCAGACGAGGAAGAAGACCATCGTTCTGTAGAACCACGAACAGAGCTCCACGATGCACGCGGCGGTGTTGCTGACGGCGGCGTTGCCGAGGGAGGGTATGTGGGCCCAGCCGGAGATGTACCACCATATCTTGTACACGGTGAGGGCCGTGTAGCATGGGAGCATGAAGATGAAGAGAACCCTCATCGATCTCTGTTAATTGCAGCAGCATAAAATCAAGAACCCTTTATTTGTGAGGATGACTTCAAAAAAAAACTTCTGAAGACGGCGGATTTTACGCCTACTTACGTTGAATTCCTTGGTGTATCCGTTTCTAACGATTTCGCTCTCGTCGCAGAGCTTATCGAAGAAGAGAAACCTCCTCAGCCCGTACTTCCTAATAAAGCCCGACAGGCAGAGGAAGGACAGGGCGGCGACGGCGGTGAGGGAGACCTCGGCGACGGCGTCGTACGTTCTGTCGTGTAAGGCGTCGTAGTCCGAGCACGTGAGGAGGTGGGTCAGGCAGGGGACGACGACGGCGAAGATGAGGAAGACGAGCCATGAGAGGACGGCTCTCCATGGGTCCGATTGGTAGAGGCATAGGCCCTTCAGCCATGTACGGAAGGATTGGAGCTCGTCGCGTGGGTGGGACGCGCTGCGGGCGTACGGCCTTTTGGAGTTGAAGAGTGGGAGCTTGGTGCTCGTGGCTGCTTCTTCGCTGTTCATCGGAGAAGAAGACGAAGGGACGACTACTGATAGACATATATCTTTTTATTGAAACTATCAAGAGTACATTTTTGTGGAGGTTCTTATATATATACACACACATACATGACAAGTGGCTTGATCTAGGCTTCCTACTTCGTGATTTGATTGACGCTGATTGTGATTAATATTTAATATGTTGCATAATTTTATAACTCCCTTCGTCCCGTATGTGTGACATTGGGGTTAGACATGAGAATTAAGAAACTGAATATTTTAATAACATACTACAATTAAAAGGTAAAAAAATGTATATTTGACACGTCATTTAGAAATATAATATTATTATATTGATTGTTTGTGATAACTTTTTTTTTAAATAAGGAAATGTATAAAAGATGTGGGCCGCCCGATTTAATGTATATAATGTATAAAATGGTTTGGAATTTCTTTACTAATAACAATAGGTGTGATGAGGAGAAAGAATATAAATTTTATATGTAATGCATGTGATGAGGAGAAGAAATTAAGAGATGAGTAATGTCGGTAGTACTCTTGTAATAATGTCTAAACTAGACCTAGTTTTAATGGCATGCCTTGTGTCGGTCTTCCACGCATGTATTATTCCATGCATAGGTGGCGATTATCTTTACCTAAATCCACTTGATGTATTCAACTTGGAGACGTATAAGAGGCAGTCGAAAGTTTTATGATTTTTTCCCCTAATTTAAAGCAAGAATCTAATTCTTGGATTGGACAAGGTGCGAAATTTCAAGAATAATTTCTGCGTTTTTCTCGATCTTTCTCGCCACACCATTTCAATATTAGTAATAACGTATTCATACTTAAATACACATAATAGGAAAGAACCCATCAAGAGATTATATCCATTTAAACTCTATTAAATGAAAACAAAGATATAAAAAAAGTTTGATTTACGACATTTGTGTCCACTTTCCACGGATTACCTTACCCTACCCATCATAGTCAATGATATATTTTAGTGGTATGGGTTGACTGCTTGTGACTCATTGATTGGATGTCCGAAAAAGAAAATCTTGGAAAAGAAGTCATTATTGTTCCTTTTGAGTACACTTCGCTACCCACAAAGATCACATTTTTAGGGTAAGCTGTAAAGCATTTTGCATCAATTTGCATTTACGTGGATTTATCGTTTCTATGAAACAATTCTTAGATGAGAGTCTTACGAGGCAATAATAATAATAAAGGTTTGATTTTTACTATGCAAGGTGTATTGTCTCATGAAAAGCAAACATTGAAGTTAACAGATCAATCCACCATTATGGATTACGCAAGTGATAGATAACACATCTATTCTATCTATCTTTGCAACCTAAGACACAAAAGCCATAAGAAGTGTACTAACGTTTAAGACGAAGCCTCAACTGATGGAGATTGACTGTGATTCACGATCAATGGAGGTCGAAGAGCTCGGCTTTCAGCATCCTTGTGCTTCCCAGCATTGTACATCTCCTCAGTTTCCAACACAACCAATCTCTTCACCTGAAAAAACACCCAAATTGAAGGAAAAAAAAAGCAGGCGAAAGAAGCATCTAACTAAGATTGCAAAAAAGCAGAAATAAGGAACTAACCTGCTGAATCATTCCTCGTACGGTCGGCGTATTCCACCTCATGACCGTACGATTGCACTTGGTGAGGCGCAAGGCCTCTAACGTGCGCCGGTGGAGCCTCCTCGTGCCTGGAATGCCCCTAACAAGCGTGACGTACAGATTCCGACTCCATTCGATTGGAGCATTTGCTTTGAAAGCGTTGAACGCACTCATCTTTCGCTGCTTTCCTTCCTATTATTCTTCGAAATTTGATACAGATCGATCAGAGCAAAGCAAAGGAGGAGATGTGAGGCGAAGCGAAGGGTTTATTACCGATGGTTTCGTACACAATGCTCCTTACGGCGTCGCATTGAGGTCGATAGCCCCAAACTATTCTGTTGGGTTTCGTTTGGGCCGTTAATGGGCCTAAGCTTGATATGGCTTGTTCGGTTATCAGCATAATTAATCACCAGAAACATACGTTTCGACTTTTCCGACAATGAAATTAAGAGTACCAAATATTTTCAAGTTTTTGAGCTCGACAATCAAATTAGAAAAATACAATTTTTCCCCCTTTTTTTAGCGCGAGCAACGTTCGTCTTGGCAGAAAAATGGGCAAGACATAGGGCATTACGCATGCATTAGAGACGGCAAAAGAATTTGGTTTGCAGAAAAAGATTACTCACCACCACTTTTTAAAGTTGCCAATCCCAAATTATTTGGAAACTATGTAATCAACGTAGTTGTATGAATAGGGTTTGGCTTTACGCCTAACATTCTTTAATTCTTACCACATACTTGACTAGTTTACGTAGTTATTAAAGACTTAAATAAAACCATGGAAGAAGCAGCAAAGGGTTCAAGTTTAAACTGTCGTCAAATGCCCATAAAACCTTGCAAGTACTCGTAGCCACCTCTTTATTACATTGCGACTTTCATTCTTCTATGGTTTAATGACAGCTGTCCCCTTAATTTCATTTTGCTTTTTATTTATTTATTTTCCACCGGGACCAAACCTCCATTTATATCCACCTTCATAGGCCCCTCTATACTCTCATCAAGTCCTCCCTTTCATCATCACAAAACATTTTTTTTTTAAAAAAAATAATAATGGGAGACAAATGCTACTCCAAGAGATCAGAGATCTTGAAATTCGCTCTAATACTCATGCTCCTCATCGTAACACCTCTCCTTTCAAATTCCTTAAGATTCAAATACCTCTACTTAGTCGTCAACATACTCATAGTATCAGTAGGCGCAGAAGCTGGGCTCGTCTCTTTCTTCCTCGAATCCCAGGAAGAGAAGAAGAAGAAGAAGAATACCCTCATCATTGCATCTAACGTATCGAAGAATGTGGATGATCATCACATAAACACGGATGAACACATCGATGAAGAACCCTTTGGTAACAGTGGAAAGAGCATCTTCTTCATCGACAATAATGGAGAGAGCAACAGCGCCGAAGCAGAGGAACTCCACGAAGGAGGAGAAGATAGCGAAGGTTGTATAGAGATGAGCGGGCAAGAATTGTTTGACAAAGCCGAGACATTCATAGGGGACTTCTATAAGCAGTTGAAGATGCAAAGGGACGAGTCTAGGAATAAACTTCAACTTCAGTTGGGCTGCTAAGAGCATGCAGTGTTGTAAGCATGTTGATTCTTCTTACAGCTATGACATGCATAGTATGCTTATATTTCCTCACAACAGATTTTATTAGGATTGTGCATGACGTAATCCCCGATTTGATCATGGGATTTCGAAACATGGTTCGAAGCACACCCACAAACAGAGTATTTCGGTGATCTTCGAAAAAAATATCCCGAAAGTGGTTATCTTGGCTTCCTTTTGCTTTATTGAACTTTTATGTTGTTGTTAAAGTTCATGTATACCAACTAGATATATATTCCATCAGGAAAGGAAAGGACCACATGATGTGCATCTTTTTCGAGCCCATTTCGTAAAGCTTTTATGCCATTGTGTTAGGAATCGTGAATCAAGAATTCAGATTAAACAGTTTTGGTGATTGTCCAAACTTGATTAAGTATACCGGTTAGAAGAAGATTAAAAGACCGGATAATCAGTCAGAAGGAAATTGTCCAAACTTGATTAAGTATACCGGTTAGAAGAAGATTAAAAGACCGGATAATCAGTCAGAAGGAAAATACCGGTTAGAAGAAGATTAAAAGACCGCATGTCAATCAGCAGATCGCGTGTGTGCAGAAGACCGGATATTAGTTAGAAGAACATAAGACTGGATATTAGGTGCAAGAGTACAAACGTGCCTAAAACCGAAATATATATATGTACCGGACCTGCCATGAGCAAAGACCAGAGCTCAGATATCGGACCGATAAAGTGCCAAGACCGGAGTTCTGTTATCAAGCATGGCACGTGTGCAAAGATTCAAATTTACTCAAGGCGGGATAATGAAAACCTCTGATGAAACCTTTAATGCAAGGCTGCCATGGGGAGTCATGTCGAAGTCAAGCCAAGCTTAAAGTGGAAAAAGCAAATGAGACAGTATAAACTGCTGCCAAGACCGGACAGTACCCATTTTGGGAAAGTGCATTTAATGCACAGTCCAGCACTTGGAGCCATATCACAACGGTCTTCTTCATCAACAAACAGGTATATATATCATAGAAGAAACACTGAAGAAGACAACAACACAACCACGAGAAATCAAATAGACGAGATTCAAGAACAAATCAAGAAATTTAGAAAGTGTTGTCCTCACTGTACGATAACCGGTTAGGTTAAGTAAGTGAGTTATTGTTTTTCCGACGGACTGTAAAAAGCTGTTGAAGTAGGTGGATTGTATCTTACGACTGCCTAGGGATTCACTAGATAAGGCTGAGAGCAGCCGGGTAGGTTGTACTGTGAGTGTATAACTGAAGTCTAGTGAACCTTCCTCGCGAGGAAGAAGGGGAGACGTAGGAGATTTAACTCCGAACTTCCAGAAACAAACTGGTATCTTTGTTCACACACACACTAGCACTTCGCACAGGTTACCGGTTCTTAAGTCATAACCGACCTACAAGCTTCCGCAAATAACACACAGAGAAAAATCAAGCACTGGTATTAGCCCTAACCGGTTAACTACCAAAAAGGCGTCAAGCGTTTATTCACCCCCCTCTAAACGCGTAAACCGATCCTAACAAGTGGTATCAGAGCGGGTTTCTCCTATACTAACCATGACTTTATCAGATCAGCTTCTTATGTTTAGCAGGGAAAATTTTCTTGAGTGGAAAATAAGGTTGATGACCTACCTTTATGCGCAAGATGATGAAATGATCGATGTACTGGAAAATGGACCGTTCGTGTTCAACAAAGTCAACGTAAGACATGCTGTTTATCCTAACGATTCAAGAGAAGTTCCGAAGGAAAGATACGAGCTGTCAGCAGAAGAAAGACGAAAGACAAATCTTGATAATATTGCTAAAAATATTATATTCAAAACTCTGGACATAGAAATATTCAGACAAGTTATGACGGGCAAGACTGCTAAGGAAGTATGGATCAAATTAGGTCAACTTGGGGAAAACAAAGAAATCTGCGAGCTCAAGGAAAATCCAGCAGAAGCACTGGAAGATGGAAAATCATTCAGTATGACACAGGTTAAGCAAAGTAAACTAAGCGATAATGCTAACATTCGGTTTAAATGTGATAGACCGGATCTAAAACCGAAAATGACTCCAAAGAGGAGGCAAACCAACACCTAAGGAGGAAGGAGGCACAAATCTCCACGACTAATAAGGACAGCCACAGATGGGATGATACCGACTCCGATGAATCAAGCTCTGAGGATGAACCGAGCAATCACAGAAATGAACCAGAACTTATCTGCCTGATGGGAGATCAATCAGATCCAGAAAATAAGTTCACCTACGAAGAAGTTCTAGATGCTCTCCAGAACATGGCGGATGAATACTGGAAACTAAACGAGAGTTAAAAGTGGCAGAAAAAGGAAAGGCACCAGCGCAAGAAGATACCGGATCTCTTTTTGAAAAGATCATCCATCTAGAGGAAGAAACCTCAAACTCAAAGAAGCAGCTGAAAAGAATGCATCAGAAAACAAAAAGCTAACCGCCTTGGTCCAGTCATGGACTAAGTCAACAGAGACATTTCAATGTCTTCAAGGATCCCTAAGGGATGCTGGTGACCGAACCGGACTTGGATACAGCGAAAGAGTTGACGTCGATGAGGCAACGACATCCGCACAACCAACTACCTCAAAGGTGATCAACTTCGTTCGTCCCACAAACTATAACCCAGTCTCCGTTGCTCCTATGAACAGGCTTAAGGAAACTGGAGTGAAACATAGCTACAATCCCTTGATGTCCTACGCAAGGACAGCACCTCAGGTAGTAAGGGGGAATAACGTGAGAAATACTTCACAGAAGGGAATAACCCAACAATCAAGGGGGAACACCGGAGTGAGTCACGATCCACAAAGAAGAAGACCTCAACAACCAAGGGGGAATGCCCACGATACAAAATCAGGAACACAAGGCTACAGAAGACCCAAAAACCGGTCTCAGAACAGGAATAATAAATATAAATATCTTATTAACTCTATTACCGGTAGACACATTAGGATAATCCAAGTATGGATACCTAAGGTACTAATCCCTAACCGGACCCAAAGAGACTTGGGTACCAAGGACTTTATCTGTTTTTGCAGGAATACATGCAGGAACTCAACCGTTTCTACTAATTACTAGACAGCAGATGCTGTCGGCACATGCCCAGGGAGAAAAATACTCTCGCTGAGATCGAACCATGTGCCAAGTTAGCATTTACCTTTGAGATGGGTATCCAGGTAAAAGTGTAAAGATAATTAGACTGTCTTACTAGAACTTAGACATAATCATACTAACCGAATGAGGAACCAAAAAGAGCGACTATCTGAACTGGTACAAGCAAGAGCTTATAGTCCAATATGGTTGGTTACCGGTGAATTCATGAAATAAGAAATAAATCATCTAAGACCCAAATCTTTCTATAATTGTTGGAGTCAATCTCGATAATGATCCACCCTCATCACCAGTATGAATGAAGGAAAAGTGGACAGAAACTATTCTTTCTAAGCCTTGCACTAATGTTATGCTCTGAGGACCACAGCATGTGCTGTGAGTCATCTATATGCTGGCAAGTTTAGGTAAAAATGCAGCAAAGAAAAGGAATCGGATGTTTGGCAAGAGCACAACAGATGATCAGAATAACAAAGCGATAGCAATCCGACAAGACCCCAGAAAGGAAGCTCCGAACTGGGAAAACCAAGCAATATAGGAACCAACCGGTTTCAAAAAGCGCGATATTTATCTAAAAGAAACCGGAACAGTGTATCACAAGCAGTTTGCACCTAAAGGAGTCAACTGAGGGGGAACGCTTCAAGTAGAAGGAAGAAATACTCTCAGAAAACCAAACAGCCTTCAAGGGACGATCAAATCAGCCTGGTGACTGATCGAAGTAACTGTTGGAAATACAGACTAAGGGGGAACTCACTAGAAGAAACTGAATCAGTCTTGACATCAACTAAGTTCGGAAGTTTTCTTCAAAACCGGCAGTTCATACCGGAGAAAGACAACTAGGGGGAAATGCTCAAAAAAATACAATCATACAAGGTTGAAATACTCTCTGAAAATGAAATCATCCACAGAAGGTACAATACAGGGAATGTATGGAAGATTCACCCAGCTCTTGGAACTCAAGTACATAAAGAGCAATTGGTTTGGGAAATAACCACAGTTCCAGACAAATGGCATCAGGAGGCTCTACATGGAGACTGCTTCTCAGCAGACAGAATGACTGAATGTAGTTTCAGATCCTAACAAAAGCAAAATCTGTCAGGAAGTAAACAAACATGGGTCAACAAGCAAGTTCTCTTATTGGAAGCTAAGGACGAAAGTTGCAACTTTAAGAGGCAAAGGAGTAGAAGTACCAAGGCTGTCAAACCGGTGAAGTCGAAAGTAGTGAAATCAGGAAGGAGAGACTAGGTATGTGAATGACAAACCGGTGAACTACGCACAACTACACCAGACCGTGTCTCAAAGCAAAACCTACTCTTCGTCTAAGTATCTGAGTTATCTTAAAGGCCTTCTGAAACCGGAACTATCCATGACTGACCAATGGATAAACATATAATTCCTACTGGGCGGATAAAGACCGAGCCTCTTCGATAACTATGCCTCATCAATGCACATATTATTGGGTCTAGTACAGCTGGCCTTGAAACTTGCAGGATATCTGAGAAGGTGAATAGTCATGTCATCAACGAATCTCTGTCACCGGACAAGACATAAAGTTCCGACGCACTGAAAAGAAAATAAGCATGGTCTAGAATACTGTGCACCCGTGACACAAATCGACAGGAATTCTCCGGCTATTTAAAGACCTCACGACCTTCTTCAAAATCCCAGCCACTCAACAACAATTAAGTTCAAAATGCCTGAGCTACCGAAACATCCACAACCCTCAGTCAGGATAAGCCTCACAACCAGAAAAAGTCTAACAAGTCCAAGTCCAGTTTTCTTATCTAATCACCTCAAGGCGGTATCTACGACAAATTGGATACAAATCCACCCATTAGGGCATTCAAAGACCTTGTGGCGGTCAAACGAAACTACAAAGACGCTGCTTTGGACTAGCAGGTTTTCTAAAACAAGTCCGACGGCACAGAAGGAGAGTTCTGGGATGATTGAGGATTGGACGAGTTGGAAAAGATGTACCCAGTCCTCAGCTTCCTACCCAGAGCTGAACAAAAGATGCCGCGGACCGGGCGATCCATCAGGGCACTACAAGGACCCAAAGGAGAAGATGGCGCCCCACCAGTCCCTTGTAGACCATCGACCCACCAAGAGACGGCGTAGTAGTCGAGCGGTTGAGAAGCCGTGGGCTACCTTACCGCTCCTACCAGCCTCTTGAAAAGACGGGTCGAGAATTCATCAAGGAACGGGACTGGAAAAGGGAACCGGTTACCCGGGATTAAATGCCATGCCAGGCATATACCCGGATACCGGCTCCTATCGGATTCGTTGCGCTTTCAGAGGTGCCAACAAGCGGACACCCACCTCGACGCAACATCCGACTCCCCAAGAAACTCAACACCAGGCGTGAGTTCAGGGGACAACCGGAGCTCGATAAGAGCTGCTAAGACTGGACGGCTCAGAAGAAGACTTCTTCAGACCTTGAAGCGTCTTGTCAAAACTGAGCGCAGTTACAGAGCTACCGATCTCATTGTGCTTCAGAAGGAGAGAACAACGGTAATGATGGCTCTCTTGCACAATGACTACCTTCCCTCATACCGGACAAGTGATTGTCAAAAAGGGGAAAGAAGAGTACTGCCCAATGCCAGTTGGGGCGAAAGGAAAGATGGCAGTACTGAACGAAGCAGCAGGCAGACCGTGACGTACCAGGGAGAACTGGGATGCCAACAACTGGAAGATCGAAGAAGTACAGTGTATCTATGATACCGGTTGTGAAAAGCTGTGAGAAGAGTGCTGCTAGCTGAGGAGAAAGGGCAGATGGAACTACTGCAGCACTAAGGCGAAGCAGAAGGCAGACCGGGACGTACCAGAGAGACCGGACGATGCCATCAACAGAAGATCGAAGAAGTATAGCATATCTAAGGAATAGATAGGCCGACAACGGTTGTAATAGATCGGTAGTTTATGTATCAAATTTCCTTTGATATAATAAATACCTTTCTGCTTCGTTGAGTTTTGACAATCACCAAAAAGGGGGAAATTGTTAGGAATCGTGAATCAAGAATTCAGATTAAACAGTTTTGGTGATTGTTCAAACTTGATTAAGTATACCGGTTAGAATAAGATTAAAAGACCGGATAATCAGTCAGAAGGAAATTGTCCAAACTTGATTAAGTATACCGGTTAGAAGAAGATTAAAAGATCGGATAATCAGTCAGAAGGAAAATACCGGTTAGAAGAAGATTAAAAGACCGCATGTCAATCAGCAGATCGCGTGTGTGCAGAAGACCGGATATTAGTTAGAAGAACATAAGACTGGATATTAGGTGCAAGAGTACAAACGTGCCTAAAACCGAATATATATATGTACCGGACCTGCCATGAGCAAAGACCAGAGCTCAGATATCGGACCGATAAAGTGCCAAGACCGGAGTTCTGTTATCAAGCATGGCACGTGTGCAAAGATTCAAATTTACTCAAGGCGGGATAATGAAAACCTCTGATGAAACCTTTAATGCAAGGCTGCCATGGGGAGTCATGTCGAAGTCAAGCCTTGCTTAAAGTGGAAAAAGCAAATGAGACAGTATAAACTGCTGCCAAGACCGGACAGTACCCATTTTGGGAAAGTGCATTTAATGCACAGTCCAGCACTTGGAGCCATATCACAACGGTCTTCTTCATCAAAAAACAGGTATATATATCATAGAAGAAACACTGAAGAAGACAACAACACAACCACGAGAAATCAAATAGACGAGATTCAAGAACAAAGCAAGAAATTTAGAAAGTGTTGTCCTCACTGTACGATAACCGGTTAGGTTAAGTAAGTGAGTTATTGTTTTTCCGACGGACTGTAAAAAGCTGTTGAAGTAGGTGGATTGTATCTTACGACTGCCTAGGGATTCACTAGATAAGGCTGAGGGCAGCCGGGTAGGTTGTACTGTGAGTGTATAACTGAAGTCTAGTGAACCTTCCTCGCGAGGAAGAAGGGGAGACATAGGAGATTTAACTCCGAACTTCCAGAAACAAACTATCTTTGTTCACACACACACTAGCACTTCGCACAGGTTACCGGTTCTTAAGTCATAATCGACCTACAAGCTTCCGCAAATAACACACAGAGAAAAATCAAGCACTGGTATTAGCCCTAACCGGTTAACTACCAAAAAGGCGTCAAGCGTTTATTCACCCCCTCTCTAAACGCGTAAACCGATCCTAACACATTGACACCAATAAAATGATGAACTTCGAAGATAAGAAAGAAGACAACTACTTTACTTACACTACTACGAGATTCTTCACCACACTCAAAAACAGTACGGCGTAATACCTGTGGATAAATAGGATGTAATGTATAAAACAGCCATAATCATGCATCTACTATTGATTTCGAGGAGTTAAAAAATGCCCAACAAAGGTAATGGAGGAATCTTTGAGTCCCCAAGTTTAGCCACGCTGTACCGTACTGGTGTATCTCCAAGAGCATCGTAGACGATGTAATATTGATCCTTGAAATAAATCACGATTTCGTCTTCGATTGCGTAACGCTGATAGGTGTACTGCAGGGCATAGGTAAAGCTCTTCGATATGCAGAAGGCCTTCTCCCACGGACGCTTATCTCCTTGCATTACCCAAAATTGTATTACATCCTTAGCCTTTATGTCACATCAGAAACACACACGGCCCTGCAGATCTATCACAAAAGGATGATCATGTCGAACGTTGAAATCCTCTTTTGGGCTACCGATCTCTCTAAAACCGTCGCGTTTTGGATCGAAATGATGATCCCAAAGTCTGCTTCACTGCCTCCGATCCAATAGTGTTTCCCATCCACGAAAACGCCAGGACATAAACCGTAGAAATCCCTCCAAAGATGGCCATACCGTTTAATCTTAGTCCATTGCATGAGTAAACCGTAAATACCCCTTCAAAAATTATTACAATCTTGTAATAATCTACTGTTCTGTCGTGCAATAGTCCGTAAGTCGTCAGTGCTGTACCGACAGGGCCATATCGTCGGAATTGAACAAGAGGGGTGTCGTGGATAGGGTTCCGTAGGAACTAGGAGGTAATGATCTTTATCTGGGTTCTTCCTAAGAAAGAGTACAATGTCATTGCAAGAACACATTGGATCGAAACCGTAAGGGGGGAGTAGTAGTAAGTATCCCCCGATTTGTTTGTGTATTTGGAACTTTTTATCCTCAAACTTGGCGAGGAGATAATAGTTTCTATCACTCGGGCAGACGAGGAATCTCTTGCCTGAATTTGGGTGATTCTTCCTCAACTGTTCTAGGCGTTTTATCTTGAAACTGGGATGCTTGATCATCGCCATGTGTGATTTCGAAAGAGCTTTGAATCTGAGCAAGGATTTTACATGGAGTTTCGAGAGGATGATCTCCTTGATTTCCGCTGGACTGGAAGATGATGATGCTGCTGCTGCGTTCTCTCTTCATCGTTGCCATTGGCGTAAGGTGTCAGGGAAGGAATAGAAGGATTCGATCAATTGAGAATATATAGATTTTGTGCTTTATTACGCGCAAAATATGTGATGTCTGCTATGGCTCCAAAATCTGTGACCACTTCTCCATACTAGTAAAGCCTGCACACCCTACGTGTGTGGAAAAAAAAAAGAATAGATCAAACGAAAGATAATATTAACAAATAATTTAACCTGAGATGAAAAATGATCTAATGCATGATACTTGTTTTTTAGTTGCTTCTACATGATTGCGTCACTATTGAACGTGAGTTTTTGTATTAAACGTATGTTGTGGATATATTTTAGTTTCTTTATTTTATCAATTATTATTAATTGTCGAAAAAATATGATTGGTTGATTCTTAAAATCTACGGACCAAATTAGAATGTCAATTGACGGTTTGTATCTCACCCTCACCTTTTATATAATAACTAGTACTACTTGCACACCCTACGTGTGTGGAAAAAAAAAATAGAGAGAGAGATAATTAATTTTAGTAAAGCATGCACACCACTATTTGTATTGTAGTAATTATTTTTTCTATTTTGATTTCCATTTTTTGGATTATTATTTCATATCTTTCGACTTGGGCCACTATAGATAGCCCAGTTATAAATATATTTTTCTTTGCCGCTGAAATATAATCGAACTATACAGTGGACGGTTCCTTAATGACGTGGGTTGCTGCTCGATTTTTGGTTTTTTATTTTATCAATTATTATTAATTGTAGAAAAAATATGATTGGTTAATTCACACACCAAATCAATTTTAATTTGACAGTTTATATCCCCCTCTCCCCCTTTATATAATAGTATAGATTTTTAGACGCGAACATACGTTTTTCATTTTTAAATTATTTTAAATTTCAAAAAAACATAAAAGTAATAATTAAAAGTGTAGTGCACGTCACGCCGTCCATTGGGTCCCACGCTATTTTACCACTTGGGTTACATTTCTTTCTCTCTTATCCGCGCAAAAGTTGAGAAGACTTGAAGTGAGGCGAGCGAAGAACCCTAAATTCACTTTTTTGGATTGCACTTTCGGATACGCGATGGCCAAAAATTCGTTCAAGTATGAGCATCCCCTTGGTATGATCATGAATATCCGGTCGTTCATTCCTTATGTGTTGGGCCGATTGGCCAATTTTAGCTAACTTTGTGATGTTGTTTGCTGTTGGGTGGTCTTCTGCTGTTTGGATTACTTGGTTTTTTTAGAATTGGTGTCCGAGATGCCTAGTTTAGGGATTTGATTTTGATGTGTTCTGTTGAAAACGACCTTGGCTTGGCACTGGAACTGCGCGCCTTCTTCGAACTGACAACGAACGCTCTGAACCTACGACTCGAAAACCAGAAAACACGTTAGAGGGGGCCGGTGTGGTTGCCGGCGACGCCCCTCCGATGCTTAAGTTAGTTTTCGGTTTTTTAAAGGAGTAAGACAGGTACTAGGTTTAGTGGAAATGGTTTTAGCTTAAATGTGCATACCTGGGAATGATCCCACCGTTACCTTTTATATTAACTCTGGATTTCATTGCCCTGACCTAGTCTTCCTCCCACCCGCATTTTTCGCGGGCGTCGTGTGGGATCGTGGTCGTCCCACTCAGCAACGGGTGTCGTGTGGGATCGTGATCGTCCCACTCAACCCACGTTCTTCCTTTCTCATCTTCTTTCCCCGATTCTTTCTTACTATCCTGGTCTTCTCTGGTCGGGCTTGTCACGTTGTCGGGTTCTGATCCCCTCGGGCCCAAGTTATTCGGGCTATCTGCCGCTATCAAGGCTCGGACCGGATCACCCTGATCAACTCTCTCGGGCCTCTCTGGATCTCCCGACGCGGGAGGACTCTCCCCACTCTCGCCGAGGTTACTCGGGCTTCAACGCTACCTTCTCTCCCGCCTCTCTTTACGCGGGTCATTTCCAATCGCGGGTTATTTTACCGCTGGCTGATAATCCCGAGGGTAACAATAGTCCCCCCCTAAAATAGTCCAAAGCGAGTGTAGTGAGTTTTGGGCGTGTGCTAGCGGTAAAATAACTGGCTTGCCTGCTTTCTCATTCCCCTCGGTGAAGCTTCTCGGGCTGTTATCTACTCCTCCTTATTGTAACCTCGGGATCTGCTCCCACGTGCCGTTCCTTGGGCGGGAAAAAAGGCCGCCCTATCACATCGATGTCATATCGATTTCCACGTGTCCACCATCGCAGGTCCCAACATTTCCCCTTCCTTTCTTTTTCCTCTTTCCCCTTTTCCTTTTTATTTTATTTACCTTCTTCACCGTCTTTTCGTAAAACCCCCACCATCCCTCTCTACCGTCTCCTTTCCAGAATCCCTGAAGGTGCGGCGGCTCTCTTTCCACTCTGACGTCCTGCCCTCCAAACTTCCTTGCATTCTTCCTTGCTAAGATCGGTAAATCTTCTCTCTCTCTCTCTCTCTTTCGTTTCGTTAATCGTAACTTTATTTTACTTCGTATTATTTTTTTTTTCTTCGTACCTGAGTTTTCCGATTTCTGGCCATGAACGCGGTTCTAATTTCGCCTCTTATTCGTCTTCCTTCTGTTTTCGCCTTTGATTATCTAGGTCTTTTTAGGGTTGATGCGTCCCTTGATTACGGACAGTGTCTCTTCTTATCGCCCCCTTTCTGTTTTGGATCGGACTTTTCCCAGATTCTCCCCCTCTTTCGATTTTCTGGGCTCCTTTTTAGACGCGGTTCAAACCCTAAACGACTTCCCTGACCTGGATATTTTCAATCCCCCCCAGATTATAGGATACTCCAGCGAAAAGGAGCATCTTCAAGCTTTAGCCGTCTGGGTTTCTCAAATGGAAAGGTTTCGCGAGCGTGTCAAACTTCCTTGGCACGAAGTAAACGTATCTACTCTTCGCGCATCCCATATCCCGACCATCATTGATCGGGCTGGCCTAACCCCTGATTTCGAGGTCAGAATCCCTGGTCCTCGGGAGGTAGCCAGTGGGCCTCCCGAGGGCTTCCGCACCTTTTACCTTGACCAGCTAGATATGGGTCTTCGTCTGCCCCTTCCCCAGTTTTTAGCCGATCTCTGTAATCATTTCCAAATATCCCCAAGTCAACTTACTCCCAATTCTTACAGCCTCCTTCTTTCCGTGTCTATCCTCATCGGGTACTTCCGTATCCCGTTCTCCCTCTCTCTTCTTTTGTCTTTTCTCCTCTTTCTTCCACTTATAAGATGGAAGTGTCATGTAATCCAGAATCTTCCTCGCATTGATGTTCTGCCGAACATCCTCATGGTCGCGTTATCATCATTCTTCTCGGGCACCGTCTTCGGATGTCCCGTTATTTGCTCAAGTATCTTTTCGAGCGTTAGCCAACGGTCCTCTTCATTCCTGTATTCCACGTTCCTTCATTTAAACTTTTGAATTCCTTCAAGACCCAATCCTTATAACTGTCCGCCTTATACGGGTTTATCTTCCTTATAAAATCGGTTTTGGTTAGTCCTCCTTTTCTTCTCAAGGTTTACTAAACCTACTTCCTTCAGGTTATTTCATCTACCCAGCTTGAGATCTTGCTTTCTTTTTTCTTCACAGCTTACATCCTCGTTTTTTCCTTATCTTCCGTACTCCGCCTATTTTGCCTAGCTTGCTAACGTCCTCAAGGATGGCACACTCCCAGCTTAGGAGGAACCTCCCTTCAAACCCTCCACCCCGCCCTCTTTGGGATTTATGGGAGGAGGCGGCAGGCTTTGCTCCAAACGAGAACGCGGATTTTCCGCACCGGGAAGGCCAAGTCCTTGCGGTCCCTTCCTTGGAAAGACTTCGCCCAACCCCTCGTTTTCTTTTGGAGGTCGATGGTACCTCTTCCCGTCAATTCATGGAGGGTTTTTTGGAGCCTGACGAGAAGCGACGTCTGGCGAGGTTTTCGGACTCGGATTTTTGGGACCAGTGGGATTTAAGCGAGAGTCGGGTCAGTCACGCTGATCTCCACCTTTTAGTTCATCTCTTACTTTATCTCTTCCTGACTTCCTTCATTAGTCCTATTCACTCTCTTGCGAGGGGCTTCGGCGCTACACCCGACAACGTGATCTGCTTAAATACTACGAGGATGCTTGCACCCGATTGACAACCTTTTTAAGTGAAAAAGATCGGGAGATTGCTAGGTTGGAAGTGTCTTTAGCCAATTCCCGAGCTGAAGTTGAGGAACTTCGCTCGGGATCCAGCCGCGAAGGGACCCGGGCAAGGGTTTCGAGGCACGTACGGCGAGTTTTTTCTCCTTTCATAGGTGGGGTTTCGGGAGCACGACAGCGAAAAACCCCTGGCGTTCAAGGAGCTTTTACTCCTTCTCGTATGAGGCATTTAGGCACTCCTTATGCTCGGGAGCCGAGGCCGTGAATTTCTTGTATTTTATTTTCATTATATGTCTTTCCTTAGCAGCATTGTGGGTCGAGAGAATTTGTCAGTCTCTGTCATTTTCATTCTTCAGCATTCCTGGTCGTTTCTCTTTTCTTTGCAATGGATAATGTTAGTTTTGCTTTTTCATTCAGATTATCTTCTTGATGGGAATTTTCCACTAACCTTGTTTTCCTCCAAGGCCTTGATCGAGACATCTTCTCGATGGAGGACTTTCACTAACCTTGTTTTCATCCAAGGCCTTGATCGAGACACCTTCTCGATGGAGGACTTTCACTAACCTTGTTTTCATCCAAGGCCTTGATCGAGACACCTTCTCGATGGAGAATTTTCATTAACCTTGTTTTAATCCAAGGCCTTGATCGATACATCTTCTCGATGGAGAATTTCGTTAACCTTGTTTTTATCCAAGGCCTTGATCGAGACATCTTCTCGATGGAGAATTTCATTAACCTTGTTTTTATCCAAGGCCTTGATCGAGACATCTTCTCGATGGAGAATTTCGTTAACCTTGTTTTTATCCAAGGCCTTGATCGAGACATCTTCTCGATGGAGAATTTCGTTAACCTTGTTTTTATCCAAGGCCTTGATCGAGACATCTTCTCGATGGAGAATTTCGTTAACCTTGTTTTTATCCAAGGCTTTGATCGAGACATCTTCTCGATGGAGAATTTCGTTAACCTTGTTTTTATCCAAGGCCTTGATCGAGACATCTTCTCGATGGAGAATTTTGTTAACCTTGTTTTTATCCAAGGCCTTGATCGAGACATCTTCTCGATGGAGAATTTTCATTAACCTTGTTTTCATCCAAGGTCTTGATCGAGACATCTTCTCGAGGGAGAACTTTCACTAACCTTGTTTTTATCCAAGGCCTTGATCGAGACATCTTCTCGATGGAGAATTTCGTTAACCTTGTTTTTATCCAAGGCCTTGATCGAGACATCTTCTCGATGGAGAATTTCGTTAACCTTGTTTTTATCCAAGGCCTTGATCGAGACATCTTCTCGATGGAGAATTTTGTTAACCTTGTTTTTATCCAAGGCCTTGATCGAGACATCTTCTCGATGGAGAATTTTCATTAACCTTGTTTTCATCCAAGGTCTTGATCGAGACATCTTCTCGAGGGAGAACTTTCACTAACCTTGTTTTTATCCAAGGCCTTGATCGAGACATCTTCTCGATGGAGAATTTCGTTAACCTTGTTTTTATCCAAGGCCTTGATCGAGACATCTTCTCGATGGAGAATTTTGTTAACCTTGTTTTTATCCAAGGCCTTGATCGAGACATCTTCTCGATGGAGAATTTTCATTAACCTTGTTTTTATCCAAGGCCTTGATCGAGACATCTTCTCGATGGAGAATTTTCATTAACCTTGTTTTCATCCAAGGTCTTGATCGAGACATCTTCTCGAGGGAGAACTTTCACTAACCTTGTTTTTATCCAAGGCCTTGACTCATTTTTGCGAAGGAAAATAGATAATCTTCATTTCCATAATATGTTCGAAAGTAAACAACCAAATAGAATTACGTGAATTGAGAAGCAAAGCAAATAACAGAATTATGCGAACTGAAAAGCGAAACAAATATTATGCGGTCTAGTAGGATAGGTGCTCGGTCTTTCAAGGATAGTATTTCCTTAAGTGTCGAGCGTTGTGTGGTCTCTCCAACTTCTTCCCCTCCATATCCTCCAGATAGTATGCGGCTTCTCCAATCTTCCTGATTACCTTGTAAGGTCCTTCATACTTCGGGTCGAGCTTTCCCCTCTCCCCTTTGTGTTGTATTTCCTTCATGACGAGGTCACCTTCTTCGAACCTTTTCAAGCACACCTTTCGATTATACGTGCGAGTAATCTTCCTTTGGTACGCCGCCATCTTCAAAGCGGCCTTCTCCCTTTCTTCCTCGATCAGGTCGAGTTCATCTGCTCGGAGTCGGTTGTTTTCTTCTTCTGAGTATCCCATCACCCGAGCACTTCCTTGCCATACTTCAACTGGCAACACTGCTTCACTTCCGTACACTAAGCTGAATGGGGTCTCGCGGGTTCCTACCCGGGGTGTCGTTCTATAAGACCAGAGCACGCTTTGCAATTCGTTATACCAGGCTCTCTTCAACCCATCCAATCGGACTTTTAATGCTTGCACAAAGGTCCGATTCGTTACCTCCACTTGGCCATTGCTCTGAGGATGGGCCACTGAGGTGAATGCTTGTTCGATTCCATAGCCGGCGCACCACTCTTTTAACTCGACCACTGAATTGTCTTCCGTTGTCGCTTATCAGCCTTCGCGGGATGCCAAATCGACATAGTATGTTTTTCCAGAGAAAAGAGATGACTGCTGCTTCCGTAATTCGAACCAATGCCTCAGCTTCCGTAATTCGAACCAATGCCTCAGCTTCGACCCATTTGGAGAAATAATCAACAGCTACCAGGAGGAATCTTCTCTGCGTAGCATTTCCTTCGAACGGGCCGACTATATCTAAACCCCATTGATCGAACGGGCACGATGACACGATCGCCTTCATCATCTCTGCGGGGGCCCTTTGTAGATTCGCATGCTTTTGGCATCGATGACAACCTCTCACTGTCCTGATCGAGTCTGCTTTCATAGTCGGCCAGAAGAATCCTGCCAGCGTAGCTTTGCGCGCCAGTGCCATTCCTCCGATGTGGCTCCCGCAGGTTCCTTCGTGAATGTCTACCAAAACCTCCTCGGATTCTTCCTTAGATAGGCACCTCAGTAGGGGGCCCGCGTAAGATCTTTTGAATAAGATTCCGTCTACCAGCGTAAAACGGCTTGCTCTCTTATGAGTCACCCGGGCCTGTATGTCGTCCTCTGGAAGTATTTTCTCATCCAAGTATCGATAGATGTCATATCGCCAGTCCCCGGGGTCTATTTTCTCCCTTGCTTCTATCTGATGAATTTGTGGAGCCCGTTCGGTCCTAACTCCTTCCTCGGGTGGGTTCAGCGCGCTAGCCCACTTGGCGAGACGGTCCGCCTTTTCGTTCTCCCTTCGGTTGATAAGTACTAACTTGAATTCTTCGAACTTTTCCCTCAGCTTTTGGAAAGCCTTTGCGTACTCGGCCAACCTTTCTTCCTTGATGGCGAAACTTCCTTCCGTTTGTTGGACCACCAGTTGCGAATCAGAATAAAACGTCACTCGAGTCAATCCCATTCTGCCGGCCGTCCTCATCCCGAGGAGCAACGCTTCATACTCGGCTTCATTGTTAGATGCTCGGAAGTCTAGTCTCACGCCCAAGCTGGTTTCCTCTCCCCAGGGCGATATAATCACAAGTCCCACGCCATTCCCTTGTTGGCAAGAGGACCCGTCCACGTAGATCTTCCACATCTCCGCTGGTCCTTCATCCACCATCTCGACGATAAAATCTGCCAAGGCTTGGGCCTTAATAGCCACTCGAGGTTTGAATTGTATATCGTACTCACCGAGCTCGGTCACCCACTTGATCGACCTTCCTGATACGTCGGGTCGGGTTACGATCGTTCCCAACGGGCTATTCGTTAACACCACTATCGGATGCGAGAGGAAGTAAGGTCTTAATTTTCGCGCCGTGATCACTAATGCTAAGAGCAGCCTTTCCTGAGAAGAATATCGGGCCTCTGCTCCCTTCAAGATGTGGCTAACGAAGTAGACCGGTTTCTGTATCTTGTCTTCTTCCCGAACCAGAACCGAGCTGACCGCCCGAGGAGTGGTGGATAGATATACTGTGAGTTCTTCTGCGGGTTTGGGCTTGTTCAATACTGGCAGCTCCTTCAGATACTCCTTCAACTCTTGAAAGGCTTTCTCACAGTCGGGTGTCCACTCAAAGTCCTTAACCTTCCTTAGTACTTTGAAGAATGGCATGCTCCGCTCGGCTGACCGCGAGATAAATCGAGACAATGCCGTGATCCTTCCTGTCAATCGTTGAACGTCGTTGAGAGTCTTCGGGGATGTCATATCTGTAATGGCTTTCACCTTGTCGGGATTGGCTTCGATTCCCGATCTAGTTACCATGTATCCCAGAAACTTTCCCGATCTAACCCCGAACGTGCATTTGGCTGGATTCAGCTTCAATCCGTATCTTCGGGCTGTGGAGAAGGTTTCGCGGATGTCTGCTGAAAAGCTGCTCTGGGTTTTGGACTTTATCAGGATGTCATCTACATAAACCTCCACGTTTCTCCCGATCTGATTTTTAAACACTCGGTCCATCAGCCTTTGGTACGTAGCTCCCGCATTTTTTAGTCCGAACGGCATAACCACATAGCAAAAGGTTCCCTCCGACGTAATGAAGCTGACTTTAGGCTGGTCTTCTTTGGCCAACCCAATTTGATGATAACCCTGGAAGGCATCGAAAAAGCATAGCAGTTCATGTTCGGCTGTAGAATCCACTAATTGGTCGATCCGTGGCAGGGGATAGCAGTCTTTCGGGCATGCCTTGTTTAAGTCCCTGAAATCTACGCACATTCGCCACTTCCCCCCCGGCTTGGGAACTAAAACGACATTTGAAAGCCAAGTCGGGAATTGGATTTCTTGAATGTATCCTACCTTAAGGAGATCTCCTACTTGTTCTTTCACTATTGCGTCTTTCTGGGCGCCTAAATGTCTCTTCTTCTGGAAAACAGGCCGGATGGTGTGGGAGATGTTCAGTCGGTGTTCCATCACTTCTCGGGGTATAACTGTTAGCTCATTCGCGCTCCACGCGAACACATCCTGATTCTTTTTCAGCTGTGTGACGAGATCCTCTTTTAACGCGGGAGGTAAGTCCCGGGCTATTTTGACCACGCCCGATGGGGGTCGAACTACGACTTCTTCGATCTCTTCCTCCGGAGTCAACCCTTGAGCCGCATGTATGACGAAAGAAGTTCCATGGTTGCGAGGATGACTGTTTCGGCGGCTCTTGAGGGATTTTAATTCAATCCTCACCTCTTCCACATAGCACTTGTGCGCTACCTTTCTGTCTCCGAGCGCTTCCCCCACTTGATCTCCAACCGGAAATTTCATCTTTTGATGTAGAGCTGAAGCTACAGCAGCGAAAGAGCTTAAGGCCGGTCGGCCTAATATGGCGTTATAAGAGGAGGTCATATCAACCACCAGGAAAGAGGTGATCCTACTTTTCTTCAATTTTCCCGATCCGAGGGTCAGCGGTAGGCGAATGAGTCCCACAGCCTCGATGGCGTGTCCGGTGAATCCGAACAAAGCTGTTTCTACCCGATCCATGTGATACTCTCCTAACTCCATTTGATTCATTGTCTCCTTGAATATGATATTCACCGAGCTCCCATTATCTACGAACACTCTCCCTACATCGTGATTGGCTATTTCGGCCCGAATGACCAAGGCATCTTCATGAGTGTTGTCTCCGCCATGGAAGTCCTCCGGGCCGAACGATATGGTTGGTCCCGACCGTATTTTCCTTGGGGTTATCTCCCAGTTTTCCAACTTCCTCGTCTCGGCTTTTCGGGCCCTATTTGAGTCCCCTATCGTAGGCCCACCTGATATCATGTTAATCCGACGAGGCGGCACGTAAGGTTTCTCCGGCGTACGATCGCGCCCGCGGGTCTGCCTGCGGTCGTCTCGTGCCCGCTCCACTTTGGCTTCCTTCCGTGGCTCGGCCTCCCTCCGTTCGGGAGATCGCTGATATCGTCCTGAGGGCCGTTGGTACCTCTCAGGGCGTCTGATATTCACCCAGGGTGGTACCCTGTTCGTCTCCCTTCTAAATTCTCTCCCGGGATGTTTGTGGGGTGTGCTTCCTCCCCCTCCTTCTATGAATTCTGCCCGAGCTTCGGGGTTGGTTTCCACCAATTTCTCGAGTTCATCGTTCAGGTGGAGACAGCTTTCTGTGGTATGGCCATACTCGCGGTGAAATTCGCAGTATTCCCCGGAGACTGGATTCCTCGGTCCATCTCGACTCGAAAAAGGCCTTTTCAAGAAATATCGCCCTTCACACATCTCCAACGCCCTTGCTTTGCTTATTTTCCATCGGGTATTGTTGGCAGGAGCATGTCTCGGTTCCTCCCGTCTGAGGTTATCTTCCTTAAGGTTTTGCGGGCGGGTTAACTCGCGGGCGATATCCACCGTCCCAATCGCCCTCTTCTTATCTGCCTTTTTGAAGCCGTGCGCCTCTTCCACCCGCACGTATTTTTCTACTCTAACTATCAGCTCTTCCACGGTGGTCGGATACTTCTTCACTAACGACCTGAAGAGATCTCCCTCTTTCAGCCCGTTGTGAAAGGCTCCGATCAGCAGATCGGGAGTGGCCGAAGGTACTTCCATCATGACCTTGTTAAATCTTTTTAAATAGTCTCGTAGGTTCTCTTGATCACCTTGTCGCATGTTTAACAGATTCACGGCAGAGCAGGGCCTTCTTCGACTGCTCGAGAACTGTCGGAGAAACGAACGGGTAAAGTCTGCGAAGTTTCGGATCTCTCCTGCGGGTAGCATGGTAAACCACTGCTGGGCTCCCCGGGCTAGCGTGGTGGCGAAGACCCGGCATTTGATTTCATCTCCTAATTGATACAGCGCAGCGTTACCCTCGAAGCTGGCCAGATGGTCCTCGGGTGGTCCCGAGCCGTCGTATTTGCTCATGTCGGGAAAACGAAAGTTACTCGGCAAAGGGGCTCGAGAAACTTCATCCGAAAAGGGGGATCCCCTTTGTACTGGGAGGGGTACCTTTGGGACGGCTAGTTCCTTCAGGGTTCGGATTTCGTCCTTTATACGCTCCCATTCGGCCATTTGTTCAGCCGTTCTCTTTCTTTTTTCCGCTCGAAGGGCGTCGATCTCCGCCCTCAGCGTTCTCTCCTCGGCTTCTTTATCTTGCTCTTCAGTGTCTGGAACCCCCTTTTCCCTCCTCAATCGTTCGGCCTCCTCTTCTTCCGTTTCGTCGCGTGGCGGTGAATTACAGCGGTTTTCCGGGTCTTTTCCGCCCTCAACATCTCAACTTCGGCCCTTAACTTTCCGAGTTCCGCATCAAATGATTCTCTTAGCCTTCTCTCAATCTCCTCCGCCGTGAGTACCTCCTCTGTTGGTGGTGAATGGGGGTCGTTTACAGAATCCATCATGAATTTTTACAGGAAATATACGTTTCCACAGACGGCGCCAATGATGTGTTCTGTTGAAAACGACCTTGGCTTGGCACTGGAACTGCGCGCCTTCTTCGAACTGACAACGAACGCTCTGAACCTACGACTCGAAAACCAGAAAAACACGTTAGAGGGGGCCGGTGTGGTTGCCGGCGACGCCCCTCCGATGCTTAAGTTAGTTTTCGGTTTTTTAAAGGAGTAAGACAGGTACTAGGTTTAGTGGAAATGGTTTTAGCTTAAATGTGCATACCTGGGAATGATCCCACCGTTACCTTTTATATTAACTCTGGATTTCATTGCCCTGACCTAGTCTTCCTCCCACCCGCATTTTTCGCGGGCGTCGTGTGGGATCGTGGTCGTCCCACTCAGCAACGGGTGTCGTGTGGGATCGTGATCGTCCCACTCAACCCACGTTCTTCCTTTCTCATCTTCTTTCCCCGATTCTTTCTTACTATCCTGGTCTTCTCTGGTCGGGCTTGTCACGTTGTCGGGTTCTGATCCCCTCGGGCCCAAGTTATTCGGGCTATCTGCCGCTATCAAGGCTCGGACCGGATCACCCTGATCAACTCTCTCGGGCCTCTCTGGATCTCCCGACGCGGGAGGACTCTCCCCACTCTCGCCGAGGTTACTCGGGCTTCAACGCTACCTTCTCTCCCGCCTCTCTTTACGCGGGTCATTTCCAATCGCGGGTTATTTTACCGCTGGCTGATAATCCCGAGGGTAACAGATTTGATTCTAGCGACTCCTTCGAGCTTGATTTATTCATCTATTGAATTTACTCTCCTTTTGATTAGTTATGCTGGTGGAGTTATCTTATTTTGTTTAAAAGAACTTGTTTTTTCTCGTCTTTTGGGTTTTCTGTATACTATGGCGAGGGTTTGAGCTCCAAGCTAGTAGGAAACTAGTAGTGGTTGATTTATCGTTGATGTACAACCTCAACACAAAATAAATAAATAACTTCTTATAATTTCCATAATGAATGTTTCTTTAGTTATGGTAATGCCGGAAGGTTTCCAGTACTTGAACCATAGGCTAGCTGGGATTTAGGAAACGGTGATTCTTGTCGAATTTGTGTTTTTGATGCCATGGTTTTCTTGGCCTGTTTACACTCACAGAGAAGCGCCAGGCTGAAGCAGCTCGTATCAGAGAGAAGTACCCCGACAGAATTCCGGTAATATGTCGATCCTTACATTACATTGATGCAAACCCTGGAGCGAACCAATAGTTGATCATATTGCGTTTGCTTTTTCTTGCTATGTAGGTTATCGTGGAGAAAGCTGACAAAAGTGACATCCCTGATATTGACAAGAAAAAGTATGTAACCTTCATGATCTCCCCCTTCATTTTTGCTCACCTTCCAATAAGTATTATTTTTTTGAGCCTTTTGAAACAAAATTGCAGATATCTGGTCCCAGCTGATCTGACTGTTGGGCAGTTTGTGTACGTCGTTCGCAAAAGAATTAAGCTTGGTGCTGAGAAGGCCATATTTATCTTCGTCAAGAACATCCTTCCTCCAACTGGTAAGGAGAAAGGCCAACTCAGTGTTGTTAAATTTCCGCCATGGCGGTATGGCGTAGCGGTTTTTTGGCTGTCCGCCATCCGCCAAAACCCGCCAAAACCCGCCATAACCCGCCATAACCCGCCATATTCCCGCCACGCCATGGATATATGGCGGGATTTTGGCTTTCCGCCATGTCCCGCCATACGCCATTGATAACACTGGGCCAACTTAACAATCTTCAAGTAGACATACTTGACTTTGCTCTATTCTTTTTTCTAAATTATTTGTTCGTTTTGTGTTATTCTTACGCTACACAGCTGCAATGATGTCCTCAATCTACGAGGAGCATAAAGACGAGGACGGGTTTCTGTACATGACGTACAGCGGCGAGAATACATTTGGATCGTCTTCTTAGGATATGATGGAAAGCCATGCGTGTCTTAATTCTATATAGATATTGCAAGAACGGCTTGTAAATAATCTTTGGCTATCTTTTCTCTATGATATTTATATTTCTACCAGTGTACTTCGGATCTCTTGTTCTTGGGAATTCTTAATGCTATGAAGTATGAACACTTTCAAGAATGCTAAAATCACTTTGCTCAAGTAATATAATAATATTTGTTTATAGACTGATGAGATTAACTTGATCGTACGGTCAGATTTGATTAATAATAATTGAAAATGATGTCGCCGAAAAATGGATCTACCGCGCTTGAACGGCCAACAAGCTCTTTCTGCCTCAACTTTGCCGCGAATACTGCCTGAAGACTTTAAAACAGGGTAAGGGTTGGGGGTCGTTTGCCCTCTTGCCTAGGTCAAGAGGGTATTTTCCGTGTTCCAGGTGTAAAGTAGCATAAGGAAAGGTGTATAGTGTGTGTGTGTGTGTGTGTGAGAGTAATCAAATTGGCAGAGTAACGGTAGGATACGCCAGAAAATCATACCTGTTTCCGACATGCCTTGTGGTATTTATAGGATTCTTGACTTGGGTGGTTTTTCGATAGTTTTACCCACTTCCCGCATTTCTCGGTTCGAGCTTCCCCAAGCCCCACGATGGCATGCTCCCTAGGTCTCTCCTATTTTGGGCAGTTACTCGTCGCACGTCCCACTAACGTTGCTAAGTGGCGATCGTGGCGGTTTCCTCCCCGGGAGGCTAAATTTCCTGACTTAAGTGCCGTCTTCGGGCATCGGGATAGAGATCCAAAGAATCCCTATTTCTCCTGCCCAAAGGCATCGGGAAGTTGTCCTCAAGGCCAAGGGCCTTCCATTGTGCCTCTGACGCGGGTCGAATTTCCCGAGGTGTGTGCCATCTCCGGGCTTCGGGTAAAAGACCCGAGGAAATGGATATTCTGGGCCTTCCCGGTGCCTCGGATGCGGGTCCTTCTTTCAGGGGATCATTCTGGCCGACCCGGGGCCAGGCGAAGGGCAGGGGTCGTTCTTCAGGTACGCCGATTATTGTTGGTTGAGGTGGGTCGGGTATTTTGCCGCGGGGTATATAATACCCGAGGGTAACAATAGTCCCCCTTCGAATAGTCCAAAAGAGTGTGGTGAATTTTGGACGTCTGGTATGGTCGCGGTGAAATATCCGAACCGCCAAGGCTCTCGAGGGCTGTGGGGTGTTCTAACTTTGTCGAATCTTCATGCTGGGGTGAATCCTTTAGTGTTCAAGGTTTCCGGAACCATTTCGTTTTCTTCTGCCACGTGTCGCTGTCTTATCGGTTGGCTGCAATGGGATGTCTGGGCGGGAATTCGATCCGTCCCTCCTGGTGTTGACGCGGATCGAGGTTCAGCCGATGCGGGCCATCACCCTTTGTTGATTAGATTTATTTTCAAGGGCTCAGATCAAGCGGATGGGGCCTATATAAACCCCACTTCCTTCCTCATTTCTCTTCTTTACTTTCTCTCACTACTCTCTCTATTCACGAAGCTCCCCGAGCTACCGAGTCTTCCAGCCCTTCCTTCCAAGCTTTTTAAGTTCCTGTAAGTCTTCCCTCCCTTAGCCTCTTTCTTTTCTAAACCATGTCTTCCAGTCCTAGGGATAGTTCCCATGTAGCTTCGGGTAGTTTTGCTGGGGGGTCGGGTAGGTCTGGCAGTAGCAGCTCGGGTAGTTCTAATAGCGGTAGTTCTTTTCTTGAGGGTTCTGGGAGCCCAGTTGTCAGTGTGGGGGTAGTCCTCGGGTGAGTAGTGAGTCCCCTCGAGTAACTTCCTCGAGGGCCCATCCTGTAGATTTTGGTGAGGGTTCTTCGAGGGATCCCTCTGTAGATTCTGAGGCCACCCCTTCTGCCCATGTTGTTCCCCGGCCCCGTGCCATTAGAGAGTCGGCTCCTCCTCTGGAGGACGACTTCCCTAATCCGGGGTCGCCGCGCTTTCAGTGCTTGGGTTGGGGAGGTCGAGTCTCTTCGGGCCGGTCGTCAAGGAGTTCGCTGGCATCAGATCAAAGTCTCTACCTTCAAACCTTCTGACCTCCCTAGGTTGAAATCTCTCTCGGGTCTTTCCGATGATTTTGGTAGTTCTTCAAGCTTTCACTTCGACTCGGGCATAAAGCCCGACCCGGCTTCCGGCGTGAAGTCGCCGATCCCTCAAGGAGATGGTGAGGATAAGAGTTATCATAAGAGCTTAGCCCGGTGGTCCGCTGAAGCGGATGAGGCTCGATCCAAGGCGAATCTCCCGTGGTATCAGACAAAAGTGTCGACCCTCAGCCCCCAGCTGCTTCAGGAATCTCTTGAGAAGGCTAGGATCCCCTCTGATTATGAGGTCCATCTACCCGGTCCCCTGCAAGTGGCGTCCTCGCCTCCTGTCGGCTTCTTGACAGTCTACACTGACCAAATAGAGATGGGCTTGAGGTTCCCTCTGCCTTTTTTCCTCTTGGATCTCTGCGAGGCATTAGACATTTCCCCTGGCAAAATATTTCCTAACTCCTGTAGTTTGCTCCTAGCCCTCGCCGCAGTTGCTCGTAAGGTTAAGTTTCCTCTCACAACCGAGCTGATCGTTAGCTTCTTTCGAGTGTGTGAGAGAGAGGCTGACAAGTTCGTCTTCGTGCCCTCCACGGATATCCTCGATGATAACTTCACCGCCACCAAAGGATGGATGAACAAATATTTCTTTGTGCGTGCTTCTGTTCAACATCAGGATCGTCGTTACTCCTTACTTCGGTGGCGAGATCATTGTCAAGCTCCAGGCGATTCTCCCAACCCCTTGCTGGAGTTCTTAAAGCGGATTGGTAATCAGAGATTTTCAGTGTGCGAACTGGTGTCTGATGTTCCTTCTGAAGCAGTTGTACCTCCCCGCGTTTTGGGTATGCTTTTCCTCATTCTCGTTCACTAGCTCTTCTTTTCTTTACTATTTCTCTTTCTTTTCCAGCAAGCGATGGCTCGGGTGTTTTGCCCGTTACGACTATTCATACTCGTGGTGCTTTGGCGCGCGCTCGTCATCAACACGACATGCCTTCGGCGAATATTATCGAGGATGGATCGGCTACACCTCACTTGGACTTGGGGCGAACCAAACGGGTAAGGCCATCGCCGCCCTCTCCCCCTGTTTCCTCGCGCGAGGGTCTCTCTCTATCTTGCCCTGCTCTTCACCCACACTTCCTGTTGGAGAAAGACGGAGAATCTTCCTTATCTTACATGATGAATTTCTTGACCCCAGAGGAGAGGGATTTTTCCAAGGAGCTAGCTGATGGTCATTTATGGAAAGAATGGGCATTGGCCTTGAGTCAGGTAAATTTATTTCTCTCATTCCTTGGTTGAGTATTCGCTTTTGATTGCTTCTCTTTGTTTTCAGGCCTATTCTTGTCTTGTGGGGTGCTCGGCGATATCATCTTCAGTAGAAAATGACCGAATCCGCCCGGTCTTGCAACGTGGAGATGACCATGCGAGTTAGTGAGGAAGCTCAAGAGGCAGGTCGCTTGAAGGATCAGTTAGCGAGGGCTCAGTTTGAGGTCGGCAAACTTCGTCAAGAACTTCATTCGGAGAGGGAGATCCGTCGCAGTCGAGAGCGTCAACCCGACCCCAAGCTGGTCCCCGTGGAGAAAGTGTCCGAGGCGGCTAATATGTATTTTAACTTTGGATTCCAAGGGTGCTTGTCTCAAATTAGGGCGAACGGTTTTCCGGAAGTGCACACCCTTTCAGTTTCCTGAATCCCGAGGCGGCTTTTATGGCCTTGGCTCCTCGGCGTTCTCCGCCGAAGTCGATGAAGGGAAAAAGCCTTTGGGACGAGTTTGACTTAGGCGAGAGTAGTGATGATTCCCGAGGGGATGGTCCAGCCGAGAAGGATTACTTTGATGACTTTCTTTGGAGTCCAGTTTTTAGTCTTCGTTTTTCCTTGCTTTCCTTAGATGCTTTTGTTTCCTGACTTTCCTATTTATCTGCTGTACATTTGAAGTGCTAAATAAATAAATAAAGGATTTTTTTAGTTACCTGAACATTGCTTCCCGCTTGTTGCCTGATGCTTATTATTTCCGTCCCTATTCAATTGCTCTTGATGATTGTAGGAGAGGTGAGGTCCCTTACATGCGGGTCGGGGGCGTACCCCGATCCAAAGGAGAGCCTCGGCGTCCCAAAGAGTTATTTCTTCTGTGCCCCTCTAGCTTATATAGAGGTGGCGCTGCCTCGCGTAGAGAGATATCAGTGTGCGCAAAAAATCTTACTTCCCCTTGGGGGAAGAATGTCTCAGCCTCTCGTAGAGGGAATTCAGTGTGCACGATTTACATCACCCGAGGGGAGAGGTCCTGAGGGGCCTTCTTTGCCTCTAGCTTATATAGAGGTTGCGCTGCCTCGCGTAGAGGGATATCAGTGTGCGCAAAAAATCTTACTTCCCCTTGGGGGAAGAATGTCGCAGCCTCTCGCAGAGGGAATTCAGTGTGCGCGATTTACATTACCCGAGGGGAGAGGTCCTGAGGGGTTTTGAAGTGATTGCCTCCTTAGGAGGTGGAGTGTGTTCTACCCGGGTCTTCATGTCTTTTAGTATTTTGAGTTTTCGCTCGAACGTCCCTCGTACAGGAAGAAAGAATCATTAATAACTTGGTATAGTTTACATCTCAAAATCGGTAGAAGTAAACTTAGGAAAGTAGTGTGCAGGAATCAAAGAAAACGTATGCAAATAAGGGTACCCCCTCTAGGGATAATACTTCCGCAGCTTGCGGGCGTTCCAGGGGCGATCGAGCTGTTTTCCACTGGCGTCCTCGAGATAGTAGGAGGCTTCTCCCACTTTCTTGACGACACGATGAGGCCCTTCAAACTTAGGCTCTAGCTTCTTCCTTCCCTCTTGGTTTAGGATCTCTTTCATCACTAAGTCCCTTCCTCATATTTCTTGCTTCGGACTCGGCGATTGTAGGAATTAGTCATTCTCCTCTGGTAGGCGGTCATCCCGATGGCTGCTCTCTCTCTTCCTTCCTCGATCAGGTCGAGGTCTTCGGTGCGGAGTTGATCATTGTATTCAGGATAAGTGAGGATTCGGGCATTTTCCATGCCAATTTCTGCGGGCAGCACTGCTTCGCTCCCATAGACCAGACTGAAAGGAGTCTCACTGGTTCCCTCTCGAGGTGTAGTTCTGTATGACCAGATGACACTTTGAAGTTCGTTGAACCACGACTTCTCGAGCCCCTCGAGGCGGGTATTCAATCCTTGTACGATGGTGCGATTGGTCACCTCGACCTGGCCGTTGCTTTGAGAATACGCTACCGAGGTGAAGATTTGTTCTATTCCGAGTTCATCGCACCACTCCTTTAGCTTCTTTCCGCTGAATTGCCTTCCGTTATCAGACACTAGCCTCCTCGGGATGCCGTAGCGACAGATAATGTTTTCCAGATAAACGCGGTGATGGCGGCTTCGGTAATCTTGGGCGACGTTCCCGGAGAATGGTCCGACAATATCGAGCCCCCACTGATCAAACGGGCAAGGGGATGTTACTGACTTCATGGCTTCAGCGGGCATTCTTTGCAGGCTGGCGTGTTTCTGGCAGTTAATGCAGCTTCGAACGGATTTCAAGGCGTCTCCCTTCATTGTCGACCAGAAGAAACCTGCCTAAAGTGCTTTTCTTACCAACGCCCGGCTCCCGATGTCTTCCACAAATTCCTTCATGAATCTCCCGAAGGACGTACTCCCCATCTTCCTTCGATAAGCATCGTAGGAGAGGTCCAGCAAAGGATCTCTTGAACAATATCGTGTCGGTTAAGGTGAACCGCTGGGCCCTCCGCATGAGTTTCCGAGCTAGGGCTTTATCCTCAGGGAGAAGTTTGTGGCGTAGGTACTGGTAAATCTCGTGCCTCCAATCTTCTCGGGCTATATCCGGCTCGGGCACTTTGGTCTTCGATCTGCCAGACGATCAGGACCCTTCCTTTTTCTTCGAGTGGGTCGATAGCGCTCGCCCACTTAGCTATTTGATCTGCCTTCTCGTTTTCGGCTCGGGTGATAAGGACGATCTTGAGTTCCTCGAAGCTTCCCTTGATTTCCTCGAATGGTATTTATAGGATTCTTGACTTCGGGTGGTTTTTCGGTTCGAGTGGAAATCATATCTGTTTCCGACATGCCTTATGGTATTTATAGGATTCTTGACTTGGGGTGGTTTTTTCGGTAGTTTTACCCACTTCCCGCATTTCTCGGTTCGAGCTTCCCCAAGCCCCACGATGGCATGTTCCCTAGGTCTCTCCTATTCTGGGCAGTTACTCGTCGCACGTCCCACTAACGTTGCTAAGTGGCGATCGTGGCGGTTTCCTCCCCGGGAGGCCGAATTTCCTGACTGAGTGCCGTCTTCGGGCATCGGGATAGAGATCCAAGGAATCCCTATATCTCCTGCCCAAAGACATCGGGGAAGTTGTCCTCAAGGCCAAGGGCCTTCCAATGTGCCTCTGACGCGGGTCGAATTTCCTGAGGTGTGTGCCATCTCTGGGCTTCGGGTAAAAGACCCGAGGAAGGGATATTCTGGGCCTTCCCAGGTGCCTCGGATGCGGGTCCTTCTTTCAGGGGGTCATTCTGGCCGACCCGGGGCCAGGCGAAGGGCAGGGGTCGTTCTTCAGGTACGCTGATTATTGTTGGTTGAGGTGAGTCGGATAATCCCCATTGTGTCGCATTCTAACGAATCTTTCGATAATTTTTGGCGCGGGGTATATAATACCCGAGTGTAACATAAAAAAATATCCATTCTAAACTGGGATATTTTAAAAAATGAGATTAATTTTGATTTCTTTTAAAAAAATAGGAACTTGATCAAGTCAATTTAAAAAAGAGGAACCTGTTTAATTAATTAACTAAACCCCTAATTAATACCTAAATAAATAAAAGAAGAAATATATATATAAAATAACTGAAAAACGCACCCACCTCATTAACGCACCCACCAAGCACCAAACGAGATCTTCACGGAAAAACGAGCTGAAGCATCCGCCGAAATCGAAACACCCAAGCTCGAAGAACCCAATTTCGTTCTTGAACGCATATACAGTAAGTTTTCGTTCATGTTAACGCCGGTTACTGTTATACATTATCGGGCATTGTAATTTCTGTTCATGTTAACGACATTTACATTTCGAGCATCGGGTATTAGATTTTCGAAGGTTTGGGTAGTTATGGGTAGCATTTTCACCTTAGATCTGTGCGAATTTGCAGAGAAATTTCGTTTTCCGTTTATTCGAGTTCAGTATTCGATTTGTTTTTGACTCGAACATGTCACTCGAATACTTCATTTTGGCAACTTTCAATTCGGACATCTTACTCGAGTAAACTCGAAAAGATTACTCGAATAATATTATTGTTTATTAAATTTTACACGTATATATTATTCGATATTATATTACTCGAACATACTATTCGAATGAAGGTTCAACTCGAATATTTTACTCGTATAATTTTTAGTTTTCGAATATTTTATTTATTCAAATAATTCGTTTGCAATTAAAGTTTAATTATTCCATTTATTTCGCCCGATAACACTTTATCGAGTGTCTTCAACATCTTATTATTCGAACTTTTCATTCGAGTTTTTATATTACTCGTATAGCTTACTCGAATAATTTTTATTTTTCGAATATTTTATTTATTCGAATAATGCATATTGCAATTAAATTTTATTAACAATGATTTATTTCATATGCAGGTTATGCCGACCAGCATCATGATTGATTACGATGGAGAATGGATAATTGAGAATGATAATAAATGGATATGGGTTCCAAGGATGAGAACAAATATGAAGCCCATTGGGTTCGATGTCGATTGTTGTTTGATGGACGATCTGCGGAACGAAATATACGAGACTATTGGCGTAGGCGGGAGGCCGGAGTTAAAGCTTAGTTATCAGCCATCTATGAGAGGTATGGAAGGGTGTGCTCCGTTGTATATAAAGAATGATCGAGAGTTGAAGGGTTATATTTACTTAGGGGGTCCAATGGATAGACCGATTCTCCGAGTGGAGATTGGACTCCCTACGACCCTCCACCGTCAAACTCTTGCGGATGATGAAGTTGGTCCCGTTCCAATTGAGGTTCGTAGCGGTGGAGGTGGTTACATCGATGATTATTTTGACCGTATCATCGACTTTGGCGGATACGAAGATGTGAATTATGGGGGTGAAGGTCACAATGAGGCGAACGACCGTGATGAGAATGTTGCATCACGGCAGAATGTGCACGTTAATTTTGATGGCGTAAACGGAGAAAATGGGGACGGGGATGATGAGGAGGAGGAGGAGGAAGAGGAAAATGCAACTATTCCTAGCGATCGGTATTCTTTTACCGACCATGAATGTCGGTGATGAATTCGAGGATAAGAAGGCCGTCAAGAATATGATCCAAAGAGTTGCTATAGAGGCATGCTTTGAGGTCAAGATTATAAAATCTTCCCGATCGTACTATGGCGTGAGATGCAAAGAGGATAGATGTACTTGGAGGATATGGACGGCGAAGATTAAGGATACATCCGTATTCTCGATTCGTACGTATTGCAACACACATACGTGCGACCTTGAAAATCGGAATGCAAGACTCACTCAAGCATCGTCAACCTCCGTGAGTGATATGCTGCTTGAATCTTTTCAGGGTTCAACAAGTACACTAGCCCCTAAACTCATTCAAACAATGATGAGAAATCGTGGGATCGAGTTTCGTACTTCAAAGCATGGAAATGAGGCATTTTAGCACAAAATGCAATGAAGGGTGACCCCGATGAGAGTTACAAGCTGTTGCCGTCGTACCTGTCGGCGTTGAGAAGAGTGAATCCGGGAACCATAGCAAGTGTATATCTGGACGACGAGCGGAGATTTAAGCACGCATTCCTATCCCTTGGTGCTTGTATTGCGGGATACCGTCACATGAAGAAGGTTGTTTTCATAGATGGTACTTGGTTGAAAGGAAAGTATGGGGGTACGTTGCTCATTGCATCAGCGGAGGATGGCGACCGCCATCAGTTCCTTTAGCTTGGGGAATAATTGACAATAACGAGTGCATAGAAGCTTGGTCGTGGTTCTTGAACGAGCTCTTGCAAGTCGTACCCAACGAGGACGATCTTGTCATCGTATCCGACAGATCTGCTTCAATCAAAGCCGCCGTTGCAGACGTTTACAGTCGTGCGCACCACGATCATTGTATTTGGCACCTGTCACAAAATACGAAAGGCAAGTGTAAGAAGCAGTGTGCGACCGAGACGTTCATACACATTGCTAAAATATACAAGCAATGCGACTTTGATTCACAATATGGTGATTTTGAGAATAGGTTTCCCACTGCATACGCGTATTTGCAAAAGACTGATACTAAGGAACGATGGAGTCTACGAGCGAACATGAGTTTCTACCCGTTGTGTTCAGAATATTATACTGTCCTAACGTGGCAGTCTGCTTATCACGGACGAGTTTCGCCGGTTCCGGATCAAGCCGAGTGGGATACCTCGGATGGTGTTGCCGCCTCTGTTCGTAGCAAGGCGTGGTCGGAGAAAAGAAAAGAGGTTTCCGTCCGTCGGTGAGTTTGGTCGTAGACATTAAGTAAATCTTGATGTATGAGTTTGTATGAGTTTGATGTATGAGGTTGTATGAGACTGATGAATATTGTGAGCTTGTGAGGTTGTATGAGTTTGATGGATATTGTGAGTTTGGCTTGATTGTTGCTTTTTTCACTGTTATTCGAGTAGTCAACATGACTCGAATATTATTCGAATATAATAATCGAATATTGTAGCGATAAAAAGTCGAAGTGAAAATCTGAACTTATTCGAGTAACGTAATAACTCGAATAATTTAGAAAAAATCGAATACGAAACTCGCATAAATTCTTGCAATTCGAGTGTTATCTTCAAAATTTTTAAATTTTAATTATCTCGATACTTAGATGTATAAATATTAATATTTCGATGTTTTAGGGCCTTCATGATGTTAATAAGTCGCTTGATGAAGATAAACAATGTTTGATAAAAATCGTTGCATGACATACAATGGGATACGTTGGTAGATAGGAAAAATCGTTGCATGACATATAAATTCTCATCCACATTGGTCAACATGTACAGAAATATCAACATATTTCTTTTTTATTTTTTCAAGAATTTCTAAAATATTTTATTACTTAGATAGGAAACGCATTTAACATAGATAGGAAACGCATTTAACATTTCATGATCATGATAAAAACAATATTTTGGATTTTAAAATATTCGAGTAATATACAGTACACGAATAGGCTCGAATAGTTTACTCGGATGAATATCGTTTTGCCTGTTTCATTTATTCGAGTGTTATATGGTACTCGAATAAGCTCGAATACGTCACTCGAATAAATAACATTATTCGAACAATTTTCTTTGACTCGAATAACAATGAAAATCGAAAAAAAACAACAACTGAACCTTGAAACAACCTGAACAGCAACTCAACCAACCAAAACTGAACAATTGCAAATGCAAAATCTATACAAATATCTAAAATGGTTCATACAACATCCCAATTGTTAAAAAAATACATATCGTCAAAAACTTTCTAAACGACGCAATTTTAGAATCGTCCAAAGCGTAGAGATCATCTCTGTTACCGATCAACAGAGACATAGCCGCCCTAAGCATGTATATACCACACTCTCCGCTGTTCGAAAAATAGAACAATTTCAGGTTTAAGAAAATAAGAAAATAAGAACATAAGAAAATAAGAAAGTGAGAAAATGAGAAAATTACCTGAGGACTTGTTGAGGGAACTTGGGGCACCGCACCCAAGCAAACTTCTCCACGGGATTTTGCTCCACACCTACGTGTTGAAGCATCAGAGGTATCACTTCGGCCAAGGGGTCGAGGAACGTCTTCATGAACCTCAAGTCCGAATCGCTGTTGCGGTCGGAATTCAAAACGAGGATGTTCCTCTCCTTGAACCGAGCGACGAGGAGCACCCAATGCATATTAAACGCCAATGGGATGACGGCCACATCCGCTTGGCTCCAGTGAAGCGACGGCTTGCCGTACATCGCATTGATCTCTCCCGTGGCGAATTGCTCGAACGAGGACATGTCCCACGGTCGCGGTCTGGCGGACTCAAACTTGACTGCATGTGCGAAATTCGTGTTCATGTACGCGATTCGCTCCTCATGCACGCATATTTCTTGCATCGCCATAAACCCGTTGAATGCCTCGTTGACGTGCTGCAATAATAGCATATAATGTTATTAAACGAAATAATTAGGACATATTTAGCAAAAAACACACATACCTCGTCCGAGATCTACACTTTCGGAGTGGACAGATCGGCAAAGAATTTCTTGTCGTACGTTTGGAGCATTCCTGCCCGTTCATCCTTTGCGCCCATTCTTGCTACCTCCACCTTGACGGCATCCCAATTCTTCACCCTCTCGCCAATGATCTGCTCTATGTCCGCGCGGCGTTGGTTCGGCGTCCTCCCGAACATCGGCGGCAAATGAGGAGGCGAAGGAGGCGGGATGTCCCGATCATAGCTCCTCGCAATATCCCGCACCGTTGTCGGCGTCAAGATCTCAAGGGCTACAAAATTAGAGTATTACGTTGGATTTTCGTAATATCAATATAATCTTATAAAATAAACATTAAGTAATACATACCTTGGAGCACGATCGCGCGTAGCTCCCTAATCTCCGCCCGCATATCCCGCCTTCCAGCCTGTCCATTCTTCTATCGAAATGGGCGATTATTGAGCCGGAAGGAGGAGGAGACGGCCTCGGAGGAGAAGACCTCGGAGGAGACGGCCTCGGAGGAGGAGACGGCCGAGGAGGAGTCGGAGCAAGCCGATGCTCGGTGCAGTAGACCGGCAGCCCATTTAGAAGATGCTCCACTATCCTCTGGGCTACGGCATCATCCCTGCTGCCACAAAATCCGGCGACCGTGAGGAAGTGCCTTGAATCGGCTTCAGCATCGGTCGGTGTAAGGCAACACCGCATGTCCTGTGTATTTGTACAATTTAGAAAACGCAATCTAAATAAATCCATATTATAAATAAATAAATATATATACTTACATCCATCCCCACGGCACCGAATGCACGATCGACCGCTTGCCATCCCGGAGCAGAGCTCTTGCCGTAAAATGTGGTCTTCCAATGGCACATCCGGGGTATCGGGAGCCCTTCGCCGCCTTTTCTCACGGGGAATTCCTGCCCAATGGTCGGCCAGCACTCGTACGCCAGAACCTGATAAAAGAGAGTAAACATAAGTTAAAATAAATATAAGGCTTAATTATTTTTTTGGTCCCGTATGTTAGGGGGATTTGCGTTATAGGGACCAGTATTTTGAGGTTTTGCAGTATAGGGACTTTAAGTTTCGAAAAGACGGCAATTTTAGGACAGTATACGCCCCGGCCCGATATTTTGACCCAAACCCGCCGACGTGGAATACGACCCGCTGACGTGTGTTCTTAAAACATTAGCGACGGATTTTAGGGACGTAAATTCCGTCTCTAAACTGAAAAAATAAAATAAAAAATATATATTTTAGCGACGGATTTAGCGACGGAAATTCCGTCGCCAACCTGGAAAAATAAAAAAAATTAAAAAATAGTTAGCAGACTCCATTCGCATATGAACTTGACGAAGCTCTTCACAGATCTCATACTGATACAGTACTGCAAAACAAGGACGAAATCCTTAGGGCTTCCGACGGAGAAACCCACGCCGTCGAGGACGAAGGAGCAGCCCCGCCCGGAGCTGAGCTTGTCCTCCAACAACTTGTTCAGCCGAGCTGCTTCTCGGAGGTTTTGATTTAGGGCGACGACGGCTGAATCTCCGCCGCTGCTGCTTTCGTCGCCGCCGCTCTCGCTCTCGGTGAAACCCCTACTGATAAATTGCTCGCCGCCGCTGCTGCTTTCGTCCGGGCAGTGTGTGTCGGTCATTCTGAGGTAGTGGGCGGCGAGGGCGACGGAAAATCGACGAGCCCCTAATCGGAGGTGTTTTTATTATTTTTTATTTTTTTTGCCATTTAGCGACGGAAAATCCGTCGCTAACCTGTTTAAGTGACTAAGCACACACGTCAGCGGGTCGGCTCCCAAGGGGTTTTGGGTTATAATACAGGGTCGGACCGTATAGTGTCCGTCAATTGCCATTTTTTTTAAAGTTACAGTCCCTATTTTGCCAACCCGAAGATAACGGTCCCTATAACGCGACCCCCTAACTTATGGGACTAAAAAAATAATTATTATGTCTTAAATAATACAAAACTAATTACCTGAAGCGGCATGACGAAGCCGCTGATATCGAAGGTTGTTTGGGTTTTTCCCTTGATGTCATCTCCATGTGCTTCCCCAAGAGGTCTTTGTTCAGACCATAAACCACCTCCTCGAATGATATCCTTCCCCAAGGATATTCGTTGAAGCGGTCGAAGTCCTCCACCAGACGGAGCCACTCCTCCTTAAGCTTCAAGTCTCTCTTTACCCTCCGCTCCCCTAGCACCCCGGCGGCAAAATAAAGGGCCGCGATCTTCAATTTCTCGGGATTCACGCCCGAGTCTCCACCGGCGTCACGAATCATTTCCGTGACTTTCTTTTCCAAATCGTCAAATATATAACGGGCTTGCCTACGAGCCATAAAACAATCGTTAGTTTTTGAGATCGAAGTAAAAAAAAAGAATCAAAATGATAAAAAAATAGGATTAATAACAGCCCAATGCCTCGTCGCAAACTCGTTCGATGACGGTATCTCCGGCTCGTTAGCGCCGCAATCGAGGCCCGTGAGTAGGCAATACTCGATCAATGAAAATCTTAATGGTCGCCCACGAACGACCATCCAGAACTCCTTCGACTCCGGCATATACTCCACCTGCCGGCTCATCAAAAACCACATGATCATGTTCGAGTTGTAGTGGTCTCGGGCCACCTTTATCAGATTCCCGAACTGAGTCCGTCTGACCATCTCCTCCATTTCCTCCTCGTTCAAAAGCGTACGGATGCGTTCGCATACCGGCATGTAGTGCGAGTTCAGAGTGAGGGTGGCATGGTAGAAATTGTCCGCCGGCAACTTCGTCGGAAGATAGATCTGAAAATGCAAAAAACAAGAAAAACAATGAAAATTCACTGTTATTCGAGTAAATTATTCGGGTAAAACGTCACTCGAAACGGTTAAACAGTTATTCTAACCCTAATTACTTGAATAATTACTCGAAAAAGCGACGATATCGATTTTCACAAAAAATCCGACCGATTACGACGTTTGCCCAACGATTTAACATCAAAATCGATCGATTTAACGCTAGAAACGAAAGACCAAATCGATTTAACAAAAACCCAAAACGCGACCAAAAACTCACCATGGCTCTACCGGCGTCGATTTGCTCATCCACCCGGTTACGTTGAGGCGCGGAAGGCTCCGATGATCTCGTTTTTCTTTTCGCCATTGATGATTATGCTTGGGTTTGTGTACGGTTTTTTGAGTAAGAGTTTTGGTTCGAAGAGAGAGCACGAGAGATTTTAGGTTTTCGAGTGATTTGTGTCTAATTTTCTTCCGAGCTTCATAAAATACGGCTTATTCGAGTAATCCGTCCGAGTTTTTTATTCGAGTTGTGACTCGAAAAAACTACTCGTAAGTTACTCGAATAAGGCTGCTTATTCGTTTAAATTTTCTCAACGTTATTCGAGTAACCTTATCTCTTCGAAATATTATTAGAGTTCGTCATTCGAGTTTCTCTGTTAACTCGAATAAAGTCGAATAAGTTTTCGCTGTTAGTAAATCGGATAAACAATTATTCGAGTCTTTTGTTCGAGTCTTCTTTTCACTCGAATAAAACTCGAATAACTTTACGCTGTTAATGAGTCGGATTAGTCTGCTTAACCAGTTTTTTAGGGTATTTCAGTCATTTGACAACCCGTTCCTCTTTTTTTAAAACAAATAGAATAGTTCCTCTTTTTTTAAAGGGGCAATTACGGATCAGGCCCTAGAAAAGTTTCAATTTAGTGATCAGGCCCTGTCAGAATAATCTTTAGTTTAAAGGACCAGTTTTTTAAAAAATTCAAAGGTAAAGGCCCAAACTATATTTTTACTAAAATACCCTTCGTAAAGGGTTCTCTGAAGTGGTATACGACGCGATATTTACGTTACATAGATCTGACGACTTGTTACCGTAATAACCAAACACGTTACTTTAAACTGATAAAATGTTACTTCCCGATAGTAAACTGTTTTTTATGCATTTTTATATATATTCGGCTAATCGAAACCCAGTTTTCGCAGAATCAAGCACAATCGACTACCCCATCAACCAATCAATTTCAACGTGTTCACGTAGGATTTATCTGATATTGCTGAAGTACGATGTATGAATTTTGATGAATTTTTATACGGTTTGAAATTTGAGAAAAAACGGGCCAAATCGAACTATATTTTCGTAGCAATTGCAGCTAATTTTTGTGTATTCGAGGTACCCATCGTTTGGGCATTTCATAGGCTCTGTCAATTTTGAACAATCGTCACCTCATCAATTTTGAAACGTACGTTGTGTGAAAGTGGTCGTATGGAAGGCATAGATTCATCTGGAATAAGTGTTACTATTTTATGCATTCTTGTTACTGATTTATGTTTTCGTGTTATAAACGTACGAACAAAGTGTATCATGATACAAAAGGTAACTTATAATCGATTTGGTCATTTTTGGTATATTATGACCTAATTTTGTTTCTCAAAAGTATTGTTGTGGTATTTTGCTTAACGGACCTGTTTCGATAATTTTTGGCACAGAACTGTTACTTCATGAAATAGAAACGTTACTTGGATTTTCTAAGATGGTATATTATGATGTATTTTTGTTTTAAGCATCGATGTGTTATTTTATTTTTCTTAGCAGACCTGTTACGATAATTTGGGGCACTTAATTGTTACTACCTCAAAAGTTACTTGGAATATCCGACGTGGTATATTCTGATCTCCTTTTGTTTTTCATAAGTATTGATATGGTATTTTATTAGCAGGCTGTTTCGATAATTTGGCATGGAACTGTTACTATATGAAATCGAACCTTTACTTTTTTTTATCTGAAGTGTTATACTACGGCCTACTTTTGTTTTCATATGTATTGATGTGGTATGTTTTTTAGCAGACCTGTTTCGATTTATTTGACGTGGAACTGTTACTAAATAAAATATAAGTGTTACTTGTTCTATCGAAAGTGTTACTAAAAGTACATGAGTTGTTACTAAATAAACAATAAACATTACTGTGGATTTGGGGGATTTGGGGATTTGGGCGGAATTTGGGGATTTACGATACATGGTAAATTTTGGGCGGGATTTGTGGATTTGGGCGGGATTTGGGGGTTTGGGCTGGATTTGGGATTTTGGCAATATGGTATCGGGCCGTGTTACTAAAAACTATTTAACTGTTATCGGTTACTTAAATTATGTTACTGAACGTTGTTTATGTGTTACAAATTGCTGGCTCGTTTCACTATCATCCACCTTCATCGAACAATGTGGCTTTTAAAGGAATTTGGTGTGATAAATGGATCAAATCATACATTTACAAGTTGTTAATCTTGTAAATCTCGATCAATGTGCATTTATGAACGAAATTAATCGAATTAGTAATGTGGTACTGGAAACCTATTATGTGGTATCATAATCTGTAAACACGTTATTCGCTAGGTTTGCATTGTTATTTTATAGCAAACATGTAGTATTAAATGCGGACAATCTGGTACTGGTGACGATAACGAACCATCCTATTAAAATTCCTTAACAAATAACTTCGAGAATGTATCAAATACAGATTTACGACATATAAAATGATATTTGTGGTTTAATTTTAAACTTTGAATACGTTTGTGATAAAATTCGTAATGTTATGTCTCATTAAAAGAGATACTAGTGTATGTTGTGAAGGAATAGCTATATTTATACATGATATTTTATCTCAACTTTCACATATTGATATCAACATTCGCAAAACGTGTCTTTTAAAGAAATTTTGTGATTTAGCTTCATCATATCATCTATTTCTATGAATTTCAATCTTATATAACCGAACGAAATGAATTTATGAACGAAATTTAATCGAAATAGTAATGTGGCATTGATTAGCTATTCTGTGGTACTTGTAGCTACAAATTATTTATAAATATTGCGTATATTGTTATTTTTTATCAGATATGTGGTATTATTTGCAGGCAATGTGTTATTGTACTGTTAATATCTCTACATTCTAGAAACTCCTAGAATGTTCTTAACGAAATGTTACCCATATTGCGTTGTTACTCAGAATAAAGAAAATGTTACCGACCAACTTTTTATTGGCAAACGTGTTATTTACGGGTAACGAGTCGTTATTAATCTCTCATTATATGTTACGTTTTGCGGATATATTTGTTATGAATATCTAGACATATTGTATTATTGTTCCACGAATTGTTACCCAGAAAGCATGAAGTGTTATTCAGTGACCATTTTAATTAGCAAACGTTTACCACTTAGATCTCATCAAAATTCTTCATTATTCCATGATTAACATCAATAATTGTCGTCGATAACTAAGGCCCATGATGAAATTGTGTCGAATTTACATTATTCGGTCATTAAACTCGAGATTTCACCGTATTAAACGTATGTTTGGAGCATTCGTGCTTTATTAATCTCGAAAATTCTCTTTAATTATGAAGACCCATGAAAAATCGAAGCCAATACAACGTTTGCTGTTAGTAACGTCGAGATTGGATCGAATTTCAAACATGAATTTTTCAGCTTACTAAACGTATGTTTTTTCAGCTTAAAACCATTATTTTGGGGGCACTAAACATGTGTTATTTACGGGTGACGGGTCGTTATTACTTTCTCACTATATGTTCGTTTTGCCGAAATATTTGTTATAAACATCAAGACATATGGTATTATTTTTCCAAGAATTGTTACCCAAAAAGCATGAAGTGTTATTCAGTAACCATTTTAATTAGCAAACGTCCGCTTAGATCTCATCAAAATTCTTCATTATTCCATGATTAACATCAATAATTATTGTCGATAACTAAGGCCCATGATGAAATTGTGTCGAATTTACATTATCTGGTCATTAAAGTCGAGATTTCACCGTATTAAATGAAATTTCCGAATTGTGTTTGAAGCTTTTGTGCTTTATGAACTTCGAAAATTCTCTTTGAGTATGAAAACCCATTAAAAATTGAAGCCGGTACAACTTTGTGCTGTTAGTAACGTCGAGATTGGATCAAATTTGGAACATGAATTTCTTCTTTCGATCGATTGAGTGTAAGGAATGTGTTATTGCAGGAGGCGGTATTATTTTTGAATGATATGTTACTTTTGCAACATGATTTGTTATTTATTAAAAGAAACGTGGTATTTTCTGCTATACGGAAAACATTTATTTCTCACAATTAACGTCACTAATATCTGAAATTTATCAACACTTATGATCAAATTAACGATAATTTCACCTTATATCATCACAATCGTGGAGATATCTTCGGGTCTTATATCATCACGTTTATATTAAGTATTTTTTTCGTCGATTTGGCATATGTCGAGTTAAATATGCATCATTTAGGTATTTTCGTCTGATTTATTCGTTTATTAGTATTGGTATTATAATTGATAAACTTATTACAAAATATATGCGATATTGTACTCAATACAGACAATTTGTTATCCAAATGAATGGAAGTGTTTTTTTAAGCCCAAAACTGTTATAATTATCTCGACAGCTGTAACGGATCATTTAGGTATCCTGTGGTAAATTTCGCATATGTCAGGGATATTTATGTCTTTTTGCAGCCTTTAGGTAGTTTTCACTAACTTTTCGAAAACTAGGTCCTTTAGCCTAAATTAAATTCAAGTGGGGCCTGAACCCAAACTTAAATATGCTATTGGGGCCTGAACTTTAATTAACCCTTTTTTAAATTTTCCTTCTAAACTTGACATGATCGCTGGCATCGTTCTTTCAATTCGAAGGAGAGTTCATTTCAATGGAGAAATTGAGACTAGCAGTGAAGCAAATAGCTGAGACGCCACTTTCCGAACGGCAGTCAAATCTCTCTATGTTTCAACTCTCTCTCATACCTTTTCTCTCTTTGGCGTCCTCTCTCTACTCTCTCGCTCTTCGGCTCCGCAACTACCGCTTCTTCAGCTCATTCACGGCTCGAACAAGGTTGCTCTTGTGTGTTGTTTTGCTTTTGATTAACCTAACTTGTATTGTATTGTACTGGACTGGAAATTATAGTATTTGAAGAAGAGTTGATTGATTAAGGTCTACGTGTTTTAAGGTTGCCGGTACCGGTGATTAGTGTTGGGAATTTGACGTGGGGAGGCAATGGCAAGACGCCGATGGTTGGGTTTCTTGCACGTTCGTTCGATAGTAAGGGAATTTCGCCTCTCATTCTTACCAGGGTAATGGTTTCTCGTCTTGTTAATGTGGTTGTGATGTTTTTTCAATCATTATTGTTTGAATCATAGTTGAAGTTGATTGTGAACCTCATTTTAGCACGGAGGCATGAAGCTTTAGTTCAGTTTTGGTGAAAAGGTGGCAGTGGCATTTTGACTCTGTGTTCTATTTCAGGGTTATGGTGGTGGGGATGAAGCTAAAATGCTCGAGAGGCAACTGAGAGAAACTTCTGCGAGAATAGGCGTAGGCGCAAATCGAGCCTCTATTGCAGCTACCTTCTTCAAACATTATGGTTACTTGGAATTTAGAAGTGTTTTGGAGAAGCTATTTTCTGAAGATAGAAAAAAGATTCTGCCTGATTCAGAGAAAATTGGTGTTGCCATGTTAGATGATGGAATGCAGGTAGCACTTTTTTCTTAATCCGCACTGAAATGTGGAAATACTGTCCGCAAAGAATACCTTCGCACTTGTTGAACGCTTTTGTCTTTAGAAACTGTTGACCGAGCTATATAATACCTGTCGATTTTATTATTTTGCATTTTGACTATGATATTACGTTAGACAGCATCTGAATCTACTGCGTGATGTTGAGATTGTGATGGTGAATGCTCTGATGCCTTGGGGAAATGGAGAGTTAGTTCCTCTCGGGCCATTGAGGGAGCCACTGACTGCACTTGGCCGAGCAGATATTGTTGTCGTCCATCATGCAGATTTGGTGCGTAAGATGTTTGCTCTTGTCGCTTGGTCAATTCTTGAGCGGCTTTTGCAGCACTTCATATCAAATTAGATTTCGTGGGATAAAATCCGATTACTCTGATTTTCTTCCTTTGTGGATCTTGTATAGATATGTAATTCTGGAAAAGGCCCATCTCATCACAATATTCATGCATCCTATTGTTTCAGGCAGAAGAAAATTATGTTAACACGTTAGAGTCAACAATCAAAGAAGATAGGGAATGTATCAAAATTTTCTTCACTGAAATGGCTCCGACGCACTTCTTCCCAATTCATGATGCTTCCTGCAAAATTTCACTGAATGTCGTTGACAATAAGAATGTATTGTGTCTTTCAGGCATAGGCTCTACCGAGTCATTTGTTAGGAAGATTGGAAAGGTAATCATCTAAAGATTGCTGTTTTAATTTTATTGTAATTTAACGCACAGTTTTCTCATGATATTTGAGGATTTTGGTGCCTTCTATTGTAATTCTGGGCAGCACATATAGGATATTTGCCAAAAATGAGGTGCCAACCTTTTGCAGATGGGAGCTGCGCAGGTCGATCATATAGACTTCAGTGACCACCACTCTTTCCAGTTGAAGGTATGCATATCGGTATTATTTTGTTGAGTCCAAATTAGTGTGACGATGAATAAAAGAGTTTGAATCGTCCAAATATTGTATCCACTTTATTTGGTGTTTGATACTCTGCTAGGACATTGAGGTGGTACAATCGAGACTTGAAGAACTCGAATCAAAGTTCAGTTCTAAGCCAATTGTTGTAACAACTGAAAAGGTGAGCCAACTATTGAATGAAATTGGGAATTTAAACAACCCAAACCCCTCTCCATATTCCATAACTTGTTTTGGTTTGATGTTGTGATCAGGATTACGACAGAGCACCAGAGGTTCTTGAACAAATCAAACCTTACGAAGCATTTGTTCTTTGTTGTCACTTGAAATTCTTGGCTAACAAAGGTAGCACCGAAGCCAATTTTATGAAGATCATTACGGAGCATTTGGGAGCGGTAACAGATTCGATCTTTAGCAAGTTTTACCCTTAGATGTGCATACAACAAAAATTAGTATTTATGCTGATATTTGTGCAGCGACTTTGTCATGACACTATGATTCGGCTCATATAGATTATTACTACTACGTGTGTTATCAATAACACTCATATTCCAATATGTCAATTAGATTTAGAATAAACCATATGGGCAATGAAAAAAGTAAACAAGACAATTGGGAGGGTAATACAGACGTGCGTGAGTTGCTTTGCGCAATAGTCCCGTGCAATGCAAGATCAAAAGTCATCATCCACAGTTCAAAAGGCAAGTAATCGATGGGTACGTTGTCTTAATTTATTTCTTTCGAGTTGAATCTTTCAAAGTTGGTTGTGTTGTGCATGCATTAATATTACAATCTCACAACTAGTTTTTGTGTTACGGATGAGAAGATGATCGTCATTTAAATATGTCCCTCTACCTTCCCACTATATAAATCCCTTCCCTTTGTTACTCTTATTCTCATCATCCTCATCAAGAAAAAAAATCGAAATAATACAAATATGGGTTCGAAGTACTCCTCAAACCTTCTCCTTGCTGCACTTGCATGCATTATTCTCCTCTCTAGCAATGCAAATGCCAGGAAAATAACTGATCACTCCAACGACTCTTTTGAAGATGAAAAGACGTTTTTTCGTCGGCCTGGATTTGGAGGTGGTGGTGGGTTCGGCGGCGGCGGCGGCGGTGGGTTAGGCGGAGGTGCCGGTGCTGGCGGAGGGTTTGGCGGAGGAGCTGGTGGTGGACTAGGTGGAGGATCGGGTTTAGGTGGCGGCGGCGGAGGAGGGTTTGGAGGCGGCGGTGGAGGAGGACTTGGTGGTGGTTCAGGGTTTGGTGGTGGTGCCGGCGGTGGTTTTGGTGGTGGGTCTGGACTTGGAGGTGGCGGAGGTTTCGGCGGAGGAGCCGGTGGCGGAGGCGGACTCGGTGGTGGAGCCGGAGGTGGATTTGGTGGTGGTGCTGGCGGTGGGCTAGGCGGTGGATTTCCTTGAGTTAAGTAAGATTAATGAGTAATTAATTGGTTTGGATATTAAATATGTAACTATGGTTTGCTTACACGAGATGATTCATAAATGTATCTCGAAAAAATAAAAATCTTGCATTGATGCCAAGAAAACAATACATTATCTTCCCTGCTAACTAACTCGACACCATCATAACCAGTGCAATAACCAAAATTAACATTAAACACGTCATTAAGATCTGAAAAAACATGCTCAACGTCAACCCCAATTAAACATTCTTCTTCTCTGTTACATTCCCAACTCTGTTCTTCTTCAACTTCAAGACATCTTACAGTCAACCAATCACTCTCTGTCTCAGTCCAATCCAAATTGCTCGCACAAACCTCCGACGAAGCCAAACTTCTAATCCGATCAACCAAATAATCAGATTCCGACGACCCAAAAACCTCCGAATCATCCCAAAATCTCCAATCCACAACACTAGTCGGAGAATTCCTTAAATTGCCATGCTCTTCATCGTCGTCACTTGTAATAAACGGATGGGTCAACAATTCATCAGCACTCCAGCGATCCCTCGCGTCCCTGACCAAGCACTTCTTGATAAAGTCCTTCGCTTTTCCCGAAAACCAAGTTGGAATCTTTGGTACTTCGTCTGAATAACCTACCCTGTAAAGTACCGAGAGAGGGTCTGTTTCTTCCGGCCATGGATTGGACCCTATGGCCATTTCAATCACCAAACACCCAAGAGCCCATATATCAGCCGCAAAACCCTGTTCCTCGCCGCGCGCCACCTCCGGCGCCATGTAAGCCGGCGTGCCTGAAAAAGCCGACGCGGCGGACCCCACTTTTTTGGCGCACCCAAAGTCTGCGATCTTCAGCTTGATGGTTCTTTCTTGGCCGCCGCCGCCGCCGCAAATTAATATGTTGCGAGCTTTGATGTCGCAGTGTACGAACCCTTCGCCGTGGACGTGGCTCAGTCCTCGCAGTATCTGGTGCGTGTAAGAGCTTATCGCATCCTCCTTGAGTTTTCCTCCGTGGGCTCTGATTTGGTCGGAGAGGGACCCACCTGGGAAGTACTCCAAGAAAAGGTTGTAATAGACTTCGTTGTTCTCTAATGTGGTGTCTGAGCCGAGGCAGGTGATTATGTATGGGGATGAGAGGTGAGAGAGTATGAACTCTTCTCTTTGCAGCGATGATGGGTTTAGGTTGGTGGACTTGACGGCGATGAGTTGGCCGGCGGCGAGTGTGGTGGCGAGGGAAACGGTGGCGGTGGAGCCACGGCCGATGATGGGACCCCTTATCCAACTCATATTCGAGAATATAAAGGAGACCTTTGAGGTTTTGGAGTTTTCTTTATGAGGTGGGAATACATAGCAGCTATTTATACATAATCCCTTTGAGTTGCAAAAAGTTGCGATATGTATGGCACTGTGTTGTCTCCATTCTTGCCGTTTTTGCGTGGTGGTTAAGTTAGGTACTGATTATTATTATGTTTTATCGATGTCTTTTATGTAGAGAATCTTTTATTGGATAGCATTATCGTCTTCAAGTGTATTGACGCCAGTCGCCAAGGCCGTTACTTTATAGGGAATTTCATGTATCATTGGATGATTAGTTCCCGCAATTTACACTACTTATCCGATTATTTCAAATTAAAAATTTCATTGTAAATTGACTTGAGAGTTGAGAGACAGCCACGTGGCGAAGGGATAGAGGGGTTTGGAGTTGGACTATTTCGGCCGACTTTGGGCGGCGCTTAATCTCAACCAAACGACAATCCAATCACATGAAGCCACGTGAGCACGTGGTCCTTCCGGCGCGTTCTCTTGTGAGGTTGAGTGGAGTATCTGCGTGGTGATTCCATTCTTAACAATTTAAATGAATATATAATGCCAAAAGTACTATTGAATATTCATGACTTTATATAAATTTAACCTGCTAGTGGCGAATTCTCCTGCCAAGTATCTTCATTAGCAACCACAAATTAGAGAACAATACAAACAAAACAACATGGGAAAGTGAGATAAAAAGGAAAAGATAGCGTTTTCTGCCTTCCATCAAAGAAAAGCACTAATATTTAATTGCAAAAAGACGGTAAGAACATATTTTCGTGGATCACAGCAGACTTGCATAGTTGCATAGCCGCAATATCGTCTAGCTTTGATTCAAGAAAACCATTCAATATCAGAACATCATCTCTAACAGCCAAGATTTCTCAAAAAGGCGGGCAATATTTTCGCAATCAATTACCACTTAGAAGCAGACCGAACCTAACTAAGTTGCACTAATCAGATCACTCAAGGAGATTAAAGAATCATAATTTCAGTCGGTTAAGATCTAAGTATGCCAAATGAATCTTGAATTTCGCAATAGGCATAATAAAGCGGCAAAAGGTTCAATATGATATAGTTAGAAAAAGGAGCCACTTAAAACCACTACTACAACAAGGCATCTGCCCCAGCAACAATCTCCAATATCTCACCAGTGATCTTTGCCTGTCTTTCTCTGTTATACTCAATCTGAAGGGACCTCTTCAATTCCACCGCATTCTCAGTTGCGCTGCTCATTGCATTCATTCGAGCGGCCAATTCGCTCGCATAGGATTCTTGCAAAGCCCTCAAAATCTGACTATTTAGATAAAGTGGCATCAATGCGTCAAGAATTTGGGCAGGGTCTTGCTCAAACTCGTAATTAGGCAACAATTTACCCTTAGCTTCCTTGCCCTTTATAGGATCCCTTTCGACAGTTAATTTCCCTTTCTTAGTACTTAACCTGAAAACTCCTTCATCGTTTAAATCGATAGTCCTACCTTGCACATCTCTAGCCTCGCCTAAAGGAAGCAAGTTACGGACGATGGGTTCTGACTTTACCAAAGACACGAATTTCGTATAAATTATCTCGACTTTATCAACCTCCTCGCACAAGAACAACGAAAACACATCATCAGCAATCACCTGAGCTTCCTTCGACGTGGGAAAGTTCTCGCCTTCGACGTATTTATCCACGTTCACATCAGCTCTCCTGCTGAAATGAGAGTTTCCCTTTTTGCCGACGCTAATCAGAGTGTGATCCACCCCAAGATTGCTCAATTCTTCGATCCTCAAAGTGGCCCTTTTCAACACGGCGTTGTTGAAACCACCACACAATCCTCTGTCTCCCGTTATGACGACAAGGGCTGCTTTTTTTACGGTCCTAACGGCCGTTAATGGTATCTCAACATCTTCTAATTGGCACTGTTCGTTAATGTCGTGTAAGACTTGCGAAAGGGTTTCAGTAAATGGCCTGCTTCCGACGACTGCTTCTTGAGCCTTACGCACCTTAGCTGCCGCGACTAGCTTCATCGCTTCCGTGACTTTCTGGGTATTTTTGACAGTCTCGATCCTCTCTCTGAGCTTTCGAAGCTTGCCTTGGATTGAGAAACGAGGAAGATTGAGCTTCGAAAACGATTGACGAGGGTCACGATTGCGTAATGGGTTGAGACTAGAATGGAATGAGAGTTGACTCAAATCGGTGGATATGGGTTTCGAAATAGACCATGAGATAGAGTTGAAGCTGAGCATATTGTTGTTCTACGATCAAGGTGGAAGGTTTCTATAGCTGCATTTCTTGCTCGGCAATGGATATGCTGTACACTTATGGTGGTTAAAACCCTGTTTGAGATGGTGATTGAGACAGAAAAAGGGTGCAAAGCACTGTAAAATCTGTTTCTAGACTTTTCACTAAAATTGGGCTCATTTGAAAAAAAACTAATAATGGGCTCATATTGAGGTTCGTAAATGGGCGGACTGATTTGTCCAAACCTTTTTGCAAAGAAAGGGCCAAGGCTTAATTAAATCAAAATAAAGCGAGGATTAATGATAGCATAATAATTTACAGTATTTTATGCCACATGTTATTGGTCATTATGTCTCTAAAAGGCTTCAAATATCATATTATTACACTTATTTTTGATATCTTACAGATATCGGAGCAAAATAGATAAAACGGGAATATTTGGATGTTAAGTGGATTGCGCACAATATAGAGCCACACAAGATATGAAGTTTAGGTTCAACAACAAATTACAAAATTGGTACAAGACTTGCAGCTGAAATTAAAACACCACAACGCAGCCCATTGGATCGCATCTCTAGCTAGACCCAATCCATTATCTCTCAAACCCTAATTAAAGCTGTAAGACAAGAAACAAGAGAGAGACGTGAGAATTGTACACGGTTCAAGCAGACAAAAATAAAGGGGACGTGAGAACTTTATACGGTCAAGTAGACAAAAGATAAAAGGAGTTACGCGATTTATGAGTTTAATGTCCAAAGAATGGGATTTCAGCTCCATGTCGAGTGGGAAGAAAATAAGAGAGAAGAAATCACAGCTCAGCTATAAATACCGAACTGCTGCAAACGAAGAGGGGGAGCAGTTTAGAAGAGAGATCATGTTCTGTCATTTTTCATCATTATTGTTTTGATTTCAGTAGTTGTCAACACCTTCGATTTCCTTATATTTTATATTAAGTTTGTTATTTGAGTTAATTGCGGTTTTCGTACCTTGTGGAGAATTATCAGTTCCATTTTCTTTCGGCTAAGCATTACGTTCACCTCTTGAGAGAGCTTGGCGGAGAGTTTGAGTTGAGAGCAAAATAGAATCGAGCACTCGAAGGAGACGATGAAGCTCTGCCGTTTAGAAGGCCGCACACAATTCAAACAAGGAATGAGGCGAGCAGGCTGCTTTGAGTCTCCTACCAGCGAACTCGGCTGAATTAAAGCTGCTGAAGCTTGTGTATGACGAGAGGTTAAGGATATTTTTTTTTCATAGCTTTATTATTACTATTTTCATCTTCCCCTATGTGGTTGGATTTGTTTAGTTAAAGATATTTCTATTTTATAATCGTTATGGCCCATATATTGGAAAAGTATTATCTAGTTTCATTAGTCAATTTATCGTTTGCTTCTTACTTATATAAGGCTAGTTGTTAGTTTTCTTGGTTTATTATACTATAGTTTAGGTAGCAGTTAGAAAATCTCCATATACATACTTAATTAGGAGTTTGAGTGTGGTTAAACGTATTGTTAAGGGAACTCAATAAACCGAACTCAAGTTTATTAATTTCATATCTCGATCAGTTCTATATACTTTAAAATTCCTTCGACTATTATTTATTATCGTTAGTTTCAATATTTATTTCTCGTTCAATTTTACGCTAAAAACCCTATCAACAAAACCCCCCTTTTATTTATATTATTATTACTATTATTATTATTATCGACCGAGTTTGAAATTAGAAATAAATCAACCATTTTCCCTGTGGAGACGATCCCTACTTTCGCTATATTCGTATTAGTGATTAAGGTGATAAATTTTATTTTTGGCCGTATTCGACGCGACCAAATTTTGGCGCCGTTGCCGGGGAAGGTGGTGCCTATTGATTTATTTCTATTTTTAATTCGATTTTTTTGTTCTAGTTTATGCCCCGATCTTCTGGAACAGGTATACTAATATTTGATCCAGAAATCGAGAGGACCGCGAGGGCGAATCGAAAGGCAAAAAAGCAAAAGGATTCGTCTATATCAATATCCAGCACAGAATCCGAACAAGAATTTTCTTCAAGCGACATGGAGGAAACTGAACAGCAATTGCCACTCCGTCTTACGTTGAGGGATATGGCGACGCCGGATGTTAATCAACGGCCGCTTTGCATTGAATTTCCTATTCTTCAAACACCTTATGAGTTAAAATCGGGTTTAATCCACTTACTTCCTACTTTTCGTGGTAACACATGAGAGGATCCGCACAAGCACTTGAAGGAGTTTCACATGGTTTGCTCAACCATGAAGCCAAACGGGGTCACAGAAGATCGGATTAGCCTTCGTGCATTCCCTTTCTCCTTGGCGGACCATGCTAAAGATTGATTATACTACTTACCATCAGGTTCGATTACTACGTGGGCCGAACTTAAAATGCAGTTCCTTGCAAACATTTTCCCTGCATCTCGTGCCGCGAACATTCGTAAGGAAATCTACGGGATTCGACAATGGACCAGGGAAACTCTGCATGAATATTGGGAGAGATTCAAGCGACTGTGTGCAAGCTGTCCATATCACCGAATTTCGGAACTAGCACTTATCCAATATTTCTACGAAGGATTGCTACCCATGGAGAGAAACATGATTGACGCAGCAAGTGGAGGAGCGCTGGTCGACAAAACAGCAGACGAGGCTCGTAGGCTTGTCTCAAGCATGGATACAAATGCGCAACAATTTGGAACACGTCAAGACGTAGGCCAACAAAGGATGAGCGAGGTAAGTACCGCTTCGTTTGAACAAAAATTAGATTCGCTAACATCTCTTGTGGAAAAACTTGTGATTGGAAAAACGAGTCAGGTAAAGGCTTGTGGTATATGTACTTTTGCTGGACATACAACAGCGAATTGTCCTTCACTTCAGTTTGATCCTAGTGAGCAAGCCAATGCAATTGGGGGGTACACAGGATCATCTCAAAGACGCTATGCTCCATACTCAAGTCAATACAATCCCGGATGGCGTGACCACCCAAATCTGAGTTACGGAAATCGACCGCCAGGTTTCATGCAGCAAGCACCAAGACCACCAAATCCTCCTCAACAAACCGCACCATCAAAGCCAGGTATGTCTTTGGAAGATATTGTTAAGAATTTAGCAACTAGCACTGCCATTTTTCAACAGGAAACTCGATCGAGCATTAACGAAACGCGCTCTAGCGTGCAAAACTTAGAAAGGCAAGTATCACAATTGGCCACACAGTTGACTCAAGTACAAAATGAAAAGAGAAAATTGTCAGCCCAAGTCGAGATCAACCCAAGAGAAAATATAAGTATTATGACTCTTCGGAACGGAAAGGAGGTAGGACCAACAACTCATGACGAGGGTCCTTCAAAAACTCCTAGTGATGATAAGCGAAAAGACAACGGGAAGAAGGTAAGTAATAACTCTAATATCGAAAAACCTAATCTTGTTATTCCTCCCCCTTTTCCTGGAAGGTTTGCTAAGGTGAAACAAGAAGAAGAGGAAAAGAGTATAATGGATACCTTCAGCAAAGTCGAGATCAACATTCCACTTTTGGATGCTATCAAGCAAATCCCACGCTACGCAAAATTTTTAAAGGAAATGTGTTCGAACAAAAGGAAACATAAGACCGACGGCAAAATCCTCGTAAATGATAATGTTTCCGCTGCGCTTCAAAGAAAACTTCCTCAAAAATGCAAGGACCCAGGTGTGTTTGCTATTTCGGTTACTATAGGGACAAGAAAAATAAATAATGCCATGTTAGATTTAGGAGCTTCTATCAATGTTATGCCGTTATCATTGTTCAATGAAATGGGTATGGGACCTCTTAAGTGCACTGATATTTGCATTCAATTAGCAAACAGGTCCATTATTTATCCCGAAGGATTAGTTGAAGATGTTCTAGTAAAATGTGGTGAATTTACTTTTCCAGCTGATTTTTACATTGTCGACATGGGTGATGAACATGCGCTTGATTCTGCTGTTAGTTTATTAGGACGATCATTCATGAAAACGGCTAAAACTAAGATAGACGTTGATTCAAGACTCTTACTTTTGAGTTTGATTGCGAAAAACTTACTATGAATGTATTTGATGCTATGAAATTTCCTGATGAACCCGAATCCGTTAGTATGATTGATGCATTTGTTCGAGATGATTTTGAGCGTAATTTCACTAACGACACACTCGACTATGTAATTAAGAATAGCAAAACAGAAAAAGATTTTGATTTTGAAGTGGATGAAGATGTCAGAAGCACGCTCATAACACTACATGCACTTCCGGAAGCTCACGATCAATCAGGTAAGAACACTTTTTCATTACCTATTCCTAATGCAAAAATTGTTCCTTCTATAGAACAGGCACCTACGTTGGAGTTGAAAGATCTACCAAAACATCTCAAGTACTGCTATTTGGGAGTTGAAGAAACGTTGTCAGTCATTATTGCAAATGACTTGACCGCCATCCAAGAAGAGAAATTAATACGCGTTCTGAAGGAGTATAAGACAGCGATAGGATGGACTTTGGCCGACATCAAAGGAATTAGTCCCTCTATATGCATGCACAGAATTCTACTTGAGCACGACTCTAAGCCGATTCGGGAAGCACAACGCAAACTCAACCCAGCAATGAAAGAGGTAGTTATGAAAGAAATTCTTAAATTATTAGATATGGGAATTATATTTCCAATATCAGATAGCCAATGGGTAAGTCCAGTTCATGTTGTTCCTAAGAAATTTGGGTTTTCACTTGTGAAAAATGATAAGAATGAATTGGTACCAATGAGATTACAGACGGGTTGGCGCATGTGCATTGATTTTCGTAAGTTAAATGCGGCTACCCGAAAGGATCATTTTCCGCTACCTTTCATCGATCAAATGCTAAAAAGACTGGCAGGTAAGTCTTTCTTTTGTTTCCTCGATGAATTTTCTGGTTATTATCAAATTATCGTGGCACCTGAGGATCAAGAGAAAACTACTTTCACATGTCCCTTTGGCACATTTGCATATCGTCGCATGCCTTTTGGTTTATGTAATGCTCCTGGTACATTTCAACGATGCATGATAAGTATATTTTCTGATTTGATCGAAACATGCATTGAAATATTTATGGATGATTTTACTATTTATGGAGATTCATTTGATCATTGCCTTGATAATCTAGTAGAAGTTCTCAAACGCTGCATCGATAAAAATCTTGTACTTAACTACGAAAAATGTCACTTTATGGTTAAGGAAGGAATAGTTTTAGGACATATAGTTTCGTCTCGGGGAATTGGAGTAGACAAGGCTAAGGTCGATTTGATCTCTAATTTGCCATACCCCACTAATATTCGAGAAATTCGGTTTTCTTGGTCATGCAGGTTTTTACAGGAGATTTATTAAGGATTTCTCAAAAATGCTCAACCGATGACAAGACTACTTCAGAATGACGTACCATTCAATTTCGGGGACGAATGCAAAGAGGCGTTTGACAAGTTAAAATTGTTACTCACTACTGCACCTATCATTCAACCTCCTAACTGGGAGCTACCGTTCGAGCTTATGTGCGATGCGAGCAAGTACGCCGTCGGAGATGTGCTTGGACAGAAGGATGGAAAAAAGAGTCACGTCATATACTATGCTTCAAAGACGCTTGATTCGGCACAATGCAACTACACCACAACTGAAGCTTTTATCCATCGTTTTTGCTTTTGATAAATTTAGATCTTATTTATTGGGATCTAAAGTTATTGTTTATTCGGACCATGCAGCGCTAAAATATTTGTTGTCGAAGAAGGAGTCAAAACCGCGCTTAATACGATGGATTTTATTGCTTCAAGAGTTTGATTGGGAGATCAAGGATCGCAAAGGCGTGGACAACTCCGTGGCGGACCACTTGAGCCGTTTGATTCGTGACGAAGAGCCACTGCCGATTTCTGAAACGTTTCCAGATGAGCAACTATTTCGCCTTCAAGGTAAGGAATATCAAGAACCTTGGTTTGCTGATATAGTTAATTACTTGGTAAGTGGTGTGTTACCTTCACATTTGAGCTCCTCAAAAAAAAAAATTAAAAGCGATTCTAAATATTACATGTGGGACGAGCCATATTTGTCGAAAATTGGTTCGGATCAAATCATTCGTAGGTGCATTGCAAATGGTGAAATTAATGATATACTCACTCATTGTCATACATATGCATGTGGATGACACTTCGGACCTAAGCGAACTGCTAGAAAAATTTTGGACTGTGGATTTTATTGGGAGACTATTTTTAAAGATGCTTATTTATTCTGCAAGAGTTGTCCTAATTGTCAAAGAACAGGTACAATTTCTTTTAGATATGAGATGCCACAAAATTCTATTTTAGCTTGTGAAATTTTCGATGTATGGGGAATGGATTTTATGGGGCCTTTTCCAAGTTCATTTGGCTTTCTTTATATATTACTTGCCGTTGATTATGTCTCGAAGTGGGTGGAAGCAAAGGCTACCCGAACTAACGATTCTAAAGTTGTTGTAGGATTTCTTAAAACAAATATCTTGAGTGGGTTCAGCGTTCCTCGCGCAATTATAAGCGACCAAGGCACGCACTTTTGCAATCGTACGGTGGAAGCACTCATGCGCAAATACGGTGTACATCATCGATTGACCATTAGTTATCACCCACAATCAAACGGACAAGCTGAAGTTTCAAATAGGGAGGTCAAGAATATCTTGGAGAAAACCGTAAACCCGAATCGTAAGGATTGGAGCTTGCGATTAGACGATGCACTTTGGGCGTACCGTACTGCTTTTAAGACTCCAATCGGAATGTCGCCATATCGCCTGGTTTTCGGTAAGATGTGTCATTTAACTGTTGAAATTGAACATCGTGCTTTTTGGGAAGTGAAACAGTGTAACATGGAGGCCACAAAAGCTGGTGAGGAACGGAAATTTCAGCTACAGGAACTTGAGGAAATTCGCCTAGAAGCCTATGAGAATGCGAGAATGTACAAGGAACGCACGAAACAATTTCATGTTAAACTCCTACATAAAAAAGAATTCATGGTAGGTCAAAAAGTTCTCCTTTACAATTCAAGGCTGAAATTCATGCCAGGTAAGCTCCAATCTCGTTGGATGGGACCATATATTGTTAAAAATATTTTTCCAAACGGCGTTATTGAAATTGAGTGCATATCTACTAACAAGTGTTTCAAGGTAAATGGTCACAGGCTTAAACCGTATTTTGAGAATGCTTTTATGGCTTGCGTGGAAGAGATCAAGCTGCGGCCACCCATTTATGCTTGACATCAAAGACGGAAACTACGTCTAGCCAAAGACGTTAAAGAAAAGCGTTTATTGGGAGGCAACCCAATATTATCTTATTTTATTTTGTTATTGCAATATTTCAATTTTATCTATGTTTTCAATGATGATTTAGCAGGTTTTCTCTCGGCTCGGTATGCTACAAGATCTCACTAGGCTCTGGAACAAATATCTTCTCGCTCGGAATTCCTCTACGACTCCATCCATGTCAGGGAAGTTTTATTTTCAGTTTCGCTTTTATCACTCTTCACGTCTACTCTGAAATATTAAAATGAAAATTAGGGTGGGAATCTTTAGATTTTAGCTACTATTTTCATTAGAATTCTACATTGAGGACAATGCAGAGTTTGGGTGTGGGGGAGATTTTCGTGATAGTCGATGAGAATAATTCTTGTCTAGAGCAAGCCGATATGCATTTACTAGAACAAGAGAGAAACAATTAGGAATAGCGATTTGGCATTAGGATGATTAATTTTCATTTTTCTTCAATTGATTTGAAGAATGAATGTGCAAGAGTCGACACAAAGCCTACTTAAATATGCGAGGTTCGAGCTTGAAAAAAAAATTGTTATCTTTATATTCGATTTCCTTTCATGAGTGAGTCACATATGTTTAGAATACTCTAGAACTTGCTTTATTATACATGTTGATATCATTGGCGATTTTTCGTGTGCAAAAGTGATTAAGGCACTTAGGATTAAGCCATTGGCCTCACATTGATCCTACCTTAATATTATCCGCTTAGTGAGCCAACTTGAACCTGAGCCTTATTCTTCTTATTGAATTTAAGCCACTATATTTACCCATATCTATCCTTTTGGCTTTCTTTTTCAACCCATTATCGGATTAGATGAATTAGTAATTGCGAAGATTCCACGACCTAGAGATTGATTAGCTTGAGAAGCGTCTAGATACTTTTATTAGTGTTCCTATAGTTATAGATGAAAAAAAAAAAGAGGAAGAAGAAAAAAAAAATCAGAAAGGTTTACCTGAAAAAAAAAGGGGATCGAAAAAAAAAAGCGCAAATTCGAAAAAAAAAAGAATAAAAAAGAAATCATAAAAAATAATATATGCGGCGCTGGTTTGTTTTATCTGTATTAAGAAGTAGTCGTGCGATGGTCGTGGAACTTAGCGATTATTATTCAATTGGTTCGATATTTTAGCCTACTTTCCCAAAATATCCTACCTAAATCCCTAGCCCCATTACAACCCAAATAAAGACCTTTTGATTTGTACACTTAAGTCGCTATGTGAATGCAATGTGATATTTTAGCAAGCTTATGGTAATATCGTTTCATAGTGTTGATTTGAGCGTATACACATATGCCCATAAATACTTTGAGCGCATTGAGATAATCCATGTGAGAGTTGTTGATTTTTGCGCGTTCAGGCTTTACTGAGATCGTCGAAATTAGATATGATCGTCTTGTGCTAATTGTTGTGAATAATTGATATCTCTAAGGCATGGTATCACGTCGGTGAACTCTTGATCAGAATGTTCGCATTTTTAATATTTAGTAAATGCTTGAGGACAAGCATTATCTTAGTGTGGGGGAATTTGATAGCATAATAATTTACAGTATTTTATGCCACAGGTTATTGGTCATTATGTCTCTAAAAGGCTTCAAATGTCATATTATTACACTTATTTTTGATATCTTACAGATATCGGAGCAAAATAGATAAAACGGGAATATTTGGATGTTAAGTGGATTGCTCTCAACAGTCGCACAATATAGAGCCACACAAGATATGAAGTTTAGGTTCAACAACAAATTACAAAATTGGTACAAGACTTGCAGCTGAAATTAAAACACCACAACGCAGCCCATTGGATCGCATCTCTAGCTAGGCCCAATCCATTATCTCTCAAACCCTAATTAAAGCTGTAAGACAAGAAACAAGAGGAGAGAGACGTGAGAATTGTACACGGTTCAAGCAGACAAAAATAAAGGGGACGTGAGAACTTTATACGGTCAAGTAGACAAAAGATAAAAGGAGTTACGCGATTTATGAGTTTAATGTCCAAAGAATGGGATTTCAGCTCCATGTCGAGTGGGAAGAAAATAAGAGAGAAGAAATCACAGCTCAGCTATAAATACCGAACTGCTGCAAACGAAGAGGGGGAGCAGTTTAGAAGAGAGATCATGTTCTGTCATTTTTCATCATTATTGTTTTGATTTCAGTAGTTGTCAACACCTTCGATTTCCTTATATTTTATATTAAGTTTGTTATTTGAGTTAATTGCGGTTTTCGTACCTTGTGGAGAATTATCAGTTCCATTTTCTTTCTGCTAAGCATTACGTTCACCTCTTGAGAGAGCTTGGCGGAGAGTTTGAGTTGAGAGCAAAATAGAATCAAGCACTCGAAGGAGACGACGAAGCTCTGCCGTTTAGAAGGCCGCACACAATTCAAACAAGGAACGAGGCGAGCAGGCTGCTTTGAGTCTCCTACCAGCAAACTCGGCTGAATTAAAGCTGCTGAAGCTTGTGTATGACGAGAGGTTAAGGATATTTTTTTTTTCACAGCTTTATTATTACTATTTTCATCTTCCCGTATGTGGTTGGATTTGTTTAGTTAAAGATATTTCTATTTTATAATCGTTATGACCCATATATTGGAAAAGTATTATCTAGTTTCATTAGTCAATTTATCGTTTGCTTCTTACTTATATAAGGCTAGTTGTTAGTTTTCTTGGTTTATTATACTATAGTTTAGGTAGCAGTTAGAAAATCTCCATATACATACTTAATTAGGAGTTTGAGTGTGGTTAAACATATTGTTAAGGGAACTCAATAAACCGAACTCAAGTTTATTAATTTCATATCTCGATCAGTTCTATATACTTTAAAATTCCTTCGACTATTATTTATTATCGTTAGTTTCAATATTTATTTCTCGTTCAATTTTACGCTAAAAACCCTATCAACAAAACCCCCCTTTTATTTATATTATTATTACTATTATTATTATTATCGACCGAGTTTGAAATTAGAAATAAATCAACCATTTTCCCTGTGGAGACGATCCCTACTTTCGCTATATTCGTATTAGTGATTAAGGTGATAAATTTTATTTTTGGCCGTATTCGACGCGACCAATTAAACGGTAAACAAAATGCATTTCTACATAAAACTTTATGGCTTTTAAGTTAACTCGTGACAAATTCCTTGAAAAAAAACGGTGAATCTACATAAAAATAACCAATTGAATAAAAATTTGCAAGTGAGTACATCAGTCAGAAATTTTTGTATATAAGCATCCGTTTGATGTATGTACCATTTTTCCAGTCTTGACGTACCTTTTTATATGTGTATTATGTATCACGTCACGCGTTGTATGGTACTCATATACGTTTTTATATGGCCTTAATGTGTTATATGACGTACTTCTTCTCACTGTATTATGTGCAACAATACGTTGTTATATGGTACGTAAATGTGTTATATGATGTACCTTGCGGCGGATCAGGTACCTATGCATAAAAATTTTCTTCTAATAGGTACCTATATGCAAAAAAATATAGATAGTGTAGTTGCAAGTTTTTATATGAATGAATGTTTTTCAGTAAACATAAAAAAAAAACTCGTGACAAATTCGAGTTGAGTTTGAAATATGGACGAATTTACTATTATGTCCTCAGAGCGTACATGTGTCTACTACTATAGTACTATGGCTTCCTAGGGTTGTCAACGGGGCGGGTTCGGGGCGGGGATCCAATCCCCGTCCCCGTCCCCGCGATGCATTCGGGGACAAAACTGTCCCCGTCCCCGTCCCCGTCCCCGCCGGATCCCCGCGGGGCGGGGATTCATATTTTTTAAAAAATATAATATTTTTAATATAATATATAAATTTGGATATTTTTTGTTATAAATATTATATAAATTATAATTTTTAAATATTATTTGTATTATTTTAATATTATTTAATCTATTTTTTGATATTATTTTATTATTATTTAAATTATAATTTGAAATTATATATATTTTAATATATAATATAGGTTCGAGGCGGGGCGGGGAACGGGGCGGGGATCCCCGCGGGGAGAAATCAGTCCCCGTCCCCGCCCCGCGGGGATAAAAACTCGGGGATTCCCCGCCCCTTTCGGGGCGGATCCCCGCGGGGACGGGGAATCCCCGCCCCACTGCCATCCCTATGGCTTCCCCACAAATCAAATCTTAGCTACTACTACTAGCTCACTGTTGCCATCTTGCTTTCGATTTGAGCTGAAAGTCCGTTCTTTATTTATATTTTGATCCGTGAGGTGATTGAGCGTACCTTAGATCGCCTACATTCCCCAAAATCGTCGATGTTTGTTTCCTAGTTTTGGGTTCACTCATTTGATTTCAAAAAAGACAGAAAAAGCTCAATTCATCTGCAACCATGAGCAGCAGCACGGCACAGAGATCTGCAAAACCTTCGAAAGCCTCGAACCAAACAACGCCGCAACCGAAACCCTCTTCGTCGTCGTCGACGACACTATCGCACCACCTGGCGGTGGTCGAATTGAAGCAGAGAATCCTCAACTCCCTCGCCAAGCTTGCAGATCGAGACACCCATCAGATTGCTTTAGAGGATTTGCAACAGATCATCCAAACTCTAAGAAGTGATGGCGTTTCGATGTTCCTCAACTGCCTCTACGAGTCCTTGTCGAACGATGCCAAGCCCCAGGTGAAGAAAGAATCTCTCCGACTCCTTGGCGTCGCCGCAGCTGTTCACACCGTCCCCGCCGCGGCGCATTTGACGAAGATCATATCCCATATCGTGAAAAGGTTGAAAGACTCCGATTCGCAAGTGAGGGATGCCTGCCGCGATGCTATTGGTGCGTTGGCGGTTTTGTACTTGAAGGAAGGCGCTGGTAACGATGGTGTGGTGGGGTTGTTTGTGAAGCCCTTGTTTGAGGTGATGAGTGAGAATAGTAAGGGTGCTCAAACCGGGGCAGCATTGTGTTTGGCGAAATTGGTTGAGTCCGCAAATGGGACGATGGTACAGAAAATTTGTCCAAGGGTGTGTAAATATTTGCACAGTGGCAGTTTCTGGGCAAAAGCCTCGTTGTTGCAGGTTGTGGCAAGTTTGTCACGGGTAAGTATGTGGATTACAATGCAAAATGTTGTCTTACGGATTGTTTGTCTGGTTTTATGATGAAAGATATTGAGTCTTTCGGATTTTCCCTGGTGTCATGGGAGGTACGATGCTAGAGAGTTTTCTGAGTGTTGATATAGTGGTGAATAATGTATGTGGAGTAAGGTTCGGTTCGTTGGAGAACCTGATGTAGAATTAGGTGATGTTTGACTTTACTGTAGAATTTCTTTGATGTGTTTTGAGATTAGAATAGTAAGATATTTTAGTTCAATTTGGTTTTCTTGCATCTCTAACTAGAGGTTGAGTGATTATTGGTTTTCCAAAGTTTTTATATATAGGTTATTGGAGACATGATAACTGATTGTGAAAGAGTATCCTTTTTTTCCCACTAACATTTTGCTTTTACCTAAACGGTCCGTAAGATAACACATACTTCACACTTTTGTAGGTGGGAGCAATTGCACTGCAGTATATGGAAACACTGCTGCAGAGTGTTCAAGAGTGTCTGGGAAGTTCAGATTGGGCAACTCGGAAGGCTGCCGCTGATGCATTAATTGCCTTATCGTCGAACCCAAACGTATCAGCAGACGTAGCTGCTTCCACTGTCAATATGCTCGAGTCCTGCCGATTTGATAAGGTATATTTATCAACACAGCATTATCTTTAAATCGTTTTGCATTGTAAGAATGGATGTTTTCATTAATTATATCAGTGAGCATAGATGTCGAATGTGGTGGACAATTTTTCAGCTCATGAACTGATATTACGTCAGATATCTTTCAGATAAAACCCGCCAGAGATTGTATGAATGAGGCTTTGCAGCTTTGGAAGAACATTGCTGGAAAAGGTGATGAATCTTCGTACGATCATAAAGTTCCATGCAAACGTGAGTATTACTGAATAAACATGCTTCGATCTTAACCATGCAACAATTGTTCATTCTTCTTTCATCGTGATCAGATGGCGATGCATCCGAATCTTCGAGCCAATCAAATCGAAAAGATGTTCCAAACCAGTCCCCAAAGAACTTGTCCAATGCTTCATCTCCGACTGCTCGAAGGCAAGGAAAATAATTTCTATGACAAGGCGGTTGGCATAAAGAAAAAGGTCCCTGCACTAACCGACAAAGAACCGAATCCTGAGTTCTTCCAGAGACTAGATAGAAGAGCTTCGGTTGAAGTGATTGTTCCACGAAGATATGGTAATTCTTCAAAATCACAAAAATGAACAAGGTTCAGAATCGATTGAGGCAGGTCGAGGGGGAAGCACTGATCTTAATACCCAGAGTGGTAAGTTGGGAAAAGGTCTCAACTTTGACAAGAGATTCGCTGTACTTGATGGTTTTACATCTTCGATGAGATCACGGGTCCCATTTCTAAGATCCGATGCACCCAATTCTTGGGATTTCCGTGCCAATGGTAAAAACACGCAAATGGGCTCGAAATGAACTGATAAATCAGACAACGAGGCAGATCAAGCTGGTACCAGAAGAGGCTGGGAAAAAGGCTCGGGCCCATTTAGGTTTGGCGGGGACCTTCTGCTAGGAGCGTTTGGCAAGCTTCAAAAGACGAAGCAACCCTAGAAGCTATAAGGGTTGTTGGCGAAGACAATGGATCTGCCCGAAGAGTTGCCATACCAGAAATGACGGCTGAGGCTTTATTAAATGACGACGGAGCAGTTCAAGAACGTGATCCAGTTTGGACTTCTTGGAGCAATGCAATGGATGCGCTAAATGTCGGCGACTTGGATGCTGCTTTTGCTGAAGTTTTGTCCAGTGGAGATGATATATTGCTTGCAAAACTCGTGGACAGATGTGGGCCTATTCTTGATCAACTCTCTCAGGAGATTGCTGATGAAGTAGTCAATGCTGTTTCGTACTTGCTGGTGGAGGAGAACTTGTTCGAAATGTGCTTGTATTGGGTTCAGCACGCTCCATGCTTTTCTTTAAGATACATCGTGTGAACGAAACAAAAAGAGCTCGAAAATTCAATTCTAACGTTTGGTTTAGATGAACCAATCATGAGAGTCTACTCAATTTTACGACGTTTCCTTGTGTGCAGTTGGCGGATATTGTAATGGAGAATGGTGCAGATGCTATAAGCATTCCCGTCGAAGTCAAGCATGAGATTCTACTCAATCTGAACGAAGCATAGTCGTCGTTCGATTTACCTGAAGACTGGGAAGGGTCATCGCCTGATCAGCTCGTGCTTCAATTGGGATCTGCCTGGGAAATCGATGTTGCCAATTAGCTTGCCACTACACCATTGCTTTGCTTGATGATTTTTTTTTTCTGTAGTTCACACCATTGCTTTGCTTAGTTTGTCCCTATCTTGAGATAAATACAAGTCTTTACTGATCTAAGATTGTGTGTTATTGCTGCCTTCTTTTTTCTTGTATCTATGTGTCCGTTCTTCCTAATCTATGTAGGAAGCTTCCACAATGCTGTTCGACTTTCAGCGGCGGCGAAACTTTGATTCGATGACGGGTCGAAAAATTTAATTGAGTAAGGTTGATTTTCTTAGATTGGATTGGACTATTGGAGGGTAGAATAAAGTGTTAATTATGATTCAAGTCCCATTTAAGTCCCATTTAAGTTTTAAAATTGGATTCAAGCTCCTGTCAGAAAATTTTTAGTTTTAAGGACCCGATTTCTGCAATACCACTTCATTGTTATGTAGTATCACTTCATTGGTCTTCAGTAGCATGTCATTGTTTCTGCAGATAAATGAAGTGGTGGTACTGCAGAACGAATGAAGTGGTACTGCGGAACAATTAAGTGGTACTGAAGAACAACGAATCGGTACTGCAGAACAACGAAGTGGTACTGCAGAAATCGGGTCCTTAATACTAGAAATTTTCTGACAGATGCCTAAAATCTAAATGAAACTTATGATGGGTCCCGAATTGTAAAAGCCCCTAGAATAAAGTGCATCTATGTAGTAAACCAAAGGGAAAAAATCGTCAAGTACTAAATGACGTTCATATGTATAACGATTTTAGCAATTGAGGGCAAAGATTCTTGTCGCACGCAAGTGACAAGTCAAATGTTGTAACACAAGCTAATCAGCTGTAGAGATTTGATTTTTCCAAGAATATATGATACGTTACGTATGCAATACACAACGCGACCATCGAGCAATCAGGGGGATTCCATTCCTCATTTCTTTAATTTCATATAGTTTAACCCTCTAACGCTTTTGTCGAATCGAAGACCATCATCGTCCACCAATCGAGACGAGAAGTTGCACCGTGGTGGGGCGCTGGCATACCAGATCCTCGCCGGAATTATAGAGGAAAAATGATTGCTTGGCTAAAGAAACTTGCGATCGAATTTGGAGCTTCGTTTTTATGGTTGGTCTGCTTGATTTACTTCACTCAGGTGGCCGCTTTTGTATCCCTTTCTTCCTATTTTCGTACGAGTTACTGCGTGCGATCATTGTGTTTCATATTTATGAGATGAGCTGAGCTGTATATGAATAGCATTTGTTCGATAATTGATTGGCTGTTAATTAGTGAAACCAGTGGTAAATTTGGCAGTATTCTTCTTTCGTGCGGGCATCAGAAGCTTTTAGGATGTTCAATTTATTATACGTATTTTCTGTATCGATGTGTGTGGTATCATGTACGATTTACAATTGGGATGATTAGCTTGCACTAGTCAGTTTACATTGGTTCATGATGAAGCAAATAGAAGGTTTTGCAATCATTCGAGATTCAGCTTGCGTATTTAAACTTCATGTATGATTTCCAAAATTGTTATTTCATTCATGTTTACCTGGTTTGTTGTCAGGGTTTCAGATCATTTGTTTGGACTGCTGTGTCGTATCAGCTCAAAGACAAACTGCAGCTAACACCCTCAGCATCCCAATTTGTGACCTCAATAGCATTTTTCCCATGGAGTGTCAAACCATTATACGGGTATGTCATTTAGTAACAATGTTTTCCTAGTTGTGACTGGTGATGCATGTCTTACCATGTTTTACTAAAGCTTATTTCAGATGAATCGTTTGCATTGAAGTGGAGGAATGATTCTCATATATGTCTAATTATGCAGGATCTTATCTGATTGTATACCGATTCGCGGCAGAAAAAGAGTTCCTTACTTGGTCATTGCAACATTGCTTTCTCTGTTCCCGTGGATAACCCTGGGGATAAGTGTATCCTCCAGGACCTTTAGTGTGCCTCTCATGATTCTCTTGACGGTGCAAAATCTGGGCTCTGCTATGGCTGATGTTGTGATTGATGCTATGATAGCCGAGGCAGTTAGATCTGAGCGGTTAGTCTTCATATTCAATCGTATATGCTTGGATTAGCTACTTTATGGTGATGCGTATGGTTGTACTGTGACCTGATTAAAACAATCTACTCTTCAACAGGGCATCTTTTGCTGGTGATCTGCAGTCCATATCATGGATGGCCATGGCTTTAGGAGGAATTGTTGGGAGTTTATTTGGAGGATATGCACTAACTAACTTTCCAATAGAAAAAATATTTCTACTTTTTTCAGCATTACCATTGGTACAGCTCTTATCTTGTGGTTTAGTTACGGAAAGCACTTCGGGCGACAAGGCTGACTCTACACATTCAACTTCTAATGGAGATTCCAGGCTAGCAAATGGCAGAGATATGGATGAACATACAATTTCAACTGAGAAGTCAATGAAAAGTACCTTGAGACGCAAGAGAAGTCGGAAAAATTCAAGCCAAGGGCCTGTTTCTGAAATTAAATTTGATGTACTTGAAGCCCGTGGCACACCAGAAACGAAATGGTACCATTCGTTTAAAATGGCAACTGTCACACTGTTTGGGGCTTTTCGACAGCCAATTATTTTAAGGTAACTAGTGAGTGTACTAGTTGATGTGCTACTCTTGACTACACAATAAGATTTATGCATAGTTGTTTATAGAATGCTGTTATGGTGAAATAAACACGTCCACTTAATTGCAGTACTTGGGATATTATTTTAGTGATGTTCTGATGTTAATAAACTAATTTTTATCCCCTATCTTGTGGTGGAGCCTAGGCCTATGACCTGGTTTTTCCTTGCACACGTGACTGTCCCGAACATCTCAACTGTCATGTTCTATTACCAGACTGAAGTGCTCGAGTTGGAAGCAACATTCTTAGGAACAGTACGTGTTATTGGGTGGTTGGGCCTCATGATTGGAACCTTTATTTACAATCGATACTTAAAGAAAATGAAACTACGCAGTATCTTGTTGTAAGTCGATCGCAGGCCCATATTCTCTTCACTTGTTCCCCTAGTAAAAGTAGTTCATACATCTGATGATCATTACTTTTACTGTGTTTGACTTGACTCAGCTATGCTCAAACTGGTGTGGCAATTATGACTCTTCTTGATGCAATTCTCGTGTCAAGATCAAATCTTTTACTAGGCATGTCAGATAGAGTAATGGTGCTTTTCGGGACAGCGCTTTCTGATGGCGTCAATCAATTCAAGTAAGAACTTCTTACTTGCCTTGAACCATTAGAAACTTAGAACAACGAAACTCATCACATTTACATTCACATCTTGTCTGTGACTACTGTGATTGCAGATTTATGCCATTCCTCATCTTATCGGGACAGCTGTGTCCACCTGGGATAGAAGGAACTTTGTTTGCACTCTTTATGTCCATAAACAACTTGGGTTCGACGATTGGATCATTTGTAGGTGCTGGGCTGGCTTCCTCTCTCAATATTTCATCGGGGAATTTTGACAGTCTTCTCTTGGGCATCATCATACAATTCGCATGCACTTTTATTCCAATATTATTCATTTTTTTGATACCAAAGGAAGCTACAGGATTATCAGCATAGAATGATGATGTAGAATAGATAGCACAATTCTGAGGATTCTTTCTATCATCTACTGGGAACATGAAAAGGAGAACGTTTGTTACAGATTAGCGTTATTGAGATTATCGGTCCTCTGTGAAGCAGATTTTATTGCAACAGAGGTTATATATCATTACTTGCTTGATTTTTGGTTCCAAGTGCCTGGTGATTCTGATTTTCTATCATTTTATTCTAAACGTTGCTGAATAATAGAGAAAACATGGCCAGGGACATGAACAACATCCCTATATTCCTCTTTACCAAACAAGAACAAGTCAAACAATTATCAGCATTCAAGGCACAGATAAAAAATGCAGAGAAAACAAGCCAAACAGTTCAGAGAAACAAATCAAAAGCAAGAAAAGAAGACCCCCACAAACCACATTCACCACATCAACCATTCAATCAGAAAGCGAAAGCAAGTGAAGAAGCAAGGAAAGCTGCAATAATCCCAACACTGCCACTGACAATGCTCGAACCGACGTTCTTGTCTTTACCATTACTATTGTCAGCAGGCGAGGACTCTTCTGATGGAGCCGGAGAAGGATTTGTCACAGAAGCAGAAGGTGGAGGAGATGGTGGCTCTTCGCTGGACGGAGAAGGAGAAGGTGGCGGCACATTACTGTTATTGTTTTTGTTGTTCCTTTGAGCCAAGACGACCAATATCAACTTTTCGTTCTTACGGCAATGATCGGAGACACCGCTGATGAAGTAGTGCGGGCCCGAATTGTTAAACTTGTAAAGGGTGTGGCCATCTGTGAATTTTGCTAAGGGAGACGACGAGTTGCAGTTTGCATAGTCTTCCTTGGTTACTTGTAGAACAGAGTCTTGATCGGGAGAGTAGGTAAACACTGCATGGTATAACAAACAGACGTAGGAAGTTGCATCAGATTTGTTCATTGGATTGTTATGGTGATGAATGAAAAGCAATAACTTACATAAGGTGTCTCCAACTTGGAACCTGTTCTTTTCTGCCCATTGGTTGTACACTGCTGCATTAGGATCAGAAGGAACTTGCCACTTTGCTGTTGGGCCACCAACCTTGAAATCAAATGCTTCGCCGTTCTTTATGATCAGCGAAAGAATGCACGAAAGCCCGAGTAAATAAAAGGCTTTTGCACTCGATAGAAAACTTGTTTTAGCCATATGGAGGAAAATGCAAGAGCTGGTAGTAGCCTTGAGCTGCTCGAATAGATCTCTGTTGAGATGCAGGCAAGGTGATTAGAGAGTATTTGTAGGCAGCAAATTGCGCCAACTTTTTACAATCTGTAGAACTGAAGCTTGAGCTTCTTTTTGTGGATTCTTTCTTGGCTTCGGGGAAAGTACTTTTAAAAAAATTCATTTTATTACATTCAGATGATCAGGTTTTGTTTATGCTTTGCGTGGTAATAGTCAAGAATCTCCGTGTCTTGCACTTTGGAAAATGGTATCTAGGCGAAGGGAGACTTGAGAGAATAGCAACGATAATGTTGTTCGCTGTACATCGTGTTTCTAACGGGGTTCATTATTGGGCCTTATTTAGGCTCATCCCCGATGAAAAACGTTCTATTGGGCCTTGTTTGGGGCTCATTGCTGATTAAAAACGCCTTAGTGGGCCGTGTTTGGTTCATCCCTGATGGAAACGCATTACTGGGCCTTGTTTGGGCTCTCACCCCTAACGGAAAACGCATTACTGGGCCTTTTTTGGGTCACCCCTGATGTAAAACGCACCAGTGGGCCTTCTTGGGCTCATACCTGACGAAAAACGAAGTAGTGGGCCTTTTCTGGGCTCATCCATGATGGGCCTTTGTTGGGCTCATCACTGATGAAAACGATACTGGGCCTTGCTTGGGCTCATCCCTGATGGAAAGGCCTTGTTTGGGCTCGTCCCTATTAGAAATACACTAGTGGGCCTTATAAGGGCTCATCCCTGATGAAACACATTTTGTGTTCATTGCACTTGCACATGTCACGACAGATTAGATAGTAGAAAAAGAAACAAAATTCCCATAAACAAGACAAATAAGCGTACAATTAGCACATACATCACACTCAAAACTCAAAATTTCCACTAAACAAAAATAGCATGTACAGACAGTCCTTGCAAAATGGTACGCTCTACACCTGTTGCTTGTGTGCTATATTATATACTACATCTACAACAAAAAGGACGAGAAAAACTTGCACTCTCAACCAAATCTTTCCCAATGAAAGAAACAGCAAAAATATTGCAACTAAAGCTGAGTCTTCAATCTGTCCAATAAGTACTGCATGCTACCCAGCTTTTCGTTTAACTGATTGAAATCGTCGACATATTTTGACGATAACTGCAACATACTCATTTCGTGGGTCAGTGCAGCACACTTTGCCTTGGTATCCGAAATTGTTTTCTCAAGAGAAGAAACTGTGGATTCCACGCTTGAACTCGCCAACACATCATGGGTTGGACTAGTTACCCTGCTTAACTTATCTGGTGTAAAAATTCTGTCAAAACCTTCGCTTCCTGAATATTTCAGCAGAAGAGTGCAATTATATTTAAGATTTACAGGGTTATACGAATATTTCATCTGAGACGAGAGGAGGATTTTGAGTTATTTTCTGATTCCTACCCAAGTTACTAAGTTGCTTGATTGCTGCCGAGCCTACGGAATGCTCTAACTTGAGAATACGCAAGATCCCGGCTGCTATTCGACCCATTGACTCAACCTCAGATCTGCAGAGGAGTGTGAGGTTCTGTAGCTCATCTTTTCTCACCTCGGCCTCCATCTAATAAAATTGTCAAATAGGATAAAACAAAAAAGAATATCAATGTAAAAATTAAAAGGGCGAATGAAGAATGGAAACTTCATTTTTACCGGTTCTTTAACAGAAAATTTGACATTCTCCACCGCCCAATTAATTACTGTGTCACCGGCATCATTATAATCATCTTCCTCAGAAGCCACAATGTCGACTTCCACATTCACGCCCCCATGCCTGTTAGCAGTATTCTTTTCACATATTGGCCAACCGTTCCGAAAGCCCGATCCATCGGTAATCCCGTTATAAAGCTTATCTTTTCCAGCCAATGGTTTCAAGATCTGAAGACCTTCCATGCCAAGCTGCAGCAGCAAGCATATGATTTGCTTAAGTAATGGCTCTCATAATCAGCCATTGCTATTGTCAAGCATGCTTCATAGAAAAAAAAATGATAAGGAAGTACTCACCGTGATCAGCTCGATGGGGTATTTAAGCTTTCTGCTTGGTTTCATGTTGCCACCTCTTGGCTTGCTTTTGGATTGGACACACACAGATTGGAAAGTTGTATGCCAGTTCCTTTCTTCTCTGTCATAACCTTGAAAATTATGGAACGATATCCTATCTGTCATCTCCTCTGCACCTTCCAAAGCAAATAACCAGTCCTTTAACACAATTGATATTTCCAAGTCATCGGGTGCACCCATATGAGAGAGACTATTGCCTTTTCCCGCCTCTGAACTTCCAACTACAACGGATCATAGAGAGCAAACCAGTAAGTAACGGAAACACAACACACAAGTGTATCATAGAACAAATCATTACGTAAAATCGCAGATTTACGTACTATCTGCATCCATCATGAGGGATGTTCCTTTTAAAAATCTTAAAGAAAGGTCCATCCGTCAAATGCTTTAATCCTCTAGTAAGACCATCCCCCGGGTCCACCATCAGGGCCGAGAATGCCAAACCTATGAAGCAAATACTCTGCATAATTCATACCTCCACCTAGGCGAACTCCAGCGATACAAGCTGACACATTCAAACTGTGCAACTCAATGTCTTGAACACTATACGGGACCATATGAGATATAGAAACGTCCAGAAACGGAAGTGTATTAGTTTTGTTGTTTGGTGTCCTACAGCTCTGCACCCAAAAGACGGTTCTTAACTTGTGGAGTTCATTCCTTTCAAAAAGATCGTTTTCAGTAACTGTCGAATCAGACCCTCTTTCGCCAAGAGCATCAGCACAGTCCACCACAACCCTTTCCCACCTTAAATTCGATGAGATCGCCATAGCACCCCCAAAAGTTCTGTGGTTGGCTTTAATGGACATATCATCACCGACAAAACAAACTAGCGGCATTTCATGGGAGGGATTAGAAGATTCAAGAAACCTTAGTTGAATATTCTTCACAACCATATTCACAGCGGTATCAGCGGGTACTTTTTCCATCATGCTTCCACCAGATGGTGCTACTTCCTGCCCAGCTTTGTTTTTTCCATGTATCGTTATTTTTTTACTTATGCCACCAAAGTATGCATACACATCGAGGACAAAGAATAACTGCTCAACCGAGGTGTTTGAAATATATTGTTGACAAGCAACTGCTACCCTGACAACACCTCCAGGAGGTGGAACTGTTGTGAGAGGGCTACCATCTGCAGTCACCATCGCTACTTCAAAACACAAATCTTTCATCTCAACACATTTCCATAGATCCGACTCCATTGGAGAACTCTCGTTGGCAAGCAAGTTATTGGAGGTTTCCAGAGACAAACTAAGCAAAGAAGCTTCAGCAGACAATTTCTTTTGGCTGGCATCAACTGGTTGGGATTCCCAAAGACAGAAGCACACAGGGTCCTTCTCAAGGTCCAATAACCTTAGTCTTAGAGAAGGTGATTGAGAAAGCGTTAAATCTTCAATATGAAGTTTTGCTCCTGAAAACGTACTTTGAAATGGCATGTCACAGTTTCTGGAGGAATCTAACTTCTCAATTTCCAGAGGAACTGTCACATCTAAACCTTTAAGGTTTAATACAAGTGAGTTAATAGAAAAATTTGGCAGTATGGCACCGGAATTAACTATGACTCCATCGACCAAAAAGGATGATATCCTCAAACAAGATTCTTCCTGAAGATGAATCTGAGACGTAGAGGGAGAAGTGGTTAGCACTAATTTAGCAGAAAGTGGTTAGCACTAATTTAGCATACAGAAAACAAAATTGGAGTACGGAAAATAAAGTAGTTCAATTGGCATGCACCATCAGTGGCTGACAGTCAATGACAGTCCTAGAAGCAAAACTCGGTGGAATTGGAGAGGGCAATAGCTGGAGAGAATGGAGTGAAATAAGTGGTTCACTGCAATTCCACTGCCAATGCTGATCGCTGAGAGGATATATTTGTGGACAGAAGTTTTTACCTGTGTAACAGCAAAAGAAGACAGCACACTCATAGAAGTAACATTAGGGTGATTCGACAAAAAGAACTTGTTGATTCCCAAACATTTTGGAATTTGCTCAATTTCAACATACAAAATTCTGGAACTTCGAAAGTATCATCATCTGACGCAGCCTGCACTGAAGGTTGTATCAAGGTGCACAGCGGTGGTGAATATGTGTCCCTGCATTTTTTAGCCATTTAGCTTAAGTCATAAACTCATGGATAACTGTTTTGCATGTTAATGATAGCCAGTATGTCTTTCAAGTATATATTTGCATTATCAGCATCATACCTCAAAAATAATCCACCTATCATGACCCGTGTCAAGTTTTTGGCATTTTCTCCATCTGAAACACTAGCCTGATCAAAGAAATGTATATAAAATCAACTAATAAATGCAATATAGATTTTGCAGGCATACAACCAACTATCATAAGTAAAAATAGTATATCTTAAGATACAAACCCGAGAAAATAGGAGGGATTGCATTAAAAGTTCTAGCCGGAAATCTGCAATCACAAAATGTTTACTTAGATTAAGATTTCAAACTAAATCAGCTCTAGGGGATTGCTATCAACCACAAAAAAATTCTTCGCAAATAAAACCAAAATGCAAAAGCAGTAACAAAATAACTTATGAGCAGTTGAAGACATGGAAAACTAACCGGCATCCTTAATGCGGATAAATATATGATCGACTGCTACAGAGACCAAAGATCGACCAGCTGCTTCTGCAGATCCCTGTTAGGTAAGTGGTACTCGGTCGGCATATTATCTAAAGGAGCTTATACCAATGTTGAGGCCTACAAGTAGCAGTCGGAAAGTATGCCCAGGAAGAAACAAAAAATAAAACCACACCTGCTGAGCAGTTGGATTTATGTCCCCTCTATTTAGACAGACATAAAATCCCGTAAAGAAACGGAGAAGAGCCCGTAATCCTGATAACGTTAAGCTTAAATTATGGGATCCCAGAAGAAGAATCGTAAAAAATGTTCTTAATCTTGCCTGGTTCACTTAAAGAAGGGCAGAGTGCTTCTGCTATATGCAACTGAACTTCAAGCCCCAATGGAGCATTTAACTCAGTCCTTTGAATTGTTATCTATAATAAGCGAAAAAATAGTTCAGGTAGCAGAAACCCAAATCACATGATCTTATATATGCTCCTGGGCAGTGTTAAGGAAGTAATTAACGTTAAATAAAATGTGCATACAAAAGCTTCTCCAGATATTCCCTCTAAGAATCGCTCCCCGCCAAAGAATGCCCTCTTTGCTCCATCTTCATCTTTTTTGTTAGACCCTTCTTGGAATTTTGAGAAGTTTGCTTCAGTAAACATATCCGGATGTGGTAAGAGGTCAAAAGACAAATGTCCCCACTCAAGTTTCTGCAGAAACGGAAAGGTTGTACAATGGCCCATACATAGTGCGAAGTCAAAAACAATTAAGATTCTACCCAATTACCACAACGACATAAGAAAATATTGTAAGACCACATATCATATGACAGGTATTCTGAAAACCAAAAACAGGAATACAGCACGTGCGTTCACCAAACTGACTCCACTGTATTGAAAATAGATAGAAGCATTTACCTTGAACACGTATATGAACTTCTTGTCACTTGAAAAGTCCCTCGCTTCTTTCAGATTTACCATCTGTTAGAGGAAAAAAAAATATATCGCTTGTTCTGCAAAGATGCACTTGAACCATGCATTAAAAAGATGGGTACGACAATAACCTCCCAGCTTTCATTGGTCGTATAGAGCACGAGATTGCGCATGGTGATTGAAGCCATTGGCGACGCCCTGTTGTAACGTAAAAATTAAGGAATACCGTAAATATTTGTTTCTTGAGCAAAGAACTTGATGATACATAAGTTTCTCATTTCTCTCGGCCAAATTTGTTCATAAAGTACCAAGTTCATTTTCCATCACATAAAAATATCAAAATGAATCTTGATAAAGCAACTAAGCCAATTCAAATAGTAATGCCTTCGAAATGCTGCACCTCTAACTCCATTACAGAAGGGGAGAAGAAACAAAAAAAAATATTTATTCTGCTTCAGATCTGCATATTTAGTTGCTTCTAAAAGAAAAACAACAACGAGGAAGATAAACAGCATGAAACCTAGAGATTCAACTGCAGGTCCAGCGCAAGATGCACCTACTTTTGACTACAAAACATTCCGAATTCAGATTTCAGCCTCAAAAATGACATCATCACATACGAAGTGAACAGATGAATTCCTGATAATAAATATTTACGAAAACCCTACATACACCGACTCTTGAAACAACCCTCTAATAAGAGCTCAATATCCCAGACAAAACTGATTCTGCATATAGCTTAGCATATCAGAATAAAAACATCATGACACTCAATAGCCATATACATATGAGTATGATAAAAACATAAAAAATTCAATAACATTTTTTACCAAGTCGCTCCTCCTCTTTGCCGAGCACCACCATGAGTTTCAAGTAACAGATTAACAGTGTGCACTTGAACTGTCATTCCATCAGCGATCTGGTAAATACAACCAAGAATGTCATTAGCATCATCCAAATCCACTTGCATGAAATTATAAGTGATCGTCATATCATCGTCAGGGGATTAGTGAAACTCATATCTAGAAAACACGACCTTGTCAGCAAAGCCATACCCACTGCCCTTTCCTATGCTGGCAGACGACACAGGACTGAGAAAACAAAAAAAGTTAATTTTGGAAAGAAAAGTGGCAATCCAAACAATATTAGATAAACGATCGACAAAATAGATCCTTTAAACCCTTATGCATGCCTGTTGAAGTTATTTGATGCATCTATATCATCATTTTCCTCCAAAACAAGGTCCAGTCGGTCAATTAGCACCACAATAGGCTCCATTTGCACCATACTCACCGATGGCAGCTACAAAATTGAAAAGAAGCGCACATCACCCGTCAAAAGCTCACAAAACAGAACACCAAAACCTCGACTCTAATCAAATAACTCCAGAATCAAATAAAAAATGAGAAGAACGCAATACAATAATCTCCAATTTTCCAACTCTCGCCGTCGTCACATTCAAAGCTGGCGGCAACCCAAGGCTCGCATGTAAAGCATCCCCATTGACATCTACAATGAAAATTAAGCCAATCACCAACGAAACTCACTAAACTGCCTAGAATTAAGGTCAGTAACTACTATTAAAGCACAATGAAACCTAAATTGGAGAGCTGCACGGTGCGTCCTTGCAATTTGAACTGATCCCTGGTGAAGGACTTCAGCCAATACTTCAGAGTGTACTCTAAAGCTCGGGCCAATATCGATTCCATATCGATTTCAACGCGCTAAAGTTGCGGCGTCCCTTCGATCCAATATCGACGTACGATTGATTTCACCGGAGCAACTTATATATCACTCTGAGCTCGTGGATTTACAGATGAGCTAGGACAATGTTCTCTTGCAACAACATTCAAGTGTGAAAAGGAAAGAGAACCAAAAACAGCAAAGGCACGCTACGCCTTTAGAGGGTTTTAACGGGTCGGAAAAGTGGCTGGCACCTGCGAGTGTTTCGGTGGTCAGGTGTAGAGAAATTTCGGCGGTCGAATACTAAATGATTTGGCAATTTGATGGCGAAACCGAAAGCTGCGAAACAGGGGATTGTAGCCTTAGCGTTGGATCTCGAAATGTCGTGCGTGTCAGAACCAGAAACAGTTGGCGGGGAGGGAGAAGTGTCCTTTTGTCGGTTTTTGTTACTTTACTTTTCTATTTCTTTGTTCATTTTTTATTTAAAAATTTAATATTAGGGTATATAGGATTACGGAAGCTAGAATAGAAATATCCATAATATTTTATGTAATCAACCAAATTGATAGTTACAGTTAAAAGAAGTATGTACGTAGCAGGGTTTTCTAAGTTCAAAACAATATTGTTGAACATTGTATTACTGAAAAAAGCCAAAATATCATCGTTTCTATGAGCAAACTTTCCTTCCGTATACCTCAATTCAATCTTCTTCCTCCACACACACGAATCTTCTCAAAAAATAAAAATCAATGTCGTCGATGCCAACCACCAACCTTGTAGCGCCCGCCGCCGACCCCCTCTGATTCCGTCAAGATTGTTGATCAAATTCAATGTGGGCTGTCAAGATTGTTGATCAAATTCAAAATCTTGGCATTAAAAGATTTTATATGTAGGCATTTATTCATTTTGGCCCGTGAGAGAAGAAAAAAGAAAGAAATTTTAATCTGACGCTAATCTCAGGAATTACGTGGATTTCTTTGGTTTCTCTTTTGTCGGACAAAAATTATGAGAAGTACTGAGCTTCGTTTGGACGATGATGATCCAAAAAGAGAAAAGGATGAGAGCATTATTCTTGTATTTTGGGGCTCTTGTATTCCTTATAACAATAACATATGTTGAGAGCAAGCTAACAGAAGACCATATACTCGCTTGCTTGATGGATATTGGAAACATCAACCAGGAAACGGTAAGAAGCTTCATGCTCATCAACACATTTGCTCTCTTGATGAACCATTGTATCGTTCAGCCCATATCTTTTCGACATGTTTGTTCGTGGTGATTTGCTATTCACTTCTCGTCGAAAGGCATTGACAAAAGTAATTTTCTGCAGGCTTATTTACTGAAGATCACATGTGGACTAGACGAACTCGGAAGCAGTGGTGGAATCTCCACGAAAGTGGATGCCATTTGCCCTAAAATCAAGCAAATCCTTGTAGATTGTTTAAGAGAAAAGGGACTCATTACCCCCACAAAGGAGGAAGGCACGTTCTTTTACTATTCTTTGAGGCGTAAGTTGATTCAGAAATCAGACGAAGACAATTCTGATTTAATTGCGCTTTTCCCAAGTCTCAACGTTTCAGACCCATCTCATACATCTGATGCCAATTCTTCGTCGAGAGCTTCCAATGCTGCTGCGTCAATCAATAAACAAAACAGTAGCAATGATTTCATGATAATCGTTGCTACCTCTGCTTCTGTGATCTTCGTTCTTGCTTTGCTTCTGTGCTGTTGCTGTCGTGGAACTGTCTATGGACGAAACAAAAACGACGAGAGACCTCTTCTGAGCTTAAGCTTAAGCGACTATTCTGCTGGTATGTTTTACTTACAAAGCATCATTCTATCATGTCCTCCTAATCATATAAGATTTGTAACGGATCTTCCTCGTACATCTTAAAAAGAATCTTCCCAGAAACCATTCTCCGTAGGGGCTTCGATGGACGAAGAGAATGTCAACACTCACGAAAAATTCGCACATAGCAACAGAAGCGGGAAATCCTACGAGCTAAATTCCTTGAGCAATCCAAGAATCGAGATTCCTGTCGAAACAAACTCCGTGGAAACTTCAGCAATATCTTCTGCACAAGGATTGCCTCCACTGAGACTGCCGCCTGGGAGAGTGGCTGAGCCTCCCAAATCTCCGGCGTCGACTTCAGCTCCACCACCACCCTCGGCCACTCCGCCGCCACCTCCTCCTCCACAACCCTCCTCTGTAGGCCCTAGCCCTCCGCCGCCACCTGGACCGCCACCACCTCCTCCGCCTGCACGTGGTGGTTCTAAGGCCGGCCCACGTCCACCGCCGCCGCCGGCTGGTGGCGGCCCACCGGCCCGGCCGCCGCCTATGGGCTTGAGGCCTCCTCGAGCCGTGAATCGTGGGCAGAGTGGTAATCCATCGACTAGTAATAAAGGTGGAGTAGGAGGAGGAGAAGAAGAGGAAGAAGACTCAAATGCTGCTAAGGCTAAGCTGAAGCCTTTCTTCTGGGATAAAGTAAATGCCAACCCCGATGATTCTATGGTGTGGAATCAGATCAAATCAGGCTCATTCCAGTAAGCGTCTCTTCTTTCTTTTTCGGTAATTTTTATCTTTTCCTCCAAGATTTTTGTGTCGATGACAATGAGTGACATGATGTAATGAGCAGATTCAACGAAGAGATGATTGAAAGCCTGTTTGGATATGCGGCTCCTGGAAAAAGCAAGAGTGTGGGAAAGACAGAATCTTCATCCCAAGATACCCCTCAGCATATACAATTGATCGATCCCAAAAAGGCTCAGAATCTGTCTATTATGCTCAAGGCCTTGAACGTGACTACAGAAGAAGTTTGCGATGCACTCGATGAAGGTGATGAAGTTTTTCTCCTTCCCCTTTGTTATTGTTCTTCTAGGGCAAAGAGGATGACTTTCCTATCCTCATTTAACTCTGATCTGTCATGGTATCATAGGCCAATCAATTTAACTGAAAACAGGTAATGAGCTCCCAATAGAACTTATCCAAACTTTGCTAAAGATGGCGCCTACAACTGATGAAGAATTAAAGCTGAGATTATACAGCGGCAACCTTTCACAACTAGGCCCTGCAGAACGCTTCTTAAAAGTTTTGGTAGACATCCCATTCGCATTTAAGAGGCTTGAATCACTGCTCTTTATGTGCACTCTTGAGGAAGAAGCATCAACGTTAAAGGAGTCATTTGTGGTGTTGGAGGTGAGATGCAGTGCTGAAGCGCTAAATCTATCACATATTGCATACTCTTCAACCTCTGTCTTTATGGGCTTTCTCCATATGCTGTAGGCTGCTTGCAATGAACTGAGGAAGAGCAGACTCTTCCTTAAACTACTCGAAGCAGTCCTAAAGACTGGAAACCGAATGAACAATGGTACATTCCGTGGTGGTGCACAAGCTTTTAAACTTGACACGCTCCTCAAACTGTCAGATGTGAAAGGCATAGATGGAAAAACAACTCTATTGCACTTTGTTGTTCAAGAAATAATCCGCTCTGAAGGCATAAGAGCAGCTCGAGCAGCCAAGGAAATGAAGAGCATGTCTAGTTTCAAATCAGAAGATCTAAATGAGTATCCCACTCAAGAAACAGATGAATGTTTGAGACGCCTTGGTCTTAGAGTGGTCTCTGGGCTAACTAATGAGCTTGAGAATGTTAAAAAGGCAGCTGTGTTAGATTCAGACAACATAACTGGAACAGTAGCTAAGCTCGGCCATTCACTAATAAAAGCTCGCGACTTTTTAAGTGTGGGGATGAAGGATGTACCGGAGGAAAACGGGTTTCATCAGTCTCTAAAGGGTTTCCTAGTGAGTGCTGAGAGTGACATTATGAGATTGCTCGAAGAAGAGAAGAGGATATCAGCTTTGATAAAGAGCACCGCCGATTATTTTCACGGTTCATCTGGTAAAGATGAAGGGTTGAGATTGTTCGTCATAGTGCGGGACTTTCTTATAATCTTAGATAAAGTGTGTAGAGAAGTGAAAACCGCACCATTGAAGACGAGTAAAACGCCTAGTAAAGAGGTTTCAGCATCTATACCTGCGGATCTGCCGAAGTCTAACAGCAATGTTGATCCTCGCCAAAAGTTGTTCCCTGCCATAGCAGAGAGGCGAAAGGAAAGTTCTGATACAAGTTCAAGTTCAGATGACGATTAATAGAAAGAATTAGCAAGTCTCACTTCATACAGCTCTTAGGGTCATGGTTTTTAATTTCAGATTCTTCTTCTTGATTAGTTGTAACATCAATGTAAAAAACACCTCGTTTCTTTAACATGTAAGAATTAATTGTATCATTATTTCAGATTCCCGGAAGAACACCAAAACAGCAGCATGGAACATTAAATTATATGACAAAAATACATAGACAATCCTTACACATTAATCCTATCTCCTAACCCCCACCACCTACATACAACCAGTAAGATAAGAACACCAAAACAGCAGCATGGAACATTGAATTATATGACTAAAATACATAATCTATGGTTCCATAAATACGTCTAGTCATCATCAGCAGCAGAGGGTTTCGATGAGCCACCTGTTTTTGTGGGAGGAGAAGATTGTGGATGTTGGGCATCACACCTCAGTTAGCGGTAGGCACATCTCAGAGGAGCTTGCTTAGTTCCTGGTCGTTACGAACGTGCAATTGGATATGGCGAGGCACAATTCGAGTCTTCTTGAAGCGTTTCCAGCCAACTCCAAGACCTGTGTATAAGATTTAGAACAGAATGTGTTGGTATAATTCTTCGTGCCAAAAGATCAAAATGCGTACAATTGATAAACCAATTAACCAAATTGAGAATTACGGCAAACTACCTCGGCAGCGAGCTACTCGAGCACAGCAGCTAAGTACACCGGCGCGCCAGCACCAACACGCTCGGCGTACTTCCCCGCCTTAAAAAACCTTGCTATACAACACACCGGAAACTGGAGGCCCGCTTTGCTGCTTCGCGACTTAGCCTTCTTCGCCGTCCCGCCATATGTGACCGGTAACCACAGGAACTAAATCGTCTATCAAGCTATATCAGAGAAAAGAGGTGCAATCGAATACAGAGTGAGAGCAATGATCGATTGATCTTTGTTAATTCGCTTATTGATAGGAAATGCTTGGGGCAATGGGAAAGAGTAGACGGATTGAGAATGTTGACCACTGATAGTAGCCGAGATCAATGGACGATAAGATTCTGAGAATGTTCGGAATGGGATCGCGTTTGTGTTCGGTCGTATGGAGATTTATCTTCTCCAATGCGCCAAGATTTGTAAAAACCCTTTACTAGTCAATATTTATGGAATACTTGGTCGTTTTTTTTCTCAAGCTTCTGCGTTTTTTCTTAGAAATTGCATTTAGTAACTCAAGAACAACCGTCAAGATTTAAAACTGTTACAAAGGCGATATATAAGAAGATTCAAAGACCACTCACTCCAAAGGAGTCTATCTAGTGGTGTTTATAAATGAAGATATTGAATGAATCGATACTTCTAACTACGCGCGCCATTTGTCCCCTACGATGCAGTAGCAGGTTTCTCTTTTTCCTCTCTTCGATGACTTTTATGGCCAACTCTAAAAAGCAAAATCCCACGATCACTTACACGTATACATTTACTCTAAAAATTTCACTGCTGACGAGCACAAATGGGGGTCTAATTTGATATAAGAGAAGAAAGCAAAACCTTATGCCCTTGTTCGCCTTCTTCTCTGCTCTTCACGTGCTTGGTTTTCAAGTTGATTTCTTTTACAACAATGGTGCTGTTATGCTTAATAACTTTGGTGACCTCATCGATTTTACCTTTATAAAGAGGCAGATCTTAACTAAGCGTAAAGCAAGGGGCTTTTATTACCCGCAATATGGTCTCAAACAGCTGCTGATCAAAATCTCTCCACAAGAACAACCTCTACGAGTTCGAAAGGCTGATTCAGCAACCTATCCAACGTGCCTGACAAGAGCGTAGATTTGCAGAATCCAAGGGACGTCCTTTGAGGACGGTGTAAAGTCTTTTTCAAGCATCAAAAACCAGTTCCTCTCTTCTCACGAGGTTTGTAGAGCCGTCGGAGAACTACTTAACTGCATCCGAACTCATAGATGTGGCCGTCGATATGCCAAGGGACAATAGGGTGAGGATAAGCATGGAGCGGCACTGTTTGGCAAGGGACGTGAATGTGATAGATGCGAAGGAAAGGAAAGGATCAAAAGGCATGAGGTGTTTGAGAAGTGGAGGTCGAGGTTTACTACAGGCTGGTTTCAGACAGTTGCCTCTCAGTTTCCATGATTAAGGAACTACTCGGCAGTACTATACATTTCAAGAGAGAGATGGCGCTATGTTTTTAGGATAGAAATGGAAACATAGGAATATGTTCTCAGCATCAGCTTGGTATTAGCCATTATGCATAGCAACCAAACTATAAGAAGTTGCCAACATTCTTTCATTGCTTCAGTGTAGGAAGGAACATGACATTTGTTCAAAAAAAGATGAAACCTTAGCAACCCATAGAAAAGACAGAACACATAAGACTTCAATTTCTTAACAACCAAAGATCCAAAAACAGAACAAGCAGTATTTTATACTGTCATCATTAGAAGAAAAGAGGCAATATCCCAATTGAACAAAGACCACGATAGACAAGTAGAAGCTAGTAACAGAATCACTGCTCTACGAAAACATATTAAAAAAGCAAATATGGATTACCTTCTCATCACTTATCGGCCTTGGCTGCAGAAGCAGCAGCTTGTCCGCGGAGACGACCAGTTCTTCGGGCAGCAATGAGACCGACCTTTTGGCCAGCCGGTGCGTCACGGCGAACAGTGCTAGCGTGACCAATGTGCTGGTGGTTACCACCACCATGAGGATGCTCGACCGGGTTCATAGCCACACCACGGACCTTGGGCCATGAGTTTCTCTTCACACGGAACTTGTGGTACGCATTTCCTGCCTTGAGCATTGGCTTCTCTGTACGACCACCGCCGGCGACTTGGCCAACCATGGCTCGGCAGCCACTTGGGACGATCTTCTTGGACCCAGACGGAAGCTTGATCCTAGGAAGGTAAGGTAGATTGTAATGTTTATTAGAGGATTTATCATTGTCTGCTGAGAAGGACGATCAAGTAATAAGGCACTTGATCAAATGCATTGCAAGATTATATTTTGATAAATATGGATACTTATCAAGTAAAAAAGAGTAGCCAAGATAACATCAATTGGCGAGACTTGAATGAGCATTGCAATCCAGCTCTCAGCAAGCCAATAATATTACCGAAACAGACATATATTAGCAAAATCCCCAGAGAATGCACAAACAAGATCTTTCAATGGGTAAGCACCTTCAATCTAGGAAGATAATTTTTATGTATACCCGATAAACCACCACCACAACCACAAAAGAGAAAATGCAAAAGGAGCTTTCTGCTCAACAGGGAATTAACAAACATTGTAACAGACCAATCAAGGAGAAAATCTTAGCTCGACTATATTGATTCAAATCAATCGATGTCAAGAGAGAAAGCAGGACAACGAGCCCACGCTCATTTCATCAAGAACAACCCTTAAAACAGCCTACGAACAACAGTACCTAGTAGTCCCATTGTCGGGGTTATGCGAGATAACAATAGCGTAGTCGCCCGACGCCCTGGCAAGAACCCCACGATCTCCAACATGATGCTCCACGTTGCAAACAACAGCACCCTCAGGGATAGATCTGAGGGGGTAAAACATTTCCGACGACCAAGTTCGCCTTTTTCCCACAGTACACGAACTGACCCGTGTACATACCTTCGGCCGCCACGAACAGCTCCTTCTGGTGCTTGTACCTGAACGGATGTCGGAAGGTGACCCTCGCCAGCGGTGCGCCACGGCCAGGGTCGTGAATGATCTCGTTGACCACACCCTTCAGATAACCATTTCGCTCGCCGAAGTCTAGGGTACGGAAACGCGCCGGCCCCTTACGGTGGTGGGTGTGTGATCGGAAAAACCGAGCCAGCACCCTTACGCTGCGCGCGAATTACACGACCCATGTGATTGTGTGTGTGTGTGCGTTGTGTGTGTAGACGGCAGCCGAGTGAAAGCAAGATGTTCGTTAAGTAGGGTTTGGATGGGGAAAATGGAGCTGATTAGGGTTAACAAAGATGGGCTTTGAGCCCATTCTAATGGGCTTTTACATGAAGCCACTGGGCTTAACTATGGTCAAACTCAACTCTTGTAGTATAACTCATACTTAGGGTTGTCAGTGGGGCGGGGATTCCCCGTCCCCGCGGGGATCCGCCCCGAATAGGACGGGGAATCCCCGCTAGTCTATCCCCGCGGGGCGGGGACGGGGGAATATTTTTCCCCGCGGATATCCCCGCCCCGTTCCCCGCCCCGTCCCCGAAATTAAAATAATAATTATTATATTCAATTAATATTATTATAAGATAAATAATATGAAAATGTACTTTGAATAATATTAAAATAATATAAATATGATTAAAATATAGTTTAAATAATTTAATTAATATTAAAATATAGTTTAAATAATATTAAAATAATAAAAATTGAATTTTTTTTTAAAATATTGAGGGGGGGGGATCCCCGTGGGACGGGGACGATTTCGTCCCCGTTTGCCTCGCGGGGCGGGGACGGGGATTAGATCCCCGCCCCGAACCCGCCCCGTTGACAACCCTACTCATACTATGCCAAATCCGTTTTTTTTTTATAAATTTGTGAGTTGTGACAATAAAAGATGAAATTTTCATCTCACTCCACCACGCATGTATATTATTTATCATATACAAGTCAAAACCAATCCACAACTTATATATTACATTGATAGTCACGACGAAAGCATAGAAATAAAGCAACAAACTCAAGTGTAGCTTCGACTGATTTTACAAGTTTCCTGTGAATGGATCAGCCTCGCTTCAACACAATAACCAAAATGGCCATAACTGCTAACCCGAAAAACGTTGTTTCCATGACTGTATCACCACTGACGCTTGCAGTTTCGTCAGATTTCGAATTGTTCGAAGATCCATGGCCACCGCCGAACAGATTGTTGAAGAAACCAGACAAGCCGCTCATCATATCTAGGACGGAGATCTTGATCTTGTGTAAGATATTCTGAAATCCACCATCAGGGCTGGATACGTCTAATTCTGATTTGTTTGTGGTTAGTGGTGATGAGATTTCACAATGATCAGAATCCGAAGACAACACCACAGTTGAGTCCTTGGGCAATGGTTTTAAGCCTTGGAAAAAGATCACACGACGATGTTAACTTTGCTACAAGAGTTCGACAATGTTGATTGTAGCAAACATAGTTCTTACATGCTTTTTGCGACTTCAAAAATTCTTGTAGTTCTTGGTTTTGCTGTACTGCATTCCATACATTTGGGTCGCTAGCAATTGAAGCAACAACACTCTGACAAAACAGTGCAAGAATTCAATAGCATGGTTGGCTCAATTAGGATAGCAAATAAGGAGGAAATTGTCTCTAAGAGAGTGCCCTCAAGTGATATGAAACTGGTAAATAAGTAACTGTAGGTTCAGACACATCGGTAGACACCTAAATCACACTTCCTCCACCCTGACAATAAGTGAAGATACAAAGAACCACAACAACTTACTCTCAAGGATAAAAGAGTTATCACATCATTCTTACTCAGTTATACCCAAATGAAGATTGAAAAACAAATGACATCAGGTGAATGTGAGTTACTACCTGCACCTCGGGGCTTTTGTGAAGAAGCCTAAATGCCATGACAGCTGGTGCTGAAACAGCAGGCCCAACAGTGACCTCACTGGTAATACAATCTTTGGTTTGAACTGATGAGTTTGAAAGAGAAGAAAGAGATTCTTGATCTGCTACAGATGAACCCAGATATCCAACTGAGGTGGGCGACAACAGATAAGCCCTGAAAAAGGATTATTCAGAGACGAATTACGCAATGGTTTATGGGCATGAAGCTAATCATTTGGCAAAAGTCCATGAGTGGAATGCGATAAGTTCATTTCTACTTGATTTACTAGACGAGATCAAATCTCTCTATACCGTCGAAAACTTAATCAATTGTTAACTGCTCTATCAAGAAATCTTCGTCCCCTAAGAAGATCTAGAAAGCAACCAAAGATGAAGTACATAATTTTACTTGTCAAGAGCCTCTGTAAGTTCCGAAGTAGCCTCCTTCGCCTCTCCAAAACTCGGCGCACCACCGAACACAACCCTACCCGCCTCCATCCCACCGTCGACGCCAACCCAATCGTCGACCTCCAAAGACGGTTTATCCACGTCAGCCTCCGTCCTCGACGCCACAAGCTTCATTTCATCGGTTGCGGCCGCCGAAGAACGCACCGACGAAACGCGCCTAGAGATGGTGGATCCGTGCTTGTGTACGGCCGTCGCCGCAAATCCCGCCACTTTGGCCGCCGTTCTGATCGTACCGCCTCCCATGGTGTCGTTTAAAGCAAACCCTTGATTGTAGTGCTGTTTTAAGAAACTACCTATAAATAGTGGTAATTGGGATTTTATCTCTCGTCTAAAAGATAAGTATTAGTTTGATCATAAATGCGGACCTCGGAAGATGATTCGTCGAATGATATAGCGTGTAATGGATAATATTTATATTTCTGTGTCGTATCCAATACTAGAGAAAAATTCATCTATTACATGCCGTTGAAGATCAAGAACATGTACAAAATCATAACAATGCAAACAATCTCCTGGCCTTATACATTAACCAGAAAGTTAAACGATACAAGAGAATCATCAATTTGTATCCATTATGTAAGTATAGTTTCAATGAACCTTACATCGCACATCAAGAATTGAATCGACTCAACAAAGCATCCAATCAGGAAAAAAAAAAAGAAAACAAAATCTGAGAAAATGTTGGTTAGTATTAAGACAAAGCCTCCTCTAACAAAAACTGAGACTGCTCCATCAACTCAGGGCTCAACCTAAACATCAAAACACAAAACTCAATCTGACTAAGAGCACCATCGCCATCAACGTCTCCCTCTCGAACCATGGAACGGAGATCCTCATCGCACAGTTCTTGAAGCCCCAGCAAAGCAGCCTTCTTTTTCAGACTCTCGAAGGTTATGACTCCTTTGTCAGCATCCATCAGCAAGTTAAAACCGTTGCAGAGCTCTTCTATCAGCCCATCACAGCCGAGCTTATCCGCCATCAGGGGCAAGAAGTCTTGGAAATTGGATTGATCTTTAGATGCCATGAGATGAGAATAAGATTAAATCCCACCTCTCTTTTTTGATTTTCTTTTGTTGAGGGTAATAGCTCTTTGAGAGATGGGATTGTTCTCTATATATAGAGAGAAAGAAATGAATTGCCGGTGTGGTGCTGAGATTTCGTCGAAGGAGAGATAACACGTTAAGGTTGTTGGCTAATGAAGACAGAAGATACATTATTTGTGAGTGATGTCAACGATTACGAGTAACGAAAGGGTCAAAGAGAGGAACCTTTTTTATTCGCTAAGCTAGATGTAAGAAGAAAGAAGTTGCCTATAAGTTTCTCTCGTTCACTTGAGGAAGACACTGTTCTCTTGCTTGGACGGCTTTCATAGATATTTTGTTTGTCAGCATCATCGATGACATATGCAAGCGATCGGCTTAAAGCTGAGCCCAACAAAGTAAATGGGCCAACTGGTCTTTTTTTCTCAGGAAATTTCTGAAGACGGACAGTCATGGTTTGGTTGTACTGTGTAGCAGCAGTACAAGGTGTTAAAGTACGACATTGAAGCTTATGTTCCGAGTTTATACAATTGATGAAGTAAAGTACAACGCGTGCATTGACTTGTACTTTGCAAAAACTAAGAAGATGAGAAGACTATAAAGGAAACCATGTAGCTTCAGTGGATGAAACGGTTAAGAGAGCTTCAGAACATCATTGAGTGCAGCGTTGATGATGACTGATGAGATAACATTGTCTTCGAAACCCTACGTTTTTAGAATAAACTAATGTGGGTCGTCTTCATCATCAACCTTGCATTCAATAATGTTTTTCACTCTTCCAAATCACTATGTACATTCAGGCACCTTATTTACAGGTATTGTCTATCGTAATTGTCTTTAAAAAATACATAAAGAACATGAATTCCCATTTATTATTCCTTTACATGACAAGACATTCATATCTGTTTTCTATACCCATTTACCTTTATAAGCAACAATTCTGAAAAAGGAAGAGTGAAAAAATTCCACATTACCTATGGAGCCATTAGTCCTTCAATCGTATATGCTAAAGACTCGGCCAAATCAACTTTGAAAAGAAGTTTCTCTAAAGCATTCATCGCATCATAGTCTGGGTCAAGCTTCCTCTGCCATCCCTACAAGGTGGCCAAGAATGTTACAGAAATACATCATCAAAGTTCTGCAAGAAAAACCGCACAATCTAATCACTTTAATCTAAGACTTACCTCCAATACTAAAGTAGTAACAATCACAGTGCATACATTGCCATCAATATTAACTTTGTGGCGCCGAACTTGTTCAAGCATTTGTTGCATGCAATCTGCTGGGTGATAAACATCGCCTTCTTCTGAGCCCCAAAACTTGAAGGTTTCTTTCACTTCCTGCAAAAAATCACAAGTTAGCAGATCACAAGAGACAAAGTAAAACATATTTTGGTTGTCTCTTGCTAGTGGGAGATCGACAGATAGTCAAGCATTTGAAATCAGAAACATACTGCAATGAAAGCATCAGGATTTGGGCAGCTCTGTTTTCTAGATAGTTTAAGAGTACACTCTGCAGCGCTGTGGCCATCACGAAGGGCCACTGCCTTGAAGAAATCCATTAAGTTATCTCTGTCCTTTTTAGCAAGTTCAGCAGTCATGCCTACGTCGAGGAAGATGACCTGAGGACGTGTCTTAAACAGAGGTTTTATCGCACTTGTGCCTCCGTTTGTTTCCCTGACAAGAATATTTCCTGGATGCATATCCGCGTGGATGAAATTGTCAACCTGAAATAACACGAGTTTACAGAAGTCGATCAAACAGTAATTCGACTTTAAAGAAGTTGAAAAAAAAAAACTCAAACTTTAACATACCAAGAGCATCTTTAGAAGTGAATGCGTCCCAATATGAGCAAGAGCAGTTTTGATGTGCTCATGTCCTTCAAGCCCATAGACATAGTTTAGGATGCTCTCTCCATGTTCATAAGTTTCCACCAAAACGGCGGGATGTACAAGAGGATACAGAGGTTTAGGGAACGCTACATCTTTCCAATGTCTGAAATTGTAGATAAAACGACTCAAATTGGCAGCCTCCCTCGAAAGATCAACCTGGGACATCATGAACACTGAAAACTGCTGTATGCTTTCGTCCAGCCTTAACCACTTCAGCGTAGGCAAGAAACTCGAGATCTTAGCAAACAGATTAATCAACGCAAAATCTCTCCGTATAGCTTCACCAACGCCTGGGTGCCTGACTTTCACAGCAACGAGCATAGGCTTAATTTTCTTTCGAGGATACTGAAATCTGAGAATCGCTCGATGGACTTGCGCCACACTGCCCGATGCAACAGGGACCTCCTCAAAGCTTTCGAAAATCTCATGCAGTGGACGACCGAATGCTTTTTCTACAGTTCTTTTTGTGTAGTTGAAGCTATGAGATGGAGCTTTGGTGTGAAGTTCAGCAAGCTCATTGCACAGGTCATTCGGGAAAAGATCTGGCCTTGCAGCAGCCCACTGGCCCCATTTTATGAACGCCGGCCCAGCCTTCTCTAAGGTGACTCGAACCGTACGAATCCACGATCTTCTGAACTCAATACCGAGGGAATCTGCAAAGGGTGCCATAACTATGCAAGGCCAAAATAGAATTGCCAGGTAAAAGGCTCTCAGTATTAGGATCAGGCCTTCTAAAAGAGACAAGATCAACGAAACCACAAAGATATGTCCACCATGAGCATGAATGTAGAGACTATCCTTGTCAAGTAAATTCTCTGCTTGAGCCAGAACTCGTCGATTCCATGCTAATTCTCCAAAGACGAATGCCATGATGCCTGGGGCTACTAAGTGTGAACGAGACAGTGAAAAAGTTATTACATGTGCCATCCTAGTAATGGGTGTGGAGATAGATCCCCGGTATGAACGTATCTCATAAAGCCTTTTCCATGCTATTTGGGCACGATGAGGTAACACATCTCCTGTAGGTAAGCTATGTACACATCTACATCCACTGCTCTTTTGTTGTAACTCCGTAATTTTGCAGAATGAGCGCGACGAAAACCCTCCATGGGTACTTTTTCGGTAAGAATAGGATCTCCTTGCAACATAGTGTCCAAATGGAGATGATGGCCTATTCTTTGTAAGCGAAATGAGCAATTTTGACACCCGCCTAACACTGATCATTTCAGAAAAGAAGGAATTTTGTTTACTTTAAAACGGACTTTGCATTCATCGTGCGTCCTTGACCACTTGAAATTCGATAATAAGTACCAATAGCACATGAGAGGAATTACAGTATATCAATCAGCACAGCAAGAACTGGTCTTCAATGTCATCTGCAAGGTGCAAACAACATCTCGCATCTTTCACGATCTTGAGGATTCAAATGACAGTAATAGGTACAACAGAAGTAGAAAATTTTGAATTAAGAAAAAGCCCACAAACATCATGTAATGATTAATACATTAAAGTAAATCTATTTCCTTCTCCAACGTACTTTCCCGAACATAACTCCCACGGATCACCCAGTACCAAAATTTGGATCGGACAACAAGAAGTGTAGAAATGGAAGTGTGGAAAGGGAGAAAATTAAAGAAGAGGCAATATACCACTCAACTTCAGCTGAAGAAACAACTAACTTGATCAATAACCAGAAATTTAACGGATATCCCACCCATTTCATACAACAGATCACTTACCGGCTTGTACTTAAAGCGAGAATCATAAAGGGATGAAGCGGCCAAAGAAATTAGCTGCGGCGAAGTCCAACTAAGCCATATTAAGGTATCACGATTCACCAATCACCGCGTTACTTGTCTGGCAGGACAATTTAAAAAAAGAGGAACGATTCTATTTGGTTTTAAAAAAAGAGGAACGAGTTATCAAATGACTGAAATACCCTTATTAAAAAACTGGTTAAGCAGGCTAATCCGACTCATTAACAGCGAAAAGTTATTCGAGTTTTATTCGAGTGAACATAAGACTCGAATACCAGACTCGAATACCAGACTCGAATAATTGCCTATCCAATTTACTAACAGCGATAAATTATTCGACTTTTATTCGAGTCGACAGCAAAACTCGAAGGTCATACTCTAATAATATATCGAAGAGATAAGGTTACTCGAATAATGTGCAGAAAATATAAACGAATAAGCAGCCTTATTCGAGTAATTTACCGAGTAACTTTTCGAGTCACAACTCGAATATATAACTCGTATAGATTACTCGAATAAGCTGTATTTTATAGAGCTCGGAGAAAAAATTAGACACAAATCACTCGGAAACCTAAAATCTCTCGCGCCTCTCTTCGAACCATATCTTTTACTCGAAAAATCGTACACAAACCAAACATAATCATCAATGGCGAAAAGAAAAACGAGATCATCGGAGACTTCCGCGCCTCAACGTAACCGGGTGGATGAGCAAATCGACGCCGGTAGAGCCACGGTGAGTTTTTGGTCGCATTTTGGGTTTTTGTTAAATCGATTAGGTCAAACGAATTTCTTGGTTAGATCTTTCGTTTCTAGCGTTAAATCGATCGATTTTGATGTTAAATCGTTGGGCAAACGTCGTAATCGGTCGGATTTTTTTGAATTCGTCGCCTTTCCGAGTACTTATTCGAGTAATTAGGGTTAGGATAACGTTTTAACGTATTCGAGTGACGTGTTACTCGAATAATTGACTCGAATAACAGAAATTTTCATTGTTTTTCTGCATTTTCAGATCTATCTTCCGACGAAGTTGCCGGCGGACAATTTCTACCATGCCACCCTCACTCTGAACTCGCATTACATGCCGGTATGCGAACGCATCCGTACGCTTTTGAACGAGGAGGAAATGGAGGAGATGGTCAGACGGACTCAGTTCGGGAACTTGATAAAGGTGGCCCGAAACCACTACAACTCGAACATGATCTATGGTTTTTGATGAGCCGACAGGTGGAGTATATGCCGGAGTCGAAGGAGTTCTGGATGATCGTCCGTGGGCGACCATTAAGATTTCATTGGTCGAGTATTGCCTACTCACGGGCCTCGACTGCGGCGCTAACGAGCCGGAGATACCGTCGTCGAACGAGTTTGCGACGAGGCATTGGCCTCGTATTAATCCTATTTTTTTATCATTTTGATTATTTTTTTACTTCGATTTCAAAAACTAACGTTTGTTTTATGGCTCGTAGGCAAGCCCGTTATATATTTGACGATTTCGAGAAGAAAGTCACGGAGATGATTCGTGATGCCGGTGGAGACCCGGGCGTGAATCCCGAGAAATTGAAGATCGCGGCCCTTTATTTTGCCATCGGGGTGCTAGGGGAGCGGAGGGTAAAGAGGGATCTGAAGCTCAAGGAGGAGTGGCTCCGTCTGGTGGAGGACTTCGACCGCTTCAACGAATATCCCTGGGGAAGGATATCATTCGAGGAGGTCGTTTACGGTCTGAACAAAGACCTCTTGGGGAAGCACATGGAGATGACATCGAAGGGAAAAACCCAAACAACCTTCGATATCAGCGGCTTCGTCATGCCGCTTCAGGTAATTAGTTTTGTATTATTTAAGACATATTATATTTATTTTAACTTATGTTTACTCTCTTTTATCAGGTTTTAGCGTACGAGTGCTGGCCGACCGTCGGGCAGGAATTCGCCGTGAGAAGAGCCGGCGAAGGGCTCCCGATACCCCGGATGTGCCACTGGAAGACCACATTTTTCGGCAAGAGCTCTGCTCCGGGATGGCAAGCGGTCGAGCGTGCATTCGGTGCCGTGGGGATGTATGTAAGTATATATATTTATTTATTTATAATATGGATTTATTTAGATTACGTCTTCTAAATTGTACAAATACACAGGACGTGCGGTGTTGCCTTACACCGACCGAAGCTGAAGCCGATTCAAGACACTTCCGCACGGTCGCCGGCTTTTGTGGCAGCAGGGATGATGCCGTAGCCCAGAGGATAGTGGAGCATCTTCTAAATGGGCTGTCGGTCTACTGCACCGAGCATCGGCTTGCTCCGTCTCCTCCTCCGAGGCCGTCTCCTCCGAGGTTTTCTCCTCCGAGGCCGTCTCCTCCTCCTTCCGGCTCAATAATCGCCCATTTCGATAGAAGAATGGACAGGCTGGAAGGCGATGTACAGGACATGCGGACGGAGATTAGGGAGCTACGCTCGATCGTGCTCCAAGGTATGTCTTACTTATGTTTATTTTATAAGATTATATTGATATTACGTAAATCCAACGTAATACTCTAATTTTGTAGCCCTTGACATCCTGACGCCGACAACGGTGCGGGATATTGCGAGGAGCTATGATCGGGACATGCCGCCTCCTTCGCCTCCTCATTTGCCGCCGATGTTCGGGAGGACGCCGAACCAACCCGAGGCAACGGGGAGGACGACGAACGAGGGGGAGGCGGAGAACGTGACGGGGAGTCGGGAGCAGGGGGCGAGAATGTGGAGATGGAGATGGATGTAGAGATGATGGAGGCCGCGGCCGTGGCGGCGGAGAGGGCGGCGGCGGAGAAGGAGAGGGCCGCGGCGGACGCGGAGGCGGCGGCGGAGAGGGCCGCGGCGGAAGTGGCGGCAGAGAGGGCCGCGGCGGCGTCGAAGGCAAAGAAGGCGGCATGGGCGGAGGCGCAGAAGGCCGCGGCCAAGGCGGCTGTTAGCAAAAAAGGCCACGGACTGAACGTCTGAAGAAGAAGTCGAAGATGCTTTCGAGTCCGTATACGCCGACGCCCGATTCGACACCTCGCATTTACAAGGCAACGCCGAGCGGACATAGAGCAGATCATTGGCGAGAGGGTGAAGAATTGGGATGCCGTGAAGGTGGAGGTGGCAAGAATGGGCGCAAAGGATGAGCGGGAAGGAATTCTCCAAGCGTACGACAAGAAATTCTTTGCCGACATGTCCACTCCGAAAGTGTGGATCTCGGACGAGGTATGTGTATTTTTTGCTAAATATGTTCTAATTATTTCGTTTAATAACATTATATTCTATTATTGCAGCACGTCAACGAGGCATTCAGCGGGTTTACGGCGATGCAAGAAAACTGCGTGCATGAGGAGCGAATTGCGTACGTGAACACCAATTTCGCACAGGCAGTCAAGTTGGAGTCCCCCAAACCGCGACCGTGGGACATGTCCTCGTTCGAGCTATTCGCCACGGAGAGATCAATGCGATATACGACGGCAAGCCGTCACTTCACTGGAGCCAAGCGGATGTGGCCGTCATCCCATTGGCGTTTAACGCGCATTGGGTGCTCCTCGTCGCTCGATTCAAGGAGAGGAACATCCTCGTTTTGGATTCCGACCGCAGCAGCGATTCGGACTTGAGGTTCATGAAGCCGTTCCTCGACCCCTTGGCCGAAGTGATACCTCTGATGCTTCAACACGTAGGTGTGGAGCAAAATTCCGTGGAGAAGTTTGCTTGGGTGCGGTGCCCCAAGTTCCCTCAACAAGTCCTCAGGTAATTTTCTTATTTTCTCACTTTCTTATTTTCTTATTTTCTTAAACCTGAAATTGTTCTATTTCTCGAACAGCGGAGAGTGTGGTATATACATGCTTAGGGCGGCGATGTCTCTGTTGATCGGTAACAGAGATGATCTCTACGCTTTGGACGATTCTAAAATTGATTCGTTTAGAAAGTTTTTGACGATATGTATTTATTTTAACAATTGGGATATTGTATGAACCGTTTTAGATATATTTGTATAGATTTTTTCATTTGGAATTGTTCAGTTTTGGTTGGTTGAGTGTTGCTGTTCAGGTTGTTCAGATTGTTCAAGGTTCAGTTGTTTTTTTCGATTTTTCACTGTTGTTCGAGTAAAAGAGCTTGTTCGAATAATGTTATTTACTCGAGTATCATATTCGAGCTGTTTCCGAGTACTATATAGTACTCGAATAATGTTCAATGAATCAGTTGTTTTTTTCGGATTTCACTGTTATTCGAGTCAAAGAGTTTGTTCGAATAATGTTGTTTTTATCGAGTTACGTATTCGAGATTATTCGAGTACCACAGAATACTCGAATAATTGAAACAGGCAAAACGATGTACATTCGAGTAAACAATTCGAGCTTACTCGAGTTCTGTATATAAATCGAATAAATTAAAAATCGAAAATATTTTTTTTATCATGAGCATGAAATGTTAAATAACATTTCCTGTCTAAGTAATAAAATATTTAGAGATTCTTGAAAAAGTAAAAAAAAAATCAAGTTGATATTTCTATACATGTTGACCAACGTTGATGAGAATGTATATACTAAAGTCCTATCTACCATTGTATTTCATTGTATGTCATGCAACGACTTTTATCAAACATTGTTAATCTTCATAAAGCGACTTATTAACATCATGAAGGCCCTGAAACATCGAAATATTGATATTTATACATCTAAGTATCGAGATAATTAAAATTCAAAAATTCTGAAAACAACACTCGAGTTTCAAGAAATTATTCGAGTTTGGTATACGATGTTTTTCTAAATTATTCGAGTTCTTCTGGTACTCGAATAAGTTCAGATTTTTTTTTTCGACCTTTTATCGTTATATTATTCGAGTGACATATTCTAATAATATTCTAGTTGTGCAGTTTACTCGAATAACAGTGAAAAAAGCAACAATCAAGCTAAACTCACAATATTCATCAATCTCATACAACCTCATACATCAAACTCATACAACCTCATAAATCAAACTCATACAAACTCATACATCAAGATTTACTTAATGTCTACGACCAAACTCACCGACGGACGGAAACCTCTTTTCTTTTCTCCGACCACGCCTTGCTACGAACAGAGGCGGCAACACCAATTGATCCGAGGTATCCCACTCGGCTTGATCCGGAACCGGCGAAACTCGTCCGTGATAAGCAGACTGCCACGTTAGGACAGAATAATATTCCGAACATAACGGGTAGAAACTCATGTTCGCTCGTAGACTCGCCGCGATTGCATGTGGACAAGGAATCCTGTCGATGTCGAATTGGCGGCACGTACAAGTCTTCGACCGCAAGTTAACAATGGCACGACCCCCCGGAGATCGGAGATCGGACATCGTACTCATGCGGAGCGATTTCATGTACTTCATACCCTTGACTTAGCTCATACCTCTCACGGAGCTTCATTTCCACCGTCGGGGTAAACCGCGTGGTTGCTTGTCCAGATTGCTGTTTGTATCTAGCAAACCAATCCGCCGTCATCCTCTGTATCGATTCCAGAAGCGCAATGATCGGTAGCTTTCTTTCTTCGCGGAGTCTTGCATTAATCGATTCCACCCCGTTCGTAGTCATGATGTTATAGCGAGACGTCGGAGAATAGGCTCGACTCCATCGTTCCTTAGTATCAGTCTTTTGCAAATACGCGTATGCGGTGGGAAACCTATTCTCAAAATCACCATATTGTGAATCAAAGTTGCATTGCTTGTATATTTTAGCAATGTGTATGAACATCTCGGTCGCACCCTGCTTCTTACACTTGCCTTTCATATTTTGTGACAGGTGCCAAATACAATGACCGTGGTGCGCACGACTGTAGACGTCTGCAACGGCGGCTTTGATTGAAGCAGATCTGTCGGATACGATGACAAGATCGTCCTCGTTGGGCACGACTTGCAAGAGCTCGTTCAAGAACCACCACCAAGCTTCTATGCACTCGTTATTGTCAATTATGCCCCAAGCTAAAGGAAACTGATGGCGGTCGCCATCCTCCGCTGATGCAATGAGCAACGTACCCCCATACTTTCCTTTCAACCAAGTACCGTCTATGCAAACAACCTTCCTCATGTGACGGTATCCCGCAATACAAGCACCAAGGGATAGGAATGCGTGCTTAAATCTCCGCTCGTCGTCCAGATATACACTTGCTATGGTTCCCGGATTCACTCTTCTCAACGTCGACAGGTACGACGGCAACAGCTTGTAACTCTCATCGGGGTCACCCTTCATTGCATTTTGTGCTAAAATGCCTCATTTCCATGCTTTGAAGTACGAAACTTCGATCCCACGATTTCTCATCATTGTTTGAATGAGTTTATGGGCCGGTGTACTTGTTGAACCCTGAAAAGATTCAAGCAGCATATCACTCACAGAGGTTGACGATGCTTGAGTGAGTCTTGCGTTCCGATTTGCAAGGTCGCACGTATGTGTGTTGCAATACGTACGAATCGAGAATACGGATGTGTTCTTAATCTTCGCCGTCCATATCCTCCAATACATCCATCCTCTTTGCATCTCACGCCATAGTACGATCGGGAAGATTTTATAATCTTGACCTCGAAGCATGCCTCTATAGCAACTCTTTGGATCCCATTCTTGACGGCCTTCTTATCCTCGAATTCATCACCGACCTTCATGGTGGAACCGTCGGTAAAAGAATACCGATCGCTAGGAATAGTTGCATTTTCCTCTTCCTCCTCCTCCTCATCATTCCCGTCCGCATTTTCTCCGTTTACGCCATCAAAATTGACGTGCACGTTCTGCCGTGATGCAACATTCTCATCACGGTCGTTCGCCTCATTGTGACCTTCACTCCCATAATTCACATCTTCGCATCCGCCAAAGTCGATGATACGGTCAAAATAATCATCGATGTAACCACCTCCCTGCTACGAACCTCAATTGGAACGGGATCAACTTCATCATCCGCAAGAGTTTGACGGTGGAGGGTCGTAGGGAGTCCAATCTCCACACGGAGAATCGGTCTATCCATTGGACCCCCTAAGTATATATAACCCTTCAACTCTCGATCATTCTTTATATACAACGGAGCACACCCTTCCATACCTCTCATAGATGGATGATAACTTAGCTTTAACTCCGGTCTCCCGCTTACGCCAATAGTCTCGTATATTTCGTTCCGCAGATCATCCAGCAAACAACAATCGACATCGAACCCAATGGGCTTCATATTTGTTCCCATCCTTGGAACCCATATCCATTTATTATCATTTCCAATTATCCATTCTCCATCGTAATCAATCATGATGTTGGTCGGCATAACCTGCATATGAAATAAATCATTGTTAATAAAATTTAATTGCAATATGCATTATTCGAATAAATAAAAATTACTCGAGTAAAATATTCGAGTAGCAAAACAACTCGAATAAAATGTTCGAGTGTTAAGATGTTGAAGACACTCGATAAATTGTTATCGAAGAAATAAATGGAATAAATAAACTTTAATTGCAAACGAATTATTCGAATAAATAAAATATTCGGAAACTAAAAATTATTCGAGTAAGATATCCGAGTTCACCTTCACTCGAATAGTACGTTCGGGTAATATAATATCGAATAATATGTACGTGTAAAATTTAATAAACAATGGTAATATTATTAGAGTAACGTTTTCGAATTTATTCGAGTATGTTGTCCGAATTGAAAGTTGCCAAAATAACCTATCCGAGTGAAATTTTCTAGTCTAAGGAAAATCGAATAATGAACTCGAATAAACGGAAAACGAAATTTTTCTGCAAATTCGCACAGATCTACGGTTAAAATGCTACCCATAACTACCCAAACCTTCGAAATCTAATACCCGATGCTCGAAATGTAAATGTCGTTAACATGAAAGGAAATTACAATGCCCGATAATGTATACTAGTAATCGGCGTTAACATGAACGGAACTTACTGTATATGCGTTCAAGAACGAAATTGGGATTCTTGGAGCTCGGGTGTTTCGATTTCGGCGGATGCTTCAGCTCGTTTTTCCTTCAAGATCTCGTTTGGTGCTTGGTGGGTGCATTAATGAATGACGTGGGTGCGTTTTCTGTTATTATATATATATATATTTCTTTTTTTATTTATTTAGGTATTAATTAGGGTTTAGTTAATTAAGGAAACATGTTCCTCTTTTTTAAATTGACTCGGTCAAGTTCCTCTTTTTTAAAAAGAAATCAAAAATAATCTCATTTTTTAAAATATCCCCTGTCTGCCATCGTCTACAGTAGGCAGTGGAGTAGTAGAGGCCAAATAAATTTTATTCTTTAATTAAAGAAATGTGAAAATAATTAAACTTCGTGAGCCTGTATCTATCTAATCATATTAATCGACGTAAAAAAAAATTAACCAGCGTAGAGTCGGCTTACTTGTTCGGGTCGGCGGAAGATAACGAGATTTTTTTAAGAAAATGGCCTTTGATATGGTCAACGTTAAAAAATAGCCTCCAAAATGTAAAATGACTTTAATGTTTTTACTAATCGGATTCCTAAAAAATGCGGGATCCCTTGCTACATAGCACGGGTCCCTAAGCAGGGGGCTAGTGCTATGATGTGCAGCAAATAGTTGTGTAGTCCAGTGGTTGTGTAGTCAGACGTTCAAGTAGTAGGTCGTGGGTTCAAATCTTCAACATACTTTTTTTTATATATAAGGCTGCCCAGACGCGTGGGACCTCACAGGGGACTCGCACCCATGCTGTGCAGCAAATGCGCGGGCCCCGTGCTATATAGCACGGGTCTCATGCCATGCATGGGCGGGTCTCCTGCTGCAGTAGGCACAGCACAGCAAATGGGCAGGTCCCCTGCCGAGGTCCCATGCGCTCGGCAGCCTTATATAAAAAACATATGCGTTGGGGATTTGAACGTATGACTACACAACCACTGGACTACACCCCACCCACCCACCCTAACGTGGTCCCGATTTAACATATTGGTTTTTACAATGGAAAAAGACACTTGTAAAAAGACGAAAATACCCTTAAATTGAAGGCTATTTTTTAAAAAGTAAAATCGATAAGGCTATTTTCTTAAAGTTGCCGAGTCAAATGCCATTTTTTAAAAAGACCCAAATATCCGCCATATTTTGTTTTTAATTTTTAAGCATAAGAAAACATTGAAAACGGGATACATTACAACTCTTTCCTAACATTGTTCTTGTAATAATTCACCAATAAATGCGATGCTCATCCATTCTGAAAAATGCTTCGAATATTAGATTCGCATTACAGTCAGACGGCCGACTTCTCCAGGAAACGATAGCCAAGTGACGTCGTTTGGATAAAGAAGAACCAATGAATCTTCTTACAACATGTGCAATGCTTGATCATATATGAACCATACATACAAAAATGGCCGAATTCAGTAAAACACCACATGATTGGAATATTTTCATTTGTGTGGCCAGTTCAATCCCTCTGCCCACTACACACTTACATATATCTCTGTATACATATATATATATATATTATATAAATAAACACATACATTAAACCTTCCAATAACTTCACATTATCTCTACATAGTTTCATCCAAAGATGTTAGAAGGCAAAGCAGTGATAGGAGACACTGACATGCTTCAAGCCATGCAGAAAGACGCGCTCGACTTGGCGTCTAAGGCCCTCGATTACTACGACGTCACAGAGGCCACTGACATAGCTCGATTCATCAAGAAGGTAATTATCATATCATATAAAAGCTCTTGATTGATATTCTATTTATTTTTTAATGCAGGATTTCGACAGGGTATATGGTCTTGGTTGGCAGTGCATTGTGGGCACTGATTTCGGTTCGTTCGTCACGCACTGCTATGGCTGTTTCATCCATTTCTGCGTCGGAAGCCTTGCGATTCTTCTCTTTCGAGGATCGACTGGTCAAGAAAGTACAGAAGACGGAGATAATTACGAGTTTCAGGGCGTTTAGTTTGTCTCTATAATCTTTTCACCTTATGCATCAATTTATGGTCTTTTTATTGCAGAAAGTCCCGAACATTTTGGGACCTATAATGATTTGAGTCATCCATGTGGTTAGCTTTGAATGATTAGGTTGATCGAGTTTGTTATTGCCAGTTAAGCACAAATGACAAATGCTGAAATTGGTTGACGATGATGAGTCTAGTCTGAGTTGGAATATAATAAAGGCCAAATTATTGTTTTAGGTCACTAAGTATACATATTTTCGTTTCTGGATCACTATGTTCGATAATTGCAAAGTAGGTCACCAACTATATATGTCAAATTAAATTTGGGTCACCATCTCATTTCTGGAAGTATACATCTTTTCGATTTTGGGTCACTATGTTTTTATAATGCGAAAACTTAAAACACGTATACTTAGAACACGTATACTTAAAACACGTATACTTAGTGACAAAAAAATGAGAGGGTGACCCAAATTTGTTTTAACATACATAGTTAGTGACCTATTTTTGCAATTATGAAATATAGTGACCAAAAACGAAAACATGTGAACTTAGTGACCTAAAATTATATTTTGGCCTATAATAAAAATAATTATATATGTAACATATAAATAAAAATGCAATTCTCTAAGTTTAACTTATTCCCCATGATCTGTAATCTTTCTTGGCCGCATTATCCGTGATTCACGGCGGTGTCCACAATTGCATTGCATAGAAGGGGTCCCTTCTTAGTTCTTACCATTATTTTCTCCATAAAATTGGTATGAGATTAATTATGCCGTGTCCCAACTTTTAGTGTGGCTAATCTTATGATCTTTCAAAGGTCACAAATGAATTTAGACTCATGAGTTTCGTATGAAAACGTCATGATCGGAAATTGGACCACTCAACGTATAATTGGAATTAACCCGGCAAAGTAAAACTAAACATTTTACTATATTTTTGTAATTAAATTCACAGTGACCGCAAATTGACAAATTTGAAGCAAACGATTCCGTAAATCTGTCAATTTTTTTATACATAAAAAAACGGTGTGGTTCGACCGTTTCAGTTGTTGAATTATTAGCCCATTACGTCATGAAATAAAATAAAAACGACGGCGATTATTTTATAGTTTTCATTTATTAAAAAAATAAATAAATGGACAGGAGAGGAGCTAACATGGTACTTCACAATCACAAGTCAATATAATCTATGATACTCTGTATTGCAATTCAAGCGAGGATCGTGAGTTTTTAAAAGTGCCCCTTTTGTGGATCCATTTTTTCTAATTTTATTTTAAACTTCTTTGTACTTCCTTTGCGAACCGAGTTGGTTGACAGCCTAATCAGAACAGCCAGCCTGTAAAGAGCTGTTGTGGTTTTCTTGTACTGATAAAGTTTGCTTCTTGGCAACATTTCTCTTTGTTTTCGAGTTTTTCACATCTTTCTCTTTAATGTCTGAATAATGCACTGTCCATTGAGCTCCAATTAGGTGACATGAGAGGTAATAACACTGCTTCCCTTTTCTGTATCTTTATATCGCTCGCTTACTTCCAAAACTGTTCTTGCGTGCACAGCTTCAATCTCCTTCTTTCAGCTTGGATTTTTTTGCATGTAACCCATTTCGTCACAATTTTAACTATATGGGCATCACAGTTCTTACAGATCTGTGCAGAAATCATGTAGGTAGATGCTTCGGACAGAGCTCGATATCAATGTACTGAACTTTGCTCTTCTTCCCAGTATCCTAGATTCGAAATTCTCAGTTAGCTGCCCAGATAAGTGACATAAATTGGGGTTTGTTAAGCTTCAGACGCTATGAATCTTCTCAAGTACAGAGCCTTACATCTATTTGACGCTGTGGTATTGATAGCTTTTTGGGTGGGTTTCATTACATCGAATGCTGCATTCATACCTGCCGATAATTACTTGATTGCTTGTGGATCTCCACAAAACGTAACGTTTCTTGGCCAGACATATGTCCCAGATTCTGTTCAAACCTCAATTTCTCTGAAAACCCAAGGAAATTCCTTCGTCGTCACGTCCAACTCCTCAGCTCCATTTCCCATCTACCAATCTTCGAGGGTTTTCACAAACACGACGACTTACCGATTCGACGTAAGGAAAGAAGGCCGACACTTTGTTCGCCTTCACTTTTACCCCATCCCAGGCCAGAATCTGACATCCTCGACGTTCACGGTCGTCTCCGACGATTTCGTGCTTCTAGAAAACTTCACTTTCAAGAACTACAATGGCTCTTACCTCTTCAAGGAATACGCAGTCAACGTCACTTCGAATAGCCTCGAGCTCACCTTCGTTCCCATCAATGGTTCTTCAGCTTTTGTCAATGCCATCGAAGTTGTGTCTGTCCCAGACAACCTAATCCCAGACCAGGCATCTTCTCTATCGCCCATTGGGACTTTCAAGGGCCTTTCTGGGCGTGCTTTAGAGACAGTTTACAGGCTAAACATGGGCGGACCTCTGATCACTGCTCAGAACGATACGCTGGGAAGAACTTGGGAAAACGACGTCAAGTACCTTCACGTGAACAGCTCTGCTTCGAACGTCTCCGTTAGCCCTTCGAACGTGATTTACGGTCAGGTTGTTACGCCCGAGATAGCTCCCAACTACGTCTACTCTACAGCAGAAACAATGGGAGACGCAAACATGGTCGACGGAAACTTCAACGTCACTTGGGTTTTCCCAGTCGACCGGGATTTCACCTACTACGTAAGGCTTCACTTCTGCGATATAGTGAGCAAGTCTCTGAACAGCTTGGTATTCGACGTCTACGTCAACACTGATATAGCTATCTCGAATTTAGACCTATCTAACCTCGCTGGCAACTTGGACGTTCCTTACTACCGAGACTTCGTCAGCAATGCAGATTCTAACACGCTCACCGTAAGCGTGGGCCCCGATACGAGCGCCGATGCGATGAACGCAATCTTAAACGGGCTGGAAGTAATGAAGGTGAGCAACGACGCTAAAAGCTTAGACGGGGTTTCCACCGTCGATACCCTAGTGAAGAAGGGCGGCCGAGAGAAGCATAGTAGTAAGGCGGGCGTTTTGATCGGTTCTTTAGTCGGCGTCATTACAGCTTTTGCGCTCATCGGTCTGTGTTATTACTGCTGCTGCGTGAGAAGGTCGAAGTCGTCCCAGCAAGGAACTTCATGGCTTCCCATCTATGGAAACTCTCTAACGGTCACGAAAATGTCGACCACGTCTCAGAAGAGCGGCGGCACAGCGAGCTGCATCTCCTTAGCTTCGCCAAACCTCGGCCGATTCTTCAATTTTCAAGAAATCTTGGACTCCACGAACAAGTTTGACGAAGGGTTGCTGCTCGGCGTGGGCGGTTTCGGAAGGGTATACAGAGGAACCCTAGAAGATGGGACGCAGGTCGCCGTGAAGAGAGGAAACCCTAGATCGGAACAGGGATTGGCAGAATTTCGAACGGAGATCGAAATGCTGTCCAAGCTCAGACACAAGCACTTGGTTTCGCTCATCGGCTACTGCGACGAACGGTCTGAGATGATCCTCGTCTACGAATTCATGGCAAACGGGCCCTTAAGGAGCCACCTCTACGGCGCAGACCTCCCACCGTTGTCTTGGAAACAGAGGCTCGAGATATGCATAGGCGCCGCCCGAGGGCTCCACTATCTTCACACGGGCGCAGCGCAGAGCATAATCCACCGCGACGTTAAGACGACAAACATTCTATTGGACGAGAATTTCGTGGCGAAAGTCGCTGATTTCGGGCTTTCGAAGACGGGGCCGGCCCTCGACCAGACCCACGTCAGCACAGCCGTGAAAGGCAGCTTCGGGTATTTAGACCCTGAGTACTTTAGGAGGCAGCAGCTCACTGAGAAATCTGATGTTTATTCTTACGGTGTTGTGCTAATGGAGGTTCTCTGCGCTAGGCCTGCTTTGAACCCTGTTCTTCCCAGGGATCAAGTGAACATTGCTGAGTGGGCGATGACGTGGCAGAAGAAGGGTTTGCTAGAGGAGATCGTGGACAGGAGTTTGTCGGGGAAGGTGAATAGAGCTTCGCTGAAGAAGTTTGGGGAGACGGCGGAGAAGTGCTTGGCTGAGCATGGCGTGGATAGGCCGTCGATGGGTGACGTTTTGTGGAACCTCGAGTATGCGCTTCAGTTAGAGGAGACTTCGTCGGCGCTCATGGAGAGGGACGGCGATGATAGTACGAATCATATTGCGGGGATTCCCATGGCTCCTTTGGAGCCGTTCGATAACAGCTTCAGTGTTGCTGATCGTTCTGATGAAGATGATGATGATGATGATGAGGGCGGTGAAGATGCTGCTACTAGCGCCGTTTTCTCCCAGCTTGTGAATCCACGTGGCAGGTGATGGCCAAGAGGTTTTTGCATGCGATTCGATTGTTCGTTGCTGTCTGCGTTGTGATTGACTGATGGGGCGAATGCGTGTAAAATAAGAGTTGTATTTTGATACCGATTTGGAAATCAAATATTGAAATTTCGACAAGGAAAACGATTCATCATCTCCTCGAATCTCGATATTACTAGAAATCATATAAAACTACAGAGAGAAGAAAGTAAAAAGGAAAAAAGAAAATTACTCGGAAACTCTTCTGACATACTCGTAGAACAGTAATATCCTTCAGAGAAGTATATTACATGTAAGATTTGAGTATAGCCCCACAGAAACAACATACGATGGCTTTCCATGACTTGAAATAAAGAGGGATATAACAGAACCTCGTCACCGTCTTCATGTCGGCCACCACCGCGCTGTGGCGGCAATAGGAGCAAGCTCCGGCGACAGGTTTGCTCTGCTTTATAACACTCCTTTGATCAACTAGGAAACAGAAGCAGACCATATATGTAGTGAGTAATGACAGAGATCGACTTTCTATCAAATTCTTACGAAGGTGAAGAGATGGAATGTTTTGTCTTTGCTTTCGCCTTTTGGTTTTACAGATGCGAGTAAAACTTTGTAGTTCTGTAGGACTTGTACGAAGTTTTGGCGAATCCTAGTACGTAGATTCGGCGGATTATTCTCCCTTTCATATAACAAGAGATACATAGTTTTTATCCAGAATCATGCATTTCTTGTATATCGTTTATCTATATCTAACTAAACAGCCAAATGGAAAATGCTGCGATGACTATGATGTTTGCGTAGAAGTGCGAGAGGATGTGATCATATGTCGTCTCATGCCGGGGACAGTTGGATGTTATGGGTCCGATCCGATAATTAATGAGATGTAATAGTGACTCGAGAGTTTTTTTGGTTCGTCTATAATCAAATCGATAGCAATAAATAGTACTGAAAATAATTTATAGATAACTAAATTATTGGTTGTGTAGTATGAATTGGGCCGAGATCGGCCCAGTTTCATCTTCATGCTTGGGAATAATATATTGTTGTCGGTGAAGATTTAGCCTAGCTTTGAAGTACTCATTTAATACCTTGACTAAATTGGGATTTAAGTGGGACCGTTCTCTCTTCTTTTCACGTGCATATTCTTTAATTATCTCTTTACTTGAATATTAAGGCTATCAAAGTTAGGGGGGCCGTGTTTAATTTCAGTGTACGGTGGTTTCTTTATAAGCGTGTTTAATTAAATTTCTTAACATGGAAAATAATGATGGATCGCATATCAAAGATCCTAACTATAGTCAAATCCCCAGCGCATCACATGTATTTGAAAACCGACTCGACCCAAGTCTTCATAGAACGACAAAAACAATAAAATAAACAAATTATTAGTTGCTATGTCTCCTCTCTAAATCTCCCTCAATGAGATGTCTCGTATCTTTTCTCCGTGGTGTGAAAAGGGTTTCCGTAAAGTAATACCGAACTTTCCTCCTCGTAATAAAACACCACTGAGACAATACATAGAATGGTAAATTCTTGCTTTAGATTGTATGTAGGTTGTCCTGTAACTTTCCACTGCAATAAACGCGTTGATTACGTAATAGAAGACAAAGCAAGAGCAACAGCTCACCATCTCTCTCTCTGATCCATTCCATCCCTCGTCTTTGTCAGACCAGTCGATGTATAAAGAATCAATTAAATCCGCACATATTCATTTGCGGGCTTTAATTGAGTGGTATACTTCACTTCATCTCCTACTGAACAGTGAACACTCTTCCTCTCTCTGGCCATGACACGCATCTCTTTCTCTCTAAAGTTTACCTCTTCTAAAAATAGGTAACTGGGGAAGTAGTCTTGGATGTGCTCTGTTTTGATCTGTGTATTTAGTTCAAAACTCATTCTCAAACTTGGGCTGCAAAATCAGATATTATGCATGTATATACGCACAAGAATGACCACTCTAATCACAGTACAATCAACAAACGGATTCAAGAAACGAGTAGTAAGTCCATGGGCAGCAAATCGGGCCGCCGTGACTGGTCTCAGATCTACGCCATCTACGGCTTAGACGACTGGCAAACGCCGCTGTTCCTCCTCGCCCACGCCGCCGTCTTCTCTCTCCTCTCCGTCGCCTTCCTCCTCTACTTCGAGCGCGTCTGCTCCTTCCTCAACGCCCACTTCATCCCCGGCCGGCCGGCCTCAGCCCGGTTCTTCGCCGGCTTCACGGGATCCTTCACGGCGCTGACGGCCGTCTGCCTGCTCTTCGCGGCGGGGAACTTCTTCTACTCCGCCGTGGCGCTGAGGTGGGACATGTCTCAGAGGATCGTTTCGTGCGTCCACGATTGGTCGAGTGTGAAGCACGCGCTTGACCTTGGCTGTACCGGGAGGGGGATTCTGCTCAATGCGGTGGCGATGCAGCTGAAGAAGTCGGGTTCTTCGGGTCGGGTCGTCGGGTTAGAGCCCAATCGCCGGAGGGTCGGCGGTTCTGCTCCGACGAGGACTCTGAAAACCGCCGGGATTGAGGGTGTTGAGGAGTACGTCACTTGCCGGTAGGCGGTATCCATATCGGAAAACACTTTCATCTGATATTCCAATCTGTTTTATATATTGTATGTATGTACAGCTCCGGCGATCCTCGTACGCTGCCGTTCAGCGACAGCTACTTCGACGTGGTGGTCTCCGCCGTGTTCCTCCATACCGTCGGCAAAGAGTTCGGGCCAAAGTCCGCGGCAGCGTCGGCGGAGCGAACCAGGGTACTGATGGAGATCGTTCGTGTGCTCAGGCCCGGCGGCGTAGGCGTCGTGTGGGACCACGTCCACGTGGCGGAGGAGTACGTCGGCCGCCTCCGCGAGCTGATGATGGAGGAGATCAAAGTGTCAGAAAGAGTCACCGCCTTCATGGTCAGCACACACATCGTCTCCTTTCGTAAGCCGCCACGTCAGCACTACGTGGGGCCCTCCGGCGAAGTAAGGCTCGACTGGAGATTCAACGCCATGTGTTGACTTGACTGAGTAACTATTTCACTCCATGAAAAAATAATATTTTATATATTAAGGTAAAAAAACAATATATCTGGGAACGCGAAGTGTAACCAGATTTGTAATGTATTTTACTATTGTATGTATCGTCGCCGTACGTGTCGTGTCCAAGTGACATGAAGATATGTCCTCGTTTGCTATATTTGAATAATAAAGTGTAATACTACCTTTTTTTAATATTTCGTGCATTTATTTTTCAATTAATGGCCGATATTGTTGAATGATTGGATGAGTTATACTGCATTGCATGTTAGGGGGGGTCGTTGAGCGGTCACGATCATTCGACTCTTTGAAAAAGGATGAGAAAGCGAGGATTAAATGGCCTTGCACTTCAATTTAGATCATTAATTACAAATTTATTTAAGTATTTTTTATCCAACTAGTTGTCTAAAAATATCTATATAATATCGAAGTGGCGCCACACATTTAGTCATGCAAGAAGATAAATATATCCTGAAGTAGAGTAGCAGCAGATAATGATATAATGACCCTTCACATGCTAATGTAGCATTGACAAATTTGATATAAAACATTGATGGGTGACTTGGCTAATCCAACTAATAAAGTATACTAGTATATGTTTATGTGCGCATGAAATAAAAAATTGATAAGAGCTTATGTTTCAATTTTAATTTTAATATTTAGTTAGAAAATAAGCATTTTATTAAAAATAGAATAGAAAATTCATTAGGCTAAAGAACGTGATCAAACATTTATTTTTTATTTTATGTCAATTTTATTTTGAGAAAATGTCGGCTTTTTTTTTTTAATTTTAACTTATTTTATATTTATTAATTATATAATCCACCAAATCATAATATCATCGTTATTTGACATAATAAAGATCAATAAATGTAGACCTGGATAATGGATTGGGCCGGGCCGGTTCCACCGGTTCCGGTTCTGCCGGTTCCGGTTCAACCGGTTCGGCACTGTTCCGGTCCCGGTTCCGGTTCCGGTTCCGGGATCATTTTCTCGGGACCGGACCAGAACCGCGGAGCAGAACCACGGGCCACTAATGGGCCGGTTCCGGTTCCAGAACCGGTTCGGCCCATGATTATTTTTTTTTTATTTTTTATTCTTTTTTTATTATTTTTGGAATTTTAAAAAAAAAATTAAATAGCCTTTTGGGCCGGTTCCGGTTCCGAACCGGAACCGGGAACCGTGGATCGGAACCGGGAACCGGAACCGGTAATCCACGGTTCCTGGTTCACGGAACCGGCCCAAACCACTTCTAATGGGCCGGTTACCGGTTCCAGAACCGGTTTTACCGGTTCCGGTTCTGGACCGGTTTCGTGGGCCGGTTTTGGGCCGGTTCTGGGCCGACCCGGCCCATTACCCAGGTCTAAATAAATGCATCTAATTTATTGTTTGTTTCGCGACGATTAAAATGATATGCATATATTATATTTTTCGGATATCGAAAATATTTAATTATTTTTAAAAATAATTTTTCGTTTCTTTCTCAATATCTTATAAAAATAATTAAATATTTTCGATATCCGAAAAATATAAGATATGCATATCATTTTAATCGTCGCGAAACAAACAATAAATTAGATGCATTTATTGATTTTTATTATGTAAAATTACATGTGATAACGATGATATTATGATTTGGTGGATTATATAATTAATAAATATAAAATAAGTTAAAATTAAAAAAAAAAAAAAGAACAAGAGTAACTCGTCACTTGGGATGACGAGTTACTTGAAATGCCATGTCAGCCCACCGTGGACAAGTAACTCGTATTCCCAAGATACGAGTTAGTAACTCGTCACTTGAGATGACGAAAATGTCTGTTTTATTAATTTTCATTTGTTGTTTATTTTATTAATGGTTGATTTTTTTAATTATTTAATTAAAAACCCCTAGATACACCAGCAGCTTTTAACTCCCACATAATATAAGACTAGTCAATTGCACCCCCCACGTGGGTGCAAGAAATGAGCAGATTATTTATTTTCTATTTTAAGTAAATGAAGTCTTTGCCGGCAGTTTTCATTTTCACGCGAGAGCAGTTTTTGTCAATAAATAACTACCCAATTGGCTTCAATTTTGGATGTAATTGCTACACCAAATTGAATCAAAATTAGACAGTTTTTAAAGGGTGCTCACCATTAATAAAAGAGTATAGATTATAGATACGTACACTAGTATTAAAATTATGGTCTCGGCCCACTTTAAAGCCCAATATCTCATGGCTTTTAGACGCACTTTGAAGCCCAGTACGTACGCGTAGGGCCCGCTTTGTTTAAAGCGCAGCGCTTTTTGTGAAACCAACGCTTTCTTATTTTCTTGATTTCCTTTTTCTTTTTAAATATTGAACTCAACCGACGCCGGTGGCGTATTGTTGAGCTGTCACAGTCTTCCATCTCCTTTTACTTGATTTCTAAGCTGTGAACTTTCTCTCTGCTTCTTCACTACTCAAATACTTCATATCTTAGATTCGGTACTCAGATCTAATCTCATCTAGTTGCAAATACTTGGCGTCCCCTTCGATGGCTTCGAAATTGTTGATAGCAATTGTGTTCATCTTCGATCTCATTGCTTTTGGTTTGGCTGTTGCTGCCGAGCAGAGGAGAAGCCATGTGAGTTTTTTCTTAACTTCATTCGAGCTTGGTCGCATTGTGCTTTTTTTTTTACTGCTCCGTGAAACAACGCTGGAATCTGTAATGTTAGATTGGGAACTTTTTGGGAGTGAATATGCTTCGGGTGTTGTTGATTTTGTTCTCAAATTAGTTGATTGCGGCTGTTCTCGAATTAAATCTAGTGATTTTGTCCTTCAAGCGACCGATTGAACACTACATCTGCATTGAAATGGCGGATTAATGATAGTCTGCTGCCTCTTAGAAGTTCTCAGTATCCTTGATTTATCTTGATAGGGCACAGTGAAGAGAGACAATGAAATGAATTACCAATACTGCACTTACGATTCAGACATTGCAACTGGTTATGGTGCCGGTGCATTTGTACTCCTCTTAGCCAGTCAAGTCCTCATAATGATTGCTAGCAAATGCTTTTGCTGTGGAAAGCCATTAAAGCCCGGCGGCTCAAGGGCTTGTGCTGTAATCCTATTCATCGTTTGCTGGTAAAGAAAAAATGTCAGCAAGCCCATCTCATTTTTCTGCAAATGATCAATCAAAACTCAATTTCTTTCGTTATCTTGTTGCGTAGGCTGACATTTGTAATCGCTGAATCTTGCTTGCTGGCGGGCTCGGTGAGAAACGCTTATCATTACAAGTACACGAGGATGTTCTTCGACAAGGAGCCCTCGTGCGAAACGGTAAGAAAAGGAGTATTTGCTGCTGGTGCTGCTTTCGTTTTCTTCACTGCGATAGTTTCGGAGTTTTACTACGTCAATTACGCTAAGGCACGGGGAAGCTTTGAAGGTCCTTATGGTGGAGAAACAGGCGTTGGAATGGCTGCTTATAAGTGAGATGCCATTCGATTTTAGTTTGATTTTCTGCTTGGTTTTTCAGATTTGGTATACAGAATATACGATGATTCACAGTTCATGTTGTGATCTTTCTATGCCTATTGCATGAGACATTTAATAAGACGTTTTATGTAGAATATGTGGTGTATCAACTTTGGGTTGAATTAGCTTCTCGATTTTTGATTGTTTATTCAAATCAAACTATTGAAGATACCATATGTTCCTTTTTGGGCCGAGTCTTTGGTGAATCAACGTTACATATGAATATGTTATTGAATCATTAAGACGTTGATTGGATTCATCAAATTGAATCATGGAATTGTATAAATCCAGTTACAATTCATAAATATTTATATGCTATACATTTTTATTTTTTATTTAGGATGGAGAAAAAGTCAAGGAAGATACGAAAGGACTTGGGTAACAAAAACAGGCAGATTACGCTATTATTCATTAGTTGTAAAACCAACAGGAATTGCAAAGATAAACGACAAGTGGAATCCTTTTTGTCTATGATTTGGCTCTATAATACAGACTAGTGATTTGAGCATCTTTAATTTAGACAGGCTGTTTAAGAATCAAGCAACGTGGTATGTCTGAAAATTAATTAGCTAATTCAGTAGCACGTTCATGTCATTAGTTAATCTCATTTTTTACTGTACACGCACGTCATAATGAGTTCATTGTCCTTGCCTTTTAATAATGTATTCTCCTAATTTTGAAAATATACAAACATATGCGCCTCTTTTTTTATAGAAATAAATGTATCACAACCAAAAACTTTTCCTAATTTTTATTGACAAGATGGTTTTTCTGTTACACCCCACGACTTATGAATAATAATTTATATATTATATCTCTTTTGTGGGTAATGATAAGTGATAACTGATAAATAATGATATGGAAACTTCACTTAACTCCCAACTTTCTATCACATAACTCCACTGTCAGAGAAATATATTACTTAACTCCCCGATTTGCTGTTTGTACCATTTTACTGTACCTTTCTATGTTTGTATTGTGTACCACAACACGTTATAATGTACCTAAATTGTTGTTACGGCGTACCTTAAAAGTGATGTTTGGTATACCATTTTCTCAATGTATGATGTACCACAATACGTTGATTAGTATACTAAAATGTATTGTATGTATGGTGTACCAAAGTAAAATCGGGGAGTTAAATGATATATTTTCTGTAATAGAAAGTTTGCAAATAGGGGGTTTAGTGAAAGTTTCGTGATGATATGAGGTCAGCTATCCTACTTTAAAAAAATATATATTGACTTTGATTTATGATTGACATTTTGTTAGCCTAATTGATTTCTTCGGAGATTGCTGCAGTGTCCCGTACAGGATCTATTATCTCACGTTGAATATAGGAAAAACTATTGAGCAAATTGATCAAAACTAATAAAAGAACTACACGGGATAAATCTAACTAAAATAATTAAGTTTTTTCTTGATTGATTTTATCTCATTCATGTAAATAGTAAATATGGGATAAAATAAAATACTGTTCGGATAAGAGACAACACAGTTGCATGTTTCTCTTCGTTAAGTAATATAGGATAAGGACAAGTGGCCGGGGAAAATACGTAGGTATTTTTAATTAAATAAACAAAAAAAAAAGAATCATTAACGAAATAAACGGGTTTTGAAAAGCATTAATAAAATAGGAATCTTCGTAACCCCAGAATACGAGTTAGTAACTCGTATTCTGGAGATACGAGTTACGATCCGACCTGGCGCGTGCGCCTTACGTGTCGTAACTCGTATCCTCAGAATACGAGTTACTAACTCGTATTCTGGGGTTACGAATTAGATCTGAATTTTTAAAACCCTACCATCGCGACGAAGACGAGCCGACGAGCCGAAAACCTCACGACGACGGCGACGAAGCGACGACGACGACGAAGCAGACGAAGACCTCCACGCCGCCGCCTAAGCCGTGCCTCGACGCCTCCGCCGCTTAACCCGTGCCTCCGCCGCCCTCTCTGCGAACCAGCCCGCAGCCCCGCCCCGCCGCCTCCGAGCCCAACTGCGCCGCCGCCACGCCCTGCCCCACCGGCCCGCCGCCTCGCTCTGCCCCGCCACGACGGCCTGCCCCTCTGTCCGGCTGCCTCCACGCCGTGCCCCCACCGCCCGGCCCCGCCACCACGCCCTGCCCGACTGCCCGCCGCCGCCACGCCCAGCCCCACTGCCCGCCGGCGCCACGCCCCGCCCCACCGACCCGCCGCCTCGTCTACCCCGCCACGACGGCCTGCCCCACTGCCCGGCTGCCTCCACGCCGTGCCCCCACCGCCCGGCCCCGCCACCACGCCCTGCCCGACTGCCGGCCGCCACGCCCTGCCCACCGGCCCGCTGCCTCACTCAGCCCCGCCAGCACGCCCTGCCCCGTCGCCCCGTCGCCCCGTACGCCGAGCGCGACTGCCCCGCCGAGCACGACTGCCCGTCGTTATTCCGCTGTCCCGCCGGAACCCGCTGCCCCACTGCCCCGCCGGCCCGCCGTTCTTCCGCTGTCCCGCCGGAACCCGTTGCCCCACTGCCCGGCTGCCCCACTGACCGGCCGCCCGAGACGCTGCCCCGCCGCATAGACACCGTGATTTGAAGCGATTAAATTGGTTAGCCCGGTACGATACGAAATATTATTTTTTGCGTTAATTTCAATATTATCAATTTGATTTTTATTAATCGTTGATTTGTTTGGTTTGTTATTTTTAATTGTAGAATGGATTTCGATTCTACTTACGGCCCTATTGATAGTTCGGTGTTGACGATGCAGTCAAATCACCGTAGTAGGGATTTGTTATTAGATGAGACGGCGATAGATAGAACTATTAAGATTAGGTCGTTAGAGAATGTAGTGTGGGGTACTAGAGAAGCACCGAACATCCTTCACGGTCGCTTACTAGGAAAGTTGAATGAGATGGGTCTGTACAGCGTCTACAGCTGTATGTCGCAGAGGGTTGACCCTCATTTGATTACAGCGTTGGTAGAGCGTTGGAGGAAGGAGACCCATACATTTCATTTTTCTGTTGGGGAGGCGACAGTTACCTTACAGGACGTAGGTATCTTGTGGGGGTTGCCTGTAGATGGTAACTGTGTCTCGGGTGTGATTCATACTAGGACCCATACTCAATGGATGGACGAGTGTGAGGAGTTGCTAGGTTTTAGACCGCCGGCGGATAAAATTAGGGGGTCATCGCTTTCGATGAAGTCATTATCGAGTTGGTTGTTGCATAATCCGATAACGGATGATAGCGATGAGGAAGAGGTCGAACAAGCCGCACGGGGTTATGCGATGCTGCTCTTCGGTGCCGTGATGTTCCCCGATTGTAGCGCCAGCACCGTATCATTGAGTTACCTTCAGCTTTTGGAGGATATTGAGGAGGTGAGCGCATATAGTTGGGGCAGTGCAGTGCTGTCATTCCTATACAGAGAGCTTTGTTCGGCCAGCGAGCCGAAAAAGCTAAATATAGGCGGACCTCTACGGCTGTTGCAGGTAATTATATAGAAAACGTTATTATATTTTTATGAGTTTTAAACATTTATTTAGAACGGATGATTTGTTTTTGCCATGGACAATCAAGGAACAATGACTTCTATCAGCACCAGTAATTTCGAACAACAACGAAATAAAGTCGGAAAAACTGGTGTTACGACGAATTCGCCTATACCCAACTGGACAGATACTATATTTAATGGTAGAATCGGATGATTGAATTATTTCCCCGCCGAAATATACTACGACTTGTACCCGACTTGACACCATTGTTTGAGTTACTAAAAAAAACTTAGGAGTATGGTTTGTGAATTATAAGCGAACAAGTGCCTTGTTTATATAGAAAGTTAAATCGTATGATAGAGTTACGAGTTAGGGTAACTCGTACTCTGGTTTTACGAGTTACGTCTATTATTTGAGTAATTAACGTAACTCGTAATACCAGATTACGAATTAGGTCTATTATTGCCCGACACTTGCATGGCGATGCAAGTTGGTCGGGCCCTCCGTAACTCGTAACTTCAGAATACGAGTTACTATCTCGTATTCTGAAGTTACGAGATACCTTGCCAAGTAAGCTGCCATGTCATGGTCAAAGAGTCAATTGGCCAGTCGGAGTAATTCGTATCCCAGGAATACGAGTTACTGTCTCGTATTCCGGGAATACGAGTTACGGGAGCCACGTCAGGTCAACAAGTCAGCGGGCCAGAGTAACTCGTATTTCCAGAATACGAGTTACTAACTCGTATTCTGGGGTTACGAAAATTCCTATTATATTAATGCTTTTCAAAATCCGTTTATTTCGTTAATGATTCTTTTTTTTTTTGTTTATTTAATTAAAAATACCAAATACGTATACCCATATAAGTATTTTTCAAATTAAATAATTCATGCAAGCGAGGTAATAGCATTATACAATCTACCAGTATAATAAAAAATGTAACATTTGGTTATTTAATCTGAATATATCATTCAAATTTCAAGCTGGGAGCCCATTCGGGGAAGGCAAAGATAGGAAAACTTTCGATACAACCAATGTTTTAAAAAGCGCAAAGCGCAGTGTGTCGCGTTTTAGTGTTGGTAGCGCATAGCGTAAATAGCGTAGCGCATTGCGTGAGTATTTCGGATAATCTAGATATAATACAATAAATTATATATAATATATAATAAAGATAAATATGGTTACTTTTACGTAATTATTGTTGTCATGAGACTAAATAATCAATATTTTCTCTATAAATCCAATGAAATATAAAATAAGCTACAAATTATTGATTAAAATTTAAATATACGTGAACATTATATTAAAAAGTTTATATAGTCCCAAAAATAAAATAAGGACTCATATTAATTAAAAATTTATTCCTGTTTTAATTTACTAACAGTACAACTAAAATAATCCTATTAAAATGATTCTTATAATTACCAAAACTTATATTGATATCAAAAAATATATGATATGCATGTCATTATGATCGTCGTGAAATAAGGAACAAATTGGATATACTTAAGTATTTTTATCATATAATCTACTTAAAATAATTACGCTTTAATATTCCATGGAAGTTTAAATAAAAAGTAATTAAAAAAAACAGTTATGCCAATAGCCTGTTTTCCCTTACACACGCTGACACACCTTCTCTGACAAGTCACAACACCCCAGTCCCCACGTGAACGAAACCTGTCTTCGTCCTCCACTGTTATTAGTACTAAATATGCGTTTGCGACGGATTTTCGACGGAAAAACCGTCGCTAATAGAAAAAAAAATTAAAAAAAATAAACGCTAAAAAATAAACGCTTCGACGCGTTTTATGAAAAAAAGACGCGAAAGCGCGCGTCGGAGCGCGCGACAAGACGCTTTTTAAAACACTGGATACAACACGCGTGCAATAGTTAAAACCGACAGATAAAAACATACAAACTGGAAATTTTGATGACTGTTACATTGCAATAAATGATAACATATAAGTTAAATATAATAATAATAAAATCCACCAGACATATTAGTTCCCTCCAAAAATTAATCAATTTTTAACCACTTTTCTTTTCCCTCTTTGACTTGGATCAATACGCCACTTTTAAACCTACTTTACTCCTCCCAGTGAACGACCAGACACAAGACGACACCGTTTTCTCTCCGCCTCTCTCTTGCTCTCTCTGAGTTCATCGTCGGATCTGAAAGTCTACGGTTAAAACTCAGAAGCAGGCGCACACAGCCAACTGCGGTGACTTGATTGCACCCATCTCATTTTACTCTCACGCAAAACTCAAACTTCAAGCATCAGCAGCGACGAAAAGGTGCGAAATTTGATGCTCAGTGTCGGTTCTCGGGGAACGATCAGAACCGATTTGATGAGAGAGAGAAACGTTTATGGAACATTGATGATGACGATGAAGGAAGTAGAAGAAAACGACGGCGTGGAGTGCTTCCACGACTCGCTTGATCGGCTATTATCCTCTTCCAACACTTCATGCTCCTGTTCCCCCGACGGGGGATCCGATTCCGAAGAAGATCCGAACCGCTGTGTTGGCTACGACGTCCCAATTGCCCCGAGATTTCCAGTTGGGGATTCGAAAGATTACAACGTTTGGATCTTACAGCCGTCGTCCGTTCAGGAGCGTCGTTTGAAGTTAATGCGGCAGATGGGCCTCGCTCGTGACCCGAGTTTGTTGAAACACAGACCATCTTTATCACTATCCATGTCTAATTTTGAACTCGACCAGTCTGCTGGGAATTTTTGCAGTGGTAATCATGACAATTATGACGATGAATGTGGAAAAATTAATGGCGATGGTAGGGGGATTGGGAGGTCTAGGTCGGATGGCGATTTTGGTAATTTCAGGCGTTTGGGTGAGTGTGATAATGATCGGGATGCACGGGTTTTGCCTAGTAAGCCTCCGAGGGTGAAGAATAGAGTGGAATGTACAAGGGGCGGAACCAACAATTCAGAGCGTACAAAGGGAAGGGCGAGTTATTCTCAGGTTATAGAAAGTGATGGTGTCGATGATACGGCTAGTGGTGGGGTGTGTATGATCAAGAATCTTGACAATGGGAAGGAGTTTGTTGTTGACGAGGTTCGAGATGATGGGATGTGGGAGAAGATCAAGGAGGTTGGGACTGGGCGGCATCTCACGATGGAGGAGTTCTCGACAGAGATGTGTGTTGGGACTTCACCTATCGTGCAGGAGTTGATGAGGAGGCAGAATATTGAGGATGGGAGTAGTGATATTTTGGATTCATCTGGTGATGGTAGCAGATCGAAGGTGAAGAGAACAGGGAATTGGTTGAGGAGTATAAGAAATGTTGCAAGTTCTGTGAGGAGGCATAAGAGAGGCGAAGCAGTGACGAGAGGGATACACCATCAGAGAAGGGTGGGAGGAGGTCAAGCTCTGGAACAGATGATAGTCAGGATGTGTTGTTTTATGAGCCGGAGAGAGTTAAGGTTAAGCAGTATGGGAAGTCAGTTAAGGATCTTACAGGACTGTATAAGAGCCAGGAGATACAGGCGCATAATGGGTCGATTTGGGCGATTAAGTTTAGCTTGGATGGCAAGTATATGGCTAGTGCTGGTGAGGACTGTGTGATACACATATGGCAGGTTATGGAGACAGAAAGGAAGGGAGAATTTTGTTTTGATAAAGCAGAAGATGCGAATTATAATCTTGTGTTTTTGGCCAATGGATCATCAGAGCCCCCACTGGATGGGCACACTGAGAAGAAGAGAAGAGGAAGGTCCTCTATAAGTAGGAAGTCAATGAGTTTTGAACAAATTTTGGTGGCTGAGACGGTATTTGCTTTGTCGGAGACACCCATTTGTTCATTTCAAGGACACTTGGCTGACGTACTGGATCTCTCATGGTCCAAGTCACAGGTTTGTTGACATTTGATATTCTTATACATCATTATCATATTCTGGCTGTCTAAATTCTAATCATATTTATATGAATCTCAGAATAGTTTGGTTTGGATAAGTCTTCTTCTTTTGGTAATAAATGCGTATTCGAATGTGTTGATATCTCTGTGTGGTTAAACATATGTGGTTTGATTTTGCCTGCCTTTGGAAAATCACTGATTTCTCTATCTTCTTCAGCAACTTCTATCATCGTCAATGGACAAAACAGTGCGTCTATGGGACTTGTCTTGCAAGGCTTGCCTAAAAATCTTTTCACACAATGACTACGGTAATTTCCAATCTTCTTTATTATTTAGTTTCTGGAATTTCTTATCTAGATTTTAAGTAGATAACTAGCATAGGTGCGTGGTTACTGATGAACTTGTCTAAATTGCCCATAAAATTGACGACGGCGATATTTTGATGCTTTTACTTCAAAGCATAGCCATGCCGTGTCTTGCCTGAATAGCTTGCATCAATTCTGTCTTACATTAAAACTTTTCAGTTTGTCTTGAATAGTTTATTTGCTACATTTTTTTGATAGCATGTCACAACATTGCAAAATTTGTTTCATGTAACTGAGTTTCGTGGCTTACCATGCAGTAACATGCATCCAATTTAACCCGGTGGATGACAGATACTTCATCAGTGGATCTTTAGATGCTAAGGTGCGGATATGGAGCATACCTGACCATCAAGTGATTGATTGGAGTGATCTGCATGAAATGGTCACCGCAGCTTCTTACACGCCAGACGGACAGGTAAGGCTTTCTGTAGTTAATAGGATCCCTTGATAGCAATGGAGAATGAGATCGAAATTGTCGAGTTTTTTTATTCTCTTTTTCTTTCTCAAATGGATGTTTGTATATATTGGAAGGCGGCACTTGTGGGTTCATACAAAGGCAGCTGTCATTTGTTCAATACATCAGGTATGAAATAGTAGCATGGCTAGAAAAGATGAACTACTTTGTTTGCAAGTCTATGTATTACTTATTGCGTTCAGTTGGTTCTTTCCAGAAAATAAATTGCTACCGAAATGCCAGATCAACTTGCAGAATAAGAACAAGAAATCTCATAAGAAGAAAATAACAGGTTTCCAGGTAATTCTTTAATTGTCCGCTTCTTGTACTGCAGCATTTCTATATTTCGTAACTTCATCCTTGGGAAGCACTATTTAAAATTTCACTTGATTAGTTGCTTACAGTTCTCATTGCACAGTTTATTCCGGGGAGTACGTCAGAAGTGCTAATCACATCTGCTGATTCCCGGGTTCGAGTCATCAATGGCGTTGATCTTGTACACAAGTTCAAAGGTATGCGAAAACTTAGATTTGTAAGGCTATTTATGCTAAAAAACTTCATGGTGGAAGTCCCAAAATCAAAAGCTGCTTGTTCGTATGGATCAATAGTTCACTTATCTTTGTTTCTTCGATCACATGACATCGAATTTGATGAGTTTTGAAACGATTTATTGCGAACTAAAACTGAAAAAATCCGTTGTCAGGGTTTCATAACACACACAGCCAAATATCGGCCTCTCTCACTTCCAACGGGAAATATGTAATATCAGCCAGCGAAGATTCATACGTCTACGTATGGAGACACGAAGTTGAATCGCAGCCAAGCAAACCCAAAGGTGTCACCACAACGCAGTCTTACGAATTCTTTCACTGCCAAGGCGTATCCACGGTGATCCCTTGGCCTGGTACTTCACCCAACTCATGGGGTCTTCAAGATTCCTTTCCTAGTAAAAGAGATTGCAGCTTCGAACATTTTGAAGATGTCTTAAGCGCTTCTCAGACGCATACAATGGCAGAAGATCCTAATGAAAGCAGCAAATATCTCTTGGACAGAATCTCAGCTACGTGGCCTGAAGACAAACTACCCTTGGCTGCTGCTAAGAGTCGTAGCAGTCCTGATCGTGTTAGTGTTGATTACTCAAATGGGCTATCTCAAAATGACTCTTCGGCTTGGGGTATGGTTATCGTAACTGCAGGGCTTAGAGGAGATATCAAAACTTTCCAGAATTTTGGCTTGAATGTTCGAATTTAAGCACCTGAGATTCTTAGTGCTATTTCTATAACAGTATTGAGGGATCGATAGGCATATACGGTGCAGATAACTCGGAAAAGGTGGTGATACGAAGTGATTATTTTTTTTCACAGCACTGTGTTTATTTATTTACATTCCTGAAAACCATACTTGGTGAACAGAGATAAAAAGCACAGCACTTGCTCATCTACTAATTTACGGTACAGTAAAAGAAAAGAAAGAGAAAATCTAGAATTGGTAAGCTGGAAACTTAGCCATAGATGGTTCCATCATGTCTAGAAAAAGATAAGCCATTCCACCTACACCTTCGAAAAGCGAATAGGGTCGATCACCGCCGTGCATGACACCGTTCGAAATGAGAATCTGAGCCCTTTCTTGAAGAAAGCTCGCAAATGCCTTAGCTCTGTATAAATACTCTGCCTTGCCAGTCAACTGATACAGCGTTAGGAAAACGTACGCATTCCCACTTATCCCATGACATAATCCAACTCTTTTAAGCAACCCTCGTCTCCACACCACTTCCCCCGCCTCAATCGCCGCCTGCATAAACTCTTCACTTCCAAACACCTACATGGTGGCAAAAAACAGAGAAATGACAGAGGAAAAAAATATCAATTTTATGTCAAGACATTGCAAAGTCCACCATTGAGTGTAACCTTGGCTGCTTTGGCGAGGGCGAGGGCTACGCCGGGCGCGCCGTGGCACCAGTGAACCAACCTATCTGTTTCGCTACCTTCGCTCGAGGGGTAGTTTCCACTTGGGAAACGGTTCTTGATCATGTAACGTAGCGTGTTCTTGACGTGCTCTGTCTCGACGGGATTAAGGTCCATGTCGAGTAGCACGTGGATAATACCGGCCAACCCATGGGCTGCTCCCCAGTACTTCTTCCCGTGCCATTCGTACATCAATGGGTATCTCCCTCTTCCCAGTTTAAGACCAGATTCTATCATTTCATTGGTCACAGCCCTCTGCAGAAATATTGCTCGATCGTAAGTAGAAAAAGCTAACATGGGAAGTGTTAGAAGTTTTTTCGTACCATGGTGGAGGTAGGAATTGTCCCTTCACCGATGTTTTTGTTTAGAAAGGAACACGCCCACAAGAACCCTGCTCTGCCATACAGTAGTTCGTCGGGGAGATCCTTGGGAATCTTGATCTGAGCACAAGTAGAAAAGATCACGAGAGAAATTGAATCGAGAGCAGCAATTAGCTGTTGGAGAAAACGTCGAAAATATGAACACCTCTCTGAATTTTCTCAAGTATTGCTGCAATAGTTGTTCGTCGCCGCAGAGCTTCGCTGCTGCAGCACCTAAGGCGTATACACCAGCTTGCCCACATATGAATGTCACACGCCTGTGTTCGTGTAATATATATCGAAATTTCATCAAAGATCAAATTCAAGGTAGCTGACCCCTTAGATAACACAATTCTTGATGGAAATACAAAAAGGGAAAAGAACAAGGAGAGAGCTTTAAGACACCCTGAACCCTGTGAAGCAGCATCGCAAGAACTGATGATCTCAGAACAAAGTAAAAGATCACTCTTGTCGCCGGTCACTTGATAAGCCTTAAACAACAATAAAGCAGTGCCCAGAAGCCCAGTGTACAGAGTATAATCACCCACGCGCTTTCCTTTACCTATCCAAGTCTCCTTCACAACCTATAACAGACGAGGATTATGCGACGCAAGAAATGTCCTAAACAGTTTAAACCGACGAGGCCCACGAACTATAATGGAGCCTTACCGTGTTTTTAATGTCCAAAGCTTCGTTTTTGAGCAATTCGGACAGAGTTTTGTAAGGAAGGTAGAGAAGCTTAGCCAGTGAATCACAGGCATGAGCACCTGATTCTGTATGTGGAGTTTCGGCCACAAATTCAGGAAACTCATTAGGAAAGTAACGATCAGCCATTGTTTCTATTGCTCGACTTCGACTTTTGATTGCTTTCGTTGAGGTTTGTTTTCTTTAAACACTAGTGTCCTACTCAGAAGCTTCTAGCAGCAGCATAAAGGAAACCCGCCACCTTCGCGAGAATGAAAGGATAACTACGGTAACATACTTCCGGATTTTTAACCAAATGGCCTTTGACGTGGTCAACGTTAAAAAAGTAGCTTCTAAATGAAAAATGATTTTAATGCCCTAACTAATCCGTGTTCGACAAAATGTGTGGTCCATTGCTACATAGCATGGTTCCCCTAAGCAGAGGGCCAGTGCTATGCTGCAGGAAATCGCCCAGCTGTGCAGCAAATGGGCGGAACCCCTGCTAGCATGCGCGGGACCCCTGCTATATAGCACGGCTCCCCTGCCCAGCATGGGCGGGTCTCCTGCCGCAGCAGGCACAGGAGGCCCGCCCATGCTGCAGGGGTCCGTGCTATGCTGCAGGAGACCCGCCCGTGCTGTGCACAATGGGCGGGACCCCTGCTAGCAAGCGCGGGACCCCTGCTATATAGCACGGGTCCCCTGCCGAGGTCCCATTCGTCTGGATAGCCTTAAATAAATAAAAAAATATATGTTGGGGATTTGAACCCACGACCTACTACTTGAACGTCTGACTACACAACCACTGGACTAATGCGCACCCGCCCAACCTAACACGGTCCCGATTTAACATATTGGTTTTTACTGTGGAAAAAAAAGACACCCTTTAAAAAGACGAAAATACCCTTAAATTGAATGCTACTTTTTGCAAGGTAAAATCGAGGAGACTATTTTTTTAAGTTGACTCCAGTCAAAGGTTAGTTTTAAAAGACCCAATATCCCTCTACTGCTGTTCGGTGTAATTAATAATTTTGAAAAATATCCAATTGAATAAAAATTTACAAATCAGTACTTATGTCAGAAATTTTTACAAATAAGTACTCGTTTGACCGTTTGTACCAATTTTCTCAGTCTTGACGTACCTTTTTATGTGTGATTTGCGTACCACGTCACATGTTTATACGGTATCTTTACGGTTTCTATATGGTGCCTTAATGTTTATGTGACATATCATTTTCTCAACGTATTACTTACCACAATATGTTGTTATATGGTATTTAAATGTGTTATATGGCGTACCTGCGGCGGATCATGTACCTATGTGCAAAACATTTATTCTAATAGGTACCTACATATAAAAAATTACTGATAGGGTACTGAATTAAAAGTTCTTATGCAAATGAGTATTTATGTGTAAAGTCCCCTTAATAATTATATCGCGTTGCACCTTCGTCCTTCAACTATATAAGAATTATCCATCATTGCATTTCTCTAAATCATCATTTTACACGAAATGTAAAGGCAACACAAATACTTCCTCTGTTTCTTAATACATGTCGTTTAAGGATATTATACGCATATTAAGAAATAAAGTAAAATCTCCATTATACCTGTTGTGTTTTGAGGTCTATTGAATGGAGGAAATATGGGAGAAAGAGATTTGGAGAGAAAGCTTTGAAGGAGATAATGATGCCCAAAAATGGAGGGCACGCTCACTGCTACTCCTTCTTCCTTAATTAATTAATTTTGTATTACAATACAAAATAAACCCTAAGCTAAACATGCCCATAAGCCCACACAATTTGGGTCAAACCCAATAATCTCCACCTTGAGACAAATTGTGTCCAAAACGACAAAACCGAAAGACAAAACATAACAAGCTAGCATACGTCGAATATACTAGCACCAAAAAGAAACATAAAGTGGTACGAAGCTAGAAGCGAACCGAGACCGAGCTTGTGCAAAACTTGAACTTTGCAATCGGTAGAGGTTTCGTGAGCATGTCGGCCGGGTTCGACTCGGTACCAATCTTCTTCACAAGAACCGCCCCATCCGACACTACATCTCGAACGAAATGATATCGAATATCGATATGCTTCGTCCTCTCATGGTGCATCCGGTCCTTTGTCAGATGGACCGCACTTTGATTATCACAAAACACCACAAGAGAGTCAACAAGAGACGAAATCTCACCCACAAATGCTTTAAGCCAAATAGCCTCCTTGATAGCCTCGGTTATCGCCATATACTCGGCTTCGGTCGTTGAGAGTGCAACGGTTGCTTGAAGTTGAGACTTCCAACTAATTGCACAATCTCCAAAAGTAAAGATATATCCGGTCAAAGATCTCCTCTTATCAAGATCGCCTCCATAATCCGAATCAACATAGCCCGTTAGTGACTCATTTCCATTTCCAAACTCTAAACGAGCATCAATAGTAGCTTTCAAATAGCGAAAAATCCATTTCACCGCTTCCCAATGCCCTTTATCGGGGCAAGAAAGATATCTACTTACCACACTAACGGCTTGTGCAATGTCGGGTCGAGTGCACACCATCAAGTACATGAGACTCCCCACCGCACTTGAATATGGAACCGTTTCCATATATTTCCTTTCATCATCGGATTTAGGACTTAAAGCGGCCGAAAGCTTGAAATGTGCCGCCGCAAGAGGAGTTGAAACAACTTTAGCTTTCTCCATGCCAAAGCGACGAAGTACCTTCTCGATAAAACTCTTTTGTGAGAGATAAAGTTTCCGGTTGGAGCGATCCCTTGTAATCTCCATTCCAAGGATTCTTCTAGCCGGCCCCAAGTCTTTCATCTCAAATGCCGAGCTAAGTTGCTCTTTCAACCTCTTAATATCCCCCATATTAGTGGCCGCAATCAACATATCATCCACATAAAAAGCAACAAGTAGATGACATCACCGTTTCCCAATTTCTTAAAATAAACACAACTATCATAATTAGAACGAGAGAAATCGATACTAACCATGAAAGAATCGAACTTCTTATACCATTGCCGAGGTGATTGCTTAAGACCATAAAGAGACTTCTTTAATAGACACACATGATCCTCCTTTCCCATAACCTCAAACCCTTCCGGTTGCCTTATGTAAATTTGCTCTTCTAAGTCACCATGCAAGAAGGTGGTTTTCACATCCAATTGTTCCAATACCAAGTCCCTCATTGCAACCAAAGTGAGCAAAACGCGAATAGAGTAATGCTTTACCACGGGAGAAAACACGTCACTGAAGTCTATACTTTGTACTTGGCTATAACCCTTAGCCACAAGCCTTGCCTTAAAGCGATAGTCTTCGGAATTTGAGCCATTCAACTTCCTCTTGAACACCCACTTGCAACCCACAACCTTCTTGTCTTTTGGTGGTTTCACAAGTGTGTCCAAGTTTGATTTCTCTCCAAAGCTTGAACTTCATCATTCATGGCGGCAACCCATTCACCCGCATCATTGGAAGAAATCGCCTCTTTGTATGAAGATGGCTCACAAAACTCCACCTCTTCCGCAATAGCCAAACAATGAGCAAAGTCCGAAAAACCATACCTTTCCGGCGCACGAGTTTTTCTTCTAGACCGGTCCCTAGCCAAAGAATATGGTTGTCCTTCTGTTTGGTCTTCTTCGCCATCATCATCATTATCATCTTCATCAACAATGGCATCTTCATGAGGGATGATTTCCTCATCTTCACCACGTGGGGCCGTCACCTCAAACTCCACCTTTTTCTCAACATTCTCATTCTCCTTGACAACCGGCACGGAAACAACATCCTTCACCTTTAACATGGCCGATTTGTCGAAAGTAACGTCTCTTGAGATGAGAAATTTAGACGTTGTAGGACACCATAATTTATACCCCTTCACATTCATGGGATACCCAACAAAGACACACTTCTTTGCTCTCGGCTCCAATTTTCCCTCATTCACATGAGCATAGGCGGGACTACCAAACACCCTCAAGTTAGAATAATCGGCCGGCTTACCCGATCAAACCTCTTTGGGAGTCTTGCACTCAATGGAAGTGGTAGGAGAACGATTCATCAAATAGCAAGCGGTGCTCACGGCCTCCGCCCAAAACTCCTTACCCAAACCCGCATTGGAAAGCATACACCGAGCCCTTTCAAGCAATGTCCTATTCGCCCTTTCCGCAACCCCGTTTGTTGTGGGGTATACACAACCGTCTTGTGACGAACAATGCCTTCATCTCTACAAAATGCATCAAACTCACGGTTGCAAAATTCCAAACCGTTATCGGTTCTCAAGCGTTTCACCTTCTTCCCCGTTTGCTTCTCCAAAAGCATCTTCCATTGTTTGAAGGTTTTGAACACTTGATTTTTCTCTTTCAAGAAGTAAACCCAAATCTTTCGTGAAAAATCATCAATAACGGTAAGTATGTAGGGGGAACTATTACCCTTTGATGGCTCACGAGATGGTCCCCAAAGATCCGAGTGGATGTAGTCCAACGTTCCCTTGGTCCGATGAATGGCCGTAGAGAAGCTCAACCTCTTATGCTTACCAAACACACAATGTTCACAAAATTCCAAACTACTTGTGCATTGGCCACCCAATAAGCCTCTCTTGCTCAATATGGTCATTCCTCGCTCACTCAGATGCCCCAACCTCATATGCCACAATTTAGTAACATCATCATCCGAGGTAGGGCCCGCAATAGCGGCCGAGCCCGTGACCGTGGAACCTTGCAAGAAGTAAAGAGTACCAACCCTCTTTGCCTTCATCATAGTGAGAGCCCCATTCGACACTCTAAGGACTCCTTGTTCACTTTGGAACTTACATCCTTTTTCTTCAAGAGAACCCAAGGAAATCAAGTTCTTTGTCAAGTCGGGTATTGTCTCACACCCGTCAATCTTCGGATCTTGCCATCATGGCACTTTATCTTGACCGTGCCGATTCCAACAACTTTGCACAAATGACTATTACCCATGAGTACCTTGCCGCTTGATGACTCATAACTCTCAAACAAATCTCTATTTGGAGTCATGTGTTGAGAAGCGCCCGTGTCCATAATCCAAGAACTCTCATCATTGACACTACCATCAACCACACAAAGAGTGTCAACCATGTCGCCATCTACTACATTAGCCTCATCCGCACAAGCACCTTTTTCTTTCTTTTGTTGCCTTTTGTACTTGTAACAATTAGGCTTAATGTGGCCCCTTTTGTTGCAATGGTAACAAATGAGATCCTTGTGTCTAGACTTGGAACGAGACTTGGAATCATTCGAGGTTCTCTCTTTAGGTCTACCCCGATCAACAACCAAGCCGACGCCTTCGATTCCCTTCTCAAGATTGGTCATCTCATTATCAAGATGCAACTTGGCTTGCAAGTTGCTCTTCACATCCTCAAGGGTAATCTTATCTCTACTATACACCATCATATCTCGAAAGGCTTTAAATGATCCGGGTAATGAACACAATAACAAGAGGGCTTGATCTTCATCCTCTACCTTCACCCCCAATTTATCCAAATCATTCAAGATCGAGGTAAATTCCGCAATATGAACCGAAGGTGATGTACCTTCGTCCATGCGAAGAGTGTAGAGACGCAACTTCAACCGCAACCGATTAGTTAGAGACTTCTTCATGTAAATATTCTCCAACTTCTCCCACAAACTTTTTGCGGTTTTCTCCGACAACACCTCTGTAGTGTAGCATTACTCAAACACAATTGTATAGTAGATAGTGCTTTGTCATCCATTTCATTCCACCTTTTATCCGTAAGGCCATCCCCCGCCTTCTCTCTACCAAGAATGGCGCCCTTGAGCCCGAGACTCGACAATATGGCGGCCATTCGCACTTGCCAAAGTGCCAAACTCGTCTTCCCATCATACTTCTCGATATCAAATCCAGACGACATCTCCATCTCAAACAAAAGCCCCAAAAATATCAAAACCCACAAAAAAATCACACTACACCAACTTCCACGCAACTTACAATGAGTGAAAAATCCGACAATGGTAGGTGACGAAATCGGAAGCTCTGATACCAGTTTGTGTGTTTTGAGGTCTATTGAATGGAGGAAATATGGGAGAAAGAGATTTGGAGAGAAAGCTTTGAAGGAGATAATGATGACAAAAAATGGAGGGCACGCTCACTGCTACTCCTTCTTCCTTAATTAATTAATTTTGTATTACAATACAAAATAAACCCTAAGCTAAACAAGCCCATAAGCCCAACACAATTTGGGTCAAACCCAACAATACTTTTAATTAATTATGTTATCTAATTTAGTTTAATAATTTCTATTAAAGATAAGGGGTAACACTGTAAATAACCATCTTGAAAAACTATAAAACGACATGTATTTATAAACAAAGATAAATTCTAAAACGACATGAATTATGGAACGGTGGTAGTATTTTATATTGATTTTATTGAAGGATTAAATGTCATTTTACATCGAATTTGATGAGTTTTTATCCTTGTGTACAAGGATGAAGACAATATCAATCTTCTAGGAGTTAGATGTAATTAAATAATAGTTCAAGGTTTACTCGGATTATATTTCTTTGACACTATCGGGCCGAGTTAAGCCCAGTTGAGGGTCAGACTAATTATTACAATCTTAAAACCTAATTTCAAAGCCTGAATCTGCCCTTCTCTCTGAAACCCCAAGGTCTGCAGCGACCGAGTCGGAAAATGGGGAAGAAGAAAGAGAGGTCCGTAAATGTGTCGGGGAAGCCTAAGCATTCCCTCGATGTCAACCGAAGCAACGGAGGCAAGTCCAAGGCCGACAACGGCCGTAGCGCTGCCACAGTGCGGCGGCTCAAGATGTACAACACGCGCCCCACCGGAAACTCGGGCGGGAAAATTCTCAGCCACGACTTGCAGTCTAAGGAATTACCCTCCACGCGCATCATGCCCGATCGAAGATGGTTCGGTGAGTGAGCGTTCTGATTGGATGGATAAGCAACCGATCTAGTATTTCAAGATGTTTTCCGGCAATAGAGGATTTATATTGAAGGTAGTTTTGTGTGCCAAGTTACGAAATTTTTATGGTCTAGTTTTCTTTCTTGTGTAGGCAATACCCGTGTTGTAAATCAGAAGGAGCTTGAATTTTTCCGAGAGGAACTGCAAACTCGTCTTTCAAGCAACTACAATGTCATTTTGAAAGAAAGAAAGATACCTTTGTCCCTCTTGAATGACAGTCAGAAGGTTTGGAGCTTTATTATAAGTTGTTTAATGTGTTCGAATATTCTTTTTGCTACCATCCCTCCCATCATATTGTTTGCTGATTGGTTCTTGTAACTTAACTACGCTTGAAGCATGCTCGAGTTCATCTGCTTGACACACAGCCTTTTTCTGATACTTTCGGGCCGAAGACAAAGAGGAAGCGACCTCAACTGATAGCATCCAATTATGAATCATTAATGATGAGAGCAGATGGTTCTCAAGGTAAGCGCTGTTCTTGTTGTTTTAGTTCGGAAGTGTCCTGGTTGTATCTCGTGACATGGTTATAAGTACATGTTACGTTAATTTCTGTTTTGAAGATGCTTTTGACGAGAAACATGGTGCTGGTACATCTGCGGAAGGAGGGGAAGATGGATTCAGAGATCTTGTTCGGCATAATATGTTTGAGAAAGGCCAAAGTAAGCGCATATGGGGAGAACTCTACAAAGTCATTGATTCTTCTGACGTTGTTATCCAGGTTGGTGTAATTTATGAATAATCCTTTTGTCGGGTCTTAGCATATCGAATTGCATCAAAACCTCTAAGCGATTTCCTTCCAAACTATAGGGCTTATGGGATCTAGCACTTTTTCTGGAATTTACTTTTTTTTTTTTTTATTTCCTCCGTATGTTTTCTATGGAATTTAGCTGACACTCATTACCTCCAGGTTTTAGATGCGAGAGATCCTATGGGCACGAGATGCTACCATTTGGAGAAGCATCTAAAGGAGCATTGTAAGTACAAGCACATGATTCTGCTGCTAAACAAGGTAGGCGTCTATGTTAGAACTAAAAGTGATAGTTGATGGCACAAAATCTTGTGGAATATTGTTTGTTCCATTTTTAATCGGTTACCTGTTTATCTTTCCTTTGTAGTGTGACTTAGTTCCTGCTTGGGCGACGAAAGGATGGTTAAGAGTTCTCTCCAGAGAATACCCTACTCTTGCTTTTCATGCAAGTATAAACAAGTCATTCGGCAAGGTATACATCGAACAGCGAATCTCTTGATTTAAAAGTTCAATCAATATCGGACTTATGCATGAACAATTTGTGTTACTTTAGGGCTCTCTACTCTCTGTCTTGAGGCAATTCTCTCGCCTGAAGAGTGACAAACAAGCGATATCCGTGGGGTTTGTTGGATATCCAAATGTTGGGAAATCTTCAGTCATTAACACTCTTCGTACAAAGAATGTAATTCGTTTTCTTTTCCTATAATTCCTATTGTGCAGCTCCTTGCATTCTTATCTGATGAGTATGATTATTTGGGGTTGAGGATAGTCGTTTATGCATGTATTTCTTTACTTGGTTGAGTAGGTGTGCAAGGTAGCACCCATCCCTGGGGAAACCAAAGTGTGGCAGTACATAACACTTACAAAGAAGATCTTTTTGATCGATTGCCCTGGAGTTGTCTATCAGAATAATGACACTGAAACAGATATTGTCTTGAAGGGCGTGGTGAGTGGTAGTAGATTTAAGTAAATTGCTTCGATGCCTGTTATTGTTAACTCTTCGTCTAGAATTATTTGAAAGTCTATTCTCTTTTCTGGCACTGATAACTACAAACTCTAAAGTTGTATCAGAACTTCTGATGCTTATCATTTAATTATTGATCGTTAGTGTCAAAATATCGATAGAAATTATATTCCTTCTGTTTGGTCCAGGTACGTGTGACAAATTTGCAGGATGCTTCAGAGCATATCGGCGAGGTTCTAAAGCGTGTGAAAAAGGAGCACTTAAAGAGAGCTTATAAAATAGACGACTGGTAAGCGTTGAGCTTATTCCCGTTGGATTAATTCTTTAAAGCTACAGTTGTAAGACATTCTAACAGTGGCCAAGCTTGCCTTTCGATCCAAACTGTATATAGTTCCGCATTATTTAAGGCCGCCCATAAAATCAATATCATACACTTGGCCTTTTTCAGGGAGGATGACAATGACTTCCTTCTGCAGTTATGCAAGTCAACTGGGAAGCTTTTGAAGGTGAGTCAAGTATTTAGAACCGTACAAATGTACATCACAAATTTTTTTCGAAGAGTAAGACAAAGCTGATTGAGATGCCTCTGATTAAATTATTGGATGACGACGATGAATCTATCTATTAGGGAGGTGAACCTGACTATATGACTGCTGCAAAGATGATTCTTCATGACTGGCAAAGGGGTAAAATACCATTCTTCGTACCTCCTCCTAAAGAAGACAACGAATCAGCCGAGAAGCCTAATGAAAGTGAAGAGGAGAAAGACAACGGGGATAAGGATGCAGCTGCTAAAAAGGCTATTGCCAATGTTATTTCATCTCAGCAGAAGGAAGACGTTCCTGTCCAAGAAGATCTTTTCAGCAAAGACGAATTGACAGGGGAGGCTTAACATAGCAGGTGCTTCATGCTTCTTTATGTATTTCTTCCATGTATCAGCTTTGATATTTATTTATTGCCATCGTCCCTTGTCTTGTATCGCTAATATTTCAATACCGTAATCTTTGTTATAACCTTGAGCTGAGCTTACGTTAGACTTATGCCATTTTGAGCTGCAAGTTGACCGCTCTAGTGGTTTGAGAGTTGAGAGCACTTATCCTTGAAAAGATGTGAGATCAATAAATGCTATTAGACTCGTTGGTGGTTCATCTTTTGTTACTCGAATTATTATTACTCTTGTTTTAGTAATAAGATTTGAAACATGCATGTAATAATTCCTGCGTAGTTGGCAAATCAATGATCATCACACGAATTTTGCCATTGTTCTCGACATACGTAAGGTTTTTTTAAAGAATGCCGTGTTCCTTTTCATATAAAGGGAAAACTAAGGCCACAGCTACACGCACGTATAATTAATGCTTCCAAATAATTTCAAGCTATTCGAGTGGGGTGTTCATTAGGTAAGAACCGAACTGAAGTTTCGGTAATCGAAAATTTCGGTTATCAAAAACTTAAATCGAAAACCCAATCGAAGTTAATCGGTTCGGTAAAACCGAAATTATTTTGGTTAATTTCGGTTATTTACCGAAATACCGAACTAAATAAAAAAGCGAAAAAATTATTTTATTAATTGTATCTATATAAATTATTAAAAAAAGAAATATTGTATATATATATATAATATATATATATATATATAATTGTATAGTAAATAATAAGATTTATGTAATTGTATAATATATTAAATAATACTACCTCGGTCCCACTTATTTCTTTCCATCTTTCTATTTCGGGCGTCCCACATAATTCCTCCCATTTCCATTTTTGGTAAAAAATTATCCCACTAATTAAACTAATTACATCATTAATATTAAAAGAAGTCTTCTCGATTTGCGTGTCTACTAATAACTTTTCTCTCTCCATACCTCAAAAGGTGTACTATAATATTAAAATAATGTGATTTCTTAATCTCCGTGCCCACTAATCTTCGGGAACATTTAAATGGGACGGAGGAAGTAAGATTTATAAATAACTTATAATGATTTTTATATTTTTATTAGCTATAAGTGGTACTTAATAACATAAATAATTTATTAAAATAGTTTATTAAATTAGATATATTTTCCAATTTGAATTCTTAAATTTTTTATTTTTTCCTATTTTTATATTATTTTTTCCTATTTTTTATGTTTTTTCTTACATTTTCCTATTTTTTTATTATTTTTTCTTATTTATTTTTATGTATAATTGTATATATATATATATATATGTTATGTATTTTGGTATATCAATTTTTTTGGGTTAACCGAATTACCGAACCAAAATAACCGAATAATTTCGGTTGACATTTTTAATACCGAATACCGAACCGAACCAAAAATCGGTATTCGGTTTGTATCTGACGTGGAGTGGGTTGGTGAACCAACCCATCTCAACTACTCTTAATAACACTATTATTATATTAATATTATAATAAGTAATGACCTAAGAAGTGAGAGAGGGAGAAATAAAGAAAAAATAAAAATAGAGAGTTTGTTCGGTATCTGCTCCGACTATAAAGAGAGATAGTGTGTGTTTTCTCCTTTATAGATTGAGAGGTTGTAACCCCTATTTTTACCCCAGTAATAAATTTCTACCTCGCCCGTGGTTTTTTACCCCAAGTTAAAAAGGGGTTTTCCACGTAAATTCCCGTGTTCCATTTATCCTCATAGTCATTTCCAATTTCGTTAAGCTGTCCATTTCGCAACAAGTGATATCAGAGCCAGCCCTGATTGATATTCCAATTATGCTCTGTGGTTGCAGCTTTGTCTGATCTTCCACATCAGAAAGGATATCGAAAAGGTTTATCGTTACGGAAGAGTTTTTGGGCAAGTCGTGGTAATAGACTGTGTAAGTAAGTTCTGTCTAGGTGGTTGGTGCCAAGCGGGACACATAGTGACCCCACCAGATCTCATCTGGGAATTTACTTAGAAGGGTAATTTTGTCTAGAAAGCTGGTCGCTACCCTTTCTGCAAATTATCTGATCAGTACTATTTGGCTGGACTGTTGAATTTCTCCGACGATAGCGACGTGGGAAAAATGGCAGCTAAAAGTGAAATTGAGAAATTCAACGGGAGAAACTACTCACTGTGGAAAATGAGGATTAAGACAATTTTACTTAAAGAAAATTGTCTGGAGGCGATCACTGGCAGACCAACAACTATTACAAGTGATGCCAAATGGAGGAAGATAGATGGGAGGGCCATCGCCAATATTCATCTGACATTAGCAGATGATATATTATCAAGCGTCGAAGAGAAAACTAGTGCCAAAGCTGGGATCATCTAGAGAAGCTATATCAAGTCAAGTCACTCAACAGCCAAATTTTCCTAAAAAGAAAATTATACCATCTACGAATGGGAGGATCTTCTTCAGTGACCGAGCACATCAACAAGTTGAATACTCTATTCTCTCAACTTAAAGACTTGGACTACAAAATAGAGCCAAGTGAACGTGCTGAGCTTCTACTGCAAAGCCTGCCAGACTCCTACGATCAACTTGTCATCAACCTAAGCAACAACCAAGCTGCGGGAAAACTTATCTTCGACAATATTGCAGCTGCGGTTCTTGAAGAAGAAAGTCGGCGCAATAACAAAGAAGACAAGTTGATAATGTCCCAACAGGCAGAGGCGTTGACAGTGACGAGGGCAAGATCAGGAGCTCGTGGTCCAAATGTAAGCCGAAAACGGACAAGACCCGGAGAGTCTGGTCCAAGTGGGAGTCAAAAACGGCAAAGCATTGTTACCAAAAATAAGAAGGCTATAAAATGTTACCACTGTGGCAAGAAAGGTCATTTGAAGAAAGATTGTTGGGCTCTAAATAAAAATCCCATTGCCCAAAGAAATGCCGCCAACACTACTGATGATGGAATTGCCTTGGTGTGTGAAGCCGCAACCACTATCGCTGAAAATGAAAGATTCAACGACGTGTGGCTCATGGACTCAGCAGCTACTTTCCACATGACCTCTCGAAGGGAATGGTTTCATCAATACGAGTAGGGTTGCAAATGAATAGAATCTTTTTGTTCGATTCGAAATTCGATTCGAAATTTAAGATTCGGATTCGAAATATTAGAATATCAAATCCGAATAAGAATATTTTTTTCGATTCGAATAATTTTAGAATACGAATACAATATGAAAATATTCGATTCGAATCTTTTTAGAATATTCGATTCGAATAATATAATATATATTATATTAAATAATATATATTTATAAATACTTGTAGTTAAACTAACATGTTAATATGAAGCAAGCTAAAGAAAACAATTATTATTGGAATTTATCGATGAAAGATTTTTTTGTGCTTCCGTACGATGTGTTGGATAAACTAATGATACATTTTTCTTTTCATGTCGTAACCGCGTATTTCATCCACTACGTTTTTTTGCTTTGTATTTTTGTAAAAATAGGTTTCCTGAAAAAAAAATTATTTGTATCAGAATATTCGAATATTCGCAATTATATTCGAATATATTATCAAATAGAATATGAAACAATTTTAGTATTCGAATAATAAAAGAATACGAATATGAATATTCGAAAAATAAAAGAATACAATAGAATATGGTGGTATTCGACTCGATTCGATTCGTTTGCAACCCTAAATACGAGCCAACCTTTGGAGGGTATGTCTACAGCTGCAACGACCAAGCGTTGAAGATTGTCGGGGTGGGTACGATTCAAATAAAGATGTACGATGGCACTGTGATTACCATTCATGCTGTGCAACATGTGGAGGGCTTGAAGAAAAATCTGTTATCTGTGGGGCAACTTGATGATCTTGGATTCAAAATTGAACTGGAGAACAAGATCATGAAGGTTTTCAAAGGAGCGCTGGTGGTGATGAAGGGAGAAAAGATAGCTGCAAATCTATGCATGCTAAAGGGATAGACTATGCAAGAAGGGCAGGCATCCGTTGCCACGACAAGATTCTTGCGCAAAAGAGTCTACTTCCTGGACTCACGACGGTGTCGCTACCATTCTGCGAGCATTGTATTGTGAGCAAGCAGCATCGCCTGAAGTTTACCCCATCGAATTCCAGAAGCAATGATATTCTAGAATTGATCCATTCTGATGTATGGCAAGCACCGGTTGCGTCCCTGGGAGGAGCCAGCTACTTCGTACATTCATAGACGACTACTCCAGGAGATGCTGGGTGTACCCAATCAAGAAGAAGGACAACATGTTCCCTACCTTCAAAACTTATAAGGCGCGAGTTGAACTTGAAACCGGCAGAGAAATCAAGTGTCTCCGGTCCGATAATGGAGGGGAATATATTGGCAAAGAATTCACTGAAACTGCAAAGGTGCGGGCATCAGAAGACAGTTCACCACGGCGTACACTCCACAACAGAATGGAGTGGCAGAGCGGTTGAATAGGACCCTGTTGGAAAGAACAAGGGCTATGTTGAGAACTGCGTGCCTGGAAAAGAAGTTCTGGGCGGAAGCGGTCTGTACTGCCTGTTATGTGGTGAACCGGGCTCCATCTACTGCTATAGAGATGCGAACACCGATGGAAATGTGGACAGGTGCACCTGCAGACTATTCAAACCTCCATATATTTGGAAGTTCAACGTACACGATGTACCACAACCAAGAAACGACAAAGTTGGATCCAAAGTCCAGAAATGTCTATTCTTGGGGTACGCTGATGGAGTAAAGGGGTATCGCTTGTGGGATCTCACTGACCACAAAGTGATTATCAGTAGAGATGTTATCTTCCTGGAAGATAGTGATGAGGAGCAAGTCGAAAATGATAGCAGTTCAAAGGGCGTGACAAAGACTACACCGATCAAACGAAAATTGGGGCAATATAATTCTTCTGAAGCTGAACCGGCGCACGAAGAGCTCGACCCAGTCGAATCTGAAGTACCGGATCTCTGGCGGTTATCACGCGAGCGTAGGCCGCCAAGTTGGCACTCAAATTATGAGATAGAGAGCAATCTTGCATACTGTTTTCTAACGGAGGATGGAGAGCCAACCACTTTCCAAGAAGCACTGAATAATTCAGATGGGAGTCTGTGGATTTCAACGATGCAAGAGGAAATGGAAGCTCTCTATAAAAATAAGACATGGGAGTTGGTGCCATTGCCGCAAGGAAGGAAACCCATTGGCAACAAATGGGTGTACAAAATCAAGCGGAATGGTGATGACCAGGTAGAGCGATACCGTGCTAGACTGGTTGTAAAAGGATATGCTCAGAAAGAAGGGATTGACTTCAACGAAATTTTCTCACCGGTGGTTCGACTTACAACAGTCAGGGTGGTCTTTATGTGCTACATTCGACTTGCATCTTGAGCAGCTAGACGTTAAAACGGCCTTTCTCCATGGTGACCTGGATGAAGAAATATATATGCTTCAACCAGAAGGTTTCGAGGAACAAGGAAAAGAAGATTTGGTTTACAAATTGATCAAATCTCTCTACGGGCTCAAACAAGCACCTCGATGCTGGTATAAAAAATTTGACTCCTTCATAATGAGTCTTGGCTACAACAGGCTATATTCAGATCCTTGTGCGTATTTCAAGAGATTTGGTTATGACGATTTCATCATGTTGCTGTTGTACGTCGACGATATGCTGGTAGCAGGACCCAACAAAGGTCGTATCGCCGACTTAAAGACTCAACTTGCCAGTGAATTCAAAATGAAGGACTTGGGACCGGCAAACAAAATCCTTGGCGTGCAAATATCTCGAGACAGAAGCAAGCGGAAGATTTGGTTTTCCCAAAAGAATTATTTGAAGAAAATTCAGCGAAAGTTCAACATGCAAGATAGTAAGCCAATATCTACCCCTCTTGCTACTAATTTCAAGCTATCCCCCGAGATGTGTCCTACCGACGAAGATGAGAGGATAGAGATGTCTCGACTACCATATGCATCGGCGGTAGGAAGTCTAATGTTCGCAATGATCTGTACCAGACCAGACATTGCCCATGCAGTGGGAGTTGTTAGCCGATACATGTCCAACCCTGGTCGGGAGCACTGGAGTGCTGTTAAGCTGGGTTTCAAAACTACAGTCTATTGTTGTAACATCAACAACGGAAGCAGAATATGTGGCAGCTACTCAAGCCAGTAAAGAGGCAATATGGTTGAAGATGTTGCTGGGAGAACTCGGCCACAAACAGGAGAAAATTGTTCTCAATTGTGATAGCCAGAGTGCGTTGCATCTTGCAAGGTATCCAGCTATCATTCAAGAACCAAACACATCCGGGTTCAATACCACTTTGTTCGTGAACAAGTGGAAGAGGGGACTGTGGACATGCGAAAAGTTCACACTGTGGATAATCTGGCAGACTACATGACCAAAGCAATTCCTGTGGACAAGTTTATGTGGTGTCGTTCCTCCTGTGGATTGACCGAGCATAACTAACATGCAAAGGCAAGCTAGAAGAATGGTGTGAAGATCTGATTGGGAATCAATCAAATCTTCAAGTGGGAGATTGATAGGAAAATACGTTGAGTGGGTTGGTGAACCAACCCATCTCAACTACTCTTAATAACACTATTATTATATTAATATTAAATAAGTAATGACCTAAGCAATGACATGTTTAGTATTGTCATGTAGCTTAGGTTTTAGCCTATAAATAGGCTTGAACGTTCATTATAAAAAACACACCAAAAACCAATAGAAGTGAGATAGCGAGAAATAAAGAAAAAATAAAAATAGAGGATTTGTTCAGTATCTGCTCCGACTATAAAGAGAGATAGTGTGTGTTTTCTCCTTTATAGATTGAGAGGTTGTAGCCCCTATTTTTACCCCAGTAATAAATTTCTACCTCGCCCGTGGTTTTTTACCCCAAGTTGAAAAGGGATTTTCCACGTAAATTCCCGTGTTCCATTTATCCTCATAGTCATTTCCAATTTCGTTAAGCTGTCCATTTCGCAACAGTATCGAGCTTTCGATATCGGTTTGGTTCGGTCGGTTTACCGACTTTTGAACACCCCTATATTCGAGTTCCAAGAGAATTATTGAGGGTAGACATCCATCATGAAAATGATACAAAGAAAATAATTCCTTTATCTTCTTAATTTCGAAATAGATCATATCATTTAGAATAATCAACTCGTTCGTGTACCAAAATCTTGACCGAGTAAACAGGCACCAAACGGCAGCCAAATTAGTATTTATATTTGTCGTTTTTTGTCGTCACATTTTATTATTTTTTATTCTTGTCCCACTTTTAAGGAAAAAATATCGAATATAATGATATTTTTTGTTACCATGGTATTGATAAGTTATAATATTATTAGGAGTTTCTAATTAGTATAGCTTACGTGTACCTTAACGTTAGTGGGTCTACTAGTTTGCAACTGTGTTGTTTACGCGTAGTTAGTTTTAGCAGGTGGTTTTTATCTCCTCTGTAATAGCTATATAGCAGAACTTGGTTGTTTAATGATATAAGTCATTTTCCTTCAGATTAAAGTTACCTTCTTATACTCTACAATTTGGTATCAGAGCAAGGTTATATCAAAAGAAAAACAGCAGTTTTTTTCTTTAACGAGAGAATGAGTGAGGATAAGAACTTTATGCAACCTGGTGTGCCGCGGTTCGATGGTCACTATGACCACTGGAGTATGCTGATGGAGAACCTGTTGAGGTCGAAAGGGTATTGGAGTATGATTGAAACTGGTTATAAAGAAGCAGCGGCAGGAGTGGTATTGTCTGAAGCACAGCAAAAGGAACAAGATGACTTGTTGTTGAAGGATCTGAAAACCAAGAACTATCTTTTCCAAGCCATTGACAGAACAGTTCTTGAGCAGATACTGGAGAAAGGTACTGCAAAGCAGATATGTGATCCAATGAAAACAAAGTTCCAAGGAAACGCTCGGGTGAAACGCTCAACTCTTCAAGCATTGAGGAGAGAGTTTGAAATTCTGGAGATGAAAACAAGTGAAACTATCACAGAGTATTTTGCTCGTGTCATGAGTACGGCTAACAAAATGAGGAGCAACGGCGAGCAGATGAAGGATGTCATCATTGTAGAAAAAATTCTTCGAACTTTAACGGAAAAGTTCAACTATGTTGTTGTCTCCATCGAAGAATCAAAGGACATTGATAAACTTACTATCGATGAATTGCAAAGTTCACTTATTGTGCATGAACAGAAGTTTCAACGAAGAAACGTCGAAGAACAGGTTTTGAAGATGACGATTGATAATGATAGAAATGGAGGCAGGGGTCGAGGTAGAAGTGGCTACAGAGGTAGGGGTCGAGGCAGAGGTCGACAATCGTTCAACAAAGCTATAGTTGAATGCTACAAGTGCCACAACCTTGGCCATTTTCAGTATGAATGCCCAGATTGGGAAAAGAAAGTCAATTATGCAGAATTCAACGATCACAAAGAGATGTTGTTAATGGCGAATGTTAATATGGACCATGCATTACGTGAAGATATTTGGTTTCTTGATTCAGGATGTTCAAATCATATGAGCGGGACAAGGACTGCATTCTGCGAGTTAAACGAGACATTTCGAGAAAAGGTAAAATTGGGAAATGGCACCAGCATGCACGTACTTGGGAAAGGAAGGGTAAGATTAAACATCAATGGCTGCAACCATGTGATCACTGATGTCTTCTATGTTCCAGAGCTGAAAATTAATCTTTTGAGCATTGGTCAGCTTCAAGAGCGTGGTCTTACAGTTCTATTTCAATTGGGCAAGTGCAGAATATATCATCCAGAAAGAGGACTCATTATTCAATCTGAGATGGCTGTAAATCGGATGTTCAGCTTAATGGCTCAGTATGTGGTCGAAAAGGAGGAAAGTACATTTTTTCACATTACTAACTCAAACTTAGCCTACCTCTGGCACTGTAGATATGGGCACTTGAGTCATAAAGGATTGAAGACATTACAAGTGAAGAAAATGGTTAATGGACTTCCATTACCCATGGCAGAAATAACGTGCACCGATTGTATGGTGGGGAAGCAACATAGAGATCCTATTTCCAAGAAGAGCACATGGAGAGCTACAGAAAAATTGCAACTGATACATGCAGACATTTGCGGGCCAATATCTCCAATATCAAACAGCAAGAAAAGAGGAGGTGAATTTAATTCTAAGGAATTCAATGAGTTTTGTCAAGAACATGGTATCAGGAGGCAGTTGACATCACCGTATACTCCTCAACAAAATGGTGTGGCGGAACGGAAAAATCGAACGGTGATGAATTTAGTGAGAAGCATGCTGTCCGAGAAGAATATGCCCAAATATTTTTGGGCCGAGGCTGTTAATTGGGCAATCTATGTTCTAAACCGAAGTCCAACGTTGGCAGTAAAAGATATGACTCCACAAGAAGCTTGGAGTGGGATGAAACCAACCGTGGATCATTTTCGGATTTTTGGGTGCATTTCTCATGTGCATATTCCTGATGAAAGAAGGTCAAAATTGGCTAGCAAGAGTCTTCCTTGTATTCTGTTGGGTGTTAGTGAAGAATCAAAGGCATATCGGCTATATGGTCCTATCTCAAAAAGGATTATAATAAGTCGAGATGTCATTTTTGAAGAGGAAAAGCAGTGGGATTGGGATAATGATCAATTCAATGAACAAATATACTGGAATGAGGAGATGATGATGACAAAAGTACTGTGGAGGAAACTATTGACGCAACAAGCGTTGAAGAAAATATTGAAGCAGCTAGCATTGAAGATAATGTTGCAACAGTCAATGGTGAAGCAAATAGGGACCAAACTCCAACAGTTGATAATTTAAATGAAGGAAGAGGAAGAATTAGACAAGCTCCATCCTACCTGAGGGATTATGTCACTGGTGAGGGACTTTCAGATGAATATGAAATTAACATGGCTCAAATCATATCTACAGATCCAACAAATTTTGACGAAACGAAAAGTTCCTCGGTGGAGGCTGGCAATGGATGCTGAAATGGAGGCAATTGAGAAGAACCAAACATGGAGGCCAACTGATTTGCCTGCAGGTGCCAAGAAAATTGGAATGAAGTGGATATACAAAACAAAATTCAATGAAGTTGGCGAGGTGGAAAAACATAAAAGCAAGATTGGTGGCGAAAGGATACTCACAACAACGCGGAATTGATTATACTGAGGTTTATGCACCAGTGGCAAGGATGAATATCGTTCGTATGATCATTGCATTGGCAGCTAATAGAGGATGGAAAATTTATCAACTAGACGTAAAGTCTGCTTTTCTTCACGGGGAATTAAGTGAAGACGTGTATGTAGAACAACCAATGCGCTCCGGATCATCTGTGCCCACATATGCTCCCATCGTCTGTTCCAACTCTAGGATTATGACACGTGTATTTATTTTAGATGATACTAACGGAGGTTTAATTCTGTCATCCTAAGAAATAAGGAAAGAGAAATTTCTTTCCAAATCTCTGAAGAACACGCAACGAAGATCGTGGGTGAAAAATGGAAACCGCTATCAATTCCGAAAATCAAAGAAATTGCAGCTCCAACATTCATCATTCACTCAAAATCGATTCTTCATCATTTTTGAGAATTTGGGAATGTAAAATCTGAAAAAAAATCAAAACCCAGACTATAAGAATCGATTTGAGTGAATGATGAATGTTGGAGCTGCAATTTCTTTGATTTTCGGAATTGATAGCGGTTTCCATTTTTTCACCCACGATCTTCGTTGCGTGTTCTTCAGAGATTTGGAAAGAAATTTCTCTTTCCTTATTTCTTAGGATGACAGAAATTAAACCTCCGTTAGTATCATCTAAAATAAATACACGTGTCATAATCCTAGAGTTGGAACAGACGATGGGAGCATATGTGGGCACATATGATCCGAAGCGCAACCAATGGGCTATGTGTTGAAAGGAAATGAAGAGAAAGTCTACAAACTGCAAAAGGCATTGTACGGGTTAAAACAAGCTCCGCGGGCTAGGTTTAGCCGACTTGAAACACATTTTACAAGTGAAGGCTTTCAGAGGTGTCACAGTGAACAAACCTTGTTCATTAAAATCAATGATGGAGGTAAGATTCTAATTGTAAGTGTTTATGTGGATGACTTACTACACACTGGTGATGATGAAGATATGATGAATGAATTTAAAGCACCCATGTTAAGGGAGTTCGATATTACTGATTTGGGGGGCATGAGATTCTTTCTTGGGATAGAAGTTCTACAAAGGAGGAATGGTATATATATTTGTCAAAGAAAATATGCAACAGATATTTTAAGACGCTTTGGTATAGAGGATAGCAATGATGTTTGTAGTCCTATTGTTCCAGGTTCAAAGCTGCATAAAGACGAAGAAGGCGTGAAAGTGGATGAGACGTATTTTAAGCAAATAGTTGGTAGTCTAATGTACATCACTACCACCAGACCAGATATGACATTTGTGGTAAGCTTAATCAGTCGTTTCATGTCTAAGCCTACAGAGATGCATTTGCAAGCAGCCAAAAGAGCTCTCAGGTATTTGAAAGGGACGGTGAATTATAGAATATTTTACAAGAAGGATACAGCTGAAAAACTCATTGCGTTTAGTGATAGTGATTACGCCGGAGATGTTAATGATCGCAAAAGCACATCGGGATATGTTTTCCTGATGAATTCTGGGGCTGTTTCATGGTCTTCAAGGAAGCAACCACTAGTCACATTATCTACCACTGAAGCTGAGTTTGTGGCAGCTGCTGGTTGTGCATGTCAAGCTGTGGCCTGTGTGGATGAGAAGGATATTGGAGACACTGGGGCACAAGGAGAAAGGAAGTACCATGATCATGTGTGACAGCAGTTCAGCTATTAAACTCTCCAAGAACCCAGTCATGCATGGCAGAAGCAAACATATAGATGTCCGATTTCATTTTCTGAGAGATTTAGTTAAAGATGGAGTTATTGAGATGGAGTTTTGTGCGTCAAAGGATCAGGTTGCTGATATAATGACTAAGCCTCTGAAGTTGGAAGATTTTCTGAAATTACGACAGATGCTGGGAGTATGTGAAGTGCTGGATAAACTAAAATCTTGAAAGTGTTTAGTTTAAGGGAGGGAATGATAAGTTATAATATTATTAGGAGTTTCTAATTAGTAAGCTTACCTCAATGTTAGTGGGTCTACTAGTTTGCAACTGTGTCGTTTACTGTGTAGTTAGTTTTAGCAGGTGGTTTTTATCTCCTCTGTAATAGCTATATAGCAGAACTTGGTTGTTTAATGATATAAGTCATTTTCCTTCAGATTAAAGTTACGTTCTTATACTCTACAGGTATCTCTTGGTCACGGTTCGGTGACTCGTTGTTGTGAACTGAGATTTTGGTATTAGGTTAAAAGAACCAGGGAGTGTCCAATAAAAAAAATACATTTTACAATCAAATAAATTGACTTTACCACCGATCTACGGCATCTAATTACAATGAATATCCCTGCCCATACTATAGGACTTAATTAGAAAAAAGGGATTCTTAAAAAAAGCGTAGTGAAATAAATAAGGCCGGTTCATTCATGTCTCCCGTAGTAAAATAATAACCTAAAAGGAGACCAATATCTCTATTAAAGCACGTGTACGTTCTCAGCTCAGATTATTAAGAACATATATATTACTGCAAGAACCAAACCAACGCCAAGCTAGCTCAGTGATTATAAAACTTGCTAATACAAATAAATGGAAACGATTATATTACAAGTAGCGCCTGCCCCGGTTCTAACGCAAAACGTGTTGGGGTTGAGCGGTAATTTTTCGGGCCCAGCGAAAGGTTGATTTTGACCCGCGACTATTTTATTTGGACAATATAGAACCGAAATGACGACGATAGAGAACACGAGATTTGTACGTGGTTCGGCCAATACCGCCTACCTCCACGGAGAGCACCAGCTTTACTATATTGAAAATATTACAGCGTACAAAACAAACACTCGTGTTTAAACCAAAACTCGAGACTCCTTACCCACCCGGGTAATATATTTGTACATATTCCCAACTAGTAAAACTAAAACCCGCTCTCACCCTTATCCACCCGGATAAGTTTTCCTCTCACTATTTCTCTCTCACTGAACTTCTCACTTGATTTGGGATAGTTTTTACAACTGAATCGCATTGCCTATTTATAGACCAAGCAAATGACAATTAACGTCATTGCTTAGCTCATAAGAGATCAAAATCAATTTGATCTCATATTCCTTTCTTCTCCAATGTTGAAAAGTCAACAATTCTCCCCATTTTCAACGTCTGCGCCTTCTTTAGAGAGCATTCCAGCGAACCCGAGAATGATAGTAACCCGTTCGTAAATACCACGAACATCCATTGGCCTTCTTGTACCAGCTACACATATCCGAATCAAGAATCCAGGTTGATAAGTTAGGATTTTACGTAGTTTTTATACTCGTAAATGTGCATTTTCTATGGTTAAATACCCTCAAAATATATTATGTTCATGTAATATTTCCTATTTCATAGACTTCGGGGCAAATTGGAGCAGAAAAGGAAAAATTCGGATATGGAAAGACCCGAGACCTCATGCTTGAAAAGACACATCAGATACATGCAAGTCACCGCCATCTGAGAGCAACCTCAGTGATTAATCAAAAGCAATTGTGGAAGCCAATGATTGAAGTAATGATTACTTTCATTTCACGTGCTTGCTTGCAAAAGGAGATTCAATCAAATATTAAAAAACGAAGGATATACGTGACCACGTGAATTGCGGCTGCATTCAAATTCATAGATGGAAACAATTAACAGCCAAGTTAGGCCCATTATTCTAAGTCGGCTATGAGGGTTTGTCTTCTATTTAAAACCGAGCAAATACAGCGAATAAGAGACTGACAACAGAAAATAAACCGAGGGCTGAAAATAAAAAGAGAAGATTTACGGCGCGAGCTGAACGACTTTTGACGGCTAAGAAGACTACAGAAAGCTAAGAGCGATCCCGAGGGTCTCCAAGGCGTTTCTCCGTCGTTCACACGACGGAAGATGCTGCGGCGACGCGTGACGACTCGAGCATCGTGAGGGGCGAATTCTATACCTTTATTATCTCGTTTTCAGCAATGTTTTCTTTTGATTCGTTGTTGATTTCGTTTATTCCCATGTTAGCTTAATTTCTTTTGTGATTGAGACCGTGTGAGGCCGGATAATGACTACGTATTTTATGCTATTCATATTTTATTTAATTATATGATTTAAGTTATGTGTTCTTTATTTGAGCTTAATGACGTGTGTGTGATCGGCCACCACACACATGATTCTTGACCTAGTACATGAGACCGAAAAGGTGATTAGAAAGGTTAGATCAAAATATCAAACATCACTACGTAAAACCGACCAGAGATGGAATTCGGTTTCGTATGTGTGGTTTCCGAGACCTTAGGCGCCGAAAGCGCCGAAACTCGGGGAGTTTCACGAAGATCAAATGCACGTGTAGGAACTACAGACATATAGGAATATAGTTGATTGATTCACTATTCATGTAGGGTTGCTAGTTACGTGAAAAACGGGTAGCACATATATTAGGAAATTCCACCTTGACTTCATTCATGTTGATTAGATAAAATTGGATTGCATGAAGACGTAGGAATAATTCGTACCGAGCATGTGTCTTGACACGCTCAAATACTAGCAAGTGTACTAGGTCGTGCAAGTAGTAAAACGGACGAAGTCCGAGTATCGATCCACGAAGACAAACACGATTAATTCTAAGAAAATATTCCTAATTCTAATTTAGACTAACGGAATTTTTATAGTTTTGATGATTTGATAAAAGAGATAAAAGACGCAAATAATAAAATAAACTCAAATAAAATAAATGATGATAGAGCAGTTGAAGACGACGTGATTAAGACACATGCTCGGTACAAATTATTCCTACGTCTTCATGCAATATAATCTATCTAATCAACATGAATTATAGTCAAGGTAGAATTTCCTAACATACGTGCTACTCGTTTGTCCCGCAGTAGCAACCCTACGTAAATAGAGAACCAATCAACTATATGTCTATATGACTGTAGTTCCTATACGTGCATTCAATCTTTATGAAATTCCCCGAGTTTAGACGCTTTCGACGCCTAAATTATCGGAAACCACACATACGAAACCGAATTCCATCTCTGGTCGATTTTACGTAGTGGTATTCAATGTTTAGTTCTAATCGGTCTAATCACTCAGTCCGTCTCATAAACAAATCAAATATCATACGCATGTAGGCCAATCACACGTACGCATATGAAGCTCAAACAAAGAATACATAACTTAACTCATATGATTAAATAAGAAAATAATAGCATTAATACGTAGTCATAATTCGGCCTCACACGGCCTCAATCACAAAAGGAATTAGGCTAGCATATTAATATACGAAAACGACAATAAATTCAAAGAAAACATTGTCGAAAACAAAATATTAAAAAGGTAAGAAATCGCCCTCGTTACGGTGTTCGCGTCGTCTCTTTATTTTCAGTCGTGAGTCTCGCTCTTTTTATTTCCGCAGTTGAAGCTCTCTTTCACTGCTTTTTATTTACTATTCGCTGTCTAAAAGCCTCCTCCGTTCGATGCCTTCGTTGTATAAAGCTCTCTCCTTTTATAGAATGGAAAAAGGCCCGACTTAAACCATTAATTCACCCAATCGAATCTTCAAAGGTATGGAACATATTTGACTTTCTCTTTCCTTGGTACATGCGCATACTAGGTGGATTATGTACTGATCTTGACTTGTTCTTCAAGCCCAATAGCCTCTTTTTTTCCTCACGTCAAATAGCTTCCAAAATAGAAAAGAAAATTATGATAAATTGCATGGTTACCCCAATTAATGTAGAAAATTGCAAGAATATCCCCTAAGATTCAAATTGTTCCAAAAAATGCAATTATTTTCCCTTTGTTGAAATTAATGATCATATATCGAAAATAAATTTAAACATAAGTATAGGATATTCGAGGGAATTTTTAATAAATAACGATAGGAAATGCGCTTTTATGGATAATAAAATTACGTAAAATCATAACTTATCATGTCTTGATCACGTCGTCGTCAATTGCTCTTTCCTCATCTATTTTATCTGCGTTTATTTTATTATTTGCGTTTTTTCATCTCTTTTATCAAATCATCAAAACTATAAAATTCCGTTAATCTAAATTAGAATTAGGAATATTTTCTTAGAATTAATCGGGCTGTCTTCGTGGATCGATACTCGGACTTCGTCCGTTTTATTACTTGCACGACCTAGTACACTTGCTAGTATTTGAGCGCGTCACAAGTCCTACCAACTTGATTCACCCGCGGCCAATCCTATGTGCAGCTGTCGAACCGACCCTACCCATCGATTCTGAAGAGGGACTTCGATGTAACCCCTTCCTCCAGCAGGACTTTCCTTCTCACCATCGTCTGCCTTTCCACCACGTGCGCTTGATTTTTGTGAACCCATCGAAGTCAGAGTATTATGAACCACACTCCCTTCCAGACGATACAACCCTCCACGCTCTTCTCCCTTAAGTAGGACCTTTCCGCCATGTGTGATTTTACAGACTCCCCCTGCTATGAAACTCCCATAGCCCTTGGAATCTAACTGGCTCAATGATATTAAATTCTTCCGTAACTTTGATACAAAGATCACACCATTCAAAGCCCGCACCGCTCCTTCTGTCATTTTGATCTTCACAGTTCCAACGCCACGAACCGCATGACGGTATCCATCAACCATGGAAATTGAACCGCTTTGTATCTTCTGGAACGTATCAAAATATTTTCTTTCGGAGCCAACATGATACTTCGACCCCGAATCAAATATCCATTCATCCTGAGAAAAAGACGCCATCATTGTAGACTGTGAGAACGTCTACACATCATCCGTATCCTGTGCTATCATGGTTGCGGAATTTTTCTCGCTATTCTTGTCCTTCCTCCAAGTCGGACAATTCCTCTTGATGTGTCCCGGCTCACCACACTTGTAGCACACGATGCCCTTCCCGCCATCCTTTGATTTGGACCTGCTGCTACCTCCAAATTCCCTGGCGTGGAACCTTCCTCTACGATTCTCCCCATGAATAGCCAACGCCGAATTTTAGCTATCCCCATAATTTGATCGTCTCCTCTTTTCATGCGCCAAAAGAGTTGACTGTACATCCACCATCTTCACTGTCGTCTTTTTTTATAAGATGGTTGTGACCAAATTATCGTAAGAATCAGGAAGTGAGGTAAGAAGTAAAAGGGCCTTATCTTCTTCCTCTAACTTTACATCAACTTTTATAAGTTGATCCACAAGTCATTGAACACGATTATGTGATCCATGAGATTCCCACCTTCCTCCATCTTCAGCCGGTACAGCTCCCGCTTCAGATCTAACTTTGTGGTTAAGTTTTTCCAGAGATGCAGCTCCTCCAACTTGCCCCACAAGTCTGGTGCAGAATCCTCATTAACAACATTATTAATAATGTTATCCGCAATGTACAAACGAATTGTGCTGACACATCTTGATCCCAAATCCTCCCAGTCTTCTTTCGTCATTTTCTCCGGCTTTGCCGTGTCCCCTTTCAAAGCCTTAGCCAGACCTTGGTGAACAAGGATATCCTTCACTCGTCTCTGCCACATAGTGAAACTCCCCGTACCATCAAACTGTCGCACTTTGAAACTACTTTCCGTCGCCATTATCCTTGCAAACATTCAACAGCTTGACCCGACACTGGCTCCCCCGTAACGACCCTTCTTGATATCTTTTCTGATGTGGAAGATCAGACAAAGCTGCAGCCACAGAGCATACTAAGAATATCAATTAGGCTTGGCTCTGATACCACTTGTTGGGGTTGAGCGGTAATTTTTCGGGCCCAGCGGAAGGTTGATTTTGACCCGCGACTATTTTATTTGGACATATAGAACCGAAATGACGACGATAGAGAACACGAGATTTTTACGTGGTTCGGCCAATACCGCCTACCTCCACGGAGAGCACCAGCTTTACTATATTGAAAATATTACAGCGTGCAAAACAAATACTCGTGTTTAAACCAAAACTCGAGACTCCTTACCCACCTGGGTTATATTTGTACCTATTCCCAACTACCCCAATAAATCTAAAACCCGCTCCCACCCTTATCCACCCGGATAAGTTTTCCTCTCACTATTTCTCTCTCACTGAACTTCTCACTTGATGTGGGATGGTTTTTACAACTGAATCGCATTGCCTATTTATAGGCCAAGCAAATGACAATTAACGTCATTGCTTAGCTCATAAGAGATCAAAATCAATTTGATTTCATATTCCTTCTCCAATGTTGAAAAGTCAACAAAACGCGCACGTAAGCAAAATCTTGGTTTTTGTTATCTGACAATATGGAGTGGGTATGAGTCTTTGGTCGGCTTCCTTCGTTGCGCGTAGCAAAACAGTAGCTCATATGATGAGTGGACGGTTCTGATTTAGGGGACATTATTATTTTCCATTTTGTTTCATGTGAGGAATTTATCTTCATGTCAAAGCTCTGTCTTTTTAGGACTAGATAATCATCGTCTAGCTTCTGGGCTTCAAACTCGTGATTTTATAGTCGATGGATGTGTTCTTGACCGAGCACTGTTGGGGAACCACAGGTGTCCCGAGGCCTCGCTCCGGACGCAGCGGAACCCGGGGATCCCTGTACGGTTAACCCCGAATAGCTCGGGTAAGTAAAGAAAAACCGTGTATGACACGTATTAGAGTTTTAGAACCTTATCCTCATAGCGAGATCCTAAAGCTCTCGCCATACGTCCTGGATGTCGCAGTCCGCTCCAAGAACCACCGTTCTGAGTCCTCCGAGCTCGGCCTCCTTGCTCCAAGATCGATCTTCACGCCTACCCTGAAACGTGCCTCAGACCAACACGCTACCAAGAATGGCTAGAGAGGGTGAGGAATGATAAGGAAGAGATGTGTGGTGTGGTTTGATTTGTTAGACTCAAACTCACTAGGGTTTTATCAAGAACAAACTCCTATTTTCCCTCAACTCTCTCTAAAACTCAAAGTATAGATTGAGAGAGAGCTTAGCTTCATTGCATGGACATCCATTGTTGGATTTTGTTAAGATAAATGGGCTTTGGGCCCAAATGGGTATTAACCCATTAATAAAATCAATTTCGGTATTTATTAAATGGCGAAGCCATCGAATGTCGAAACGAGAAATCGTTGAAAGATTACGAATCTATGTTTCACGGAGAATCTAATGAATGTTAATAGGCTCAAAACCGAATTCGGGTGAATGAGAAATTAATTTTCGAAGTTGGGCCAATAATGAATAAAATGGTTGATAGTGTTTAAGTGTGATATTTTAGTGTCCCACATTGGTTAGACACAAAGAAAAACTTCACTATAAATATAGAAACCCATGTGGTTTGAACAAAAGGGCTTGCCATGTGGGTGGGCTTATATGGGCTTAAGTGGGCTTAAGTGGGCTTAGTGGGCTTGAGAAGCTCAAATGAGTTTTTGCCCAAATAATAGCTCGGGTGCGAGTCGGTGCCTCGCACCGACGAGCACCGAGCCCGAGCCCGAGCCCGTGGCCGAGGCTGAGCCGAGCCGTGCCAAAGTGCGCAATGGGCGCTTTCAGGCGCGCACTTTGCATTTCGCACGCCGCATCGGAGCGAGGAGCATTGAGGAGCTTAAATTTATGCTCCGGTGATCAGTGACGGCGACGGTGATGACATGGCAGTCAAGGTGAGGTGCCGCTACGTACGCTGATTGGGCAGCCCAAATGAGATGGTATGATCCATTGGATCAAATGGAAGCAATGGGCTGTTGGGCTCATCCGACCCAACTAGAAATTGTCGGTCGGCCCAAGGAGAGGCATCGGTAGCCGCCTCGGGCTGTCGGTCGGAGAACCGGGCCGCCGCCGGTGGGACATGCCAAAGATTCGGGTTGTCGGCCCGAGAATCGGGCCTGTCGCGGGCCAGTAAATAGACCGACAGTCCAGAGGTTTTGAAATGTCTCATTCCGACCCTTGAAAAATTGCAGAATTAGTCCAACAAGTTCTGGAATTTGCGATTCAGTCCCTGCGTGAAAAAGTCTATAAATAGACCCCTCATGAATTGGAAAAAATCAATTCACTTCAACCCACACAAATTACATCATTCACTCCCAACTCCTTAAAATCCCGAAGCAAGAAAAACTCGAGTTTCGAGTACGATTCGTCGTAAAACTCTAGTCGTTTTGCTGCGATTACGAGTTAAGAAAATGTCGTTGTATCTTGGGGACGATCGCTGATAACCGAAAGCACAGAATATCGGGGCGATTTCGTCTTACGGACAATGTGTCCAACACACGCCTCGACTACGGTCATGGATAGTCTTCATCAACTCCAGGCCTATTTATTCTTCATGTTGTGTATAATAGTTATCACCTATGCCCTCATCATCATCTGGGTACTCGCGAATTGTACCTGCGTTTGAACACTCTCGGAAGGTTTTTTTTAACTCCTTTCATTCTAGAAGCGTTCATCTGAGCCGATCGAAGAGTCACAAGAAACCATTTCATTATATTGCCGCCGACCAGACGCAACTGAAGAATCCTAACGACGCAGACTATGCTGCTCGTGTCGCTCAATCTGAGCAAGAAAAGGCTGCGTTAGACGCATGGAATCATAATGATTTCATGTGCCGCAATTATATTCTGAACGCCCTAGATGATTCCCTAAACAACGTCTATGCAGTGGCTACGACTGCAAAAGAGTTGTGGGATTCGTTGGACAAGAAGTATAAGACCGACGATGCCGGACTGAAAAAGTTCATCGTCGGCAAATTCCTGGATTACAAGATGACCGACTCTAAGCCGGTGTTGGACCAAGTCCGTGATCTGCAGCTAATTATCCATGATATTCATGCCGAAAATATGCAGATCAGTGAAACCTTCCAGGTAGCTGCGATTATCGAGAAGCTGCCGCCTCTGTGGAAGGATTTCAAGAATTACCTCAAGCACAAACGAAAGGAGATGGGGCTTGAGGACCTGATTGTGCGGCTTCGGATCGAGGAAGATAACCGAAAGAGCGAAGCCAAGAACAAGAGGGGCAATATGGAGGCGGGAGCCAACTTGGCCGAGCCGAGCTATGGAAACAAGCGTAAAAGGCCAGGTTCGCCACAAAAGAAGCAAGACTCGAATTCCAAAAGAATTAAGGGCAATTGTTATAACTGCGATAAACCAGGGCATATGGCCAAGGATTGTCGTAAAAAGAAGAGAGTTAATAAGACTCGGGCGCATCTCACTGAAGAGAAGCAGCTGGCGACAGACATGTCGGAGCTAGACTTGACTGCAGTCGTGTACGAGGCAAACGTCGTGGAAAATCCGAACTACTGGTACATCGACAACGGAGCAACGCGCCACATCTGCTCCGACAAAGAAATGTTCTCCACCTACACGCCTATTTCGGGTAGGACGCTCTATATGGGGAACGCGGCGACGTCCAACATCGTAGGATTGGGACGGGTGGTGCTGAAGATGACCTCAGGCAAGGAAGTGACGCTTGTGGACGTGCTGCATGTCCCAGACATCCGCAAGAATCTGGTGTCCGGCACTCTGCTTAGTAACGCTGGATTTAGACAAGTAATTGAAGCTGGAAAATATGTACTGACCAAGAATGGTCATTTTATTGGCAAAGGTTACCTCGAGAAGGGCCTTTTCAAGTTATCTGTAATGCCTGTAAAACGCGATATTAAGATCGCTGATATTAATAAAGCAAGTTCTTCTTACTTGGTTGAGTTGTCTAATTTATGACATGGTAGATTAGGACACGTGAGTTTAAACAAATTGAAAAAGTTAATAAATTTAAACTTACTTCCACAAATGGAAATTGATTCACAACACAAGTAGGCGTAGAAGCAAAAATGGCCAAGGCACCATTTTCTCTGTCGAAAGAAACAGTTCACCACTAGAATTGATCCATACTGATATATGCGATCTGAAATTCGTGCAAACTAGATGTGGAAAGAAATACTTTATTACGTTTATCGACGATTGCCAAAGTACTGTCACGTATATCTTTTAAGTGGTAAAGACGAAGCTCTTGATACCTTCAAAAGATATAAGAATGAAGTTGAGAATCAATTTAATTCTAAGATCAAAATAATAAGAAGTGACAGAGGAGGAGAATACGTGGCACCGTTTGTGGAAGTTTGCCGAGAACATGGTATTATTCATCAGACGACGGCGCCATATTCACCTCAATCAAATGGCGTTGCTGAACGAAAAATAGAACTCTTAAGGAGATGATGAATGCGATGCTAATCAGTTCAGGGCTACCTCAGAATTTGTGGGGGGAAGCTATACTGTCATCAAATCGCATTCTAAATATGTTGCCACACAAGAAACGGGATAAAACACCGTACGAATTGTGGAAAGGTAGACAACCTTCCTACTGACTTCACGAGAATTACGTCAATACGGGTTCTATTTGCTATTGCAGCATTGCATGATCTCGCGATACATCAAATGGATGTAAAAACGGCATTCCTAAATGGAGACCTCGAAGAAGAAATCTATATGAATCAGCCTGAAGGGTTTGTAATACCTGGACAGGAAAACAAAGTTTGCCGACTCGTGAAGTCGCTTTACGGGCTTAAACGAGCACCGAAACAATGGCACGAAAATTCGATATGACTATGCTATCGAATGGGTTCAAAATCAATGAGTGTGACAAATGTGTTTACATTAAGGGCACACCCGATGAATTTGTGATTGTCTGTCTTTATGTAGACGACATGTTAATCACGGGAAGCAATCATAAAATGATTGTAAATATGAAGAGTATGCTGAAAAATAATTTCAGTATGAAGGATATGGGTTTGGCTAATGTCATACTAGGGATAAATGTCTATAGGACGCCCGAAGGAATAATGCTGACACAATCTCATTATATAGAGAAAGTGTTGAAGAAATTTAATGCCTTTGATGATCCTCCTGCTAAGACTCCTGTAGATCTAAATCTACATCTGGCCAAAAACAGAGGAGAACCTGTATCACAACAAGAATATGCTCGAGAATTGGCAGTTTAATGTACCTAACTAACTGCACTCGACCTGATATAGCATATTCAATTAGTAAACTTAGCAGGTTTACGAGTAATCCTGGGAGTAATCATTGAATAGCCTTGAGAAGGGTGCTGAGATATCTGAAGCACACTATTAATCATGGTATACTCTACACGAGGTATCCAGCAGTTCTTGAAGGATACTGTGATGCCAACTGGATATCTGATAGCAAAGACTCCAAGTCCACGAGTGGTTATGTATTTACCATCGGTGGTGGAGCAATTTCTTGGAAATCCTCCAAGCAAACGTGCATAGCTCGATCTACGATGGAATCAGAGTTTATTGCACTAGACAAAGCCGGCGAAGAAGCAGAATGGCTTCGAAATTTTTTGGAGGATATTCCTTGTTGGAATAAGCCTGTACCGCCTATTATGATACATTGCGACAGCATGGCCGCAATTGGTAGGGCACAGAATAGTATGTATAACGGTAAGTCTCGGCACATATGTCGAAGACATAATACCGTACGACAACTAATCTCTAGTGGAATAATCTCTATTGACTATGTGAAGTCTAAAGAGAACATAGCAGATCCTTTGACGAAAGGCATAGCTAGAGATCAGCACTATAATGCAGTAAGGGGAATGGGGCTTAAAAACCACACACCCAAGAACGAGCTTGGTGGTAACTCAACCAAAATGAGTGGAGATCCCAGAAATTTGGTTCAATGAGACAACTAAGCTGAGTGTAGTTCAGTAGCTTACTTGGATTTTTAATAAGCTCATTCTCATAAGCTGCCCAAGTAATTACCCGAAGACGTGTGGTAAAGGGTAAGCAATTTTGTTTTTAATGATGGCTATACCTGATGGTGGAGTATTTCGGGATACTCTAGGATTAAAGTCCTAATAGTCGATCACCCTATATAAGTGAGAAGTGGGGCCGCTTCAATATAACACTTATGAAACCAAGATATGGTCCAAGGCCGAAATGGACACAACGTGAGAATCGAAAGAAATTAGATTCGTCACTGTGTGTACGTTGTTGTCTTAATTTACATAAAAGCTGTCTGTTCAAGACATCATGTTCACTGAACAGCGAGTAAATTCGATTGCGTTTCACTAGGGAAGGTTCAAAGCCACAAGCTATCTATCCCGATGCAGTGACGAGTTGTCGAGTTTTTCTTGCAAGAGTCAGCATGCATAGCATTTGCATTAATTTCCATTCATGTGGGGGATTGTTGGATTTTGTTAAGATAAATGGGCTTTGGGCCCAAATGGGTATTAACCCATTAATAAGATCAATTTCGGTATTTATTAAATGGAGAAGCCATCGAATGTCGAAACGAGAAATCGTTGAAAGATTACGAATCTATGTTTCACGGGGAATCTAACGAATGTTAATAGGCTCAAAACCGAATTCGGGTGAATGAGAAATTAATTTTCGAAGTTGGCCCAATAATGAATAAAATGGTTGATAGTGTTTAAGTGTGGGATTTTAGTGTCCCACATTGGTTAGACACAAAGAAAAACTTCACTATAAATATAGAAACCCATGTGGTTTGGACAAAAGGGCTTGCCATGTGGGTGGGCTTATATGGGCTTAAGTGGGCTTAGTGGGTTTGAGAAGCTCAAGTGAGTTTCGGCCCAAATAATAGCTCGGTGCGAGTCGGTGCCTCGCACCGACGAGCACCGAGCACCGAGCCCGTGCCCGTGGCCGAGGCCGAGGCCGAGCCGAACCGTACCAAAGTGCGCAATGGGCGCTTTGAGGCGCGCACTTTGCACTTCGCATGATGACATGGCAGTCAAGGTGAGGTGGCGCTACGTAAGCGCTGATTGGGCAGCCCAGATGAGATGGTATGATCCATTGGATCAAATGGAAGCAATGGGCTGTTGGGCTCATCCGACCCAACTAGAAATTGTCGGTCGGCCCAAGGAGAGGCGTCGGTAGCCGCCTCGGGCTGTCGGTCGGAGAACCGGGCCGCCGCCGGTGGGACATGCCAAAGATTCGGGCTGTCGGCCCGAGAATTGGGCCTGTCGCGGGCCAGTAAATAGACCGACAGTCCAGAGGTTTTGAATGTCTCATTCCGACCCTCGAAAAATTGCAGAATCAGTCCAACAAGTTCTGGAATTTGCGATTCAGTCCCTGCGTGAAAAAAGTCTATAAATAGACCCCTCATGAATTGGAAAAAATCAATTCACTTCAACCCACACAATTACATCATTCACTCCCAACTCCTTAAAATCCCGAAGCAAGAAAAACTCGAGTTTCGAGTACGATTCGTCGTAAAACTCTAGTCGTTTTGCTGCGATTACGAGTTAAGAAAATGTCGTTGTATCTTGGGGACGATCGCTGATAACCGAAAGCACAGAATATCGGGGCGATTTCGTCTTACGGACAATGTGTCCAACACACGCCTCGACTACGTCTAAAGTCATGGATAGTCTTCATCAACTCCAGGCCTATTTATTCTTCATGTTGTGTATAATAGTTATCACCTATGCCCTCATCATCATCTGGGTACTCGCGAATTGTACCTGCGTTTGAACACTCTCGGAAGGTTTTTTTTAACTCCTTTCATTCTAGAAGCGTTCATCTGAGCCGATCGAAGAGTCACAAGAAACCATTTCATTATATTGCCGCCGACCAGATGCAACCGAAGAATCAACATCCATCACGAAATGACTCCAAGCCAAATGATTAAAACTTACTCTCAACCTTTGAAAGTGATTTTTAGCTTAATTAAATTAAATCATGTCCTACATAACCTAATTCTTGTTTGATTCCTTTGTGTCATCAAATGACTAGACAATGTCCCATATGTCTCACATAAGAACAAGGATTGAAATTGGATTTGATTTGGATCAAGACCAAAAACTGTCGGTTCACAGCCTCTTGCAAGACCTTTCACGGCCGTGACAGGTAATAGGCCAGCTTCGGCCGCTCATCACGGCCAGTGTCACGGCCGTGACACTTCTTGCCGAGGCCGTAGTGTACGTAACGTGCTCATAGACCGATTCTTGTGAAACGTTGAGCAAGGAATCCGAAGGCAGATAGCAGTCCCTAGGATAGAAATCTTGGTTCATAACATTTGGAGCAGAAGAAGAGGTTGCTGAGCATTTCTATAGATCGATACGTTGGTTTTTGTCTCTGTTTTGAGTTTGTATAAGGTTTGAGGTTTTGATCTCTGAAAAGAGCTCTGAGTTCGAATCCTTGAGATGTCTGAAAATGCCAAGGAGTTGAGGTCTTTTGGCCTTGACTCCAACGTGGTCTGTTGCCGCTGTATCGACCGTGTATGTCGTAGTTCCACTGCTCGTTGAGCGCTCGATTCATCGCCTGTGTAATGTGAGTAACATTTTCCTTGGTGATTTGCCGTGGTTTTGTATTTCTTGAGCTGCTTATATTATGTCCTGTGAGCCTCACAGACTTCTTACCATCTCAGTGGTTAAAGAAAGCTGATAGAAAGGCTTTGCTAGCAGCTGCGGAGAAAATGAAAGAAGGTAATATGACTATATGGCGCAGTCTCTTGTATGTTGAATCTGCTTTTCACTTGTCTCCTAACTAATCAATCAATCAATGGGGAACCTCACATGCAGAGCTAATGCTTCTTGGCTTCATATCTCCCCTCCTCACAGCAACTTCAAGCATAATATCTAACATATGCATTCCATCAAGGTTCTATGGCAGCAGTCTATTTGCGCCTTGTCCCAAGGATGATATCGATGAGGAAAAGGAAAACGGTAAATTAGGGGAGAGTAGACTTCTGATGGCCTTCTTTGGTCCTCGCTTCCACCGGCGAATGCTGACTGGTCTCAATGGGAATAAGTGGCCTGAGGCAAGTCGATCGCCCAACTGAAACATCGTTAGTTTTTTTTGGCTAGTCAGTTATGTTCTTACCAGAATCAACTAAAACGTTGGCTTCTGATTGTTTCTATGATCTATATGTGCATCCTCGTTCTTATGTTATTCTTCCTCCACTCTCTCGACGAAACTATCAACTTCTGAGGCAACTCAAGTCATTTGAACACTCTCATGTAAATAAGTCAACTGAGAATGTAATGATTTTTTCCGTGTCAATGTGATGCAGCACCATGAACCATTTCTGTCATATGAAGGCCTTGAGCAACTCCACAAATTCATCTTTGTCATGGCAATTACCCATATATTGTGCAGCTGCCTTACTATGTTGTTGGGAAGGTAGGACTCTCAAGACCATTCTTTTTTTTTTTCCCCGATGAAGTGTTCCTTTTTTTTGTCTCATAATATCTCTGGTAGATCCATACATGGAGGAAATGGGAGGACGAAGCTCACATGGACGTACACAACTCCTTAAGTGGTAAGCAGTGCAACCCAATCTATACTTTTTTCCCTGACTTGGACAAAGCTGTCTCATTTCTATGATTTTTTCATTATAATTGTTGGAAGTCTCATTTCATCGCAGAAATCACAAGAGCTCTGACGACGAGAAGGCAATCAACCTTCGTCAGAGTCCACACATCGCACCAAATGCAGAGGGATGGGATTCTTGTTTGGGTGGTAATGGCTACTTATGTTGCATACTCGCGCAGCTATTTTGCTTTTGGACTTTTATTCGCCCATTTTTGCGTTGCCATTATATTTGTCGAAAACATATGCCATTTTGAAGATCACAATCGATCCTAACAAACTTGTTTCTTCCGTCAGTTTGGACATTCAGTAGTCCGTGCCGATTACCTCACTCTACGTCAGGGATTTATTACCGTAACAACGTACAGATGTTATATGCATTTCCTGTAATATTTCCAACAATGCCCGTCTTCCGCAGTGTATATATTACATGGTTTTTTTTCCTCATTTTTTTATGGCAGAATCACAACCTTACATCAAAATATGATTTTCACAGCTATATGATTCGGTCCGTGGAGGAGGAATTCCAACGCATAGCTGGCGTTAGGTGAGACATAGTATCATAATAATACCCTTCTCATTAATCCAATCTTTTTCATCTTGTTAACTTACAAATTTCCTTACGGTTGCATTGCACAATCAACAGTGCTCCGCTGTGGGAATTCGTAGTTGCTTTTGTTGATGTTGAGCTTTCAACAGAATCAATGTTGGGGTAACATTTTAGTCAACATCTGTTGGCCGAGAATGTTCCCTACTTCAGTTTTATCTTTCATGCCCAAAACTTATTTTATTGATGACGTGGAATTTTTCTAGTGTTATGCAGGATATGGATAAGAGCTGGAAGCATTCAAACCGACTGGAATACGTGTGGATGAGCTAGGACGAAAATGAGAAAGAAGCATACTAAAAATAGGAGACTTGGAGCTTAAGTGAAGACCAAGTTCGTAGGAGTGACCAAGTCGAGCTAAAACGTTCATCAACTGTCCAACTTCACTTAGTGGACGTTAGTGGACGTTGTGGGCCTTCACCAAGTCATTGGAAGAAGTTTCTTACAAGTCGAAGAGCTATATAAGTCGAATGACTTAACACTTTGAACGACGACGAACAACGAGCGAGAAAAGGCTTTCGAGCGAGCATTCTATTTCAACGAGAGATTTTCTTTTTAGTCTAGCTTTTCAGAGATCGTTTGGTCTTGTAGTTTTTCAGAATCCTTTTTGATTCGTAGTTTCGCTAGACTAGTTTTAACTATCTTTTTTTGATAGTTTGTAATCCATCTTTATAGTGGATTTTTGCGCCTTGAGGCACGCAGCAAGTTATTTGACTTGCTGCACAAAATCATCTCTTGTGTGCATTTTGTTCCGTCGTTATTTTACTACCATTTCCGCTGTGCTCAAAAAGTGAGAGTGAGTGTTAGCCCAACATCTAGTCTAACATCAGTGTGTTTTACATCCATTTTGTACGGGACCACCTTCAAAGTGGTATCAGAGCCTAGGCTTGATATTACTAAGCGCCGAAAATCCTTTTTCATGGATGTTACAAACTCAAATCGTCTCGGTAAAGTCCCTGTGTTGGACGGTTCCAATTATGCGTATTGGAAAGTTCGTGTACGGCAGTGCATTAAGTCCATCGATGTGCGAGCGTGGGAAGCAGTACTCCATGGATATACTTCTCCAAAGACTACTCCAGACGCTGACAACGAAGTCATGGACAAGCCTGTCAAGCAGTGGACGGCGGCTGAGAAGAACGCGGCAGAATACAACGACAAGGCACTCAACGCCATCTTCTCATCCGTGGACATGTTTATGTTCAAGATCATCCAGAACTGCTCTACTGCTCAAGATGCATGGGATCTTCTTCAGAAGTACTGTGAAGGCGACACAAGTGTGCGTGAAACCAAGCTTCGCCTCCTACTTAGTCAGTTCGAGAATATCAGAATGAAGGAAGACGAAGATATCACCACGTACTTTGGAAAGCTGTTGACAATCTCTAGCGAGTGCGCCAGCCTAGGAGATCCTATGACAAACAAGGTATTGAATTCTAAAGCTCTTCGTACACTAACAGAAAAATTCAATGTGAAGGTATCGGCGATCGAGGAATCGTACAACCTAGCCAATATGGACTTCAACGTCCTGATGAACATCCTGAAGAACTTCGAAACCAATCTCGAAGTACAAAGGAGAGCCTCACGAGGAAAAAGTGTTGCACTGGTCAGCCAGCCATCGAAGGAACTGATCGAGTTTGATCCCAACAACGAAGAGGACATGGCCATGGTTGTGAAGAAATTTGCGAAGTTCTTCAAAAAGAAGAATGTTGTGCAGGATGTTGGCCCAACTTTCAGAAAAGGCCAGATTCCCAAAGCTGAACCATCCTCTGCTCCTCCGTTCGCTAAGCGCAAGAACTTTGGGAAGCCTGACGGAAAGAAGAAGAACATCAATTATGAGTCCGTCAGATGCTATGAATGCCAAGGTTGGGGACACTTTGCCAACGAATGTGCGAACACACTTCGCAAACATGGAAAGGCCATGTGGATCGATCTCTCAGACGATGAAGATGAAGAATCATGTTATGAGGAGAACAAGCAGTCTTCGGTTACTATACATTCCTTCTCTGACGATGAAGAAGATGAAGATTCTCAAATCGGCTTCACTGCGGTAACAGATGTTGAGCCAACATTTGACTCAACATCTGAAAAACACATCATTTTTTTATTATGATGACTCAAACTGTTTTGATGGTTTTTTTGAGTTCTGATGATGCAGAGCCTGAAACTGAGAGTTGTGAAGAAGCCCTTCAGCTGATGTCGGCACATTATGAAATAGAAAAGGCAAAGAATTTACAACTCCAAGCCGCCGTGAAGATTTTGTCCGAAGAAAACGAGAAGAACGAAAAACTGATAGAGCGATTGACGGATGGGATTACCAAGTTGGAAGCAGCACTGACACGAAAGGACAAGGAGATCGACAAGCTTCAGAAGCGAGTCGATGATGCCGACGAGACCTTTACAAAAATGAACAAGAGTAAGTCAACTCTTGATGAGGTATTGTCTCTTGGAATCTTTGATAAGCAAGGTCTAGGATATAATTCACAGCCTGAACGTGATATTCCAAAACCCAAGACCCATGCTAAGCCTAAGATAGTCTTTGTTAAAGCCAAAGCCGATAGTAATGAATGTGAAGTTGTGAAGCCTAAGGATAGTCCCAAGCATGTGACCCCTAAGAATAATGATAGCTCATATATATGTCATCATTGCAAGCAATCTGGACACCTGAAACCATTCTGCTGGAAATTGAAGAGGGAGATTTCTGCCAAGAAATCGATGTCGGCTGAAATGTTACCCAACATCTCACCCAACATTGAGAAATCAGTGTTGGAGGGTATGTGTGGAGAAACTTCAGCTGGCTCATCTTCGAATTCTAGTAAACAGAATGCTGTAGTGTTGTCTAAGGAAGTTTGGGTCGAGAAATCAGGTCATAACTGTCTCGTTGTGTATACCTCTTTGCGAGCTAACATGACAGGTTCATGGTACTTCGATAGCGGGTGTTCCCGACACATGACGGGTACCAAGGAGTATCTCAGTGATTATATGCATTTAAGAAGTGGATCTGTGACGTTTGGAGGTGGAGCCAAAGGACGTATTCTTGGACGAGGCAGACTTAATGTGCCCGATTTTCCCAAACTAAGCAACGTACTTCACGTGGACGGTCTCGTTGCAAATCTAATCAGCATTAGCCAGCTCTGCGACGACGACCTTGAGGTAAGGTTCAATAAAGAGTGTTGTGAAGTTTTTAATAGCAATTCTGTGCGAGTAATGGCAGGTAAAAGATCGAGTGATAACTGCTACCTAGTCGGCGAAAAATCCGGAGTGAAGGATGTGTGCCAACTCTCAAAAGCCGAGGACGACGTTGTACTTTGGCACTTCAAACTGGGCCACGTCAACTACAGAACCTTGGAGCAACTTATCAAGCATGATGCAATCAGAGGCATTCCAAGGTTGAAGGAGTTCGGTAAGGTAGTTTGTGAGTCATGCGTAAAGGGTAAGCAAACGCATGTTAGTCACAATGTTGACCAACAAGTTCCTCAACATTTTAAAACTGCCCACTGTTTTCAATTGATTCACATGGATTTGATGGGTCCTATGGAAGTTGAGAGTATAGGAGGTAGAAGGTATGCTTATGTGCTTGTGGATGACTTTTCTAGATATGCATGGATATTTTTTCTTAGGGAAAAATCCGAGTCTTTCGATTTTTTCAAGAAATTTTGTGCGATGATTAGGAACAATTTCAGTGCGTCTATCTTCCGTATTAGGCCTGATCATGGTAGGGAGTTCGAGAATCAATACTTTGATGATTTTTGTGATAAGAAAGGCATTATGCATGAGTATTCATCTCCTAAGACACCCCAACAAAATGGGGTGGCCGAGAGGAAGAATAGAACTTTACAAGAGATGGCTCGTGTTATGTTACTTTCTAAGAATGTCTCTAAGCGTTTTTGGGCTGAAGCGTTACATACTGCTTGTCACATATCGAATCGTGTGTTCTTTAGGCATGGTACGAAGAAAACTTCTTATGAGTTATTGAATGGAAAGAAACCTACTGTTAAATATTTTCATGTTTTTGGATGTTTCTGCTATATGTTGAATGATCGTGAGTATTTGACTAAATTCGATTCGAAAAGTGACAAGTGTATCTTTCTAGGTTACTCTTCTAATAGCCGTGCGTATCGTGTATATAATCTGCGATTGAGGTCCGTTCCAGAGTCCGTAAATATTGTGTTTGATGATGCTACTGACTCTAGCAAAAATGCTACTCAAGTTGAAATTTCAGATCAGTTCAAGGATGTTCGGGAATCACAAGAGCAAACAGAGGCGGAACCAGCGGACAATGTTGAGCCAACATCTGACTCAACATCTGAGCCAGAACAGAACACTGAGGCTGGACCCAGTGAAGTAAGACGTGATCCGCCATCTAAGATTCAGAAAGATCATCCCACTGATCTTATCATTGGAGACATGAACGAAGGAAGAAAGACTAGAGACAAACCACGCAAAGACTACAAGACGATGGTAAGAAACGTATGCATGAATTCGGTATACGCTGAGGTACGTTTTAATTGCTTTGTTTCTGAGGTAGAACCTAAGAATGTCCTTGAAGCCCTCAAGGATAATTTTTGGATAAATGCGATGCAAGAGGAACTTTTACAGTTCGAGAAAAACCAAGTCTGGATTTTGGTCCCACGGCCGAAAGACATTAATGTCATAGGCACGAAGTGGATCTTTAAGAATAAATCGGATGAACTTGGTAGGGTAGTAAGAAACAAGGCACGTTTAGTAGCTCAGGGTTATACACAAGTAGAAGGGATAGACTTTGATGAGACGTTTGCGCCCGTTGCGAGGTTAGAATCTATTAGACTTTTGTTAGCTATAGCATGTTGGCTTAACATCACATTACATCAAATGGATGTTAAGGGTGCGTTCTTGAATGGGTACATTGATAAGGAAATATATGTCGAACAGCCTAAAGGGTTCGAAGATCCCCATCATCCTAATCATGTTTTTAAGCTGCAGAAAGCTCTATATGGATTGAAGCAAGCGCCTCGAGCTTGGTATGCAAGGTTAGCGACATTTTTACTTGAGTTTGGTTTCATACGAGGTGAGGCAGATCGAACTCTTTTTGTTAAAAGGGTTGGATCTGATATTTTGATTGCTCAAGTATATGTTGATGATATTGTCTTCGGTTCGAGCTCACAGAATTTATTAGATCAGTTTGTGCAGGCGATGAACACCACATTTGAGATGAGCATGATTGGAGAGCTAACGTACTTTTTAGGATTGCAGATCAAGCAAAGTAGCGAAGAGATCTTTATGTCCCAGGAGAAATACGCGAAGAACACGGTCAAGAAGTTCGGGCTGGACACTGCAAAGGTAATGAAAACTCCTATGGGGTCTACGCAAAAGGTAAGTAAAGACGATGTTGGGCAGAATGTTGACCCAACATTGTATCGTTCGATGATTGGCAGCTTATTATACTTATCTGCGAGCAGGCCTGACATAATGTATAGTGTTTGCGTATGTGCTAGATATCAATCTGAACCTAAGGTTTCTCATCTCAATGCTGTTAAGCGAATACTTCGTTATGTGAGTGGATCGTGTAGCCTAGGACTATGGTTTTCCAAAGACACTAATTTGAGTCTTGTAGGCTATAGCGATGCTGACTGGGCAGGTGACGAGGATGACCGCAAGAGTACAAGTGGCGGCTGTTTCTTCCTAGGTAATAACTTAGTTGCATGGTATAGTAAGAAACAGAATTGTGTGTCCTTATCTACTGCTGAGTCTGAATATGTTGCGGCAGGTAGCTGTTGTACGCAATTATTGTGGTTAAATAGCATGTTATGTGACTATGGGTTAGAGTGCGAATCCGTTCTTATGTATTGTGATAACCTTAGTGCCATTAACATCTCTAAGAACCCCATTCAACACTCACGTACGAAGCATATTGACATTAGGCATCACTTTCTAAGAGACATGGTCGAAAAAGAGCTAGTGCATATTGAGCATATAGACACTAAGAATCAGTTGGCAGACATTTTCACGAAAGCTTTGGATTCTGAAAGGTTCTCGGACCTGAAGAAATCCATAGGTTTGCACATGTTAGTCTGAATGTTGGTCCAACATTTGGATCAACATAGCATATGTCGAATTTGATGGTTACTGCATTGATGTTTGATGAGATGTTCTGTTCGGTTTTCCTGTGAAATGACTTGATTTTTCTTGATTGGTCCCTAGATTAACCCAATCCCTCTTTAAAGGCTCTTGGTAACACGTCCCTAGGTACACGGCATTCGCTGTGACGATGTACTTATTGCGACATAAAACCAATCCTTATTTGTTATAAGCATGCTCATAAACTCTCGGCTAGATACAGGTTTTTGGTGATCAGATTCCTTAGGTACATGGCATTCGCGGTGACGATGTACACTATGCGACAAACGGCCTAACCTTGAGGTTGAGGGTATAAGGGCAGTGCATAAGATTTTTTGGATATCTGAGGTGAGAGGGTAGAAATTAAGGGGACTGATTTTGAGAAGAATCGAGCAGATAAGTCTAGGATTACTGAATCAGGATGTTGAGTCAAATGTTAGGGCAACATATGTGACTGTCAGTTTGATATTGCTACATTTTGTGCTTTCGTGTTATTTGTGTCTGTCTTTAGTACTGCTTTCGTTAGTCTTTTGTGTCTATGTTAGTTATCTCTCATAATTGCATTAGAAATCCTCGAAGAACAGCTCTTTACACTTGTCTCTATGTGGTCATCGAAGTCGCTCAAAAGGTTAGTATTTCTTGATTCTACCATGACTTTTGACTTAGTTGTTTTTTGGTTGAATCATGATTTTAAAGCTCCGACTTTCGTGTATAACTTAGTCTTTTAACTGATTCTATGTGCTCGAGTGGTGAATGAGTCTTTTTACTATTATTAGATTCAAGAATCATGACTAAGTTCGTCCTTATCCACTTCATGCTTATGCTCAACGGCTACTTTCAGTCCATTAATCACGTCTTCCCCCATTATCTGATTTGACAGTTTTTTTTTGTATGTGACCGTTGTGATTAAATAGAGAGAACTTACACTGACTTGAAAAACACTATTCACTCATCTCTCTCTCTACGATTTCACTCTGTGTTCACGATCTTACTCTAGGGTTTTCACCTTGTCAAATTCTTGATCTTTACTCCCCAAATTCTGTGTGCAAAATGTCGACCTCCCCTGTTAATCGTAATGTTGACCCAACATCTGGGGCTAACCCTGTGCTTCCAGTCCCGATTGAAGTTCAATCAGGACCGTGGGATATCGTCATCTACACTAGGCCATTTCAGCCACTCCGACCGGCGAGATCTCCACGCCGAACTTCAGAAGCTACAGCAGCAGCCCAGACCTCAATCCCGGCGAGAAGACCTTTTCAGACCAGAGTGGTGGGAGGATCGATAAACCAGGTAACTCCGCCGGATACTGAGCCGAATCCAATCAGAACAGAACCCACTGAAGACGACGACGTGCCCTTGAGTGTCCGCTTTCCACGATCTCAGAAACGGCAAAGAAGCCCTGTGCCTGAGACGAACCCCAACACTGCTACGCCAATGCCCAAGGGTTCCTCTTCAACGGCCAAAACTACGCCTAAAAAGAAGCAAAGCAAAACCCAGGCCAAGGCTCCTGTGCCAAAGAAGCGCCGAAGTGGCAGGATTAGACGCTCACTGCACCCTACTTCAAACGCCGACGCCCCTATCACACTTTCCAGTGACTCAGAGGATACGATAGTCGACTCCACAACCTATGACAGCCTCGACTCAGAGGTCTCAGACGAGGACTTCAAGCTTTCAGGGGGAGAAACACCCTCCTCTGTCTCGGAGTCCTTCACAGCCTCAGACAGAGAAGAGAACACCGACGAGGAAGAATCGGACCTTGCTGAGACTTTGGAATCCTTGAAGAAAAGAGTGGAAAAGAGCGCTGGGAAAAGGCCCATGGACAGTGATGATCAACCTTCTAAGAGGGCCAGGACTGACAGCTCACCCCAGCCAGCCTCAAGTCACCGTGCCATCTCTCCCATTCCAGTCACCGATGAAAATGTTGGGTCTGATGTTGACCTAACATTGGAGGAGGATTCAGACTGGGAGACTCCACTACCCGACTGAAAGTTTTACCGCACAGCCAACGAGGAGCTGTGGGATTCCCTCGGTCGAAGACATTTGAGGGTTGAAAGGTTGTGGACGTGGCGAGTTTCAGGAAGTATGGCGTGATGCAATTCCTGGAATCTCGACATCTCGGGCACATGACAACAAGCTTAGGAACATACTGTGAGAGTGTCGTCTGCGAGGTATATGCTAACCTCTCTTCTAATGTTGCTGAGGCTCAGTCTCGTAAGTATGGGAAAATCTTTTTGAGGGGGAGGCTTTATGACTTCTCATCTCGGGCTATCAATAAGTTTCTTGAGACGCCTGAGGTTGATATGTGCTGTGAGTTTAATAACAATGAGGTGGTTAGGTTTATCACTGCTGGGAAGATTAATGTGTGGGGAGGAAATTGTCCGGGTAGTGCTTTAACGTCTCTATATTCAGTGCTTTTTAAGATTGGGGTTTGTAGTTGGTTGCCTACCTTGAATGAGGTGCGTGTGACTGAGCAAATGGCACATCTGCTGTTCGCACTTGGCCAAGGGCTGCCGCTGAATTGGGGTGAAATAATCCTCAAACATATGTCTAATCAAGCGGAGCGAGTCAGCAAAGGGATTCTACCATACCCTCGATCATATATGGTGTCCTGCTTCAAGGAGGTTTCCAGCCTACACGCAGAGACAAGGTGGTTTCTCTGAGAACTCCATATGCTGTGCAGCCAAGCCATTTGGCCGGTTCAGACAGAATAGTTGATTTACCTTGGAGTACCCCAGCTCAGCTGCCACAGCATGTTGAGCAGGATGTTGCCTCAACATCTACTCTGCCAGCCAACATCGACCGTCAGATCCAGTGTCTTGAAGACACCATTTCGTTCCTGACTTCTCAGCTATCCATATTAAAGGAGCTACGTTCTTCCCAAAAAGGGGGAGATGAGGCAGAAGTTGCAAGGGAGGAAGCTGAGACAAGAGGCGAAGGAGCTGCAGATTTAGGGGGAGGTGACCAAGGGCAGAACGAGACTGAAGATCAACAAGGATAAGGAGTCCAAGCCTTATGTGCCTGCGTGTGTGGTTTAGTGTTTTGTGTGTTTATGCCTGTGGACAAATTTTTCTTTTGCAGATGTTTTTTTTTTTTCAGGACCCCTAAGGCATGTACTATTTTCTAGTACTTTGAATGGTGTTATTACTATTCTGTTTTGATCGTCTAACTCTAACCATTTTTTCGTATTTTGTGGTTGAGTAGATGTGGCCTTCAGGGGGAGTTTCACTACGACTAACTTCTGCATTGGTTTTGGGAAGAAAGATAAAAAGGGGGAGATTGTTGATGTTGAGCTTTCAACAGAAGCAATGTTGGGGTAACATTCTAGTCAACATCTGTTGGCCGAGAATGTTCCCTACTTCAGTTTTATCTTTCATGCCCAAAACTTATTTTATTGATGACGTGGCATTTTTCTAGTGTTATGCAGGATATGGATAAGAGCTGGAAGCATTCAAACCGACTGGAAAACGTGTGGATGAGCTAGGACGAAAATGAGAAAGAAGCATACTAAAAATAGGAGACTTGGAGCTTAAGTGAAGACCAAGTTCGTAGGAGTGACCAAGTCGAGCTAAAACGTTCATCAACTGTCCAACTTCACTTAGTGGACGTTAGTGGACGTTGTGGGCCTTCACCAAGTCATTGGAAGAAGTTTCTTACAAGTCGAAGAGCTATATAAGTCGAATGACTTAACACTTTGAACGACGACGAACAACGAGCGAGAAAAGGCTTTCGAGCGAGCATTCTATTTCAACGAGAGATTTTCTTTTTAGTCTAGCTTTTCAGAGATCGTTTGGTCTTGTAGTTTTTCAGAATCCTTTTTGATTCGTAGTTTCGCTAGACTAGTTTTAACTATCTTTTTTTTTTTTTTTTTAATCCATCTTTATAGTGGATTTTTGCGCCTTGAGGCACGCAGCAAGTTATTTGACTTGCTGCACAAAATCATCTCTTGTGTGCATTTTGTTCCGTCGTTATTTTACTACCATTTCCGCTGTGCTCAAAAAGTGAGAGTGAGTGTTAGCCCAACATCTAGTCTAACATCAGTGTGTTTTACATCCATTTTGTACGGGACCACCTTCAGCTTTTATGCTGTTCAACATAAAAGGTATCGGCTTCGTACAACCTTTAATTACAATACCTGCCTACCTAAGATGTCCCCTGTTCTTACTCGGACGGCTTGATTATTTTTATTCAGGGTCCAATCTATATTTCTGGATTGCACTTGAACTCATTTGCATGAACAAAAGATGACTTGATTTGTACGACACGCTTGTTTTCTTGTAACTGCAGCTCGTTCTATTCGTGGGCGCAAAGGTGCAGCACATCATCGCAACCTTAGTGCTAGAAAGCGCAGGAATAGTTTTTCGGGCGCAAGATTCAGACCAAGGGATGAACTCTTTTGGTTCGACAAGCCAGAACTCTTGTTGACCTTGATTCATTTCATCCTTTTCCAGGTTTTTGGCAAATGCCCACCTTTTCTTTCTCAGTTATTCTCACCTCCTCAACTGCTTGTCCTAATAATCTTTCCATGGTCGACCCCTCACAGAACGCTTTCGAGCTCGCCTCCTTCTTTTGGTTCTGGGTATTACCATTCTCCTTCCCTTGTTCCAACAAATCTTAAAAGTTTTCGTCCTAACGAAAGATTCGTTTCGACAGTGGCAATTTGGGTATAGTTCTTGCTTCATAAAGAACCATTTGCTCGTGTATCTACGCCTAATCGTCGGGTGAGAACCAAAAAATCTTCTCAATGCAACGCCAGCTCCTTCGTTCAAATTCACCGAGCAGATTTCTTTCCTTGTAGGTTTGCTGGGCAGTTTCTATGCAGCTACAGCACGCTACCCCTGTATGCGCTCGTTACTCAAGTCTGTTCTAACGCTGACTGAGCACAACGCTCATCATTGTACGAATCAAAACTCTTCATTTTTTGTCCAGATGGGAACAAACTACAAGGCAGCTCTAATCCCACAAAGGATGGAAGAAAGCTGCACGCAGAAGACGAAAGCTAGGGCTCTTCGAGATTCAGCCACGCTTACAGACACGAGCACTGTGGCGTCTCTTGAAGAGTACGGCGACGATTACGCTGCTAATGAGAATCGCCTTGTACACAGTCCCGAGTTTGCACCCAGGGATCGTCGGCGGCGACGAAAGAGCTGCAAGTGCAGCGGTCGCCCGATGTTGTCTTAAATGGACAGCAGCAGTTGCCCGAGGATGTTTCGACCAGAGCTGAAACGCCCTTTAATGGCCATTCTGCTTCTGTTTCGCTTTCTTCTTCGGTTTCTGCAAGGATCGTTCTACCTGAGACTTTGATGAAGTCGTCTTCTATGCCACCATGACAATGAGAGAGTAGTAGTAGTTATATAGAGGCTTGTTTCTTTTTTTTTTTAAAGGCTTTTAGACTAATTAATGTTGTTTAAGAGGTTTTGTTTGAAGTTTTCTGTAACTGATAGCGACGCAAAGAACCAACCATACTGGTATGTTAAGGCGACGAAGAAGAAGAACATAGGAATCTTTATCTGGGATCACTTGCACTTGCATGCTTGTTTCGTAGAAGCTAAAGGAAAGTTGATGGCGAGACTGACAAAGAAATATACATAGTGAAAACTGACAGTTGCTGGAAAGAGAGACAAAAGTGAACCGTTGAATCACTTGTAAGAAACTCAACATACTCATTCTTTAATCCACTGCGAGAAAATTGCTGTTGCTTCGACTACTAATCATAGCTAATGGATTAATATTTAATCCATCATACATGCAAAACAGAGTATACTTGGCTTGCACAAAAAAATCATTTCTATTCACAAGGTCGAAATCCCACAACTTATTTCGTTGAAGAAATAAACTTTCGGCAATCTTTGGCGCCGACCTGCAAAAATGCATTTACCAGTACACTTATGTACGCAGCCAACTTACACTTGAAATTCTTGGAACAGCTTTTGTCTCCCTCATCAACATCTTGAACTCCACCTTTAACCAGACAACCCACTTGAGCCCCATCTAAGTAGGCCTTACACGAGACAAGAATATCGCTGGCATACTTACGAAAATGCCCCGCAACAAAGTCCTCGAAATTCTTTGGAGGTCTCCTCATACTGTAAACCATAGTTTGGAGGGATAACATGAAGGTTGACTCATTGTAGTCTAGAGAATTCTTTTCTCCTTCGATAGAACCGTTCGAAGATGCATATCCAGGTTCGTTGAAGTAAGGCTTAGCATTTAAGATTATCCCTTGTATGGAGACTAAGACTTGTAACATCGTAGATTTACCAGAAATCCATCTCTCCTCATGGCCGCCGTTCCAAGTATTAAGAAGGCTAAGGCACACTTTACCACAGTTGTAAAGGTTGGGATTTATTCGTAGACCGCCCGAATGGTAATATACATCCTACCAAAAGAATAAAAAAAAAAAAAAAGCAATCAGATTCTACCTTGCATGCATTATATTGGCTAGAGTAATCAGATACATGCAGGTGGAACATTAGGATAACTGCTGGGGAAGAAGATGTCGAAGAAGTAGAGGCCATCGTGGTATGGAGTTCCTTCTGCCCCTATGATAACAGCTCTCAAAAGATCGATCCTCGACTCATACGCCCTCACAAATATTGCATCTGTTTTGAAATATTACATCATCGACATCAAGTTAGGAATCTCATCCTACTTCAGAAGCTGTCTGATACAAGTGAAAAGGGCCTTACCAGGCAAATCCTTTTCCAGGATTCTCCACTCATCTTGGATTTTTTTGGCCCAGTTCTTCAATGGCTGTACGATACATCAAGAAAATTTTGGAACAAGAAAACGCAGCACAAATAAGATTATAAATCACTACCTGTGTAGGGGTACCATTGGCACGGTAGTGGTGGTCTGAGAAATCTGTGACATATTCGAATTTTTTAAAGCTGGCGTATCTTTGCGAAATACCATCGACTGGCACCTTTGGAACAGTCATCGCATATGACATGCCATCTGCTGCTTTGAAAGAAGTGTTGTTCAATCCTACGGAAGAATATTGCAGAATTTCCTACATGATAATGTATTTATACAGTACAGCCAACATTAGAAACAGAATGCAGTAGTAGTAAATAAAAGGGGCAAACAAGGCGCTGCTGTGAAGATTCCGACATACCTTGCCTTTGCCACTCGTCTTATGTATGACATTGGTAATTAGTTTTATATCATCAGAGTGTTCTTCGTTGTCAAGATCTATTACTTCACGATAAACAGTCTGCATGAAATTTTCGACCATATATTTAAACAAAAAAAAAATGTTTTCGATGATCTATATAAAAAAACGTTCTTTTCATCACCTCCTTAACTTGCGACGACCTTGGTTTAGAAGGACCCACGTTGATTGGAGGGAATATTTCCAAAACTTGCTCATCTTCTTTACACAAAGACGAAGAACTACTGCCTGGAAACATTCGCTTACTGCGATTGACATTCGACCCCATGATGAGATTATACAGCTGGCGCCGGAGATGAAATTTTTATTTTTATTTTTTGTCCTTAGCTTGTTTCAACTCACCAATGTGCTGCGATTAATAATAAATAGAGGAAGAAATACGAAAAGTTGATTTGCATGGGATATAGTTCGTGTCCACTGAGCTACTTCCACTTAATTTGGACGGTCTTTCAGATTTTCTGAATGACTTCACATTTTCCAAAACATCATATCATTAAAGATCAAAGCTTTGGAATTTGATCTGTTATGAAAACATTGAAACTAGAATTTTTAGTGAATTTTGAGATGCATTATGTGACAACAAGTCCTGACTGCATCATTCATCAAAGTCTCGATTTTTGTTCTTAGCCGTTCCTTCTTTCATTCCCATATGTGACACAAACATGGAAAGATCTCTTCTTGTGGAAGGCAATAATCGCAGCTACTGAGCAATGTTTGGTTAAGAAAATCAAGTTCATAGGAAGGACAAGACGGAGATTCTGAATCTCCCCACTCACAGCTGGCTTTTTCTGATTTTCTATACTGCGAAGCATTTTGGATCCATATGTGTTATTGAGCTATATCCATATGTAATACTACATTTTACGAATTGGAAATCGTAATATCAATGGACCAATACAGTTTTTAACGGTCCGAAAACATTAGGCCCCACCCTTTCGTTGTCTTCTATTTTAGCTCTGCATGCATGATTATGAATTTAACTGTTCATCATTAATGGATTAGAAGGATGCCATTTTAAATTATTATTAATTTATTATCATAATATAAAGCTATAGATTTGAGAAACCATCTACATGGTACAGTAACTGATGCTACGATTCACAAACAATCTCTCGGTCTCACCTAACTATATTTATGGGCGTACTTCTGAACTCAACGACCACGGTTTAAAAGCGAGTTACTCTTTTATTTTTATATTTCTTCTTTGATGAATTGTAAATTAAATTTTGCTGCAAATAAGTTCAATATTTTAAGCAAGTCGCCCGTACCGTAACGTACGCGCCAGCGGTAGCGCGTGGTAAGGGGTTAACCTGGTTGAAGTAGTATGATGTCTCCACTCTTCTTCAGTGTTGAGTTATCTCTCAAGAGCTGAATTAGGAGGGAGAACGGAACGGTGTCGTTATTGGGTCCATCGAGAGACGCCATAACTACGCACTAATGGAGATACAGCTCATTGATTGTTATTGTTCCCACCTTTTTTTCATCTTCACAGCACAGCGGCTCCATGCCCTAGATCCAGCCCATGTCAAACTGTAAACCACGAATTCTTGGTGTTTTGCAGCTGACCATCCTCTTCTTTTCGGTGTGAAGCTCTGTAATTCTTGCGCATTTGTTCAATTTTTCAGATTGCATTACTTATTTTGGGGGTGTTGTTGAACAAAGGGACTATTTTGGTGGGAAATTCTTGCTTAGTTTACTCTTTAGATGTGAATCGTAGGTCACAGTTTCTTACCGTGTGTAAGTAACGGAAGGGAGTAGGGGTTTGTTTTGAACTACAATGGGTTGCGTTTGTGGAAAACCCTCTACCACTGTTGATGACAAGGATAGTCCGAGGGAGAGGCCCTTAAATAAAGTATCATCTGATTTACGAGCTCCAAGAACAAGAAAAGAGGAGAGTTTTAGGGTCAGAGATAGATTGGATAACGCCAGTAATTACGAGGGTGGAGTGATTTCGATAGATAAGCAAGGAAATGGTTCGACTAGGATACATGGAGAAAACCTTGAGAGGAAAAAGGAAAAGACAGAGCGCCGTTCAACGCTGAACCATCCAAGAACTGGGATGGTCCCTGGAGCGACCCAAGGGGAACAGGTCGCCGCTGGGTGGCCACCATGGCTGGCTGCAGTCTCCGGCGAAGCCATTAAAGGATGGGTTCCAAGGAAAGCAGATTCCTTCGAGAAGTTGGATAAGGTGCCAAGGGAGGCCACTCCTTATATGATGTTCTTATTTCTTCGTTAGATCGTAATATCACTTGGTTTCCTTTTCTTTCAGATTGGCCAGGGCACCTACAGCAATGTATATCGAGCCCGTGATCTTGACCATGGAAAGATCGTTGCTCTGAAGAAAGTCAGATTTGATAACCTTGAGCCCGAGAGTGTTCGTTTTATGGCGAGGGAAATCCATATACTGCGTAGGCTCGACCACCCAAATGTGATCAAATTGGAAGGACTTGTCACATCAAGGATGTCTTGCAGCTTATACCTCGTCTTTGAATACATGGAGCATGATTTGGCAGGGCTTGCTTCCCACCCTGGGGTCAAGTTTACCGAACCTCAGGTCTTTAGAAGCTTTTCAGTCTGTTCTTACGACTGTAAATTCGAGCGTTTGGTTACTTATTTGTTTCGTTTATTTTTTCAGGTGAAATGTTACATGCAGCAGCTAATACGTGGGCTAGACCATTGCCATAGCCGTGGTGTTCTTCACCGCGACATAAAAGGTTCCAATCTTCTGATCGACAATAATGGGATCCTCAAAATCGCAGACTTTGGTCTAGCTAGTTTCTACGATCCCCATCAGAGTCAACCCTTGACCAGCCGTGTGGTTACTTTGTGGTATCGACCGCCTGAACTGCTGCTCGGTGCTACTTATTATGGCACGGCTGTGGATTTATGGAGCATGGGCTGCATACTTGCTGAGTTATATGCAGGAAAGCCAATCATGCCTGGAAGAACAGAGGTATGTTATTATTTGAGTTGACAAGAAGGTTAAGAAAAAGTTATTACAATTATCGACTTGGCTCTTTTCGATATGTAGGTTGAGCAGTTGCATAAGATTTTCAAACTCTGTGGATCGCCCTCGGAAGAATACTGGAGAAAGTCGAAGTTGCCACATGCCACGATTTTCAAGCCACAACAGCCTTACCAGCGCCGTGTTGCTGAAACGTTTAAAGAATTTCCAAGGCCTGCATTAGCTCTCATAGAGACGTTGCTGTCCATAGATCCTTCAGATCGCGGATCTGCAGCCTCTGCTTTGAAGAGTGAGGTATATTTATGTTCGTACAATTCTGTTATTTTGTAATATTAGGCGAGAATTCCTACTGTCTTTTACCTTTAGCCATCAGAATCCGTGAGGCTTAATAGAAGAAGAGAGGCACCGTATGGCGAAACTTTTGTTTTTTGCTACTTATTTTGATACTTCTTGTAACAGTTTTTCACAACGGCACCCCTTCCTTGTGACCCATCGAGTTTGCCAAAGTATCCTCCCAGCAAAGAATTCGATGCGAAAATGCGGGATGAAGACGCTAGAAGGTGACTAGTTTATCAGTTAATCATGCAATTTGTTTTTCCCTGTGTGTTGAACCAGATATATCTTCTCACCCGTTTTTTATCTTTAGACAAATGGCTGCTGGGAGCAAAGGTCGAACAACAAGGTATGACCTCGAAAAGAAAGCGCTGAGAGAATCTCGTGCAGTTCCAGCACCCAATGCGAATGCTGAACTAATCTCGTCGATGAAGGTAACTAATTTTTTCAACCTCTTATTTACGGTGGCTATCAAGATTAGAAAGTACAAAAAAGAAAAAACAGAAAGGGTTTTTAGTTTGCTAAAAATGCTATAAAAAGAAAGGGTCTAAACAAATGCTCTACAATGGCGGCTCTACATTTTTTGCATTTGCATGCAGAAAAGACAAAGCCAGCCCAACTCAAAAAGCAGGAGTGAAATTTTCAGCTCTCACCCCGAAGAAGTGGCGTCGGGCTTTCCAATCGATCCACCGAGACAGTTCAAATCCATCGAAGATGCAGATGAAAGCGAACATGGGAGTGTCCACAAAAGGGCTTCTCACTCTGGTCCCTTGGTTAACCGAGCAGCTTGGGCAAAAAATGGAAAGGCCATGGGAGATGCTTCGAAGGGTTTGTCTGGTCCCGACTTATCTTCCATGTCTAGTTTAGTCGCTGCGAGGAGGAGTATGTTGTCTGAAGACCATCGAGATAGATCATATCATCAAAATGAAGAACCGAAGCTTATAGCTAGATTCCCTGGATCATTTAAGGAGGCTTCTTCTACTTCCATGACTAGACTAGAACAGAAGAGTAATGGACAGCACGAGGATGAAAGGCCAAGCCACAATTCCATTTCTGTAAGCAACGCCAAGCTTCTTTTTCTACTTTTTTACTATGTTATCATTTATCTCACATCATTCATGATAAATTTGCTGGAAACAACATTCACGTGTTGCACAAGCTGATTCCAAGTTTCCTCAAAACTAACCTACTCAAGGGCAATAGTGTTAAGAGCTCATTACAGATCTCTTTAGCTACGGGGATATTGTCGAAGTTTTTGGCATTAGTTAATGCTTGTTCTTGAACCTCGATTTTGCATTCGCAGCTCAGTAAAGGTTCGAGGGGAAACAATATTCACTACTCTGGCCCATTGATAGCTCCTTCGGGGAAAGTGGATCAGATGATGAAAGACCATGACCGTCATATTCGAGAAGCTGCACGAAGGGCACGGATTGATAAGGAGAGAGTTCGAAAAGATGGAAATCGATAGGAGCTGAATTTCGTCGAACTCTTTGTTCTACTGAGGAAGAACGCCGAGCATCATGTTATCTACGATTCTTTAATAAAATAGCTACATTTTTCTTCTCCCCATCGTTGATCTTGTGTTTGTGAAGAGGAAGACATGGAACAGTGTATAGGAAAGGGTTTCGCTAGGTTCGAAGCACCACTGTGGTTTCTTCCATGATCAAATTGATTAATACAGTCCTTTATTTGTAATGTAACATATGTATTGTCTGACAATTTGTAGAGGTCAGCAGCAAGTATTCATTCTCAGCGTACAATTTACAAGATCCAATCCAAGTAAAAAGAAATCGAAAAATTGACACTGGAAGATTCCTTGCGTGCAATATCAAAATAGCCTATTCTCATTGGTTTGAACTCCATGGGTGACAGGCGCTTTAGCTCTCAGCTTTCTCAGGTACCATACTCCAACTCCAAAGAATGCTCCAGCAACTGAAACGCCACCCACTGCTCCTAATCAAAGCATACAAAAAGCTTCAATAACAATCTCATTACATATATATAACCTTGTATTGTATGATATTTTTTCTCAGTAATAATTTACCAGCCACAGCTGCAGCCTTACTGTGCCCACCATCACCATTCCCTACATCAAAATTAGACCAAAATACGATCAACAAATGGAGGAGACCCATCACGAATTCGAACTAAAACTGACGCTATATATATGCAGCATATACCTTTACAACCCCCATTAGTCACATTCTTCCCATCACCGCACAAGCACGCGAAATCTTGACTCAGAGTATCGAACCCACACGTGCCACGGCTCCTCGCGCCGCCGCCGTCCTCGCACATCAAACACCGAGTCGTCACTGGGACTTCGAAGTCGATCCTCACGCCGAACTCGGGGACCTGATCGAACGCCGGCGTCACGCCGAGATTCCGCCAGTAAACGCTCGTATAGGTAGCGCAGTGCTTTAGCATTGTCCTCAGCGATTCGCTCCTCTTCGGCCAGTACGAGCAGCAGCCGTTCTTTCCCAATCCCAGCCCTCTATGACTCCCTCCGCTGCCGCCGCTGCAGCTCGCCGGCAAGTTCTTGCAGAGGAAGCTGTCCGTATCGCACGTGGAGTCGCACTGCTCGGGGAATCGCTCGCAGAAGGGAGGCTTGGGCCCCATTATCACGTCTCCCTCGCTGCAGTTGAAGAAGAGGTACTCGTTTTGGGGCGATAGCCTCAGGTGGGTGCTCGCGTCGAGGCTGAAGGGCTTCGCGGGTCGGAAGTGGGTCCCACGGTCTCGGCAGCTCCACATAGACGGGTCGGATATGAGGATGTGCGGGTCGGCGTAGCTTATGTTTAGGATTTGGTACGAGCCTGAGGGAGTTCGGAGTACGAGGTTGTCTGAGGCTGTGCATGCTATGATGTAACGGTTGTAAGGGCTTCCACAGCCGTCGTCGATCCCAAACGGGTATTTGATTGGGATTTGGCCGCACTTTGTTCTGCATTGGCTCGTCGGTTTGGCGTGCGATGGAGCTCGGAGGTGTAGTAGTAGACATAGTGTGAACAGAATGGAGAGAAGCAATGGCGTTGGAGGTTTAGAAGGCATGGATTGAGATTTAGGGTAGTTAAGTGGTGTTTATGGGTTGGTTTTAGTTGAAGTAAAGTATTATTGGAGAGGAAGTGGAGGAGAATGAAGAAAGAAAACACAAGGAGATTAGGAATCTTTCTTTAAAGTGAGTTCTGCTCTGATGCATGCTTCTTTCTTTTTTTTTTCAACATATACCTTGCTGCCATCTTTTTGTATTTATCTTGGAATTCTTCGATTTGTGTCCGTTTGCTTTATGCTTTCTATTATGTCTTTAAGTGTAATGAAAGCTATGTGGAGAACAAACCACAGTACTTTGTAATAAAATACACGAGTTTATGCCATTTTGCGCACATAGTAGTAGCATGATTCTGTTCTGCCACTTTTGAAGTCATTAAAGAATGTCATGGAGCAGCAAGTAGATTTGGGTTTCAAGGCCAAGCATATCTAATCTTAGTTGTTTCCCATCTAGCTAGGCTATGAGTTTTGAAACCTCGGACTAGTCGAACCAACGAATCAATAGTTGTACGAACAAAACGAACGGGCTCTCAGAGAAAAGAGTATACAAGTAACTGTCTTCCCTTTGTTAAGAACTTCTATTTAGCAGAAAATTTGTCAATTTTGAGATTAATATGGTCCCGTAGCTCAGTTGGTTAGAGCGTTGGTCTTATGAGCCGAAGGTCGCGGGTTCGAGCCCCGCCGGGACCATATATATATTCCTTATGCTTTGTACATTGACAATGACCTTTTTCTCTTGTCGAAGGTACCGGCGATTTTGTGAATGGGGCCATATTGGTAGACCCTTCTTCCAATTATAAAGCTATCGCATCGAAGGCCTCATCGTTACATGCGTGGAAGTCTATGAATGTTACTTGGTTTAGTTGTTTGGTTACATGTGCTCATAGCACAATACCTCCAGTGTTCGCTATTCGACCAGAATTGAACTCCCAAGTCACCGATCAAAATAACAACACACATTCTGTTTTTGTTATATTGAAACGATAAACATGAACGAAACAGATTAACTACTACTCGATATACATATCTCAGAGCAAACTGAGGCAGGCTGGAGTTAATCTTTGCCTGGCACATTCTCATTCTGATAAGCATTTCCACCATTCGAGTTCGGACCATAGCCATTGTTCGGACCAACATCGGTGTTGGGATTTGGTCCCATATTCTGACCCTGGTTGCTCTGTCCATGTCCAGCGTTGGGACCAAAGTTGTTCGAAGCTTGGCCATGACCATATCCACTATTCGGAGGAGCATTCTGATTAGTAGGGTGGGAATAGTTAGGACCATATCCACTCTGTTGATTGCCTTGCCCGGGCCCCACATTGGGCGCAAACCCAGGTTGATAATTTGGTGCCCGATTAGGAGGAGTTCCATAGTTCGTCTGAGCTCCCATGTTAGGTCCAGGGTTATTTGGAGGCATGCCTCCATAATTTGGCCGAGCTCCCATGTTCTGACCAGGGTTGGTAGGAGGTGTGCCACCTCCTCCATAGTTTGCTTGACCTCCTCCCATATTTGGACCAGGGTTATTTGGAGGCACGCCTGCATATGTTGCCTGAGCTGCCCCCATGATTGATCCACGGTTATTTGGTGGTGGCCCACCTCCGAAATTGCCTCCAGCGTTCTGATTACTACCCATATTCTCCCTTCGCCTCTCGTAATTTCTTGATCTGTCGAAGTTGCGAGGCCTGTCGTTACGCCTGTTCCTCTCATTTGCCCGTGCGTTGTTCCTCACCCACTCCTCGTGGTACTTAGGGTCGTATGGAACAGCCTGTCCATTGATAAATGGCTCGCCTGCATATGCAAAAAGCGATAACGTGACACCATTTATGAAGATGGCATGATACTGAACGGGCATGTATGAATGACATATTAGTACTCAAATATGCCATCTACAGAAATAATGAGATTTCTTGCATACTTTATAAGTATGCACAAGATCACTTAAAGGTGTATTCATTAGACCTTGAAAGAAAACATATGGTAAAACAATCACATAATATAATCATATCTGGTATATTACGTTTGAATGCAGGACAAACTAATAGACTTGTGAATGAATAATGAACTTTATACCTCCATAGTCCTTGTTCCTAACATCCAAGTATGAATCTGGTAGCACCCATCTAACTCTAGGCAATTCTGGATATGAAAGTACAAGTTCCCCAATTGAGGTATCATACCTTTCCAAAAAGAAGAAACTTCAACTGTTACCTACCAAGCAAACGTGTATAATAACTCGACTATATATACCTTTGAGCTTATAAGAAAGTTCTTCAGACACAAGAGCTCCAAATGCAAAGTAATGCCTCGTAGACACAGAATAGATCTTCATCCTCGCCTCTTCCTCACTACAAATTCCAATTTTTGTTACAGAGAAAGCTACCAAAACGCATGAACAGGTAAAAAGAAGGCAATAAGACTTCAAAGAAAATAGAGAAATAGATTGCGAGATTAAGACCGTCCAACCTTCCGACAACCAGAGCAAGAGTCTTAATGTAGCTGTCGATAATCTCATCCCTCGTGGGATCTCCCTCAGGCTTCTCCATGACGACGAGCCAGTGCTCGAAATCGCAGCCGTCGAGCAAAATCGTCTCCTTTGGGGGTCGATTCGTCCAGTTAGGATTCGAATCGTTGAGGGAAGACGACGTCTGACGCGACGCAAACGCTCTCACGGGAGTGAAACGGAGAAAGTGAGACGACGCAACGACGATCGGACGGAAGCGACGGAGAATCGAGCTTGCCTTGGTCACCGAGACGGCGGTCGTAGAATAGCGGGTCACGGCGGACAACAAAACCCGCCTCGTAAGGAGAGAGCTCGTTAGATAGCGAGTCCCCATACTTCTGTTAACGATAGCAGAAACCCTAACTACGGTTTTGGATGAGCTCACTGAGAGTGTGTCGATGCCTTTTATAGTTCAAGATTAAGATATTTATTACTGAAGAGTCGGTCCCTCTCTCTCTTCGTTTTAATCATACGATTGTCATTAATACAGTAATTATATCCAGAAAAGTAAATAAAAATAAAAATTAGAAAAGAAAACGGCTTAATTATTTTTTGGTTCGGTAACTTAGGGACGTGGCATTATAGGAATAGCTAATTTAGGATGTGGCATTATAGGGACAGTAAGTTTCAAAATCGTGTAATTTATAGACACTATACCTGATTTTCCCCAAAAATACATCACGTGTCACTCACGTGACCGGTTTTTATACCTGATTTTTCCCCAAAATATATCACGTGCCACACATGTGATCGATTTTTATATCGGAAGGTCCGATGTGGCGCCATGCCGAACGACATGCCCGTTTAATGAGATTTTTTTTTTTTGTTTTTTAAGATTAATTTCTGACACTGCGTCAAGTCAGATTATTTTAATGACGTGCCATTTTTGTAAAACGGGCATGTCATCGGTTTGCAAAAAAAATAGCAAAACGAGCATGTCATCGGTCTGGCGCCACGTCGGTTTTCCGGTATAAAAATCGGTCACGTGCGTGGCACGAGATGTATTTTGGAAAAAAGATTAGGTATAATGTATATAAATTGCACGATTTTAAAACTTACTGACCCTATAATGCCACTCTAAATTAGCGATCCATATAATGCCACACCCCTAATTTATGGGACCAAAAAAATAATTAAGCCAAACAAATAATAGGAACTTCAGATAGATCATCAACCATTCATACTGAAAATTTCAGTTCAACACTACATCAATCAGCCTCTCGTCAATGTCCCAAGAAGGCTTATGCATCCACATTACAACCTCTTATTCATGGTAAACTTCAGAAAAATCTCCAGAACAATGGGATCATAAACACCAGCGAAATAAACACACGCAGCATCGAAAATACTCAGAAAAGAAAAGAAAAGAAAAAGTCGACCCATTTATTCGTTTAACCAGTATTCTGCATCCCAGCAGCAATACCCTTCATAGTAAGGATAAGAGTATCCTCCAAGCCAGGCGCATATTCGCTCGTTGGATTCAAATTCACGAGCTCAGCCGCATATTCCTTACACAGATGTGGCCTCAATTCAACGTGATAATTCGGGTCCCTAATCCTCTTCAAAGTATACGCCTGGCAGACGTTAAGTGTCGTGATGTAAGAATCACGAAGCTTCAGCCTTTGCTTCAGGTAAGGATCGCCTTCAAGAATTTCCTTGTGCCCAGCAATCTTTTGCAAAAAAAAAGAAGGCCATCATCATCATCATCATCATATGATAGATATCGAAAAAAAACAAACGTTTCAGCTACCATTTTACCTGAAGCAGAAGATTCTTGGTTTCGCCGTAATTGGTCCTAAGCTTTTCCCCGAACGCCCAAAGATCTTCAGAAACGAGGAGCTTATCGTAGAGCGCTGCAATCCCAGGGTCGCCCTTGGCGAAGACCATTTCGATCAAGTCGATGGTGACCCTAAAGAAGGGCCACTCGTTGTACATGTCTTGAAGCATTTTGAGGTTTCTGATGTCCTTTTGAAGGGCGTACTTGAACGCCGCCCCAAACCCTAGCCAGACGGGGAGGTGAAACCTCGTCTGCGTCCATGCGAAAATCCAAGGAATTGCCCTCAGAGATTCGATTCCACCGCTCGGCTTGCGCTTCGATGGACGACTCCCAATGTTCATCCGTCCGTACTCCAACTCGGGCGTCGCCTAAAAAGATACAGTTTTTAACACACCGAAAACGATTAAAGATTCAACCCATACCGATCTTTAAGGGAATTAAGGTCAATTTTCTTTTTGTTCTATAATTTAAGGAGGGTGGCATTATAGAACAATGAATTTAGAGGGGGGCGTTATCCGGAGAATAAATTTCAAAACTAAACAATTTAGGGACATTATATGCCGTAACCCTAATTTTGGTCCCAAAATTGTTTAATTTTAAAAGTTATTTTTCGTATAATACCATCCCCGAAGAGCCTAGGCTATACCCGCAGGCCGCAATCTTAGAATTTCGGCCAAAATCTAGAGTTCAAACGTATAATGTCCCTAAATTGCTTATCTGTATAATGCCACCCTAGAATTCTTTATCCCTATAATGCCCCACGCAACCCCTAAATTACATTACTAAAAACAATAATGAACCCAGATAATTAAACACTCACGAGGCGAAAGTACTCGACGAATCTCGGCTCCTTGAAGACAATCGAACGGTACTCCTCGGTGGCGACGACGGCGACCTCGTCCAAGAGCGCCCTCCACTCGGGCTTAGGCGCGACGGGCGGGTGCATTCCGTGCTCCAACGTAGCAGCCGTGAAGCGCTGGAGCGTCCTAAAGCACAAGTGCTCCTCCCCAAAGCACTGCTCGATAACCTCGCCCTGAACCGTAACCCTCAGAGACCCGTGCACCGTGTCGGGCGGCTGAGACAAAATAGCAAGATGGGTCGGCCCGCCTCCACGACCAACCGTTCCGCCCCGCCCGTGGAACATGGTGAGCTTCACGCCGTACTCCTTGGCAACCTTAACGAGCTCCTCCTGGGCCTTATAAAGCTGCCACGCGGCGGACAACCGCCCGGCGTCCTTGCCGGAATCCGAGTACCCTATCATAACCTCTTGCTTGCCGTCGATCCTTCGTTTGTACCAATTGATCGAAAAAAGTCGAGCCACGGCCGCCGGGGCGGCCTCTAAGTCGGCGAGCTTTTCGAAGAGCGGGACGACCCTCAGCGGTTTCTTGACGTGGCACTCGCGCTGCAATAGCTCGACGGCTAATACGTCGGAGGGGGCGGTGGCCATGGAGATGATGTAGGCACCGAAGCAGTCCGATGGGAGCTCGGCGATGACGAGGAACGTGTTGAGTACGTCGGAGATTTCGTCGGTCTTGGGAAGGTCGGGGCCGAAGAGGGGCCTTTTCCCGCCTAGTTCGGACAAGAGCCATTCTTGCCTCTTTTCTTCAGACCATTCTCGGTAGGAGCCGAGGTCGAGGTGGCGCGTGATTGCGTCCAGGACATCTGTGTGTCGGTCCGATTCTTGGCGTATGTCGAGGCGTACTAAGGAGAGGCCGAACGTGGAGACTTGGCGTAGGAAATCGAGGAGGCTTCCGTCGGCTATCGGGCGGTCCCCGCATGCGCAGAGCGATCTGTAGCAGAGCTCGAGGGGTTCCAAGAACTGCACGCGAAGACAGAAGCGAGTTTACGTTCTTCTTCTTCAAACATTTCGGCCAACGATTCAAAATGAGGAGAAAAGAACGAAAGCAGGAGAGAGGAATTGCCTGGTCAACGTTGGTGTAAGTTGCCTCTTCGGGGATGTCAGAGACTCCCTGAGATAGTAACTGGCGAGAGCGTTCTCTTGTCTGATAGAGCTTGTCTCTGACATCGCCGAGAATGACGCGGTAGGGCTCGTTCGGTGGAATTGTTTTCCAAAATTCTGAAATGAAAAAGGAAGACCTAAGTTCGTTTTCATCCCAACATAGGCGAATGAATAATCTTAGTAAAGTTTGTGGATTAATGGTAATAAATCGGATGGATACCGATGAAATGCTTAGCGTCTCTCTTGGAAGATCGGTGGAGTTCGTCGGATCTCACACGAAGCTCATCGCTGCAACGCCACATGGACAGCTGCAATAGCAATGTAAGAGCAAAAAGGCGAATTAATTATCAATAGAAGACAATATTTGAAATGCTACTATATATACCTCGAACATGAGATCCTCAATTTGAGAAAAGTAGACGTTAGCAGCCATCATTCTAGCCAACAAGCAGACATCTCGGGTGACTTCAGGGGTCACTCTAGGATTCCCTATAATATAATCAATTTTCCCAAACCAATTATCAATGAAGAATAAGACAACAACGAGCATTAAAACAAGCATTCGACAAATTCATCTCAAAAGACAATACACACCATCACGATCGCCACCCATCCAAGAAGAGAACTGAATCAGAGGAGCATTATATGGGATTCGTTCGTTGATCCCTATATTCTTCAATGCTGTGTCCACACGGCGCAGAAACTTTGGCACACCTTTCCATATCGTTTCATGGAAATAACTCATTCCCGCCCTCATTTCATCTTGAGGAGTCGGCGGGGTCCTTCTGATCTCGTCAGTTCTAAAAGCTGCTTGGATCTGCATATTTTTGTGTAATAGAAAATTAACCCACTAACTCCATAGATCTTATCTTACAGCAATTTGTAGTAAAGCATACCTCTCTTTGTAATGCTTCATCTAGCTCCTGTTTATCATCTGGGGTAATATCTTTGGCATACAATTGGGCTAAGCAATCCCTAATCCTGAAAAAGGGCAAAAACAACAAATCTGAGGCCAATCATTGTTTTGAAGAGCATTTAATGTAATAATATCTGACAATGATTTGGGGGAACCTTCCATGCTTCTGAAGCAAAGATCGGCGAACAGACTGAGTAGGATGAGCAGTGAGCACCAAATCAACAGTCTGATTCTTCAGTGCATCAAAGACTTCTTCAGGGGATTTCTTGAGATCAACGACCAGCCTCTTGAGAGTCTCTTCGATGTCAGATTCAGTGGTGGCGTTACTCTCATCAGTGTAATCTCCTTTCTTCTTCTTATTCCTACGACGATAAGCAATCTGAACCTCCTCGGCCAAGTTGGCTAAGTTAAGCATGTGAGAGAAGGCTTTGGCAACAACGATCGAATCGCCGGGATCCAAACTTGTCAGAACGTTCCCAAGCTCTTCGAGCTTTTTTGGGTCGTGCTTGCTTTCGTACTCTGCAGAAAGCTCGTAACATTCTTGAACCTAAAACCATTAAGAGGAAGGGCAGGTCTTGATTAATATTTACAGATTGAGTGACAGAAGAATCCCATTTTTTCCTCAGAAATTCCCAGAAATAAAAATCGTGGCTTTTACAGTAAACAATTTTTTTCGCATGTGAGGCCCTTCCAAGATCCGAGCAAATCAATCCTTGTCAAGAGCAAAAATTCATATATGCCACTTCATCAAAGCTAATATTCAAAACCATTCTTTGATAAACAGCAAAGATCAAATCTTTCGAACAAAACAATACGGAAAAGACAGGGAAAGAAAAGTCAAACCCATAAACCCAAAGGATCAAAAGAGAAACTTCATACCGTTTCCTTGAGATCTTCGCCGTGTAAGTCCTGAAGAATATCGAGGAATCGATCTAAAAGCAGAGCATCATATTCGACGAGCTTATCATCATCTGAGACCTTTTTGGGAACCAATAGCCTCAGCTGGGCATCGATGGATGCCAATTTCTCCAAGTTTCTAGCAGCCATCGAACTTTGTCCCTAAATCACAGTCCTCAAGTTAGCAAGCAAATACTAAAAAAAAAAAACAGGATCTTCGTCGATCAACGATCCAGTAAAAAGAGTCAAAGGCACTCATGCATAGACTTCAAAATCACATGCCCGATGTTTTCTTTTTTTTTTTTTAAATCAGTTCCTGAAAATGATGGATTCGTATTTTTTCAAAAGGAAAGTGGACTATTGGTTCGATTAAAGTTGTACCTGAACCTTAATACGGTCTTTGCGGGCCACTGAGTTTCTTGACGAAGAAAAAGAGGACCGCAGAGAGAGAAAAAGATCTAAGCTTAAGGGCCTTGTGATACAGAAATTGCTTGGACGGTGCGTATATATAGAGAAAGAGAAGAAAGAAATTTGCGTTGGACTCTATTTAGATAAAGAAAAATGTAATTAATTAAGGCTATAGGATTAAGAGGATAAATTTTCTTGTCGAGGGTTTATTCCTCCATTTCTAATTATCTGTCTCAAAAAAATGAATAATTTAGAAAGTTGAAAAAAAGGATATTTTAAATTATTCGAATATTGTTTAAACAGTATCATAATTAAAGCATTGTGAAAAAGATTCATAACACCTTCACCAGTTAATATTAACTTATGATGCTCAATAATAATAATTATGGTCCAATATGTAATCATCAATTTATATTCTTTCAACTTATTCGACAATAATGTAGCATATATATTTTTTTATATGGGATTATTATGATTCAACTGGGAGAGGGTTGGCCGTTGGGTAGTCCAATTTTTCTTTCTTTATTGTAGAAAATTTGAATTAGGAGAGAATAAAGTAATTTTTAGATTTAATGAAATGCTTATACAAATTTAAGAAGAGTTAAATGATTATAACAAATTAAGTATAGTCCCTTTATCCGATCTCATCTTTACCACAACATTTATTCTTTAATCACACGCATTGGGAAATGAGATTATGCTAATAGAAAAAGAAGTTCAAAGTGGAAATGGGTAATTGACACGACTTACTATTTACCAGTTGTTGCTTAAGGTAGTGAACGTGGACTTATTACGTGATTTTTACCTTGTGTTAAAAACCTAAGTATTAAGATGATAAGTAATGGCAATTATTGTATGCACGCATGACTAGTTATATCATCAGACTCGATTACGCATGAAGTCTTACGTCAATCGAGGAAACTGATTACCTATTATATGTGGTTCTGCCGATTAGTGGAAGAATTAAATATTCTTTTTGAATTGTAAATAATAGCGTAGATCCTTTATTTTCGGCGTAAAACATGGTAAGTTCGGGTAATTTATTACCTAAAATATTGGGCTTATGAACAAGGGTGAAGTGAAGTATCAGCTGGCCCATTTAAGTGTCTTGTTTTCGCCTCTTTCTGGGCTTCGATTTTTAGAACCCAATATCTTCTAATATAGTATTATCATTCATTATTTAAAATGCTATTCGATAGGCAAATAACATCATTATTACACACCCTACGTACGATAAAAAAAAAGTTAACTATTACTCACTCGATCCCACTAATTTTATCATATTTTTCCATTCAGGCCGTCCACCTTTCCTTTTTGGGAAAAAAATTAAACACTATTTTAGATGTAATTGGAGGAAAAAGTAAATGGTAAGAACAGAAAATGTTATAAATTTAAGCAACTTGTTTATATCTAATCTCAATGTACTATATTATATAATAATGCCACATTAATTTGCGAGCCAACAATAATAAATAATATACTAAAGATAGAATTTGATAGTTATTATAATGTTATGGAAGGTATGTAACTTAAAAAAGTCTTTTTTATTTTTAGTAGATGTCAAAAAAACTTGATTGGTCAATTGAAACCGACCAATTGACGGTTTATGATAGCCCATCACCCATATTATAATAGAATAGATACGATACTGTTATAATTTATAACGTGACATGAAATTTGATGGGTAAACACCACCATACCATGCAATAAGTTTCATCCATTTTCATATTTTCTTTCTCATTTATGTATAGTGCAAGAAAAGCCGACAGTTGTATTTCTAAAAACATTCAATTCAATAACTGATTTAGTAAATTACACTATTTATAAATTGATTTTTAGTAAAAAAGTTTTGACTTGAACAATAAAACTGAAGACTGATGAAATTCAAGATTGGAAATTAAGTGGGGAATGGCTAATTAACGAGTGAATCAGTATCTTGTTGATTAAGGCTTTCGAACAAATGTTATTCGAAAAAAGAAACGTGTTTCTAACAAATCTCCATCTACTAATTTATTAAATTAAATATGATGGGGACTGAGGAGTAATATATGATAAAAATGTTGTGAGGGCCCCTAAGGTTGTTAAATTACTTGATTACGAATATTATTATATGAAGTACCCTTCCATTAAGAAGGTATACATCTTGACAAATTAATGCAATTAATTAGGTTGGAATTATGCTTTCATTTTCCAGCTTGATGTTGAATATACATATAATATTGGAGAAACGCACATCATCATAATGGACCCTCTATATGGCTTCAAATTTCAAAATATCTCATTATTGGAATATACATTACATGAAACTATGCAAGTTTAGATTTTCATTCGAGAATTATATTGAATGAATCATTGCAGTGGAAAAGGGTTTTGCAATGAAAATGAAAACCCTAGTTTGTCTGTGTGCTTTTATGTGAAAAATTACACTTAGTGAGTCAGTAGTACTCATTAGCAGTCACACAAACCTTGCCATTAATTGCAAATGGAAATACACACATGCTCTAACATTATCAGGTTGAAACAGACATACCTAAATGAAATTTGTTACAATAAAGGATATATTACACTAAATCTCATGGGAAACAGAATTGTTGGCATATCAATTATCATATATTGCATAAAGTTTGAAACTTTATATGCTGTCTTTACCGTGGTTAACTTTTGCATGTTATTACCAAAGTCACCTACGATATAATTACCCACGCCTTATCTCATACTATATATTAAATATATACTCAATCGATAGTGACTGCGCCTATCTAGAAGCTTTATATGAATGCTAGCTAGCTAGCCATCTCAATAAAAAAGAAAACATATACTTTAAATATAACACAATTAAAAGGATAATATATACATAGTTAATTTAATACACACTTAGCCGTACCAATTAAGGGAAGAAAACAGTGCCGCTGTCAAGTGAGGAAAAAAAAAGGAAAAACTAAAAGAAAAAGGCAGCACTTTTTTTTTATTGGCCCATAGCATTGTGTATTCAGTATTTGTCTCTTCATCAACAGCTTCTTTGATATTCGATGATTACCCATTGTTGGGGTGCAAACCTCATGTCCCACACCGGTTGAAATAAGGAAAATTAAGTGGTTTATAAGCTTGTGGGTTCACCGGTGTGGGACATGAGGTTATAAACCCCAACAATCCTCCCCTCAAACTCAAGACCACACAACGGGCCTCCCCTTCGACGATTATCTGCACCAGCGCTTCTACCGCAATCCCTGCACCAAGCGCTTTTCACCGCAGATTTCACCGCTCGTCTTTCCAGGGGCCGGGGACACACCACCCACACCGTATCCGGGCTAGAATTTTTTTTTTCGTCTGCAGGCATCCTCACGCCTTCGTCCACGCTCACCGCACCATGTAGGGATTTTCTCAGACCCAATTCCAGCCCAAACCCGACCCGGTATAAGCTTGTGGGGTTCCTCTCTAAAACCAATTGGCAATAGAGGGAGTGAACCCACAAGCTTATAAACCCACTATTTTTCTTTGATTTAATCGATGTGGGATAGCAGTTTGCACAACCCAACACCCATTTCTTCAAATCCCCTCTGCTCCTTTACCAGCTGAAATAACTCATCCTAAAATCAGATAAATCCTTACTTTCTTGGCATCATCAAGAACTCGACAAAGAGATCGATCGTTATATGTCTTATGATGTCTGATAATATCGATCCATCTGTCGTTATTGGGCCGTCAGCTTCTGCACCGTCCGATCATCAGCAGAAACAACGATCGCCTCAACTGAGCAGATACGAATCTCAAAAGAGAAGAGATTGGAACACCTTTGGACAGTATCTGAGGAACCAAAACCCGCCCATACCTTTGTCTCAGTGCAGCTACAGCAATGTCTTGGAGTTTCTGAGGTACCTTGACCAGTTTGGGAAGACTAAGGTTCATGTACAAAGCTGCGTCTTTTACGGGCAGCCCGAGCCTCCCGGGCAGTGTAGCTGTTCTCTAAGACAAGCTTGGGGCAGCCTCGACGCTCTCATCGGTCGGCTTAGGGCAGCGTACGAGGAGAATGGCGGCGCGCCTGAGAATAACCCTTTTGCAAGTGGAGAGATAAGAGTTTACTTGAGGGAAGTTAGGGATGCTCAAGCTAAAGCTCGCGGCATACCGTATAAGAAGAAGAAGAAGAGGAAGAGGATAGCAGTTAGTAATAACGATGGTGATCATGATGATGATGATGATGATCAACGACGAGGGACGGTAAGCTCTTCGAGTTTTGGACAGATGAAAACTTGATCGATATGATATATATCATAAGGGATTTGAGATATGGATATTCGATTATTTTTCAGTCTTATATGTTTTGTTGGCAACATATATATGCTCTCATTGTGTAAATTTTTTAATTTTTGCTTGAGATCTTGCCTTCGATTTCTTTGGTCTCAGAATCTAAACATCAGTGTGTTAAGGATATATATACACGCTTCATATCTCAAATATATCCGAATATTTGATCATAATATTATATAATTCGTATTATATATATAGAGATTTGCTATGGTGCCCACCTACCGTGAGCAACCACCGTGAGCACCATAGGCAAATCTCTTCATGTTTTCTGTTTTTTCGATTCCTAACGTCGCCAATACCTCCGTAGACCCTCTATATCCATTATTAACCTTAATCGCAATCTCCAACAAGTTGATTCTTAAGAAAATCATTTATTTATTATCCACACGTGGACGACATAACGAGGTTATGGTTTTCTTAAGAATTAACGTGTTTGAGATTGCGATTAAGGTTAATAATGGATATAAGAGGGTCTACGGAGGTATTGGCGACGTTAGGAATCGAAAAAACAGAAAACATGAAGAGATTTGCCTATGGTGCTCACGGTGGTTGCTCACGGTAGGTGGGCACCATAGCAAATCTATATATATATATATATATGAGATTTGCTATGGTGTCCACCTACCGTAAGCAACCACCGTGAGCACCATAAGCAAATCACTCAATTTTTTAAATTTTTCCGATTCTCCACGGCGTCAACACCTCCGTAGACCCTCCCATATCCATTGCTAACCTAAATCGCCCTCTCCAACACGTTAATTTTTAAGAAAATTCATTATTTATTATTCACATGTGGACGACGTACCGAGGTGATGATTTTCTTAAAAATTAACGTGTTGGAGAGGGCGATTTAGGTTAGCAATGGATATGGGAAGGTCTACAGAGGTGTTGGCGCCGTGGAGAATCGAAAAAACTTAAAAAATTGAGTGATTTGCTTATGGTGCTCACGGTAGGTGGACACCATAGCAAATCTAATATATATATATATATATATATATATATGTTCGTGGTTTGGCGTAATGTATAAGAAATAGCTTCCTTTTGCGATGGGAGTGCTTGACGCAGATTTGGGGTTCTCTTACATTATATGCTTAGTTACAAATGAAAATTTTATCTCTGCATGAAGAACCCTAATAAGGAGGCAATCAACCCCTCCTTTGAAAACCCTAACCTTGACGCATATAGACAGAAAAGAAAAAGACTGGCAAGAATTTTCATTTCATGAGATACATGTGTTTAGCTAGCAAAGCTTTGAACAAGGGAACATCAGCTAGCTAGCTAGAAACACATCAGATGGATTCTTTCTATATTATATTTTTCCTTGTTAAAATGTATATGACATTATTGTCTTTTTACTTTTTGTCCAATCTATCGTCTTTTGAAATTCTCCGTGATCTTGTCTTCGCCATGACTTCCCAGTCGAGTGTGCTATGACTGCTAATATCAATAATATATATATGAAGTTACCTTATTTTATAATCGAATCTCGTACCAGTACTAAACATTTTAGTGTCCCACATCTCACGAATCTAATTATGTGTTTGTCCTGCGTTTGAGAGTTTTCAGATCTCTACACTTTTTCCTTTTTCTTTTTTATGTACGCCACCAAATTCATTCTGATATGTCTTGGCTTACTCTTTGGCTATGAATATTGTTAGTCTTTGGCCATTTTAAGACATCAGATCGTAACTTAAACAGATACTGCACATAACATATTCTTATTGCTAACAGTTTCATCCAAGAATGACCATAAAATTGGCATGCAAGAAAAGTAGTATCATACAGCTCAGGACAAACTAATAACATCAAGAATGTAATAATTCTGCAGATATAATATAATCATGTCACTTACCTCGTACTACTACCTGGAAAAAGAAAGAAAAAAAAGGCCGCCTCACCATGATAGATTATAACAGCACATTCGTTATGTTGCTGAACTGTGCGTGTGGATTTACACTGCTGCATTACTAGTAGGCTCTCCAGCCGCATGATTACTTTGGAAAACATCAAGCTTCAAACTTTTCGAAACATCGAAGAAATGCGCCACGGCATCTTCAGGCGTACCCACGAGAACTCCGTGTCCCAAGTTTAGAATGTGACCTCTTTTCCCTGCACACTTCACAACCCTGCAAAAAATTCGCAGAAAAGGTTTACGATTTAAAAGGGTTAATCATCTGTAGCTCTAACGACGTTTATACCTTTCGATTTCATTCGTTATGGCTGGGAGTGGAGAAAATAAGTAGGCAGGATCAACGTTTCCTTGTATGGTAATATCAGTTCCTAGGCGTCTTCTTCCGTCGGCCATGTCTACGGTCCAATCGAGCCCAATGACATCAACCCCCGTCCCTTTCATCCGTTCGAGAAGTCCACCGTTTCCATTGATATATAGGACGAGTGGTGTTTGAGGGCATTTTTCTTTAACTTCTCTTACGATCTGTGTCGATAATAGTATTAAGATCTCATGAGAGCATATCATGATGTATGATCTAAACTAAAAGCCCCTTCTTTGATATGATCTAAACCAAAATGGTGTATTAGGTTAAAACGATGGATTCACCTCACTGATGTACGGCTTAGACCAATGTTCCCACATATCAGGAGGAAGCTGACCGCCCCATGAATCGAATATCTGGATGCAGTGTGCCCCAGATTTAACTTGGTAGATTATGTATTCGGTTAATGCCTTGGTCAAGTGTGATAGAAGGCCTCTGAGCAAATTTGGTGCTGTGTGACACATGCTCTTTATTGTTGTGTATGTCCTAGTTGTCCCTCCTTCGACTATATACGTTGCAATTGTCCATGGAGCTCCAACAAATCCCAAAACTGCAGCTTTTTCTCCAACCTTTTTCAAAAAGAGAAACAACTTTCAATAGGGGAAAACAGAGCAGAGTGAAGAGTTCAGTCTTTGGACGAAAATCAAACCTCTCTGCGCAATATGCTAAGAGACTCCCCGACGAAGTTCAGCTTCTCCAAGTCTATGGGGTGAAGAGCTTGCAAGCCATCTTCTGATCGAATCGGTGAATGTATTACTGGGCCTCGAACCTCTTCTATGTCGAAAGGAACCCCAAAAGCGGGCAATGGAGTTAGTATATCAGAAAAAATAATGACCCCATCGGGTTTGAAAGCTTGCCATGGCTGCAAAGAGATTTGCACGATCAAATCGGTCGTCTCTGATCTCTCTCTGAAAGATGGGTATTTCTCAGCTAGCTTTCTGTAAACAGCCATGTACCTCCCCGCTTGACGCATCATCCATGCGGGCGGGCGGCTTACTGGTTCCCCTCGTGCAGCCTTGACCAAGAGTGGATCTGAATTTCATTTATTTTTTTCCGATAAATTGGGAAGAAAAAAAACTTACTCTGATAAAATTTCCAACAAGAAACAGATACAAAATAGTTAGGATGACGGTTACAAAGTAAAGAAGGTGAAGTATCATCGAAAAATCAACTGGGAAGGCAATACTTAAACGTGAAGTTATTTCTGATAATATTAGAACTTAGAAGCATAACAGGTCAGACATATTGCTGCAAAATATGTGAGCCAACAACAAAAAGTACAAAACTGTACATCATGCCTGAATTTCACAGAGTCAAAACAACAAACACGTTGCAGGCGGAGGCGCACAAGAAAAGGTACCAGAAGAAGATGAAGAGGCACACCCGCGAACTGTTGTCAACTTCAGGGTTTGCTTGTGGCGATATGACACAGTTACTCCATTCGAAGCTAAACTAACATTGGGCGAATAATTCAGGAAGCTCGATGATTTCCAGCCAAGACCCAGCGTGCTATGGCTGCAGTGGGCATTGAATAGGTGATCAAAATGGCGGCTTTTCCCACCTTTATGCTAATCATCAGAAAATGAATATAATCTTACGTCGCTAACGTGGAGACTCCCATTAAAATTCGTGGCCTCTTTCTTGTTTTCTGCTCGGTTTGTTTCTTGGCTACCTCTTATCTCCCAGGCTGTCGTTTCAGGGTATGGTTAGTTTACCGTCATGACCCAAGCGCAGTAAAACTATTTATGAAAATTAACGTTTCGTCCCTGAAGCATTCTATATTTCAATCAAAGTTGATTTTCAAGAGTATCAACTTTTGTGGTCCGTCATATTAAGGGGTGACGTACCAAGGAGTATGCTCTCCAAAAAGCTGAGCGACGAAAACGCAGAGTTGAAAAGCCAGCTTTAAATGGCACGATGCGAAGCTAAAAGAAGTAATTATATGTCAGCCTCGTTTAGTAGGTTTGCTTTTGATTTCGGACCATATTTATATTTCATATAGATATAATATAAGTACCTAAATTTAATTTTCATTTAGAAATAAGAACCCAATCCATGATAAAAGACATATTTGCCCATAATAAACAAAAAAATTACGAATCATTGTCATCGACTTCTTCAAACGAGCAAAGCAATTATGAAGTGGTATACAGTCAGTAGCGGATCTAGCCCATTGGGTCTGGGTGGTCAAGATTTTTAGTCCAGCCCAATCTATGTATTTATGTTCAAAAATAGAATAAAAAGCTCAAAGATGATTCCAACTCAGATCTTTTCACACCAATAACTTTTACTGTCAATGTAGAAACCACTTGACTGGGACAATTTCTATTAATTCTTATGCATATATCGTATTAATCATCCTCGCGGCCGGGGGATCAAGTGACCCCCCCGACGTTACACGTGGGTCCGGCCCTGTATACCGTGTACATGAAGTGGTACTGTAGATCCATGAAGTGGCACAGTAGACCCATGAAGTGGTATGGGTGAACAGTGAAGTGGTACTGTAGACCCATGAAGTGGTACTGGTGAACAGTGAAGTGGTATTGTAGACCATGAAGTGGTACCCTTAAACAGAGAAGTGGTACAACAGACCCTTAAGTGTTTATGTAGAAATCGGGTAAATATTTTGACGCGATCCAAAATTGAAACGTTTGGGAATTATCAAAGTTTTCGGATAACCATCTGTGCATATCGAGTAACACTTTCTACAGTGACTGTAACGAATGTTGCCAAAAAAGTAACACTTAATTCAAACGAAATAACATGTTCATGTGAAATAGCAAAAGTGTTATCCAGAAATAAGAAAGTGTTATCAAGAAAGGATGAAGTGTTACCAAGCAAACTTCTAATTCAAAACTATACCAAATAGAGGACAACAGGTAACACTTAAACCTGTTTCCATACTCATCTTACAAAAAAATAGTTCAACGTGTTTCACATGAGATACCTCTTATTTGTTTCGCAATGACAAATGATTTGAAATTCGTACCACTTTAAGAAACATGTATTTATGCTAAAATTTTTCAGCAATTTCATTTTCAACTCGATTAACCTTGAGCGACGAACGATGGATCTGCCACGGTAGCGCGACATAATATTTAAGCCATGAGTGACTCTAATTTATACATGTTAGCTGCATTTTAGCCGAAAACGTGAATCAATTTAAGTTTTTTTTCGTATTTGCGTTAATTAGATTCGAAGCATACCCTCGCAAATCTTATATTTGACGACGTAATATCAAAATAAACTCTTCTATTTTGCAGCGGATGCTTATGAGTATGATATATGAGATATTTCGATTGTCAAAACTCATTTTATTATGTTAATAACACTTATTAGCCAGATCAAAATATTTGTGATGAGTAACACTTCCTGTTATGTGAACTAATAACTGATAACAATATACTGCAATTTGAGAAAAAAACAGGGGCGCTGGATGAAACGACCCTCATTTTCTAATAAATATTTTGGCGGATTTTCGAAACGTAAGTCGCAGAAGACCCGTCTAATTAAAATTTTTCTGAAATAAAATATATTAAATTAAACATGATCTACATAGCCGTATAATATACACGCCATATCACTAAATATCAAAATAGTAAAAATCCTAACATCACTCCACAGGTCGCATCCATGTACTGCCCTGCCCTCAAAAGTCTGTGGAGTCACCGCCATCAGCCCGCCTAGTCGCGACGCGTATCAACACCGGACTTGTATGTACCTACAACACGTAAACTGAGCTCCTTGCCCAGTAGATGAAACATGCATGTATGAATACGCTCAACCCATTCCCAAACACCTCACAAATGCACACACTCGACTCGTCTCTACTCATCTCAACACTAACATATCTCAACACCCCACACTACTCGACTCTAAGTACATTTCAAATATCCCACTCAGGTCTCGTTAGAATAGGTTCCCACTCAGGTCACGCTAGAATAGGTTCCCATTCAGGTCTCGTTAGAGTGGGTGGCTACTCAGGTCTCGTTAGAGTCGCATATTCCCGCTCAGGTCTCGTTAGAGCGGTTAAGCTACTCAGGTCTCGTTAGAATTGCCTTATACTCGAATGTCCTACAATGTCTCAACACATCCCGTCACTCAATCCCTCGAACGCTCGGGCGGCCAGCTCAGGTCACGTTAGAGTTATCACACACCCGAGTTTCCCCTCTGCTCTACACATAAACCCTCACATCAACATGTCATGCTCATGATATGCAAGTGCAGTGCAAAAAGAATCAGATATATATAAATGTGCAAAATATTTAAAACATGTAAAACACGTCATTCATCATATCATCTAAAATTTCACAAAATCATATATCACATAAAATTCACATAATGTTTACGCATCGTAGGTGAGTTTTACCTACCTGTCGTCCTTAATTTTTCAACTGTTAAATCTTTAATGTTCTGGACCTCTGAACCTTTTTCACGTACAAATATAATGATATAAGTATATCTAGTAAGTCATTGAAGTATACAATATTCTTAAATTACTAAAGTCTATAAGTCAATCATATACCCTACATAAAGCAAGTAGCAAAAATATTAATAACATATAAATTCCAAACGTCTTCATGAAAAATTAGTTCTCTTACCTACTAAGTCCACAAAAACTTTATGGTACTAAACCTAAGTCCACGAAGACTTTTAATCATTAAGCACCTAATACCAAAAAGAATTATGATGAGATAGAAAATCCTATTTTGTCGAGAACTTCACAAACTAATAACATATACTATATTTTTAAAGTAATCATATATACTTAACAAGGTAAGTCAATCCTTCAAAACTAAAGCAGTAACATATTGTTAACCACAACAATAAACACGAAAACCTCACATAACTCACTAATATGATAATCACTCAAACTAACCCCAATATAATCACGAAAACTTCATTTAATATACACTATACATGCCGAAACCTATTAGGTAGAAGTCGAAATCTTCTGTGAGCTTATCTAATACTTTCATGAAGAACCAAACTCATAAAATTAAAGATTATTAAACAATTCAAGCATCGACAAACCCTAACTCCACAAAACTTGAGCTCAACGATTTCTTGACATGTAGAAAACTCTAATTATCATCATCTTTCAAAAATCATAACTAGTGAAACATCTTTCATTCAAGGATTATTAAAACTTTCAATTAAGCACAAAGTACAATTAAACTTCTAAAAAAACATCAAAACCCTAATTTCTGAAAATCACTTTAATATTATACAAAAACATCATTTTCTTAAAGTGCTAACGCACTCGATCGGAATAACAATTTCTATAACAAAATCAAAACGACTTCATACATGTTCAACCCGACTCCAAATTATATGAAAAATGAACACATAAAAATTCCATGCTCACTAAATTCTAAAATATACTAAACCACATACATAAAAACGTAAAGATCGTAAGATAGATCATACCTTTCCAAAGTTTGTTTCGAATCACTGTTAGAACTCTCCTCCTTCTCTCTAGGCTTAACTTTTCGAAACTTTACTAATGAATGAGCTATCCATCGTATCTAGATATTTGGTTAGTACTTAATCATTTGTCTCATCCAAATAAGAGTTTGTTCTAATCGTTCTCTTTATCCTGTTTAATGATTGTATTTATTAAGTTATTTTCTCCATTGACTAAACACTCTTAACACTTTTGTCCTTATTTCCAATCCGAACGTGTAATAATAAGTGAAGTTGTTGGCTATTTTGTCCTTACTTATTTAGCTGGTATTATGTTATTAATTTAGTATTAAGCGACTTGCTTAATTGAAAAAATTTCGAATGTTTAGTTCTTACTATGCATACCTAACGTGTGATGATGGTCTAAGTTGGATGTTTTACTAACTCTTGTCCTTATGCTTCAAGTTGTTTTCTACCTTGACCTTGTCTCAAAAGATTTGTACTTATCCCCAAGGTTAACGTGTAATGACCTTAAATAATTATGGACATTTACCCTTTGTTTAAATAAAATCGTCTCTCACACCTAATCTTTTGTTAGTTTTCAATAATAATCTTTATCATTTATCTATGATTAGCAATGTCAATCTACATTTATACATGCATACATGTGGACATATCTATCCCACGGCCACCTTTCAATCTCAAGACTTTTGGGGTTAATAATATTAACGTAATGGTATTTGTATAGACATATAACGAAAACTTTCTTTTATAACATATCCACTTCCCTCAATAAATTATTACATATAAACATCATTCAAACTTTTCTAACCTAACCTTATATGTCCCTAAACTTTGATCTATTATTATACATATATATATATATATATATGTACTCATATACCACTAAGACCCATCAAAATATCAAATATCACAAAACTTTGCTTTAAGTCCACAAAACTTTCTAGCCTACACAATTAGTGTCCTATTATTCACACCCCCTACACCCCCCTATGTAGGGGTGTTCATCGGTCGGTTCGGTTCGGTTTTCTCAAATTTCGGTTTTCGGTTTTACGTATGCTTAATCCGATATCCGAACCGTTTTAATTTGGTGCGGTTCGGTTTTTTATAATTCGGTTCGGTTTTTTCGGTTCGGTTTTTCGGTTAGGAATTTAATATCACAAAAAAATATTATGAGCTGGAAATACATAAAACAATTTATGGTTACTAAAAAACAAAGAAGATTTATAGAACGTGACATGTAGCAAAATAATTCAAAGGTACGAAAAAAAACAACATGAAAATGGAACAAAATCAAACCAAAATATAAAAACATTCATTTGAAGATACTACAAATTGTTTGTGAGAAAAATACTATTTGATTGGTGAGGAAAACATTCACCTAAAAATGGAAAAAAGTATACCAATGAAATTATATTTATTGTGTTGTTTACGTATGCTTAATCCGATATCCGAACCATTTTAATTTGGTTCGGTTCGGTTTTTTACTATTCGGTTTGGTTTTTTTCGGTTCCGGTCTTTTCGGTTCGGTTCTTTACGGTTCGGTCGGTTTTTTCGGTTTTTCGGTTATTTTGAACACCCCTACCCCTATGCCACTCTTTACACCCCCAAACACTTTTTGTAATAAATATTTTAAATAATCACATTATTCAACAAAAAATATTTTATAACTTATTTTCCATTAAATCAATAATATTAATTACATGGCCTATTAAAAAATTATTAATTAAGTCATTTGAACCAATGGCACATTTAGAACTAGCAAAAATGCTCGTGGCCCGTGGGCCGGCCCGCCCCACCCTAGTACTGTCAAATGGGTCCGCGAGCTGCGGGCCTGCCAAAGTGACGGGACGGGCTGCCATTTCTCAGGCCCACCAGAGGGCAGGCCTACGCAGGTAAGCCCGCGCGGACCGCGGGAAGGCCCGCCATATATAAAAAAATATTCTTTTTAATGAAATTAACATATAAATGAATTATATAGGTTTTTATATATTTTTTGAGATCCAATTTTTAATTTAATCAAATTTAATGACATAAATAAATTTTTAATAAAGAATTTAAATTTGATTAGGCAACTTCATTAGTTTATTCTAATGTTCTTTTATTTTCTTTATATAATTTTTTACATTTCTTTAGGACGGGCCGGGCCCACCAGGGAGCTACCCGCCAGTAGGGCGGGCGGACTGCAATTCTCAGGCCCACCAGAGGGCAGGCCTATACAGGTAAGTCCGCGCGGGCTGCGGGCTAGCCCGCCAAATATCATAACATATTTGTTTTATAAAAAATAATGTATAATGAATTATATAGGTTTTTTATATTTTCGAGAAGCAATTTTTCATTTAATCAAATTTAATTACAAATAAATTTTTGTTAAAGAATTTAAATTTAATTAGGAGTTCATTAGTTTATTTTAATTTTTTTATATTTTGTATATATTTTTTTGTTTTTATTTTTTAGGACGGGCCGGGCCACCAGGCCCGCTACCCGCTTGTAGGGCGGGGCGGGCCTTCATTTACCATTCCCGCCAGAAAAAATTGCATTTTTTAATTGGCAAGTAGTTATTTAAACTTTACATATTACTTAAATATTAACATTAAGCTCCTTTTTTCCTTTTATATGGGGTATGTAATTAGTAAATAATTAATGTTTACTCTACATATTAATTAGGGGGTGCAAATAGAACCAAACTCATAAAATTAAAGAGTATTAAACAATTCAAGCATCGACAAACCCTAACTCCACAAAACTTGAGCTCAACGATTTCTTGACATGTAGAAAACTCTAATTATCATCATCTTTCAAAAATCATAACTAGTGAAACATCTTTCATTCAAGGATTATTAAAACTTTCAATTAAACACAAAGTACAATTAAACTTCTAAAAAAACATCAAAACCCTAATTTCTGAAAATCACTTTAATATTATACAGAAACATCATTTTCTTAGAAAGTCCTAACGCACTCGATCGGAATAACAATTTCTATAACAAAATCAAAACGACTTCATACATGTTCAACCCGACTCCAAATTATATGAAAAATGAACACATAAAACTTCCATGCTCACTAAATTCTAAAATATACTAAACCACATACATAAAAACGTAAAGATTGTAAGATAGATCATACATTTCCAAAGTTTGTTTCGAATCACTGTTAGAACTCTCCTCCTTCTCTCGAGGCTTAACTTTTCGAAACTTTACTAATGAATGAGTTATCCATCGTATCTAGATATTTGGTTAGTACTTAATCATTTGTCTCATCCAAATAAGAGTTTGTTCTAATCGTTCTCTTTATCCTGTTTAATGATTGTATTTATTAAGTTATTTTCTCCATTGACTAAACACTCTTAACACTTTTGTCCTTATTTCCAATCCGAACGTGTAATAATAAGTGAAGTTGTTGGCTATTTTGTCCTTACTTATTTAGCTGGTATTATGTTATTAATTTAGTATTAAGCGACTTGCTTAATTGAAAAAAATTTCGAATGTTTAGTTCTTACTATGCATACCTAACGTGTGATGATGGTCTAAGTTGGATGTTTTACTAACTCTTGTCCTTATGCTTCAAGTTGTTTTCTACCTTGACCTTGTCTCAAAAGATTTCTACTTATCCCCAAGGTTAACGTGTAATGACCTTAAATAATTATGGACATTTACCCTTTGTTTAAATAAAATCGTCTCTCACACCTAATCTTTTGTTAGTTTTCAATAATAATCTTTATCATTTATCTATGATTAGCAATGTCAATCTACATTTATACATGCATACATGTGGACATATCTATCCCACGGCCACCTTTCAATCTCAAGACTTTTGGGGTTAATAATATTAACGTAATGGTATTTGTATAGACATATAACGAAAACTTTCTTTTATAACATATCCACTTCCCTCAATAAATTATTACATATAAACATCATTCAAACTTTTCTAACCTAACCTTATATGTCCCTAAACTTTGATCTATTATTATACATACAAATATATATATATATATATATTATATATATATATATATATATATGTACTCATATACCACTAAGACCCATCAAAATATCAAATATCACAAAACTTTGCTTTAAGTCCACAAAACTTTCTAGCCTACACAATTAGTGTCCTATTATTCACACCCCCTACACCCCCCTATGTAGGGGTGTTCATCGGTCGGTTCGGTTCGGTTTTCTCAAATTTCGGTTCGGTTTTTCGGTTTTCGGTTTTACGTATGCTTAATCCGATATCCGAACCGTTTTAATTTGGTGCGGTTCGGTTTTTTATAATTCGGTTCGGTTTTTTCGGTTCGGTTTTTCGGTTAGGAATTTAATATCACAAAAAAATATTATGAGCTGGAAATACATAAAACAATTTATGGTTACTAAAAAACAAAGAAGATTTATAGAACGTGACATGTAGCAAAATAATTCAAAGGTACGAAAAAAACAACATGAAAATGGAACAAAATCAAACCAAAATATAAAAACATTCATTTGAAGATACTACAAATTGTTTGTGAGAAAAATACTATTTGATTGGTGAGGAAAACATTCACCTAAAAATGGAAAAAAGTATACCAATGAAATTATATTTATTGTGTTGTTTACGTATGCTTAATCCGATATCCGAACCATTTTAATTTGGTTCGGTTCGGTTTTTTACTATTCGGTTCGGTTTTTTTCGGTTCCGGTCTTTTCGGTTCGGTTCTTTACGGTTCGGTCGGTTTTTTCGGTTTTTTCGGTTATTTTGAACACCCCTACCCCTATGCCACTCTTTACACCCCAAACACTTTTGTAATAAATATTTATAATAATCACATTATTCAACAAAAAATATTTTATTAACTTATTTTCCATTAAATCAATAATATTAATTACATGGCCTATTAAAAAATTATTAATTAAGTCATTTGAACCAATGGCACATTTAGAACTAGCAAAAATGCTCGTGGCCCGTGGGCCGGCCCGCCCCACCCTAGTACTGTCAAATGGGTCCGCGAGCTGCGGGCCTGCCAAAGTGACGGGACGGGCTGCCATTTCTCAGGCCCACCAGAGGGCAGGCCTACGCAGGTAAGCCCGCGCGGACCGCGGGAAGGCCCGCCATATATAAAAAAATATTCTTTTTAATGAAATTAACATATAAATGAATTATATAGGTTTTTATATATTTTTTGAGATCCAATTTTTAATTTAATCAAATTTAATGACATAAATAAATTTTTAATAAAGAATTTAAATTTGATTAGGCAACTTCATTAGTTTATTCTAATGTTCTTTTATTTTCTTTATATAATTTTTTACATTTCTTTAGGACGGGCCGGGCCCACCAGGGAGCTACCCGCCAGTAGGGCGGGCGGACTGCAATTCTCAGGCCCACCAGAGGGCAGGCCTATACAGGTAAGCCCGCGCGGGCTGCGGGCTAGCCCGCCAAATATCATAACATATTTGTTTTATAAAAAATAATGTATAATGAATTATATAGGTTTTTTATATTTTCGAGAACCAATTTTTCATTTAATCAAATTTAATTACAAATAAATTTTTATTAAAGAATTTAAATTTAATTAGGAGTTCATTAGTTTATTTTAATTTTTTTATATTTTGTATATATTTTTTTGTTTTTATTTTTTAGGACGGGCCGGGCCACCAGGCCCGCTACCCGCTTGTAGGGCGGGGCGGGCCTTCATTTACCATTCCCGCCAGAAAAAATTGCATTTTTTAATTGGCAAGTAATGTAAACTTTACATATTACTTAAATATTAACATTAAGCTCCTTTTTTCCTTTTTATATGGGGTATGTAATTAGTAAATAATTAATGTTTACTCTACATATTAATTAGGGGGTGCAAATAGAACCAAACTCATAAAATTAAAGATTATTAAACAATTCAAGCATCGACAAACCCTAACTCCACAAAACTTGAGCTCAACGATTTCTTGACATGTAGAAAACTCTAATTATCATCATCTTTCAAAAATCATAACTAGTGAAACATCTTTCATTCAAGGATTATTAAAACTTTCAATTAAACACAAAGTACAATTAAACTTTTAAAAAAACATCAAAACCCTAATTTCTGAAAATCACTTTAATATTATACAAAAACATCATTTTATTAGAAAGTCCTAACGCACTCGATCGGAATAACAATTTCTATAACAAAATCTAAACGACTTCATACATGTTCAACCAGACTCCAAATTATATGAAAAATGAACACATAAAAATTCCATGCTCACTAAATTCTAAAATATACTAAACCACATACATAAAAACGTAAAGTTCGTAAGATAGATCATACCTTTCCAAAGTTTGTTTCGAATCACTGTTAGAACTCTCCTCCTTCTCTCTAGGCTTAACTTTTCGAAACTTTACTAATGAATGAGCTATCCATCGTATCTAGATATTTGGTTAGTACTTAATCATTTGTCTCACCCAAATAAGAGTTTGTTCTAATCGTTCTCTTTATCCTGTTTAATGATTGTAATTATTAAGTTATTTTCTCCATTGACTAAACACTCTTAACACTTTTGTCCTTATTTCCAATCCGAACGTGTAATAATAAGTGAAGTTGTTGGCTATTTTGTCCTTACTTATTTAGCTAGTATTATGTTATTAATTTAGTATTAAGTGACTTGCTTAATTGAAAAAATTTTGAAAGTTTAGTTCTTACTATGCATACCTAACGTGTGATGATGGTCTAAGTTGGATGTTTTACTAACTCTTGTCCTTATGCTTCAAGTTGTTTTCTACCTTGACCTTGTCTCAAAAGATTTGTACTTATCCCCAAGGTTAACGTGTAATATGACCTTAAATAATTATGGACATTTACCCTTTGTTTAAATAAAATCGTCTCTCACACCTAATCTTTTGTTAGTTTTCAATAATAATCTTTATCATTTATCTATGATTAGCAATGTCAATCTACATTTATACATGCGTATATGTGGACATATCTATCCCACGGCCACCTTTCAATCTCAAGACTTTTGGGGTTAATAATATTAACGTAATGGTATTTGTATAGACATATAACGAAAACTTTCTTTTATAACCTATCCACTTCCCTCAATAAATTATTACATATAAACATCATTCAAACTTTTCTAACCTAACCTTATATGTCCCACGAAACTTTGATCTATTATTATACATATATATATATATATATATGTATATATGTATGTACTCATATACCACTAAGACCCATCAAAATATCAAATATCACAAAACTTTGGTTTAAGTCCACAAAACTTTCTAGCCTACACAATTATCACGAAAACTTTGATTCAACCTAAGAGCACCTTATTTACTATATATATATATATATATATATATATATATAATGATGGCCTGGGCTGGCCTTGCCTTGCTTGGATGGGTTTCCAGGTCTGGCAGGGCTGGCAGGGTCTCTTCAGTTGTTTGGCCTGTGGCTGGGCTACTTTTTCTGGCGGGACAGGGTTGGCAGGCGCACTAGGCTGGCCGGCCTATGGTGGAGCTCCTTTTTCTGACACCAGTCAAGTCTTGGCATGGCGGTCCACATTGTTGGTTCGAATGCCAACACAAGTCGGCCGTCTACGCGGTGGCGACGCAATTACAGAAGGCGGCCCCTTCCGCCAGCGGCGAGAAGGACGCGGTGGCGCCACTAGCCACCGCACCGGCAGCCGGCCGCGCCGCCCATGGCGCGCCCTGACCCTCTCGGCCACCTCGCCGCACCTGTCCGAACAAGATGTGCGCGGCCTCAGCGCACGGAGAGGAGCTGCTCCTCCAGCTCTGGGGGCACAAGGGCTTTGAGCGCGTCGACGGCCTGCTCAATGGCCGCGAACTTGCGCTCGAGTTCGCCGATGCGAGGGCGCAACGCGGTGTAAAACAGCGTGGACTGCTCCTCGGCTTGTAGGGGATTGGTCTCACCTTCCATTGCGTGTAAAGAGTGCGGAGTGTTTTTAGCGTAGCTACGCGGCGGCTGCCGGTACGGCGCCGGGCCAGGTGCGGCTGGGACTAGCCACCTGGCATGCGTTGACCGACGGTCAACGGTCAACGCTGGTCAACCCTCTAACATTACTCCCCCGCCTGAATCGTCGACGCCCCCGTAGACGATCCCGGTGCTTGGGTTTTGGGATAGGCGTCATCGCTTGTGGACGTGCGCCGAGCGGCTGCATGCGATGAGACGGGTCGCGCCAAGGATATATATGTTCTATTTGATTATTTTTATACTTCCTTCTATTAAAATATCCAACTTAATTCAAGTCTCTAAAACTATTATTTTCTTTATCAAAACTTCTAAGTTGCGTAATCATTCCGCTAACTACATCATAACCCCTTATTAAATTTTACGGGTATTACACTGAATACCACTTCATAATTACTATTTTACAGGGTTTTTTCGTCAGAAAACCTTTATTGTAAGTTAAATTCTGAAATGGATCCCTCAAAATATATTTCTTCTCACATGGGCCTGAACCCTGATTTAAAAATACAATAGTGCCTGACTACCAATCGCCCGAGTTAATTTCTATTTTTATTAAACAAAAGGGATTGGACCGAAGTTACAAAATACCCCAACTTAAACATCATTTATTCGAATAAAAAGAAAATTCAAATTAATTCGAATAAATTTTTTAAATTCGAATTTACTCGAACTAACTAATTCGAATTTAAAAAAATTCGAATAAAAAATAATTTATTCGAATTTAATTCGAATTTTTTTTATTCGAATAAATGCTATTTTTCTATCCGAATGTTATCCGAATGACTCAATTCGAGTCCGAAAACGTCGATTTCAGGCTTAAAAACACGAAAATTTACTCCGATTTAGGGTTAATATGTTTAATAATCACGAACCCAACGATTAGCATCTCATTTCAACATGAAATTTCAGTCGAGCGGATCAAAATTTGATTAAACACTGGTTTTTTTTTCTTCAATACCCAATCTCTTTTTTTCAAATTAAAAACCCTATAATCCCTTTTTTTAGTTTCACACAAAACAAATCCTACTTAATAAAAATCCCGGTAAAATCACTGCAGAGATTGAATCGAGTTCGCCTATAAACTTGAACGACGTTTGAATTTAAGGACAAACTCTTCGCAGCTGAAAGATGCCGAGTTTGAGGAGAATGTTAAGAAGTTCAAGAAAGAGATCGAAGAAGGATGTGCTGTGCCCGAAAGAGAGATGGATATCCGTGCCATTTATTATAACAAGAATGGACAGAAAAAACCGATGATCACCATCGACGGTCGGCAGACGGCGGCGGCCTTTGCTCTTGGAGGATTCCTTACAACTGTAATCTATTAATTTTGGGGTTTCAGTCTACGCCGTGCTCCAAGAAAACTCTAATTGGAAATAGCCGCAGAGTTTCCAAGATTCAAGACAACCTTTTTTATGTTCCGATTCGAATATGTTTTTCTTAATTAACGAATCTATTCGCAATTTGTCAGCAAAGCCTCCCCTAGTTTGTTGTTTCACTATGTGGGAGATTTTGCAATTTTATGTTCAAGAAACGATGATCACATCTTATGTAAGAACAAAGTACTTGACATTAGAGGCGAAGATTAGTCATACCAAAAAGTAAAGGTCCACGTCCATCCCAGAAAACGCACGGTCCACGGTAATTCTTGAGCAGCTTTCATCTCATATTGTTTTTATAAACGTGTACGTTTTCTTTTTCTTTCTTTCTCTGCCGCGAATGATAGTTGCCCGGAGACATATTCTGGGCTCTGCATCATTCAAGATTATCTCTATAAAAACATTTGGAACAGAAAAAAAAAAAAAAAAAAAACACAAATCTTGATGATGGCTTACTTCTTGGGTTCAGTTCAAACATTGACGGCTTGCAAGGATGCAGCTGGAATCGCTGGTACATACATAATTCCTTTCTCTTCTAAATAATTCTCATGTGGGTTTTTCTTTTTCTGGGAAAACATTGTGTAGAAATCATTCTAATTGTAAGCTTCTGATGTATTTAAGCTTCCTTATTGCAGGGAACATCTTTGCATTCGGCTTGTTCCTATCTCCTGTGTATGTATTGTATCTTAATCCTATGTTATCAATCATTCTTTACCTAAATATAGAAAAAGAATCCACTCTAAATCATTCCCCATGTAATAATTCCCAGCCCGACATTTCGAAGAATCATAAGGAACGAATCGACTCTGCAATTCTCCCCATCGCCTTACATATACGCTCTGTTGAACTGCTTAATCACAGCATGGTACGGCTTGCCTACGGTATCCCACGACAACTTACTCGTCGCTACAGTCAATTCCATCGGCGCAGTTTTCCAGATAGCCTACGCAGTCATCTTCATCAATTACGTCGAGAAGGGAAGAAAGGTAATACCTTTTTTCCTCCCCAATTCTTCTCGGGAATAAAAGAAAGGCAGTTCTTTTAAGTAGTTCTTCCTTCATATCTTCAGCTGAGAATGGTTGGGTTGCTAGCGCTTGTTTTCGTCGTATTTGGAGTTATAGCGATTGGAAGCTTGTTCATTTCTGACCTCCAAACGCGCCATTACGCCGTAGGGTTCGTAAGCTGTGCTTCGCTCGTGTCTATGTTTGCGTCTCCTCTGTTCATCATCGTACGTACAAACTCTCCTCAGCTAAAGTCGCTCGTTTTTCTTATTCATCTGTACCGCGCTTCGAAACCCTTTATTTTTCTTTCCTTCTTTCGCAGAAACTCGTGATAGAAACTCGAAGCGTCGAGTACATGCCTTTTCAGCTGTCGCTCTCCATGTTCTTGATGAGCACTTCGTTCCTTGCGTACGGAATCTTCAACGGCGATCCCTTCGTATACGTAAGTTCAAATCTATTACGTAATTCGTTCAGTTGGTCGTCGATCTGTGAAAGAGAAAAAAATCCCGACAAATTTTTCAGGTGCCTAATGGGATAGGGACTGCCCTGGGATTAATGCAGCTGTGTTTGTTCTTCTACTACAAGAAAAAGCCAACATCAACAGATCATTACAGCGAACCGTTAATAACGTCCTACCCTTGAACATTTCAATCATCGTATTCGCAATTTTTTTTTGTTTCGCATTCTCTCGACGAACGTAATATAAAAAAAGAACTTTTCACCTCGACCATTACTGACGAAAACACACACACACACACTTCAATCGATGCCATATAGCTTCTTCTTCATAGCCTTGACGAATTCGCAAACCTTCTTCGGATCGGCCAACGACTTCTTAACGCTCTCTCTTTCCATGCACCTTTTTCCCCACTCGACCAGCGTTGGGCAGTAATCTTCGACCCTAAAATCACCACAAGCCTCGTACGCCTCGAACCAACTAAAGTACGTTATCAAAGCTACGTCCAAGAATCCAAAATTTTCCCCGCCGAAGAACGCTTTGCTTCCCAATTCGATTTCCAAGAGCTTGAGTGCTTCGACGAGCGCTCTCTTGGCAGATTCTCGCTCGTCTCCCTTCTTCAGCAATATCATCTTACCAGCATTGTGCACCTCTTTGTCGATGAAGTCAGCCCAGAACCTAGCCATGGCTCGTTCGTGAGGGTTCGAGGGCATGAGCCGCTGGCTAGGGCCGCGGCTGGGCCACGACTCGTCGATGTACTCGACGATGATCAGCGATTCGCAGATGGGCTTACCTTCGTGGATTAGGACGGGGATTTTTTTGTGGGCTGGGTTTGTATTGAGGAGAAGTGGGCTTTTGTTGGTTAAGTCTTCTTCGCGGTATTCGTAGTCGACGTTCTTCTCTGCTAAGGCGATTCGAGCTCTCATTCCAAACATGCTGACGTCACAGTCTAGGAGGATTACGTTATTTCTCTCCATGTAAGAAGAAGAAGAAGAAAAGGGTTGAATTTGGGACGTTGAATACTTCGATGGATGGATGGATATTGTGTATTATATATACGGTAGGATTATATTGCATGAGGAAAGGAAATTGGTTTTAATGGCAATGAAAGGTGGAAGATTTTGATATCTGCAAAGGCTGATTTGTTAGTAATTACGTGAAGATTTTGAAATGCTAACGTTGTAAGGATAAAAGTAAGAGTATTTTCGGGATCTGGTTAGAAGTTTATTATTTCTCTTGAAAACGTGGGGATTTGTTATTAATTGAATGAAAATGATGCCCGCTACTACTATATATGAGTTGTAATGCGTTACAAACTTATGGTGATTACGAAACGATCTCAAAATCAAGAAAATCCCAAAAAATTGTGTGCCGATTGTTGTGTATTGTAACACATCTGTATGTGTTTTTACCAAGGTTGTAAAAAGCGCTAGGCGCTACCTAGGCGCCGAGGGGGCCTAGCGCCTAGGCCGTCTAGGCGGGGCCTAGGCGGTTTCTAGGCGGAAATTAGGCGGATATGTATTTTTAAAATTTTTTCTATATATTAAATATGTTAAATAAATAATTTAATCCAAACTATTCCACAAATAAATATTAGTATCAAAGTAATGTTTTTAGGATGATGTCGATGTATTTTTCTTATTTTTTTATTTCAACGTACGTGTTTTTTTGTATAAACTATTTGGTATCACATATAAATAATAATTCTTATTATCCAAATAATAACTAATAAATAAGTATTAGTGAAATATTTAATGCTTCTTTAATGCTTTTTTTTTCGGAGAGAAGCTTCTTTAATACTGTAATCGATCAAAGACATATAGCATATTGATAAGAGAGTTGGGAGATGTCCCACACCGCTTGAGTTCTGGTAGGAGATGGGTAGCGCTTCTATAAATAGGTGTATGACTTCCTTGAAAAATCACAGCTAATTCGAAAAGGGCCTCCTTTATGTGGTTTAGGCTTCTTTATTTAATTTGATTTTTTTTTGTGGGCCGATTAATCGGCCCAATATGCGGTTTGTGCGCCGATTAGACGGGCTAGGCGCCGATTAGTCGGGCAGACCGATTTTCCCGGGCGAATAACCTTTATTCGCCTCGGTGGCCGGCGACTAGCGCCTAGACGGCGCCTAGGCGGCCGCCTAGCCCGCATTTTACAACACTAGTTTTTACCAGTTCCATTCGTGTTGATAAGGCCATCCATCAGTTTCATGAAGAAAACACACATAATTCAGACAACAAAAGTTGAATAGAACACATCATAACACAAAGAAACTAAACACAATGTTGAGTATGGAACTGATCAATCGATCGATTGATCACACACAAGCCTACAACGGGCCATTATTGACGAAAACACACACACACACACTCCAACAAATGCAGACAACAAACCTAAAAGAGTTATTAAGCCACACACACTCAATCGACGCAGTACTTCTTCTGCAAGGCATGGACAAACTCACACACCTTCTTAGGATCAGCCAAAGACTTCTTAACACTCTCCCTTTCCATGCACCTTTTGCCCCACTTGACCAGTTTTGGGCAGTGATCTCCAACCTTAAAATTTCCGCAAGCCTCGTACGCCTCGAACCAGCTGAAGAACGTTATCAAGGCTATGTCCAAGAATCCAAATTTTTCTCCCCCAAAGTAAGCTTTGTCTCCCAATTCGCCTTCCAATAGCTTGAGGACGTCTATGAGCCCTTTCTTGGCCGATTCTTGCTCTTCTCCCTTCTTCAACCAGATATTCTTACCACAATCGTATAACTGTAATAATAACAAGGATCACAAAAAAAAATCAACAAAAACTACAGCGCAAGAACGACAAATCCCAGAAAGAGAGAGTGAAGAGGGATTGGGGGTGAGAAAAAAGATCGGACCTTTTTGTCGATGAAATCAGCCCAGAACCTCGCGCGAGCTCTTTCGTAAGGATCTGAAGGCAAAAGCTGGGTAGGACCACTCCATACCTCGTCAATGTACTGAACTATGATTAAGGATTCGCAGATGGGCTTCCCATTGTGGATAAGAACCGGGATTTTCTTGTGAACCGGGTTCATCTCGAGAAGAACCGGGCTTTTGTTGGATAGATCTTCTTCCCTATACTCGTAATCTATCCCCTTCTCTGCTAAGGCCACTCTAACTCTCATCCCAAACATGCTCATGTAGAAATCCAAAAGAATAACTTCGTTTTTTTCCATTTTTAATCTTTTAGAGAGGTTTCGAGGAAAAGGTACTGGATCAAAGAACGATATGAATTGGCAGCAGGAAAATCAACGAACAGAAACAGATATACACAGCATGTAATGTCAACAGCAGAATTTATATTGCATGGAATAGGAAAAAATCGTAAGCAATGACGAGGAAGGGTAAAAAGCTCGGGAGAATTCTGGCGAGTAAATGAGAGGGGACAGCTGTCGCAAACGTATTGGATCGTTAGTGATGGTCTGAATCTGAATTGTTGTTAATCACATAAAGATATGATTGAACAAATGCGATCGTGTTAAAAATAAAATCGTGACCAACCTTTGCTTGCATAAATAACTTTGTAGGATTTTTCTAGATTTGGCTAGAACATAAATTACATTAATAGCAATTTCTTTTTAAGACTTAATTTGCTATAAATAGTCTTAGACTTTCGCTCTCAAAGTGGATAGCTTTAGAGGTCGTTTAATGGTAGTGGAATGGATAAACTTGTGGTGAGAAAGATTTGTATCTCATTAAATAAGTAGCTCACGTGTTACATTTTGTTCCACGCCTTATTATCTTGCTCCACAAAATTATGTCGACCAAATTATTAGTAATCGGCGGAAATTATTTATTAATCTTCAAGTTATTTTTCACAATGGATTTTAGGGTCCACAAAGAAAGCCCATTTCACAAATACATCATATTGGAGGCCCATTTAGGATAGAGTGGGGCCAATAGACAGTACAGTTGCCTCACGAGAATTAACCGAGGTATATTTTTTACGTCTTATTATTATGTTCGTATTTTTAATTAAATAAACAAAAAAAAAACTATCATTAACAAAATAAACTGGAATGGTAAATATTAATAAAGTAGGGCACTTCGTACTCCTAGCGAGTTACTGTCCGAGCTGGCGCGTGCGCTTAGCTGGAGTAACTCGTACTCCCATATTACGAGTTACTGTAACTCGTACTCTGGGAGTACGCTGCCCCGCCACGCCGCGCGCTGCCCCGACGCGAGCTGCTGCCCCGCCCGACGCGACGCCCTGCCCCAGCCGCGACTGCTGCCCCGCTCCCCAGCCGCGACCGCTCTCCCCCCCCCCCCCGCTGCCCCGCCGCGACGCCCTGCCCCAGTCGCGATCGCTGCCCGGCTGCCCCCCCGCTCCGCGACGTTGACGCTGCGACCCGCCGCTGCCCGCTGCCCCGCCCCGCGATGCTGCCCGCTGCCCGCCACGACCGCTGCCCCACGCTCCGCGACGCTGCCCGCTGCGACCCGCCACCCAGACGACGTCATATGCGCGATTAGTTCGGGTACCCCATTACGACTCGAAATACCATTTTTGCGTTAATTTCGTTATTAGCGAGTTGCTTTTTATTGATTGGTGATTTGTTTGTTTGTTTTTTTTAAATGTAGAATGGATTTCGATTCTACTTACGGGCCTATTGATAGTTCGGTGTTGACGATGCAGTCAAATCACTGTAATTTGGATTTGTTGTTAGATGAGACAGCGATAGATAGAACTATTAAGATTAGGGCGTTAGAGAATGTTGTGTGGTACTAGGGAAGCACCGAACGTCCTTCACGGTCGCTTATTAGGAAAGTTGAACGATATGGGTCTGTACAGTGTCTACAGCTGTATGTCGCAGAGGGTTGACCCTCATTTGATTACAACGTTGGTAGAGCGTTGGAGGAAGGAGACCCATACGTTTCATTTTTGGGTTGGGGAGACGACCGTTATCTTACAGGACGTAGGTATCTTGTGGGGTTGCCTGTAGATGGTGTGTCTCTGGGGTCATCCATACTAGGACAGTCACACAGTGGATGGACGAGTGTGAGGAGTTGTTAGGTTTTAGACCGCATGCGGATAAAATTAGGGGGTCATCGCTGTCGATGAAGTCGTTATCGAGTTGGTTGTTGCACCATCCGATAACGGATGATAGCGATGAGGAAGAGGTCGAACAATCAGCACGGGGTTATGCGATGCTGCTCTTCGGTGCTGTGATGTTCCCCGATTGTAGCGCCAGCACCGTATCATTGACTTACCTTCAGTTGTTGGAGGATATTGAGGAGGTTAGATTGATACCCCTTATGTCGGATATCTTCCACGCCAAAGCCTTCTTGTGCGCCTTCAACACGTCTAAGAGCTCGCTTTTCTGTCCGTCGTCGAGGCTCGACGAGATGATGACCGGCAGCCCTCCATTGCTGCTAAGGAATGCGTACTCGAGGTGGTCGGGCAGCGGCTTCAACTCCAGGACCGGTGGCTCCTCAACCGAGCTTTTTTCCTTGTCCTCTTCGCTGCTCTCATCGATGGCTATAATGGGCTCGTCGACTTCCTCCCCACACTCGTCGATGGCCATAAGCGTGTGTGTGTCCGGATCACCAACCTGTGATAGACCTTGCACGGAAAAGAGAAAGTCGTGCTCAAATACGTCTAAGAAATAACACTTATCATCCTGCTCGCTACTCTTTTTCATCGAGTCAGCCATATCAAAGGTAACCTTTTCCCCATCTACCGTCAAGGTTAACGTCCCATTCCTAACGTCTATCATGGTCTCCCCCGTGGCTAAGAATGGTCTACCTAAAATCAAGGGGACATTTTCATCTTCCTCCATATCTAAGATAACGAAATCTGCGGGAATCACAAACTTATCGACTTTAACTAAGACATCCTCGATAACACCTCGAGGGTACTTTAACGACCTATCCGCTAATTGGAGGCTCATCCTAGTGGGTCGTGGCTCGCCTAATCCTAAACGCTTAAACATAGAGTACGGCATAAGATTAATACTAGCGCCTAGGTCTGCTAACGCACGCTCAATCACTAAATCTCCTATGAGACAGGGAATAGTAAAACTCCCTGGGTCCTTTAGCTTCTTAGGAATCTTGCTTTGGAGGATCGCCAAGCACTCCCCTCGTAGGCAGACGGTGGAGACGTGTTCGAGCTTCCTTCTGTTCGTCAGCAAGTCCTTCAAGAACTTGGCGAAGCTGGGCATCTGCGTAATAGCTTCGACAAAAGGTAAGTTAATATGTAATTCCTTACACATACCCATAAATTTACCAAACTGCGCCTCGTTCTTGTCCTTTTTTAGTCGGGCCGGGTACGGGATCTTCGGCTGATATGGCTTCACCGGTGGCCGCTGAATCTCCGTCACCTTATCCTTCTCGGGCTCGACCTTCTCCTTCTCAGCGTCGGCCTTCTCGGTGTCGTCGCCCCTGACCTCCTCAACTTCGGGCTCGTCGTGGCTCTCGAAGTTGGCATTCTCGTTGGCCTTCTTTTTGGCGGGCACTTCTTGTAGTTCTCGCCCGTTCCTCAGCGTCACCGCCTTGCAGTACTCCTTGGGATTCGGCTCGGTGTAGCTCGGGAGCGATCCCTGAGTGCGCCCCGCCAACTGCTTCGCCATCTGGCCCATCTGTTGCTCCAGTTTCTTGAGCGAGGCGTCTGTGTTCTGAGCACGCAGGTCATTCGCCTCCATGTACTCCTCCATCTTCGTCATTCGGCTCTCGTGGGCTGCGGTTGTGCTACTGAAATTCTTGAGGAGTGTCTTCATCATGTCCTTCATCTCCCTCATGTCGTCGGATCCTCCCGCGGGCGCGTTCTGGTACTGTCGTGGTGGCCCGTTTTGGAATCCGGAAGGTCGGGGCTGAAATCCTGGTGGTCCTTGGCTCTGATGGTTCTGATTCCCGTACGCCAAGTTAGGATGTGCCCGAGGCTGGAAACTTCGCTGGCCGCCTTGGTAATTTCCCATATAATCTACGTGTTCCAGCGGCTGCCCAAGTTGGCAATCTGAGGTCTCGTGGGCTGCGCCGCAAATCCCGCATAATGGTACGTAAGGCGTGTGCTGTGTCGGTGTGGTGGTGGCCACGGCATTCACAGGCTGAGTCTGCCCGGACTTGGGAAGCAATGCACCAATCACTGTCTGCAACTGTGAGTTCGTCGAAGCGATTTGCTGCTGGAGCGCCTCGATCTTGGCATTAGTGGCCGTTTCCTCGCTAACTCCGAACACACCGGTTGTCTTCATCCGGGCATTGCCCCTCATGAAACTGTTCCTCGAGTAGTCCTCAATCAAATTCCACGCGTCAGTGGCGTTGAGCTTCACGAGCCCTCCTCCTGCGGCTCCGTCTAACATATGGATCGTCTGATCATTGAGCCCCTCGTGGAATCGGTTGATCTGGGCTGCCTTCGACATCCCGTGCTGTGGGCACCTCTTCAGTAGCGCCTTGTAACGCTCCCACACCTCATACAAGTTTTCGGAATCCTTCTGGTGGAACAGAGAAATCTCCGTCTTCAATCTTAACACCTTTGTGAGTGGGAAGTAGTGGTTGATGAAGGCGGCTCGCATCTCCTCCCAGGTAGTGATCGATCTGGGCGGCAACATATCCAACCAGTCTCTCGCCCTGAACTTGAGCGAGAACGGGAACAGCATCAGCTTGATTGCATCGCCCGGGACACCGTTGATCTTGATGGTGTCGGTCACCGTCAGAAAGGCCTTCAGATGGGAGTAAGGGTCGTCATCGGGGTTTCCCTCGAACTGGGCCGTCTGGAAAATCATCTGAAGCCATGAGTGCTTCAGCTCGAAGTTATTGTTCTCTATCGGTGGAATGACAATCGCCGACTCCGTACCGCCTAGCGCGGCGTTCTTGAGAAGGTCCTGAAGTGATGGTTCCTCCTCGGGAATGTTATGGATGGGCACTCGGTGGTCCGCCATGTCTACTTCTGTGTAGGGGCTATCTACGGCTGCCTCTACACGTGAATTCTGGATGGATTCCTGCGAACTATCCTCTGAATAACAGACTAATGGATCCTGAGAGCTGGTGGATGCTCCTTCGGTATCGTACTTAAGCTTCCTTCGCAACTTTTGCTCAAAATCCGGATCTGCGTCAACGATGGGGCCCGATGGATGGCTTCGGGTCATTCACCGCTGAATCGTACCTACAATGAGTGGGAAACGAAAATTAGCGAAGAAGTAAACAAATACGTCGAATAAGGATACGAAATCAATAGCGACGCAGGAAGACAACTAACGCAAATAACACAAATAACGCAAATAGTAAAAAAAGAAAACGTCAAAATAAAAGTGGCTAAAGTATCGAACTACGGTGTTCCTAATATCAATTTATTCCCCGGCAACGGCGCCAAAAACTTGATCGACACGTGGTGTGTGAATGGAAAGTGCGACAAGTGATAAAATAAAACGTAAACCTAATTACTATCACCAACGTGCGATAGGCAGTGAACCTATCGTTTGTAGTGCAGTAAAGTGAGTAAACGAGTATCGAACACAAGGAATAAATCAAGTACTAGTAATAACCTAATCGACACGATATTTAGCCTAAATAAAGTGCGTAAATTGTTTGATGACTTAACCTAACAGATCTTCCTAAATCAACCAGAAATTCAAAGAACGCGACTAACTGATGCGAAAGTTTTCAGATGATAAAGACGTGCTCGGGGTTCGAATCCCGCTAGGTATTATCGGCTAAGACAGTAAAATTGCTCCTAAGTGCTTAAGACTAAATTGCAGTAATTTCCTATCCGCTCGCGAATTTGCTGTCACCCTAAACGCTCGCGGGGATCTAAAATTCAATAATTACTAACGGCGAGGATCGAGTATTTGCTTTCGCCCTATACTCGAATCCTATCTTCTATGAACGGCCTAAACGTTGTTTAGCTGTCGCCCTAAACGTTTTTCCACACAATCACTTTAACACATAGACATATTAAAGCAACGAAACTTATTCATAGAACGATAAATAGTCAAAAACACAAAGTCACGATAATATATGTCTTAACTACGAATTATCCTAGCGTTCATCTAATCCCGAACACAACGGGGATTTAGCTACGCATAATTGAAGGAGAAACAACTAAAGAATTAAAAGATAAGGATGAAGAACTCATGATCTTTCCTACTGATGAATCTGAGGTGATCTCGTGGAAAGATCTTCGTTCTTCGTTAATTCGGCGTGAATTCTTCGTTGATCCGTCTCTTGCGCTCCGGGACGGGATTTCCTGTTCTTTTCGCCCTAATTTCGTCTCTGGATGGTTGGGAATTGATCTCTGGTAAGTTGTCCCCTTTCTGGGACGAATTTGGGCTTTTTATAGCTATTCCCGTGTCGGTCACGGCCTGAGACATGGGCCGTCACGGCCGTGACCAACACTGTTCGCGTCTCGTCACTTTCTGTCAAAGGTCACGGCCAAGCGCAAGGGGCATCACGGCCGTGACCATCGCCGACTCTAATATCGCTATATACGCGTCACGGCCAAGTGCACAGGGTGTCACGGTCGTGACCGTTGGCAGTGAGTTCATCGTCGCTTTCTGTCCAGCGTCACGGCCAGGTGCATCGGTAGTCACGGCCGTGACCATCATCAGTGTTCCACTCCTCTGTGCGCTGTCCCTCGTCACGGCCGTGACGCGTGATGCGTCTGACCGTGACCGAGGGCAGTGTTGCCCCTTTTTGCTCCGTTTTGCTCCGTTTTCGCTCCTTTTCGCCCGAAACTCGTCCCAAGCTCCTTTAATATCAAAATAAGTGTAAATATGTTGAATTAATGCTCAAAGTGATTGCTAAAACTATATTATACCCCAATAAAGTACTACGATAAACGCACTAAAATGCGTTTATCATTAGCACATATAGTTGGGGCAGTGCGGTGCTGGCATTCCTATACAGAGAGCTTTGTTCGGCATGCGAGCCGAAAAAGCTAAATATAGGCGGACCCCTACGGCTGTTGCAGGTAATTATATAGAAAACGTTATTATATTTTAATGGTTTTAAACATTTAGTTTGAACAATTGATTTTTTTAGGCATGGGCATATGTGAGGATTTTGCCATTTCAGCCAGTACGGGGTGATCTTCGTATCACGATGGAGCCTCAGGTCGTCGACGGGATACTCTTACCGGCCCCGCCACATGCTGCGAGGTCTGGTCGTTATTCCGAAAGTTGCAAAATTTTTTACATTCTTACTTTTATAAATGTTGTGTAAATATTTGACAGGTGGAACTCATTCTTCGATTTTACTGCGTCGACGAATTCGAACGTACGCACGATCCGTGAGTGCATTGATCGCATGCAGCCGCATCAATTTGCGTGGACTCCGTACAACATACATAACAATTCTCCCCCACCTGAATCAGCGACGCCCTCGTCGACGATCCCGGGAGCTGGTTTTCATGGAATTTCTTCAAGAAGCTTACGTGGAACACTGGGTGGATTCGATACTTTGGTGGAAGCAACAATCTGTACGCCACTTGGCCGACTCGATTCACGATCTCGAAAGGCCCATCATACTTTGGCAACAAGCTCCATGCGAGCGATTGAGCTTTCCACTTGGCCTTCATTTGAGGTGAAAGTTTTACCCAAACTTTCTCGCCCACTTCGAAGGTTACCGCCCGATGTCCTTGGTCGTAATACTTCTTCATCCGTCTGCCAGCTTTGGCGAGGCTGTCTCGAGCTTCAGCCCACAACAACTGTCGCCCTCGAGCAAACTTGTACGCCGGTGGACAATCTCCTGCAGCTTTCCACATAGAAAGATTTTGAGGTGTTAAAGGTTGGAAGCCATAAACTACCTCGAATGGACTCTTTTTCGTCGCTGATGATTTATGGAGATTGTAGCAAAATTGCGCCGGGTCAAGTAAGCTCGTCCAGTTGTGTTGGCTGGCCGAGATGTAGTGCCGAAGATACTCCTCAAGGAGTTGATTGACTCGCTCGGTCTGTCCATCCGTTTGTGGGTGATAGCCTGAAGAAAATCGCAGTTTTGTGCCAAGCCTTCGGAACAGAATCGTCCAGAATCGGCTTGTGAACCTTACGTCCCGATCACTAATGATTTCTTCTGGCATCCCAAAATACTTCACCACATTTCGGAAGAACAGGTCCGCAGCAATGTCGGCATTGCACTGAATAGGGGCCGCCATAAATATCGCCATTTTGGAGAACCGATCCACCACGACTAAGATGGAATTATTTCCTTCGCTCTTTGGCAACCCAACAATGAAGTCCATGGAAATGGAACGCCATGGGCTAGCCGGAATAGGCAACGGCTGCAGCAAACCTGCTGGCTTTGTACGCTCGGGCTTGTCTCGCTGGCAAATGTTGCAAGTACGAACAAAGGCCTCGACATCATGCTCGAGTTTTGGCCAATAGAACTTGCGAGAAATTAGGGCCATCATGCGCCTAACTCCTGGATGACCTGCCCACTGCGGCTCATGGTGCTCTTTCAAAAGCTCATTCCGCAGTCTCCCAGCAGGTACATAGTATCGTTTGCCATGCGTGACTAACAGCCCATCTTGAAGCCAGTAGCGTTTCAGAAGCCCTTCTTTCACCTGGTCCTTGAGCTTTACGTAAGTTGGATCGTTCTAACTTTCGCGTCGGATGAGGCTGACAAAGCTGCTCGCGACTTTGCTTATTACGGCCACCGTGTTGAGGTGAGGGTGGCGGCTTAGTGCATCAGCACCTTCGCAAAGCATCTCGGGCCAACCACGCATTATTTTGCGGCGCGAAATGGGTCTTAAGTTCGGCCTTCAGGGCTTCCCAAGTTTCAATCCGTGCCTGCGGATTCTCATCTGCCTCACGTTGTCGGGTCCGCCACCAGATCTTAGCATCGTCAATAAGGAATCGAGATGCCACTGCCACTTTGTTATTTTCAGCTACTTGAGCTGCTTGGAAATATCCCTCAATGTCATATAGGAAGTTTTCTAGCTTTTTCGCGTCGCATACACCATTATAGGTGTCTGGCTCGGGCAACTTCGGCCCTGAGCTCTTAGGTGCTTCGATGTGGACAAACTGATTTCGTAAGTATCGCAGCTCGGCATCAACTTCCGCAAACCTGCGATCGTTGGCTGCGATGACTTCAGCAAAACGACGTTCATTGGCCGCATCGAGCTCGGCTATGCGCCTATCATTGACTTCGGCGGCATGTGCGGACGCTCCAATGGTACGATCACACTTTGTGGCCAGCTCGCCGATAAGTGCAGCTCCGTCATTTACGGTTTGATGCACAGTCTGCAATTGAGTTTCCAAATCGTCAGGTACAGCAGCTTGAATTTCCTGAACGATTTGCTCGCATGCTAAGAGCTTTCTCTCTAGCTCATTTATTCTTCTTCGTAGCGACGACGAGAAGCTAACGAGTGTATCCTCGCTGCTGCTATCCATTGCTTTAAGTGTAGTCGAGATTTGGGGGTTGGTGTAGCAAACGTCTCCTCCCTTCACGGACTACGCTCTGATACCAACTTTGTCACAACCCTTTTTAACTTAGAAATTTTCGCATCTAAGTTGAGGTTCGAGACCGGCAATAGCTTGGCTCGGCCCAAAGCCTTGCTACTCAGCCTTTCACTTTCTTATGTTTGCTTGCGGAAATAAGCGTCGAGAGATCGCTTCGCTCACCCCAAACCCAACATACTTGGCCTGTTTGATAAAGTTTGGCCTCGGACTTAAAGCTCTCGTGTTTATCTCACTCGATCTCACACCAACAAGAAACGAATAAGACAGATAACACAAAATTTACGGGAAAACCCACTCCAAACTCAGAGTGGGGGAAAAACCCGGTACGAGCTTGAAAGACTCGCACAAATAAGCCGCTCGTTTACAAAACTCGCCTAGCTTATAGGAACCCTCGCACAACAATCGAAGCTACAACCTTAAGCTATCGAAAGTATTACACATTAGACAATTTTCTCACCATATCCATTGATGCTTGGCAAAATGCTTCACAAGGCCTTTTATAGACTTGGCCAAGCCATCCTCCCATGTGCCTTAATGGAATCTCGCCCATGTGAGGTATTAGCTTGAACCCATGGAATCTCGCCCATGCTTGTTGGGACAAAGGCATGCTGCCAATGTACTTGATGGAACAAAGTATGTCGCCCATGTTCTTGGTGGGACAAAGCACTTTCGGCCATGTGCTTGGTTGTTTCATCAACTAGCCATGTGATGCCAGTCTGTTAAAGCCACCTTTTGCCCATGCCTATGCCAGCCTGGCATGATCAATCTTCCGCCCATGTGCTGCCAGCCTGGCCCATACAAAAGCCATGCCAGTCTGCCCGATGTCATTAGGTTGCGAGCAATGTCGCTGGCCAAGCTGGGCGCGCGCGCAAGTGGCTTCCGCCAGGCTCCCACATTCGTGTGCTGGCTTTGTTCCGCAATCAGGCATAAGTCCGCGCGAGCGTGTTGACCTACTGTGCCGGCATTGTGCCCCGCATGTTTTACACGGCTGCGCGCGTCCTTCACCGAATGCCCAATCAAGTCCATCGAGCCGGCGCTTGCCACAAGCTATGTGCGCCAAGACTATATCCGTCTAGGGTCGCGTATGTGCTCATATTCTAGCGAACTGCCCATCTGCCTTTCGGCCACCTCATGGTCAAGTTCGTGTGTGGCCCTACAACATGGCGGACCCAGAGATTGCCGCTCTTCCTCCAGCGTGCTTACCGATCGCTTGTCGATCGAGGTGTCCACTGATATTCTTCAATATCGTGGAGTTTCATTATCCCGAACGAGTACTGCGGTAGTTCGGAATAGTCCAAGGAATTTCCATTAATCCGCCGTATCGAGATACGAATCTTCATACGTACGAGCGACGACAGCGGTCGGGGATGGATTGGAGAACACGTCATGCAGGCTGGATTGGGTTATGGGATGCACGAGAGGACGCCGTCGGGAATGGTCCTCCCGCGACTACCTTCAGCTCGGTGGAGGACGGATATTACGAGTGGTATCATCGGATTACTCGACTCTACATATCTCCTCATGCAAGGCAGATGCCACAGGGCTTCCAGATGGGGGATGCGGTGTTTATGTCGACCATCGTAAGTTTAATTTATGTACTAATGTTATTGATTAATAGCCCAAATTATATAATTTACTTTTCGATCATTAGGAACGCGGGGTTCACGACAGCCTTCACTATGCGGTGACCGGCGAGCATGACCAGTCGATCAGTTTACTGCGGCAGATGGACAACATATTTATCTCGCGACGCCGAACTCAACGAAGCATTGGGCCATCTCACGCACACGAGGCCGGAACATCTCATGCACACGATGCCGGAACATCTCACGGACACGATGCCGGACAATCTCAGGAATATGTGGCCGGAACATCTCAGGTGCAGGAAGTTGTGAACCCGTCCTTCTTCGGCGACTTTTCGCCCTTTTTCCAATCGTCTGCAGGCCAGCACATCTCACAGCAGCCTTATATGGACCATCAGGTATATTCCTTCAATTTGGCATTTAAAGCGATCAAATTAGTTACTAAAATTCAAATTTCGTTATCAAATTTTAGGCGTTTACGACACCTTCCCCACGACCGCGACGACCTCGAAGTCCGGATGATGATGCTGAGCAAGGTAACCGTCGAGGAAATCGAGTACGTAGGCGAGCTCGTTGTGGGACTGGCGGTCATTTGGCTCATCATGGCCGATAGATCCTATGTGAAATGTTATAGATGTGTTTTGTAATGACTATTATGATTATATTATTGTTAATTTTATTGTATCTATTATTTTTTATTATTATTCTATTTATTATTACTATTCTATTATTATTATTCTGTTATTATTACTATTCTATTATTATTATTCTATTATTATTATTCTTTTATTAATATTAATATTCTATTACTATTATTATTATTACGTTATTATTATTATTCTATTAGTATTATATTATTCTTTTATTATTATTATCATTATTATTATTATTATTATTTTATTTAGTATTAAAAAATTCAATTCTGAAACCACGTTAGATAAAATCCTAAAACGGTGAAACAACATTGAATATTTTATTTATTATACTGTTTAATTATTATTCTATTATTATTATACTTATTATACTACCATTATTATTCTATTATTATTATTATTCTATAATTTTTATTATTATTATTATATTTCAAATAATTATTATTATTCTTTAATTATTATTATTATATTACTATTATTATTATTTTTCCATTATTATTATTCAATTATTATTATTACTATTATTATTATTATTTCATTTACTATTAAGAAATTCAATTCTGACACCACACTGGATATATAATACTAAAAACGGTGAAACAACATTGATATTTTCAACGCCTACCGCGTTCTCTAGCACGAGTTTCACCCCGGTCCATCTCATTCCTGATGCGATTTCGACTATATCTACCGGGACCAGTTCTCTCTCGACGAGCTTCGTTATGAATAAGAGTCCAACCTTCGGGTGCCCAATAGCGTTCATCGTGCAATGGTTCAACGCTAACTTCATATGTATGCAAATACTCATGCTTACTATAATACTGCGCCACTAGACTACTGGAGTGAATTTGCCATTGACGACAAGCTGCTTGTGCGTGAGAACATGGGATGTTATACCTGCTCCAATTTCCACAGGTGCATGTTCGATCATTGATCCTTACCACATATGTGCGCTGATGAATTCCGGATGTTATGACTTCTGCTGCATGTTGTCGGACATCAAAACGGTATACAACGTGATCCCATGATTCTGCCGTCCAACTTTGAAACAATCTCGTTGCATAACGCGACCAATCCGTTTCATTATTCGCCATTAGGGACGATGCTTCTTGAAAGCGATCACGAAAATATTGTACGCACCTGTTAATTTCAAAAAATAAAAGAAAAAGTCATAACAACAAAATTGGAATAAAAACTAGACCATCGTGATTAGAGCTTACCTATGAAACGTGAACAATTGCTCTTGCGGGCAGCATTCGAGCACCTTTTAACACCCCGTTGAGCCCTTCTGAAATATTAGTCGTCATGACACCACATCGATAACCACCGTCGTGTGCGAGCGTCCATTGCTCGACACCTACTTTTTCTAACCAAGGCTTCGCTAGTTCATTAATTTGCGCAATCTGAGCCATAATGCGATCGAATTTATCCAATGTTGGTGCAGTACCGGCTCTATGGCATAGATCCTTCAATTGTTGATCCTTGAATTTTTTGTAGAAGTTTGACTTCACATGACGAAGACAGAAGCGATGCACTCCATTTGGTGGACGAAAGAATTCAGTGGCTTCAACTGCTCCTGTAAGACCTGTACACACCATATACGCCACAAAGAGTCACTGATTTTACGCAAATACCGAGTAAATTACATTAATAAGATTAAATACCTTTGTGACGATCCGAAATAAAGCAAACCGATTGATTCTCTAGAATACATGTGTTCAAATGATCTAAGAACCATGTCCATGAGTGTGTACTTTCATTTGTGACGATGGCAAAAGCGAGGGGAAAGACGTTTTGGTTGGCGTCCAGCGACGTAGCAATCAATAATTTGTGTCTATATTTGGAATATAAATGCGTACCATCGACAAAAACAACCTTGCGACAATGTTTGAAGCCATCGATGCTCGGTTTAAAGGCCCAAAACACATACCCGAGTATGAAGTGTCCAGGTCTCCCTGTCTCCAGATGGAGCCACCTCACGATTATCCCTGGATTGTAATGCTGCAACGCCGTCATAAATATTGGGAGTTTGGTAACAGACTCCTCCCATGTACCGTAAACATTTTCCATAGCTCTTTTCAGACCATGCCAAGCTTGAATGTATGAGATATCATAGCCATATCTATCTTTCACTAGTTGTTGGACATTTTCGGGTAACTCGGATAGTGGATCCTCATCGTCCGCTTCGGAATCACTAACATCAACGTCTTCATCGGGTTCAGGCACAAATTCTGGCACGGGTTCTGACACGAATTCTGGCATGTTGAATGGAACACCAAGCGTCGGCATCTCCAAAGAAACATTGCTGAACCCTACCGTAACTGAGAAAATGTCGGGGAAATCCGGACATGTATAACTCGAGGCGAGGACATTTCGCAAAAATCTGTCAGATGCAGATATCATTGGAACCAGACCAAACATCGACACAACCCTTCCTAGTTCCTCCACGAATGTCCAACCTAAACCTAGAAGAAACAGAATTTCTTCCTACGAAAATGATCGGTACGTTCACGATTTATAATGTACCTATACTATGATGGTTAATTCTAGGAAACTGAGCCACTCATTTAAATGTGTCGCCAATATCGCGTACCGAAGGTGGAAATACCTTCTGACCATTCAAATATGATGTACTAACCTGTCACATGGAGGTCCAACACGAAATAGTTAAGTGTTGGAAAGATACTCCATTATTTCCATAGAAAGGCAGCTTGGGTACCGATGAAAACTATGATCTTGACAGATAGGCTTTCAAAATATGAAGCCGTATCTGATTTCTCTAGGAAAGATCGTAAGCTTCATTTTCCTGAGAAGAGAAATACCCGTCTTGCGGGCAGGATTAGCTAAAATAGAATCTCTAAACATCTAAGTAAAAACCTCAGTAACTTCTTAGGACAAGTTGCGAATCTTTTCGCGTAAATGGTTAAGCAGAGAAATTTCCTTAGTCTTAGCTGAAATAATGCCAATAGCCCCCAAAGATGCCAAAGTATGTTTCGATAATAGTTCGAAAATATTTTCTGATTCTGATCGATTCATGATCAAAGTTGTATTCTTTTCTTTGAATATTCTTCCTTATGGAATATGCTGGTGAAGCTACATTTCATTTCTTTCAGTCAATAAGCCTAAATCCTATTATACCAGAATATACCTAATCTCCCAATTTTCAACCCCTTCTACGAATTATACATGCTCGATATCAGAGTGGCGCAGCGGAAGCGTGGTGGATGCTCATGATTTCTAAACTTTGATCTGAATCGGAATTATAACCGTTCTCGTTAGCCCCACCTTAAGGCGGTATAGGTCCGATCAACATAGATGAGCGTCATACGCATTCTATCAGGAATTGGTTGTCAACATCCAAGATGACAAGAGAGACCCTACATTAACTTTTTGTTTCTGCTTCCCTTCATTCTACTCCAATGGAATGTTTTTATTTCTTGAACTCCCGTCACCACATGAAACATTTATTTACAGATTTCTAAGAATAAGGAGTAGCAGATCTTTTTAAGGGAGGAAGAGTAGATTATGAATTAATTGTTGGATTTCCCTCCCTGTGCTATTAAGATTCAGGACAAGGATGAATCCTACGATAAACACATTAGAAAGTTATAGAAATCTTCGATGAAACCTTGCATGACGGAAAAACGACAAGGGTAAGATAAATCAAGACACTACGATAAGTTTATAGACAAGAAAATATCAATATAAGGATCTTACTTGTTTCGGAATAATATGTAAGATTTTCCGTACCCGAACAAGTTTTGCAAGACTATTGATCCCAAATTTTCACGTTTGGTTCAGAATTCTCTGTCCTATTTTCTACTTTCTTCGAAGATTATTTCAAATTCCCCACCGATCGTTACACTAAATTATTCCAAGTGATCGAATTTCGGGGGCGAAATTCTTTTTAAGGGGGGAAGGATGTAATACCCGTGAAATTTAATTACGGGATTTACAATAAAATTAATGGTGGAGAGTATTTGATTAGAAACTTTGTTGGATTAATTAGATGAAGATGTTAAGACTATAGGAGAACAAGTATGTCACACAAATTATTTTGTAATAAATGTACTATTATTTTAGTACTTTACATGGCTTGTGTGTTATGTGAATTACATGATATATGTATTAAAGCCATATATACATGCCTATGTGATTATAATTCTTACGTGTATCACGAATTACGACCTACGTGACTGCATGATATATGTTTTATTATATTATGTGATTCTATGACTTCAGGCTATTAACATGACATGAATAAATTGGGAAGTAGATTTGGGACTTTGGAAAATAGCTAGCTAAATGAATCAAGGTATAGGATTTAATTGCCAAAACTAACAAAATATGATTAAAATTATAGTTGGGCCTATTGAAATTCATAGCATAAAGCCCAATCATTTGGGATAAGTATCAATTACTTAGAGGTAAGGTAAGGTCACGTTGCTTGATGTTTTATCAAGCATGCTATTGGATAACTCTTAGAATTTATCAAGAACGATTCTATAGATTTAAACATAAGTCAATCAAAAGACCTTTAGCAAGATAGTTTCGTTGAATAAGAGAACCTAAGGGAGGAGAACAATCCAATCGAAAGAAAGGGAAGAAAACGGCCAAGATCACCTACAAGAACGTCATTATAATAATAAAAAAAAAGGTATAACTCTGTCTATTAGCTTGTAGATCAGTTTTATATTCTTTATTTTAGGAAATTCAAGGATAACATAGAACGTAAGAATCGATTTAAGGTGTTTCTAAAGCAGCTTTTGAAATTAGGTTAGTGTTGATTTTAGGGTTTCCAAAGTCTATCTGATATTTAGACTGTTCTTGGGAAAAACAGAAGTCGATCGAGAGTTAGATGTTTCGGGATGATATGATTTTCAGTTTATTAGGTGTCGAAATCATGTTAGTAAAAAGAATGTCGAGATCAAAACTCGAGATATTGAAATGTCGGGTTGAAAACTCGAGACATAATCTCGAGATAAAGCTTGAGGTATATGTCGAAACCTTGCGTTAATATTGGTTTTAAAATGTCATGTGAGATATTGAAATGGAGCTCGACATTCATCCCATATCGAGATGGTGTATTATTTAATTAAAATTCGAAATCCAATTCAACGTTAATGTCGAGGTTCATTTTTTAATTTAGTTTTATGTTGATATCGAAATCATTGTTTACAATTCCCACATACATATCGAAATCTATTCATGCAATGAATCATGTCGAGATCTTAGTACATGGTGTAGATATCGAAGTCTTGGTATATAATGTCGAGATATAATTTACTATGCAGCTCGAGATCTCATAAATGGAGCTTAAGCAACATGTCGTTGAGATTTATTTTACAAACATCTCGAGATCTTGCTGATAGATACATATTGACTTCGAAGTCATTAAAATAGAATTAAGTGACATCTCGAAATCCTTGCATGTCCCATATCGAGATCCATATCGACATTATATATTATTTAGTGTAAACCTCGGAGTCTCTCTCTCTCTCTCTCTCTCTCTCTCTCTCTATATATATATATATATATATATATATATATAATTGGTCGCGTCGAAAACGGCCAAAAATAATATTAATCACCTTATTCACTAAATACTAGTATAGCGAAAGTAGGGATCGTCTCCACAGGGAAAATGATTGATTTATTTCTAATTTCAAACTCGATCACTAATTATAATAATAATATTAATAATTATAATAATGATATTAAGGGGGGTTTTGATGATAATGTTTTTAACGCAATAACGAGAAATAAAAATATCGAGACTAACGATAATAAAATAATAGTCGAAGGAATTATTGTTCACCTAGATTTATTTAACTGATCATTGATTTAATAAAATATTATGCCAACGCAAGCATAATCGGTTATAGTTATCGACGAACGCCTAACAACCAATCTTTTCTTACTTTCTCGGTAATTAAGAGACGCTCTATAATTACTTCCCTAATCGAAAAATAATCTCCGGGACGCCCTGCAAGATTTAAATTTCCGACAGCGTTAAATACGAAAAAGACCCGATTATTGACTAATAAACTCGGACGCCGGTTTGTTAAAATCAAATCGTTTTAACCTTACAATATAACTTACACTTACTGTAGGTAGAGAAGTTGAATATTGGTTGCTACTTATTAAAACGAACAAAGAATTACGGATTTGTTGTTTTAATTAGCTATTAATTTACCTAGATCTCATAAACATTGGCCACTGTTTATTTAACCTAAGCTCATCGATATAATTAATTCAAAGGTAAACGAATACTCACGCTTTCACGAATGGGCTCGTTGAATCTCAAAGTTCATAAAAATCTAGGCTTCGAATAATCCTCCGACTACGAGAAATTTAGCTATAAGACATGTTAAAGTACATATAGAACTAATCGGGATATGAAATAATAAAATTGAGTTCGGCTTTGTTTATTGAGTTTCCTTAACAATATGTTTTACCATATTCAACTCCTAAATAAGTATGTATATGAAGATATTTTCTAATTGCTACCTAAACTATAAGTAGAATATAATAAACCAAGGAAATTAACAATTAGCCTTATGAAAGTAGGAAACAAACCATCGAACACTTGTATTACTGAAACCAACTAATACTTTCCAAGCTATGAGCCCACAAGGATTATAAAATAAGAATATGCTTTAATTAAACAAACCCAAGGACGAGCAACATACTGGGAAATGAAAATAATGATAATAAAGCTGTGAAAAATTATCCTTAACTCTCATCGAACGCGAGGTATCTGCTGCAGTTTTAATTCCTTACCTCTGCTCGTGTTGTGGCTTCTACTTAAACTTCAGCAGCTTCGCAAATTCAGCCAAGTTCGATGGTTAGAGCAGCCTGCTCGCCTCGTACCTTGTCCGAATTATGTACGGTCTTCTCAGCGGCAAGGCTTCGTCGTCTCCTTCGAGCCTGACTTGTATGAGAATATGTGTAGGTGTGTCTCTCCTTTGATGCTTGGTCTGACCGTATAAATAGGTGTCCATCTTTCCACTTATGAACGACAACTCCATTTTTTCCATAGATGTGTTGGGTTCTTTTTCCATTTCCCACTTCTGTTGCACCTTCGAAGTTCCTAGGACAAAGATGTTTTCTTTGTTGGCTTTTGTCTGTTTGAACCTTCGATGTCTTCTTTTTTTCTCCATATAGAATAACAATAAAGCACCAACATGTTTTCTCTTGTCAGCTTGATTGTCGCTCAGTACAAAAAATGCTCTTGTCTTCTTCTCTTTATTGTCCAAGTCCTATTTGTCAAAGCACCTATGATATGCAAAACACGCTCACCAACAATTGAGGGTCCCTTTAGCTTTAATAATTGTGTATGTAGTAGTTGAGGGTCTCTTTAAACTGTGTTGGTAGGATTTATTCTTGGTTGGTTTTTAGTAAAATGGTTCGAATACGCTGAAATTGGATCAAAGTCTGTAAATCATCGCATGATAATTATTGATCTGTCCAAATATTCATTTCTGAACGATTTTCCTCGGGTATCTGTAAATCAATAAGTAATTGCGTAAGTGTAAGATACTTGAGCAAATTTGAATAAATAACGTCTGATAAAACATGTTTACGGATGCAAATTATTATTTTATCAATAATCTCGAAGTCATATGATTCGAATCTATGTCAAGCTTTAATTCGAGATGTACCTCGAAATATGGTGCATACAATGTCGAGATCCACTTCAAGAATGATCTCGAAATCTTTGCATATACTAGGTCGAAATTTCGTTAAAATGTCGAGATCTTTTCTTTGTTATAATGTCTATATATATATATATATATGTATGTATTTAAGCCCGAGATCTTTATAATAAGCATATATCTCGACATCTTATTAATCTCGACACACCTTTCGAAGTTTATGGGTATTGATTAATTAATATCGAACTTTAGTATATAATGTCGAGATCCTTATGAATTCCAAAGTAGTATTTTCAATTCAAATCAAGGTGTTCTAAACTTTAGCATTTCGAAATTCATAAAAGTCGAAACTAGGGTTTTAAATTAAGCCACTTTAGTGAAACTACAATTAGACTAACAAACCCTAATTTTATATGCCTTTATACTTAGGGTTTGAAGGTTAGCGACTTACCGTACGATAAGCTAATAGCTAAGGACACCAGGTAAGTGGAGATCCCAACTACAACACATAAATTATATGTGCATGAATTACATGGTTACGTGCTTGAATGACATGATTATATGCTTCTATGACTTTACGTGAATCCTTATGTGATTTATTCATTTACGTGAATTAATTATTACATGAAGTGGTATGACAAGCACTTCGGCATTATTCACGTACGCATTATCACGTGCATACACGAAGTTACAAGACACGAGCATAAGTCACGTATGATTGCTTAAACACGATAAAAGCTGTATTTAATGGCTCTTCTATGCTACCATGGTGATTTTATGTCACCGATTTCAAGACATGACATGACATGTCTCAAGGCAAGGGCATGCATGTGGCGGAAAGTTGCGACCTGGAAGATGCACCCTGAGGAAACAAACGGCACCAAGGGTATAATTGGTGTCAGCAACCTCAGAGTGAATCTACCAGTGTGAGCGTCCGTGGGATCGATAAACTACACTGGGATTGAAAAGGCGCCTTAGGGTTAGCCTCTTAGTGGAAGTATCGTCCATATTTATATATATTTACCCCTAGTGGGTTTGAGCTCCATGATGGTGCATAGCAAGATAAGCCAAGGGCCCTACAAGACAAGACACGAACTATAAGATAAGACAAGACACGAATTACAAGACACGAAATACAAGACATGAATTTCAAGACACGAATTACATGTGTTAGAAAATTTATATTACAGTTGATTTTATAAATTTTATATGAATGAGGAATTGGGCTTCGAAATTAAATATTATTGGGCTTCGAAATGGCCCAATAACGGCCCGACTTCTAGAAGGCCCAACTTCTAGAAGGCCCAACTTCTAGAAGGCCCATGTAGTGGCTAACCACTACTCAAGTTCATGGCTCAAATTGAGTGATGGAATGGTTAAAAACCACTCCTCAAGTTAATGGCTTTGATTAAATGTTTGAGTTGGTTAAAAACCACTCAAACATTATGTCATCTTATTAAAAAAAATAAAATTATTTCTTTAATAAATTTTGGGTTCTATAAATAGGTGATTAAGCATAAGAATTAAAGACAAGAAATAGAAAGAAAAGAAAATACAAATATCTCTCAAAATTGGTTCTCCTCTATCGCTCTTGTTCCGTTCGCTGTCGGTGTCGTTTTTGTGCTAAACGAACGCCGAGATTTCGAAGTATCCTGGGAAACAGACGCTCGTCAAAACCTCTAGCACATACGTGAGGGAGCGAATCGGTTTTAAGGAAATTGTGTTCGCACAATCTTCGAATATTTTCTTTTCGGTTCAATCTAATTCCGGGTCTATCGTTCGTGGATCTTTGCGAGGCGAGGGTGCGTTACAACAATATTTTATTTCCGGCCAACAATCTTAAAACAGATCGACGATCCCGCGAAGATGTCAGACTACGTGGACTTCCTCAACAACCAAGAATCTACGGGAAACGAAGGAAACATTGACGTTCTCCCTAATACTTTTATCCCCACTGCCATACCTGTGGTTACGAAGCCAAACGTACCGGTCAACCACCTGGAGAAGCAAGAGAAATTTACGGGGACAGCCTCGACGTTCAAAAGATGGCAACAGAAGATGCTCTTCTACCTCACCACGCTGAACCTGGCAACATACCTGAAAGAGGTCGAGCCTAAGGTGAACGACGGCGAGACGAACGCTGATGTCGTGATCGCTGTTGATGCATGGAAACACTCTGATTTCCTGTGTTGTAATTACATTCTGAATGCCCTAAGCGATACTCTGTACAATGTGTATGGTGCGGTCGCTACGGCAAAAGAATTGTGGGAATCATTGGACCGTAAATATAAAACTGAGGATGTCGGCACAAAGAAATTTGTTGTCGGACGGTTCCTTGATTATAAGATGGTCGATTCCAAGACTGTGATCAGTCAAGTGCAAGAGATCCAATTGATCTTGCACGAGATCCATGCAGAACGGATGGTTCTGAGTGAATCTTTCCAAGTTGCTGCTATTATTGAAAAGCTGTCGTCGGGCTGGAGAGACTTCAAAAACTATCTCAAGCATAATCGCAAGGAGATGTCTTTGGAGGATCTGATTGTTAGACTTCGAATCGAAGAAGACAACAAAAGGTCGGAAAAGAGAGTATCGAGCTCATCTGAACGGAAAGTAAACATGGTGGAGCATAGCTCTAAAAAGGGCAAAGGCGCGGTTAAACCCAAAGCGAAACTTGGGGTGACCGGAGGCGTCGCTAAGTCGAACTATAAGTTCAAGGGAAAGTGCTTCAATTGTGGCAAACTAGGCCACAAGTCGTCGGACTGTCGACTTCCAAAGAAGCACCACGAGGCCAATATGGTGAAAGACATCACCAAAGAAGTTGAGGACTTGAGCCTCGTCGCGGTGGTTTCGGAGGTAAACATGATTGGGTCGAATCCACAAGAATGGTGGATCGATACCGGTGCTACACGTCATGTGTGCACGAACCGTAGACTCTTCTCTACCTGTGAGCCGGTTGAATGAGAAAAGATCTACGTGGGCAACTCGGCTGCTGCTACCGTCGAGGGAAAAGGAAGCGTGCTGCTCAAAATGACTTCCGGGAAAATATTGATGCTGAAATATGTGTTATACGTTCCGGAGATACGAAAAAATCTGATTTCGAGATTCTTGTTGAACAAGTATGGTTTTCGTATTGTTATTGAATCCGACAAAGTGATATTGTCTAAGTCGGGTGTGTTTGTTGGTAAAGGCTACGCCTGTGATGGTTTGTTCAAGCTCAATGTAATGACTATTGTAAATGAGAATGAAAAACGTTCTTCCGTTTACTTGCTTGAATCTTCCAATTTGTGGTACGGTAGATTAGGTCACGTTAATTTTGAATCGATACGTCGATTAATTAACATGGACCATATTCCAACATTCGAAATTAATTCGAAACATAAATGTGAAATTTGCGTAGAAGCAAAAATGACGAGATCGTCTTTTCCTTCGGTAGCAAGAAGTACCGAACCGCTTGAATTGATTCATAGCGATTTATGTGATTTGAAATACGTTCAAACACGTGGTGGCAATAAATATTTTATAACATTTATTGACGATTGCACCAAATATTGCTATGTTTATTTGCTTAGGAGCAAAGACGAAGCATTAGAGAAATTCGTTCTCTACAAAACCGAAGTTGAAACGCAACTCGGCAAGAAAATTAAAAGATTGAGAAGTGATCGAGGCAGAGAATACGAAGCGCCAATTGGGAGCTTCTGTGTGGAACATGGTATCGTCCATGAATTGACCGCCCCGTATTCACCTCAATCAAAAGGAGTGGCTGAACGAAAGAATCGCATATTAAAAGAGATGATGAATGCGATGTTACTGAGTTCAGGTCTACCACCTAATATGTGGGGCGAAGCTATCTTATCGAGTAATTACCTATTAAATAGGATACCTCGAAAGAAAATGAATAAAACTCCATATGAGTTATGGAAAGGAAAGACGCCTTCGTACCAACATTTGCGAATGTGGGGGTGTTTGGCGAAGGTAGCCGTACCTGCGCCTAAAGCAGTAAAAATTGGTCCTAAAACGGTGGACTGTATTTTCATAGGATATGCACTCAATAGTACAGCATATCGGTTTCTTGTCTATGATTCGAAAATTTCGGATATACACAAGAACACGGTAATGGAATCGAGGAATGCATGTTTCTTTGAAAATGTATTTCCTTGTAAAACCGATGATAGATCTGGTACATCTAAACGAGATGATATAGAAACCGAGATTCCTAGTACGGTTCATGAGATTGAACCGAGACGAAGCAAGCGTGCCCGAATAGAGAAATCTTTTGGTGACGACTTCGTTACATATTTGATTGAAAAGGAACCGCTGACTTATAACGAAGCAGTGAGCTCCGTGGACGGGCCTTTATGGAAAGAAGCCATAAAGAGCGAGATTGATTCTATTTTGCATAATCATACTTGGGAGTTAGTTGATCTTCCAAAGGGATGTAAACCTTTAGGATCAAAATGGATTTTTAAAAGGAAAATGAGACAAGACGGGTCTGTAGAAAAGTATAAAGCCAGACTTGTTATCAAAGGATACAAGCAACGCGAAGGCTACGAGAATAAATTCGATAAGGATGATACTTGCTATCGCGTCCTTAAGAAATTTGGAAGTACATCAAATGGATGTCAAAACAGCTTTTTTAAACGGTGAATTAGAAGAAGAAATATATATGGAGCAACCCGAGGGTTTTCGTGCTCCGGGAACCGAAAAGAAAGTCTGTAGATTGATCAAATCTTTGTATGGTTTGAAACAAGCCCCTAAGAAGTGGCACGAAAAGTTTGATCATGCGATGATCAACTACGGGTTTAAAATCAATGAGAGCGATAAATGCGTTTACTCAAATGAAACAGGCGATGACTACGTCATTTTATGTCTGTATGTAGACGACATACTCATTGTTGGTAGTAACGACAAAATGGTTAAGTCTACCAAGGATATGTTAAATTCGAAATTTGACATGAAAGATATGGGACTTGCGGACGTGATTTTAGGAATTAAAATCAAACGAACGAGTAACGGTCTTGTTTTGAGTCAAGCTCATTACGTAGACAAAATTCTCGACAAATTCTGCAAGGGTGATTCTGGTGTTGCTAGAACGCCATTAGATCGAAGCGTTCATTTGTCGAAAAATTGCGGGGAGGCTATTTCTCAAGTAGAATACTCTCGGATTATCGGAAGCTTGATGTATCTAATGAGCTGTACTAGGCCAGATATTGCTTATGCTATAAGCAAACTGAGTTTGTACACGAGCAATCCGAGTGCGGATCATTGGACCGCTATAATACGGGTTTTGAGATACTTACGGTATACTCGAGACTATGGATTACATTATGGTCGATATCCGGCTGTGTTAGAAGGCTACACAGATGCGAATTGGATATCTGACATGAAGGACGCTAAGAGCACAAGTGGCCATGTGTTTACACTCGTTGGAGCTGCTGTGTCGTGGAAATCCTCGAAACAAACGGTTATAGCGAGATCCACTATGGAATCCGAGTTCTTTGCCTTGGATAAATGTGGAGAAGAAGCTGAATGGCTACGCCATTTCTTGGAGGATATTCCTAAGTGGGAAAAACCTGTGCCGCCTATATGCATACACTGCGATAGCCAATCGACTATTGGACGAGCACAGAGTACTATGTATAATGGTAAGTCGAGACACATACGTCGTCGACATAATACCATTAGACAACTGCTCTCAACTGGAGTTATCTCGATTGATTATGTGAAATCGACGGATAACATTGCGGATCCGCTAACCAAAGGGTTAAATAGAGATGCGGTTGAAAGGTTGACGAAAGGGATGGGCTTAAAGCCTTAAAGTATAAAAGTGTTAAGAAGGAAAACCCTACCTAAGTGACTGGAGACCCCAAGATCTAGGTTCAAAGGGACAACCTAATCTTAGGACTTGGTATCACTGTGGGGGATAACCCCGCTCATTCCTATCAAGAAACAGTGATTATGGAAACAAGCTAGCATTATGATGCTTTAATGACTATCATAGAGTATTGATAGAAAATACTCGCGACGTGAGAAGTCACCTATGTTAGGGAGAAGTGGGGCCGCTTCAAAGGAGAACTGAAGGCTTAGTTCTTTAGAAACCCTCGCAGAATCAGGACGTGTCCATGGCCGTACTGGACAAAACCATGAGAACGGAACAAGAGAAAAATGGTCTCTGTGTATTGTACGTGGATTCGTTTACACGAAAAGCGGGACAGTTCAAAGACATCGTGTTCTACTGGACTGCAGTAAACTAAGCGTGCATACAAGGAGGAAGTTCAAATGGTAAAACATACTATCCTCTATGCAGAGTATCATTAGATTAGCAGAAACTTTAACCAAACAATTCTCATTCATGTGGGGGATTGTTAGAAAATTTATATTATAGTTGATTTTATAAATTTTATGTGAATGAGAAATTGGGCTTCGAAATTAAATTTTATTGGGCTTCGAAATGGCCAATAACGGCCCGACTTCTAGAAGGCCCAACTTCTAGAAGGCCCAACTTCTAGAAGGCCCATGTAGTGGCTAACCACTACTCAAGTCCATGGCTCAAATTGAGTGATGGAATGGTTAAAAACCACTCCTCAAGTTAATGGCTTTGATTAAATGTTTGAGTTGGTTAAAAACCACTCAAACATTATGTCATCTTATTAAAAAAAAAAAAATTATTTCTTTAATAAATTTTGGGTTCTATAAATAGGTGATTAAGCATAAGAATTAAAGACAAGAAATAGAAAGAAAAGAAAATACAAATATCTCTCAAAATTGGTTCTGCTATATCGCTCTTGTTCCGTTCGCTGTCGGTGTCGTTTTTTTGTGCTAAACGAACGCCGAGATTTCGAAGTATCCTGGAAAACAGACGCTCGTCAAAACCTCTAGCACATACGTGAGGGATTGAATCTGTTTTAAGGAAATTGTGTTCGCACAATCTTCGAATATTTTCTTTTCGGTTCAATCTAATTTCGGGTCTATCGTTCGTGGATCTTTGCGAGGCGAGGGTGCGTTACAACAATATTTTATTTCCGGCCAACAACATGATACGATTAGGAAGCATTGGCGCGGATGCCTTTGCATTTTAGGACACGTGCATTGCATGGTTTCCACTTACTGAGCTTTATAAGCTCATTCCACGTTATGTGTTGTAGGTACGATAGAGTCGGACGTTGAGAAACGTCACGAATAAGGCGGGCTGACGGCGGTACTCCAGGGTCTTTTGAGGGCAAGGCTGTACATGGATGACGACCTGTGGAGCGATGTTAGGATATGTTTTGATAGGAATATATTTTGGGGCTTCGGCCTTTGTGTAATTAAGATGATGTAGGCTATGTTTTGGTAGTAACATATCATATTTTAGGAAAAGTTTTTGTTAGACGGGTCTCCCGCGACTTACGTTGCGAAAATCCGCCACTAAATATGATTAGAAAGTCAGGGTCGCCACAGTATGTTGGTGGTACGATTTAATATAACTCGTAAAATGAAAGTACGTGTTAACATAAATCGTAATCTGGGAGTACGAGTTACATGAATTATTGTAATAATTCACGTAACTCGTACTCCCAGATTACGAGTTACTCGTATTATTGCCCGACACGCTGCATGGCAATGCAGATTGGTCGGGCCCCTCGTAACTCGTATCCTGGAGATACGAGATAGTAACTCGCGTCGACAGGATACGATTTACGACGCCATGTCAACCGTCATGTCAACAATTGACCAGTCCACAGTAACTCGTACCCCGGAAGTACGAGTTACTAACTCGTATCTTCGAGATACGAGCTATGTTTGCCAGGTCAGGTCAACTGGTCAGCGGCCCAGACTAATTTGTATTCCCAGAATACGAGTTAGTAACTCGTATTCTGGGAGTACGAATGTTGCTATTTTATTAATGATTTTCGATTTACGTTTATTTTGTTAATGATAGTTTTTTTTGTTTATTTAATTAAAAATACCTATTATGTTACATAATTTTTACGTCCTTTTCAGTGATATATATAACTCGACAGTAAAATGAAGTGTCATATTATAGAAAAAAGAATCCAGCGAGTCTTTTTGAATAAGAAATTGTGACAAACGCAATGATGTCAGGCACCATTCAGAATAATGTATGATGGCAGCTAATGATATCTATATATATGGGACTTACGAATATATAAATATATAACAACTGATGTAAGTCATCGGATTGGTCCCTAAAAAGGCGGAGACTTGTTTTTCTTCGATCATAGTATAGCCAAGTGTAATCTCTAATATTTTTTTTTAACATTATGTTTCGATTGTGTTTTTAATTAGCTGATAATGATGTGGTGAAAGGCCTCAATCAAATTGTCCGAATTGTCGTTGAAATGCCAACCTTGGTGTGAATGTGAACAACATAATCCACTTGATTGGATCGCAAGAAAATATCACATGTTTGCATTTTGAATTCTTTCTTAACCAAGAAATAGAAGTTATTTTTATATACTGACAGGTATATGCGACGAGGCCGTCACATTTTGAAATTTAAGTCGTAAATAGAATCAAATCTATATATGTATGTGGGTCAACTTACAAATTCAAAATCATATAAAATATATTTGGTCGGTCGGGCTCACAAGGTCAAGTGACGAGTATTGCATGCCAAGTCAATTTTTTTCTCTTTTTAGAATTTATTACAGATGATTAGTTGATAAATTGCAAGAAAGAATTTCCAACTCATGCGTGCCCATATTGTCTTTGTCATGAAATTTAATTAACGGTTTACAAAATCTCCCTGCAAAAGGGGCAAACGATTCATTGTCTACCATTAGTTACACTTACAAAATATGTTATGTTCCACAAACACGCAAGTGCCCCAAACTACTATGTATTGTGGTATCTTTCATCGTGCAGAATAAATTAAATTGTGGATAATGTGATAATTTCATAACAGCTGACTATAAGATAATATGATTTTTTTCCCCGCACTAGTAACGTGGTATGATGTTCTTACAAGTATATCACTTGGAGCAGTAGTATCGATCAAATCATTCGGGTCAATATTTTTTGTTATTATTTAAAACAAAAGAAACCCTTACTATACTAAAAAAGTTCGATCGACAAGCTAGAGAAATATTATAAATAAAGCATCAAATAACCTTCAGCCAATGAGCACTTGTCAGGTATCATCAATATTCTTTTGTATGAATGCGAATCTTTTTTTAATCACGCGGGCTCAATCTATATATATTAATATATTATATATATATCCTCAAAAGAAATCACCTTTGGTGGCATATCTACATATTTTAGTTAACTGATCGGCTTTTGAGGTTCCCCTACCTACTTACAGAAATTAGATATCTCATTGGATTACAACACCAACAATGATTTTTCTTTATATTTTTTATATTTCTAGAAAGGGTTTAAATGATAATATTGCATAATTTAGTTGGATACAGATGTTTTTGGCTGAATTAATTAATATGAAGTGTCAGTCGATTCCAAATTGTAATCTCTTTTTAACTTGCTAAATCATTTACTTCATGCACATATATGTTCTGCTTTTGAAGAGCCAACTAGACAATAACACGTTATTCCTATTCATTATGAAGCGAATTATAAAACCTTGTCCACTATGGGACGATTGGGAGCTATTTTAATAAAACCCATAATGCACATTCTCAACTTTTCATCAAGTCTACCAAGAGATTTTGGACCTATACATTATTAAATATTATCATGAGGGCAGAAAATAAGGTGAAAATGCTGGAAAAAAACAGGGGAGTCATAAGTATAACATAAGATATAATAATTTATGCAATAACTGTATTCATTTATTACAACACAACAAACACTCGACTCGAGAGAATGAACTGAGCTTTGTTCTTCCACCTACGTTACATGCTACAAATAGCTACAAGCTTTGGTATCTGAAATAAAAATTAAAAACGAAAAATAGAGAAAATAGTATATAAAAAAAAACAGCCCAAAAAAACAGGGCTCAATGGAAGATCCCGGGGACAGCATACAAATCCCTCTGGTAAATCCTCCGTTATATCACAAAATTATCAGAGAATAAAATTATTATGTAAATCCCAAAATATCTAAGCTTGGCCGGCCAAATCACCGGCGCCGATGAACGTTCCGTGAAACCCATATGGAACCCTCGACGGCAGTTTAACGGCGGCCTCTAACTCCATCGTCACGGCGTTGACTATTCGCAGCTCAGACTTCCATTCTCTTTCGTCGTGGACGAATGCAAGAATGTAACCGTCGTCTTCTCTATCGCCCGATGGGTTCGCCAGAAACAGAGGCTCGCCGCCGTATTTATCGTCGCCGTAGAAGAATTTCTGAACTTCGCCTGTACATAAGTCCACCTTAGCAAAGCCCGAAACTTTAGGCCATGGCTCGGCTATGGCGAGATAGGCATACCTCGTCTTTCTTCCCAGCTTATTTCTGTTCACCATCCCTGCTTCTAAGTTCACTTGGTCGTTTTCAGACATCACTGCTTTCCTCGTCGATTTCCCTGTTTTCAGATTCAGTCTGATTTCAGACAGTACGCTCTTAAGCCCTTCTTCGTGTTCGTTGAAGATTGAGTCGGGCGGAGTCATGCAAGAACCTATCACAACGATTTCGTCGGTTTCAGGCTCTTCCCAGGCGTTCCATAGATGAAAGCAGAAGCAATCTTCTACTTCGATCCACTTTATGTTAGATGCGTCTTCAGCGTATTTATCCAACACGCCGAATCTTGGGACTTTTTCCCTGTCGTAAACCACCGGCGAGCCGCCGCTGAGCATTTCGGACAGCTTAAACACGACCTGCTGATCTGGGATTATTACGTGCTTCTCTGTAATGGCGAAATCGTGCATCATCGTCGGTTCTTGAACTGGGATTTCGATGTCCTCCGATTTCTCCCCATTCTTGGAGAACCTGAAGTACCTCAAGTAGGGTTTTTGAATCACGTCGTAGCTCAAGGCGAACATCTCGCCTGAGACTGGGTCGAGCTTCGGATGGGCGATCATGGTCGAGTTTAGCTGTCCTTCGAAGTCGTACCTCTCGACGGTTTCGAGGTCGCCGGCGGGCGTGACTCTCACGTGGTAAGGAAGGTCATCCTCGGACATGGCTAAAAGCCTGTCGTTGAAGTACACTAAGCCGGCATTAGCAACGCCCATCCCACGGCGGTGGTCGACGAGGTTGAACAGCCCACGCGCGTAGAAAAGGAGCAGCCTCGCTATCCCCGAGTGGCCGTGAAGCTCGCCGATGGCCTTGGGGAAAATGGGTCGGCCCAAATCGCGCTCTTGGAGAAACCGATTCGTATGGGTAAACCGACAAGCGTAGCTGGCCGACCCGTTCTTGAACTGTACGGCGTGAATCATACCATCGCCGTCGAAGAAGTGGTGGCCCGCCGCCGGCTCAAAGAGGGGATTTGCTCCGTTTCTGACGTAAACACCCTTTATGGAGCTCGGAATTCTTCCGACAACAGGGAGATCGTGGGTAACTGGATTTTCCGGCACCGGAGAGAAGTTTCCGGCGATTTGGACACGTGGGTCGGCGGTTTTAGGCAGTGGATGCTCGAGTTCTCGCTCGGTGATGGCTTTTTCCACGGCGTTTAACGCCATTGACGCCGCCTGCTGAAACAAGTTCCATTTAGGCTTCGGCGGCTGAGATACTTCGACGGCGGCGGCGGCCTTTTTCTGCGGCGGTGGATGTATCTTGGGAAAGTTTAGGGTCGTAGTAGCCTGAGCAGTGCTGCTGCTGCGTATGTATTTGTTCTTGCGAGGTTGAGCTTTGACGATGTTTTTGTTGCTTTGTTGTTTGAATGAGCCCCAAAATTCTCTTACTTTGGGCTTAGCCAATGGGATTGTGGTCGTTGGAGCAGACATATTCCTTTCCCTATTTTGGTAATAAATGTAAAATATTTTGTTTTCTTTGGAAGTATATATGAGAGAGAGAGAGAGAGAGAGAGAGAGAGGGATTTTGTGTTGGGAATAATAATTGATGAATTGTGATTTTTTAAGGGAGGGTTTTGTCTATATATATAGAGTGGAAAGTGAGTGGGAATGAGGTCCATTTCTAACATGTAAGATGACCACGTGTAAGATGCTTGGGATATAGAAACTTCTAATTATTGACACATAATAATCTTATTTTCCACTTACTAATGTCAAATGTTAAAAGATTGAGAAATTGTCATAACGTGATTGCCTCTTTGTTTAATTTGGGTGGCATATCCGTTGGTCTGATTAACATGATTTTTGTTTTTACATAATCAACCTAATTTTTCTATGTATAAAATGTATATCCTCTAATACCAGCACTGACTTTGCAAAATGCATACTATAAACTAACCTTACAATAACAAGAACTTTACAATAACAATGACGATAAATAGCTTTTTTTTTCATGTTTGTCGCCAAATATTCCCACGCATGGTGTTAATAGTTTTCACACTTCGATTAATTTTTTTAAACATCTAAATCTCATTGATTATGGAACTAGCTTGTACGTACATTACCAAATTGTTTGAGTGATATTGAATAATTGACTTCCATTTTTTTTCCCATTATCATAATGAAGATAATCGTTAAAAGAACGCGTTTTTTGGTGAGATTTGGGTAGACACATGGCATTTCAAAGTATTGTCTTAGCCTACGTAACTTAAATGTCCAACGCGCTTGTCCCCCCCAACTTTGCTTTGCAGCATAAGCTTAGCATTATCATTATCTCCACTAATATTAATAAATTTATACTATCTCTAAAACACTTCAGGTGACTTTTAGTATTATTTTAGCAAAATCATGGAAATACGTTAGTTTAATTAATACGTTACTTGATTAATAAAAAACGTTACTTTAATAGCTAGATCTTTAATTAATAAAAAAACTTAAAAAACGTTACTTTAATAGCAAAATCATGGAAATACCGTTACTTTAATTAAAACACTTCAGGCTACAACACAAAAGATCTTTATCATTTTCGCAAATACGTTACTTTAATTAATAAAAAAACCATTAATTAATAGCTAGATTTTTTATAAATAAATCCTAATTGACTAGTATTGCAACTTGACATAAGTTTAGTTCGATTTTTTTTGTTTGCTTTCCAATGAATTATTTCGATTTGGGAGCTGTCCTACTCTTCCAATCATTGAGTTCCATGAAAACATTAAACCTTTATCAGTCTTAAATGCATGCAACTAATGTGGCTATCGTATTGACAATGCTTTATTAGACTAATCAATTTGTAATAAAAACTAAATATATGCACAATCATTGCATTGCATGTCATTGATCAATACTATATATAGAATTAGACTGAAACCCTAATGAAAGTTTAGTTATTACTTTGAGTCAACGAGATTCGATTTTGTTTATCAGTTTTATTATATTCAACAAGGAGTGATGTGAACCTAGGATTCCGTAAACAAAACCCAATCACAACCGGCGATAACTGAAAAACTACCAACTGACATACACTGTGTGTATGTGTGTGTGTCTTTGCATGTGCATTAGAAGACCATTTCTTGGACAATGATCATGACCAAACATACATACATCATACTATTTAATTTTATTTCCATAATGAAGATAGGTCCATTTGAGGACATATTATCTGAAGGGGAGTGAATGCACATGGAAGAATTATTATTATTACCAGAGGACATTTTGTTGGGGTTGAGCGGTAATTTCTCGGGCCAAGCGGAAGATTTATTTTGTATCCGCGACGATTTATTTGGACAATATAAAAACCAAAATGACGCCGAAAGAGAACACGAGATTTTTACGTGGTTCGGCTAATATCGCCTACCTCCACGGAGAGCACCAGCTTTACTATATTGAGAATATTAAACCGTACAAAATAACGCTCGTGTTTAAACGCAAACCCGAGACCCCTTACCCACCCGGGTAATGTTTTTGTACCTATTCCCAACTACCTCAATAAAACTAAAACCCACTCTCACCCTTATCCACCCGGACAAGATTTTTTTTTTTTCTCTCACCTATCTCTCTCTCACTCACGTTTTTGGGATACCTATTACATTGAGCAACTAAGCCTATTTATAGGCATTTGAGAAGCACAAAATACGTAAGTGCTTAGCTCATAGGTGAACAAATTCAATTTGATCTCCTATGCTTTTCTTCTCCATTGTTGAAAAGTCAACAATCTCCCCCCTTTTCAACATCTGCGTCTTCTTCATAGAGCACTCCAGCGAACCCATGAATGAGAGTAACCCGTTCGTAAATACCACAAACGTCCATTGGCCTTCCTTGTACCAGCTACACATACCGAATCAGGTCCTACCAACTTGATTCACCTGCGGCCAATCCTATGTGCAGCTGTCGAACCGACTCTACCCGTCGATTCTGAAGAGGGACTTCGACGCAACCCCTTCTCCAGCAGGACTTCCTTTCTCACGATCGTCTGCCTTTCCACCACGCGCGCGCGATTTTCGTGAACCCATCGAAGTCAGAGTGTTTTGTACCACACTCCCGTCCAGACGATATAAACCTCCACGCTCTTCTCCCTTCAGTAGGACTTTTTCGCCATGTGTGATTTTACAGACTCCCCCTGCTATGAAACTCCCATAGCCCTTGGAATCTAACTGGCTCAAGGATATTAAATTCTTCCGTAACTCTGGGACAAAGATCACACCACCCAAAGCTCGAATCGCTCCGTCAATCATTTTGATCTTCACAGTTCCGACACCACGAACCGCCTGACGGTATCCATCAGCCATGGAAACCGAACCTCTTCGTATCTTCTGGAACGTATCAAAATATTTTCTTTCGGAGCAGATATGGTACTTCGACCCTGAATCCAATATCCATTCATCCTGAGAACGAGCGTCATCGTTGTAGACTGTGAGAACCTCTACAACATCATCCCTATCCTGTGCTATCATGGTTGTGGAATTTTTCTCGCCGTGCTTGTCCTTCCTCCAAGTCGGACAATTCCTCTTGATGTGTCCCGGCTCACCACACTTGTAGCACACGATGCCCTTCCCGCCATCCTTTGATTTGGACCTGCTGCTACCTCCAAATTCCCTGGCGTGAAACCTTCCTCTACGATTCTCCCCATGAATAGCCAACGCCGAATTTTGGCTATCTCCATAATTTGATCGTCTCCTCTTTTCATGCGCCAAAAGAGTTGACTGCACATCCACCATCTTCACCGTCGTCTTTCCGTATAAGATGGTTGTGACCAAATTATCATAAGAATCAGGAAGCGAGGTAAGAAGTAAAAGGGCTTTATCTTCTTCCTCCAACTTTACTTCAACTTTTATAAGTTGATCCACAAGTCCGTTGAACACGCTAATATGATCCATGAGATTCCCACCTTCCTCCATCTTCAGCCGGTACAGCTCCCGCTTCAGATCTAACTTTGTGGTTAAGTTCTTCCCGAGATGCAACTCCTCCAACTTCGCCCACAAGTCCGGTGCAGAATCCTCATTCACAACATTATTAATAATGTTATCCGCAATGTACAAACGGATTGTGCTGACACATCTTGATCCCAAATCCTCCCAGTCTTCTTTCGTCATTTTCTCCGGCTTTCCCTTTTCCCCTTTCAAAGCCTTTGCCAAACCTTGGTGAACAAGGATATCCTTCACTCGTCTCTGCCACAAAGTGAAACTCCCCGTACCATCAAATTGCCGCACTTTGAAACTGCTTTCCGTCGCCATTATCCTTGCAGAGATTCGACAGCTTTGGCCCGACACTGGCTCCCCCGTAACGAACCTTCTTAATATCTTTTCTGATGTGGAAGATCAGACAAAGCTGCAACCACAGAGCATACTCAGAATATCAATTAGGCTTGGCTCTGATACCACTTGTTGGGGTTGAGCGGTAATTTCTCGGGCCAAGCGGAAGATTTATTTTGTATCCGCGACGATTTATTTGGACAATATAAAAACCAAAATGACGCCGAAAGAGAACACGAGATTTTTACGTGGTTCGGCTAATATCGCCTACCTCCACGGAGAGCACCAGCTTTACTATATTGAGAATATTAAACCGTACAAATAACGCTCGTGTTTAAACGCAAACCCGAGACCCCTTACCCACCCGGGTAATGTTTTTGTACCTATTCCCAACTACCTCAATAAAACTAAAACCCACTCTCACCCTTATCCACCCGGACAAGATTTTTTTTTTTTCTCTCACCTATCTCTCTCTCACTCACGTTTTTGGGATACCTATTACATTGAGCAACTAAGCCTATTTATAGGCATTTGAGAAGCACAAAATACGTAAGTGCTTAGCTCATAGGTGAACAAATTCAATTTGATCTCCTATGCTTTTCTTCTCCATTGTTGAAAAGTCAACACATTTGAGCACATACATATGGTGGGGACTGTTTCGAATTAAGGACAAAACCATGGAAGAGAACAACAAGGAAACGTCTGAAAAAGATACTTTGCTGAGCACCAGTTGATTTATATTATTGATTTGTTGTATGGACCATGGAATGCATGTATATAATTAAATAAGAAATTTATCATGCTTATAAATATTTTCCTATATTACAATCGACTATGTATAGCTTTGTTACATAAACCTTACACTCATCTATTTCCCTATACAAATATAATTGTTTTTAACGGAATAATTGAGGTTAGGCAAAAAAAAAATAAAACACCTGGAATGTGAAACGACGTTGAACAGTGAACGAAACGACACTCAGCTCCTGCATGATAAAACACAACACCTGTCCTTAAGCATCTTGGGCTGAAAGGTCCAAACATGTTGTAATATTGTCTGTGGGCCCATACACTTTCTAAAAATGTCAAAATAACGAAACTCTCAAGTTGACTAACAAAGTTGGAGTATTATTTTCATTTTTAACTAATACATATGTTTCTTTCACATAACGCCACGCAGTCTATATTCTAAAATTAGTTTCAACGAATCTAAACCTTATACTTGTCTATGATCACGCCTTTTGACGGGACCTCTGTGTACCGTGATTGACAATTAAATATTAATTGAAAAAACTAAGTAAATCCTTTTTCATGTTTTAAACGCTTAGCTTTTTCACTAATGCGAGCTTTTTAGACCCTATGTTCGTTAATTACGTTTAAGGTAGGATGTTGACTTTATTAAGAATTTCAACCGTGAAAAAGGAAAATCTAATGATATGTAATTATATTACCAGTATATGTTGAGTTGAAAAGAGAAAAGTCCAATAAGTGCTTGTTTGCATGTGATTGGTTGGACACTCCACGCTACACAACTAAATAATGCATCACTTTTGTTACGTATTTCAGGTATTTTTAATAAAATAAACAGAAAAAAATTGGGTATTAACAAAATAAACATAAAACGAAAACCATTAATAAAATAGAGCATTTCGTATGCAAATAATACGAGTTACATAACTCGTACGCAGTTCTTACGAGTTACTCCACGGTGGCCCGCTGACTGGTCCACGAGTAACTCGTAAGAACTCGATACGAGTTACACAAATAATTCGTAAAAAAGTACGAACTTTATGAATTAGATTTGGTTTAAAAAAAAAGTTGTTTTGACGAAGGAGTTGATGAAGGAGACAGGTGCTTCCACCTCGAAGACTGTGCTGAGCTGGCAAAATAATTACTATGATAAACTGTAAACAGGTCAAAAATTATTATTCTCTCTGTTTTTTACAATATATTCAATTGATTTACCCAATCTTTTTGACTTCCTTCACTTGTCCTTTTGGTGATATATTTTGACTGTTGTTAGGTATATAGTAGGATAAGACATGTCTGACATTGTAAATTACTAGATAAAATCCAAAATGTAAATTTACGTCTCCATCGATCTGTAATCATCACCAACACAATTGCATCATAATTCGTCGTTCTTTTTTACGAATTATTTGTGTAACTCGTCTCGAGTTCTTACGAGTTACTCGTAGACCAGTCAGCGAGCCATCGTGGAGTAACTCGTAAGAACTGCATACGAGTTATGTAACTCGTATTATGTACATACGAAATGCTCTATTTTATTAATGCTTTTCGTTTTACGTTTATTTTGTTAATACCTAATTTTTTTTGGTTTATTTTATTGAAAATACCCGTATTTCATACTATTATTTATTATTGCTTGAATAGATTTAAGCTCCTGCATTTATTTGATATTCTAACTTTTGTCCCGGTCAAACCACGAAAGACAAAAAAAAAAGAAGAAAAATTGTGAAGAAAAACAATTGACTCGGTCTTTCGACAAAGACATGCATATATCTACTTAAATAGACAAGCAAATGATTATAAAACGGTCCAAACGCGGGAACTTAAACTTTCTTGATTTCTTCTCCAACCTTTCTTTGCAAAATGTAACAATCAATCAACAAAACGTTTCCTTCATTGTATAACCAAAAAATGCATCAAACTTCGACACGTCCATTCGTTTAGCAATAACAACCATTGTAATAAAACGTGAGAAAATCGACCGTTGACGATTGTTAGTCGACACCGTCCATTCGTTTCCTTGTGTTTAGTAGTAAAGCCGCGTGAAACCGTCCCAGGTTTCTTTCTGGTGATCCAACATCACGGTGACGTGATGTGGATCAAGGTGATATGCCATCGTGTTTGTTTTAGGTGATAATTCATTTTGCATATATATGATATTGGAATATTGTGTTTGTTTAATTACAGTGATGTGTGGGGTGATGTTGTGTAAATATCATATTTAACCTTATGAATATTATGTAGTTAAAGTGTTTTAATATGTACATTTCATGTAATATTTTACGTAATAGTTATTAACATTTAAAAATAAGTATTATTTTAAGCATTAATTATAAATATGTTATATAATTCTTGAATAGAATTATTTTATTTTCTAAGCTTTAAACATGATTTTAAATGAGTTACTAATTATAAGTATTTTATATAATTCTTCAATATAATTATTTTAGTTTTTTGAAGCTTTAATAGATTAATTAATTATTATTTATAAGTATTTTCTATAATCCTTCAACATAATACTTTTATTTTTTAATCATTAAATATAATTTTTTAAGATTTAAATATTTTTTGTTATGTAATTTAAAATAAGAATAAGGGTATATAAGGAATGCATGTTAGAAGATAAGAGATAATTTTGTCAATAAAATACTGAAAATATCACTCCACGGTGGTGGAGGATCACCCAGCTTTTCGAGGGTGATCTAAAAGCTGGATATCACCCCTTTTGATCACCTCGGTGATCCTCTGTCACGGTGATGACTCACGCTTAACAAACACGGTGATGAGGAAACGATGGAAAGATCACAGTGATGTTTTGGAGGATCACCCAAAACAAACACCCCTAAATTTGTAGACGTTTGCATGTCATTTCCTTTGTCTACATTTTCTATTTTGGGTCTAAATCCATCGAAGTTGATCTTTTTTTTTTTGGTCTAAATTCATCAAAGATCTTAGCCGAGAATCATATCATTTCTTGAACGTTGAAATTGTAAAGTCAAGCATAATTGAAACGGTATCACTTATTTGCAATGAATCCATCTTCACAGCCCAATACAGTTTCACCATTCTTTCGCATAATTGCATTCTGTCATCAGAAAACAAAGAAAATAACAGAAGAGAGAACAAATATATACCTTTATTTACTTGTTTTTTGAACAAATTCGCAGCCACATATTTTCTCAGCTACAGCAACTTCCTCCACCTCCTCCTTGAGAAGCAGCACCAGCTCTCCCCGACGAAGGCCCGGGAATTCCTCCATATCCCACTTTAATTCCATGAGACTACAAAAAAAAAAACCATAATTGGGATTAAACACACCTATATATCAATAACCAGGCGTTGAAACAGAGATACCTCATTGGACACGTCGAAAACCCCATCTTGTATCCTCTTGTAGATCGTTGAAGCAGTTTTTATAAATGCCTACCACACACACAAAAAAAAGAGAGAACAGAAGCAGATTGTAAGCAGCATTTGAAAAGAAGTCTAGACTATATAATATATCTTATACCTCCTCGACGTTCTGAGCTGTTTTAGCAGAGGCTTCCATGAATATGAGGCCATGTTCCTTAGCAAACTGCTCGCCCTCTTCGATGCTCACTGCTCTCCTATGCGCAAGATCGCTCTTATTCCCTATCAGCATTATGGTCATGTTTGCATTTGCGTGTTGCCTGGCATCCTCCAACCAGCTTGCTAGGTGGTTGAAAGTTTCCCTCCTAAACATCGGAAATCACCGAACAACGAAGGGACAGATGCTTATCATGGTAGACAGAGGTGATCACAGAGGTGTTCAAAGTCAATAATACGACACATTTTCAGCTCATGAAGTTATGCATCGGCACAGCCTAACTGTAATCATGATATGATAATAGTTTTGGTTTCTATGATTACTCTTAAGGGGTTTTTAATATGCAAGAAATAGGGGATAGAAAATGCAACCTTGTGATGTCATACACGAGCAGGGCTCCGGCGACACCTCTGTAGTAAGATCTTGTAATCGACCTGAACAATTCTTGACCAGCCTAGCATAGTCAGAACAGATTATAAACGTCAATTGTGTTCGGTATATCTCACCATAAGGACAATCAAGCTACTTGTGAAGCTACGTTTCTACTACAAAAAACTATGATGTTGCATATGCTGGCTTGTAAAAGCATTCTGTATCGTATAAAATGTTATCGAAAAGAATTATAAGGGTAAGAAACAATACCGTGTCCCAAATCTGTAGCTTTATAGGTCTGTTGTCAATGGTGATCATTCGAGCTCCAAGCTCGACGCCAATGGTAAGATCATGGACAGGCTGAAAGCGTTTGTCGGTGAACTGCAGAATCAGACATGATTTTCCAACACCTGCAAGACAAGAAGAAGCACTATTCGATCCAATTTACGAGATCCTAATTTTTTTTCCTATCCCTTCATTGCCCGCATAAAATGAAATCGATCTACATAGGTATATTATAACATTAGATCCAAGAAGCATATTCTCATTAGCAATTGATTTAGCAAACAATTCCGCACACAATTATCCAAAGCAACAATCAAATCCCAGATCATGTAACAATCCAACAGCGCATAAATCGAAAATCCCCCAGTATCAGAACAAAAACCCACATACAAATGCCAGTAAACAAATGAAATTAAATACCTGTGTCGCCGATGATGATGGACTTGAAGAGGTAAGCGTACGACATATTGTTTTTCTTTCGTATATAATTATTTCCGGGATCAAACACCGATCAATGTTAATCGATGTCAAAAACGCGAGGAAGATCCCAGGTTGCTGAATTACAGCTAAACTAATTGGCTGGAATTACAAAGAAGATGGACGGGGGGTTGGGTTGTGGTTCAATTCGCACTATTCGAAATTTTAAGATTGGAATTCGAATATTTAGAATATGAATTCGAATAAGAGTATATATTTTTTTTAGTCGAGAAATATTCGAATACGAAATCACAATATTCGATTCGAATATTAATCGAAATATTCGATTCGAATAGTTTTATAAAATTTAATATGACATATTATGGTATGAAAAAAGATTTTTCAAAATAAATCAAAGAATAATATTTATATAATTTCGAAGTTTTGTTTATTTCTAAAGATAAAGTGTAGAATTAACTTCCACCATAAATTACAAAATTAATATTTATGTTTAAATAATTTCCTTTGAATGACATTCATGAAATAAAATATAATAAATTAAAACTCACATTATTATTATTGATGGAGAATAAAATTTTAAGAAATTGTGCAATTTCTAAGATTTCTTTTCACCCTCAAAGGGGATGCCAGATTATTACAATTAAATATATATTTTAAATATAATAATATTTATATTTTATTAGATGTAAATATAAAATCCATATTCGAGTATTCGAATATTCGGTTCGAATATTTCCGAATACGAATATGAATAGATTTTATGATTCGATTAAATATTCGAATATTCATATTCGGATTCGATTGTCATCCGAATACGAATAGAATATTGTGGTATTCGACTTAATTCGATTCGTTGCAACCCTAGACGGAGGAGAGGGATGCCTTTGGACTTATATTCTCTTCCTCTTTTATTATTATTTTTGTTTTTCTTTATTTTTGGTTCAAGTCATAACATACGAATTTGGTTCGTTTTTTTTTTCTTTCTATAATTTTTTCCCCAAATCTACAAAAATCGAATATAAAAAAAATATATTTATAAAATTTGATTAGCAATCATTCATAGATGGACATATACAAACACCACCTTCAAATATTCTGATCAAGTTATTATTGGGCTTTTTTTTTCTATTTCAAAAAGACGGTGCAATACGGGACTTACCAGGAATCACCCATCATAGTATTACTTTCGCCCAAATACGCTTAACTTCAGAATTACGATGAAATCAAGTTTAGGAATAAGTTTAATTTATTATTAGGTTACGAGGACAAATCCCAGGACAATAACTACAAGAAACCAAAATCCGAACACATATCGAGCAAAGAATAATCCAACTCGTCGAACTCCGGCGAAAAATCCACAGTCGAAGTTTCGAATGTCAAACCATTCATAACAGAAGAAGCATCGAAGCTGGAATTATCGTCGCTTAACAATAAGTCCATGTTGTTGTTTTCTTGATGAGGCATATTCTGATCATAAACATCATCTATCGTTGCATGATTATTATTACCAGTGAGTTCTTGGACAAGATTCTTGAAGTTTGAAGTGTCTGTGATGTACACTTTAGGTTTCTGTAGGTTCTTCATCGTCATGCCTACGTGGAGAGCTGCGTCTTGTCTCTTCCATTGCCGCCGGCCTTTCGTGGATTTCATTCCCATTTAAATTTTAGGTGAATTTTTGTTATATTACGAAAAAGGAATGAGAAATTTTTATGAATAGTGTGTAGAGAGCTTCGGCCTTGAATGTAGCTCCAATTTTCCTTGCTCGTGACGAATGAGGATTGTAGGATATATATTTATATTAGGGATGAAATGGGTACATAGTAACATACATGCCGTTCCATTTGATTGATGACGACAAAGGATAGAAATGAAGAAAAATATGATTTTTAAAAGACAGCAAGATGCCGAAGATGATGTTCATTCCAAACAAAAATATTGACAATGAAAATTGACGGGCGTGTGTATAAGTTTTATCATTTATCAACGTGATATATAAAAATCTCGTGATATATTATTTGTAAGATGGCTTAATTGTTGGTGATTAAACTCGTGATACGTTATTTTATGAAATTTCACGACGAAGTATCACGGTTAGAGATGTCAATCGGGCCTGCGGCCCGCCCCGCCCCTCCTAAGGGGCGGGTTGGGCCCAGATTTTTTAGGCCCGCCATCAGCCCGTGCGGGTCGCGGGCTTTGGCGGGGCGGGCCCGTCAACCCGCGGGCTGGCCCGCTTTTGTTAATAAGAAAATAAAAGCCCAAAAAATAAAACCCTAGGGCCCAAAAGCCCAACTCCATTCTCAGACTATCTTCTCCATCGCACCATCACCATCAGTCATCACAATCATCAAAACTGCTCTAAGCTTCTCAACCTCAGATCCACGGCACCGGTCACCATCGACACCCTCCATAGCCGCACTCCCCTCCACAGCCGGACGGTGCTCGGCCCACTCTAGCAAGTGTTGCTCGATCCCCTCCACATCCAGACCACTGCTCGGCCTCCCCAAGTGGTTGGGTATATTTCTTTTTAAGGTTTTTCAGCTGTGGGCGTTCTTGACTATTGCATTCTTGGTTTTTTGAGTTTGTTAGAAGTTGATCTATGATGACTTGCAAGGATATTTTAGTTTGGATTGGTTGACGAACGGTGATTGTTGTTATTTGTTCTTCGATTGTTGCTTGTTGTTGTTGGTAGACTTAAATGGCTTATTTACTTTTTTTTAAGTCGGGCGGGCCAGCTCGCCTAGGCCTGTGGCCCGCCAGTGGGGGCGGTGCGGGCCTTGATATTTTAGGCCCGCCCCGCCCCGTCAAATGGCGGGCTTTGGCGGGTTTCGGGCCAGCCCGCCCCGCCAGCTCGTATTGACATCTCTAGTCACGGTGGTGTGAAAGTTATAAAGAAACTTATAAAGTGAAGTGAGGCAACCCAAGTCCCAACAGCATAGGCAAGTCATAATATATATTGTATTGTATATCTTTCCTACTACTTGAACTATCATTCCTACTACATGTATATTATAAATCTCAACTTTGTATGTCATTCTAAAACACAAATTTAAACAAGTAAATAAAATGGATAAAATAAGAAGAGACTCGTAGAGTAGCTACTTACTTTACGAGCTGCCTTTTGATGCCATAAGCAATGAAATTAACAGATATATCATCAGAAAGCAACCATTTCCCAGTCAATGGGTTGTAAACAAACCCAGCCATCTCTTCAACCTTTAGAATAAATACAATCAGGAAATAACTTCACTGCAACCAAAGGCTTTCAAGAAGGCGAAAGAATACGTAAGTTTCTTACAGAAATTGATGCTCGCTCAAGAATCAGGGCCAGTTCTTCGGGTGTAAGAAAGCTAGACCATTGATGTGTGCCTATGGGGAGCTAACAAGTTCCCATTTCAAAGACGGGCATATAAAGATGAATGAACGGCGAGGAAAAGTTGCAAAGAAAGAGATGATTAGCAATGAGAATGATTCGTTCGACTTACCCAGCGTAGGACGTATTCGGCGATTATCGGATTTTGTGTCACAAATCGATTTAAACAAATCAGATGATTCAATAGTTATTTTGGGACCTAATTTTTGAACTCTGAGTGATAGATTAGTTGAAAATTTCGCATATGTCGGTTTAGAGTGATTCTCTTCAGATTTTTATTTAATCAATGTTTAGGTCAAAATTATTAACTTAGAAATCTTTAAACTTAAAATATTTCACATCAAATCGCCTGATTCCTCCATCGATCGGAAGCGCTATAGGACACCTTATATTTATACCAAATCGCCCGATTGTGGTCTCTCCGATGGAACTGAAATTGAAGTCGCCCGAATTACAACATCGAGGAAATAGGTCGATCGAATCAACTTCGCCCGACTATGGTTTCACCCGATTTGGCACAGTGAAAATCAAATTTTACCCGTCTTTGCATACCCGAATTTCATTGTGACTGAAAATTACTTACCCGATTTTCATACTCAAGTTGCTCTCAAACCCTTGAAGTTTAGGCCAGATTCACGATTTTGAATTAGTGTACACAATTTCAATTTATTTTTTTATTTTCCTCTTAGTCTCACCTAAAATTTTCACTCTTAATCGAATTTATCAGTTGTGCGAAAGAAAACTAACAGCACAACACACCTCGAACTCCTCATTTCTCGACACTAACTTTAAAAGACTTTAAAAAAAACACCTAGTGAACAAATACACAACCCAGCGCGTATGGCATCTCAGGGTTGCTCCACAGACACGACTGGTTAGCAATGCGAGCAACCAAACGTAGGTAAACTCTTTATGCATCCTTTGTAACTTTTTGCATGCATATCTGTTGAAAATTCAACTTACATACTTTAAAAAATAATAATAATAATAGGGTACATTGTAGACATGCATGCCTCAGAAGAACTTTAAATATTAAATTTAGCATGCAGATGAGCTGAAAGGCCTGAATACCCTGCTATAGGTACAATTTTATTATGCATACATCTTAAAGAATTTTCGAGCTTCAACGTTTACGTATGCATATAAGTTGAATTGAGAAATGCCTATATCTTTCAAAATGGTACTTTTTAAATATGCATTTTCAAAACTTTGCGAGATTTTGAAATTCCAAACGCATATTCCGCACATAATTGATAAATACCATTTTTTAGTTGTGCTAAATTTGAGGGGGAGCTACTCTTTATTTTTAAAGAAAATCAATTCTTATATTTGTGTTAAAAGGAGAAATAACTAATTTTTTGAGGGGGAGTGAACTTAAATACGTAAACTTAGGGAAAGAGATTCGAAAGATAAAGTTTGATCCGTATTTGCATCTTTTGAGGGGGAGTAACTCAGTTTGAAGAAGCATGATTTGAGGTGGAGCAAAAATAATAATATTAATAATAATAAATATATATATCTACATATATCTACGTAGTATAATAGAGTATACTATTACATTATTAATATGATAATACACACACACATATATATAAAGAGGCCCTCTCAACCTCAAGCACTCCGACTCAGAGACGGACTCCAACAAAAAACAAGCAAATCTGGGGAGTTCAAGAATTCCAAAAGGCATGGACATCCATCCACAAACACGAAGATGATCTCAACCAGCCTGCTCCAACTTGCTGATCTAGCAGCACTCATCAAAGTTGACAGACGCATGATTTTTAAGTTCCTATGGTTCAGTCAGACCAAACTGAACGTAACCCCGGAACACAGCCGAATGTTAGTGACGATCTCAAACTCATAAAGCTACCCTTAGTTGGAAATTCTTGACAAGACCGAAGATCGGAAGATACAAAATTCCCTTAGCTTACAAATTACTCGGACCAACCCCTATAGGTACATGTGCTAATTTTATAGCTCCCGGGTAGAAGTCGCCTCATTTGGTCCAATAGCGCATGCACAACCGAGCCTTACCCACTCATCGATCTCCCAACAGCCCGATGTTTCATTAAATCACGGGGAGCCACATAATCTATCACTGCTTCACTTGGAAGCAGAAGATATTAAACTATGTGGTAGTCAGCCCCAGACCACTGAACTTTCTTGAACACATCGAGCCTAGGTGTCCGCACTATCTAAATGTTTTATATATTTTTTAGGACACACACCTTTTCTCATTTGGAATTCGTGACCAGATCTGAACTTTCCGTAGACATGTCATTGTAAGACATGCTTAATGATCGGAAGGAAGTCCTGCCGTCCCAACATCAAAACAACAACGGAATTAGACCATTGTCTACGAGCTATGCTCCTAGATAGATGTTAACGGGACGGCTAAGTGGCCCCGGTTATCAAGCCCTGTCCTCACATGCCGCGTTTCAGAGTTTAACTCTGCACTCGTGTCGACGGATTGCCTTAGTGGCTCCGTCTGTTTATTACCGCACCGACGTGTCGTTTGTATCCTTCTTAGCCTCCTATACATGCATGTCGATCTCGTTAACACGAATCGCCATGAGGGGGAGATGTGGATACGTATAAACAAACATGTTGGATCACCCACCAAATTTCCGCCGAGCATACCACGATGGAGCCGGGCTCTCCTGCACTCAAACGTTACATTCCAAAGGAGCATCGGCACAACTTAAAACACACCCCACGTACACCTTCTATGGGAGCCAGACGAGCTTCGCCGAGGCCGAACCAGATAACTTCCTTCGGCGATGACGAATCTGGTGCCGTGAAGAAGAAGATTCACCATGTTTCAACTCCAGTGAAGGAGAAGACTAACCTGAGTATCCACCATTTCCGCTTGAGAGCACCACTCTGAAGCCAGGTTCTCATGCAATTGAATGAACAATCCCAAGGAGCCCGAACACATTGTCAGAAAACACACTCCATGCTTACCTTCTTTCGGAGCCAGATAAGCTTTTTCGAGGCCGAACCAGACAACTTCCTTCGAAGATGACGAATCTGACACCTAGAAGTAGAGTAATCGTGACCACCAATCAACTCCATTATCTTGTCCAAACAACGCAATCTTTATAGCGCCCCGTTTCCTATTACCTTTTTACGCAGCTATAAAATATTCACATAAAATTTTTTTGCGATTCCTATAACCATTTCCTTTAACAAAAACGGGCGCGTACATCCGGTCTAGTTCCTTTCACAATAATAAATATAAATGTACTTATCATACGAGTTACAAAATGCAACAGTCTATAACTGTTTCTGTTCTATATGCTAACGATGAACCAGAGGGGAGCAGGAGGAGAGCGTAGTTGGCCAACCTTGAATCCATGCTTTATGATGATGCTTTCTATGCAGTCTGTTAATTATTTACACAACTGTGAAGACACCGATTCGGAGTATGATCGCAACATGTTAACTATTAACAAATGACAATAAAATAAACAGTAGTCCATTCCTTCCCATCAATATCGTAATCATGACATCATAAATCATCGTGCATATAACTGTCGTTCATAGGATCCGTAGATCACATGCCATTCTATATGGCCGTTATAGACTAGCCAGACTGTACGCCCAGTCCGCGCCCATGCATGGGACTCTGTAACCATGTCGTAATCCCCCTATTTGTAGGGATACGTGTTGCCTGTACAGGACTATGTAAAATCCCCCGATTTGTAGAGATATATGCCGTAGCATCCGTATCATACCATCTGTAGTCGTAGCAGTCATAACAGTTTCTCCCTTCATTTTATATGTATGCAGTGCTATATAAAATACCTTATATACCACATAAATCATATAAGAGCACATTACGGTCACATAGTTCACGTCGATTCATAAATAGCACATAAGGTACATGTCGCAATCATACTCACAAGTTTCGCCTATTTTCTTCGTTCGCTTAATCGACTTTGCCCTTGCCCTTATCGGACTCCTGACCTATACAGTTATTTTATCCGTAATACAAAATTCCTATAATGACATGCGTGCGTGATATGCATGCTTTATTGTGCATGATCGTTTCTGTCCGTAGCCTTTATCAGAAACCCTAACTTATTTTATATCAAAACCCTAAATATCGAACACTTTATGTGATATTAAAATTCCTTATATCTCAAAATTCTACCTAAGTATATTACTAACTTTTGAATCATATCTCGAAATTCTATTTAATTGAATTTGTAAATCTCGAAATCATAACTCGAAATCTTCGGAATATATTTCGAGATTGCATATCGAAGTCTTCTTAGTTAATTTCGAAGTAGTATGTCGAAATCTTTCTAGTTTATTTCGAGATCACATCTCGAGATTTATCTAATTCGAGATCTTTAAATTTCAAAACACATTTCGACATGTATCATAAAATTTCGAAACAGGTTTCACAATTCTTCACATCCTATTTCGAGATTTCTTTCGAGATTCCAACATTGTATTTCTTAATCTCGAAATATCATTTCGAGATCTACCTAGTTGACCTCGAGATTGAATCTTGAGATTTATATTCCAGAAATTTACTAATCTCGACATTTCATTTTTTGTTTTGATCCCACATAAATTTTTGACATCTGATATTTCAGAACAGATTTCTTTCAACATCCAATTCGAGATTCCCTAGGTTTCGAAATCCTAGCTTCGAAATTTCATCTTTTCGAAATCAAAAAAATTGCGTACTCGAAGGATTTTACGAGATCATCGAACTTCATATCTTCGAAATCTCGTTTCAAAATCAATCAAAATCTGGAAAGCAGTATACTTAAAAACACAATTTTTCTTTCAAAAAAATCCTCCAAAGTCCGATCAAACCCTAATATTCTTAAGGATATCAAGAACTTCTTATAAACTTCAAATATCTATATACTATCAAAATTTAACCTAAACATATCATGAACAAATACGAATTTTCAGGCGTAAAACATGTTAACCATAACTAGAAATGTAATAATCCATACCCTTATTAGCTTTCGTTTTTGGCTTACTGTGTGAACTTCTCTCCCTTCTCTCTATCTTAATTTCGAAAGTGTGTTTGTGTTGTGAATTATTAGTTCTCGTTCCCTCAGTTCATAGTTTTCAATATTTATCCAATTAACATAAACTGTTCCCTTATTTCTTATCCTATGCTTGCGTGTGTTAGTAGCCAAATGACATCAATTCCTTTGTTAATACTTATCATAAGTTCCTCTCATACACATTATATTATTATTATTAAGAACGTTTCCCTCACAACTAAGTTTTCAATATATCGATAAATCTATATATATATATATATATATATATATATATATATAGATCTCGAGTTGTTTATTTGCCACGGTTTCCTATATATAGATCTCGAAATCCTTATTGAATAAATCTCAAAACTCTCCTTAAGTAATCAATAATCATCTCGAGATCCAAGTTTTCGATGTGTAGTTCTATGAATCATAATTTTATATCGAGAAACTAAGTTCTCGAAATCTTTTTATTTAGAGACCTCGAAATCCTTGATTGAGGAGTTTCAAAGTCCCTATTGGACAAATTTCGAAACCCTTATTCAAAGAGTTTCGACATTTTTCTTAGGGTTTCGAATGATCTCTTCTTTAGTCATACTTTAATATTTTTTAAATATTTCTTCTACTTTAAAGAATCTCAAGAATATCATCAAACTTCCTAATTTATTTAATTACTTCAATTAATATATAAAGTTCCTCAAAACGTGAGAAAACCCTAGAAATTTCATACTTAGAAAATTCTAACTTCCGTAACATTCATTTCCTTACCACTTGTATTTCTTTAAGAACCTAGGACTATAATACTTTAAATACCTTATTCTATACGTACCTCTTGTTTTAAAATGACTAATATGAATGCATGAATTTATGTAAATGTATGAAATTATGATATAAGGTTTCGGTTCCTGACAGTCTTCTTGCAAAAAATGATGCCCCATTTTGACCCATCGCATGAAGATCTCCCCAACTCGATCTTGAGGGGGAGGGGTACCAAAGCAAAATGGGAGCAACACCACGACTAAAGTGCAATACCGATCAGAAATGCCAAATATAAAGTGTCGTCAAATAATCAAGCGAAGACCACAGAGTCCAGAGACTGAAGTTCCCGCCTCAAGTACACCTCATCGACTTTAAAGAGAACTCCCCAATCCCAACACAAGGTTGAACAAATGTAAGGGGAGTTACGACAAGTGAAGGGAGAGCTGAAACACCTAAATAGAAGATTCGACTCGTGTATGCCTCTCCAAAGTTAAAGAGAAATCCACAATCCCAACTCAAGGTTGATCAAATGCAGGGGAGTGGTGACTATACAAGGGAGAGATCGAACACAAAAAGAGACGATTCAACAAGCAGCTTTGAACACTTAATACAAGAGAAGTTCAAGACAAGATAAAGGAGGATGTGATTGAAGAAGATTACGCATGCAAATCTGATACGTGTTCTTTGAGGACTCAATTACAAGACGAAGATAACCAACGCTGAATTGTAAATTGAACACAAAGGGGGAGATTGTTAGGAATATTTTATTGTGTTCAAATAATTGTTTATCTTAGTCTTGTAATTTATTTAAGTGAATTGGGAAATTTGTAATGGGCTTACAAGGGCCCAAGTACAATATATCAACATGTGGTATAAGTACTAAAACCCTAACACATATTTAGGGGTCTTGTGTATGTGTGAAAAATACAGAGAAAGAAAATTTTAAAAAGGAGCTCTCCCAACCTCAAGGACTCACGCACGCACAACACCCCACGTTGCTTCAATTCTTCTATCTTAAATCGTGTAAAACTCTTAATCTTTGTTTTGTTGGATATACTAGGACTAACATGAATAATCCCCGATTTGTAGGTATGTAACCATAACCTTTGTAACTTTCGTCCGATGTCGTAGCAGTCATAACGATTTCTCCTTTCATTTTTATGTGTATGCAACTCTATACCTTAACCTTGTATGACAGATAAATTCCATATACCATCGAGTCACACATATCACATAAGCTCATTATAGCCACATAAATCACATTAATTTCGTATAACACGGAAATCACAAAGCCATCAATAAATCATTTCACATAAAGCACATAGAAATAGAACACATGTTGCATATCATACTCACAGTATGGCTTAAAGCCTCGTTCGTTACTCGACTTTATCCTTACCCTTTTCGGAATCTGGACCTATTAAAATATTATTATTGATAAATATGAGATCCCTAAGAATAATATATATATATATCATGATATGCATGCTCTATTGTGCATGATCTAATTTCTACTTGTAATCTTTTAACTTTCTGTCTATTAATTATTGATACTAGACTCTCTGCCTGATATATTTAAATCAGTATCAATTGTATTCTCATTTTTCCTAAGTGCAAAATACTCCGTATTTCGAAAATCTGCTAAATTGTCGAAATCTTTAAATATCGAAAATCTGTTTTGTCATCATTTATTTTATTTTATATTTTTTATATATTTATTTATTTATTATTATTCATTTATTATTTTTATTATTATTTTTTTAATTTATTATTACTATTTTTTTTCAAAATCTCTCACTTCAGTAATCCACTTCAATCTTGCGCTTCACTAATTCACTTCACTTATCCGCTTCAACCTTCCAATTCACTTATTCACTTCAACCTTCCACTTCACTAATTCACTTCAACCTTCCACTTCACTTATTCATTTCAACCTTCCACTTCACTTATTCATTTCAACCTCCCACTTCACTTATCCATTTCTATCTCCACTTCACTTATCCATTTCAACATTCCACTTCACTAATTCAATGTCCTAAACGTTCCAAGCCATTTTTTTTTACACTATTTCTTCCAAAAATTCTAACAACATACGAACAAATCCTAACTTCCCAGAACTTTAAGAACTTCTTGAAAACCTCAAATCATCATTTTTTTTTCAAATATTGGAAACTTCCAAAACATTTATATCTTTCAAAATCCTTAACACCTTCGATCGAAATTAATTCCAAAGGACCTAACGAACAACATAAAAGTTCAAGTCCCCCTTTTTTTATTATATCCGAATATTAAAAACTATATAAAAACATGAATCTATGCGGCCTTTGTGTTTAATGAATATCCTAGCATGTTTAAATAAGTAAAATCATAATAAAACTCATACGACTCCTCGCTTAATTCGAGTCTGCGTGAGCTTTTCCCGATATCTCAACCTTGATAGTTCTTATTAACAAATATATGTTATTGTTTCTTTGCTCTTATCTTATTATTAAACTAATAAAGTGACGTCAATGTTTCCCACTAATGTCTAGTTACCTTTAGTAATCATTCACCTTAGTTTATTATTTTTAATTACTTTCTTCCCAATTCGTGGCTTGCTTCAAACCCACAGGCCACAAACACTTAGTACTTCACGAACCAATACTTAATGAAATAACTTTTGACTCTTCAAATCTTCCTTTCAAACTTCATTAATCAACAACATCACTAATCCTCAATGTTTCGAAATTTCCTTCTACCACAAATTTCATTTTTCTTACCTATTTTTAAATTCCATTCCCTATACCTACCTATTATTATCATTATTATTATAATTATTATTATTTTTTGGAAATTACTGTTCATTCACGAAGTCATAGTTCACTTCGCGAAGTCGCTGTTCACCCGCGAAGTTACTATATTCACTTCGCTAAGTTATTGTTCACTCGCTAAACAAAATCACTGTTCATTCGCGAAACTTAGTTTCACGACCCGAAACACATTTTTCACCTCTAATTATCATCATCATCACATCATCATCATCATCTATATTCATATCATAAAACTAATTATACAAATGCATAAATTTATGTGAATGGGAATGAAATAGGGTTTTGGTTTTCAGTTCCTGACATGCCTAGTCTATATCTCTCTAGAACTTGCATGTCTGATACGTGTTGAAACTATTTCTTGTGCGTTAGTGTGAAAATGATGAGGGCATTAGGAAATAAGTCCATGACCAAATTTTCCTACCACGACTAATCCCCATAGTTAGCCACTTGAGCCTGAGCATATTCTTTTGCTTACCTCGTATATTATAAAAGCCGCTGACCCGAATAAGCCCCAGAGATCGTCTGAACCTGAGTTGATTAGAATAGAGCAGATGTCGAACTTGAGGGTTACTGCTTAAATGTCTGATTTAATGTTCTTTTCTGTTATTCGTGAAATGACTCGATCCTACTTGACCGTTTTCTAAAATGACCTGATCCCTTGCATTAGCCTGCCCATAAACCTTTTGCAAGATATAGGTTTTGGTAATAGTATCCCTAGGTACACGGCATTCGCTGTGACGATGTATTCTTTGCGACAAACGCCAAACCTTGATGTTTAGGGAATAAGGGCAGTGCACAAAAATTAGAGCGTAGCTAAGGTGCAAGGGCAGAAAATGAAAGAGAACTGAGTTGCGAGGGTCGGGCAAAAAAGTATAGGATTTCAGAGCGAGAATGTTGAATCTTATGTTGGAGCATGTGAGCGTCAGTTTGATCATGCTATATTCTTTGATTTTTTGCTTATGTGTCTTAGCTTTAAGATTACGTGTGTCAGTGCCTACGCTTGTCACTTCATTGTATGACCCGTTTGGACCCGAAAAGACCCTCAGATTTACGCTTGCCACTTTAAGTAGTATATGCGATTAGCTTGCAAGCTTATGGTAGGGGTTGGACTAGCTCACGATTAGAGCGATCCACTATATACTAGCCTATACACTGAGTGATTTGAGTGAATCTTTGTGAGGTATGAGTCTCGATTGGTAGTGCTAAGGAAGTTCAGGTTGATAAGTGCCGATCATTAGTGAAATGTTCATGATTGCTTGCTTGATTCCATTTTCTGAGTTCTAGCTTTGATGATAAGTTGCGAACAATTGTGCCGACATCTTGTTTGACGCCTTTTCTGACCTCTAATTTACTTGGACAAACAAATGCTTAAGTGTGGGGAGGTTTGATAAACGTATTTTAATACGTTTATTGCAGTATTTATTTGGGTCATAATAGAGTTTTTCTAATCATTTTGTGCATGTATCCGCTCTATTTACACTTATTTTGATATTGAAGGACTTTAGGACGACTTTCGGGCGGAAATGAGCGAAAACGAGGCAAAACGGACAAGTTATGAAGTCACAGTACAATGTCATGTCCGTGAAACTGTTGCACAAGGCCGTGACAAGAGGCAGAAAGCCAAGCCAAGCAACGAAGACACAAGTCATGGCCGTGACTCCTCATGTCACAGGCCGTGAAGATTGGCAGAACGCAAAACCAAGTGTCGCTGGCAGAAGTCAGGGTCGTGAAGCCTGATGCATCAGGCCGTGACAACGGGCAATGAGCGACGAAGGCAATGCTGAAGAATGTCACGGCCGTGAGTAGACGTGTACCAGACCGTGAACGACGGCAGAGAGCCGACACCAAATCATTCACGGCCGTGAACAATTGTGCACTTGGACGTGACTATAGTGCGAAAGAAAAGAAACACAAGTAGAATCGTGTCACGGCCGTGAAGGCCCATGTCCCAGGCCGTGACTGTTGCGAAAATCCTCATATAAAGCCCAATTTTGATTCAAACGGGAGACCTATCAGATCACAACCCTAATCATCAAGAGACGAAAAAGAGATGCCAAGAACGCAGAATTCCACTCCAGAAGTGCAAGGTACGGATCAATGCATAATTCACGCCAAATTGAACGAAGTGTTGAGGTATATGCCCTAGATGCAGTACGAGGACTGAGAGTACGAGGGCAATTTAGTAATTGTGTAGTGTTTAGGATGTAATTTGATTACTTCTATTAATGGAATGATTTTATTCATCATTAACTAATTATTGGATAAATAAATTAAAATGCAAATTATTAATTAGTCTAAAGGTTTCACCTTGCAGTCTGGGTGGATAAGACAAATTAATAAAACCCAAATATTGACAGTTTAGTTACTGATTTTGTGGGGACAGAGAGGGACACCAGTAAGCTGAGATACTGCAATATTAAAATTAGTCCGCAAGTTTAAGTTTCCAGTAGGGTGACTGGATCGACAAGTATGACTTGTTTGTCGATGGGTCCAAAACGGTTGTGCCAACCGTTCACTTGGGAAGTGGGAGCCCGTGGCAATGATACAAGTGAATCAGGGGATTATCTATATTTGGACACTGACTCGTAATCGAACGATCACATGCTTGGATTGTCCTTGATCGATCGATTGACTGTAGTAGTATGCGTGAACCTTAGACCGAAAGGGTTAACTTGGGTTGGTCTTGAGGTATTGACTTGTCACTAGTTTGCTAGGCCCGTCCTTCCGGTGGCATGGGTCAGCGACGAAATGCGGTCATGACTTTTCGATGCGATTACCGGGTAAACCGTGGAGCGGGATTTACAGTCTCGAATAAATTCGAGGTTAACGTCCTATAGCAAGTTTAGTGTGCGGGAATTTATCCAAGTCTCTGGCCAGAGTATATAGCTGACTCGTGATAGCCATGGAGGGCAGTTTAGGTATTTTTCCGTCATAAACGACATAGAGTCGAGTTCTGTAAGTTTGACTATGCGTAACTTTCACTCGACGGGGACAAACGTAAAAAGGTTTATACATATGACGAAAATCTACAGTCGATTCGTGGATTATGATTAGATCAAATTCGTACTCAACTTGGGATCTGTTCGGTACGACAGGGCTGGCTAGGTGAATACCGAACTCCTAGATGCCTCCTAGGCCGGTTGAGACGAACCAAGAGAGTCGGCTTAAAAAGGGCAACCGACACAACGTCATCATCAGAGAGAGAGAGACAAAACTAGTGAGGGGTAAAATGGTCTTTTCACCTCACGATATATTTTTGAAATAAGATATTGAATATTTACTATATGATTTAAATTAGATTTAGATCTTTATTATTGTCTTAAAGAAATAATATTATTTAATTTGGAATTAAATAATATATCTTATATATATATAAGTTTCGAATTTTATTAGATAAAATTTCGAAATTATTAAATCTATTTACATTGGATATTATATATTTAAGATATACTAAATATGGTATTATGATTAATTGGATATTTAATTAATTAAATTAAAGTTAGAATTTTGAATTCGTTACTTGGTAAAACGAAGACTTGGTAAAAGGAGATGTGTGAGGATTTTTCTCCCACCACCTCAACCTATTTTTGGCAATTTCTAAATCGTATTAATAGGGATTTTCAACTCGGTGAGATCCTAGAAAGGAGAGAAGCACAATTTTCGAAAAAAAGCTAATGAGAGGAAAAACTAAGAGTTTTCTCCTCTCACCAATTTCTCTCTCGCACTCTCTCTCTCTCGGGGGCAGCAAACAGCTCGTTCTTGGCCTATCCGCACTTGCAAGAATAGCTGCGACGTTAGTGAGCTGCCGGCGTGACGATCTTGCGCAAAGAAGGCGTCCCGGGATTCAAAGGATTCGAAGCTAGCCATCGTCGAGCGATTTTAACAAGGTATCATGGCTGATGTCTTATCTCTTTATGTCAATACGTTCTCGTGTTTGTAGCCGAGCGATCTTGGATAGGCGGGAAACCCCGTAAAATTTTAAAATTTCGCCATTCTAGGAACGTTGGTCTGGGGACCCTCGGGGATTTCGAACAGTGGTAACAGAGCCATAAGCTCGGTTAAAGTCACGGGACTATGACAAAAGGCCACGAAAAACCCGAAAGCCTTAGCCGTGCGCATGGAGCGCACGACGCACGGGCAGCCAGCGCGCAAGGCGCGCGGGGTGCGCGACTCACGCGGGGCATGCGGCACGAGAGGCACGGGCCGCGCGCGGCACTCGGGAAAGCCGCGGGTGGATGTGCGGAAAGTAGGTATGACCGCACGCGTGGGTGCGAGCTGCGCTAGGCAAAAAGAGCGCGCGGATCGGGGCTGGCAGCGCGCATTGTGCATGCATCCCCGACACAAGTCCGATAGGCCTGGTCCAGCCCATCCTATGGCCCAATATACATAGGGCTAGGCCCGGCCCATTTAAAAAGCCAAAATTCGATGTCGGCTCGGAAATGTGTTAAATTTGTCGTGATGCATGTTATTTGAATAACGTGGTGATTGGTTGGGGATTAGGTTCTGTTTTTTGCCGGGTGATATGTTAAGGGTGACAAGGTCCCCCCTGGTTGTACTTTATAGTTTTTATTAGATAAGACGGACGGTTTTATTATGGATAGATTCCCCGTCATAGGCTATTGTAGTTTTGTTATGACGGCCGCACAAGTGTCGATCGAGAAGGACCCGAATGAACGAGCTGGTAGCCGAGGCGTCTGTTCAAGCAAAGCCCGAAGACATAGAGTCTTATTGTTTTGTACAGTTAGGATAGAACTAGAAATATCCCAATCTTTCACATTTACTTTAATAGGTTGAAACTAGGTTTACTATTAAAGTCCAATATGTGCGTTTTGGTTTCGAACGTGATAATGTGCATAATGTGCCCGTGTTAAAACTGTGAGGATTCTCCCGAGGTTAGACCTTTAATATCAAGTGAGTAGAGGGGCTAGGCTCCTGTCTTCTATCAAGTCCAAAAATGTTACGACTTAGGGGTACGGTTGCGGTTGACCTAGTTACGGCGCCAAAACCCTCGCCTTTGCGTGAGCAGGTTTGGATGCAATTATGAATTGCCGCTCACCGACCACTCTTCACCCTCTAATAAAGAGTTATCCTACTGGGGATGAAGTTCACGGGAAAGTGGAAGGTGAGCATGACGTTGATAGGTTGCACTTGGACAGTCATTCCCAATATGTACTGAGTTACGGCTGATGGACCCTGACTGAGACGAAGACGTTGAATCTTCTGTGTGACGGAAACGTGTGAGGCACGACCTCGGCTAACAAACGAGCCAATAAGCTATTAAGTTGAGGCTAGTTTGTTGTAGCGCGGGGAACTCAACGCCACTATGAAACCACTCAACAAGGTTTCCGAAATGCCTACCGGGAGAAAGGGTTTCGAGAAAAATAGTGGGAGTCAGACAAAAATTTGAAGTCCTAATTTAGTCCCCGCGGGGCGGGGACGGGGACAATTTTTTCCCTGCGGGCATCCCCGCCCCGTTCCCCTCCCCGCCCCGCCCCGCCCCCTATTTATATATTATAATATATTATATAATATTATATTATAATTTAAATAATATTCAAAAAATATTAAATATTGATTAAGTAATATTAAATTCATACAAATAATTTACAAAACTATAATTTATATAATATTTATAACGAAAATATATTTAAATTTATATATTATATTTAAAATATTAATTGTTTTTTTAAAAAATGAATCCCCGCCCCGCGGGGATCCGGCGGGGACGGGGACGGGGACAATTTTGTCCCCGAAAGCATCGCGGGGACGGGGACGGGGATTAGGTCCCCGCCCCCGCCCCGCCCCGTTGCCAACCCTACCCACGGATAAGTTCTTCATTGGTCTGATGGTCAATCAAGGTTCTGAAACCGGGTTTTCGAACCGGACCGAAAAATTTTAGTGGTTTAAGGTTTAGAGGTTTAACCTGTATAAAACCGGAATCAAACCGTTACTTCTGGATTTAATAAAAATATATTTTATGAGTAAATCAAATAACATTGAAAATATACGTACTTTAATGAACTTTTTTCAAATTAGAATTTTATAAACAGAGGGTTTATAATTGAACAAAAGTAAATTGTGTTAAAATTAATTGTATATAGGATCTAAAAATTAAATTTATAAGTTTTAGGGGTCAAACGTAATGAAAAGGAAATATTGAGCTCATAATTTAATTAAAAAATTAAAATGTACAATGGGTTGGTATGGAATTCGAACATAGTCCAACAAAACTTCCACCCAAAGCCTCTAACCACTACACCAAGTGCATATTTCAGCATATTACTTTTTGGTTTTTATTTTTAGACAGTTTCACGTTTTTCTTTTTTTTTTAAAAAAAAATATTAAACGTTAGACCGGACCGGAACCGAAACGGAATTCTGACCGGTTCACCGATTTCCGGTCGGAACCGGCCGGTCCGGTCCGGTCATGAAAACCCTGGGGTCAATATTTGAGTGATTATATGGACGACCTAGACAACAAAAACATACAACCAATTATGGTGTATAGTCCAAATCCATTTCTGTTGACTTATCAACCAAACTTTCCTGACTACAACTACATCTTAGATGAGTATAAAAGCATAGTGAAAGGTGTTCTTGTTGACTTTTCAACATAGATGAAGAAGCAAAGTGGGAGTTTTTTTCTTAAGACGTATGCAATGATGGTTTTTGTTTTGGCTTTTAGTATTTGAGCTTGCCTATTTAAAGGCTTGCTCGATCATTTGTAAGAGGGCACCCCAAATCCAAGAAAGAAAGAGAGCGAGGGAGAGAGAATGAGAGGGAAAAAGAAAAGAAAAAAGAAAAATCTTGTCCGAGTGGATAAGGGTGAGAGCGGATTTAGTTTTACTGGGGTAGTTGGGAGTAGGTACAAAAACATTATCCGGGTGGGTAAGGGGTCTCGGGTTTTGGGTGTAAACACGAGCGTTATTTTGTACGGTGTAATATTCTCAAATATAGTAAAACTATTGTCTCTCCGTGGATGTAGGCGGTATTAGCCGAACCACGTAAAAATTTCGGTGTTCTTTCGGTGTCATTTCGGCTTTAATTAATATCCCGATAAATTGTCGCGGGGTCCAAATACAGTTATCGCTGCCCCAGAATTAAATATTTACCGCTCAACCCCAACAAGTGGTATCAGAGCCAAACTCTGCTGGTATTCTGAGTACGCTCTGTGGTTGCAGCTGTGTCTGATCTTCCACATCAGAAAAGATATCAGAAGGGAACGTCGACGAGGTTCAACGAGTTGATGCCTTGCACTGATGAAATAATGGTACAAGATGGTTATCGTTGATGGGATGCTCGGTGCTGGCGGAGCTTGTGCGGCGGTGGAGTTTTGGCGAGTTAAGGCAATAGTATTGTGAGGCAAGTCGCTAGCCTGTCCTGGGAATTATCTGATCATTACTCTTTGGGCTGGGCTGTTGAACTCTACAAGGATACTAGCGACGGATGACAGCAAAGTGCGATAATGTGCTAGTGCGGGAGGTTTCACTCTGTTGCAGAGAAGAGTGAAGGATGTGCTCGTTTGTCAAAGTCGGGTGATAAGTTTTGATGGGAGACGAGGAAAAGTTGGAGTAAATGACGGAAATTTTTGGGTCAAGATGTGTCGAAAGAGGAAGAAGTAAGGCCCATTTACTTTTTACCTCTCTTCCTGATTTGGATGATAATTTGGTCACAACCATCTGGTACGAGCCAGTGAAGGCAGTGGATGGTGGAGTCAACTTTTTTGGAGAGGAGGCGGCCAAAAATTATGATGATAGTTAGGTGTTGGCTATACACGGAGAGAGTCGTAGAGGAAGGTGACGCGCCAGGGGATTTGGAGACAGCAGCAGGTCCAAATCCAGGTGGCGGGAAGGGCAAGTGATGCTATATGTGTGGTGAGCCGGGACACATCAAGAGAAATTGTCCGACTTGGAGGAAGAAGGACAAGCGGCTAAGAAAATTCCACAACGGAGGTAGCACATGGTTTATCTTAGAGACGTTCTCACAGTCTCTAATGATGGCGCTCGTTCTCAGGAAGAAGGATGTTAAATTCGGTTTGCTCCAAGAGAATATTTTGATGCGTTTCGGAAAATGCGAATGGTTTTTCGATCTCCATGGGCCGATGGATATCGTTGTGTTGTTCGATGTGTTGGAACGGGGAAAATCAAAATGGTTGACGGAGCGGTGCGCATTTTGGGTGGTGTGACGTTGTCCCAAAGTTGCGCAGTTTTAATATTCTTGAGCCAGACAGATTCTATGGCTGTGGGGTTTTCATAGCAGGGGGAGTCTGGAAAATCATACATGGCGGAAAAGGTCCTATCAAATGGAGAAGATTGCAAAGGTTTGTATCGTCTGGACATGAGTATGGGATATAATACTCAGACTTCGTGGGTTCACGAAAATCGCGCGCGCGTGGTGGAAAGGCAGACGATGGTGAGAAGGGAAGTCCTGCTGGAGAAGGGGTTACATCGAAGTCCCTCTTTGGGAATCAACGGGTCGAGTCGGTTAAAAATAGCTGCACATAAGATTGGCCGTTGAATGAATCAAGTGGGGTAGGATCGGAATTCTTGATTCGGATTATGTGTAGGTGCTACAAGGAAGGCCAATGGACGTTCGTGGATTTACGAATGGGTTACTCTCATTCCCGGGTTCGCTGGAGTACTCACTGCAGACGCCGATGTTGAAAAGGGGGAGAATTGTTGACTTTTCAACATAGATGAAGAAGCAAAGTGGGAGTTTTTTTCTTAAGACGTATGCAATGATGGTTTTTGTTTTGGCTTTTAGTATTTGAGCTTGCCTATTTAAAGGCTTGCTCGATCGTTTGTAAGAGGGCACCCCAAATCCAAGAGAGAAAAAGAGCGAGGGAGAGAAATGAGAGGGAAAAAGAAAAGAAAAAAAGGGAAATCTTGTCCGGGCGGATAAGGGTGAGAGCGGATTTAGTTTTACTGGGGTAGTTGGGAGTAGGTACAAAAACATTATCCGGGTGGGTAAGGGGTCTCGGGTTTTGGGTGTAAACACGTGCGTTATTTTGTACGGTATATATTCTCAAATATAGTAAAACTATCGTCTCTCCGTGGATGTAGGCGGTATTAGGCGAACCACGTAAAATTTTCGGTGTTCTTTCGGTGTCATTTCGGCTTTAATTAATATCCCGATAAATTGTCGCGGGGTCCAAATACAATTATCGCTGCCCCAGAATTAAATATTTACCGCTCAACCCCAACAGTTCTTTCTTTTATATTCTATCTGCATTCCAAAGGTTATTCATTGGCAGTCGACCGTCTCTCTCGCGAAGAACACTTTTTAGTTCAGGATAATATTGTCAAATTTTGGCGCGTTGAGTTTCGTCAAGCCACAACAGAATCAATGAAAAATGATTATCTTCTCAACGAACTGTTGCTTACTCGTGGTGTCTTGCCAATGCCAACGGATATGGATAGTCTCTCAATGAGATAAGCGGTTCACCAACATGTATAACTGACTTTTTCTTAGTCCTTATTGTTATTACGTTTAGAATATTTAATTATATAATTTGCTTTTCTTTGATTGCAGATTGCCTAATGACCAACACTTGGCGTTGTTGTCACATTCCGAAAGAATAGCTCACGTTCGGGGCTTTGCGGAGATACGAAATAGAGCGACTGGCTTTCTTAAAGCTGATTATAATAATACGTTGCTGAACTTAAATCACAAATACCATAATTGGGCCGTGGATTTTCGCAATAGGCTACAATATCAACCCGTAGAAGAATGCTTTTTATAATCCATTCGCTTCGCGACCTCGGAATTGGAGAAAAATTCCTCGTAACACAATCAGAAATTATTATGGAGCGCGTCGTAGTGAGGTGGCTTTATCTTTATTTGAGATTTGGCAGAAATTTAGCCACGCACCTACCGGATTATTTTATTCAGGTATTACTTGACTTTTTATACCTGTTATTTATAGCTTATTTTTCACTACCATTTAATCGTTATTTTTTTTTTCCCTTTTGTAGTATCAACTGAATGCCAATGAAGTGGACATAGACTGCATGATAATGCAGTCTTGTATGCAGTCTTGTGGTGACATACTTATGGATTTTAATAGTTCTTTACCCATCGATGTTCTGATGTACATCACTAACAATTTCGCTTAAGGTCGACATGCCAAAAGTATTTAGGTGGGTTCTCATTTAATTTTACTAAGATCAACCTTCCACCTTTCATTTTATGCGTCAAGAACCAAATTCTCACTTTAATCTTTTTTGTTGTCGTCAGGAACACATATATGTGGCGGGAAAAATATGTGGCGGGAACTGTTAAATGAAAAGCACTTTACACCCTTAGTTAAGTCTTCACTTATGCATCATAGCATCAGTTAGTTCTTAATTTTTATTTTGTCGCGACATATCTTGTCTAATCTGAAGTGTAATCTTTGGAATTTGATAATGAAATGGAGAGTTTATTATTTTAATTTCTCCGTCAAAATCTGCAGCACAAAAACTTTATGAATGTACTATATATGTGCACTAAGTGGAATCATTTTAGAAAATATTTGAAAATTGAAAGGGAATATTAATTTGTTTATTATAAATAAACAAATCTGGAAAAGACAACAAATAAAAATCAACAGTATATTTAGACATGGGATTTTCGACATTGATGACTTCTAAATTTATTCATTAGAACCGTGAGATTTTCGAAATGTTAGGGTGATTTGGACTATGTTTCGAAAGCTTTATCACGTGGGATTTTGCCAATGAATTTTAGAAGGGTTCTCAAAATTTTCGAGACGAAAACTTGCGAAACGATTTACGAAAGATAGCTTTTCGAAACAGAATTCGAACGAAATTTTGAAAGCACTTTTTGCGAAGTGAATTTCGAATTGTTTTGCGAAAGGGTCAATGCTAAACAATTTTGCGAAGCCACTTGCGAACTAAAATTACGAAGCATCTTTTCGAAACGAGTTACGAAGCAATTTTAAAAGCCAAGCAGAGGGGGTGGGCATGGGTCGGATAGTCGGGTAGCGGATGTGAGATACCCGATTTTCAATTGAAAAAATACGAGTAAAAATATTATAAGATATCAAAATATCGATGTTATATAATGTTTTATTTTCAATAAAATAATATATACATATATGTTTAATTATAAAATTTTGAGAATATATTTTATAATATATGCATTTAATATGTTTAATGATAAAATTTCGGGTAACTATAGAAAAGTACCCAATTGGAAAATTTTTTTACACATAACTACCCATGTCAGAAAATTTTATAGATAGGTACCCAATTTAATTTTACCAGTTTCTTTAGTCATATCGTACCTTCCTGTGTGTATATTGCGTACTATAACACGTTTATATAGGGTACCTAAATATAGGATACGTCGTACCTACGGGCATGCCTGTGTGTTACATAGGACGTACCTAAATATAACATACGTCGTACCATTTTCTGTTATATAGGGTACCCAAATGTGTTGAGATAGGGTACCCAAATGTGTTGTTTGGTGTACTTTCGGGGATCGGGTACCTATGTGCAAAAACTTTATTCTGTTAGGTACCTACATATAAAAAAATCCTGACTGGGTACTAAATTACAAGTTTTTTTTCAAATAGGTACTTATGTGTAAAAACCCCATAAAATTTTGAGAATATATTTTAAATTGTTATAATGATTTATGCATTTTTTATTTATGCAATTAAAGTAAGAAATTAATGGAAGTGTTATTTAAATATTGATATCTATATATATAATTATATATTTTTAATGTATATGTATAAAAGCTAATATGTTTTTTTAAAAAGAGTTTGTCGAGTAACCGTATAACCCTATCCGTAGTAAATTACTAACCGATACCCCGACCTGATTAATAATTAATTATCGGATATCGGTAACCCGATAACCCAAAAAAACCCGAATTACTGTCGAATTACCGGAACCCGATATGATCGGGTAAAACCCGAATACCGAAACCAGAAGGCCCACCTCGGCCAATCATGCCTCGTGCCTCAAATATGATTGGAGCCACCGATGGTTTATTACTTAACATATCTGTTTGGGCCTAAAGAAATCATTTGAAGCCGATAAAGCCGATAAGCCCAAAGTCCAAAGGCTGTACACAAGAACCGACAATAACTGGAATTATATTTTATTATCTTTTTCTCGTCGATTCAGAAGCCCTAGGATCCCTTTCTTCAAAACTCCCCTCGATCAAGCGCGACGACAGAGATGTATTCTTCTCCTTCTAAAATCCGGCTGTTGTGGGTACCCACGGTCGTGGATGGCGAAGAAAAATCTGCATTGGGTAAGATATGGTTATCTTGCTTTTGCGTTCCTGAATCTGGCAAGGATAGTGTCTTTTCTTATGGAAACGATGTGTTCGACGTGGGTCATTGCTTGTTTCTATTAGATTTAGACAACGATGCAAGCGATGATGATGCCTATGCTCCACGCAACCCTCATCTGTTTTTCAATAAATCTAGTTTAGGCGTATCTACATTTTGCGTTGTTAGCTCGGCCCTCTACCTTTTTGGGATGAAAAAAGAGCTGTACAAATATTATTTGCCTTCTTCAATATCACTATCATTGTCGTCGTCGCCGTCATCCTCTCCTAGTCTTTTTCCACTGCCACGAGAGGTTGTGACATTGACTGCTGCTATGCTAATTGATGTCCGTAGTCCCATGCAGTTTTGCAAGCATAGTCCCATGGCTTGTCCAACACCTGATGGGAAAAAAGTACTAGTATTGAGTTCTTCATTTTCTGCTATTGACTTTGACTGTGGGAAATTTGAGTTATTTGCAATGTTTTAAACAGCGCATAGCGCAAGCCTTAGCGTTTTAATTCTGATAGCGTGTAGCGTAAATAGCGTAGCGTATTGCGTAACTATTTCGAGCAAACTAATTTTAATAAAAAAATTGCATCTATACAACATGTAACGGTATATTACACTGCGATTCAGTTAAAAATAGTATATCATTCATCTTATAAAAAATAATAATAATTAGTTATTTTTTATTGACTTATTTTTAGCAATTTTATAATTGTATTTCATCAAATTTCCAAGCTACTTGCATCGAAATATATAAAAATAATAATTATTATGAATAAATTACACGGTACATCAATGTGTTACCATTTCAATCGATAATCTTAATATGGATCACACATCTACACATCACATGCCCTATTTTCATCAAATAATCAATTCCGCCCAAATAGCGCAATATTTTTAAAAAAAAGCGTAAAAAGTGCAAAAAAGCGTAGAAAAGCGCAAAAAAGCGTAAAAAGGCGTAAAAAAACGTACGCTTTTGGGGAAATACGCGAAATACACAACGCTATATCGCGTTTTTGTGAAATTTTGCGCTATTAGCGCGCTACGCAGCGCTTTTTAAAACAATGGTTATTTGATATTGCTAAGAAAGAGTGGACTCATCTCCCTGATCTACGACCGCTGCTCTTTTCACGACCTACTAACTTCTACAAGTATCGTTGTTATCCTCATCCCAAGGATTGTATTTGCGTGTGCTCGATTTCATTCATCGATAATGGGCATGACTTGCTTGTCGTTACAACTGTGGGAGATTTCGTTTTAAATATACAAAAGAGTGGTTCCGAGTGGTTAGAGTTCAAAGAATTGCAATTTCCTACCGAAGAGTGTTCGGTGTTTGTGTTAATTAAGAATGGTTTGTGCTGGATGGACTGGTTTGCATGGGTAGATGGAGGAGCTCGTTTGTCATCCTATCCAGGGTTGTCATTGGGAACTCGTCCCTATCGTCGCAATATTGGAAGCAGAACTAGTTGGCTGCAGTCGTCGTATTCTAATCTTTTCTGCATGGCACGCACTTTGGTTGACCTCCAAGACAGGCGCCCGCGTTTGATTATAGATATTTGCAAATGTGTTGATTCGGATGATGGGTGGAATTGATGAAGACATTAAAATTTGTATTAGGACCCCAGGCTATGGGTTGGGAAGATTGTTTCCTTCCCACGTGCCTCTGCTCCGTTCCTTGATGCCATATTTTACGTTTTTGTTATATTTTGTGTGCAGAACAACCTTTCTTTCCTTTTGTGAGTACCTTTCTTTCCTTTTCTGAGTGTTTGACAGAGTTTGTATTTTTGTTTGCGTGCTTGCAGCAAAAGTTACATGGATAGCATATGAATGCAATGAAATGATGAACTTTTGTCACCTTATCTCCTTGATGCGAGCTATTCGTGATCTGATGATATGATGTGTCTGCCAATTTGTATGCATTGTTGGAAATAATTTTACGAACTGAAATTCGAGTACTACAGAATTTTACGAAGTTGGAAAGTATGGTTTTACGAAAGCAGTTGCGAAATGTTTTTCGAAAGCATTTAGCTAAATGTTCTGCGGCGTGGATGTCTAAACGAGATACAATGAAGTTTGCAAAACGGAATTTGCGAAACGAATTTCGAAACGGAATCAGAAGAAAAATTTGCGAAACAAATTTCGAAACATTTTCCGAACTCAAAATTTCGCAAAACCTATATTTTTGCTCAAAAATCACCCAAATCAGAGTTTAGAATATAGCACAATACACATGATTCGAAAAAAGCTCAAAAACGCAGTTCGTAAATATCAGAAATCTATGTCCAATCGAAATCTATGTCCAATCGATCGTTCGTTAAATGCCTAAAACAAGCGAAAATGAATCAAATTGGTCCCTTAGTCAGTACCACTAATTTTGACCGTCAATTGACACGTGATTGACCCGTCTTAAAAAAATCGTTGATTAAGGGAAAAATTCCAGAAAACTAAAAGAAATCCAAAAAGTTCTGACAAAATGAAAAAATACAAATAAAATAAAATTATAGAGGAATTTTTGTAACTAATAATTAAAATAAAATTAAAAATAAAGCGAGAATCAAAATTATCCGATATTAAATGTAAATTGGAAAATTAAATATATTAAATATAAATTAATACAAAAGATAGATCTTTAGAATAAAATAAAAAATATGAACAAAGATCTTTAGAATAAATTAATAAATATAGTTTAGGCGTATATTTTGCGTTGTTAGCTCTACCCTCTACCTTTTTGGGATGAAAAAAGAGCTGTACAAATATGATTTGCCTTTATCAATATCACTATCATTGTCGTCGTCGCCGTCATCCTCTCCTAGTCTTTTTCCACTGCCACGAGAGGTTGTGACATTGACTGCTGCAATGCTAATTGATGTCTGTAGTCCCATGCAGTTTTGCAAGCATAGTCCCATGGCTTGTCCAACACGTGATGAGAAAAAAGTACTAGTATTGAGTTCTTCATTTTCTGCTATTGACTTTGACTGTGGGAAATTTGAGTTATTTGATATTGCTAAGAAAGAGTGGACTCATCTCCCTGATCTACGACCACTGCTCTTTTCACGACCTACTAACTTCTACAAGTATCGTTGTTATCCTCATCCCAAGGATTGTATTTGCGTGTGCTCGATTTCGTTCATCGATAATGGGCATGACTTGCTTGTCATTACAACTGTGAGAGATTTCGTTTTAAATATACAAAAGAGTGGTTCCGAGTGGTTAGAGTTCAAAGAATTGCAATTTCCTACCGAAGAGTGTTCGGTGTTTGTGTTAATTAAGAATGGTTTGTGCTGGACGGACTGGTTTGCATGGGTAGATGGGGGAGTTCGTTTGTCATCCTATCCAGGGTTGTCATTAGGAACTCGTCCCTATCGTCGCAATATTGGAAGCGGAACTAGTTGGCTGCAGTCGTCGTCTTCTAATCTTTTCTACGCGGCACGCACTTTTGTTGACCTCCAAGACAGGTGCCCGCGTTTGATTATAGATATTTGCAACTGCGTTGATTCGGATGATGGGTGGAAATTGATGAAGAGATTAAAATTTGTATTAGGACCCATGTAAGGGTTGGGAAGATTGTTTCCTTCCCACGTGCCTCTGCTCCGTTCCTTGATGCCATATTTTACGTTTTTGTTATATTTTGTGTGCAGAACAACCTTTCTTTCCTTTTGTGAGTACCTTTCTTTCCTTTTGTGAGTGTTTGACAGAGTTTGTATTTTTGTTTGCGTGCTTGCAGCAAAAGTTATATGGATAGTATATGAATGCAATGCATTGATGAACTTTTGTCACCTTATCTCTTTTCTTGATGCGAGCTATTCGTGATCTGATGATATGATGTGTCTGTCAATTTGTATGCATTGTTGGAAATAATTTTACGAACTGAAATTTGAATACTACAGAATTTTACGGAGTTGGAAAGTATGGTTTTGCGAAAGCAGTTGCGAAATGTTTTCCGAAAGCATTTTGCAAAATGTTCTGCGGCGTGGATGTCTAAACGAGATACAATGAAGTTTGCGAAACGGAATTTGCGAAACGAATTTCGAAACGGAATCAGAAGAAAAATTTGCGAAACAAATTTCGAAACGTTTTCCGAACTCAAAATTTCGCAAAACCAAGATTTTTGCTCAAAAATCACCCAAACCAGAGTTTAGAATATAGCACAATACACATGATTCGAAAAAAGCTCAAAAACGCAATTCGTAAATATCAGAAATCTATGTCCAATCGAAATCTATGTCCAATCGATCGTTCGTTAAATGCCTAAAACAGCCGCGAAAATGAATCAAATTGGTCCCTTGGTCAGTACCACTAATTTTGACCGTCAATTGACACGTGATTGACCCGTCTTAAAAAAATCGTTGATTAAGGGAAAAATTCCAGAAAACTAAAAGAAATCCAAAAAGTTCTGACAAAATGAAAAAATACAAATAAAATAAAATTATAGAGGAATTTTTGTAACTAATAATTAAAATAAAATTGAAAATAAAGCGAGAATCGAAATTATCCGATATTAAATGTAAATTGGAAAATTAAATATATTAAATATAAATTAATACAAAAGATAGATCTTTAGAATAAAATAAAAAGTATGAACAAAGATCTTTAGAATAAATTAATAAATATAGTTTAGGCGTATATTTTGCGTTGTTAGCTCGACCCTCTACCTTTTTGGGATGAAAAAAGAGCTGTACAAATATGATTTGCCTTCTTCAATATCACTATCATTGTCGTCGTCGCCGTCATCCTCTCCTAGTCTTTTTCCACTGCCACGAGAGGTTGTGACATTGACTGCTGCAATGCTAATTGATGTCCGTAGTCCCATGCAGTTTTGCAAGCATAGTCCCATGGCTTGTCCAACACCTGATGGGAAAAAAGTTCTAGTATTGAGTTCTTCATTTTCTGCTATTGACTTTGACTGTGGGAAATTTGAGTTATTTGATATTGCTAAGAAAGAGTGGACTCATCTCCCTGATCTACGACCACTGCTCTTTTCACGACCTACTAACTTCTACAAGTATCGTTGTTATCCTCATCCCAAGGATTGTATTTGCGTGTGCTCGATTTCGTTCATCGATAATGGGCATGACTTGCTTGTCATTACAACTGTGGGAGATTTCGTTTTAAATATACAAAAGAGTGGTTCCGAGTGGTTAGAGTTCAAAGAATTGCAATTTCCTACCGAAGAGTGTTCGGTGTTTGTGTTAACTAAGAATGGTTTGTGCTGGACGGACTGGTTTGCATGGGTAGATGGAGGAGCTCGTTTGTCATCCTATCCAGGGTTGTCATTAGGAACTCGTCCCTATCGTCGCAATATTGGAAGCGGAACTAGTTGGCTGCAGTCGTCGTCTTCTAATCTTTTCTGCGCGGCACGCACTTTTGTTGACCTCAAAGACAGGTGCCCGCGTTTGATTATAGATATTTGCAAATGCGTTGATTCGGATGATGGGTGGAAATTGATGAAGAGATTAAAATTTGTATTAGGACCCAGGCTAAGGGTTGGGAAGTTTGTTTCCTTCCCACGTGCCTCTGCTCCGTTCCTTGATGCCATATTTTACGTTTTTGTTATATTTTGTGTGCAGAACAACCTTTCTTTCGTTTTGTGAGTACCTTTCTTTCCTTTTGTGAGTGTTTGACAGAGTTTGTATTTTTGTTTGCGTGCTTGCAGCAAAAGTTATATGGATAGTATATGAATGCAATGCATTGATGAACTTTTGTCACCTTATCTCTTTTATTGATGCGAGCTATTCGTGATCTGATGATATGATGTGTCTGTCAATTTGTATGCATTGTTGGAAATAATTTTACGAACTGAAATTTGAATACTACAGAATTTTACGGAGTTGGAAAGTATGGTTTTGCGTAAGCAGTTGCGAAATGTTTTCCGAAAGCATTTTGCAAAATGTTCTGCGGCGTGGATGTCTAAACGAGATACAATGAAGTTTGCGAAACGGAATTTGCGAAACGAATTTCGAAACGGAATCAGAAGAAAAATTTGCGAAACAAATTTCGAAACGTTTTCCGAACTCAAAATTTCGCAAAACCAAGATCTTTGCTCAAAAATCACCCAAACCAGAGTTTAGAATATAGCACAATACACATGATTCGAAAAAATAAAGTAAGGGGCGGGCCATAAAGCTCAGTAAGTAGGAATATGCAATGTCGTAACGTGAAAACCGCGCAAAGGCAATCCGCACCAATGCATCTCACACCTCGTAAATCAAACTCGATCTCATATCTCTCAGGGCCCTCGGCTAGCGTGCTATGCACCATAAAGAGCTCTAATCCAACACGGATAAATGTGGCAGCGACCTACGCTGGGTAGCATACGCTAGGTTTCCCTAGGTTGCACCCTCCCAGGTCGTCCCCTCTGCCGTGCGGTAGCCCAAGCTGGTAGCCTATGCTGGTTAGCCTACGCTAGGGTTTCCCCCTAGGTCGCTCCTTCCCAGGTCGCACCACGCTGTCATGATGCCATAGAAGTAGCCCTGACTCAACTGCGAGTCGACAACAAATGCCTATATCGGCAAATATCATTTGCCCTCATGCGATAAATATTGTGCATGCTCATCCCACATAAACCCCAAATGTCTCGTGCATGCACATGAATATGCAATGTGAATTAATATCGTAAACACTTACCATTCAGAAGCATGTCAAATAATTCACGTAATAATATAAACACCCAAACACATAATCACGTAATTCAAGCACATGCAGATAAATTATGTGTTGTAGTTGAAATTCCCACTTACCTGTTGTCCAAGCTAAATAAATTTAATGCTCCGGGAGATTCCTATTTTTCGGCTCTTAAATAAAAATGTTAAAGTATCAGTATAATACCTAATAAGTTGACTATGTCGAAATAAATTGGTTTCACTATAATAATTTGCTCAAAAATACCTTCGGTAGAACATTATATTTTAAAACCTAATTCTCTGGAAAATTTGTTAAAATATTGGTCAGAGTCGTATCAACTATCAACACTTATTTATAAAAATTCTCGGATCGCCCGATTATTTAGCACTTGAATCGTCCGATTACCTAGTCTCCAAGTCGCTCGATCATAATTCCTTCAAATCGCCCGATCCCATGCAAATTAGACTATAGGTATATATATATATATATATATATATATACATATATATATGTATATATATATGAGATTTGCTATGGTGCCCACCTACCGTGAGCAACCACCGTGAGCACCATAAGCAAATCTCTCATTTTCTTGCGTTTTTTCGATTCTCAACGCCGCCAACACCTACGTAGACAATCTCATATCCATTGCTAACCTAAATCACCCTCTCCAACAAGTTAATTTTTAAGAAATCATCACATCGGTATGTCGTCCACATGTGAAGAATAAATAATGGATTTTCTTAAAAATTAACGTGTTGGAGAGGGTGATTTAGGTTAGCAATGGATATGAGATTGTCTACGCAGGTGTTGGCGGCGTTGAGAATCGAAAAAACGCAAGAAAATGAGAGATTTGCGTATGGTGCTCACGGTGGTTGCTCACGGTAGGTGGGCACCATAGCAAATCTCTATATATATGTGTATATATATATATTAATATATATATATATTAATATATATATTATATATAGCGGCGAAAGTGTATAATTCCCTAGTTTCGACCGAACCTAATTGAATACATAGCACGGCGAAAGTTTACACTAGGAAGCTCATTCGCCCAATTATCTATATTTCAGATTCCCGTTAAAAAAAACTGAAAGTCGACTGAATCTACATTAATTCACGTGACACGGCGAAAATTCAATGCTCAAAATCTATTTGTCCGAATCTCACAACGATAGTCTCACATTCGTCGATTTAACTAATGCAAAGAAACCCTAGCGCTCGCCACACAGGTCGCATCCATGTACACACCACCCTCAAAAGTCGCTGGAAGCTTCAAAAGGTAAGCCTTGCCTTCAAAACCGATCATTTACTGTGGTCGCACGCACCTACAGTACATAAAGTAAGGGGTGAGCTATAAAGCTCAGTAAGTAGGAATATGCAATGTCGTGAACGTGAAAACCGCGCAAAGGCATCCGCGCCAATGCATCTCACACCACGTAAATCAAACTCGATCTCATATCTCTCAGGGCCCTCGGCTAGCTTGCTATGCACCATAAAGAGCTCTAATCCAACACGGATAAACGTGGAAGCGACCTATGCTGGGTAGCCTACGCTAGGTTTACCTAGGTCGCACCCTCCCAGGTCGTCCCCTCTGCCGTGCGGTAGCCCACACTGGTACCCTACGTTGGTTAGCCTACGGTAGGTTTTCCCCCTAGGTCGCTCATTCCCAGGTCGCACCCTCCAGGTCGCATCCCTCCGCTATCAGGGCATCAGCCCAAATAAAGTAAACAGAGCAGAAGCCCAATTAAATGTATAAGATAATCGACGACGCGCAACGCTGTCATGGTGCCATAGAAGTAGCCCTGACTCAACTGCTAGTTCACATCAAATGCCTATATCGGCAAATATCATTTCTCAGGCGATAAATATTGTGCATGCTCCACATAATCCCCAAATGTCTCGTGCATGCACATGAATATGCAATGTGAAAGCAAGGGGAATTCTTAGATTTTTTGTTTGAGAAATCCAAAGGTTACTATCGTAAATACTTACGATACAGAAGCATGTCAAATAAGTCCCGTAATAATATAAACGCCCAAGCACATAATCATGTAATTCAAGCACATACAGATAAATTATGTGTTGTAGTTGAAATTCCCACTTACCTGTCGTCCAAGCTAAATAAATTTAATGCTCCGGGAGATTCCTATTTTTCGCCCATTAAATAAAACTATTAAAGTATCAGTATAATACCTAATTAGCTGACTATGTCGAAATAAATTGGTTTCACTATACTAATTTTGCTCAAAAATTCCTTCGGTATAAAATTATATTTTAAAACCTAACTCGCCCGAAAATTTGTTAAAATATTGGTCAGAGTCGGATCAACCCTTATTTATAAAAATTATCGGCGAAAGTAGTATCGCCCGGTTATTTAGCACTTGATCGTCCGATTACCTAGTCTCCAAGTCGCTCGATCATAATTCCTTCAAGTCGCCCGATCCCTATGCAAAATTAGACTGTATGTATATGTATATATATGTATAATATAGCGGCGAAAGTGTATACGATTCCCTAGTTTCGACCGAACCTAATTGAATACATAGCACGGCGAAAGTTTACAATAGGATGCTCATTCGCCCGATTATCTATATTTCAGATTCCCTGTTAAATAAAAACTGAAAGTCGGCCGAATCTACATTAATTCATGTGACACGACGAAAGTTAAATGCTCAAAATCTATTTGTCCGAATCTCACAACGATAGTCTCACATTCGGTCGATTTAACTAATGCAAAGTATTCCCAAAAAAATTGGGTCAAAGTGAGTGTCCGAATTTTGTCATACACGACGCATTTTTAATGTTGAGAATTTCTATAGCTAAAGAGAACAAACAGCACTTAAGATGTCCTGCAACGTTTCCATTAAAAGACCTATAAGCAAATCATGTCCCCTAATATTATATGGGAATTACTATTTACCGCCACCTTTTTCCTAGTTACCGCCCCTTAAAGGGCTGAAAAAACACGTTTTTCCCTTATGTTATTTAAATTAATTTAAAATGAATAAACTATAATAAACAGTAAAAATTTCTATTGAAAGTCTTTTTCCACACAACACTTTTCACATCATACATCCAAATCAGACAAAAAAACAGAGAAAATTCAAATTGCAATGGATCGGCGACAGGGACAGGGAAAGGGAAAGAGGGTGTTCGCACGACTGGTAAGCAAATTATCGTAAAAGTCATTCGTACGTAGATAGATTGTCGAAACGAGTCGGAATAGGCTGAAAAAACGGCCGATCGAAGGCAAATTAGGGTCGAAACTCGGCACGGTCGAAACGTAATTTCGGCCGGCCAAGTGACAGCCGAAACATGATTTCGGCTAGACCAGCTGCGGCCGAATCATGCTTCGGCTGCGCAAGGGCCGGCCGAAATCATGATTCGGCCGCGCAGGGGCCGGCCGGAATCATGTTTCGGTCGGCCCAGGTCCGACCGAATTTGTTGTTCTGTCGGATCTTAGCCGGCCAAAATCATGTTTTGGTCGGATCTTTTCCGGCCGAAATTGTCGGTCGGCTCCTATATTTTTTTTAATTAAATATCTAATTGCAGGCCAAGGGTGGGAAGTCCCTACTCGGAGGGAGCAGCAGATCCCCTCCGGTGGAGGGATCTGGAGAGCGTCACACGAGGACGCGCAGCGTTGATGCATCCGTTCGTAGAGAACGGGAGGAGGAGAGGCGGCAGCGAGCGGCTGGTTCTCATTCCGTATATGCGGATTACGATCCGCATGCGGATGATGACGTGCCGGATGATGCAGCATCGTTTCAGTCATCCGACGACGATGTGATATCGGCCTCCTCAGGTAATTCCCTTCTCCAGTATAAACTGACTTGCGATGTCGTGTCTTAATATACGTAAAATAAATTAAATTTGTTTTTGGGTTATTCGTAAAAATTGAAATAAGGAGCAAGCGCTCTAGGGTCGTAGATGACGTTTCCTGGAGGGTGCAGGGGCCACAGCCCGGTGGTCCAGAAGATGGCGAGGTGGTCCCTAGTTATCTGGGGCACATCGCGCCCCGCATCTGGATGGGTGAGGAGGAGATGCCCCTGCTGAAGTGCGAGCAGCGGGCGTTAGTGCTTCGATCGCTGAAGCAGTGGTACTCCCAATTCCCGTCAGAGACGCAGAGCCAGATCGATGGCACGGGGCTTAGGCACCTCACAGATGTCATGGTGGGTCACTTGGACCAGCCTCTTCTGTGCGCTTTTGTGGAGCGCTGACAGCCCGACACGAATACCTTCCACATGCCATTCGGGGAGATGACGATCATGCTCCACGACGTCGAGCAGATCCTAGGTATCCCGATCGACGGGGCGACGGTATCGGGCACCCCAGACGTCGGCGATGGGCAGATCGCGGCGAGGGAGATTATGGGCGTCTCCGCAGACGTGCTGAGGGGTTCTTGGAGAGGCGGTGGAGTTGCGTCGAAAGACGTGATGCTGGCGATGCGGGGGGGTCGGCCGACGGGGTTCCAGGCCATCGCTTAGCTGTGGATTCTCTTGGGTTCGACGCTGTTCGTCGACAAGAGCGGGACCCGGGTGAAGCCCGACATCATGCACGAGTTCTATCGCTCGTTGGCCTCTGCCAGCCAGTACTCGTGGGGATCGGCCGCTCTTGCTTACCTTTATCGCCAGCTTGGACTCGCAAGCCGGGCGGATTCGAGGGGTGTTGCTGGGTGCCTCTCGTTACTCCAGGCGTGGATCTACGAGTACTTTCCATGCTTTCGCCCACATCGTCTCCCCATCATGTAGAGCCTGGCCAGGCACGATCACGCATGTGGTCTGTATCTCAGTACGAGCGGACGGCCCACCGTTTGATTGAGATCCGCCGTCAGCTAGACGTCATGACTGCGAGCGAGGTATATTAACAATTTTTATTCGATATTGACGACAATTATGTAAAAATTGTGAACTGTTATCAGGTTGCTTGGTTGTCGTACGGTCCCGATCCAGCGGCGCAGAACATGAGGACTCTTTTCGTGGGCTGGGTTAGATATCGCGATATCGTTGAGCCCTACGCACCCTCGAGAGTGCTGCGCCAGCTGGGTTATGTGCGTCTGATCCCGCCGCGATGAGTCCGCACAGAAGGCGGTCATGCCAGCAGACCCGTCGAGGTATAAGGTGCACTATTCTGCCGATGCAGCAGAACATGCTTGGCGGCAGTTCCCGTACGCGTACATCCTCAACCTCTCGTACATCAATCGGGCCGCCGCAGAGTACCTTGGTGAGACCGTTGCAGGGTACATGGACTGGTATGAGCGGCATTCTCATCCTCGCCTGATTTTGTTCGAGCCGGGATCCTCATCGAGCGGCATACCCCCGCGCAGCCACGTCGACTATGTACGTAATTTAATGTGATTTGGATTTTTTATATTTATATGTTTAATCTATCATTTTTGTGTGCAGTGGTACAGCTCGATGTATACATTGACTAGCGATATGCTAGCTACGATGCAGCTTGACGGGTCGACGCATACGGAGCAGTACAGAGACAGGCTGGACGAGCTGAACGACCGTTGGCGAAATGCCCCTTGACGCGCTTTTACTTTGTTTATGCTTCGTTTATGTATCGGGCACGTACTTTTTTATTACAATTTTATATGTCTCTACTGTTTATGTTTGGAATATTAATATTACAAAATAATTATAACAAAAAATTAATAATACAAAAAATAATTACAACAAAAAATATTAATAACAAAAAATATTAATACAACAAAAAATATTAATATTAGAAAATAATAACAACAAAAAATATTAATAACAAAAAATAACAATATTACAAAATAATTATAATAAATATTAATATTACAAAATAATAACAACAAAAAATATAATATTACAAAATAATAATAATAAAAAATAATTACAACAAAAAATATTAATATTACAAAATAATAACAACAAAAATATTATTATTACAAAATAATAACAACAAATTATATTAATATTACAAAATAATTACAACAAAAATATTAATATTACAAAATAATAACAACAAAAAATATTAATATTACAAAATAATAACAACAAAAAAATTAATATTACAAAATAATTACAACAAAAATATTAATATTACAAAATAATAACAACAAAAAATATTAATATTACAAAATAATAACAACAAAAAATATTAATATTACAAAATAATAACATCTAAAAATAATAATAACAAAAAATAATAATACAAAATAACTACAACAAAAAATATTAATATTACAAAATAATAACAACAAAAAATATTAATAACAAAAATAATAATATTACAAAATAATAACAAAAAAAATACAAAATAATACAAAATAATTACAAATTATAAAGCTGCATCAGGTGCCTCCAGTGATCGAATCGACTCTGATATCTCATTTCCCAACCGGCAACTCCACGATCACGATACGTCAACCAGTACGGATGTAACACGGGCATACGAAAATCAGGGCATAAATTAAGTCTAATGTAATGCTGATAATCGTCTGCAAGGTGCGCCATGACGATCGTGCATATTGGTCCAGTAGCAATCCGACCGGCACGCAGTTGCAATATTGTGTTCGACTGCATTTTGACGCGAGACCCACTGCCGTACGCGTAGAGAATAACTACAGCATTCCAAATGGTCGCCACAGCCCACAGATCACACGGTGTCAACATCCAGTGGTGTGATCCACAAGCCCCCTTTCCCAGCGTATACGCTCCAACTGCATTTCCAATGAATCACCGTAGTACAACGCCGAGTACCGATCCCAATGAGCCTCGAGTTCGTTCGCGACATTATTCCTTACTGTGATCTATTCGTCCTCGTCATTGTAAACATGGGAGGCGATCACGCGAAACCCACAGTTGCCGTCAGCCACAACATCCTTATAGGTAACTATATACGGATGGATGACTGCTGTTACGTGGTAGGCGAAGTGGGTGTAGTGGAAGTTGGATTCACCTGTAGAACGCATTTTAGAGGATTAGATGTACACCCGTGTCTGAACAAATTTACGAGTAAAAGATAGTAGTACCTGTCTCTACAGTAGACCTACGAGAACGCTTCGCAGACGAAGAAAACGTACGACGCTGACTGCTACGACCCTGGCTGCTACGACTTGTACTACTGCGCCCTCCACTGCGTCCACCCCTTGAGATTGCCTACTCCCCAAGCACTTCGATCCCGCTTCGTCGAGTTTTTTTTTTTCTTCGGCCGTCCTTTTACAGACGTATTAACAACTGGCTCATTCCACTCACGTGCTTCGGGATACAGATGCTCGTTAACGACTCTATGGAGGCCACGCATAACAGCGGGATCGCGGTCTTCTACCTCACGCACGAGGTCATATAAGTAATCCCGATCAGAAATATCGGGAGTTACTCCCTCGCCGATCGCGAGTGTCCTCCAGAAGTCGTGCAAGCATTCTGCAGCAACTGGGTAGTTGTTGTCGACACATTACTGAAGCTCGCATGCACATGGGAGCTGGTGCGTACGTCGTACCACACATCCGCACGCGGAGTAAACCTCATCCGACAACTCTTTGGCACGCTTCAACTCAGCTCTCATTATCGATATTGCTGGTGTGAAACTCTATACAATATCGTGTGGAATGGAAATACTGAGCTCCCAATAATTCGTTTCGAGCGGGACTCCTGCAGTGCCTGCATGTCAACATAAAACATTATTAGATAAGGATTTCGTCCAACACGTAATATAAATTAATTTACCTTTCTGATGCGATTCAGTTGGTTCTGAATCTGCTCGTGCACCTTCATCCACACGGTGTCAAGAGACCCAGTGACCGAATTCAGTCATTGCTTCAGCTCGCTGTGAGCACTCTCCACACGACATGTAGTGGTGTTCCCGAAATGAAGCACATGGTTCGTCCAAGCTTTGGCGAACTTCTCCTTATGCACCAACCATGTCTGCTCAACGTATTGCACGATAGCGGGAGTCACCTTTCCAACGCAGACGCATGTCACTCACGGCCTGCTCGTATTCGTCTATCTCGGAGCTTCCATGACTGCTTTCCAGGCCTTATGCGTGAAGTGCATTGCAGTCTTTTTGTTCTAACCCCTTAATCCAATAAACTCTGTTCTCCACGTCTTTATAGATATGCCACGTGCACAACAGATTGTGACAATGCGGAAATATCATCTCTATGGGTCGAAGAAGGCCCAACTCACGATCAGTTACAATCGCCGAAGGGTCTACACCTGGCCCTAGAATATCCCGAAGACACTGCAACACCCACCATAACTTCTCTCCGTCTCGTCCTCCATAACGGCAAACGCATACAGGAAGTTGTGATTACAGGGAGTCATCCCTATAATCTCAACTAGAGGCATCTAGTCTTGTACGTAGAGTCAATCCCAATAAAGTACGGCTACGTCCTGATCAGTGCGAGTGACAACGGGTGTTCGAGAAAAACATGTGTCAGCGCATTAGTGTTCTCGTCTCCTAGGGCTTGAACATAATATGCGGCCTGATTCGCCTGGTGCATCAACTGGCTCACCACGTCTCGGCCCTCAGAGTAATCTTTCTTCAAACGATCTTTGTAATTATATATATGTTGGATCGTCGCGTTATCTTCTGCGTGTTGAGCCCTCATAGCTGCGAGGATATGAGCTGGTTTCGCTTGCGCAACAGTCATTTCCTCTACGACCTTCCTTGCCTGGCTGCTTAACCCACTCGTCTGGCGGGTGTCCCTCGGGATACTGTATCAGAGGGTGATTGTGCATGAATTTCTCTGGTGGGCCCGTACGAATGTACCATTCCCTAGTAACTGGATCCTCCTGGGCTATGAGTAGAAATGGACACCTGCACTTGTTAGACTTCGACCGCCTCTCGAATTCATCCTCGTTGTCTCTACAACGTTCTCCGCGAGAACATCTAATCAATTTTTTCGTACCGCATTTTTTATGCGACGAAATAATCACCACGAAACCAAGAGCAATAGCGACGCCTTTCGCCCAGTCAATGGCTTCCACGTCGGTCGGAAATCGTCCTCCTTGGCGGAAATGCTCACTGTAATTTACCCCGTCGCCGATAAAATCCTCCAGGATGTGGACATCACTCTCGTCGTCTGAAAAAAAAAAATAAATAAATAAAACAGCCAAACTCAAATTTTGGCCCCATGTAAAGGCGACCGAACAGAGATTTCGGCCCTGCACGGTCGGGCCGAAACCAGATTTCGGCCCTGCACCCTCGGGCCAAAATCGGATTTCGGCCGGACCTGTCCCTGCCAAAACATAAACTCGGCTGGAACAATAATTTCGGTTGTCCTGTGCAGGGCCGAAACTTTTTTTCGGCTCCCACATGGTGTGGCCGAAGTTATGTTTCGGCCGCACCATGTGGGAGCCGAAATTGTTTTTCGGCTGGGCCGAAATTTCCGAGATAATCCGATCAATGTTCGATAATTCATCTACGTACGAACGAATTTTACGAGAATTTACTTACAAGTCGTCGCAGTAGACCCTTTCCTTTGCCCTGTCCCTTTACCCTGTCGTCGATCCATTGCGATTTGAGTTTTTTTTTGTTATATTTAAGTCTGATTTGAATGTATGATTGCGATATGGAAACTGTTGTAAGGAAAATGGCTTTAAATAGAAATTTACATTCAAAATGGCAAAATGGTCTTTTTTCAGCCCTTTAGGGGGCGGTGAATAGTAATTCAGTATTATATTCACTTTGTCTAGTGAACGTGTGGCGTAGCTACCCCATAATGCCTCCACTATCAAAAGAAATAAAGCTATACAAACGTCCAATTGTTTAAAGTGAATAAACTGTAATTCGATTTGAAGATCTTTATAAATTCATAATATGTTTAACTTACCTAAGGACAAATTTAACCTTATAAGCTTTCAGCTTAAGGATTCGTTAATCTTAAGAAAACATGTTAGCATGAATCCAGCAATTAGGGTTTCGACTATCTATTCAACCCAAAAATCTCACATAGATTTCATCAAGTCCAAGAGATATAATAAACATGTTGGACTAGAATATATATGTTCACCAACAACATTAAAATTAAAGAAGCAAAAGCATAGCTAAAGAGCAACGTATTGTATGGTTTAAGATTGCAGTTGCGTAGGCTCTCATGGAACGATTAATCGTTTAATTATGGTGGCTCCGTTTGAACTAGTTAATGCTGACAAGGATTTGCAGAATTCACCGGGATTTGATACGTGCTCGACTACCTCCAGCGCGATTACCGCATCAAATTCCTTTTTCTCTTCGACCAAATTTTCTGTCCATATGTAATAATTACGATACGTAAGTCACCCTTGCACTTCAAGATCAAGTCAAAATGTGTGAGAATCAGTTGGTAATCAATCACTTTAACCTCCACACTCAGCAACCAAGTATGAATTGTACCTGCAGTGATGCAGCGGTAGTCGATCGATGCAGTTAAGGGGTCAGCGTGCTGCCAATGGGATATGCTGAGGAGATAAGTGTACCAAACAAATTGATGCAATGAAAGAGTAGCAATCTCTAGGCTTGTTAAAAAAATTGTCGATGTTTTCTTTTAATAAAGGCATAAATCTTGTCAGGTGATAACAAGATAAAAAGTATATGGAACACATTTAGAGAGAAAGAAATTCTTTGAAGACGGATTTTCGATTAATCTATGCGAAAGCAATGACAGATTCTCCGGTAGATTTTTAAATCGAGTCAACAATGCATACCGCATGAATCCGTGCAATCTTCGTATTCTTTTCCACAGCGTCGATTCCAGTTACAGAAGCCCCCATACGTGCCAGAGGCTGACACGTGAAGAAAACGAAAGCAACTCTTTGTAAGAAAATACATCCACTAGCTAAGCTAACAAACGTATGCACCTCACCTCAGAAAGGATTATCCACGAACTTCAGTCCTTCGAATGGCCTAATACTGCTTGGATCCTTTCTGAAGAATGGTGGCACAGCTTCAGAATAAAATCACAAACACAGATTTTTAACCTGCGATCCTCCAGTTCGATCGGAAGGTGATTTATTGTAAGTTTTGTGTCAGTTTAACGAAAATGAAATTGCATGTATTGTACCCAAAATGGCGGCACAGCGTAGACCTAATGAAAGCAAGCCTAGTGGGATTCATCACATGCAATGGCTTAAACGGCCCCTCTGCATCCCACCTAATCATCAACCAAACAAACAACAATCAAATTATTACAGACAAGCAAAAGGAAACTACAGTAAAGAAAAAACACAGAAAATTGATACCAAGTTTCCGATATGGCCGAGAACTTCTTCAGCTCACTTTCATTCAATGAGCTCTTTTGATGACCCGAGCTGAAAGCATGATCTGGCGGTGGCGGTGGCCGTGGAGGGTCAGAATACTGCCGATTTTTAATTATGGTTTCAATTTGAAGGTTCGCAAACGTGAAAATCGAAGAAGAAGTCTGAGAAGGCGTCTGATCTTTGTCGAGAAAGCCATCGGCGTACGGACGAATTTTCTTTTCTCCCTGAAAGTTCTAAAGCGTGCGAGTGAAGAGCAGGCGCACGATGAGGGGAGAATGATTGGGCCTATATATTATTTGGGCCGTCTAATAATGGGCCTCAAAATAAAAATTGTGGTTCAGTTATTGGTCGATGAATAGCCCAAGTCGATGGATCCATTTTAATTAGTTTATATTACTGTTTCATGTTAGATTATGACAATTAATTAGTGTTAACATAAAATTTATGTAGGCTTGACAATCAGACGGAAAATCCATCTCCACTCATTTACAACCTTAAATCTAAATAATCAATTCCCAAAATAAATAACCTACCATGTCTCAAATCAAATGGTTGATGAAACTTTAGAGGGTGAAAGAACAAAACCCTTGTAGTCCTGTATGCTTCTTCAATGAAAATTACCTAAATGTATATGCAATATATATGTTCAATAAGATTTAGATATGGTACCTCTACATAGCTATGTAATATGTAGCAAATTAAAACTCCACAATGAAAAAAAAAATGGCTTACAGTGTAGTTGGATGGTCTATTCTTTAGCCATAAATACCTATCTGGATCATAATACTCAATTTCTATTTTCTGAAACTCTCTTGTCCACAACTATACAGTACAACACAGAAAATTGTTGAGAAGAAGCAAAAGATATCTCTCCTTAAATCTCTTTTTCTTTCTCTCCATCTCTTTGATCCACAGTTGCCTTACCAGGTTAGAGAAACTAAACTAATTCCAGACCATATAACTCGAACCATATATATTCATACAAGTACACGTTTTTGCTTAGCTTGTTTTAGATGCTTCTATTATTCTCTTCTTGATTATAACTATACTTCAAATCTGGTCATAACATAATCATGGTCATCTTTCCAACCTAACCAAAGCAGTCTTTGCTTTTTTCAGCTTTGGCTAACATGGATTTCCCCAATGAAGAATCTGAGTCTTCCAGGAAAAATGGTAGAGGTAAGATTGAGATCAAAAGGATTGAGAACACAACAAACAGACAAGTCACTTTCTGCAAACGAAGGAATGGATTGCTTAAGAAGGCTTATGAGTTATCTGTGCTTTGTGATGCTGAAGTTGCCCTCCTTGTCTTTTCAAGCCGTGGAAGACTCTATGAATATGCTAACAACAGGTGTAGTAATAAGCTTCTTTTGACTCTCATTTTTTTGTTTCTGCTGTTTTTTGCATCTAGGGTTGTTTTTTTATTTTCTTGATCTGCATCCCAAAACATATTTCTGAACTTTTTTCTTTATATTATATGAACAAGCTTCACCTTTTTCAAGATTTCATGATTTGTCTAGGTATTTTTCTCTTTTTCATGTTTGAGATTTTCATGATTTACCTCATGTTTGCATCTTTTTTGTTTTCTTTCTTTCTGAAAACCCAAGTTTAGACTTGGATCCACTTGTTTTTCTTTTCTGCAAGATTTGTCTTTACGTATTTCTCTTTTCTCTACTCATAGACCTTCAAGATCTGTTGTGATTGATTGAGAATGGAAGTGTGATGCACAGTCAACAGAAGTTATATACTGTTGAGAAAATGAGTTCTTAGGTTGCCCTTCCATCAAACCTGTCAAATCCTAGTTTTGCTTGAGATGCAAAGTAAAGACTAATCCTTAGTACATGTCAGATCAAGAAAATCTAAGTCACTCTTAAAAACCTAAATCTTTTGCTTATTAGGTACCAGAATAGAACTAAAAAAATCAATTTTCATGAAGTCAAAACCTTGGATGGAATTTTTTTTACTTCGCCATTTCTGCAAGATGAGACCTCCAATTTCATTTTTCGTTTGTCACTTTACCCTTTTCACTTTCTAGTTTAGCTGGTTGATGAATAATGCCTCATTAGGGCACATGCTTAGGGTTTGTGCGCCTAATTTTTTTCTTTTTTTTTTCTTTCATTCTATTGGTGTAGATATGGAATCTTTGGTCATGTCAGACATGATTTTTCAGTTCTTACATTTAAGGACAAAGGTGTTTGTCACATTCCACTTTTATGGGGTTCTTCTCTTACACCATACTATTCTGCCTAAAAAGTTTTTATCTTTAAAGATGATAAATCTTTAATTACCTTTCCATTCACCATTAGATTTTCTTTTCCCATTCACTAAGTTCGCTTTTTTCACCCCCACTCGTATTGCACTCGGCCCTTTTTGCAATAGAATTTCCTGAAATACGAATATTGCCCAACAAAGACTCGTCTAGCTAGAGAAAAAAATATACATGTAGATGTATATGTTATGTTACTATATAACTATCCCAAAAGAGAACACTAATAGGCAAAAGAAGCTCAAAGATTTAGTGGGACTTGTTCTATTTTTGATTCCAAGGAGAAAAAGGGTGTCCGAAAATAGCTGCTTTGTGAAGAGACAGCTTCTCTGAGAACACTCAACTTGTATATGAGCCTTAAGACAATAACCATTCTCCTTACTATTTGCATAGGAGAAAATTTATGCATAGGTTGAATTTCTCTGTGTTTTAAGACCAAAAGAAGGTCCTGGCAAGAAAATTTAGAGAACACAGAAACACAATGTGAAGCAATATCGGGATTTTGTATGCATCGAGGTGGGTAATAACTAATAAGATGATGTTCTTTGGGTATTAACGTTAGTGTAATGGTGTGGTTGCAGCAGCCAATCATAGTTAAGGGATCTTGCGCCAGCGTGGCACATTGCAGCCAATCAGTGGCTCGACGAAATTAAGGTTACAGAGACGATTGTGACTCAAATAGTAACGTGTACATAGTATTTTGTGACGTATGGGGAGACTTCTTTTACTGGGGAATAGGGAACAAACCCTACGATTGACCTACTACTATATGAAGTGCAATGTTTATATTTTAGGAAAAATTATTTGCGATCTTTAGGGTGTTTCCAGTATTTGATTACACTGCTTATCAAGTATTTCAATCTTTTAGAATATAAATAACGTGCTATAAATGTCATCCGCCATTGTAAACAATCCTAGAGTTTATGCTTGCAGTGTTAGGGATACTATTGACAGGTACAAGAAAGCAACCTCGGATTCCTCGAACACTATGTCTACATCTGAAGCTAACACCCAAGTAAGTTTACTTCTATACATTAAAAGTTAAATAAAATAAAAACGAAAAAGAGGGCATTCCATCACATCTCTTTGATGTGTCCTCAATTTTCATGGATGCTTAAGATACCTCTACAAATTCGATTCCAACCCTATAATTATAAGTCATTGCATAACTATTGATATTATAACTTTTTCTTGCCAGTTTTACCAGCAAGAAGCTGCCAAGCTGCGTAGGCAAATAAGAGACATACAGAATGTCAACAGGTTATAATTAGTATAACTGTTTTTTAAACCTCTAGCTAATAAAAGTCAGATATGATGATCAGATAATAGTTAGAGTTATTGCTTATTAGAGTAATGTTATATACTCTATCAATATGAATTGCAGGGAGATTCTTGGAGAGGGTGTTACAAGTATGTCCATGAAGAATCTCAAGAACACTGAGGCCAAAGTAGAGAAAGCTATCAGCAGAATCCATTCCAAGAAGGTTTAATCACAGGCTCTTCAGTTGTCCTTTTTATCTCAACTGGAATTAATCTTTCGATCATCCCAATCGAAAAGGATAAAATGGACCTTTGACTTTTCATTGTGCAGAACGAGCTGCTGTTTGCCGAGATCGAAATGATGCAGAGACGGGTAATGTTACAACTGTGTGGTTAACTAACAAAGCGTTTAAGGATTGATTTGTCCTAAATAACTGTTGATGAGCAGGAGCTAGAGCTGCACAATGCCAACACCTTTCTCCGAGCAAAGGTTAAACCCTTTCATCAATTCTTGATTTTTCTTTCCATCTGCTTTTCTTGTTAGTTATGGAGCAGATATGTATACACTGCTAATATCATGCAATCTTTTTTACATTATGTTCTAATAGATAGCTGAGAGCGAAAGAGCACATCATCAAAGTAATCAGCAGCAGCAGCACATGAATCTGATGCCTGGATCATCATCATCATCGGCAGGATATGATCACAACAATCATCAGATTCATAATGATCATTTGCAGCCCTATGACGCAAGAAACTTCATGGCAATGAATCTCTTGGACCCCACCGATCATAACTATTCGTGCCATGATCAAACACCTCTCAGGCTGGTGTACGTCACTGCTAATTTATAATTACTAATTACTTCATATTTCTGCAATGTAATGAAACACATTTTTTTCTGTTTATGCAGGTAAGAAGAAGTGGAAAGCCCTTGGCTGCTAGGAGGATATATAAGCAGCCTTCCTTCCTATGTCGTTCCTCTATCAAGTTATGATCTCTCTTCATTGCAAGAAAACCTGTTTTTCTTTTCTTCTTTTGCTTTGCTAAAACAGTGTGACTGAATAGACTCGTCCATGTATGGATTTAAGTCTGCATAACTAAATATGATTAGACCTACTTTATTTGCTTATTTTACCATGCACATTCTTCTCTAATATGGAATCGTGGAATATATTCATATGTTGTCATGCATAGGCCTTTTTCATTTCAAACATCTCTGAAGAATTAAGGATAAATAAGACGTGCCTGTAGGGTTTTCTGCACTACTAAAACAATATATATTTAGACAAAAGCTTGTAGAAAAACAATAGAATCTCTTATAGGGTTTGAGTCGAACCATGGTTCTACGTTGTAACTGGTGGACCCACAAAAGTCGATCGCTTCGCTCTTGGAACAGATTGAGAGATGCATCTACACATAATAAAGTGTAGTTACTGTTTGAGCAGATGAGCTTTTATCTTGAGCCCAATATGTCATAGGTGCTACTAATTACTATTGACACCCCATTTGGAAAAAACATTGGCAATGTAAACAACTTTTTGTTTTCTACATAGATTCAACAATTAATTGTAAGCATTAATTTACTAAATCAATTCATTAATAACGCAATTTATTGATCCGATTTTTAATAAAACTTAATTAATTTATTTATATTTGAAGTTAAATTTACGTTCTAAAACCTAAAAACTAATATTATTTTAATCACTATTATTATTCAATTATTTTTAGAAAACGTTCTCATATTATATATTTTACATACACAAATAGATTTAATAAACAATAAAATAAAATCCAAGATTAATATCATATTTTCGAACATTGACTTGTAATTTTATTTAATAAATGTGTAGAAGATAATTTAAATAATAGTTTTAACAGAATAATCTCACTATGTAGAGTGAATAATTTAATAAACAATTACTACATTACAATGTCAAAACTATCTCCAAATAATTAATATATATGTAACAGAAAAAAATGATTTGTTGAGATATAATTATAATAAATAAAAAAAGTGAAATGATAGATTGCATTTAATTATAATTAAAAATTAATTTGTAATGATACAATTACAATAATACAAATAAGGGGCAATTTAAGTTCAGACCCTTGTTAGTAGTTCTTTTTTTTCAGTTTTCAGGCCCTGTCAGAATTTTTTTTAGTTTGAAGGACCAACTTTTCGTAAATAGCATAATTATAAGGCTTAAAAAATTTGAATTGACGAAAATACCCTTCTTAACATACTATAATAAGAGTTATTTTACGGCCACTTTCAGTTATGCAGTTAGATTATATTGTTATATACGTAAAGTGAACTGTTATTTTCCATCCCTTATCTGTTACTAAGATGTAGTAAAATGTTATCGATAGTGAATTTTTATTTAATGTATCTCGTTTATACAATGAATCGAGCTCCGAAATTTTGAATGCCCAACCAATTTCGGAGTGTAAGATAGAATGTATTGTGATATTGACGACGAAAGATATAAGATTTGTAATGATTTTTTATCCTTATATTTAGGGTTCTAATTCGCGAAAATAAGATGAAATCAAAGCCGTCTTTTTGCAACGATTACAGCTAACATGCATAAATTCGAAGTACTCATAGTATGGGCAGCTCGGTGCGGCACTTTGTGTGCTCGTTCGTCCTATGTTCATCGTTTTCTCGAAAATAAGGTCGACCCGAATAATTTGGGCATATTTTTCTACGCCATTAGATTTGAAATTATGTGTCAATTGTTTACTCCCAAACCGTAAGTGGTGTAATGCATGTGGTATGAATGACATCGAAATCAAGCAGAAATTCAGATGTTCTTGATCAAGATGTTCGTGAATTGAGGTGATGAACAACTGTTACTAAATGAAAAACATTTGTTACTATGTCATGCTTTAACGGTAATAGCTGATTATAGTTTGATAGATTGTGGTATATAAATAATAAATTGGTAGTTATTGTTACTGTGTAACGACTAACCGTTACTTGGAGTATAAAAAACGTTACTAAATTATAACTAAATGAAGAAGGAATATGTTTTTTTCTTTTTGAAATGGGGTTTAGAGGGAAGTGGGGTGTAACTTTTTCGTTTTGACGGGATTTGTAAAATTTCCAGGATCCGTTACTAGTATATGCTTTTCTGTTACTATTTTGCCTCGATATGTTACTAAATGGTCGGTGAAATTTTTAACGGAAAAACTATAATGAGATGAATTTTGGGCAGGAGAGTCCAAATAAAATCAAGCATACATAACCTGTTACCAGCTGTATGTGTATCTGTTACTAATTATAGGTTTATGCGTTACCATAGTTTGTAGATTATGGTAGACGGGTAAACGTTTAATTTGTAGGATCAAGGGTCTAAGATTTTCACAATACGTTCTTCGTAACATGGTTTATGGTACAACCTATATTTTAAATTATATTTTATGGCTTAAGATTTAGAAATTAGAGTGCTACTTGTTTTCCTTATTATTAACTTCAACTTCTTTAATTCTAACATAATCTCCACGTATATTTTGCGTAAACTAATATATTTTTACTTATAACTTCGTAAATTCATATATTTTAGTGAATGTAGCGTGTTTACAATATAAAACTGGAAAATCATATCATAAATTAATTACATATTAAATTGTTATTGTGACTATGTTACTCGTATTGTATTGCCTTGTTACCTACATATCGACTTCTGTTTTTTTTCTCCTCTGCAATTGTTGTTGATTATTGTTAAACTTCGCTGCAGGAAATCAGTAAACAGCATAGGGTTTACGTTTAAGATTAATTGAAGATGTCATTAATTTTGTTGAATCATTTATGTTAGGTCGACCATGTGGATTATAATAAACAACTAATAGTTCATATCCACAATGTTTTGAGTAAGTAGAATCAATTTCGTAGAAGCATGACCATCCTTTCAAGAAGAGTGCTACTTGTTTGTGATACTATATGCTTCAACTTCTTCAATTCCAACATAACCTCCACGTAAATCATAACCTAACTAATATATTTTTATCTAAAACTTCGTAAATTCATATATCTTAGTGAGTGTAGCGTGTTTACAATATAAAATTTAAAAATCATAAACTAATTACATATTTAAGTTGTTATTGTGACTATGTATTCTATTACTTGTATTGTATTGCCTTGTACCTACATATCGACTTCTGTTTTTTTCTCCTCTTCAATTGTTGCTGATTATTGTTAAACTATTACTGCAGGAAATCAGTAACAACATATGATTTTAAGATTAATTGAAGATGTCATTAATTTTGATGAATCATTTATGTTAGGTCGACCATGTGGATTATAATAAACAACTAATATTCATGGAAGCACTAAGTATTCATGGAAGAAACATGAATCTCGATAGAAAAAGTGTATATGTTCACTTTAATTAACCAATAGCCCAAGTCCTCTGTTCATGCTCATTTTGAAGTTGATACACTCCAAAATTTAAGAAACTTCAAGAAGGTAAGTTACGGATAATCAATTTAACTGTCCAGAGAACTTTGAATCAGAATCATTGTGCCCTATATCTAAAGTTATGGTAGAAATTAGACTGACTGCCAATTCTGGACAACAGGAATCGAATAAGCATCCGAAAAACATTTTCGGGCACATTTTAGATGTCGATAGACTTCGAATCAGATAAGAGCTTAAAGAATAAAAGTTAAATATGATTAAGTTGGCAATTCACAGGAGTTTGAATCAAGGTCATTTGAATTTTAGATCGAAAGTTATACTCACAAAGGTTCAGGTTGCCATTTTTGGGCAATGCCATTTTCGAACAAAGCTCGAATTTTTTTTCGAGCACGTTTTTTTAGCTTAATGGACTTCGAATCAGAAAGAACTTAAAGAATAAAAGTTATACATAATTAAGTTGGCTATTCACATGAGTTTTAATCAAGTCATTTGAATTTTAGATCGAAAGTTATATTAAAAAAGGTGCAGGGTGTCGTCGGTAGTTTTTTTTATTAATTCCTCTAGTGTCTTGCTACCCAAAAAGTGTTATGCAGAATGCATGAAGTGTTATCCAGAATGCACGAAGCGGTACCCGTCGAGCGTTTTATTAGCAATGCAGAATGCATAAAGTATTATCCAAAACGCATGAAGTGTTACCCAGAATGCATAAAGTGTTACCCGGAGAGCGTTTATTAGCAAAAGCTTCAATCATAGGCCACGTCAAATTTCTTCGCAATTAACATCAATATTTTCATTATTAAGACTCACGATCAATTTCATCTTATTTGGTCATTAAAATCCAGATTTTTCCTTGTTTCAACGAGATTTTCGAATTACTTTTAATACATTATTCTATTATAAACTTAAAAAATTTTCATTGATTATTGACCCCCGTGGGAAATTATCATCGATTTAACCCCATTCGGTCATTAACGTCGAGATTGAGCCGGCTTTTAGATTGTAAATTTTGATCTTCGTTGAATGTGGGTTTGTGCTTCAATCGTCTGGGAGAGACGATGGCACATGGATGTAATTTTTGGCAAATATGAGGGATAACATTTCGAGTTAGTTGGTCCTTGTTTCTGATAGTTTTCAGAAATTAGGTCCTTGGGCCCTAAGTGAAACTACAAAAATGCCTGAACTCTTCTTGAAAATATGATATATGGCCTAATCAAAATTAACCCTAAAAATAAAGGATTAAGTGGGTTGGTTAGTTCTGCTAACATACGTTCAAAATACAAAAGTCCACAAATTTTCAGTTATTTGGTCAAATACATAATAACTAAAGTTGCAATTAATTGTGTGATAATTAATAAGGAGGCTACATAGAATATCAGGCGATGTGTATAAAATTACCCTATGTCAAGTAAGTTATCAAACATTATTGGGAATTGCGATTAAGTGCGCTGTTTTCCTTGCAGACTTTCTGTTTTGTTTTCCTAAGCACGTCCGTTGGTGTCACTACAGGTAAAAAAATCATTCTTTCTCTGAATCTTAACGAAAATTATATTAATATGCAACATTAAAAGATGATCACGTAGACACAAAATGTGCTGACAACCCATTACAAATACACGAATTTCACAGAAGCATTGACGGCTTTCATGTCTTAAACTTTTTTTTTTGGAAATTTTCACTAAAAAAAGAAGAAAAGGTACAGCCGCGTACATTGAGCAATATTATGACGCTCCAAACCGCTAATATGCAACCACCAAACACAACAACTAAGTCAACCAAGCAATACACCACAAGCGGCATATGCTCCCAACCCTAAAGCGAATCAAAAGGCAACAAAGAAAAATTCCAAACATTCAAGATCATATAGGATCAAGAAACAATGTCATCGCCCGGCAAATCTTGAAGGACGGCAAAGGAATTGTTAGACTTCACCAGATGGGAGCCATTGCTCGCAAGTCGACTTCGCATTAAGTTTCCAGCGCTCGAGCCCTCAATTTCTTCAGAATTCCTCGGATCCATACCCTCATCAGGCCCCTCCTTATCATTCTTACCTTGCACCTCATGCACTCGAGAAGAGGAAGGGTCAGCACGAATTAGACTTGAAGATGGTGGCAGATTGTGCGACGCATTAACGACACGCACATCACGAGTAGCAGTATCGCGAGCTATCGCCTTGCCTTTCGCCACCACTCGCGTCCAAGCTCGTGTATCCTTCACAATTTGCCTTGAAGTGGCCTGAGATATTACTGTGTGTGGGGTAGACTGCTCCTTCGGCTTGATTTTGGTTGGACATGCTGAATCATTATGTCCAATGCCAGAACATATAGAACACCAAGAAGGCCGCCACTCGTATTCCACCTTAATATTAATAACATCCACTTGATCTCTATTCTTAACAGGGGGTCGGAGATTAAAATTGTCAATATATGGTTCACTGAGGTTCTTCAAGACATAAACCCTAGCATAGTCAATACGCTCCATAGTGGTGGTAAATGCATCTAGGAAAAGTGGACGACCAACTGCACTAGCCACAAAACCTAAACCCTCCTTCGTCCAGTACTCTGAAGGAAGGTGCCGAAGACGAACCCATATTGGGACCTCGTGATGGGTTTTCTTCTCGAAAGTCATGCCCTGACGCCATTCTTCCAGAATGAGTGGCTGACCATTAAGCGACCATGGTCCACCTTCTAGCACATCGCCCATCGCCTCTGCTGACTCAAAACGAAATTTGAAGAATCCATTAGATGTCGAGCGTATTTCCACCAGATGTGTCCACAATGATCTGAAGTGTTTGTCGACAATAGGAAAATAAGGCTTACGGCCAAGAAAGTATCCAACAAGAGTGTGCTTCCAACGGGAGCACCCCTTAACAACCACATGCAAAGGCGGCCTAACTTCAAGAGTGCCCTCTACCATCTCTGGTGGAGTAAAGTCAAGCTGAAGTCTCTGTTGCTGAGTTTTCCTCAACGAGGCAGTTCCAGCAGAGCGATCTTGAAGAACATCTGCAAACGAAAACGATGGCCTCTGTGAAACGGTGGGAGTAACTTGACGGCTAATAGTCCCTCCAGTAGCGATGGGACTACTAACCCTCCTAGGAGATTGCTTATCATACCCCGTCGCATTAGACTCCATGGCATCCAACGCAGTGATAACCTGTGCATGCAATGGAGACGTCACAGCCCTAGCCGTGATAGGCTGTACCCTGGCTGATGGAATCGTAGCATCACTCGTGCCTATCGCCAGACAAGTTTTATCACCTCCATTTTCCGTAATTGGTGAAGTCACCCCATCATCATCATCATCCGATCTCAGCCCCTTCAATGGGGGAGGAGTACATGTCCGTCGTTGAAACACCTCGCTACTAATCTCGTTAGCACCCTTTAAAGGTTTGAGAATCATAGAACCCACGCCCGCATCTGAATGATACTTAGCTGGAGCAGTATTCAGCTGCGGCATCCCCTCCAACAGCAAAGGCCCATCGCCCGTTAAGACTTGAGAGGCTGGTGGTTTCTGCAGCATAGGTTCGCCTTTGCCCCCCCTATCAACACCTTTTGCTTCATTTAATACTTGCCTAGAACCCGCACCATTCTTAAGGTCAAGAAAGCCTCGCCGAAACAGTTCTTTTCCTTGTGAGCGGCTCAAATGAGACTCATCTTCAATCACCATGACGTTATTATCAGTAGCCTCCAAAGGCACGTCTGTCAAATTCTTCCCCTGATCCATAGCAGAACGCCACACATCCTTTCCAACAACACGATTCAGCAATTCCTTAAATCCTTCACCATCAAATTTTTCATCAAACGATGGATAATCTCTACCTAATTTCTCGAGATCTGGAAGATTTAATAGAACATTCTCTGTCGTAGAAGAAACTCCACACATCATCGATCCACACATTATTGACGATGTCGCCATATCAAAGATCAACAAGAAAAAAACAACGAGCAAAATCGAGGAAATCGAAATATAGTTGAGCTGCTCAAGGCAAGGGGGCTCTGCTGGGTAGCCAGTTTGTGGCGGCTGATGCAAGTTTCGCAGGTGGAGGCTGTAAGATGAACAGTCCTGTCCGAATGAAAAGAAAACGTGGATGGTGGTGGAGGGATGGCACAGCTCTGCAAGTTTGACGGGCTGATGTGGGGTATGAGCAGCGGGGGATGAGAGCGCGACGGGGGTGGATTGGGGTGCGGCTGATGCGTGGCTGAGGGAGGTCTTTGGACAGCGACGACGGAAAACAGGTGTTAGATCTGTGGTGCCCACGGGTCCTTGGCTGCGATGACGGAAACAGCGAGTCCCGCACCCACCGGCCGGCCTAGTGGTGGCCGGAGACGGCGGTGGGTGACGGGGTGAGGGAGGAGAGGGTAACGCTGCTGGCGGCTGCTCTTTTTTCTCTAGGGTTTATTCTTTTTTTTTTGTTTTTTTAATTTATTTCGTCTGGAGAGAAGGAGGAGAGAAATCGCCTAGAGAGAGAAAAACTTGTTTCTACTCGGTGTTCCAAGGGTAGTTTTTGTTGAAAGTATAAACTTGATTTGGGCTAAGAGGTGGATTTAATATTTGGGCTTAGGAGTATTACATGGGCTAGAGGATTACAAGCCCAATATCTAGAAACTTATGGAAAATCTAGAGATATCCTTAGAATTCTATAGAAACTTATGGAACCTAGATATTTATTAGGAATATTCTAGGTTAGTGACATGTGGCTTAATCTTGGGCACATTTGAAGGAGGTGCCACTAGTATAAATAGGGGTCATGGCTTAGCATTTGTAATCAAGCAAGTGAAAATCAAATCAAGTGTTGTATAAAGCCTCTTCCTCTAAACACTATCCTTCGATATCAAGTTCCTCCCTTCCGATATAAACCCCAATTTCCAACAAAGTGGTATCAGAGCTAGAAGATCCTAAGGCGATGGCGAGCGGCATGATTCCCTTCCAAGTCCCGACACTCAACAAGAGCAACTACGACAATTGGAGTATCAAGATGAGGGCGCTCCTTGGATCACAAGATGTATGGGATATCGTGGAGAAAGGCTACGTCGAGCCGAAGAACGAAGAAATCGAATCTCAAACTCAAAAGGATAGTTTGAGAGAATTGCGAAAGAGAGACAAGAAAGCTCTCTACCTAATCTATCAAGGATTAGATGACGACGCTTTCGAGAAGATTTCGGAAGCAAAGACCGCCAAGGAAGCATGGGAGAAGCTTCAAACGTCGTATAAAGGAGCGGATCCGGTAAAGAAGGTACGTCTTCAAACTTTAAGAGCCGAGTTTGAAGCCTTGCATATGAAACAAGATGAAGTTGTGTCGGACTACTTCTCGAGGGTATTAGCAATAACTAATCAACTAAAAAGGAATGGCGAGAAAATTGATGATGTTAGAATCATGGAGAAAATTCTTCGCTCGTTAGATCCGAAATTCGAGCATATCGTAGCCATCATAGAAGAAACTAAGGATCTAGAAAAAATGACGATGGAGCAACTATTGGGCTCATTGCAAGCTCATGAAGAGAAGAAAAGGAAGAAGGAAGGGATTGTAGAACAACTACTCAAACTGCAAATTGATCCTACAAAAGAAAGAGATAATGATGAAAATTATCAAGGACGAGGCCGCGGACGAGGTCAAAAAGGAGAACGAGGAGGAGGTCGTGGACACGGATACGGACGAGGTTGGAGGCCCAACGATGACGGCAACAACAATCATCAAAGGAGAGATAACTCAACGAGAGGTCGTGGGAGAGGTAACCCAAGATCAAGGTATGATAAATCAAAAGTTAAGTGTTACAATTGCGAGAGGTTTGGGCACTATGCTTCCGAGTGTAGAGTTCCTAAACATAAAGTTGAGGAGAAGGCCAACTACGTCGAAGAGAAAAATGAAGAAGATATTTTACTACTAGCCCATAAGGATGATGAAAAAGGCGAGAGTAACAAGTGGTACCTAGACACCGGCGCAAGCAATCACATGTGCGGGAAAAGGAACATGTTCGTAGAGCTTGATGAATCGGTGAGCGGTAATGTTGCATTCGGGGACGAATCAAAAGTCGCGGTGAAAGGCAAAGGTAACATTCTTATTCGCTTAAAGAATGGTGGGCATCAATTCATCTCCAATGTCTACTATGTGCCGGAGATGAAGAGTAACATCTTAAGTCTTGGGCAACTCTTAGAGAAAGGTTATGATATTCGCCTAAGAGATAATAACCTTTCTATAAGAGACGGTTCAAATAAATTAATCACTAAGGTGTCCATGCAAAGGAATCGAATGTTCGTCCTCAACATCATGAACGATGTTGCGAAATGCCTCAAGACATGCTATAGGGATCCATCATGGATTTGGCATCTTCGATATGGGCATCTAAATTTCGGCGGACTAGAACTGCTATCAAAGAAGGACATGGTGAAAGGATTGCCATCCATCAACCATCCCAATCAAGTATGCGAAGGATGTTTAGTCGGAAAGCAGTTCAAGAAGAGTTTCCCAAATGAGTCAAGTTCGAGAGCTAAAAAGACGTTGGAGCTTATTCATACTGACGTGTGCGGACCGATCAAGCCGAGCTCACTTGGTAAGAGTAACTATTTCCTTCTCTTCATCGATGATTTTTCAAGAAAGACATGGGTATACTTCTTAAAGCACAAATCGGAAGTATTCGAGAACTTCAAGAAGTTCAAAGCCCTCGTTGAAAAAGAAAGTGGCCTCAAGATAAAAGCAATGAGATCCGATCGTGGAGGAGAATTCACCTCGACAGAATTTAATCAGTATTGTGAAGAGCATGGGATAAGACGGCCCATGACGGTACCAAGATCCCCCCAACAGAATGGAGTAGCAGAGAGAAAGAACAGAACAATCCTCGACATGGCTAGAAGCATGCTCAAGAGTAAGAAGCTACCGAAGGAGTTCTGGGCAGAAGCAGTTGCATGTGCAGTCTACCTCTCTAATCGATCTCCAACAAGGAGTGTGTGGGGAATGACACCGCAAGAAGCATGGAGTGGTAGGAAACCTGGCATATCACATCTAAGAGTCTTCGGAAGCATAGCCCATGTGCACATTCCTGACGAGAAAAGAAGCAAACTGGACGACAAAAGTGAGAAGTACATTTTCATAGGCTATGACAACAACACCAAGGGATACAAACTCTACAATCCGAAGACAAAGAAGACTATCATCAGTCGAGACGTGATATTCGACGAAGAAGGAGAATGGGATTGGAACACATGCAGAGGTGAGTACAATTACACTCCATTCTTTGAAGAAAGTAATAAAGAACAGCCAACAATGGAGCAAGCGGAAGACGAGCCCACTACTCCAATAACATCGTCGCATGCGAGTTCAGAAGACGAAAGCTCAAGCGAGAGAACCCCACGCTTCAAAAGCCTAAAAGAGATATGTGGAGTACCAGAAGATCAAGATAACGTAACTCTCTTCTGCCTCTTCGCGGACAGTGAGCCAATGAGCTTTCAAGAAGCCGTGAGAAATAAGAACTGGAAAGACGCCATGGATGAGGAAATTAAAGCTATCGAGAAGAACGACACGTGGGAGCTAACAACACTGCCAAAGGGGCATAAGGCGATTGGCGTAAAGTGGGTGTATAAAGCAAAGAAAAATGCCAAAGGAGAAGTTGAAAGATACAAGGCGAGATTAGTGGCTAAAGGCTACAGCCAAAGAGCAGGGATCGACTATGACGAGGTATTTGCTCCAGTCGCTCGACTAGAAACTGTTCGACTAATAATATCTTTGGCAGCTCAGAACAATTGGAGAATTCATCAAATGGATGTGAAGTCTGCTTTTCTGAATGGAGTTCTTGAAGATGAAGTTTATATAGAGCAACCGCAAGGGTATAAAGTAGCTGGAGAAGAAGACAAGGTTCTAAGATTGAAGAAGGCTCTTTACGGATTGAAGCAAGCACCGAGAGCTTGGAACTCACGGATCGACAAGTACCTTCAAGGGAGAAACTTCATCAAGTGTCCATACGAGCATGCACTCTACATCAAACTACAAGGTAACGATATCCTAATTGTATGCTTGTATGTGGACGACTTGATCTTCACAGGAAATAACCCAAGCATGTATGAGGACTTTAAGAGAGAGATGACGAGAGAGTTCGAGATGACCGACATCGGGCTCATGGCGTACTATCTTGGAATTGAAGTGAAACAAGGTGACAACGGGATTCTCATAACGCAAGAAGGATATGCTAAGGAGATACTCAAGAAATTCAAGATGGATGATGCAAATCCCGTCGACACACCAATGGAATGCGGTTCTAAGTTAACCAAGCATGAAGAAGGTGAAAAAGTGGACCCAACGTTCTTTAAGAGCTTGGTTGGAAGTCTGAGGTACTTGACGTGCAAAAGACCCGATATTTTATATGCGGTTGGAGTCGTTAGTCGACATATGGAAACTCCAACAACGACTCACTTGAAGGCGGCGAAGAGAACTCTCCGATACATCAAAGGTACGACCAACTATGGCTTGCACTACACAAGTTCTAATGAGTTCAAGCTCGTAGGATATAGTGATAGCGATTGGGGAGGAGATGTCGATGATCGTAAAAGCACAAGTGGTTTGTGTTCTACATGGGAGACACTGCCTTCACATGGATGTCAAAGAAGCAACCGATCGTTACCCTTTCTACATGTGAAGCGGAGTATGTGGCGGCTACCTCATGCGTGTGTCATGCAGTTTGGCTTCGCAACCTGCTTAAAGAGTTGGGAATTCCTCAAGACGAGCCAACTAAGATTCATGTGGATAACAAGTCAGCAATAGCGTTAGCCAAGAACCCAGTCTTCCATGATCGGAGCAAGCACATCGACACGCGTTACCACTATATAAGAGAGTGCATCGCGAGGAAGGACGTTGAAATGGAATACGTGAAGTCCAAAGACCAAGTGGCTGATATTTTCACCAAGCCACTCAAGAAGGAAGACTTCGCACGACTACGAAGTATGCTCGGAATGACAAATCAAGTTTAAGGGGGGGTGTTGAAAGTATAAACTTGATTTGGGCTAAGAGGTGGATTTAATATTTGGGCTTAGGAGTATTACATGGACTAGAGGATTACAAGCCCAATATCTAGAAACTTATGGAAAATCTAGAGATATCCTTAGAATTCTATAGAACCTTATGGAACCTAGATATTTATTAGGAATATTCTAGGTTAGTGACATGTGACTTAATCTTGGGCACATTTGAAGGAGGTGCCACTAGTATAAATAGGGGTCATGGCTTAGCATTTGTAATCAAGCAAGTGAAAATCAAATCAAGTGTTGTATAAAGCCTCTTCCTCTAAACACTATCCTTCGATATCAAGTTCCTCCCTTCCGATATAAACCCCAATTTCCAACAGTTTTTTCATGTCTTAAACTTGCAATTAACATTCCACACACAAGACACGATATTTAAAATACATAAAAAGAAGAGACCCCAACAAAGACCAAGGAAACAAGCATCCACATCATTATACGGATCATCCATTAAAAGCTCTTAGTATGTAGTTTTAATGCTTTATTGTGCCTTCATTGGCCAACTTAAACAGCCTTGCCTGATCCATGGCAGCCCTGTTCGATCCCAAAGAGGCCAAGAAACTGTCCCTGACCTGCGTAGTACTGTAAGGAAACCTCGTATGGTCAACCATGGAGTTCAACAGAGCAGCAGTTCCTTCTCTGTACAACTCCCCTAACCCATCGCTGCGTGTGTTTGAAAGTGCTTGTAATAAGTTCATGTTCGTTCCGATTCCAGGCAAGCTTGGCAATCCAAAAGCTGATCCAACTGTACCCCACCATCCCAATAATCCCCATATCAGAGTAGGGTGATTTCTCCAGAACCTAAGAATAATATGCATGCAAATAACTCATGATGAAAAGGAAAGAATAGCCACAAAAGATGGTATTTTCGAACTTAAAATGGAACGGGTGGAGAGTTTTCTTAGTATATACTTACACGCATGTGAAGGGTGGAGAGTTTGGGTCGAAGGAGAAAGGCGGCGATGGGATTGTGATTCCCGGGGTGGTTGGTGGGGTTACGATGCTCGGCGGGTCCACGACCACCGGCGGCGTTGGTATGGTCGGAGTTATGACCGGAGGGGTTACGATGGTTGGTGGGCTGACGACGACGACTGGCGTTGGCGGCGTCGTTGGAGTCGTCGGTGTTGGGGTGGTCGTCGGTGGTGAGTGGTAGTAACCGCCGCCGCCGCTGCCTCCTGGAGAAGAAGGTGTGGTCGTAGGTGGTGGGTGCTGGTAACCTCCGCCGCCGCCGCTACCTCCTGGTGAAGGTGTGGTCGTAGGCGGTGGGTGCTGGTAACCTCCGCCGCCGCCACTGCCTCCTGGTGAAGAAGGTGTGGTCGTAGGCGGTGGGTGCTGGTAACCTCCGCCGCTGCCACTGCCACCTGGTGAAGAAGGGGTGCGGTGGTGATGGCGGTGGCGATGTCGGCTCCCGCTGCTGCTTGACGGAGGAGGGTTGCCGCAGTTGGACGGCGGTGGAGTTCCGTGGTAAATAGGCGTCGACGGTGAGCCGTGAGATGGTGGATTGTATGAGCCGCTGCCTTGAGATGGTGGAGTGTACGAACCATGTGCTGGTGGGCTGTAAGAGCCGCCGCCGTGCGCCGGTGGAGTGTACGAACCATGGGCTGGTGGGCTGTACGAGCCGCCGCCGTGAGATGGTGGAGTGTACGAACCATGGTCTGGTGGGCTGTACGAGCCGCCGCCGTGCGCCGGTGGAGTGAAGGACACTGGGCTCGGCGGAGGTATGGCGTCATTAGGGTCTGGCGAAGGATTACCGTAGTAACTCTTCTGATCCTCAAAGCTGATGACGTCAGCACTATCTTCGCACATCACAGTGTTAGCGACTAATAAGCTATGGACAAGAAAAGCTGAAGCCATAACAGCAGCCCATTGCATGGATGACGACGTCTTCTTCTTCACCATGTTTACAAAAAACAAAAGTTACGCCACAAAGAAAAATTGATGAAATGAATAGAGATCAGTTATTATTGGGCTTTAGTGATGGCGCTTTTCCAAAGAGGAGGAGGAGAAGTGTCATTATATAAAGATTCGATGGGAAGCAGAGGAGAGGAGTAAATACATGCAATAAATTAAAACGTAGCCCAGCGAAGCTTTTGAATCGATTGATAGATAGGGAAGGGAAGGGCATGGACTGGTTGGTACAGTACAGAGTAATAAATTAAAAGTTTTTTCAGTGATTTTTTCAAAGGTGTGTGTAGTAGTAATTAGTGACATGTCGGAGGATCTTTTGGCGCTTGTGAAGCGTGGCAGATGATCGATTTGATGAACTGTAACGGACATACATAGAGCTTTGCTGGCAACGAATGGCATGCAATCTCTCGAGGAAAAGACACACAGTGTAAGTAGTAATAACTCAACTGAGTTTTTTTCTATTACAATTGAATGGCAGCACTAAGTGCTGTGTCAGGTAAGTAGTTGAGGAGGAACACGATGAAGAAGAGAGCATTAAATCATGCATGGATATGAATTTCTGCACCAGCACATTGATAAAAACAAACAAAAAACAAACAAGCAAACGCAATTATTGAGACTTTTGACTACTGTTTGCGTTTCTTTTAGGAATATTTTATTGTGTTCAATTAAATTAGGTTATCTTAATCTTGTAGTTTATTCTAAGCTATAGACTTGGGTATTGGACCGGGCCAACCCGGAACCGGCCCATTAATCCGGCCCAGAACCGGAACCGGTAGATCCGGTCTGGAACCGGTAACCGACCCAGTTAAAATGAACTGGGCCGGTTCGCGGAACTCGGAACCGCGGATTACCGGTTCCGGTTCCCGGTTTCGGTTCCCGGTTCCGGTTTTGCGGTTCCGGTTCCGATTCCGAACCGGAACCGGAACCGGCCCAACGGCTATATAGCCGTTGGGCCAACGGGCTTCTTAATTTTTTTTATTCTATAAACCCTGAAAAATTACTATTTTACCCCGAACGAAAAATCTATAAATACCACCTCATTTTAACCATTTTAACTCATAATTACATCCAAATCTCTTCCACTCTCGCTCAAAAAGCTCTAAAAAAATCATCCTCATATTAATATTTAATATTATTAACAATAATAATTATTTTATTTACACTACTACACACACTCACTTATTATTACAAATAATTAAATTATTATTTTATACTAATGGCGTCGTCAATCGAGAAATCCTAACCCTCGCAACGAAGATGTTTTTATGGTTTTAGGTCACACCGATACATTCCGGGGAAATGCCGACACCGACGAGGAGGCCGATGTACCGGAACCGGAACCGACGGGAGCGACCGACGAGGGACCAAGCCAAGCTTCTACGGGGACGACAAGAAGGAAGCAACAACCGCGTGGTCGGCGGTCTAAGGTATGGAATGTTTTCGACTTAGAAATGGATAAAAATAATCCCGCTGCAAGGTGGGACGGGCTCGATGAAAAAACACCTACAAATGGCGCATAATTTCGGGGATGATCTAGAGCCGGTAGGAACCGAACCCCGACAACAACAAATAAATGTAAGTACGGGTAAGAATTTTAGTATTACTATGGAAATTTCTAAAAAAAGCCTCAGTTAAATTCGTAGTAATGTGTGAAGAACCCTTTTGCATTGCGGAAAGTGAAGGGTTTATCGAATTTACGAGTACGATACAATCCGGATTCCATAACGTGACCCGTAAAACCCTTAGGAAATATGTCTTAGAAACTTTTAAGGAATATCAGTCTAGCTTAATTAGTCATTTAGCCAACATTCGTGTAGGTTTAGTTTGACTACCGATATTTGGACTAACATTACGTCGCAATCTTATTTAGTCGTCACCGCCCATTGGATAGATGAAACATGGACGATGCAAAAACGTATTCTTTCCCTAGATCCTAGATTCGCAACATAACGCCACTACGATAACGAACTATGTGTTGAATGTTGTTAATAAATATTGTATTCAAGATAAAATTATGTCTATCGCCTTAGATAATGCTAGCGCGAACAACGTAGCGATAGGGATCCTCCGTAGACATCTTAAGTTACCCTTAGACGGCCGATTACTACATGCTAGGTGCGCTTGTCATATTATTAACTTATGTGTGCAATGTGCTTTTGATGAAATTTTGGGAGATATTGTAGAAAAATTTAAGGTGATAGGTAAGTTACTTCGGGAACGCCGGCAGGGAACGTCGTGGAAGCAAACCGTTCTTGCCACCGGCCTCACATACAAGAAGTTTCCGTTGCCAGTCTCGACTAGGTGGAACTCGTTGTACCACCTCCTCAGCACCTTCATGCGCTACAAGGACTTGTTGACGCCTTTTTGGAACGAGGTCGCAGTCGGCAACACCTCCAGGTATGAATTACGACAAACTGATTGGGATATTGTAGGTTTGGTCGTGTCCATACTTGAAGTGTTCGCCGAGGCTACGGAGAAATTTTCCGGAGTCCACTACCCAACGTCCCCATTGTTCATCCCGAACCTCTTCGCGATGTGCTACAAGTTCGTGGAGTATCGCAATAGGCCATACTTGGGTGGTTTCATCCAAAACATGGAGAAGAAGTTCAGGAAGTATTGGGAAACCATCCCAATAGTACACGGTTTGTCGGCCTTACTCGATCCTAGTTGCGGTGTTGATACATTTGATATTTTTTTTGATTATTATGCTCAATTTCTTGGAAAGAAAGTGGACGACCAAAAGGCGTCAATTCACGATTCTCTTCAAGAACTTTTTTCTGTTTATGCATCTGAGCAGGGACACAGTGTGGAGCAGCCCGTACCAGCGAGCGAAGCTGGTTCGTCGGAAGGAGGCGGCGGCGCAATGGGACTAATACGAAGATTGAAGGCACAAAAGACGAAGACCAAAACGCGTGCGTCGGGGTCGAACACGAATGAGATCCAGCTCTACCTGAGCCACAACTTCCAGACTCCTGAAGACTTCGACGTTTTGTCCTGGTGGAAGTCGAACGCGACTCTTTATCCGACCCTCTCCGCCATCGCTCGAGAAGTTTTAGCCGTGCAAGCGTCTAGCGTCGCCTCCGAGTCCGCCTTCTCTACTTCCGGGCGAATTATCGGCGACAGACGAGTGAGCCTTAACCCGCTTCCCTCGCAATGCTAACCTTATTGAAGGATTGATATTTGGCCGAATCGAAGAACCGAAGGGAGAACGCCATCGACGAGTCTTGTTCTTCCAGTTCGGACGAAGACGAAGAGGCCTCTAACATGGTTTTAATTAATAGTCAAGTCGAATAAATTGTATTTTTTTATTCGAATTTTTTTTTCCTTTTTTGTAATTTTTAGGTATTTTTTTTCTTTCTTTTATGTTTTTATTTGTATTTTATGTAGTTTTTTTTTTATTTTTTGTAATTTTCTTATCTTTTTTTTTGTTTTTTGGAATAAAATTTTTGGATATTTTCTAAAGAATTTTTTCAAAGTAAAAAAAAAAAAACGGAACCGGCCCAATACAGGCTCGGGGGTTCTAAGTATGGTTCTGGGCCGGTCCCGGGAAAATGGTCCCGGAACCGGAACCGGCCCCACTGCGGAACCGGTTGAACCGGAACCGGTAGAACCGGCCCGAAACCAGCCCAATTCGGCCCAAAGTCCAGGTCTACTAAGCTAGGACCTAATTGTAAATATACCTAACTTGTATCTGGGGCTGCCATCGATAGTTGGTCGTTGCACAAAAGAGGTCTTTCGCTTTATTAAAGACCGAATTTGGAAACGAATTGAGGGATGGTCCGAGAAGCTACTTTCGCAAGCGGGAAGGGAGGTCCTTATCAAATCTATACTCCAGGCGATACCTGCATATGCAATGGGGTGTTTTCTCCTTCCATCCCACCTTCTTCGAAGTATTGGCCAGCTCATGTCGCGGTATTGGTGGAGCACTAGAGATCGGAAGAGCATTCATTGGTTGTCATGGGAGAAACTGTGCAGATCCAAGGCTGACGGAGGTATGGGTTTCCGGGACATTAGATCGTTCAACCTAGCTCTTTTGGCTAAGCAGGCGTGGCGGATGATCTCCAATCCGGAGAGCATTCTTTCTCGTTTATTCAAGGCCAGATACTTTCCTCGTTCTGACTTCCTACACGCAAGCAGGGGGAGAAACTCCTCTCTCACATGGAGGAGTATTTTTGCAGCGAAGGACTTGGTGGCTGCGGGTGTCCGGTGGCAGGTGCGTCAAGGAAATAAAGTGGGGGTCTGGAAAGATCCATGGATCCCTAGAGAGCACTCCTTCAGGGTTATCTCTCCTATTCAGCAAGAATTCAGACACTTAAAAGTTCAAGACCTACGTATATCACCCTCAGGAGCTTGGAATGAGACTCTCATACGATCTCTTCTCCTTCCCATTGACGTAGATGTTATTTTAGGATTGCCATTAAGCTCGCATGGTGGGGCTGACAAGTTGATTTGGCACTACACAAAGTTGGGCATGTTCACCGTCAAATCAGCTTATTGGTTATGTAGGAGCTTGGCTAACCGAGATTGTGCTTCATCGAGCGCACGCCGTGGTTCGTGGGATTTTCTTTGGAGTAGCTCGGTTGCACCACGTGTGAAAAATTTTGCTTGGAGACTATGCACCGGATCTTTGGCTTCAGCGGTAAATTTGTTTCGTAGGAAATGCAGTCGATCCTTGGTATGTCGCTCATGCCTTTTTGGCGATGAGGATGACCGGCACATCTTTGTATCTTGCCAACAGGCGAAGGAATTTTGGCAGATGAGTGGCATATCTTATGCACTGATTAAATCATGGAGATCTTCCGCAGAAGAGTGGCTACGAAATTTGCATAAACAGCTTCCTAGTAATGAGTTTGATCAAATCTTATGCTTGTGTCGGTCTCTTTGGCATATGCGTAACAAATGGGTGATGGAGCAGATCAAAATTCCCGTGGAGCAAGCTATTCAACAAGGCGTGGATATGCATGGCCACAATACTGAAGGAAGTAGCGCAGTTTCTGTCGACACTACTGAGAAACAAGTCTCGTGGAATCCCCCGCCGCCGGGTGTTGTGAAAATAAATTTTGATGGAGCCTTACATAACGATCGTGTGGGAGCATCGATAGGGATCATCGCACGCGACTCGCATGGCCGCTGTCTAGGGTGGCTAACACGTTTCTTCAAAGGAGAATATGACCCGGAGGTTATTGAAGCAATAGCGGCTCGTATGGCTCTGATATTAGCTCAGCAACGCAGTTGGGGCTCGATCATCGTGGAAGGCGATTGTCTTGCTGTTATCAGTAGTTTGCGGGACAATAACAACGAATCAGCTAAGTGTGGTGGCATTCTTGGGGACTGCATTTACCTTGCTTCGAGATGCATATCAGTTAATTTCTCTTTTGTTAAGCGAAAATTTAATAATGCCGCTCATTATTTGGCTAAGAAATTAGGTTATGATGGGGAGGGGCGTTCGTCCCCTACGGAAGCTTTGTATCTTCTATTATCTTCGGATTCCAATATATATAGATAAGGATCCATTCTTTTCAAAAAATAGAATAAAAAAAGGGGGAAAAGAATATATTTAAGTTTCTCGAAATTGTTTTGTTTTGTTTTTTTCTTCAAATCTACCCTTAATTTCAATTTTGAGCTTCTCGATATTTCTCTCGAAATCGTATTTAATTGCAATTCCGTGCTTTCTCGACATTTTTTAAATTTCTATTATAAGGTTCTCGAAGACTGCTAAATTCCATCCCGAATTTCAAGATTCTCGAACGTTTTACAGTGAATTTTAAGGTTTTAGACATCATATAATTACAAAATTAATTTTGACTTCACCCTCTCGAGAAGCTGCATTTCGAAAAAGTCAAAATTTAATTTTAATTTTTTAGGGATTTTGATCTTCGAAATCTACTAAATCAATTTCACTTTAAGGTTTCCGTTATTCACTTCGAGAAATTTAATTTTAATTTTCACCGTTACTCTTCGAAAACGTCTTTAAATTAAATATTTCGAAAACCACCTTCGATTTCGAACTTATCAAAATCAATTCTCATCTAGTTCTCGAGAAAATCTTTCGAAGACATTCAGAAATTAAAATTAAATAAACTTTGCCATCTATTCACTAACATCTTCGAAAACATTATCTAGAGACATTCTTCGAAAATTGTATCTTTTAATTAATTAAACCTTCAATAAATAATAATAATTAAATCTTGTGATTATTATCTTTCTTCTATTTTTTATAACGTTATTTGCTTTCGTCTAAGCATCTAAGATTTAGTTGATCAACACGATTAAGATCCACATCCAACCTACCACAAGAATGGACCTCTACTCGCTTGGAAACGACTCAAGACCCCCCATCCTCGAAAGGGATGAGTATACAGTATGGACACTCATGTTCATGAACTTCATCGACAACAAAGATAATGGAGACCTAATGTATGAGTCCATCACTCAAGGCCCGCAAGAACTCTGGGTCACTGTACCTGGAAATCCGGACAATGACCCACCCGTTCCGGATTGCAAGGAACTAAAACTTCGTTCGGCATACATTGAAGCTGAAAAACTCCGATCTCGTGCCGGTCGTCGAGCCAGAACATATCTCTGCCAAAGCATTCCAAATGACATTTTCATGCAGGTCAACAGTCTACAATCTGCCAAAGAAATGTGGGACGAAATTAACAAAATGATGCAACGAACTGAATCTAGATATAAGGCAAAGAAGTCCAACATCCTCGCTGCATATGACTCATTCAAAGCCAAGGATGGAGAAGAACTGTATGAGACCTATCAACGCTTCCTCACACTGGTGAATGAGATGAGAAAGATCAATGTAACCAGAACTGGGGAGGAGATCAACATACGTTTTCTCTCAGCACTGCAGCCAGAATGGAGGAAAATTGCAAGCAACATCCGGCAGAACAACGACCTAGAAGAAATGGACATCCATTGCCTCTTTGACTATCTCGCTCAACATGTTGAAGACATTAGCGAGATTCAGAAAGCATCAAAAGAAAAGGCGGCCATGGAAACTCTCGCCCTAATTAGCAACCGAAAAACAAGAAAGAATTCAAAGCCTATACAGAGTCTTAGCTCATCTAAAGAAGACAATGACAACATCGGAGAAGAAATGGATCCTGAACTGGCAGACATTACATAACAAATGGATTTGATCACCAAGCGATTTGATTCATATGCTAAGAATAGATCCTCAAATCGACTCAGAACAAGCTCCTCGAAGAAGCGAGACAGAAAGACTTATGACTCTGAACCCAAGTCATCCCTGAATGATAAAAAATATTTCAACTGCGGCAAGCCAGGCCACTTTGCTCGAGGTTGCTTCCTACCAAAGACAAAAGACATTGACTACTGCACCAATAAAGCTCAACTTCTCAAACAAAAACAGTTGGGTGTCGTACTCATGGCAGAACAGGAATCATGGCTCGAGGATACATGTGAGAATGAGGAATAAAATATGGCGCTCATGGCAAACGTCGAAGCCGACTCTGAAAATGAAGAGCACAACACTACAGCCACTCCTTCAACTGACTCATCTTCAGAAACTGAGGTATGCGACTCAAACTCTGTTTTACGTGAACAATTTTGTGTTCTTCAAGAAAAACTAACTTCGATGGTTAAGGAAAATAAATCGTTAAGGAAACTAGAAACTAAGCTAGAAAACAATGAAGAAGTCCTACAGACCGAACTAATTGAAAAAGCTAAATTAAACTCTTTTCTACAACAAGCTCAGGATACATCCCTCAAACATGAGACTAGGATAAGAGATCTAGAAGAGAAACTTTTCGAAAAGGAAAATGATTTCAAGAAAAGTGAGGAACAACGAAATTCGATATCCCTACAATATGAATTCTTATCTAAAGAATGAAATCGTTTATATTCCAAAATTAAAAAAACTTGAGGATCTCCTAACAAAAAGAGGACAAACAGATAAACGATTTTTCTAAACAAGCCTAGAGGCATAGAATTTTATGATCCACGAGAAGTATTAGGCTTCGTTCCATATTCCGTTCAAACAGTAAAGAAACCCCTCCCTCTTTATGATATTAGTTTCCTAGGCTTAAATAAACCTAGTCTAATGCCTTTCACGAGCTCACCTGAATTTTATGCGCCGGAGAATATTAAGAGAAATAGAGAGGACTGGGCCGAAATTCCACTTGACTACAAGGAACTGAATAATAGTTATTGGACAAAGCAAACATCTTTATCCGATGAATATTTACCTATTTATACACCCTCTTCTGAAGAAGTAGGTGTCAAAAATTCAAGTACCTCCAGTCCTTATATCCCAGCTGTTATCAAGGAAATCTTTGACTTGCACTCGACCCTGGAGTCATAAAAAGATTGTTTCTCGAGTAGAAAATGGCTTATTATTGACAATCATTTCCTCTCTCAAAGAACAAATTAAGAACACTATCACCTCTCCACAAATGCCTCTAGCTGAATCTAAAATAGAAAGATCAATCCAAAACAGAATGAAAGGGAATGAGATAGCCACAGAAGGCGACCTATTATTTGAAAATCATGCCCCTACTTCTACATTTAGAGCATCAAGTTCAAATTCCTATAGTAGGCATCTATCGCAAACTAAATCTGACATCGTCCCATCTCCATCTGTGATCTCATTCTCTGAACCTGTACGAACATCAACGCTCTCTAATTTCCACAAGTCATATGATGATGCACTTGCCTCACATTCTCGCTTTAGATTAGCAAATGCAAGCACAATCAAGAACGACGCACGCTTCTTTGCTAAGTCTGGATCACAAACTCAAAAACAGAAGACTTCAGCAAAAGGAAAGACTGATTTTTCAGCTGAAATCGTGCGCCTTCAGGACATTAATAAGTCACAATCCAAGGAACATCAAAATCAAATCGAAATCTTCAAGTTCGAAAAAGAGAAACTACTAAATGAAATTTTCCTCCTAAGAAATCTCAACGATCATTCATCTGAAGTTGGTTCTTCTTCGACTTGTGATTTAACTCCTAATAATGTGTCAAATTTAGCTACAGGCAAGAAAATAACTAAGAATACAAAGACGATGGACTGGGTCAGGAAATCAAAATCTAAACCCTCTCCTACCAAGAAACTATGCTTCTGATGAACATAATTTTATTTCTTCGAATATATTAAGTATTATGATGTTTTCCGTTTTAATAAATCTAATATTTATAAGTTGCATCACTCTTCTACTCGACAGCCATCATCTCATGCAAGCCACATCTCGAACACTCCCGTATTCAATCGATTGATGAATAAAAACTCAACATGGTATAATCTTAATATAAACAAATTTGGGTGCCCAAGCAAAACATCACCCCACATCCCCTCAACACTCAAAACAAGGATTGAAGCTATGGATTCCTAAATCACAAATCAAATTGAATAGGACTTTAAAGGATGACTTAGGATCAATATCTGAACCAAATGTGCCTAACCTGTTTTCTGCTAACAATAGAGGACCCATCCAAAAATGGGTACCGAAGTCCTGATAAAGTCTTTGCAGAATCCCAGCATGGGTAGGTACTAAGGGAGCTGTTCCACACTCATGACTGGTATGCGACGAGGGCAGCCAAACATCCCAGCGTGTATGGTATCTTAGGTTGCTCCACATACACGGCTGGTTAGCGATGCGAGCAACCACACGAGGGTACATTAGAAACATGCATGATTCAAAAGTTACATTAAATTTTAGCATGCATATGAGCTGAAATGACTAAATACCCTCCTATAGGTACATTTTCATTATGCATGCATCTTAAAAAAATTTCGAGCTTAAATTTTAAGCATGCATATGAGCTGAAGCGCAAAATACCTATTCTAACTTAGAGCGATAACAAACGTACATTCTAATGCAATTTTAAAGAACAATAATTCTTTAGTTTGCATCTGCTTTGAAAATAAATAAATACGTTCACGCTTAATTAACTGGGAGAGAACTTACATGTTTAAACGTGCATGCATTGAGGGGGGTATCACTTCATATTTACGAGGGGAGAGTACAAATTTAGGGGGAGTACATCTTAGGTGCATCATTTGAGGGGGAGGAATTAAAAATATATATCTATATCTATATATATATATATACATATATAAATAATATAATATATAATTACTATCATATTAGATAATACATATATATATATATGTAAAAAAAAGAAAAAAAGAAAGAAAAACCCTCTCAGGCGTTTCCACCTCCCAAGACGGACTTCAACTTAAAACTCAATCCTCAAGAGTTCAAGAATTCCAAAAGGCGTGACAACCATACACTATCACGAAGATGATATCAACCGACCTGCTCCGATTTGCTGATCAAGCAGCACTCACCAAAATTGACGGACGCATGGATTCTAAGTTCCCATGGTTCAGTCAAACCAAACTGAACCTAACCCCGGAACGTAGCCGAGTGTTAGTGACGATTTCAAGTTCATAAAGCCACATTGGCAATTCTTGACAAGACCGAAGAGCGGAAGATACAAAAATCCCTCACTTTACAAAACATTCGGGCCATCCATATAGGTGCAGGAGCTGATTTTTATCAGCTCCCGGGTAGAAGTCGCCACATTTGGTCCAATGGCGCATGCACAACCGAGCCTTACCCACTCATCGATCTCCCAATAGACCGATGTTTCATAAAATCACGGGGAGCCATGTAATCTATCACCGCTTCACTTGGAAGCGGGAGATATAGAACTAAATGGTAGTCAGCTCTCACCACTGAACTTTCTTGAACACATCAAGTCTAGGTGTCCTCACTACCTAAAAGTTTTATATTTTTTAGGACACATACACCTTTTCTCATCTGGACTTTGCGACCAGATCAGAACTTCCGTAGACATGTCATTCTAAGAGATGCTTCGATGATCGGAAGGAAGTCCTGCCATTGCAACATCAAAATAACAACGATTCCAGGCCATCGCCTATGAGCTACGCTCCTAGATTATGTTAACGGGACGCCTATGTGGTCCCGGTTTATAAAGCCATGTCCTCACAGGTCACGTCTCAGAGTTTGACTCTGAAGTCGTGTCGACAGATTGCCTTTGTGGCTCTGTCAGGTTACCAACCTGAGCACCTACCATTTTTGCTGCGCGTACCACTCTGAAAACGGGCTCTCATGCAATTGATGGAAAAATCTGAAGGAGCCCAAGCATTTTTTTGGAAAATGCAACTCCATCATCTTGTCCCGACGACGGGATCTTCTTGCCAAAGACGATGCCCCATTTTGACCTATCGCATGACGATCTCCCTAGCTCGATCTTCATGAGGGGGAGGAGTACTAAAGCAAAATGGGAGCAACACCACGACGAACGTGCAATATAGATCAGAAAATGCCAAATCTCAAGCGTCGTCAAGAATCAAACGAAGACCACAGAGTCCAACGATTGAAGTTGTCGCCTCATGTACGACTCTCCGATTAAAAAGAAACACCCCAATCACAACGCAAGGTTGAACAAACGTAGGGGAGTTGAGCTACAATCAAACGGAGAGATCAGACTCAAATGACAAGATACGGCTAACAACTTCAGCATGGCCTTCAAGAATCAAAGCTGGCGACTCGTGTACAGCTCTTCGAGTTTAAAGAAAACTCGCAATCCCAACAAAAGGTTGAACAAATGTAAGGGGAGTCGCGACTATCGAAGGGAGAGTTGGAACACAAGAAGAGAAGATCAATACACGGTGAGCTTGGATCTCCTAAAGAAGCGGTCACAAGACAAAATAAAGAAGGAGGAGATTGAAGAAGAACACGCAAACAAATGCCTTCGCGTACACAACTCTGATACGTGTTCTTTGAGGACTCAATACGATCGCAAGACGAAGATAACCAGCGCTAAATTGCAAATTGAACACAAAGGGCGAGATTGTTAGGAATATTTTATTGTGTTCAATTAAATTAGGTTATCTTAATCTTGTAGTTTATTCTAAGCTAGGACCTAATTGTAAATATACCTAACTTGTGGGTATATTAGTAATATCGAGCCCAATAGCCCATTAGAGTTTATGTATAAATACCCTAAACAATACTTTGTTTATGGTTACTGATTCATAATTAGAGTTGAAGTATTCTTCAAAATCTCGCATATCATCGTTCAAGCTCTACGATTAGTCCAGAGGTATTACGATTCTTCATCATCGGTAATTCATCATCTAATGTAATACCAAATATATGAATCACGTCTAGGTTGGATAAAACGGACCAACAGTTTCGAGTTTTAACCCGATTCTCTTCTAGGAAACAGCTGTAACTCAACATAAAAACACACACACACATATTGTTAGAAAATTTATATTATAGTTGATTTTATAAATTTTATGTGAATGAGGAATTGGGCTTCGAAATTAAATATTATTGGGCTTCGAAATGGCCCAATAACGGCCCGACTTCTAGAAGGCCCAACTTCTAGAAGGCCCATGTAGTGGCTAACCACTACTCAAGTCCATGGCTCAAATTGAGTCATGGAATGGTTAAAACCACTCCTCAAGTTAATGGCTTTGATTAAATGTTTGAGTTGGTTTAAAACCACTCAAATATTATGTCATCTTATTAAAAAAAAAATTATTTCTTTAATAAATTTTGGGTTCTATAAATAGGTGATTAAACATAAGAATTAAACACAAGAAATAGAAAGAAAAGAACATACAAATATCTCTCAAAATTGGTTCTGCTATATCGCTCTTGTTCCGTTCGTTGACGGTGTCGTTTTTGTGCTAAACGAACGCCGTGATTTCAAAGTATCCTGGGAAACAGACGCTCGTCAAAACCTCTAGCACATACGTGAGGGAGCGAATCTGTTTTAAGGAAATTGTGTTCGCACAATCTTCGAATATATATATATATATATTTTTTTTTTCTTTTCCCGGCCAACAATCTTAAAACAGATCGACGATCCCGCGAAGATGTCAGACTACGTGGACTTTCTCAACAACCAAGAATCTACGGGAAACGAAGGAAACATTGATATTCTCCCTAATACTTTTATCCCCACTGCCATACATGTGGTTACGAAGCCAAACGTACCGGTCAACCACCTGGAGAAGCCAGAGAAATTACGGGGACAGCCTCGACGTTCAAAAGATGGCAACAGAAGATGCTCTTCTACCTCACCACGCTGAACCTGGCAACATACCTGAAAGAGGTCGAGCCTAAGGTGAACGACGGCGAGACGAACGCTGAGGTCGTGATTGCTGTTGATGCATGGAAACACTCTGATTTCCTGTGTCGTAATTACATTCTGAATGCCCTAAGCGATACTCTGTACAATGTGTATGGTGCGGTCGCTACGGCAAAAGAATTGTGGGAATCATTGGACCGTAAATATAAAACTGAGGATGCCGGCACAAAGAAATTTGTTGTCGGACGGTTCCTTGATTATAAGATGGTCGATTCCAAGACTGTGATAAGTCAGGTGCAAGAAATCCAATTGATCTTGCACGACATCCATGCAGAACGGATGGTTCTGAGTGAATCTTTCCAAGTTGCGGCTATTATTGAAAAGCTGCCGCCGGGCTGGAGAGACTTCAAAAACTATCTCAAGCATAAGCGCAAGGAGATGTCTTTGGAGGATCTGATTGTTAGACTTCGAATCGAAGAAGACAACAAAAGGTCGGAAAAGAGAGTATCGAGCTCATCTGAACCGAAAGTAAAACATGGTGGAGCATAGCTCTAAAAAGGGCAAAGGCGCGGTTAAACCCAAAGCGAAACTTGGGGCGACCGGAGGCGTCGCTAAGCCGAACTATAAGTTCAAGGGAAAGTGCTTCAATTGTGGCAAACTAGGCCACAAGTCGTCGGACTGTCGACTTCCAAAGAAGCACCACGAGGCCAATATGGTGAAAGACATCACCAAAGAAGTTGAGGACTTGAGCCTCGTCGCGGTGGTTTCGGAGGTAAACATGATTGGGTCGAATCCACAAGAATGGTGGATCGATACCGGTGCTACACGTCATGTGTGCACGAACCGTAGACTCTTCTCTACCTGTGAGCCGGTTGAAGGAGAAAAGATCTACATGGGCAACTCGGCTGCTGCTACCGTCGAGGGAATAGGAAGCGTACTGCTCAAAATGACTTCCGGGAAAATATTGACGCTGAAAGATGTGTTATACGTTCCGGAGATACGAAAAAATCTGATTTCGGGATTCTTGTTGAACAAGCATGGTTTTCGTATTGTTATTGAATCCGACAAAGTGATATTGTCTAAGTCGGGTGTGTTTGTTGGTAAAGGCTACGCCTGTGATGGTTTGTTCAAGCTCAATGTAATGACTATTGTAAATGAGAATGAAAAACGTTCTTCCGTTTACTTGCTTGAATCTTCCAATTTGTGGCACGGTAGATTAGGTCACGTTAATTTTGAATTGATACGTCGATTAATTAACATGGACCATATTCCAACATTCGAAATTAATTCGAAACATAAATGTGAAATTTGCGTAGAAGCAAAAATGACGAGATCGTCTTTTCCTTCGGTAGCAAGAAGTACCGAACCACTTGAATTGATTCATAGCGATTTATGTGATTTGAAATACGTTCAAACACGTGGTGGCAATAAATATTTTATAACATTTATTGACGATTGCACCAAATATTGCTATGTTTATTTGCTTAAGAGCAAAGACGAAGCATTAGAGAAATTCGTTCTCTACAAAACCGAAGTTGAAACGCAACTCGGCAAGAAAATTAAAAGATTGAGAAGTGATCGAGGCAGAGAATACGAAGCGCCAATTGGGAGCTTCTGTGTGGAACATGGTATCGTCCATGAATTGACCGCCCCGTATTCACCTCAATCAAACGGAGTGGCCGAACGAAAGAATCGCACATTAAAAGAGATGATGAATGCGATGTTACTAAGTTCAGGTCTACCGCCTAATATGTGGGGCGAAGCTATCTTATCGAGTAATTACCTATTAAATAGGATACCTCGAAAGAAAATGAATAAAACTCCATATCAGTTATGGAAAGATAAGACGCCTTCGTACCAACATTTGCGAATGTGGGGGTGTTTGGCGAAGGTAGCCGTACCTACGCCTAAAGCGGTGAAAATTGGTCCTAAAACGGTGGACTGTATTTTCATAGGATATGCACACAATAGTACGGCATATCGGTTTCTTGTCTATGATTCGAAAATTTGGGATATACACAAGAACACGGTAATGGAATCGAGGAATGCATGTTTCTTTGAAAATGTATTTCCTTGTAAAACCGATGATAGATCTGGTACATCTAAACGATATGATATAGAAACCGAGATTCCTAGTACGGTTCATGAGATTGAACCGAGACGAAGCAAGCGTGCCCGAATAGAAAAATCTTTTGGTGACGACTTCGTTACATATTTGATTGAAAAGGAACCGCTGACTTATAACGAAGCAGTGAGCTCCGTGGACGGGCCTTTATGGAAAGAAGCCATAAAGAGCGAGATTGATTCTATTTTGCAGAATCATACTTGGGAGTTAGTTGATCTTCCAAAGGGATGTAAACCTTTAGGATCAAAATGGATTTTTAAAAGGAAAATGAGACCAGACGGGTCTGTAGAAAAGTATAAAGCCAGACTTGTTATCAAAGGATACAAGCAACGCGAAGGCTTAGACTATTTTGACACATATTCTCCTGTGACGAGAATAAATTCGATAAGGATGATACTTGCTATCGCGTCCTTAAGAAATTTGGAAGTACATCAAATGGATGTCAAAACAGCTTTCTTAAACGGTGAATTAGACGAAGAAATATATATGGAGCAACCCGAGGGTTTTCGTGCTCCGGGAACCGAAACGAAAGTCTGTAGATTGATCAAATCTTTGTATGGTTTGAAACAAGCCCCTAAGAAGTGGCACGAAAAGTTTGATCATGCGATGATCAACTACGGGTTTAAAATCAATGAGAGCGATAAATGCGTTTACTCAAAGGAAACAGGCGATGACTACGTCATTTTATGTCTGTATGTAGACGACATACTCATTGTTGGTAGTAACGACAAAATGGTCAAGTCTACCAAGGATATGTTAAATTCGAAATTTGACATGAAAGATATGGGACTTGCGGACGTGATTTTAGGAATTAAAATCAAACGAACGAGTAACGGTCTTGTTTTGAGTCAAGCTCATTACGTAGACAAAATTCTCGACAAATTCTGCAAGGGTGATTCTGGTGTTGCTAGAACGCCATTAGATCGAAGCGTTCATTTGTCGAAAAATCGCGGGGAGGCTATTTCTCAAGTAGAATACTCTCGGATTATCGGAAGCTTGATGTATCTAATGAGCTGTACTAGGCCAGATATTGCTTATGCTATAAGCAAACTGAGTTCGTACACGAGCAATCCGAGTGCGGATCATTGGACCGCTATAATACGGGTTTGAGATACTTACGGTATACTCGAGACTATGGATTACATTATGGTCGATATCCGGCTGTGTTAGAAGGCTACACAGATGCGAATTGGATATCTGACATGAAGGACTCTAAGAGCACAAGTGGCTATGTGTTTACACTCGCTGGAGCTGCTGTGTCGTGGAAATCCTTGAAACAAACGGTTATAGCGAGATCCACTATGGAATCCGAGTTCTTTGCCTTGGATAAATGTGGAGAAGAAGCTGAATGGTTACGCCATTTCTTGGAGGATATTCCTAAGTGGGAAAAACCTGTGCCGCCTATATGCATACACTGCGATAGCCAATCGGCTATTGGACGAGCACAGAGTACTATGTATAATGGTAAGTCGAGACACATACGTCGTCGACATAATACCATTAGACAACTGCTCTCAACTGGAGTTATCTCGATTGATTATGTGAAATCGACGGATAACATTGCGGATCCGCTAACCAAAGGGTTAAATAGAGATGCGGTTGAAAGGTTGACGAAAGGGATGGGCTTAAAGCCTTAAAGTATAAAAGTGCTAAGAAGGAAAACCCTACCTAAGTGACTGGAGATCCCAAGATCTAGGTTCAAAGGGACAACCTAATCTTAGGACTTGGTATCACTGTGGGGGATAACCCCGCTCATTCCTGTCAAGAAACAGTGATTATGGAAACAGGCTAGCATTATGATGCTTTAATGACTATCATAAAGTATTGATAGAAAATACTCGCGACGTGAGAAGTCACCTATGTTAGGGAGAAGTGGGGCCGCTTCAAAGGAGAACTGAAAGGCTTAGTTCTTTAGAAACCCTCGCAGAATCGGGACGTGTCCATGGCCATACTGGACAAAACCATGAGAACGGAACAAGAGAAAAATGGTCTCTGTGTATTGTACGTGGATTCGTTTACACGAAAAGCGGGACAGTTCAAAGACATCGTGTTCTACTGGACTGCAGTAAACTAAGCGTGCATACAAGGAGGAAGTTCAAATGGTAAAACATACTATCCTCTATGCAGAGTATCATTAGATTAGCAGAAACTTTAACCAAACAATTCTCATTCATGTGGGGGATTGTTAGAAAATTTATATTATAGTTGATTTTATAAATTTTATGTGAATAAGGAATTGGGCTTCGAAATTAAATATTATTGGGCTTCGAAATGGCCCAATAACGGCCCGACTTCTAGAAGGCCCAACTTCTAGAAGGCCCATGTAGTGGCTAACCACTACTCAAGTCCATGGCTCAAATTGAGTCATGGAATGGTTAAGAACCACTCCTCAAGTTAATGGCTTTGATTAAATGTTTGAGTTGGTTTAAAACCACTCAAATATTATGTCATCTTATTAAAAAAAAAAAATTATTTCTTTAATAAATTTTGGGTTCTATAAATAGGTGATTAAACATAAGAATTAAACACAAGAAATAGAAAGAAAAGAACATACAAATATCTCTCAAAATTGGTTCTGCTATATCGCTCTTGTTCCGTTCGTTGACGGTGTCGTTTTTGTGCTAAACGAACGCCGTGATTTCGAAGTATCCTGGGAAACAGACGCTCGTCAAAACCTCTAGCACATACGTGAGGGAGCGAATCTGTTTTAAGGAAATTGTGTTCGCACAATCTTCGAATATATATTTTTTTTTTTCTTTTCCCGGCCAACACATATATATATATATGTGTGTGTATGTGCAGAAGTAAGTGAAAGAGTAGTTATGATGTATATATGAACCTTTTGATCTATGTGAAAGATCAAGAGTTTCAAGGAAAAAGATATGTTCTTGTTGATTAGCAAAAACGGCACTAGTCTACGTCCCCAGAAGAACTGTAAATCTACCATTTACAGTCCAGAATATTATTATTCAGATAAATAATCTTCCCTATAGATTTTGGCACAAAAATACGATCTAAGATTTGCAAGTCTTCACGGGAGGAAATTAAACTTCTAGCTTAGAGGACTCTGTATAAGAATAAATGAAACACAAAGTAACGCATCATATGCAAGAAGTTGGTCTTACCGGGCCTTATTCATCTTCTTACACCAACTTGGTTCAATTTATGCGTAACAACTCTGCTATTTTATGGTCCCCAAAGAATTTGACACCATGTTCAAAATCCACACAATATATGAGCCCATTCAAAAAGAAGAGCATGTCTCCTAGCCAGCCCATTCAGATATTATATTTAGCTTGATGATTACGAGTAGAATCTTCATTACATTGCTGCCACCTATCAAACGAATAAAACGATGATTAACAATCCTACGAGTTCCCAAATTATTGCATGCAAACTCACTTCATTCATACAAATCAAGCTCTTGCTAGTTCATATTTTGAATGCATTGTAGATGCTTCATATATCACATCAACGGTCTTTGTATGGATTATGGATTTGAATTCATTATGTACAAGGCATCTCGAACTTACGTTTGAAAATCTATACATTAAGAGAAATCAGACATCATAATGGAACTAAAGTGATTCATCCATTTTGTGGGCATCACATTAATATTTGTTTATTCTCCAGCTAACTTAGTGCAAGTTTAAATATGGGGTGTGAATGGATTGGATCTGGTCCGTAGAACAAGTCAAAATCCTCTTATATAATATGAAAAGCATAATCGGTTTTTCATCTGTATCTAATTAATCAATCCTTTCTTTATTCAACTTTAGCCAAAATGGTATCACATCATATAAAGCTATATCTTTCCCTCATAAAGAACGGATTTTTCCAGACTTGATCACCACCCCCTTCGTATGACCCAGAAACTCGTATAATAATAGAGAGGATAGAAAGGGCCACGATGGTAATGATATTAACTGGGGTGGTGCGGGGAATTAATAACTAGTTTACTTGATCTAGGATTATTATTAAATTGATTTCAGTGGAATCAATCAATTATGAAGGCGATCCCGTACGAAATGGATGTAAAAACACTAAGTAGTAACTGATGGTGGATGCAATGTTAAGCTAACACGCAACCTCACTTTTAAACACACAGTGAAATGATAAATACTTAGTGACCAAATGAACACGGGAAGTGATTTTATGCAGCAAGTCAAATAACTTGCTGCGTGCCTCAAGGCGCAAACTCCACTATAAAGATGGATTACAAACTATCAAAAAGGATAGGAAAACAAAGCCTTGCAAAACCTACGAATCGCTCACACGATTCTGCAAACTACAAGATCTTTCGACCTTTGGAAAACTAGGCTAAAAAGAACAACTCTCGTAGAAGATACTCGCTCGAACTCGCTCTTAAAATCTCTTTCTCGCTCGTTGTACTCAAACGGTTAAGTGAAGTTCCCTTTTATATGTCTTCGACTTTGGGGCAACTTCTCAAACGATTTGGTAACTGCTCTCAACGTCCACTAACGTCCACTAAGTGTATTTGGTCCGTTAATGACCGTTGGAACTCAACTTAGTCAGCTCCAAAAGCTCGGTCTTCACGTGAGCTCCAAGCTTCCTATTTTTAGTATGTCCATTTCCACTTTTCGCTCTAGCTTATCCACACTCTTTCCACACGGTTTGATCCATTCCGGTACTTATCCATATCCTGCACAATACTAAAAATGCCACGTCACCAATATAAGTTTTGGGCATGGAAGATAAATCTGAGATAAGGAACATCTCGGGTAATAAATATTTATTAGAATGTTACCCGACATTGCTACTGTTGAAAGCTCAGCATTAACAAATTAAAATATCAACTAGGGCTGAGCAAAAATATCCGAAAACTGGATTCCGATCCGATACCCGGTTTTCAAAACACGAAAATCCGGATATCCGGTTTTAAAAACGGGATCGGATATCCGATCCGATTTATTTTAAAATAAACCGGATCGGATACGGATAGTAGTTTGTCTAAAATCCGGATATCCGGTATCCCGTTTTATATTTAAAAATAATTAAAAAATAAAAAAATAGCCCAAAATGAAAAATGAAGGTCAAAAAGGGAAAAAATCCTCAAAAATAGAAATATTTATATTTATATTATTTTATTATGTAATTTTGAATTATGAATTCACATATTGTGTGAATTACTATGTGTAGAAATTTTTATATGGAAAAATATATTTTTTATTTTGATAAGAAATAAAGAAATGATCTTGAACAGAATATATTTTGAATCATGAATTCACATAGTTTATTATTTATTATGTAATTTTGAATCATTCACATATTGTGTTAATTAATATGTGTCGTAATTTTTATATGAAAAATATATTTTTTATTTTGATAAGAATAAAAATATGATTTTGAAAAGAAAATATGAAAAATTATTTAAAAAATAAATTTAAAAACCGGATGCGGATATCCGATTTAAATATCCGAATAAAGCGGATATTCGATTTTCGGATATCCGATTAAAACCGGACCGGATACGGATATCATTTTTTGGTATCCGAAAATCCGGATATCCGAATTTCGAATATCCGAAAATCCGAATATCTGATTTTGATCACTCCTAATATCAACTAGTTGAATTCCACGTTCTTCCATTATCTGTTTTCCTTGGTGGGGCCACGTGCCTGTAGTAGGTGATGGTGTCCAAAAATGTCAATGTCAATGTTCATGCCACGTCCACGTTTGACTTTCTGACTTTTCCTACCTTCAAATCATCCTCAAAGCAATCACACTTCACAACTCCTCACTAATCTTTGATCGGCCACATAGAGAGATACATAGCGACACATCCCTGCTACTAGTTTGTTGTGAAGTTTAACTGTTAAGTTTGTGAAATGGAGAGCTTCTTGAAGGATCACAGAGGAGGAGAGCAAGTGCTTGATATGAGCCCAAGATGGACGGTTGGCGGTGGAGTTGAAGACGTGTACGGCGAGGATCGCGCCACAGAAGATCAGCTCGTCACCCCTTGGACTGTTTCTGTTGCTAGGTATGAAGAATGATAGTATTTGTTCATGTCATTCTTTTCCTTTTCCTTCTTCGATTTCATACTTTTTCTGTTTGTGGGGCTAGAAAAAGGTATGATTTTGAGCCACATCTGTTGTGTTCAAGATTCCGATTCTTCTTCTGCTTGTAGTTTTAGCTGCCTAAATCGATGAATATGTCTAGTTTAGTTCTTGATTTTCCTCATCAAAGTGGACATAGTTTGCCCAGATTGGTCTAAAGCTTACAGTTTTGCTATGTGAATCAGTGGATATACTCTGCTTAGAGATCCTCATCACAACAAAGGGCTTGCGTTTACCGAGAAGGAGAGAGATGCTCACTACTTGCGTGGACTCTTACCTCCTGCCATCATCTCCCAAGAACTTCAGGTTCTTCAATCTGTAATAATTTCTCTACTTTTCATCGAACTAACTCTGTTCATCATCTGATGCGATGTATGTATCATTAGGAGAAGAAGTTTATGCACAGCCTTCGCCTCTACGATGTCCCTCTGCACAAATACATGGCTATGATGGAACTCGAGGTATATCCCTCCTTTCTTACCTCTCTTTCTCCTTTCTTCGAAATCCTGACTTCTTAATGCCCATCGCAGGAGAGGAATGAGAGGTTGTTCTATAAGCTACTCATCGATAACGTTGAGGAGTTGCTGCCCATCGTATACACTCCAACGGTCGGCGAGGCATGCCAAAAATACGGAAGCATCTTTAAGCGTCCTCAGGGATTATACATAAGCTTAAACGAAAAGTGCGTTTGTTGTCGATTTATTCATCTTCTTACAAACGATATCAGCTGCTAATTTTCTATCGGTCTTAGGAGTTTTTCCTTCTTCAAATTATTGCAGGGGTAAGATTCTTGACGTTTTAAGGAACTGGCCTGAGAGACAGATTCAAGTGATCGTTGTCACTGATGGAGAAAGAATCTTGGGACTCGGCGACCTTGGTTGTCAGGTGAAGAACACTTTTCAACTTGGATTAACCACTCTCATGAAATTGTTAACGAATTAGAAATGTTTCGATTTTGGTTCTGTGAAAATTTATATGAATGTAATAATATCAGGGAATGGGAATACCAGTGGGGAAATTGGCTCTGTACACTGCTTTAGGTGGCGTGAGGCCCTCTGCGGTGAGCATTAAGACATTCTTAGAGATCTGAAATAAGGTTGGGTTTTGTGAAGAAAGACCTTAACATGTTTTTTTTCCTTGTCTTGTTTTCGTTAGTGTTTGCCGATAACAATAGACGTCGGGACAAACAATGAGAAGCTGTTGAACGACGAATTCTACATCGGTCTCAAACAGAAGCGAGCGACTGGAGAAGTTAATATATAACTCTTTTTCATCCAATTTACTTCGATTGGGAATGGAAACACAAAACATTGCGTTTACGCTTTCGTTCCAGGAATATTACGACTTCTTACACGAGTTCATGAGCGCCGTGAAGCAAAACTACGGAGAAAAAGTTCTCATACAGGTTTTGTTTCCTTTACCCCTTCCATGATTCTTCTAGCCCTTTCTGTCTTTAATCATTCTCTTCTAACATTTGCATACGTATGCTAAAACGCAGTTCGAAGACTTTGCGAATCACAACGCTTTCGAGCTTTTGTCCAAATATGGAACGACCCATTTGGTCTTCAACGACGACATACAGGGAACAGCAGCAGTGGTTCTTTCTGGGCTCGTAGCTTCGCTTAAGCTGCTAGGCGGTACCTTAGGCGATCACACTTTCTTGTTCCTTGGCGCTGGAGAAGTGAGTATTCAATTCGTTCGACAGAATCGTTTCTTTTTTCCTTCGTTTCTCGACATTATCTGTGTAAGAAAACTTAAAACCCGCAAAATTTCACAGGCTGGGACTGGCATTGCAGAGCTTATCGCGCTTGAAATTTCAAACCAGGTAAAAATCTTGCGGTAAGTTCAAAAACCTGAAGAAGATTCAGCTGACCATGAAAATGTGCCTGTAATGATCAGACTAAAGTCCCCGTCGAAGAATCTCGTAAGAAGATTTGGTTGGTAGATTCGAAGGTACGTTTTATAACCATCGTTAAACGAATGCGATCACCACCTTCAGAAAAAAATTGATCTGACTTTTGACCTTCGATTCGTCCGCAGGGACTGATCGTCAAATCAAGGAGCGAATCTCTTCAGCACTTCAAGAAACCTTGGGCCCACGACCACGAGCCATGTTCGAACCTCTTAGATGCAGTCAAGGTTCGACTGAATTTGCTGTACTGTAATAATAATTTTCTTTCTTCGAGGAACTAATAACCTAATTCTCTTAACAGGCTATCAAGCCTACGGCTCTGATAGGCACTTCTGGCGTCGGAAAAACCTTCACCAAGGAAGTAATCGAAGCCATGGCCGCCTTCAACAAGGTAGTAATAACAAATTCGCTTCTTTTCGTAGTAACTTCCTTCCCCGTCGACTAACATTATTCAAAAAAACGAATCTTCCATTGCAGAGACCTCTTATAATGGCCCTCTCCAACCCTACCTCGCAATCTGAGTGCACAGCCGAGGAGGCGTATACTTGGACCGAGGGCCGCGCTATTTTCGCCAGTGGAAGCCCATTCGATCCCATCGAATATAAAGGAAAAACTTACGTCCCAGGCCAAGTACGTCGCTTTTTTGATCGAACTTTCTCGTTTCCTACTTTGCATCCTTCGCTCGCTTTCCTTGCATCGATCGATCTTTTCCTCCTCAGGCAAACAATGCGTACATATTCCCAGGGTTGGGTTTCGGTTTGGTCATCTCGGGCGCTATTCGAGTCCACGATACCATGCTTCTTGCAGCGTGTAAGCTCGCCTATGGTTTACTTCGTTCGCTATTTTCGACTCATTTCGATTGGTTTTAACCGTTTCTTAACTGCCGATTTGTTTTTCCCGATGCAGCGGAAGCTTTGGCGAGTCAGGTCGCGCAGGAGCATTACGACAAGGGCATGATTTATCCTCCGTTTAAGAATATCAGAAAGATCTCTGCGCAAATCGCAGCAAACGTTGCTGCCAAGGCATATGAACTCGGTAAAGCGCTCAAATACCTTCTCTCATTTTCTAGTCTTTCACTTGCTTTTCAAAGCCTTTCGATTCAAGATTATATTTATGAACCATATAAAAAAAATTTGCATAAAATGTTTTAGGTTTGGCCACGAGACTCCCCCGACCCGCCGACCTGTTAAAGTACGCAGAGAGCTGCATGTACAGTCCCAACTACAGAAATTACCGTTAAGGCAAAGCTTCTTCCATTTGGCTATTATAACTTCTGCGCTTTGTATTTGTACTACAAATCTCCTTCGACTATGCTCTATGTTTTCCCCGGCCAGCTTTAATAATGTGACTGCTTCACACACCTACTGTACTACTGCTGTTTTCTTCGAAAAGCTTCTGTGTTTTCGTGTTCGTTAAAGCTCATTGCATCCTCAGAAAGGCCGATAAATTCAAGAGGGAAATAACATCTGGGTAAAAAATTAGCCAAGATTTTGATATAATCCCACGACCAAATCGAACTCAGAGATAAATGAGAAAAACATCGTCTAGCAGCTCTTTATTACCTACCGCCAAGAAAAAAAAAAGATCAAGAATCACCGTACTGCGAGTGACTCGCCGCAATAAGTGCGGCTCCAATTCCAGACCCGTCGTGGGAAAGCTCGAGGACGACGCTTTTCGACGCATCTTCTCCCAGGAGTTCCTTGAGTGCAAAGTCCAAACAGTCCCTAAACTTTGTGTAGTGCTTGAAAAGCGCGCCGTCAACCGCCACGACCGACCTCTGCCGCCCCTCCTTCGGCGGGTCCCTCTCGAGCTTTTTGAGGATTCCTAGGATTCCCGCGGCCGCCAGGCGGGCCCCACGTGAGGCGACGGCGTCGCATATCTCCACCACAGTTCTTCTCATTTCAAGGGAGGAGCTGTGCACCTGCGTAACGAAACGAAAAAAGATGTGTAGCGAAATTTCGTTTAAGAAATCGATCGATGAGAACCCTTATTTTAAAAAAAAAAAAAAAAAACTCGCCTCGAGGATGTCTTCTAATTTGCTTCCGACGATTTTGAGGTCCGGCGAGGTGTCGTGGTGCATCGCCGACATGTCGGGCGTCCTGCGATGAGAACACGGTTGATCGTTACGGTTAAGGTTTCGAAATCATGGGCGTCTTCTTACACGAGGTTTAGGGTGCGTTTGGTATGCTGAATTCGTGCGTGGAAAAAGCGAAGGAAAACTGCAGTTTTCCTTTTCTTTTTGCACATCGAAATCTTTTATACCAAACACACCCCTAAGGGAAAACTAGATGACGAGGTTTACCTCAGTATGAATGGAATCTTGAGCTTAGGGGGGAAGTGATCGCCGAAAAAGGAGGCTTCTTCAGCCATCTTGGAAAGAACCCTACGGACAATCTCGCCCAGGTACATGCCCGAGATTAACTTTTCGAAAATCTGAGGCGAAAGCGACCAAGATTCGAATATCGCATTGAAAAGATGAGGAAGCGTGTCGATTGTTTTATACTAACCTGCTCGCCGGGATTGAGGCTCTCGGCGTCTAGGCATCGATCGTATTCAGTAAGTGGGAGATGCTTCGACTGGAAATTTCCCCATTCCATGTTTATAACCTAGATGAATAATCCCAACAAATTAAAAAAAAAAATCACATCCCTGAGAAATTGGACAAAAAAGTTATAATCACTTACCACTTCTCCAGATTGTGGTAGAGGGCCGTCCCACTTTGGGATTTCATTCGCTCGTTCCACATAAGCTGCGTTAGTCCCCGTCCCTAAGATCACGGCTGCAATTACGTCTGAATCGCCGTATCTTCCTCCAGCTAATGTCCCAACAGTGTCATTGACCTGTTTTTTTAAGGAAATAGGACTTGTAAGAACGATTTTCGGGGATTTTTAGCGCATAGTTAATGTTATATGATTATAAGCTGATAACATTCGTCATCTTACCAAAGCAGCCACACGCATGTGAAGGCCGATTTTCTCCATGGCCTTTTCAAGCTCGCACACAACGTCTTCGCCGACCTGTTACCATAAATCGATCGGAGCTTTTAACGTCCAAAAGAGCCAATTTACAGGAAACCCAACGGTAGAGTTTGAACCTTTAAAGGAAAACTCAACGATTTATCACCACGAAGATCTCTTACTGTGTCTTCGATGTGGAATCCTTTGGTCCACTTAATGAGCGTTCCTTGCGTTAAGGACAATTGCCTGACTGGGAAAGAAAAGGTGAATCCGAGCTCCCTTTGCCTTCCGTTTGAGAGTTGGAAAGCTTCTTCGCCTTCTTCAGAGACGAACTTGGCGAGCATGCCAGCGATGAAGTCGAACAGTTCCTGGGAAATGATGAAGGGAGAACTCAGAAGTGTTGTGTTAATGATAAAGATGTGAGCTTTATTAATTAAAGCCCATGAATGGATGGTAAACTCACATGAGATGATCCAACCATCAAATGTGGAGGGATGGAAACTTCTTTAGTTTCTTCTTTGATTTTGATGTCTTTGCCGTATAATTGAATCCTCATAACTCTGAAGTTCGTTCCGCCGAGATCTAAGGCGTAGAACAGTCCCTTTTCATTCCTTAAAAAAAAGAAAGGTTCACGAAATCAGATTAGCTACACTAGATCTGATGAAGAACAAAGGGGCACCAAAAAGTTGAGAGATTTGCAAGAAAATAGAAAGAGGAAATCGATTGAAGAATACCCAGTGGGGAGAGTGTCAACGAAGGAGATGAGCATCTTGACGTGGCTGCCGACCTCGGCGGCGAGTCCGGCGTGCATCTCCTCCACCATGGCGTCGGCGACACGGCGGAGCTCCTCCGTGGTGGTCCCGCACTTGTCCTTCAGCTCCCTCAAGATGTCCTCGGCTGTGGTAGTGGTAGTAGTACGGCCGGACCGATCTGAAAACGGTGGCGCCGCCTTCCCACGTCCTCGGCGATTTGTTGTTATCCACAGCGCCGCCCCACATACCGCCGCCGCCGCCGTTACAGCCACTGCCGCCTTCTTCATCTTTAGTGTCAATTAGCTTCACTTGCTGCAAATAACAAAAGTAAAAAAAAATAATCCCAATGATGTGATCCGCTTTGGTGTCCTAAATGAATTGTTTCGTGTGCCAAGGTTGACTCTTTTGTTCGGTGGGTTTGACTTTTATCTTTCTCTCTTAACAATTTCTTTAGTATGGATGACTTTTATTTATGTTTGAATATAAATAGGTCGACGAGCGCGTGCGATAGCGTAATTAAATTGGAGTCCTCTGATTTACCGGCAAAGACTTCAATGGTAAAGATTAATGTGTAAGAAGATTCATATCAACTTTAGTTTAACTTTATCCATGTAGAATTAGCCTTATCCACTTTCTAGATGGCATTTGACGTCATCGCCATACCGTGGAAGATCATGAATGACGTAATAATAATGCATGATTCTTGATTTTTGTTTTGCTTTTTCTATTATATCAAATAAATAGATCTCTATCTCATTTCTGAAAATTATTATATAAATATGTAATTGGGAGTTACTATTTACCGCCCTTTTTTACTTGTTACCGCCCTCTAAAGGGCTGAAAAAAGACGTTTTTGCCCCTATGTTATTTAAATTAATTTAAAAAGGTAAAATATAATAAAAAGTAAGAATTTGTATTTAAAATCCTTTACCACACAACACTTTTCAAATCACACATTCAAATCAGACAAAAAAACAGAGAATTTTGCAAATCGCAATGGATCGACGACCAGGAAAGGGAAAGGGGATGCTGTCACAAAATTGTCGTAAAATTCATTCGTACGTAGATAGATTGTCGAAAACGGGTCGAAATAGGCTGAAAAAAGGCCGATCGAACGCAAAATAGGGCGGAAAACGGCACGGCCGAAGCGAAATTTCGGCCGGCCAAGTCACGACCGAAACGTGATTTCGGTCGCGACAGATCCGACCGAAATCCGATTTCGGTTGTGACTTGGCAGACCGAAATCGGTCGACGATCGCCGAGGATCCGACGGAAATCGTGTTTCGGTCGGATTGTCACGACCGAAATCCGATTTCGGTCGGATCCGATTTCGGTCGGATCCTCGGCGACCGAACTTCGATTTCGGCCGGCCGTAGTCAGACCGAAGTCGGATTTCGGTCGTGTCATGGTCCAGCCGAAATTAGGTTTCGGTCGTCAAATTTTTTTTGAATAAATATCTAAATTGCAGGCCAAGGGTGGGAAGTCCCTACTCGGAGGGAGCAGCAGATCCCCCCTGTTGGAGGGATCTGGAGAGCGTCACACGAGGGCGCGCGGGGTTGATGCATCCGTTCGTAGGGAACCTGAGGAGGAGAGGCGGCAGCGAGCGGGTGATTCTCATTCCGTATATGCGGATTACGATCCGCATGCGGATGAGGAGGCGCATGCGGATGAGGAGGTGCCCTACGATGTGGCATCGTTTGAGTCATCCGACGACGATGCGATACCAGTCTCCTCAGGTAATTCCCTTCTCCATTATAAACTGACTTGCGACGTATGAGGTGCATTAATATACGTACAAAAAATTAAATTTATTTTTGGGGTATTCGTAAAAAATAAAATAGGGAGCAAGCGCTCCAGGGTCGTAGATGACGATTCCTGGAGGGTGCAGGGGCCACAGCCCGGTGGTCCAGAGGATGGCGAGGTGATCCCTAGTTACCTGGGGCACATCGCGCACCGCATCTGGATGGGTGAGGAGGAGAGGCCCCTGCTGAAGTGCGAGCAGCGGGCGTTAGTGCTTCGATCGCTTAAGCAGTGCTTCCCGCCGGAGACGCAGAGCGAGATCGATGGCACGGGGCTTAGGCACCTCACAGATGCCATGGTGGGTCACTTGGACCAGCCTCTTCTGTGCGCTTTTGTGGAGCGCTGGTACCCCGACACGAACACCTTCCACATGCCTTGGGGGGAGATGACGATCATGCTCCACGACGTCGAGCAGATCCTGGGTATCCTGATCGACGGGACGACGGTATCGGGCACACCAGACGCCGGTGACCAGCAGATCGCGGCGAGGGAGATTATGGGCGTCTCCGCAGACGTGCTAAGGGGTTCTTGGAGAGGCGGTGGGGTTGCGTCGAAAGACGTGATGCAGAGGATGCGGGAGGGTCAGCCGGCGGGGTTCCAGGCCATCGCTTGGCTGTGGATTCTATTGGGGTCGACGCTGTTCGTCGACAAGAGCGGGAACCGGGTGAAGCCCGACATCATGCACGAGTTCTACTGTTCGCTGCCATCTGCGAGTCATTACTCGTGGGGTTCGGCCGCTCTTGCCTACCTCTATCGCCAGCTTGGCCTCGCAAGCCGAGCGGATGCAAGGGGTTTAACTGGGTGCCTGACGTTACTACAGGCGTGGATCTACGAGTACTTCCCATGCTTCCGCCCACACCGTCTACCCCATCATGTGGAGTCCGGTCAGGCACGATCACGCATGTGGTCTGTATCTCAGTACGAGCGGACGGTCCACCGTTTGATTGATCCGCCGTCAGCCAGACATGATGACTGCGAGCGAGGTATATTAACAATTTATATTCTGACATTATCGATATTGCATGGTGTGAAACTCTGTATAATAATGTTAGGAATGGAAATCCTGACATCGAAATAGGTCGTTTCGACCGGGACTCCTCAAGTGTCTGCAGTCAACATTAAAAAATTATTAGATAAGGATATCTGACACGTAATAATAATTAATTTACCTTTCTGATGCGATTCAACTGGTTCTGAATCTGCTCGTGCACCTTCACCCATACGGTGTCAAGAGACCCAGTGGCCGAATTCAGCCATCCTTTCAGCTCGCTGTGAGCACTCTCCACACGACATGTAGTGGTGTTCCCGAAATGAAGCACATGGTTCGTCCAATCTCTGGCGAACTTCTCCTTATGCACCAACCACGTCTGCGAAACATACTTAACGATTTCTGAGTCGGCTAGCCAACGCAGACGCATGTCATTCACTGCCTTCTCGTATTTGTCGACCGTCGGAGCTTCCACGACTGCTTTCCAGGACTTATGCGTGAAGTGCGCTGCGGTCTTCTTGTTCCCCGCCATCCTATAAACTTCGTTCTCCACATCTTTATAAATATGCCACGTGCACAACAGATGGTGAGAATGCGGAAATACCATATGTACTGGTCGAACAAGGCCCAACTCATGATCAGTCACAATCGCCGACGGATGGACACCTGGCCCTAGAATATCCCTGATAGACTGTAACATCCACCCGTAACTTCTCTTCGTCTCGTCCTCCATGACGGCAAACCCACACAGAAAGTTGTGATTACAGGGAGTCATCCCTATAATCTCAACTAGAGGCATCTTATATCTATTGGTCTTGTACATCGAGTCAATCCCAATAAAATAAGGATACGTCCTCACCAGTGCGAATGACTCCGGGTGTGCGAGAAAGACATGTGTCAGCACATTAGTCTCCTCGTCTCTCAGCGCTTCAACAAAATATCCGGCCTCTGTCGCCTGGTGCATCAACTGGCTCACCACGTCTCGTCCCTCAGAATATTCCTTCTTCAAACGATCTCTGTAATTATATATATCGGATCGCCGCGTTATCTTCTGCGTGTCGAGCCCTCATCGCTGATAGGATATGAGCTGGTTTCGCTTGCGCAGCAGTCATTTTCTCTACGACCTTCTTTGCATGGCTGCTTAACCCACTCGTCTGGCGGTGTCCCTCGGGATACTGTATCAGAGGGTGATTGTGTATGGAATTCTCAGGTGCGCCCGTACGAATGTACCATTCCCTAGTAGCTGGATCCTGCTGGGCTATGACTACAAACGGACATCTGCACTTGTTAGACTTCGACAGCCTCTCCAATTCATCCTCCTTGCCTCTATAACGTTCTCCGCGAGAACATCTAATCAATTTTTTCGTACCGCATTTCTTATGCGATGAAATAATCAACTCGAAACCAAGAGCAATAGCGACGCCTTTCGCCCAGTTAATGGCATCCACGTCGGTCGGAAATCGTCCTCCTTCGCGGAAATGCTCACTGTAGTTTATCCCGTCGCCCATGGAATCCTCCGGGATGTGGACTTCCCTCTCCAAGTCTGAAAAAAAGAAAAACTCAGAGCCAAAACGGAATTTTGGCTCCCCTAAGAGGCGACCGAACAGAGATTTCGGCAACCTCCAAAGGAGCCGAAATATGATCTCGGCCGCAACCGTCCCGGCCGAATGAAAATTTCGGCCATGACAGCCACGGCTGAGCAAAAATTTCGGTCACCTCAGAGGGTGACCGAAATGTTTTTTCGGCCGTCACAAGGAGTGGCCGAAATTGTTGTTCGTCACCCCTTGTGTTGGCCGAAATTCTGATTCTGTCGGGCCGAATTTTTCGATCGAATCCGGTCGATGTTCGAGATTCACGTCCATACGAACGAAATTTACGAGAATTTGCTTACCATCCGTGCCAATAGACCATTTCTTTTGACCTTTCCCTTTCCCAAATAGACGATTCATTACGATTTGATTTTTTTTGTTGTGTTTGACTCTGATTTGGATGTGTGATTGTGATATCAAAAGTGTTGTATGGAAAGGGACTTTAAATAGAAATTTAAATTCAAAAGGGCAAAATCGTCTTTTTTCAACCCTTTAGGGGGCGATGACTAGGAAAAAGGGGGCGGTGAATAGCAATCACTATGTAATTTAAACATAAGGAAACCAGTGTATCAATTTGCACAAGTTGGTGGAAGGTCTTGTATTGTTGCCAGGTTATATAATTCCAATGCAAAAACCAGGATTTGCCACACTCCCTTGTTTTTTGGCTCATCTCTAAAATTTATCTTGTTTTCATTATTCATTAATCATTACAAGGAGTTAATTTCTTTTCTCCTTCTTTTTGGGTGGAGGTTTGATTTAATAATAATTAATCGGAGAATTGGGCTTAGAATCTTCACTATGTGCCTGAGAATTACGGAAGCCCATTGAAGTTGTAAGTTTAAGAAACTTGACACCCATTAAGGCCCTACAGTTCTAGTTTTTTTTTTCAATTTAAGGATCAATATGAATGAGGATTTGCTTTATTAAAATCCAACGACACAATATCGCATGATTGGTCTATTTTTCTCATAAATGATTGTCGAAGAATACCATCCAATCTAAATTTTAAAATTTTTTTGTGGAAAGAAACGGTCTTATCTTCTATATAGATATGTCCATAACATGAAAACTAATAAGCTATACAACAATTTGGAATTGGCCCGCAAAATAAAAGACAACTAGGTCCAAAATCTGTATGTATAAATAAATAATCACAGCTGGAATGTAAAATACAATGCATTTGATGATAATAACATGGCGCCACCGCCAGCGATGCACTACTACTTCTGCTTGTCCTCTCCGTTCACAATAAATAGATAGAAGTCATCGTCGTACATTTATACATAAAACAAAAACCAGAATAAATAAAAAAGTTTTGAGAAAGCTATAAATAATATTTACAAAGATTTTCCCAACAAAGCAAATCTTCACTTCCTTTGCTCTTTTATCATTATCGATCATACTCAGACACTACCTGAGAATTCCACTTGACTTGTTATCATTATCGTCTTCATAATTATTAATCATAGCAAATGGATCCTTGCCCATTTGTTCGTTTGACAGTAGACTCCCTCGCCGTCAAACTTCACACAGCCGGCGACGGCGCCGCCACACCAACGAAGTGCTTCGTCAAACTCAAGCTCGCCAACTTCCCATCTCAGACGACCGTCCTCCCCATCACCGGCGCCGCTCCAACCACCACACCGTTGCCGGAATCCCCCGAGGCCGCCGCCGCCGCATCGTTCGATATAGACCCAGAAACCCTCCGCCGTAGCAGCAAAAAGACCGTACTGACCCTAAAGCTCTCCGTCTACGCCGGAAAACGACAGAGCGCCGGCCTCGGCACGTGTGGGGCTGCGCACGCGCGAGGGAAGAAGCTTCTGGGCTCGGTTCAGGTGTGTGTGAACCTCGCCGGTCAGTCGGCGGCGCAGAGCCGAGGTTGCGTTTATCACAGTGGGTGGACGAAATTGGACGGCGGTCACGGCGGCGGTTCTGGGAATGCTGAAGAACCGTTTGCAAAACTGCATGCGACTGTCCGGTCTGAACCGGATCCTAGGTATATGTTTCAGTTCGGCGGCGAACCGGAAAGTAGCCCGGTGGTTTACCAAATTCAGGCTAATAATAGCGTGCGGCGGCAGCCGGTTTTTAGCTGTAAGTTCGCCGCCGATCGGAATAGCAATCGATCAAGGTTAGTTTTTAATGTTCATTAATTATTACCATGAATGATTTTGTTCTCTGCATTGATTGAACCTTACGTTAACACTAAGATTAATGAGATATATTAAAGGAACATTGCTTTGTCAGTAATATTTGCTTAAATGCATTTTATTAGTAGCCTAAAGTTTAACATGTGCTGCAAGAATCTAAAAGTCAAAGTCAAATAGGGCCCCTCGAGCATAATTAACTACCACTACATACACTACAACCACCGTTTGATTCGTTTGCCATGTGCCAAGATTTGGTCCTAAACTCAAAGATTTGACTTCTTATTAATTTACATGTTAAGCCAAAACCACGAGCTATTATTTATTATAATCAATAATTATTATTATTTTCTTCATCATTAGATCACTTCCATCAGATTTCAACAGTACCAAGAAAACATGGTTGAGGCGAACATTCTCCGCCGACAAACACCGAGCCGCCGCAAACGGCGGAAGCAGGCGCGAAAGAAAGGGTTGGATGGTAATAATCTACGACCTCTCAGGCTCGGCCGTCGCCGCCGCTTCCATGGTAACTCCGTTCGTCCCATCCCCGAATTCCGACAGCGTTTCCCGTTCCAACCCCGGCGCGTGGCTCGTCCTCAGGCCAAACTCCGGCGGATGGAAACCCTGGGGCAGGCTCGAGGCTTGGCGGCAGAAGGGGAGGATCGACAGCGCCTTGGGTTACAGATTCGACCTCGTCGACGACGACACTGGGCTGAGCGACGGCGTACCCATCGCCGAGGGAAAGATAAGCGCCAGAAAGGGAGGAGAGTTTCGCATCGACGATTCGAAGGTGGGTTTGGGCTGTTCGCCGTCCGTACGAGGTTTCGTGATGAGTACGGACGTCGACGGCGAAGGGAGGGCGAGTGAGCCGACGGTGAGAATTGCGGCGAGGTACGTGACGTGCATGGCCGATGCGGCGCTTTTTGTGGCGCTTTCGGCGGCGGTGGATCTTAGCATGGATGCTTGCAGAGTTTTTTCTTGAAGAAGGTGAATTATATATTTATACTATATTGAGATTATATTGTATTTTTTTGTGCATTCTTTTAGGGCTTGTTGAGTTTTTTGTGAGAAGATGAGTTTGTTTCTTTTTGGGTGTTGCTATTGCTAATGTATTTAAATTCTTCCGGTGGGGACCCACACGTTCCAATACTACCATGTTAAATTACTCTACACCTTTACATTAACTATAAAAATATTAATATATAATATTAATCAATATTGATAACTATTTTTATAAAAATAAAATATAATATAATATTTCTTTTTACGATAAACAAATTAACTTGAATAAATATAGAAACAGTAGCTATTAGATAAAGATTAATATTAAATATCTAATATACATCATCCGATCTGTAGTATAATTAGAGTGCATTGTTTTAATATTTATTTGTTAGTAAGTTTCATATAAGTAGATAAAACGCTTAATATTAGATTTTCAAATAATATGACACGTACTTAATGTTAAAATATTAAAATATTTTATGTTTGTGATATTGTTGATGTTCTTTCTTTCTTTTTTTTTAGTTTATACATTAGGATTGCCTAAGACAAATTGCTCAATTCAAAATATTATTACTACCTATAGAGTGTGATAAATAGCAAACACAATGTTGGTAGTTAATTTTTGTAAGGAAAAAAGCATTCTAATAAATTTAAATAAATACAAAATATAAACCATTGTCAATAAGGGTTAATAACACTGACTTGTAATTTGTTAATATAATATTTCTTTATATTTTTTGAAGTTATACTGAAACATAATGTATTCCTTGGCCAAACCAATAATGGCATTGTAAGAAATACGGGTCGGGCCTTAATATCCGTTAAAGAGGCACACACACATGCGCCACACGGAGAAGGGGTGTCCGGTATAAGCTTGATGGGCTCTTTCTTAAAACCAATTGGTGTTTAAGATGAGTGGCTCATCAAGCTTATAAACCCATCATTATTTGTTGTATTAATCGATATGGGACTTCTTTTTCTCCCCCACTAGATAATATTGGACTCTTAATAGATGGGTCGAAGGCTACCTATTGATGGTTATGGAAGTTGAAAAAATCACTAATAAATTGAGTGTGATAATAAATAAGTTGTAATAATTAGAGGGTGATAATAAATAGGAGGTGTAAATAAAATTTTAGGGGTTTCCCTTCTTTTTCTGTCGGTTCTTTTTCTTGGTTATGTAAGTTGATTCGTAAGTTGTAATAGTAATGGTTGGTGGATGATTGGGACGTGACATCATCAACCTCACCAACCATCAATGTATGTATTGGATTTCGGAATATTATTCGAAGGCAATTTCATAAGTCTTCAACCCTTTTTGGTATAAGTTCTGAATTTGCAAAAGTGATTACAAAAAGATGCAAAAAAAAAAGTAGTAAATAAATACTTTATAGTTTAGTAGTGTTATCCTTTCCCCGCAGAAAAGAGTGCTTGGCCACCTAAATTTTCCCCACTGCTATAAATACAAAACTCCGCTCCCTCATTTTCAATCACCACCAAAGCAAAAGCTCTCATATTTACAAACCTAACTAAACAGTGCCAATCTAATCTGCTGCAAAATGGCCTGCGAAGGAATTCTGCTTGGGATGGGAAATCCTCTACTGGACATCTCGGCCGTCGTCGATCAAGAATTTTTAGACAAGTATGGTGATGCTTATTTCCCTTCATTTTATACTCCTCGTATTGTAATTACTACGCAGCTTCACATCTGAGCTTTCCGATCGATACTATTATGCAATTTTCAGTGTTTTCTTGTCGAGATTGCTGTGTATTTGTATTCACAATTTTACACGATGGCCGTGTTGATCTGGATATGTAAAAAGTTTGAATGCCACGAAACGAGAGATTTTTATCTGATGTGATGGATCTCAGATTTGAAGTATTTGTCTGGATCTATGATGCCATTATATTATACAATTAAACTGCTTTTGATTCCTTGCCTTGACAGGTACGATATTAAGCTGAACGATGCGATTCTTGCTGAGGAAAAGCACTTGCCGATGTAAGTATAAGATCGTATTCTCTTGGAGTTACACTACGAAACTATTTATTACTGTTATACAAATTCGATGCTGTTATGCGCTTAATATGTCAGGTATGAAGAAATGACAGCCAAGTACAAAGTAGATTACATTGCTGGAGGTAAATCATGTTTACATGCATTTGCCTCTTGGCCTTTGTCATGGCACTCATTTTTAGTTATGTAGCTATAAATTTTATTATTTAATGCAGGTGCCACCCAAAATTCTATCAGAGTTGCCCAGGTACTTCTTCGACCTTCAAAGTTATGATGTGATTCATTAGTTGCTCTTTTTGCAAGATGCTAAATATTAGAATTGCCGTCATTCAGTGGATGCTACAAATTCCAGGCGCAACAAGCTACATGGGATCCCTTGGGAAGGACAAATTTGGGGAGGAAATGAAGAAGCATGCCAAAGAAGCTGGTGTTAATGTGAGCGCTCTGTCATTTTTGGTCATTTTGCAGCATCCATCTTCAGTTTAGCAAATAACTCATTCATTTTTCATGCTTCAGTTGATTTCATCATATATTCAGTATCTGCATCTTTCTATATAAAATAATGTGGAATTTTTTGTTCTCTTCCCGTGATCGCCTTAGGTTCATTACTATGAAGACGATTCTCCCACTGGTACTTGTGGTGTTTGTGTGGTTGGCGGTGAAAGGTTAGTCTGCTCGACCTCTGTTTCACATTTATAGTATTATCCTTGTCATATCCTCACGATAAATTTCCCTCTTAATTTGGACTTCTTTTTTCTCACTTACCAAATGATGCCTTGCAGATCACTTGTTGCGAATTTGTCAGCTGCTAATTGCTACAAAACTGAACACTTGAGGAAACCGGAAAACTGGGCACTTGGTATATTATGCTGATGTTAGTTCTCTGTCTGCATTTTCGATTAAAATTTAACTCACTTTTTCTTTTTCACAGTGGAGAAAGCCAAGTACTATTACATTGCTGGATTTTTCCTGACTGTTTCCCCTGAGTCTATCATGCTTGTTGCCGAGCATGCAGCTGCCAACAAGAAGGTATAATTTGAGATGGTAACAAAATCACATGCTTTAACCTAAAACCAATGGAACTGGTTTCTCTCTATTCCTAAAGGCTATTAATCAATTTATTGCAGGTTTTCATGATGAACCTTTCTGCTCCATTTATCTGTGAATTCTTCAAGGACGTACAAGAAAAGGCCATCCCGTAACTCCCTTTCCATCTTTCATTCGTCAATTAGCTTTCTCAATAAAAATAAAGATTCACCATGCTATTCTATTTCTGTTTCAGATACATGGACTACGTTTTCGGAAATGAAACAGAAGCCATAACCTTTGCTAGAGTTCGTGGCTGGGAGGTAATGCGCTTTAGCTGAATAGATCAACAAAGCATACATTTCCCACCATATCGTGACCTCATCTTCACTTTTTTTTTCTGGGATGAATAACAGACTGAGAACGTCGAAGAAATTGCAGTGAAGATTTCCCAGTTGCCAAAGGCATCTGGGACACACAAAAGGATCACCGTCATTACGCAGGGCGCCAACCCCGTCGTGGTTGCTGAGGACGGTAAGGCGAAGCTTTACCCAGTAATCCTTCTGCCAAAGGAGAAACTCGTCGATACCAATGGAGCAGGTTCAATATCTTTTTAATCCCTCTCCATCTTATTTTCTTGGTAAGAAAAAAATTCTCGATATCGATTTTGCTTGTGAGTATGTATATGCAGGCGATGCATTTGTCGGGGGATTCTTATCTCAGTTGGTTAAGGAGAAACCCATTGAAGATTGCGTGAAAGCAGGTTGTTATGCTGCTAATGTTATCATACAACACTCAGGCTGTACCTACCCAGACAAGCCTGATTTTTACTGAGACCATTACTGCCTTATTACCTTCACTTCACTTCCCATGTAAGACTAATAAACGATAGTTAGTAGTCATCTTCATCACATTCTATGTTTCTATTTGGATTTCTTGATTGTTGAGGAAAACTTATTTTTATAAATTGTTATGAAAATTAAAGTTTCAAAAAAAATTGTTTGATGTTGGATAGAACAGAAATCTCAACACTTCCCTTCGTTCAAGTGTGACGGACTGGCCTAAAACACGCTGACATATGAATAAGGTGAAGGCGAACGAGAAATCGGCCCGATACGATAATGAAATTGAGGGACTAAACTGCAGAAGAAATTCCACTCTAGAATTCGGATTACTTACTATTTCGACAATCTCAGAGCCACATTAAAGTCAATCATCCTTCAAAAGCTGCAGAGCTGCCCCCATCGCCGTCGGCCCGCCAGGGGACGACGGGGCGAGGGGCCCGCATGACACCGAGACGGGCCCCGAGGGGACCGTTCCCGTCCCGGTGGCGGCGACGATGGAGGGCTCGGCGTGGCGGAGGAGCCACTCGATGGTCTCGCCATCGGATTTGTGGCCGAGCTCGCGCGTGAGCTGGAAGATGCGCGCGGCGCACACGGCGGGTACTCTGACTCGGGGCCCGCGGCCGTTGACTTTCTTGTGGTGGTCCTTGGAGGGCTTCTTCTTGGGCGGCCGAGGGGACGGCATTTGGAGTGTGATGGCGGTGGACGGTGGTGGAGAGGACACCATTTTAGGGATCTTTTCGATATCTACGAGGCAGTATCGGCTGTCGCGGGTCCCTCTCATCTGCCTCCACGGCGCGCATTTAAAAAGCGCTCCGTGGGGCCCACTTAGAAATTTTTATAAGAAATATCTCCAACATTTAATGAGGATTGCGTATAGAGACGGTCGGAAAATAACGGACGATCAGGGCTGTGTTTGGATAAAAGAAAGTGGCAGGGAACAGAAAATTAAAGAGAAAAGAATTTTCACTAACTTTTCTTTCCTTCTTTTTACTTGATTTTCCATGGTAGCTAAAGAGAAAATTTTCTTTTACTTTTCACAATTATTTCTCAAATCAATCAAACAAAACTTAATTTTCCTTTCAATACTAATCTTCCAACAGCGAATAAACAATTCATTTTTCATTGAGTTGATATTCACTAGCATGTAAGCTTCCAACAAGAGAAGAATACACAGCATCATCAGGTACAATCCCCTTCTCCTTCATCTCACCATACAGCTCGAAAGCCTCCTCGGACCTTCCCTTCGACGACAACCCTAAGATCAAAGCCGTATACGTCTTAACATTAGGGACCAACTTCTTAACTGGGAGTTCGCCGAAAAGCTTCAAAGCCTCATCAACATCTCCCACTATACATTCTCCGTGTATGAGCGACGTATACATATAAACATCGGGGAAAATACCACAACCCTCCATATCCTTCATCACCTTACGTGCTTCCCCGAGCTTACCCCTCTTGCAGTATCCATCTATCAGTACATTGTATGTAAAAATGTTCGGTTTCTCTCCTACCTCCACCATTTCGTCGAGGATCTTCTTCGCTTCGTCGAAATTTCCTTCTTTGCAGAGTACGTTGATCATGGCTGTGTAAGCCACCGTGTTTCTCGCCACACCTCTGTCGACCATCGAGGAAAGGAGCTTCTTCGCTTCTTCGAGCTTTTTGAATCTGCAAAGCCCGCTCGCAATAATGGTGTAAGAGTAAACGTCGGGCTCGAGCCCTTTGATCTCCATGACGGATTGAAGCTTCTTAGCTTCTTCGAACATCCCTTTCTTGCAATAACCGTCCAATAAAGTGTTGAATACGACCCTATTAGTGCTTACGCCTCTCTTCTGCATATCGTCGAGCAGCATATCTGCTGCTTTCATGTTCCCTATTCTGCACAGGCCTTGGAGTAATGAACTGTAGGTGTGGGCGTTGGGCGTCAGTCCATTGTCTACTAACTCGTCGAACAAAGAGAGTGCTTTTTGGATGTTGTTTGTCTTGCTACTGAGGCTGATCATCAGAGAGTAGACGTGGATATCGGGCTCTATGCCCTTCTCACGCATTTCGTCGAACAGTTTCTCTGCGGATCTGAGATCAGCACGCTTCGATGCTTGCCAGTTGATTAAGAGGGTGTAAGTCGCAGCATTGAAGCGTACGCCTTCTCTTTCCATTGCTTGCAATGTGCTTTCCATTCCATTGCTGTCCAATCTCCTCATATAAGCATCGATCATCGTGTTGAAAGTATGCGCACTTGGTTTATTACCTCTGCGATTGAAATCGTTCATCAGTTTCTGAGCTTCGTCTACCTCGTTTCTTTTACAGAGCTCGTGAATCACCAAGTTCATGGTGTAGACTGTGATGGTAACGTTGGATTGGAGCATCCTTCGGAAAAAGCTGTACAGAGAATCGAATCGATTGTTTTTCCTATAAGCAATCATGTAACCCATGCAAGTCCTTTCATCGATGGCAAACCCATCCTTCACCATGTGTTCGAAAACGCCTAAGCCCTCATCTAATTTCCCCTCATCTTCATAAACCCTAAATAGCATATTGAAAATCTTCGCCTTCAAATTGGGTTCGGCGCACCTTTCGTTCACCACAGAAGCTATCTCCGTCAACGGGCGCCGGAATTTTTCATCGGTAACAAGAGAGCACATAACGTTCTGTGCCTCCGCAAACTTTCTGGCTTCAAATAGCCGAAGAACGAGGATCACGTGGCCTTCAGGGTTGAGTTTTTCACTGATGACTGACCGATTTTTCTCAAGAAATCTGAAGAAACGCAAGCAAGAAGAAACGGGAATTTGTGGGTTCGAGAGAATCAGGTTGGTCGTTTGTGGGTTCAGATCTGAAATCAGAGAAGGCGAAATGTTCAGATTTTTCGAGGATGAATTCGTTAGTGCTCTGGCTAGCAGATTCGCACTGTGTTCAGCTGAGCTTGAGCTGAAAATCTGCTTGGCAATGTCGTAGAGCTTCGACATGAAGAAATTCTAGGAATTGTCTGAAGAACCTAAGACTATGCTACAGAAAACTGATCTGTACATATGTTCGACGGCGTTTCATCGCAGCGTGGAGATGAAATAAAGGTAACTTCTTGGCAATGCAATAATATACATCCGCAAATAATCTGGGAAACCAAAGCTCGTTCAACTAATAAATTATGTCGGAAAGAAAGCATTACACAAAACACCAGCTAAACTGTAAACTGCTTACACAAGCCATTATTAGCTACGCCATTCTTCAATCCATCTCTAACTACAACTACTCCTTCACCATCATCACCACTACCACCTTTCTTTTTCTTCTTCTTCCTCATAATTCGACCTCTAACATCTTCAACGAACAGACGAAAGTTCACCTCAGACGACCCATGACTTGTCAAAGCCTTGTCCAAACTCCCCTTAACACCCTTAATCGAGTTCCTCAGATCCTCCGAGCTCTTACCACTCATCAAAGATTGAATCTTTTCCTCAACTTCCTCAGCTGTAATCTTCCATCTGTCGCAGAGGTTAATCCCAATCTTCCAGTCGTTAACAACTAACCTCCTATTCGTAAACTGATCTGTGAACAAAGGGAAACAGATCAAAGGCACCCCACACCACATACTCTCAAGCACAGAATTCCACCCACAGTGGGACATAAACCCTCCAATCGCAGGATGAGAGATGACCTTAATCTGATTGCACCACTGCACAATTAACCCCTTGTTCTTGATCTTCTGTTCGAACCCATGTGGCAAGAAGTTGGACTCACCCGAACTGACTATATCGGGTCGGATCACCCATATGAAATGGACCCCACTGGCCAGCAACCCATGGGCTATCTCCCATATGTCTTCTTTCCTCGTGGTGTGTGCGTGGCTGCCGAAGGAGACGTAGAGTACCGAGCTGTGGGGCTTTGAGTCGAGCCAATGGGTGCAGTCCGATTCGGACCATAGGCTCGTGGACATGGTATGGTCCGTGAAACCCGAACCCACGATCGGCCCGATTGAGTAGGTGGGCTGTTTCTTGTTCAGGGCAGAAACGGTTGTTGATTCGAGTTCTTGGATGGTGTTGCATATTATGATGTCGACTTTCTTGATGTCTTCGAATGCTTTGTAGATGACGCGGTGGACCACCGTGCCGACGTCATCTGCCTGGAGGTATGACGTCAGGTCCGTCGGTTCTATTGCGCCGACGCCGGGGATGTAGTCGATGACGTCTTTCCGATTTTCTGACCGGAAAAAAATGTCTTTTTTAGCAGAGATTTCACTTCCCAACCACAAACACGGAATATTCTGAAGGATTTTAGTGTCTGACCAGCAAGTGGACGAAGGTAACAGTAATTGCAAATGAATGGACGATATTATATTATATTAAAGTTTGTCCAATATATCTCAATTATTATATTGAAACAGAGCCACGAATGCCGGCTTTTCGTCAGATAAATGCTACTATTCACGTGCAATAAAGGCATGCACTAATATCGCCGAAGCCGATGATGATGAGATAAAGCTAATCTCCGTGATCAAAGATTCGTTTTTTGATATTCGTAAATATAAGATTTACTGCAATTGACTGATAATCTTTTTCGGATAAGAACAACAAATAATTAATAATTACCTGAAGAACCAAAGTGGCCATTGCCCTTCAGAAGCTCTAAATGATAGTACAGAGACAAAACCAAAGCAGGCTCCGTCCAGAACGACACGCTCACCAACCCATACTTTCCGGCGATCTCCGACGCCCAGACATAAAACGTGTCCGCGATCAGACACGTCGCCGGCGGATCTGACTCGCCGACCAATTCTCCGATCAGCTCGTCGACGTGGGTCGAGAAAACGTGCAGAAGACCCTCCACAAACTGGTCGTGGTTCGAAGATCTGTCGAATCTCAACGGAAATCCGTCGGAAACGGTGGCGTACCTAATATCCAGGCCGGAATCGCGGGCCCTGGCGAATATGTCTGCATTTTTCGAGTCGGCGTTCTTTCGGGCTCGACAGATGCGGTGGTGGACGGACTCCGTGTTGACGAACGTGACGGTGAAGCCCTCGGCGGCGAGCTTCACGGCGAGGTTGACGAATGGGTTGATGTGGCCTTGGTATGGGTATGGGATCATTATCGCGTGTGGCCGTTCGCCGTGGCTTGACATTTTTTTGGCTTTCTCGGTGAGGGAGGGAAGAAAAGGTTGTTGTAATAGGAACGTGTTTTATTGTGTGATCTCACGTGTGTCGGGGAAAAAAGGGGAAGAAGACGATGGGAAATGGAGTTGAGTTTGCTTTCTGTTGTGGTTGAATTGAATTGAATCTGAATCTACTTAATTTCATTGGTCGTAATATGTAATATTTTATTTGCCAGAAAAAGAAAACAGGAAAAAGGAAAAAGGAAAAGTACTTTTTTCTCTACGATCAAAAGACTTGACCTTTTTTATGAATTATGTGAAAAGTGGTCTTTTTTTATGTCAAATTTAGTCGAGTATGATATATTGGTAAGATTTGCAACGACGCAAAGTAGGAGGCTTTTATTTGTAAATATTTGTATTTGGTGCGACGGGGGCAAATGTAATTATCCCAAGTCGTTACAATGCTTTAATATCCACTGACATCTATCAGTCAATGTCGATGGCAGGCCTGCACAACATTCTGAAACCGTGTTTTTGAACCGGATCGAAAATTTTAAAGGTTTAATGGTTCATTGTTCTGCACGAGGTGGTACTGCAGAGCAATGAAGTGTTGCTGCATAACAATGAACTGGTGCTGCATAAGTGGAACTGCATAACATGAAGTGGTACTGCGGAACAATGAAGTGGTACTGCAGAAATTGGATCCTTAAAACTAAATTTTATACTGACACGGCCTGAATCCGACTAAAAAATATAAGGGAGGCCTGAAACCTAATATACCTAATAATATAAGAACAAATTCCTTATAAGTTCCTTTCCAAGTTTAAACTTTAATGTTCAGTACTACTAGCGAAAATTTTTCCTTTTAAGTATCCATCTGCGAAAAAATTGTGTGTTTAATACCCCCAAATAGTGAATGGACGAAAATACCCTTCCTGAAATTAAATTAGACAGCATACCAACTGTTTTGATTACTATACCAACTGTTATCTCTAATTATACCATAGAATATTATTAAATTGGAAATTATACGAACTGTTATCGTTATTATACCAACATAATTGAACCCTAATAACATTTGGTATAATATCAACAATTTCTGGTATAATAACAAACTTAATTGGTATAATCTCCATTTTGCTGTATAATTTAAAATAACTTTATTTATTGGTATAATAACGAAAATAGATGGTATAATTTCCACAATTTCTGGTAAATTAGTTGGTATAATGTTCAATTGCTTTATAAAATTAAACTAACGTTATTTATTGGTATAATAACAAAAATAGTTGTTATAATTTCCACGATTTCTGGTATATAGCAAATTTAGTTGGTATATGTCCAATCTTGTTGTATAAAACTAAAATAACGTTATTTATTAGTATAATAACGAAAATAGATGGTATAATTGTCACAATTTATGGTATAATTGCAAAATTAATTGGTATAATTTTCAATTTTGCTGTATAAAAGTAAAGTAATGTTATTTATTGGTATAATAATGAAAATATATGGTATAAGTTACACAATTTCTGGTATAATTGCAAAAATTAGTTGATATAATGTTCACTTTGCTATATAATATTATAATAATGTTATTTATGTGTATAATATCGAAACAGTTGGTATAATTTCTAGAAATTTTTGGTATAATAACATGCTTTGTTGGTATAATTTAGGTGAAATAATTTATTCAACTTTTTTTAACATGTGAGACAAGGATATTTTCGTCTTTTTAACGCTGAATAGATCATTTTATGTACTTAATAGGAAGGAATTTTCAAATAGATACTAAACAGGAAGAAATAATTCGAGGGATATAACGTATCGTACTTTAAAGCACATAGGGGACTGATAAGGAATTTGCCATGATATAACGTATCGTACTTTAGCTTTTCGATGTGCGGTTTCGGCAATTTAATAAAGTTGGTTTATTTTATTTTAAGTAAATGTTATTCAAATTGTTCTCGGGCCATCTGTATGTATTGGGCTGAAATTATCCTTAATGGGATGATGAGAAATTAGTAGCTCGGCCCTTTTAAAACGAAGAGTCGAGTTGCATTATACAGTGGGATAGGAACGGAAGAAGAAGAAGAAGATAAGGTAAAGAAGTTGTGAGCTGAAAGCAGAGTGAAGAAAAAGGAAAATGGAGAAGTATTTTGGGAACGCTTATCGGGGCGACCCGGGTGTACCGCACTCTGGACCCGAAAGGTTCGTCGAGATTTGGATCGGCGCGGCGGCGTTCTCTGCCCTTACATGGAACAACCCTTACATGTGGCATCTCACCAATCAATTCAAGTAAGCCCACCCAATTCTGCAATTTTGTCGTAGATATGCTTATTGGTAGCTTCTTTTGCTAAATTTTGTGAAAAAGTATGAGCTTTGTGGATAGTTGATGTGATGTAACTGTAGTTTGGCCGGGCAGTGGAGAGATTAATTAAATTAGGAGTGAAGGGATTTTATTGAATTGAAAGAACGCCTGAAGCAAGTAACTTTTTCGTTACTTATTAAGAAGACATCGAATTAATTGATTCATTTCTAGTTCTCTTGATCTTGTTGACTTCAGTTTCGACTGAATTGGTGAAACTCTGATGTAAGGAAACAAGAATCCTACTGTCTGGCAAGTGTTTCTGCCTTAAGGAAGTAGTGCCTGAAAGAGTGGAGTAGATTATTTAGTTCAACTCTTCCAATGATGTTGGAACGCTTTAGACCGAAGATTTTCTTGAACTTCATCGGCTCTTTTTTCTCCTACTATGTGTGCAGTTGGCACGACCAGGCAATGCTATTCGAGCAGTATCAGTGGAAGAAAGCTCGTGCTAAAAAGCAACCATTTGGTCCGTCCCAATTCCAGGTACTTGCTATTCAATTCATCCTCTAACATTCAGACATTATGCTGCAGCATTGTCCCTGTTTTATCTCTCCGTCTGAGTTTTGCTATCCATGTTAACTTTTTTGCTTTCTGTGTGTGCAGTGGAATCGAATGAGCAAAGCTGTAAGAGACTCATACTACTTCAACTGGCCTGTGTACTTCCCTTAATCGCACTCATCTCTTTCTTACAGTACTTAAAAGTATGTATGTTTCACAATGTTCTTGCTTTCAAAAAACACGTCATTATGTCAATGAATCAATCAAATGATCACGTCTGAGTCTGAAGGTTGATACTTCTTTCTTCATTCTTGGATAACTCTCCAATGGATGTTCAGCGTTAGCCCATCTTTAAAGGGCTTATTTAAAGGCGGGCCACTTATGATATATGAACAAGTTTCTTATGAAGCCCAAATCATCAGCCTTGTTTCTCTACGAACATTCTATGGATATGATATAATATTGGTATTGAATGAAACATCTAATGTTGAACTTGTCCAAAGAAGAGAAAGAGTCAATAGTATATGCTAAGCGATGATCGATGCGTTCCCATGTTTTGAATTGAAAGGGGGGAAATTGCATGCTACGTTGTATTCAAAATCGATGGCTGTGCTATGCTTGGTTTGTGGACCATATATGTATACAATATGGCTGTAGCTTTTGGAGACGTTGGAAATATATATAACATATTGACTTTTGGGATGCCTCGAGGAATATTATCTCCATACAAATCCATTTCTTGCGACTCGTAAAGAGTCGTACGTGAATATTCAATGATTGCGTGTTTGTTGAGCTTTGAATTTTCTAATAGCAATTTGGGGATGGAGTGGATCAGTTTATGCAACTTAATTTAGAAAAATATATCGCTAAATTATATTATTCGGTAGGATCAGATTGTTTGATTATCATAAAATTAGTTATTATGTACGAATGATATCTATAGTCAAACTCGCACAATGTTAAAATAGCCTTCGTTTTTTTCTGTAAAAAAATTATATTCAAGCAGATTCTCTAAGCTCCAACCCTTTTCATACACCATCGATCTAAATTGCGAGCTTTTTTCTCAATATATTTATGGCGATATCAATTCAGTATCATCTTAATTTCAACATAGCTGTTTTAAAAGATATTAATGGAGAGTGGAGTATGCACTACCAAAAATCAATTCAACGCATTAAAACCACCCTACGTCCGAAACTTATTTTTTCTTTAAATGAAATTGCTTTGTTTCCAAGTCATCCATCTTCAATTTATGTAGTATTTATCTGCTATTAAAAGAGAACAGAAATAAATGACCCTAGCTAGAAGTGTTCGCTAATTTCAACTTTTTTTTTATCTTATGAAACTCTTTGTTACGGCGTCGCAATCGTCAACTTCGAACGACAAAAGAAGTCATTGTTAAACATGGAAAACGGCGTGTGCAGATGCGTAATATTGCATAGATTTATTGCTGCGTTTTCTATGCTAATTAATTTGTTCTAAAACAAATGGTGTCCAAACAAGAATATTTTGTCATTAACTTGGTCTTTTTTATACTTCAGATTTCGTCATTCATTAATCATTTTCTCCATATTCAGTACGAATACGTCAGATCGTATTACTTGTAAAGTCATGAATCGTGATTTATTCATTTCAGATTACGGTATACTTTTAATTTATACTTAATAGAAGCAGCAACACGAACTTACTTGCATTGATTTTTTTTGGTATCCCTCTATGATAATTCTAAGGGCTACTTACAAGCCTCTCAATTTGATAGTCTAGTGAAATCAATAGTTTAAAGAAAAATTATTGGGGTTGAAATGAAGTTCTGTTCTGCTACTTGTTTTGAAGTTAAGAATTGCAAGCAAACCCTACCTCTATAAAAACATTGAAAACTTGTAACTGGGTATATAATAATTGATTACTCGGACAACTTAAACCATCGCTTCATGCAATAGAGATAAAAATCATAGACAGCCCATGTGAATCAATAATTAGTATAACTCGAAGGTGATCAATCATCATCCTATTTTAAAACAACAAAATTTAAGTTACAGTATGTGGTTTTAAGAAATAACATAACAATTTCACAATCATCACCTCAAGTCACAATCCTTGACAAGAAAGCTCAAGGCATTTGATTTTGATGCAAAATGAAATTATTCAAAGACGGGACCGACCCTCTATTTTCAATGTAATATAGTTCATATGGCCTTGAATTACCTACCAAAGTGGGTATAACCCAACTCCTATTAAAAAAATAACATGTGTAATTTTTATTTAGTGAAACACGTATGTGGTGTTTTAACATAATGGGGGAGGGTATAATGTGTAACTTTTATTTAGTGAAACACGTTTGTGGTGTTTTAACATAGTGGGGGTAGAGTGTAATGTGACACGTGTCATTTTCTGACCGGGTTATACCCAGTTGGGTAGGAAAGAAAAAAACCAGTTCATATGTGCGTAATTAGAAAAAGGGGAAATTTTGTGTCAGACCCCAGAATATTTTAAAATTAGGGATCAGGCCCTGTCAGATATTTTTTTAGTTTTAAGGACCTCTTTTTTGAAAAATTAAGTAAAAAGGACCCAAAACTGTGATTTGACGAAATTACCCTTAATAAAAGTGATTTCTGAATGGTATTTGACGTCAGTTTTATGTTACACAGTTATACTGATTTGTTACACATTTATACTGATTTGTTACCGTAACAACCGCAAGTGTTACTTTAACGTCATAAGACGTTACTTGTCGACAGTAAAATGTTATTAACAGACATATTTATTACATCGAACTATCGAACCCCATTTTTCACACAGATCGAGCACGATCGATTGTTAACACCTTGTTTTGTTTTCCATCATGCGGTATTACACCATAAACCCTAAACCGTAAACCCTAAACTCAACGCGACGACCATTAGCGTTTTTCTATAAAAGATCGAATCATTAGCGTTTCGATCTTATTACACGTTTCGAGATTGAAAATTGGTAACCCATTATAGGAGCATTGCTTCCTATAATGATGAATTTTCTGTCTAGGGAAACAGGGGGCAGATGGTCGGGTGGAGAGGTCAAGAACAATTATAACTGTTACACAATTATACTGATTTGTTACCGTAAAAACCTTAAGTGTTATTTTAACGTCATAAGACGTTACTTATCGACAGTAAAATGTTATTTAACAGACATATTTATTACATCGTACTATCGAACCCCATTTTTTCCACTGATCGAGCATTGCTCCCTATAATGATGAATTTTTCGTCTAGGAAAACAGGGGATGGTCGGGTGGTGGGTTCAAGAACAATTATAACAATTTTGCATTGAAAAAAACACTTCCTTTCATTTGGATAACAACAGTCTTGTATTGAGTACCATATGATGTCTATTTAGTAACAAACGAAGTCGCAGAAGTAACACATCATTCAAAAATAATACCGATTCCTGCAGTAACACATTAACATATGATGTTGCAGGAATCGGTATTATTTTTGAATACTGTGTTACTTCTGCGACGTCATTTGTTACTAAATAGACGACATATGATACTCAATACAAGACTGTTGTTATCCAAGTGAAAGAAAGTAGTCTTTTACAGCGCCGAACTGTTGTAATTGGCTGAAACGGATTATTTAGGTATACAGCGTAATTTTGGCATATGTCAGGGTTAAATATGTCTTTTTGCGTAATTTTAGGGCCTGATCACTGAGTTTTCCGAAAAGTGGGTCCTTAATACTAAAGCTCACTGCAATGGGGCCTGAACCCTAACCCAAACTTCTTAATGGGGCCTGAAATTGAATTAACCCTTAAAAAAAAGGCCTGCCAAATAACATTTCAATTTTCTGTAGATAATATAACAAAATTTACATTGGTCCACTCTCCTAATTGAATAATTAATTTATCAACATTAACTATAAAACCAATTCATATAAGTCAAACAATAAATCAATCTCATCAACTAACACCGGCCGGTTTGGTTAGAACATTTCCACCAAAGTACAACCTATGCCACTTAACACCTCCTAGCTAGCTATAATTTCCCATCTAATGTTACTTACAAATGAAATAAATAAAACGAAAAATTTACTTCACATCACTGAGCATCCATTAGGGTTTTCGTCGCTGAACATTTGATCGTTTACGCTAAGATACGTCGGAGGCGGAGGCGGCGGGCCCCCATGAGAGTAGTAATGATGAACTGGGACGCCGTAATCTTGATTATTGTAATAATTTTGGTTGTAATAATTAACTGGCGTGGCGTAGTACGTTTGTGGGCTAAAACTACTGTGGTGCTCCATCTTGTTAATAACCCCCACCTTCGTATCATCATCCTTCTTCTTATCTCCGCCGCCGGCGTTTTCTTTGCCTTTCTTATTATCGTCTTCTTTCCTCGGCGACGGAACGATTTCGACGTTTTTCTTTATTTTTTCTTTCAAATACGATGCGAGCTCCTTCACGTTCATCTTCCCAGTCACGGTTATCGTGTCCTTTTCTAGGTCGGTTTTCACCGAGTCAACGCCTGCAATAAAAAAAGTCAAAATTTGGTTCAAGACTTTCAAGAACGGATTGGATGTGCTCAAATCACATCCACGCTTCACCTAACTGAATAAAAATATGATTTTTATATGCATGGCCCGTTGAGATTAAATAAAAATATGATTTTGTTTTTAATTACCATCGATGTTCTTGAATATGGCCCTCTTGATCTTCTGTGCGCATCCGTCGCAGTGTAGCTTGATCTTCATCACCACGGTGCTGGCCGCAGGCTGATGAATTAGAAGAACAAAAATATTATTATTAACTACATATATTTACTGCATTAGAAGTTGTAATAATGGTATGAGTTATTACCTCTTTGGGTTTCTTATTATTGTCATCTCCTTTCTTGTTATCCTCTGTTTTTTTCTCGGACTTGCTATTATCATCCGTCTTCTTCTTCCCATCATCGCCGCCGCCGTCTTTATCTTTCTTGGGCTGAGGAGAAACGATTTCAACCTTCTTCTTTGTTTTGTACTCAACTCTTTCACGGATGTTAGAAGGGTCGACTTTTCCGATCACCGTGAGCTTGTTCGAATCGTAGTCAGCCTTCACTTTCTCAACACCTTTATTAAATTTAAATTCCAACGGAAATAAATATACATACGAGAAAATGACTGATTTTGTGGAATAAAGTTGCAATTTTTGCTGAAAATTTCCGAAAAATCCTGTGTGGGCTGCGACGAAATCAACAAATCGATTCACTTTATGATTAGCAGTAAGTACCTTCGAAATGGGAAATGGAGCGTTTGACTTTCTTGGCACAACCTTCGCAGTGTAAATCGAGCTTCAAAACGACGGTGGTCGTCGGCCCATCGCCGTCTTTCTTCTCCACCGCCTTTTTATCTCCTTCCTTTTTGCTCTGTACTTTCTGAACAAAGACAAAAACATAAGCATGAACATTCATACACCAAAAAAGCCGGCCAACGCCGAAAAAATCGATTTTTCCCAAGTATCTTAATTCGACAAAACGGATAGACTCATTACCTCGCCCATGTATATTTAATCTGGAAATAATAGAACTTTCGTATGGAGTTTGGGTTTTGAAGGGAAAGAAATATTGGAGTGGGAGGCAAACGTTGTAATATATAGACGGTGGAAATCGAGTGGGACCCACTAACTCGGCGTGCGGAGAAAGAACGGAAATACGACGAAGATGAATACGGTAATTTATAAGCCTGATGTATGAGACTTATTCTAGAAAATTGGTCAACGCGGCTAATTTGACTATGACTGTTGACTTTCTTAATTAATTTGAATCGGCAAAAATTAAGAATTTTTAATCAACCTAACAAAACCAAAATGGATAGCGATCGATCATCGCTAGCATATGGAGAAAAGGAATCAATTATAAGAATAGTACAACAAATAGAACGTCTTGGCATATCTATGTGCTTAGTTCTCTTATTTGTTTCTTTATTCATCCTCGTTATAGTTTTATTCGTACATATCCTTGTCGATGTATGATTCAATATGTAATGACATATCATCGTTCTTATGGGTATAGTATATGATAAAAATATACAAAAAAAAAACGAAAGAAATTGTTGACAAAAATAGAGTCCCGCGGAGATCCAATATTCCAAAGTACAAATAATGCGACAAGAGTAAGGCTGCTCAATCACTCTTAGACAAAATGACTTACTTATTAGACAATAAGATAAAGAGTTAAACAGAAGAAAAGAGAACTTCCAAGTCAATTTTCTTAATGCAAGAAGACTGATTCTCGTATGAATCTGGCCTGCAAATAAACATATACGCAAAAGTCTTTTGTTAGAATTAGAAAAGATTATACATAAAAAAAAATCCATTGAGATCGATCTATGTGAAAAAACTGAAAAAACCTGATAAATCATCGCATGCATCAACATCATCAACCAGCGCATTTGAAGCCTTCAGGCGGAACCTTCCCACAGTCAATAAGAACTTGAAGAGCAATGGGGAGAATAATATTAATGTTCAAAAGCTTGAGCTTTATCGTATCGCAGAGACAAATCGCCGCGTCCAGCCCTAAAAGCCCTCCAAGCACTGGACAGCATTGGTCCTTAGCATTGCTCCCTATTCCAATATGCACGAGCCCGCCCAAAACATCAACACATGCGCCAAGCTTCAGCGTGTCTATGGGGCACGTCCCTTGTTCTTTGGGCGGCGTCGGCGGCGACGGAGGCGGCGGTGGAGGACAAGGTGGTTCTTGCGGCGGAGATGGTGTGATAACCGGCGGGTTTGGTACGATGGGAGGGTTGGGAATAACTGGTGGGTAAACGATGGGAGGCTTGGGAATGATGGGAGGGTTAGGAATAACTGGTGGGTAAACAATGGGAGGCTTGGGAATGATGGGAGGGCTAACTACAGGTGGTTTAGGGTGTACTATGATGGGAGGCTTAACTGTAGGTGGTTTTACTACGATGGGAGGCTTCACTGTAGGTGGTTTGGGTGCGTGGGGTGGTTTAGTGATCGGAGTTTTGGGTGCTTTTGGCCGCGGTTTGTGCTTGTGAGACGGCGGCTTTGGCGCGCCACTGTGGTGGGGTGGCTTTGACTTTGGAGGATGGTTAGGGTTTTCACACACTGGACATGCTTGAGGAGTATGAAGATATGTTAGGAAGTTGATGATGATGAGAAGAAGGATTAGGGTTTTCGTGAGGTTGATCTTCCCCATGAGAGCAAAAACTGTGAAGTGAGGGGCTTTAATTGGTTTGTGTGATTGAATGTGTGGTTCTTTCTTTATAGCAGGCGAGTGAATGATTTGTAGAAAACCCTATCCTATCAGTAACCTTTTTTCTGCTTCAGATTTCAAGCTTTGCACAGAGCTAGTTTTTGGCGTGTAGTTGATAATATTCCAGCCCGTGATTTGGCGCACACAGAAACACGCAGTGATAGAGCTGATAAGTATTGTAGCCATGCACGTGAAAATTCTTAGATTGAATAAAGAATGCAGAAGAATCATACTTTATCTGCTCGACTTTCGAGGATAATTAAAAAGCTACTACAAGATGATGATGATGATCTGCTGTCACAAGATGAGAGGTCCTTTGTGAAGATACATGTCGTAGTTTGTCTGCATTATGCCATTCCCATATTTGACTGTAGCAGAAGGAACCAAAAGTATGCCCAAGTTCAATGCATGTAGATGTAATAATAATACAATGAGAGCTTTTGAATTACAGATAAACAGTGCATACATTTCTCAGCATATTGTAATGTAAATAACTTACAGCTTTTTCATATATGGTGTGTAATGGGTACGAGGACAACAGCATGAACACATTTTTCGTTCCTTTGCATTACATGTGTGACAGCAAATTGAATGTTATTACGAATTTGTATGATTGAGTTTCCACGGCTATAAAGCACCGTCACGAAATCTCCAGCGATGACTTGGCGAGCCACAGCAAGCCAGGATCATCTCTCTTCAAAACCAAGAAAGTTTCGTTCGTCCCCAAATGATCGTTGGTTGTCATTATTTCCTCATGGAAGCCAATCAGTGCCAGGATTTCCATGGCAGCTGCGAAATAAAAACATGTATTCCTTTATTTGTAAAGCAGCCTTGAAAGAGTGCTTCTTCACAGAATGGAATATAAGATAAGGTTCAAGAATCCAAACAAAGAAGTGTACCTTTGTATCTAATGACGTTCCTCTGCATCGTCGAATTGGCCTGCATAAAATTGAAACCAAATAAAAGAATTTTTTAATTCAAGATTCGACCTGGGATTTTACCATGTGTGTGCATACAGACATATAGGCAGAAGCAGATGATCCACGTTACCTTTCTGAGTTTCTTGAACTTGGGCTCGCCGGGATGTTCGATTAGATTACTGCAGTTCAGATTAAAGATTTAAAATAGCGCGAAACGAATTATCCATGAATGTTCTTAAGAAAAAGAAATTGAATGTTTGCAAAAGCATACCTTACTATCTTCAACAAAGTTTGGTGGACAGCTCCAAACTCTGAAGGTATCACCTCATTTCTCAGCGACTGAACAGCATTTTTCAAACGATCACAAACAACTGCAACAGAGTCTTGGATAGCCTGTAACTCAGGCTGTTGACTTAGGCCCTCCAACTCAATTTTCGTGTCTTCATCATAAGAATTACTCGAATCAATTCCCATGGAATGAGTAGTCCCAAGACTAGGCTGTTCTTTCGGCAAGACTCCATTGTGATCGGAATCTACTTCCATATTGAAAGGATTGCTCTGTTTTTCCATTTGAGATTCTTGCACAACAAATTCATTACCACAGTCATCAGGATCTGGCTCGGCTTTGTCACTATGAACATCAGCATTCTGCACATAATTACAATTGAAAGAACTAAGCAATGTCAACGAGCAATATAAGAGATTAACTTCCACTTACCTCTGACGATTCTGAGAGGGTCGTCGATGCATTGGCTAAACGTTGTAAAGCTGAAGTTACTGAAGAAGCACGGGCATTAGGAAGAGGAGAGGTATTTCCTCCGAGCTTCTGCGATGGAATAACATTGCTTGTTCCATCGAATTCCTCCTCGTATCGCTGTGAGCTGGTGGGCCCAGCTAAAGTATGGCCGTTTTTCTTTGTCCAATCAAGAGTAGCAGCTTCATTGTTGAGCTGTTAAATTTGATCACACATAAGCAAAATCCATGGTGTAGAATTTCTGCTATGGAAAAATGGAAGAAGGGTTTGATCCTTACCTGTTTGTCTAAGGCGTAGAATTTCGAATCGTGTTCAGAGAAGACCATGTGTGCCTAAAAAGAAAACGATGAAGAAATTGGTCTACGTTCAGATATATAGTGTTAAAATTGAAATCTTTAGGGCGGGTTGTTACCAGTTCGTGAAGAAGAGTCTTTTTTATACTATCGTATTTCCTGAAACCCTTAAGGTCATCAGTTCGAAGCCTCAGCGATATCTCTTCTCCATGATTCTATAAGCAATAAACATGGAAAAGCATAGCTTTCATTAGCCAAATCGTTCGTGATGATTTTCTTAAGTTATTTAGCAGATATTCGAAAATCGAAAAAAGATCATTTTTTTAGATGCCCACCTTGTTGAATCCAAGGATGCACTTCGGACTAACTCCGACATAACCAACCGGCGCCAGCTCAGTCATAATACCCACACGCCAGCGATGCTTCAAAAAAACACCAAGAAAGAGGAGGGACTTATGGCAACAGATAGAAAAAAAATGGAAGGAATATACGATCATACTTGTCACCAACGAAAAAGATGGAGATAGATGAGAACCTTGTTCATGATTGCAACAATTCCTCGATCAGAAGCGAGCTTGTGCATCAATTCCAACGCCTTAGATGGCGGTGGCATTAACTGCAGTTTGCAGTACAAAAATGTCTGGTCAATTGCACTGTAGCTATACAAAAAACTTCTATCTGAAACTATCACACACAGAAAACGCACACTAGTATGTGTCCGAGAGAACGAATCGTATTGTTATTACCTCAATCCCAGGTAGGCTCAGAGTTCGGAAATCACCAAAGATGTAAGGTCCTTGTGGGAGTTTCTGAGAGTTATACGCTCTATGATCTGAAGAACTTCTGAGTCTTAGCCTCTTATCTTCCTCATCGAATCCAGCAATCCTAAAGTCCATTTTTGAATTATGAAGGACTTCATCAACCTCATCTTTGGGCACGCCCATCATTATGATGGATTTTGCCTGAACAAAACCAAATTGCACCTCTTAGCTTTCACAGAGACCAATGGTACATTTTAGTTAAAACACCAGCCTAGGATGATACCTTAGGTAATGACGTGGTATCCAAGCTCACACGAGCATATTCATCAGAGAAAGGATGTATCCTCTTCGAGCTTTTCTCGACAGGTAAGAGCAGGCGTAAAGTATGTGCCTCGACATTCGTGAGGTTCTGCAATTTCTCTCCCAAATCCTTAAACGTTGACCGTGGATTTATATCGATCATATATCTTTGTCCCCTCCAAACAACTGCGAAGCTGTGAAAATTCTGTTCTTCCTCCATGATTTTGACGTAGAAACTAAACCTGTTCCAAGAACGAGCAAATAAGCAAACGTCAACAAGACTTTCATTTCAAGAAAAGCTCATAGGAATATAACACAACCATCCTATTGGAATCAACCGTTTGCAATCCGTCAAGCTTAACCAAGTTAGAGCAAGCTAAAATCCATTTTTAACGAATAATCCAATGATGGCTTGACTTAATTACAAAGCCCACCACTTCAAATCAGCAACGACGAGAACTTTCAACAAAAGAATGAAGCTTCTGGGAATTAAAAGGAAAAGGTAGCAAGCCAGCTAAAGATCGTACCTTTTGCGCCTTCGATTCTATAACTTGGAGATTATTAATTGCTAACGGAACAACTTTGGCTAATTTCAGGACAATTCACGACGAATTAGATGAGATTATGTTTTCTTCTTGCGCAAGACAAAATTTTTATTTTCACTTTCGAGGGAAATTTTGGGAAAAAAAAACGTCAGCACCACATATTATATACAAGGCGTAGCCGGCGAACTTAGCGTCGTCGTAATTGAGAATGGTAAACTACGCCGTTAAAGTCCTCAATTAGGCGCGTGCTGACGCAAGGCAAAGGTGCTCGCAGAATAATCTCGAACTTCAATCACAAAGAACGAAAATAAAGTCAACCTTCTAGATAAACGTCGATTAATTAATTATTTATTGTCGTTAACATTTTATTTCTACCTCAATTTTTCGTTGACTTTAACACCGTAAAAAGTAAAAGATGCGTCGTTATCGTAAAAAATTGTGTGACCAAGAAAAAACTTTTCTAAAGTTGGACCCTTTATGGTCAGTATTCTATATTTAGTTTTGACTATAATGTTAAACCTTGCAAGAATAATAACACAATACAAACTTCATTCAATCCGAGGAGTGTAACTTTCATCGTTTCACGCATTGCTAAATTTATTGCTTAACCTTCACTTGAAGTTAGAACCCAGCATGCTCAATTATTCACGTCCATGTGCATCAATCAGTCTAAAATATGCCGTATGTATGATATATGACGAATAAAATATATTTTTATTACTCCAAAAATATTTTTATCAAGATTATGTTTATTTTTTTTGTCAAGATTATATTTTTATTTTATCATCGCCTTGTGACAATAATATCCCAATTCATAAAGCAAAGGAAATATAACTAAAAAAGAAAAAGAAATCAGATATTATCACGAAAATCCAAGAAAAGCCAGGTCATTCTCTCTATCGACATCATCTTGTGACTGGGGAATAACACTCGGACCCACAAAGAACCCTTTTTTTCCCTCGTCTTTTTCTCCCTTTCACGCCATTTCTTCTTCGTCCCACCTCTGCTTTTCTTTTCACATACATCCCCATTATCCGCAATCAATAATTCACGCCAAACTAAGAAATCGCTCAAAGAACCGAAGTAAAACGACGCAGAAAGATGGAAATCTCGTCTAACGATCCATCAAAGCCGTCGCCGGCGGAGACTCTCCAGTCCGCCGTGGTCCTCCTACGCAGGCTGCTACCGTCGACCCTTTACATCACCGTATTTCCCACAAGGTGGCAGGCCCTTCGCCACCACCTCACCACGCTCCAAGCACTACTCTCTCAAATCGACGCTCATAGCCACCGCCACCACCACCCCTTGCTCGCCCCTCTCTTGCCCTCGCTTTTTCAGACGCTGAAGCGCGTCGACGACCTCCACGCGCTGTGCCTCGCGTGCGAGCCGACGCGCGGCAAGCTTCTGATGCAATCCGATCTCGACATGGCCGTTAACTGGCTGTCCAAGCACGTCGCCGATTTACAGCTCATCGTTAACTCCGGCGTGTTGCAGCAGTACTCCTCCGCTATAGTCTTGCCCCGCCCCGACCCAATGAACTCCGATTCAGAAGAGATCGAATTCTTCGTGAAGGATCTCTTTCTGAGGCTGAGAATCGGCGGTCTAGAATTCAAGCGCGAAGCTCTCGACTCTCTTCTCCACATCTTAACCCACATCGACGGCGCTAACAAGACTGATAACAACACAGTGGCGAACGTGGTAGCTAGGGAAGGCGATTTTGGGTGTTTGGTGAGGCTGATTGATGGGAATTTCGGCAATGAGGGTTTGGGGATTAGGGATTTAGCATTGGAGGCGATTTCACAGATCGTATTATTTTGCGGTGAGACTGCTCGGAGGAGGGTTTTCGAGGAAGGTTCTTTAGGGCCATTATTGAGGGTTATGGAATATGGGTCAGTGGCTATGAAGGAGAAAGCTGCAATGGTGGTTGAGAGCATAACCAGCGATGCAGACAACGCCTGGGCTGTTTCAGCCTATGGTGGCGTCAGCGTATTACTCGAACTGTGCAAATCGAGTTCTGTTCTTGCAAAGGAGTTTGCAGTAGGGGGATTGAGGAACGTCTTGGGCTTCGAGGATGCAAGAACAGCCTTCGTCGAGGAAGGTGGAGTCACAGTTCTTTCCACCTTAATCAGCGAAGGAAATAGCATCAAAATCTGCGAAAAAGCAGCAAGCTGCGTGTCGATTCTTGCCTCGTCTGACAGCGATGGGATTCTTTCCTCGCTGTTGAAGGTGGGCTGTTTAGAGAAACTGTTAAGGTTGTCCTATGAGTGTTTTAACGACATGTCTGCTTTAGAGCAAGTCTTAAAGGCAATCTACTCACTAAGTGTGTCTGAACAGAGCTTGAGAATTCTGTCCAATTCGAACACATTCGTTCTGAAACTAGCTGACGTTCTAGACTATAACGGGAACTTAACGATGCAACACATCTCTGCTTCACTTCTCGGTAAGCTATCCATGAACGAAGGCACAAAGAAAGCGATCAGTGGCTCAATGCCTTCTCTGATGAAGTTAATGGAGTGTAAAAAGCCCGACGGAATACAAGAAGTTGCTTCGAAGGCGTTAACCTCTCTGCTAACGGTGAATTCGAACAGAAAAGAGCTGGCGAGCGACGAAAAGAGCCTAACGAGGCTTGTCCAAATGCTCGATCCAAAGAGCGATTTCGTGTCGAAGAAGTTCCCTGTTTCTGTGGTTGCTGCGATTTTGGCCGGTGGAAGCCAAGGCTGTCGTAAGAGGCTCGTCGCCGCTGGGGCCCACCATCATCTGCAGAGGCTTGCTGAGGTGGACGTCGTGGGGGCAAAGAAGGCTTTGCAGAGGCTCTCGGCGAATAGGCTGACGAGTATGTTTATCAGGGCATGGCTACCTCAGTAGAAGGGAAAAAAAGAAGGTATGTTTACTGTTTGCTTTTGAGTTTTAAGTGATATTAGTAATTTAACTACGTTGGGTGATGAGATTAGGGGAAAGGTTCTTACTTGGAATATTTTCAACTCAATCTTGGAATATTAGTTCACGTGTTAATAATTCATGCGATGGGTTGAATGATTATTAATAGTTGCTGCTGCTGCTGCATTATGATTGTGCTAATTCACTAACTATTGATTTGATTCTGCTTGTTATTTTTTTTAATATTTGCTGTGATTATATGAAAGTGTATACTTGTTTTCTAACTCTTGGTTCTGTTTATTTTCAGGAAAAACCGAATCTGAGTTCTTGACTAACTGTTGAACAAGATGGTCTCTCGCCGACAACAAAGAAAGGTTTTTTAACTGGTGATTGATGGATTAGTATAGTGTAATATATTGGAAAAAAAGTTTCAAAGAGAAAACAAAAAAAGGTTTTTGTTTCTTTTTCATTTACTTTTGGAGTGGCATGGATGCAGTTTTTTAAGGAGTATCCTTGTTTTAGTCATTTGTTTTTTGTTTTTGAATAAATATTTGTGATTCTTTTTTGTTTATTTGTGTAATTTATTTGATACGGATGGGTGACGCATTTGTGCCTTTTCTTTTTATGTATCTTTTACACAACTTTATTCTATTCCTTCACGAATTTGGAATCTCTCTTTTATGGTATGGATATGTCGGGGTGTCACGCGTAAATGAAAAGCGTATCATACAAGAGGAAACTTTAATATTGCTTTTTAAACACGACTCTTTTATTGTGATTTTATTACATGGGTGGGTCAAGTCACCATGTCATTTTTATCCATTTCTTTCCTGGCCACATGTCGCTTTATTCAATAAAATAATGTCTAGGGGTGGTCCGTACGGTATACCGTATCGAAAATGTGATACCGTATACCGTACCGAAATTTCGGTATCGAAAAAAATCATACCAGTACCATTCCAAATTTTCGATATACCTTAAATTCGACACGGTATGATACCGAAATTTCGGTATGGTATCGGTATCATACCTTCTATACCATTCACATGGAAGGTTTTTTACCATGCGTGTCTCGTAACTCGTTAATTCGTTGTTTTTTAATTTTTAGTCAATTCAAACTCCTTAGGCCCCAATAAGGTGGATTATTAATACCAAATTTTCCAAAATAATAATTCATAAAATAACTTTAAATAATTTACATATTTTAGTCAGTCTCCTTAGTAAAACAAAGAACTTTACATAAATAGGTGGGCTTCAACAATCTTAGAAAGTTGGTATAGTTAATAATTTATGGGCTAAATAAATTTATGTAGTTCCTCATAATATTTTATCCATTTCATATTTTTTTGAAATAATATAATATATGTACGTGTGTGTGTATATATATAATATTATAAATTTTAGTATTTCGGTATACCTAAAATTTAAAATTTTCGTACCATTACCGTACCGAAAATTTCCGTACGGTATCATACCTTACCAAAAACTTCGGTATACCAAAATTGTCGATATGTTCGGTACGTTTCGATACGATAAGGACGACATATCGGTATTTCGGTATATTTTCCCACCCCTAATAATGTTGCTTTAACCTATATTTTGGTAAGATTGGAATATGGGCAATCCAATTGTTATAAAGGCCCAAATTGAATGAGCTGAGCCCAGCCCAATTATATTAGGAGTTAATATGCCGGTCAATATATATATATAAAGTCCAAATTGTTTTTTTTTTATCTCATTGTTAGTATTAGACCATCTCCAACCGAGAAACTCATTCCCAAACTAAAACTCATCCTCATACTCAAAATGCAGTAATTTTTCTCCAGCCGTCAAACCAATTCTCAAACTCAAAAAATCATTCTTGTAATATTCTCTTCTATCAGTTCGTTAATATGACCCATATAATTTATAACTTCACAAATTAGACCACAATAATCGTCTAAGTTCGATTGAGAAAAATTTATTATAATTCATATATTTCACTAAAAAAATTATTTATTATATTTTCTTTATAATTAAGATTTAATATATTTTTTAAATAATTTATTTTTAAATTTCTACTACAAAACCTAAATAATAAAATAAAAAAAGTTAAATAAAAAATCAGAAAAAGAACAATAGAAAAGAAATAAAAAAATAAGCTTTAAATTAGGAAAATAAAGAAAGAAAGAAATAATAAATAAAAGGAAAACGAAAAAAAATATAAAAAGCATAAAGCTTTCTCTCTCTTTACATCGTCGTCCCCAGCCTCTCCAAAGCCTGAAACAAAAATATTCATAATACAGAAAAGAAAGGACCTTTTGCAAATTGAAAACATCGGACGCATCCTGTGGGGCCCCGCCATCTACTTACCAATTCTAACTCTAACTTACGTGGCTAATGTCAGTATTAAATAATTCATACGCGAAAACGTGGGTAAAATTTTTCCTTTTATATAAAGGAATTCGTTCTGTACGAGTCAAAATATTGCTTCCAACCTAATTACATAGGATGGTTCCTAATTGCAACAAAAGGAATCCTAACTTCCGCCCCACGGGTCGCATTCATGTACACACCACCCTCAAAAGTCGTTGGAAGCTTCAAAAGATAGCCTTGCCATCAAAAGCGATCACGTACCGTGGTCGCGTGTACCTACAACACATAAAACATGGGATGAGCTATAAAGCTCAGTAAGTAGGAATAATGCATGTCGTGCACGTGTCTTATTTGCAAGGGCATCCGCGCCAATGCATTCAGACCCTAGTAGGATCAAACTCAATCTCATATCTCTCAGGGCCCTCGACTGACTTACTATGCACCATATTCAGAGCTCAATTTCAATAAGGACAATGGTCCAGCAATCCACAAAGGGTGACGAACCATAAAATACCAGTCACGCATTTCGGCCCAATTCGCGCTGGGATGCATGAGGGCCCGCCATTCGGCCCAATGGGTACTTGCTGTTCCGCAGACGCTCACGCTGGTAGCCCACTTCGGGGTCGCCAACACCAGAGATACCCTCGGTGTCGCTGCCACCCTCGAATCGCCTCCTCCAGGTCGCACCTACCGCAATTCAGGGCATTCTGCCCAAGTAATAAAAATATATCCGACGACGTACTGGGTCGTCATGGTGTCATAGAAGCAGTCCTGACTCAATCGTGAGTCGACATCAGATGCCTATATCGGCAAATATCCACGCTTTCAAGCGACATTATATTATAAGCATACGCTCATCTCACCTTTCTCATGCATGTCGTGTATGCACGTGTTCATGCTCATGTGAATACTAAAATTCATGCCATGTCATCACATGTAGCAAATAATTCACATAATCTCATATAAACAGATAGCCACGTAATTCACATTCGAACAAACAATTTACGTGTTGTAGTTGAAATTCCCACTTACCCGTCGTCCGTAGATTATTTGCTAATAATTTCGTGAATTTCCTAATTCCGTCCTTAAACACAAAATTATAAGGTCAGTACATTATTTATTTAATTCAAGTCAACATATTGAACTATATAACGAAATAAATATTTACGACTTCACGGACTCAAGAAACCCTAATTCGTAAAATACACCAATTCGCAAAGTGGTATAATTCGCCAAGTTCGATCCATTCGTGACCTACTTAGACTTATTCAAGTTCGTGAAATTCATTTGACTTAATTCGTAAATCACCGTGTCTAGTTCACGAATTCTCTCTAACTCGCCAAGTTCATCTAATGCATTATTTTATTCCCATACTTTGTGAAGTCTAACCTATGAATTCGTGAAGCTTATATATTAATAATATCATTTTATCACGCTAAGCCTCGTGAGCTTCTTATGGTGTCTACACGATTCTCCACTCAATTTGTGAAGTATTTATGGTAAGTTCGTTTGTGAGGTCCAATTATTTTAATTCACCAACTCTATAATATTATTGATATTAACAACATACGTTTACTTTGCGAACTTTATTTATCCGATCCACTTTGCGAATTATCTCTTGCATATACTTCACGAATTGATATAATTCGTGAACCTCAAGGGATTCGTGAATTTTTGTGGCTGCTCGGATTCGCAAAGTGGTGCCTTCCTGACCTTCGAGGTTTTATTTTACATTTTATAATTCGCTAACCATCATGGTTCGTGAAGTTCACTTCACGACCTCAAAACCCTTTCAACATTTAAAATTCTTAAAACTTTCGATTGAAATTCTATTCCTCTGTAAGAACAGTTTAAAGGTCATAAGAACATCATAAACCTTCAAATATTTTATACTTCCGAAAAATAATTTTTGATTAACCTTAGACCCTAAGAGCATAATTATTATCTTGAGAATTACTAAATCCTCGACCAAATTTAATTTCCTTTAAAACAGGTTGAACCTTATATGGATAAGTTCATAAAAATTGGTCATGCTTGACCTTGCAAAAATTCAAACTGGGTGAAACATGATTACGAGAACTTTGAATACCTTCAACGCAGTTAAAACTTAAAACCCTCAGAAACTAAAATTGTACAAACCCTAATCCTAGATAACTTTTCGAGCTTAATATGCTTAAAACATGTTGATTCATGTGTTACTACATGTAAATGTTAAAGTAAGAGTTCGAGTTATACCCTTTCCCAGCTTAATTCTTGTCGAGCTTCCCTTCTTTCTTTCTTTGGGTTTTGGAAGTTTTCGTATAATGAATATTACTTTCGTTAGTTTTGATATGTATGACTTTTCTTTCTCATCTCATATTTGGCGTGTTCAACTAGCCAAATGACGTTAATTCTATTTTAACCATGTTCATCCTAATCTTCAAGTGACAATTATTATAATATTATTGTATAAGGTTTTCCTTTCTTGCTAAGTTATCGAACTATCTTATCTTTCTAAGTCTTAGTTAGTAAAAGTCTTTTTATATTATCTCTTCTCATTTAAGTCTATTATTGGAAAAATCTTATAATCTGAAATTCTTACTGATATGATCTATAAAAGCTCCTCGTTTCGAAATATAGATCCTATGAAATCAACTTCTACCAAAAATTATATATCTTAATTAAATCCTTTCTAAGTCTCAACTTGATTTCTACTAAGTTATAATCTCATAATAACGCATAATTAAATAAGCACATAATATGCAGTCACGTAAACACATAATATGCATGCTAATTTACTGGCCAACCAAATTACGGGACTCGGGTGTTACACATCCTCTCCGTTCTGACGCAAATATGCGATTTAATGAGGAAAGAGAAAGTATAATAGCATTTTGGGTTTGATTTTGGGTGTCCGTTGGAGAAATTTTATTCCATTTTTTAGATTTGCAGTACCATTGAAGATGCCCGGTAGTTTAGTCAGCCGTTAAAAAGGCGCGTTAATGAAATGACTGTACGTAGTAAATGAAGAAAAGACTGATGAGGATTGTTTTGTTTCTCCCGACAAAGCAAAGCAAAGCAAAGCAAATCTCTGGTTGTTTTCCCTCACTTCTCTCTCATCACTAGGAATTTCTGTTTTTCTCACCTGAAGCAAAGATTTTGTTCACCAATTCTCAGTAGCTGATCAGATAGAAACCTTACAAGAGACGGCGAAAACGAACAGAGGCGGATACATAATCTTTTGATCAGGGGCCACAGATGGATTGGTAGTGAGGTTAACTTAGTACTAAATTTTCATGTTCTAAATTTTGTTGGAAAAATTTTTCAATTGAAATACATTTTTCCAGCGAAACATGAATTTAGGATCATAAAAAAATTCTCAAACTTCATACTATTAACACATAAAAATATCGACTTTTCTGGCACTTTGAGAAGCATGGTATTTACACAGTCAAATCAGCTTACACCCAGCTCTTGGAAGCTACAAAATTTGAGGAGCAACAGACAGAGACAAGCGAAGGAAATGTTAGAGGAAAGCGTTGTGGAAAAGAACTTGGGGACTTCAAATTAAACAGAAAATGAAGCATTTTATTTGGAGAAGCTACCATAATGTCCTACCAACTAAAATTCAACTCATCAAGAGAGGAGTGCTTGCTGATCCGATTTGCCAATGGTGTGGGGAGTGTGAAGAAGATATAGAGCATGACTTCTTTAACTGTTCTAGAGCTAAGGTTTTCTGGAAATTATCGCCAATTAGATGGAACATCGACACGACTAGCTTCAAAGAGTGGTGGTCTGATATCATTAGAGGGCCTGAAAAAGAAATTTATACTAATCGAGTGCAACTGTCAGTGTACCTTCTTTGAATGCTATGGAAGACAAGAAATTTATGAATTTTTTTCAGAATGAAAAAATTGATGAATGGACATCAGTGAACATTGTTGTTTCTGAATGGAATGAGTACTTGTTCCTTCCATAGGAGATTTGAGATGTTAGCATCACTTAGACACATGATAACAATGGGATACTTGGCTTTCAGAACTCGCCAACAGTAGGTCCAAAACGACAAGGACAATTCTAATATGTGGGTCTGACTTTTGATTGGTGAATTTATGCGTAGTATTGGACTGGGGTACAGCGGTTGTGAGGAAGATCTGAAAGAATCCAATTCACAGATCCGTGCTGCCATTTTCTCAGCTCAAGATGTTTCGGTGGATTTTCATCATTCGTTTTTTGTTTTGTCAACCAAGTATCTTATAAGTGTAAACTGAATCAGTACGTTGTGCTTCTGTTTTTGTTTCCTTTTCTTTTTGTTTCTTGTGGACCTGAGAATAGGTCTTTCTGCCCTCTGGTTTGATGGTACGCACATTGTAAACTTTCGTATCCTTATTTATAAAATTTTATCGGGTTTGGGGAAAAAACACATAAAAATATCAATATAAAAATTAAAAATCGTGATAACTTTGACGAATCTCGAGTAGTGTCAACATGTCATGATATTGATGTTTGCGAAGCATATTGTTAAAACTAAATATGCTATTAAGAAAATAAAGGAGAAATAACACAACTCATGTCTTTATGAATATCAAGAGCAATATGTAGTTGAGTTTTTTTTTTTATTTGATATTGTGTTTTTAGTGATTATAACTAGAATAAGGTCCATTAAAAATTTGGAGAAAAGTTTTATAACTTGATTGTGTATTTATTGTAAGTGCATAATAAAAATTTAATAGACCATGAAAGGAAGTAGAAAAGGTATAGAAGAGAACCAAATTAACAAAAACCTAATTGATTAATGTTTATGATGAATTGAGTTATATTGTATGATGAAAAAACAAAATACATACGAACTAAAAAGAAACATAAAACTAACCAGTGTAATAAGCTCTAAGAAAAAAATAAAAAAGACAATAAAGACAAACAAAACAAAAAAAAAAACACTAAAAAGATAAAATCTCTAAGACTAGAAAAAGAAAACCAAAAAGAATAGAAACGATGAGGAGAAAACCAAATCGTCAATGAAGTGGTTGATTTCTACAATTTTCTCTTCAGCACATCACACCCCCCATAAACTGAAGGCATTCTCCAGGGCATTCCTCAGTCCATCACCAACGATATGAACCAGACTTTGGCCACTCCTGTAAATGATGAAGAGATCAAAGCAGCCCTCTTCGAGATGCACCCCTCAAAAGCTCCAGGCCCCGACGGTATGACTCCCCTTTTTTTCCAACATTGTTGGCCTTTTATTAAGAATGAATTATGTTTTGCTGTTAAAAATTTCTTTATCCGTAGGAAAATGCTTAGAAGTGTTAACCATACTCTTATCACTCTTATCCCAAAAATCAAAAACCCCAAACTTATCTCCCACTATCAGCCTATCTCACTGTGCAATGTTGCATACAAAATTATATCCAAAATTCTTGCCAATAGGCTGAAACTTTACCTTCCCCACTGCATTAGTGAACACCAAGCTGCTTTTCTTGAGGGTAGGCAAATTTTAGACAATGTGTTCATTGCTCACGAGTGCCTTCACCACATCAATACACTTCCCACCGGTAAAACGGGTCTTATGGCATTAAAGCTTGATATGGCCAAAGCATTTGATAGGGTTGAATGGACATTCTTTCGCAAAGTCATGACACATATGGGGTTTGGATCTCTGTTTGTTGAATGGATCATGGTTTGCATTAGCTCTTCTTCTTTCTCATTTAACATCAATGGCACCTCTTGTGGCTTTATCAAACCATCTCGAGGCCTCAGACAAGGAGACCCTCTTTTCCCATATTTGTTCATCATCATCTCTGAAGCGCTTTCTAATCTGATAAAAAGTGCAACCTTGCAGAACAGATTTAAAGGGATTAGAATTTCCAGAAACGGTCCCGCATTTTCACACCTTTTCTTCGCTGATGATTCCATTTTATTCTGTGAAGCTAACATGTCGCAGGCCCTTTGCATTAAAGAAATTCTCGAGCTTTACAGCAGAGCTTCTGGACAGCTTGTGAACCTGAGTAAGTCGTCGGTCTTCTACAGCTCTAATACTCCAGTCGAAGCTAGACCAAGTATTAGCAACTGCCTTCGGTCTTCAAGAGCATAAAAATGCTAAATACCTTGGACTTCCATTGGTTATTGGCAAATCCAAGAAAGAGGTGTTCAAATATGTCCATGATTCAGTCAAACAGAGAATCGGGAACTGGAGATCATCACTCCTCAACCCTGCGGGCAAGGAGATTCTTATCAAAGCTGTGCTCCAAGCTCTCCCGGTCTATGTTATGGCATGCTTCAAGCTTCCTATTGGCGTCTGTAAAGAGATTGGAAAACTAATCACAAATTTTTGGTGGGGAGATCGCGGATCCGATGGGAAAAAGATACATTGGCGGGCCTGGTCCAGACTTTGCGTTCCTAAAGAGCAGGGGGTCTTGGATTCCACGACCTTGTGAGCTTCAACGATGCACTCATTGCCAAGCAACTTTGGAGAATTCTTACAAAGCCCAACTTATTAAGGTGCTTAGGGCCAAATACTTCCCCAAGGGCGGCCTAATGTCAAATTCAGTATCAGCTAGTTCGTCTTGGCTATGGAAAGGATGGATGAAGGTCAGATACGTTCTAAAAATGGGTCTCAGATTCCAAGTTGGAGAGGGTACATCGATTAAAATCTGGGAATTTCCTTGGATTCACAATACCCCGGGTTTTATCCTATCTCCGCTTTATCCTCATAATCAAAATTTGATTTGGGTTAGAGAACTCATGACAAGGGATGGGCTAGCTTGGAATGAAGATCTGATCTCTTCTATTTTCAACCCATCTATTGCACAGACATTCCTTGGAATCAACATCGATCCTGCTGATAATGATCGTCTGTTCTGGCACTTCGACAAGAAGGGAAACTTCACTGTCCATTCTGCTTATGTTAAAATCTTAAGTTTAAGATCTTATGCCTCCATGTTTCCCGAGTCCAGCGACGTGAGAACCTCCAAAATCTCTATGTGGAGAAAAACATGGAGCATGAAGATCAAACCTAAGCTCAAGCACTTTTTGTGGAGGTGCCTCAACAACATTTTACCAACCTTTGATCAACTGATTATGAAGGGCATCAACGCTGATCCAATCTGTAAATGTTGTGGTGAGGAAGAAGAAACGTTGGTTCATCTTTTCTTTACATGCAAAAGAGCACTGTTAACTTGGAAGCTTGCCCCGATCAGCTGGAATGATATCCATGAGCGCACTTTTAATTTTTATGACTGGTGGTTCACCATTAAGAAATCGGATGGGAATGGGGTTTTCCAACAAAGAATGCAACTCACCGTATACCTTCTTTGGATGCTTTGGAAAACAAGGAACTTGTGCATTTTTGAAAAAATTCTCAAATCTGAACATGAAATAGTTGATTTAGCCATTTATGAATGGCAAGAGTCCCAACTTATTTTCTGATTTTTTGGCTTTGATGAACCTTTTGGTACCATTGAACAGGAACCTTTTGGTTGTGGGCGAGTAGGACCCTTTGTGGACAGTGCTTTCCCATGACCTGTTTTCAATTTTTCCTACCAATGACAAGTTGAACCTTTGGTCTGATACTGAAGACTTGGAGCAACTGTGGGAAGCTAGGAGTCTCGACTCAGTGGCCTCATTCAGTGGAAGAATTGTTTTTTGTTGTTTCTCTTTTGGTTCCTGTTGGACCAATTTTCACCCAAACGAACAACTTCGGACGGATTAAACACGCCTAATAGATCAGAATCGAGAACGGGCGTGGGGCTTGGTGCTGTTCTTGAGGAGGCTCTCTCACTCTAACATATGTTTATTTTATCTACACACACAAGCACACCTAACTATGTGTTAGGATTTTAGTATTTATACCACAAGTTGGTATATAATACTTGGGTCCTTGTGTATGTAACGACCCGTCCCATACCGGGTGTCACTATAGCATCGGTCCCTACCAGGACCAGTGGGGTTGGGCCCACCACACTCCGACTGATAGTCTAGCCCCACTGTACCACCATTTAACCTTTTAGCGTGCTTCGTGCACTCGCTCACATGCACCCTGAGAAACTTCCCAGGGGGTCACCCATCCCTAGATTGCCCCAAGTCAAGCACGCTTAACTTCGGAGTTTCTATAGATGGACTCCCGAAAAGGTAGGTCGACCTTGGTGATATGAGTAGTACTATCAATCCTTTTATACGATTCTTAGCCTGACACGCCCATACATTGTCAGTCTCAGGATCCCCTCTCATTCTGGTGTTGGATCGGTTCGTTCATGTACCCCTTCGCCTAGAAGCCTGCCAGGAGCCGCTCATTGTCCGTGCACCCTGGCACCGGCGATCACTCCCCGCCCTCTTCGGCCCCGGGCGTCACAGTGTAAGCCCATTACAAAATAGCTACGGGCTAGCCCATTACGACCTAGCCCAAATTAACTAAAAGCTAACCAACAAAGATAATATAATGAATTTGAACACTACAAAATATTTCCTAACAATCCCCCCTTAGTGTTCAATCTTCAATTCAGCGCGGGATATCTTTGTTGGGCGTATTGGAGAAATCTCGAGTCCTAACAAACTCCCCCTACAAGGGATATTTCCTCTTCTTGCGGAGGCATTGATGGCTCGGCTAGGACTCACTTGTGAAGATTCTCCAATCTTCTTCTTCTCGAAGCCGGATTCGTCGTCTTCGAATGGAAGTTGTCTGGTTCGGCCACGAAGTTGACTCGTCTGGCTCCAGAAGAAGGTAGGCGTGGGGTTTAAAAAATGTGCCAAGGCTCTATTGAAATGTGACTTTCAAGAGTAGGGAGCCCGGTCTCCAGAGTGGTCAGCGCAGTGGTGGCGGAATGTGGTGGGTGAGATGTGCCATGGCTCCTTCGAGTGTTCCATTATGAACAAATAGCCTGACACATCAGAATGTGTGCGGAGGTAGTGGGTGCCTCCGGCGATGCGTAAGCGCAGAGGTAGTGGAAGCCCCCGACGTGGCGTAGTTCGGGTAGGTGGTGGAGTAGGTGTTGTGAGAGGTGGCATAGGTGGTGTGAGCGGAGGTGAATGATGGTTGCTGCTGATGCTGCTGTACGATCTTCAACTCAGTTCTTCTCCTTTACTCCCCCTTGAGATGATCTCCGTCTTTGGGATCGTCACGTCGTCCGTGGGACGAGTCTGCCTCTGGCGTTGATGATGGTGATGGTGATGTGGTGTGGCGTTGAGTGAGGCAATCATGTGGGATTCTCAGGAGTAGCAGCATTTGGCTTTCCTCCAAGTTCATTTCGAAACTTGGAAGAGGCGGAGCAGCATGTGGTGGCGTAGGCGTAGGCGTAGGAGTGGTGTCGGTGATGGGACCTTGTCCTTCATAGATCCTCGTGAACTCGAGTGCGGCATGGAATGTGTAAGTTCCTCGCTGATTGCTACGATTCGGGTCTCCATCACGAACAGGGTAACTAACCAGACGGAGGTCACAAAGACGCTCCGTCGTCACGACATCGAAACGCGTGTCCGATGTGCCGCCTGTTTGCACAGGACAAGAAAAGACGGGGTCACTAAGACTTCCCGTTGGCATCATCGATGAGACAGACTCAAACGATTGATGGCCTAGGCTCACGATTGTGGTGACGTTGGCCGTGCTAGGTCTTCCGCTCTCAGTCACAGAGACATCACCGAGCGTTCGGGCAAGTTCACGAAGAACCTGCGGTGCGTAAAGAGTGTTTGTGTCCTAGAAATTGGAAAATTTCGGTGGGTGAGGACACTAGACTCGACGTGGGTAGAAGAGGTGCAGTGAGAGGCGGCACTACATGTTCAACATCAACCGTCTCCAAGTGGGGCGGTGATGGCTAACATGGTTCCTCTTGTGCGAATGAAACAGCTATCTACGAAAGGATAGCTGAGTGGTTGGGAGGGGTTAATTGTAGGACCGATTTTCACCCAAACGAACAACTTCGGACGGATTAAACACGCCTAATAGATCGGAATCGAGAACGGGCATGGGGCTTGGTGGTGTTCTTGAGGAGGCTCTCTCACTCTAACATATGTTTATTTTATCTACGCACACAAGCACACCTAACTATGTGTTAGGGTTTTAGTATTTATACCACAAGTTGGTATATAATACTTGGGCCCTTGTGTAAGCCCATTGCAAAATAGCTACGGGCTAGCCCATTACGACCTAGCCCAAATTAATTAAAAGCTAACCAACAAAGATAATATAATGAAATTGAACACTACAAAATATTTCCTAACAGTTCCTTGTGATGTTTTTTTGGTTCTCTTTTAAACTTAGAGTTTGCTTGGTTTTGTCATCATCTAGCTCTTCAAATGAGCTGATTCTGCCCTGAAGGAAAATTATAACTTCAGGGATCTATTTTGGAACAATTGTACAAACCTTTGGTGCTATGAGATTCACACTGTCGTTTTTGGAAAAAAAGACAAAAACCTTATAAATAAACTTCAAAAAGAAAAAAGAAAAATATACTAGAGCCAGAATTGAACCCCCAACCACTAATGTGACGTGCAACTCTCTCACCAAGTCAACACTATGCTAGACGATATTTTGTTATATTTGCAATATAAAATCAATATATCACAGTATGTTGCAATATACCATACATGAAGGGGGCGGTGGCCCCCCGTTCCTACTGTAGATCCGCCTGTGAAGACGAAGCCCGGGAGAAAAGACCTTGAATCTTACACTAACAAACGAACCCACAAAACTGTCAGACGTAATTCCTGTCATACTCTTGTAGATTCTCACTTTTGGTTTTTTCTTCTTTTTACTGTGTATTATTGCGTAGTTCTTTGTCCGACAGGTTATTTATTAGGGAGGTCTGCAATATAAAGTGTTTGAGGAATAAAAAAAATGTGCTTTCAATGGAATGATTGTAGTTGAGTAAGGAAACTGATGAAATTAGTGAACTTTTTCGAGGGGTAAAGTTGTTTAGTTTTCAAATCTACACCCAAGCCGCCTTGCTTTGGTATTAATCTCCCGTTGCGCTTCTTTCGAGATGATTCTACAAAATTAGTTTTTCCGTTTTATAGTTCAACTGAGAAAGAAAACAACCCTTGTACTTACATGAGATTTCCCTTCCTTATCCGTCTTTTCTTGACCAAGTCTATAGCTAACTACTTTCACTTGAACTAACTTTTTCTGTTTCGTTCTCCAACATATCCACCTTTTGGCTTTTCATAAGAACAAACTCTTAGATTGAAATGCCTGAGATTCCTATGCAGCGGGCGATTGTGTGCTTATGAGGCCCTCAGATTCAGACAAGCCTCCATTCGTTGCAAAGGTAGGGAAAATCGAAGCAGACCAAAGAAAAAATGTCAAAGTCCATGTTCGATGGTACTACTGCCCCGAGGAATCCCTCGACGAGCGAAGACAGTACCACGGCGTGAAACAGACCACTACGATGTGCAGAGCGCCCACACCATCGAAGGAAAGTGCACCGTGCACACTTTCAAGAGCTACACAAAGCTCGAAAACGTTCGAGCTGAGGATTACTTCTGCAGGTTCGGGTACAAATCATCCAATGGCAGCTTCACTCCTGACTGTGTGGCTGTGTGAGTAGAGTAAATTCTCGATTTTTCCTAAAGGATCTTTTCAGTGAGGTTGCTTGTTTGACCATTCAAAATTCAACTAATATAGCTGTAGAAGAAAGTGGGCGCCTAATACAAAGAAAAGAAGCAAACGAAAGCTGCGACAAATTCATTAGTCAAAATATGGCTGTTTTGATTACTTGTCAGTTCACATGCAAAATCAATGCCGATGTATGCCGATAAATAGCAGATGAATTGAAGAGAAAGAACACCACCACAACCATATAGATCTTCTCGTCTCCAATTAATTTCTTTGTAGCTTACTCCTAGTTGTGTAGTTGCTTTTGTATCACGTCAGTGTACGTGTCTGTAATCACTCCACTTAATAAAGAAGTTTTACCCCTCCGGCCCGTGGACATATGTCATTCAGAGCGAACCACGTAAATCTCGTGTTCACTGTTCAAATTTATTTTTCAATCTTTTATTTATTGTCGTCATCTTTCGGGATCGGGATTTCCAAATATCATAACAAATTGGTATCAGAGCCAACCCAATTTACTTTTTAGCCACCATGACGATAACAAAAATGTCAATTGAAAAGTTCGACAGAAATATCAACTTTGCAATGTGGAGTCTCAAGATGGAGGTCATACTCATTCAAGACGGTTGTGAGGTGGCGCTTGAAGGCGCAAAGAAGAAAACCAACCGAAATGAAGGACGATCAGTTTAATGAATTGGACAAGAAAGCCAGATCGGCTATTATCTTAATCTCTCTTACGAGGTTTCTCTTTCTACCTGGTCCTTTATGAAGTGATATCTTAGATCTATGTGCTTATTGCGTGAATGGTGAACAGGATTGCACGTAATTGCTATGGCACTTTTGGAATCGCAATAAATAGGATTCTATTGAAATCACACCCGTAATCTCGTAGTTGAGTTCTGATCCACAAAATTTGTGAGCAACAACTTGCGGCAGCAACATATTCAGCTTCTGCCGTGGAAGTTGACACACAATTTTGTTTCTTAGAAGCCCAATATACGAGTTTGTCTCCAAGGAATGGAATGTTGCCCGATGTGCTTTTCCTGTCCAATCTACAGCCTGCGAAATCTGCATCAGAATACCCTATTAGTTTCATACCTGAGTTCTTAGGATACCAAAGTCCGAGGTCTGCTATGCATTTTAGATACTTTAAAATTCTCTTGACAGGATAAAAATGTTATTCCTTGGGATTAGCTTGAAACCATGCGCAAAGACATGTTGAGAATAGAATATCGGGTCGGCTGGCAGTGAGATAGAGCAGAGACCCAATAATTTCTCTGTAGTGGGTAGCATCTACAGGCTCACCCAAGTGATCTGCATCGAGTATGCACGAGGTCGACATTGGAGTACTTGAAGATTTGCTCTTGTCGATCCTATATTTCCGAGAATGTCATGAATATACTTGGACTGATAGATAAATATCCCATCCTGAATTTGCGATTTGCAGTCCAAGGAAGATGGACATTTCTCCCATCATACTCATTTCAAACTGTGATTTCATCAAAGTGCTGAATTCGACACAGAATTTCGGGTTGGTAGAGCCGAATGATGTCATCCACGTCGATCTGCACAAGCATGATATCGGGAATCACCTTTCTTGACGAACTTACAAGAAGTTGCCATGGAGACGACGGCCATGGGTATGTGGGATGCGTTAAAAGCTATCTACATGAAGAAGACTAAGGAGAATCGGCTTTATTTAAAGTAAAAGCTATACAGTGTGAAAATGACGGAAGGTTCTTTTATTCTCTCGCATCTCGATAAATTCGATTCAATCATTATTGATTTGGCGAACGTAGAAGTTAAAGTGACGGACTAAGATCGGGCCATATGTTGTTGTGTTCCCTTCCCTCGTCTTTAAAGCATTTTCGTGACACTATTATATACAAAAAAGATACAATATCATATTCTAGTGTCAAATCTACGTTACAATCGAAAGAACAGATAGACAAAGATATTACGGGAGAAATAAGTGGTAGCCAGCAGAATGCCTGTTTGCACGGGGAAGACCAGAGCGTAGAGACGCTGAAAGTAGCAAATCTAAAGAAAGGTCGAAATCCAGGTACTGAAATAAAGTCTGTAATTTTTGCAAGAAAAATGGTCACATCAAAGCTGATAGCTATAAATTAAAAAATAAGGAGAAAAATGATCAGTAGTATAATAAACCAGCCGAAGCTAGTGTAGCTGTTGTTGAGAGCGATGGAACTATTTTTGTAGCAACTGCAAATATTGTTAGGTCTGATAATGAGTGGATCTTAGATTCGGGTTGTTCTTACCACATAAGTCGGAGTCGATTTTATTTTTCCACATGAAAAATTCGATGGTGGAAAATGAGAAATGATGCTCCATATAAAGTTGTTGGTAAAGGCACAGTTAGGATCAAGATGTTCGACGGAATCATCCGAACGCTCACAGAAGTCAGACATGTTTCAGATATAAAGAGAAATCTTATCTCTTTAGGCACACTTGAATATCAAGGGTGCAGGTTCTCAGGTGAAAGTGGAGTTTTGAAAGTTGCCAGAGGTGCCTTTGTCGTGATGAAAGCTTGCAGGTCTGGAAATTTATATATTTTGCAGGGAACTACAATTACAGGTTTTGCTGTAATTTCGACATCCCCGGAGGTTGATACCATGAGATTATGGCATATGCGACTTGGACACATGGGATAAAAAGGCTTGACGATGTTAAGCAAAAGCGGCCTACTCTGCGGTCAAAGTACATGGACTTTTGCAAACACTGTATTTTTGGGAAGCAGAAATGAGTCTGCTTCAATTCGCCAACTGTCTACAAAACGAAAGGTACTTTGGACTATATTCATTCTGATGTATTGGGTCCTCGTGTTCCGTCCAAAGGTGGTGCAAGATATATGTTGACTTTCATTGATGAATTTTCAAGGAAAGTCTGGGTCCATTTTCTTAAGCAGAAAAGTAATATTTTCCTAAGATTTAAACAATGGAAAGCTTTGATTGAAAAGCAGACAGGAAAATAGGTCAAGCGGTTGCGGACAGACAATGGCTTAGAATTCTGTAGGAACGAGTTCAACGAGGTTTGCAAGAATGAAGGCAGTGCTCGACATCACACTGTTCGAATGACGCCTCAACAAAATGGTGTTGCCGAGCGCATGAACCGAACGCATTTAGAGAGAGCTCGATGTATTGCAGCGCCCCATTTCCTATTACCTTTTTACGCAGCTATAAAATATTCGTATAAAATTTTTCGCGATTCTCATAACCATTTCCTTTAACAAAAACGGGCGCGTACATCCGATCTAGTTCCTTCCAGAATAATGTATATATATGTACCTATCTTACGAGTCACAAATCAGTCTAAATCCATTTCTATTATATATGCTAACGATGAACCAGAGGGGAGCAAGAGGAGAGCGTAGCTGGACAACCTTGAATCCATACTTTATGATGATGCTTTCTATGCAGCCTGCTAATTATCTACAACAACTGTGAAGATAACAATTCAGAGTATGATCGCAACATGTTCACGAATACAAGTAACAATAAAATAACCAGTAGTCCATTCCTTTCCATTAATATCGTAACCACGCCCTTTCAAATCACATAATCATCATTCATATAACAGTCATTCATAGGATCCGTAGATCACATACAATTCTATATGTCCATTTATTTTGATACTCCCGTTATAGACTAGCTAGATTGTACTGTATGCCCAGTCGGCGCCCATGCATGGGACTCTGTAACCATGTCGTAATCCCCCTATTTGTAGGGATACGTATTGCCTGTACATACCCCGATTTGTAGGGATATATGCCGTAGCATTCGTATCATACCGTATGTAGTCGTAGCAGTCAAAACGGTTTCTCCCTTATTTTATGTGTATACAATGCTATATAAAATACCTTATATGACACGTAAATCATATGGAAACACTTTACGGTCACACATCGATCCATGAATAGCATATAAAGCACATATTAGTCAATTAATCCATATAAATCACGTAAGCACATAAGGCACATAAGGTACATGTTGCAAATCATACTCACAAGTTTCGCCTATTTTCTCCGTTTGCTTAATCGACCTTGTCCTTGCCCTTATCTGACTCCTGACCTATACAATTATTTTATCCGTAAATATGAAATTCCTATAATGATATGCGTGCGTGATATGCATGCTTTATTATGCATGATTGTTTTTTTATCTGTAACCTTTGCCTTTCTGTTCATTACTTATAATATATTAAACTCTTGGCTTAGAAGTTGCATTAAAAATTGGTAATTATACTATACCGAAAATATCATTGAAAACCCTAATTTTTTTTGTGTTGAAAACCCTAAAAATATCGAAACTTATTAAATTCTAAAGATTTGTATCATACCAAAGATCTTATATGAAAATAATACATATATATATATATATTATATATATATATATATATATATATATATAAGGTTCTTCCAAATTTAGAAAACCCTAATTTCTACATATATATGTATCGTACTATTATATTATATATAAGTATTTTATTAATGATGATGTCGATTACTTTGAGGCTAAGGAACTATTTATTAATTATAATTAACAATGATTTTACACCCACATGTGTATTCACTTTTGGATTGCGACAACCATTAGAAATACAAGAGCATGATGCTTCGAAATATCAATTTAATAAGAGGTCTCATGTCGAAATCTATGTATCTCGAGATCTTTATTCCAAAAATTCTATGCATCTCGAAATCTACCTAATTTATATCGAGATCCATTTTGAAATCAAGGTTAAATTTCGAGATTCTATGGATTTCGAGAGATATAATCTCGAAATCTTCCTAATTCATTTCGAGATCACATGTCGGGATCTTTGAATATCAAAACAGATTTCGACATGTTAAAAGATTTCGACATGTTGAAGAATTTCAACATGTATCATAAAATTTTCCGAAACAAGTTTCGCTTTCTTCGCATTTCATTTCGAAATCTCTCACTTTAATATATTACGGAAATTATTAAAGACCTGGAAAATAACATATATTCAGAAATTATCAAAACTTATGTTATTTATATCTCCTATAAAACTAATCAAAATCAAGAAAGTCGTACACTCAAAAACACATTTTTCTTTCAAAAGTCTAAAAATTTTCGATCAACCCTAGTCTCTCAAGATCATCAAGAATATCATTTAACTTCCTGAGCTTATTTAATCACTTAATTATACACATATGCAATCTCTCAAAACTTGAGAAAACCCTAGCGCATCTAGAGTTACGAAAGCCTTTAATAATTATCAATACCAAAAGCTAAATTTTCAGTAACCTTAATATATCAAACAGTTCCTTAAGACCAAGCCCCAAACTGTTCGGACCCGAAATAATGACGTTTTCAAATCTTAGTTTGCCTAGGGTTTCTTAGAGTTATTTAATCGTACAAACTGTTCCCAAGCTTAGACATATAATATTTTTTTTAAACTCTTGAAGACCGAAATTTCCATATTAATGAAAGCTATGTTTTCAATTCTTATTTATCGAGACTTTCTAAAATTATTCAATCACCTAACTTAATCACTAAAATATATAAAACAACGTTCATGTCTTGGAGATTTTTAACCCTTATAATATTTAAAACCCTAGCACTTTAGGTTAAAGATCGTTTCTTCAAGATCATAATAAATATCAATAATAACCTCACGCATGTTTAAACCCTAAAATCCAAAATCGATATATAACATGGTTTGAACAACCTCTCATGCTTATCAGTACTTCCTAGTATAATAATTCACGATTAAAACGTAAATTCAAAGTAAGGAACCGTACCCTTTTTGGAGCTAATACTGCTCGAGTTCTTCATTCCCTTCCTAAGGTTAATTTTCTTAGAGTAACGAATGAATTATTACCTTCCTTCTTATCCTATACTTGATGTGTTGAATTCAACAAATGACCTCAATTTCTATTTTATCAATACTTATCTTATTCCAACTCTAATACTTGGATATTATATTATTATATATAGGTTTTCCTTTAAGACTAAGTTTCGATATGCTTTATCTATATTATATAACTTCTATGTCACATCTATTATTCTATTACTAAATTATTTCCTTCATGACCTAGGTTTTCGTAACTTTGCTTACAAAAATATAATATTATCTTTTCTTGATTCATAAACCTTCATGACCCTCAAGTCGCGAATTCAATTCGTAAAACTCCTTATGGCCGGCAGAACATAATTCGCAAAATTCTTCTATGGCCCATGGACTTCTTTCATAATTCGCAAAATTGATTCGCGAAAACCTTATTTGATCCTGTTATAATTCGTAAACTTATTCTCCTTTGTAAAGAATATTTCAGTCCAAACCTTCGAAAATCTCTACTTATTTTGAAATTCATACTTAGAAGAATTCTAACTTCCGTAGTGTTTATTTCTTCACAACTTATACTTCTTTGAGAACCTAGAATTATAATACTTTAAATCCCTATTCTTATATATACCTCTGTTTTAAAATGACTTATATGAATGCATGAATTTATGTAAATGCATGAAATTATAATATGAGGTTTCGGTTCCTGACATGTATGATCTCCAATGCTGGGTTGACAAATGATTTTTGGGCTGAAGCTATCGCCGCATCGTGTTATATTGCCAACCGCTCACCGTGCTCACCGATCAATTTCAAGACTCCTGAGGAAGTATGGTCAGGTACTCCTGCTGATTACTCCAACTTAAGAATATTTGGGTGTCCAGCTTATATGCACGCAAACGAGAGAAAGTTATAGCCTAGAGCTAAGAAATGTATTTTTCTCGGTTACACTTCAGGGGTGAAAGGATATAGATTATATAATTCTGATCTCAAGTCACCCAAATTCATAATTAGCAGAGATGTTACATTTGACGAGTCTTATATGTTACATCCTTCAAAAGAGTCTACTAATTCTTCTAATCAAGAAAAGAAGGATAGTGTACACAGTGAGGTGAAGTTCGAGATCAACAAAGATTTTTCAGATGATCCTGATACGAATTCAACAGATCAAAAAGATGAGCCAGAATGTGATTCAGATCCTGTTGAAGATGAAAGCACCAAGCAGGAATATTCTATAGCCAGAGATATGGAGAGATTAGAGATTTGACTACCACAACGGTACGTGAATTTAGTTTCGTACGCTTTATCAGTGGCACAAGAAACAGGTGGAGGCGGCGGACCTTCTACCTATTCGGACGCAATAAGTGATCGGATTGGCGGATGAAACTATATATCCCTGTAAATTCTGATAAGTGGCTGGTAGTAATGAATGAAGAAATGGAGTCTCTGCACAAGATTGGTACATGGATTCGTGTGACGCTGCCGAAGAAAAGAAAATGGTCGGATGTAAGTGGATCTTCAAGAAAAAAGAAAGTTTATCTGGTTCTGACGATGCAAGGTATAAGGCACGATTAGTCGCGAAAGGCTATAGTCAGGTATAAGGTATTGATTTTAATGATGTATCTCACCAGTCGTTAGACATAGCTCTATCCGTATATTACTTGCATTTGTTGCCCTGTATGATTTGGAGTTAGAACAGCTTGACGTCAAGACGGAGTTCTTACATGGCGATTTAGATTAACAGATATATATGAAGTAACCTGAAGGCTTCATAGTTAAAGGCAAGGAAGACCAAGTGTGTCTGCTGAAGAAATCCTTATATGGATTAAAGGAGTCTCCAAGACAGTGGTTTAAACAATTTGATTCTTTTTCATGTTGGGTCATAGTTTCTCCAAGAGCAACTATGATAGTTGTGTTTACTTCGGGAAGTTAAATGACAGTTCGTTCATTTATCTATTGTTATTATATGTTGATGACATGCTCATTGCGGCTAAGAATCTTGCAGAAATTCACCAGTTGAAGGCCTTGTTGAACGGTGAATTTGAAATGTAGGATTTAGGAGCAGCTAAGAAGATTCTTGGTATGGAGATTAGACGTGATAGAGGAGCTGGTAAGTTATACCTGACCCAGGAAAGTTACCTCATAAAGGTTTTGGAAAGATTTGGCATGAACGATACCAAACCAGTCAGCACTCAACATGCTAGCCATTTTAGGCTAAGCGCTGCTCAGTCACCATCATCAGAGGAGGAAGAAGCGTACATGGCACGAGTTCCTTACTCGAGTGCAGTCGACAGCATTATGTATGCAATGATATCTACACGTCCTGATATTTCACAGGTTGTTAGTGTTGTTAGCAGGTATATGGCTACCCCAGAAAAAGAACATTAGCAAGCAGTGAAGTGGATTCTCAGATACTTGAAGGGTACTCTAAGCATTTATTTGGAGTTTGGCATAAATAGTGATACTCTCGTTGGCTTCGTTGATTCAGACTACGCAGATGATCTCGATAAAAGATGATCTCTTACTGGTTATGTATTTTGTATTGGAGGTTGTGCAGTTAGCTGGAACTACTTGTAATACCCAGGGTCTCGCAAGTAAGTTGGCCAATAAATTTGCATGCATATTATGTGTTTACACGACTGCATGTTACGTGTTTATTTAATTATGTGCTAATAGGCTAACTGATTTAGTAGAAATAATTATGTATAAGGCATATAATTTTCGGCAGGAAAAATGCTTGGAATTTAGAAAGAATTTTATAAAGGTAGGAAGTAGGAACGATGTTGAGACTTAGAGATTTATATATGTTGGTTCGATTATTTAATTATGAGGAGGTGTACATAGAAATCGTTATTTGAGGACTAAGACTTAGATTCGATTACTTAGCTAGTTGGGAAATGACAATTAATATTATAAGATGTATTACTTAGGAATTTGATAAGTATGAATAAAGAGGAAAAGTCATTTGATTACTTGAACAAGCAAGGTAAGGATAAGAAGAATAATTACAAACCATAACTCATTTGTGTCGAGACATTAGAACAAGGAAGAAGCTTGGAAATAAAGAAGCTTGGAGTAGGTATATTTCCTTAACCTAATTCATTTTTATTTGCTAACATGACCTAAGAATCAGTATATACAATTAGGGTATGTCCAAGTTTAGTTAACGAGGGTCTTTGAAATAATTAGTTGGAGCTCATACCAAACCGTGGAATAGGTATAATTCTCTTACTATAATTTCATATCTTATCTCATATATTAATAGGTTTTAAGGATCATCAAGTTCGAACAGTTATATGAGAATAGGGTTTGTACAAGTTTAATATTTTTAGGGTTTTAATGTCTTAAAAATGTTTAAGTTTTTGTGGTTAGCAAACTGTTCTTGGAAAGACAGTACTCTGATCGAAAATCCTAGGGAGTCTAGAGTGTTAAAAGTGTTATAATATTATTAGGGAATTCGTGGAATAAATTAGATGTTTCACGAATTGAAAGTCACGAATTATGAACTACACAAATTAAGTTCGCGAACAGATTTGGCGAAGTGAAGAGATCACGAAGCCAAAAGAAAAGAATAATATTATCACTTTACGAATTGTGAGTGGTAATATTAATAAATATGAAACTAAGGAACTATATCTTATGTCATGGATTTCACTTGACTTGGCCCCCACGAGTTTATTAGGCAATGATGGAGTAGGTGTGGAACATTAGGCTTGGGAATTGTGCATGCATGATCACGAAGCATTAAGGAATAGAATAATAGTATTACTATTAGCCACATTGGACTTCACGAGGTGCATAAATCATGAAATCATGAATTAATTATAAGAGAAACTTCACGAATTAAGAATATTATAATATTTTATGAACTATACGGACTTGGTGGTGGGAGGAATAGACTTCGCCAAGTGTAGGAATGAAATAGTATTATGCATTATGTAAGGGTTAATCTATAGAAAAATACTCAATTGGATAAAATTTTTACACATAGGTACTCATGTCAGAAAATTTTACAGATAGGTACCCAATTTAATTTTTACCACTTTCTTTAGTCATGTCGTACCTTCCTGTGTGTATATTGCGTACCATAACATGTTGATATAGGGTACCTAAATATAGCATATGTCGTACCTACGGCATACCTGTGTGTTAAATAGAGCGTACCTAAATATAGCATACGTCGTACAATTTTTTGTTATATAGCTACCCAAATGTGTTGATATAGGGTACCCAAATGTGTTGATATAGGGTACCCAAATGTGTTGTATGGTGTACTTTCGGGGATCGGGTACCTATGTGCAAAAACTTTATTCTGTTAGGTACCTACATATAAAAAAAATCCTGACAGGGTACTAAATTACAAGTTTTTATCCGACTAGGTACTTATGTGTAAAGATCCCTTATGTAAGGTTGGCGAATTAGAAAGAATTCGTGAAATAGGTGAGGCGCTTCACGAATTGAATAAGTCACGAATTGAGTCGTCCAATAACTTCACGTATTGAAGATTTGCGAATTGGGGAATTAATTCACAGGCCATATGAACTCCACGAGTCCATATGATAATTCGCGAAGTTAGTCAAGTTATTTAAACACTTCACGGGTTGACCTAACTTAGCGAATTCCTTTTAAAATAACTACTTGTCTGACACAGTTCTATATATAATAATACTTAGACAGTTTCAGAACTTAGATAATCAAATAATTTAAATAGTACACTGACATTATAATTTTGTACTTAAGGTCAGGGACTAGGAAAATCATCGGACTAGTAGCAAATAATTCGCGGACTACAGTTAAGTGGGAATTTCAACTACAACACATAAGTTAATTTTATGAGCGTGAATTTCGTGGCTATCTGCTTCTATGAAATTATGTGAATTATTATATGACGTGAATTATTGGCTATGTATGATGATATACAATGAATTTCTGAACTGTCCACATGAGCATGAACACATGCATACACGGCATGCACGAGAATTGTGAGACGAGCGTCTGTATGGCACAATGTCGCTTGAAAGCGATAATATTTGTCGATATAGGCATCTGATGTCGACTCACAGTTGAGTCAGGACTGCTTCTATGACACCATGACGACACGGTACGTCGTCGGATATATTTTTATCATTTGGGCAGAATGCCCTGAATAGCGGTAGGTGCGACCTGGAGGAGGCGATTCGAGGGTGGCAGCGACACCGAGGGTATCTCTGGTGTTGGCGACCTCGAAGTGGGCTACCAGCGTGAGCGTCCACGAAACAGCAAGTACCCATTGGGCTGAATGGCAGGCCGTCATGCATCCCAGTGCGAATTGGGCCGAAAATGCGTGACTGGTATTTTATGATTCGACACCCTTTGTGGGTTGCTGGACCATTGTCCTTATTGGAATTGAGCTCTTAAAATGGTGCATAGTAAGTCAGTCGAGGGCCATGAGAGATATGAGATTGAGTTTGATCCTACTAGGGTCTGAATGCATTGGCGCGGATGCCTTTGCGAATGAGACACGTGCACGGCATGCATCATTCCTACTTACTGAGCTTTATAGCTCATCCCATGTTTTATGTGTTGTAGGTACGCGCGACCCCGGTACGTGATCGCATATGACACAAGGCTATCTTTTGAAGCTTCCAGCGACTTTTGAGGGTGGTGTGTACATGAATGCGACCCGTGGGGACATGAGATAGGGTTTCTTTTGTTGAAATTATGAAATCATCCTATGTAAATATGTTGGGAGCGATATTTTGATTTGTACAGAACGAATTCCTTTATATAAAAGGAAAAATATTACCCACGTTTTCGCATATTATTTATTTTATATTGACATTAGCCACGTAAGTTAGCGTTAGAATTGGTAAGTAGATGGCGGGGCGCCACACTACTCTACAGCATGTAGTGGCGTTATCTGCTACTGAAGCAGCATACATGACCATTACTGATGCGATCAAAGAAGTTTTGTGGTTGAAAGGGTTATTTAGAGAATTGACTCAGAATCAGGAAGTTATTATTATTTTCTGTGACAGTCAAATTGCGATTCATTTGACAAGGGATCAGATGTATCACGAAAGGACTAAGCATATTGATGTCAAGTATCATTTTATTCGTGATATCATTGCAGATAAAAAGGTGTGTGTCAAGAAGATCAACACAAAGGATAATCCTGCAGATTTGTTTACGAAGGCTCTTCCAATTAGGGGCTAAGGTCGGACGGAGATAAATGTATTCTAAATTAAGGTGGAGTGATTTCTGGAATCAAGCTCAAGGTGGAGATTTGTTAGGTGAGTTTGCTTCTTTGACCATTCAAAATTCAACTAATATAGCTGTAAAGGAAAAGTGGGCGTATAATACAAAGAAAAGAAGCAAACGAAAGCTGCGCCAAATTCATTGGTCAAACGATGGCTGTTTTGATTACTTGTCAGCTCACATGCAAAATCAATGTCAATGTATGCCTATAAATAGCATATGAATAGAAGAGAAAGAACACCACCACAGCCATACAAATCTTCTCGTTTCCAATTAATTCTTTGTAGCTTACTCCTAGTTGTGTAGCTGCTTTTGTATCACGTCAGTGTACGTGTCTGTAATCACTCCACATAATAAAGAAGTTCTACCCACCCTCCGTGCCGTGGACGTGGGTCATTCAGATCGAACCACGTAAATCTCGTGTTCACTGTCTAAATTTATTTTTTGTCTCTTTATTTATTATCGTCATTTTTCGGGCAAATAATTCTTGGGGATTTCCGCATATCATAACAATCTTTCTCTGTTGATAGTGATCGATAGATCCTTATTACTTATTTCTGTGTTTTTCTTTTGTTAAGGTACTGCAAGTGTGAGATGCCAGCTTATAACCCTGATGATCTCACGATGCAGTGTGAAGGGTGCAAAGACTGGTAATATGAAATGAATTGTTTATATTATTGGCCCTTTTTCACAATTAATGTAAACTTGGTACTCTTTTCTTTGTATTTTCAGAGGTTTCGTCCTTCATGCATGGGTATGAACATTGAAGATGCCAAGAAATTGGAGCAGTTTCTCTGTTCTGATTGTTCTTGAGATGAAGATGGAAGATCATCCTTAATTCGTTTTATGGGTCTAAAGCCTTGTCGAAGAAGATGTAAGGAAAATGGTCTCAATGAGATTAAAGGAATTCATTCAGCCCTTTTGATGTTAGTAATGTGTGTTTATTTTCTTGCCAGGTTGAGCCAAAGCGAAGAAGAAGATGACTCAAATGGTTGCACTTTGTTGTAGAATGTAAAAGGGAAAAGCAAAGTGATTATTTTCAATTTCTGTGGTATTTAGTTGCATGTTTTATTTATTTATTTATATATTATATATATATATATTGTTTTTGTTGCATAAATCAACTCAGAGCATCTCCAACCGAGCACCAAAACCCAAAATTTGAGGTAAATTTACTCCAACCAAACACCAAAACTAAACTCAAAAATGCGTCAGATAGCTTCTCTCTCCTCATTTGGACGCAATTTAGCGTTTGGAAAAGTTAGGATGCGATGGGTTTTTTAATTTGCATAGAAGTCCATAATTTTTCTCTTTTTCGTATATATGTTTTTATGTTATAAAAAACTGGGGAATGACAGATAAAGAAAATAGACAAGACTGAAACAATGAGTTGTCAGAAAAAGGTCTCCAAGGACAGAGAACAAAAGCTGTGTCCTTATTTTTCAAGCCGTTGAACCCTTGTAAGAAAGAAAGGGGTATTTTGGAAAAGAGATGAGCTGTGCAATTCTTCTTGGGCTACGTTTAGTTGTCCACGTAGGAAAACGATGGATAATATTATCCCAAGATTATTTATCTTATCATTTGTGGAAGATCTATGTTTACTTGTAAGTTTGACAAAAAGGTAGTTATAATTTTCTTGTTTGGTAAAGTACAAAAATGACCTTATTGTATCAATACGTAGTCTACAAAAATATCTATTTTTATGAACATCGAAAAATATAAGATATGCATATCATTTTAATCACCATAAAATAAGGAATAAATTGATGTTGTTTATTTAATTTTATCACATAAATCATATGAAATAACAACGATTTTATAATTTGAAAGAATGAGGGGTTTTGGTCATTTTGTCCTTTTACAATTAATATTATGTGTTGGACAAATAATCTTGCCCATCTTCGTTGGATAAGTTATCTTAAATCTGTCGGTTTATAGCAGCGGGCCTTACTCTCGGGCTTTATCCAATTAGTCATTTTTTAGCTGAACAATATTAGATAAGATAAAGTGGGCTTAATCTTACCTTATATGCCCAACTAAACGCAGCATTGGCGTATGGATAAGGGAAAACAACAGTCTTTAATGAGATGTAGATTTTTCTTTTTCTTTCTTTTTTTATTTCGAATTTTATTTTCATTATTCAAAAATATTATCGTATATATTCAATGAGCACGCAAAATTAAAGTGAAATCTAAAATATTATTAACCTTATTAATTTTTTGTGATTAAACCTAAATTAATATTTGTAGTTTAATTTGTAAAATTGTAAAAGATGTGGATAATATTGAAATTTGTAAAAATTGATGTGGAAATGAATATTACAAATTGTCTATTGAGTTTGAGAATGAGTTGATCGGTTAGGGAAGAATTGCTATATTTTGAGTTTGAGAATGCGTTTCTCGGTTGGAGATGGTCTCGTACACCTTAGTTCTTTTTGGATTTATTTTTTGGTAAAGGTTTTTCCGGTATGATTCTTAACTAATAAAACTACCGGGATTGAAATAAAACTATGCCAGTATGATCGATTTTTTGGCTTTCTAACGAACGATGGGAAATATATTTATTTAAGGCCGCGTTCACTTGACTGGATAACTTAAGATAAAGTCCAATTTATCTTACACAATCCTGTTCAGTTGCTAAAAATCAACATGGATAGAGCCCGTGACAAAAGTAGGCCCGTTACTATAAACTAACATTCTCGTATAAATTGTCTAATGGGTCTGGCCCAGATTAAAACGACAAACCCCCTACTAAATAGAAAATTACCAAAAGCCCCTTCTATTTGAAACCCTGCAAAGCTTTCCATTCAATCAGTGCAACGTAAACAACCGCGCCACCAGATTTGGGCATACCACGGCTAGCCCTAACAAGACCACATGACGAAATCGAAGAATAAAGCCCTCCTTCTGCCATCTTCGATCCGCTGACCCCCTCCTCTCGCCACCCATCGGCACACTCCACCACCTCAATTAGGTGTAGAGCTCCTACCCTTCGTCACACTGAGTCACTGCTCAAATCCGTCCTCTAACATCAGCTTGCTTTGCCTCACTGAGGCGGCGAGGACTCCATAGCACCTGATTCAGTCTTAGCTTTGTTCACCCAGCTACTGAAGCAAATCCGCGTGTGAAGGCGCGAAGCTCCTTCTCTACACAAGCCTGACGTCTTGCTGGTGAGCGATATAGGGGTGAGAAAAGGCGTGCAGATGTTGTATGGGTTGGAGGAATTACCTAAGCCATTTCTTGATATTCTTGATAGAAATTACAATGGACAAATTCGTGAAATTCGTGTTGATGTTGAAAACCTTTTCATTGTTAATGTGAAGTTGTGGGTGATGAGGGTATATTAGTCAAATTCTATATATAAAACGAGATACCACTTGACTAGTTTTTGCAAGTGAACAAGATAATTTATAGGATAGATAAGTCTATTATCTCGACTTTTAAACAGGGCTTTTTTATCACCCATTTTCTCATACAGAAAGTGAACGCAGCACAAGTTTCTATCTAGGAAAAAAGTATTGCATATAATCTTATTACGTTTACATCTAACACCGCTCTCTTTGCTCGGCGCAGCCTACATAGAAGAGTGTGGATTATCTTAATTGAATCGACCGAATAGGAAAAGAAAATAAAAAAAAATTAGAAAATTAAAGAAAATGAGCTCCATCCCACGCGAGCTGATCCGCGATGTCAAGGTTCGAACTCGGGCGATAGTGGGTCTGACTGATTACGACCCGTCCGACCCGACGCTGCCCTCACTGCCGTCTCTCTCCGCTGAAGTGGCGGCGCTGGATCCGTCGCCGGCGGATTTGCGGTGCGAGAGCTGCAAAGGACGACTCTTGGGAGGTTCGGATTCTCTGATCTGCGTCTACTGTGGCCGTGTTCCCCGTAAAGACAGGGAGCCACTGTCTTTCAGCGGCACCGTTGGGTACACGTGGCTTCTCCGCTCGCTGGGGGTCGATGGATCGGTAATGCGGATAATCTCAGTCTGTTAGGCTATTCGATTTGTGTTGCGTTGGTGGCTTGTGATGAGTGATTTGATTGATTGAGGTGAAAAAATTTGGCTCAGTTGATTATTCTGTAGGTTCATATAAGTAGACGACTTATGTTATAGTGATATGACAGTGAATTTTCGAGTACTACTGCGAGGATAATGCAGAGGTTGAGCTGTAGAGTGCGCCTCTGTTCTGTGATGGAAGGATCCAAGAATGATACTTCTAACTGTTGCACTAATTTCGTATTGTTCTGTCCAAGCTATTGATTGATTCCATGAACATGCAGGAACTGGTTGAACCACAAAGAAACAAGAGCGGGCAAGATAAAGGACATAGCTCTTCTGGTCCACCAATGCCTTTGTCTGAATTTCTAAACTTCAAAATACCTTGGCCCGTCGAAGCAGAGAATCAGGAAACTAGTGATTCTGACAAGCACTTGAGCAATGGCCCATTGAGTTTCACTGGACTTGCGTTGGATAACTTCTTTGTAAAATCACAGGTGGAAGCTGTTCTATCTGATACGTCCGCTGAGCAAAAATCATCGCGAAACCACATTGAGACAGTGTTAGATAAAGATGTTCACATTCTTGGCAGTCGTAGTGTGTCTGTAAGTGCTCGGTCGTTCGAGGCTGCTAAAAGCTCTCACGAAGACAAGAGTGGTGAAGCTCAATGGGAGGCTGATTTTCAATTTGCGGAAGGGAATACATTTCCTGATCTGCAACAACCCTCCATGGATATTGAGCAGCTGAGATTAAATAAAGAAAGTGTCGTTCCTGATACTTCCAATGAGCCAAAGGTTATTCATGACCATGTTGAAACTTCAGGTAATAAAGATATCGCAGCTCGTGATAGTAGCAATTTATTCCAAAGCGTTCAATCTTACGAGGATGTTGGCATCTCTACAAAAGAAGAGGCCAGTGAAGATTTTTCTGAGTGGGATTCCGATTTTCAATCTGCTGCATTGGATAACATGGATGGCAATTTCAAATCATCGAACCATGTAGGACCTTCTTTATCAGATTCTGAAACTAAATTTCAGGACAATTTTACTCATGTAGAGGATAAAGTTTCTACAAACATCGACTCTGTACTTGGACAAATCAATGATGGGAAAGTCAAAGACGTTCCTGCCTATGTGGAATTTGATGAGTGGAGTTCAGATGACTTGTGGAATAATCTGAGCTCTAAAGATTCCCGCACTGTTGGGGAGTTTGATGCTAGTACCAGCACTAAAAACGATGTGGATGACGATACGTACAAAGACACCCATGATTCACCTGCTACTTCTGATTTTTTTGAAGACTTCCAATGGCAGAACAAAGGATCAGACATGGTGGTTAAGAAGAGTAACAGTGTGGAAGTTGAAAAGCAGAATGAGGATTTAGTTGAAAGCTGGGATAATGTCACTGGAGTAGGCAGCGTAGAGGTTTCTTCTGAAGCCAAAATTGCTGATATAGAAGATGTTAAGTCGAAGGATGAGCCGACTGACGAAGATTCTTTTGATGAATGGGGTGGATTCGCAAGCTCAAGCTTACGGACTGCTGATGAAATAATTGTTGCGGATTTGAAAGAGAATGAAACGCGAAATAGGGAACATGAGACAACAAATGACGATTTATTTGATGAATGGGGTGATTTTGGCAGCTTAAATGTGTCTTCAGGAACCAAAAGTGTAGGTGTGACAGAGATTATGACTACGACTGAGCCGAAGAATGAAGAACCACTCCGAGGGTGGGGTGATTTCACATTGCCTTCTGAAAGCAAAGATTCAAATATGACATATCACGAGGAGAAAGGTGAGGTGCCTAAGATCGTGGATGATGATATATTCGAAGGATGGGGGAATTTTACCAGCTCAACTAGCATGAAGGCATCTTCTGAAGCCAAAACGAAGGAAGAACCTACGAAAATGGATGACGATTTATTCGAAGGCTGGGGCAATTTTACAAGCTCAACAGACTTACAGGTATCTTCCGAAACCAAAAGTGGCGACATACTAGAGACGGCAAAGGAGATCGAGAAAAGTAAGAAAGTGGATGACGATTATACATTTGAAGGATGGGGTGATTTTAATAAGTCTAGCAACGGTGAACCTACTAAGCCCATGGATGACGATCCTTTCGAAGAGTGGGGTGGTTTTACGGGACCAACCAACTTACGGGTTTCCACGCAGATTCAATTGGATCAGCTCGATAACGAAGTTTCCACTTCCAACCATAGATCCTCGGATATGGATTTCTTTAAGTGGGACGACAATAGGCGTCAAGGATTAGGCTTTGACGGGTTTTCACAACCAACCTCAGCTGAACAGAGCAGCAGCATTCTTACAGAAGACTACCCTGCTTTGTCAGAGAATTCCACCTCTGATTGGTGCGTATTTATTCTCCCGAGTTATCGTTGAAGTCATAATTTCTACTCTCTTAGTTTCTTTTTTATAGGTTTGCATTCCTCTGTTACATGACATTTCAGGTTCAATGGCGCTAGTTCGCTCCCTTTGGATTCATCGGATAAATCCAATCAAGACAAGGAGAATGTGATGACCCTAATGTCCCAGATGCACGATCTTTCCTTCATGCTTGCCGATGAACTTCGTATCCATAATTCGACTTCAAATTCCTCCCGAAAAGATTGAAAATGTACGCCCGCCCGCCCTCTTATGCATTTTACTCGATGTTCATTTTGTCTGTGTACCTTTCTGAGATAGTTGGTTTGTAATAGTTTTCCCAACTAATACTGTTGTTGTTCCGAGGTCATTTCTGCAGTAAGAATGAGTCTGAAAATCTTCCCTGTACTAATGGATCAATCAGCGATTTCCATTTTACTACGCTTCTTATGCATTTCTGTCATAAATTTCTCCATGGTTGGGTTGAGTCTACTCAATAAACAGCAGCAGTAACTAATGAAGAATCAGTTGGTCGTTAGAACCTGTAATAAGCGTTTATAAGAATTCAAAGGCTTGAAAAGACATCACGACGACCAAAGTGTTCACACATGAGTTTTCTCTACAATGGGGCCAACGTAGCATTAAAATTCCATCGGTCAGAAAGCACGTGTAATAAATTATGAATCGGATCGAGTCGTCGCCTACCTTATGCATGCATGCCATCGTGTCGGTATAGCCAAAGTACTTTGTCATGTATGAGATCGAACACTACTTCCCTTAACACTCTTTGACTTTGAACCATGTCCAAGTTGCTCAATAAATGCAATCTCTCAACTGCCCATCTACTGAGCCACGCACAGTTGTAACCCAATTAATGCCCCACAATTACAAATAATTTTTTTAAAAAAAATAATGCATTCTTGGCAAGCTGTGATTCATCCTACTATATATACCCAAGCGAAGACGACAATGCATGCATGCAGAGTTCGAAGTATTAAGCAGTGCAATATGGGTCTCTCTAAAAAATGGTTGAGTGGGCTTCTCTTGGTTTTACTCATCTCTTTGAATCTGATCTCAGCAAGTTTTGGGGATCAAAGGGTTGATAAGGATCAGTTTGGGCGCGACCGTGGTTGTCGGTTCAGCCGAAGAGGCTGCTTTGGACGTGGGCCCGGGCGCGGTGGAGGGCTTGGAGGTGGGGCCGGCGGTGGTGGCGGTTTTGGTGGAGGCGGCGGCGGAGGTGTGGGTGGTGGTTCGGGCCATGGTGGAGGATTTGGCGCCGGCGGTGGTGTAGGCGGCGGTGTGGGAGGCGGTGGTGGCCTTGGTGGTGGAGGCGGCGGTGGAAGTGGAGGCGGTGGTGGCATCGGTGGTGGTTCTGGCTCAGGCGGTGGGTTTGGGGCGGGTGGTGGTGTAGGTGGTGGTGGTGGACTTGGAGGTGGTGCTGGTGGTGGAGGTGGTGGCGGCGGCGGTGGTGGTGGTGGTCTTGGTGGAGGGTCGGGCCATGGTGGTGGCTTCGGTGCCGGCGGTGGTGTAGGTGGTGGCCTTGGTGGAGGAGCTGGTGGTGGTGGTGGTGGAGGTGGTGGCGGCGGCGGTGGTGGAGGAGGTATTGGTGGAGGTTCCGGCCATGGTGGTGGATTCGGCGCTGGTGGTGGTGTTGGCGGTGGAGGGATTGGTGGTGGTGGTGGTGGTGGAGGCGGCGGTGGTGGTGGTGGCGGCGGTGGATTAGGAGGTGGTTCCGGCCATGGTGGTGGTTTCGGTGGTGGTGCTGGTGGTGGCTTAGGAGGAGGAGCTGGTGGAGGTTTGGGCGGCGGTGGTGGTTTGGGTGGCGGCGGCGGCCACGGTGGAGGAATAGGCATTGGTATCGGGGTCGGGATTGGCGTAGGTGGCGGAGCCGGCGCCGGCCGTGGTGTCGGCGTCGGAAGCGGTGGTGGTGGCGGCGGCGGGCGTTAAATAAACAAACTCATTTTGATTCCAATTGTTTCCTTTCATTTTTCATTACAGTGTGTGTGTGTGTGTCCACCTTATGATTATCCCAACTTGTACTCTGCTTATTGCCAAGTGACGAACTATATAAAATTCCAACGTTGTAATAAACTGAGATCCAATCCAATCCATACTATAACACAAAAAATCATACAATCATATGCTTGTAAAACAGTATACAGACATCTCTAACACAAAAAAAAAAAAATCACACAATCAATCCCTACTAAGACAAATCCTTGATAAAATCGAGATTCAAAGTGTCGCGGACGAGCAGAAAAACCCCGAGAATCAAAACCACCGTAATCCCCGAAGACATAATCCCTTGCTCGACTTCGGAGGGGAGTTTCCTCCCGCCCCTAATCGCCTCGACAAGTATCAAAGCCAAAGAACCGCCGTCCAACGCTGGCAATGGAAGGAGGTTTATTACAGCAAGATTAAGGTTCAAAACAGCAGCAAACTGATAGAGGCCATCTGCGTTCGACTTTGCCACCTCAGCTCCCACGGCTATGATCGCCACTGGCCCAGAAACTTTGCTCGCCGTCTGAGAAAAGTTAACTACTGTCTGCTTCAAACTGTCGACTACGTTCCAAGTAAGGTCCCAAAATTCCCGCCCGGCGAGGCTGAAAATTTCGGGAATATCCCTTGGATGGATTCGCGTCAGCTTAATGTTCGGCGAAAGCTGTACTCCAATCTTTCCGCTGCCGTCGGGATTTATATCTGGAGTCACTTCGATCTTCAAGTTTTCTCCCCCTCGGGCGATTTTGAAAACAACGCTTTTCTTGGGGCTCTTTCTTACAGAGTCGACCACTTTAGAGACTAAGCTCGGACTAGGTTTCGAAAGCTCGATATTGTCTACGCCTAAGATGACGTCGCCGGGCAATATGCCGTCCCTTGAAGCAGCTGAGAATGGCCTAACTTCAGGGACGATTACGCCTGGGAAGGCTTCTTGGACAGGCAATCCAACGGATAATATTTGGACAAGAATGATTATGTAAGCAAATACGATGTTGGCTATCACGCCAGCTGAGATTACAAGAACCCTATCGAAGATCGGCCTGTTTTTGAGCAGATTGACGTCGTCCGCCGGAATATCACTGTCGGGATCGTTGTCGGGGAAGCCCACAAAACCGCCGAGGGGAATAGCCCTAATTGAGTACTCTATGTTCTTGGAATTGAACTTGGCCAAGATTGGGCCGAACCCAACTGCGAATTTGCTCACGTGTATGCCTTGGAGGGTAGCTGCTAGGAAATGCCCAGTTTCGTGGACGACGACAATGGCGGTTAAGACAGCAACAGCTTCGAGGACTGATTGAGCGCTCTGAAACCCGTCAACGTCTAGCCCAGATATAGCTAAAGTTCGAAGCTTTTTGTTCCTTTCTTGTCTGAATCTCGAATGTTGGAGTGAGAAACGGTTCTTTCTGCGTAGATTCGAGCATGGAGAGGAGCTTAAGAAAGGTTTGAACAAATGTGTTTTCGTTGTCCGTGAAGAGATATCGGAGGTTAGGGTCCTTGAGCAGATGAATCTGAGAGATGGGGATAAGGATAGGTTTATAGGCATTATTATTTTCAAGAATCGTACGGAGGAGGATGATGAGCTGAGGTTGTTTTGTTGGTGCAGAGAACAGAACAGTTCTTTGCACAGACTACTACAGATAAGGTAATGAAAAAAAGATCGTATGGATAAATGGTTGATCTTGATTCTTTTTTAAGCTTTTGTGGAGGTGAAGAAAAATCAGTTTTTGACTTTTAGGTATAACTGTTCTGTGTTGGTCAGAAAGAGAAAAGCCCTAAAGTTTGAGATCTCTTATTGGACTGTTAAAAATTGGGGCTATATGAGGAAGAAAAACATATGTTCTTATTACGCAAGTTTTTTATGGGCCCATCAAGAAATTTGATGCCCATCATGTCTCATATTTCTTTTTCTTTTTAATGACAGCAGTATATTTAATTTAAGGTGAATCTACATAAAAATATTGAATTGAATAAAAAATTTGAAAGTCAGTACATATGTCAGAATTTTTTTTATATAAGTACGCATTTTCATATGTCAGAATTTTTTTATATAAGTACGCATTTGACTGTGTGTACCATTGTTCCAGTCTTGACGTACCTTTTTATATGTATATTATATGGTACCCATGCACGTCAGTCCAGTCACGCGTTTATATGGTACCCAGATACGTTTCTATATGGTGCCTTAATGTGTTACTATGATGTACATTTTTTCATTGTATTATGTACCACAATACGTTAATATATGGTACCTAAATGAGGTTGCGGCGGATCAGGTAAAAAAATTATTCTAATAGGTACCTACATATAAAAAAACACTGCACTGACTTGAAGTTTTTACACAAATGGATATTTTTCTGTAATTCTCCTTAATTTAATTACATCATTCAACTTTCCTAACCGTCCATAACTGCCTCAACCCCTTAAAAAAAAAAAAAGATTCCAACTTGTGGAATGTGGACATCATATTTCTCCATATTCACACACGTCAGAAAGAAAAATGCAGCTATATAAACTAACGATCATCGTCCCCAATCAATTGCTTTGAAAACGAGCCTTTACCTGCACGAAACGTCAAATACCTTTTTTTTTCCTCCTTTACTTTTTTCAATATATCTTAATTCTCTCATTTCTTGGCCTTACGATGAGTTCATCAGAAGATCATCATCATCATCATCAAGAAGCCTATGAGAGTAGTGGGTGGACTTATTATTTGAAGGATTTTCAATGTATTTACTCCAATAAGGAGGATAGCTTTGTCAGTACTAATACGACGAGCCCTTCTTTGGTGTCTGATGCTGCTTGGGATGGTTCAGATCATCTTGTTCGTATCAATCATGTAAGAACATTGAGTTTCAAAAATCTGAGGAGTAAGAATAATCCTACAAAATACCATGATTATGGTGACGAGGATTTGGAAGATACTGCTAGTTCTCCTGTTAACAGCCCTAAGGTAATCAAATGATCATATTCTTTAGTAGTTCTCTCTACACTGATCATTTGGACAATATTAGATTTCTTACATACAGGTTAGTCTTGGTTTGAAGCAAATGGAGGTCAAGAGCACACAGGTTTTCGATGTTTCTACAGGCGATTTTCGGGCGAGTTTTTTGACCTCCTTTGATAGTTACTTGATCTATCTTTATTTTCAACCAAAACCCTTCAATTGTTTCCTTCTTTTATTTCCATGTTTTTTTAGGGGAAAGTACGGACAAAGTTAAACAGTTTCTCATCAGGACATGAAGCTGAGAAGGCTCTTAAGGTTGATGCAAGAAGTAATAATGTGAATGAATACGTTGATCTAAAGAAGAAGAAGGGATTGTGTTTGGTGCCCATCTCCTCGTTGATTAACCACTTTGGCTAAATCCCCTCTAGTTCTTATGAAACTCCCAGAAATATACATACACAGATATATGTAAAGAGATATGTTATATTGTAAATCTTTGTTAAATATAGTTGATTTGAGGGTGTATGAATGTGTGTTTGCTGTCGTATATTATAGCTATGAAAAAAAAAAAAACTTATGTAAAAATATTTATCAAGTACATATATATAATTTGGTCTTCACTATTTCTTATTTTTCAAGAACAATTATTGTAATAAGTCAGTTGTAACGTTTTTCCAAAAAATGAAACCATTAATGTCGTCCTCACGTTCGGAGCTGAACATGTCATTCGAATATAATGGTTAACGACTTGGTTCAATTTTATATTAAAAGGGTAGCCATTGTTGGGTGCCAATGAATATACGCACCATTTGATTGGTTAAAAAATTACACGAATTCTACTAACGTATAAAATATTAAGAGAAACAATAACCAGGAATATTAATTAACAGCATCGAATCGAATAACTATCACTTGGCTAGCGTTGATTGGCCTATTATTATATTAAAGAACGACATTAGTGTTTTTTCAGACGGCTGTTAGTCACGTTCTTTCTTAGCCTTCAAAAGTTTATTACAGGCTTGGAATGGAACATTCGTTAGATATGCCACCACATGATTCTCTGATATTCTTGACTCATAAATATTTCTTTTAATTCTATTTTATTCAATTGTTATCCAAGATATAATCTTGAATAGTAGGCCCCGAGTCCTAATGACCTTAATTTTCATCTAGTAAATAGTTGGAGAACGATCATTCAATCAACCAATATAATAAAGAAAATATAGTTATTGAATGGGTCGAACTGTTATTAATAAGAGATTAGACTCCTAACCAAATACATTAATAATCAACTACCTAGTGAAACACGCAACGCTATTCGGCTGCTACTAATCAACACCGTAATTCCGATTAAGACATAATAATTAGATGCTGATTTTTCTTGACAGGTTTTAGCATGTAATAATCACCTCGATCATTTTGTGCAACGCAACAATCAAAACTAACCTCATAAAAAAAAACATAAAAAAACACAAGCCCATAATCGAACATAGAAAACTGCATGTCCTAAAACCCTCAACCCCCAAAAATAAACATAAAGAAGAAGAAGAACAAGAAAATAGAGTACTTTTTCTTGTCTAAAATCTCCCACTTAACTCCATAAAAACTTCGATATCTTAAATTAGGCATTATTAGCTTTCGATGTAACATAATAAGCGACAGAAAAAACAGCGTGAACCATGCAAAGAATCCCTCCGATCGACAAGAAATGATGATGCGTGAATCCACACGAAGCCCTCGATCTATGGTTCGATATCGTCCCTATCACAAGCATCGATAGGCCAACAGCAAGTATTACCCTAATAAAAGAAATGTGACATTAATATACAGTCGTCTTGTAATATTTGGCCTATAAAGAAATGTTTTTTATTACCATGCGAAGACAAGGGAAGCCATTGACAGTTGCTTGCTTGGAGATGCTTTTTGGACATCTTCTCTTGTACAAACGCTGCAACCTCCGATCAGATTGGCTAAGACGTGGGCCGAACTGAGAAGGGTCGCAGACGATAAGCCAAGAACGAAGGCTTCGTGGCTCGGCTCTCTGCACTCGAATAGCCATAGCCTCATGTGTTTTTGCTGATCCAAGAAATGGACGGTGGTGATTTGAATCGAAGAAATAGTCGATTAAATGGGATTTTTAGCAGTTTTCTAACTACCTGGTTTTGAGCTGCTTCGGCAAGGATTCCGAGGATTCCTGCAATAACGTCCAAAGCTACGATCAACAGACAAGCAGCTAATATACCGAAGAGTTTCGCCATTTATTATTAGTTGGTTTTCCTCAGAGTTAAATTATACTTAGGACGGAAGTAAAAGATGGTTGATCTTGATATGGGCACAAAAGGGGCTTTAAATTGGGAATGTTTTGGAGAATGCACTAATATTATAACACATCAAAGTTTAAACACGACTGATAAAATTACATATGTGATGGATTTAAAATGATGCTTTGGATCTGAAAGTTTCTTTTTACATCTTTTATCAAGTTTGCTTTCGTTTATGCTTTTTCACAATCACATGGTAAGAAGTAAAGTAGGGTATAAAACAACCCAGGAGAATATTATTGGTTCTTCTGTTGCACTTGCAGGTTAGGCATCTCCCCTTTTCTTTTTTTCTTCTTTTCATTGTTTCTTTTTTGGTAGGTTTGCTAATTGTAAACTATTCATATTGCCCATTAAGGCCAACTCAAGTGGCTTAACGAACATCATTGGCCCATCAAGCAATATCGTTAAGCCCATACTATATATTGTCACTTTGAAGGAAACATAACAACTTGAATTTATTTGCCCTTTTTTCAAGCTTCAGAGACGAACTACGACATAGTGTTAACTTATATATATGCTTCATTTGAAACATACATATGAATCCTTGGTAGAGCTATACTATAGGCTAATTGTTGATTCAGTTTAATTAGAACAGAAATGACACTGGAGAGATAGTTTCTATTGTCATCATCGTCATGTCTAAAGACTTCCTGCAAATCAGATTACAGAACTCTGTAAGAAACAGTGGGCAATTTGTAAAAACATATTTTTGATGATTATTTTTACATAACAATATGATGCTCACTCTTTATCTCGACTTGCTGATGGTAGCCGTGGTTTGTGTTTGAATATCAGAGATAATTTCTTGTTCCCTTTTATGCCCCCCGGCGATTGTTTGCCGTCGAGCTTGATACTCACGATGTCCACCATCGGACGGTTCTCAGTGATCGCACGAAGCTTAGGCTGCCATAGACCGTTGGATTTGATCATCCCTCTCACAGGCCTATTTTTGTCCTTCTCCTCCGTCGGCCGTCTACTTCCGGCGACCTTCGCCACCGGAGACTCCAACCTACCACCGCCACCAACCCAACATGCTATAAATTTGGAGAAAATGTTGGTATGCATATAGCTGCAAGTTAGAAGAAAGTATTAAATAAAAAATATATATGTACTGTGTTTTCCGTGGCGTCTATTGAACACACTGAAACTCAATGAACACCACGTCTATATATATAGAGACGAGAGAGAACCGTGACAAGAATTGTGTAACGTAAACCTACGTAAATAATTAAATGGTCCACCATCGATCAATCAACTTCGAACTATGTCCCTCTACAGCTAAGCAAAGAGATCCCATATATCTATTGATTCTATGTTAATACATCAATACTTGACATTTGTCACAAGAGAAAGAAAGGACCACATCACAAAAAACAATTTACATAATTATATTTGGACACATACTCGGTTTTTTATTATTCTATTATTATTCCAGAACATGAAAGAACAGAGTGATGGTATAACGAAGAAGTGTTTCAGATCAATGCCAAACTATTCAGGGAAATTCCATTCTATCTTCACCACAAAAATATATTCTTGACCTGTTCATTTTCACGCCACGATCAAATATCTACGTCACGATTTCTATGTTGTGATTGATGGCCCTGCTCTAAATATCAATGAACATATTTTTTAAAACTCACTATCATCATCGTATGAATTTTAAGCTGGACTTGTGAAGGCCCATTTGAAGCTTATGGTCCATTGGGCTTTAGCCCGTAGATAGTTGTGGGCCCACTCGTTAGTTTGTCCGCGTCAGCACCTAACATTCAGAAAATATCAGTGTACCCATCTCCCTAATTCTCCGACATGTGTCATGATTTCCCACCATTCAAAGCAGTTCATTATCATTCCTTCTCAAGTATCGCACTGTAACTTCATTTTTACCCTTATCAGAACAGCGTGGAGCACATAGATTCCCAGGGGCAATATTGACATTTCATGTTCTCGTCGTGGCAATAACGTTTTGACTGCGAAGTTGAAACAAAAATACGCAAAGTGGGGCTAAATTGTCTTGTCGTGTAATGTGAAGTCTTCCAAGTTCTAAACAAATCTAACCTCGTTCTATCACGGAAAAGATGGATAGTACGTGGAAGATGAAGATGAAGTGCGAACTGTGTAAAGACGAGGCGGGGATCTACTGTGAATCGGACCACGCTACCTTATGCTGGGCCTGCGACGCCGCCGTACACTCGGCAAACTTTCTGGTGGCGCGTCACGTAAGGAACGTCCTCTGCCGCCTGTGCGGGGCTCCGACGCCGTGGGCAGCCTCGGGTCGGAGGCTGGCTCCGATCCTATGCCTCTGCCGGCGGTGCCTGCTCTTCGTCCGTTCAAGGCGGCGCGTTGCTGCTCTCGGCGGTTGTGCTGGCGGTGTTTGTGAGAGAGAGACGGTGGACGAGACTCAGGTGCTTTGGTCGCCACCGCCGTCGTCGGAAGACGAGGAGGAGGAGATCTCTACGACTCTACCCCGGGGTAGGGGAGTCGGCAACAACGGCGGTGGTTCGCGGTGCTACGAGTCCGTACGAGGTATAGTTTAAAAAAAAAAAGGAAATCTAATTTGTCCGTGTCATCGTGTGCTTGAGTCCGTACAAGGTATAGTTTAAAAAAAAAAAGGAAATCTAATTTGTCCGTGTCATCGTGTGCTTTTTTTTTATATTTATGTTTCTCGTACTAAGTAACTATCATTTACAGATTAGATAGATGACGCCATCATAGAATCTTGTAAATATAACCTTACACAAGCATTTGTTCTTTTCATATTCACCATACATACATACAACCGTTGCAAAATGAACAACGTAATAATATTGGAAATAACTGTAAGGATAAAATGGACACGAAAATTTACGTGGAAAATCTCTTTTTACTTGGGGTAAAAACTACGGGCGAAGTAGAAATTTTATTACTGTGGTAAAAATAACGGTTACAACCTTCCAATCTATAAAGGAGAAAACACTCACTATTTCTCTTTATAGTCGGAGCAATACCGAACAAATCCTCTATTTTTTCTACCCTCTCTCTCTCTCTCTCTCTCTCTCTCATTTCTCTTTCTATTTTGGTTTTTGGTGTGTTTTTAGCTCAAGCCCCGTAGCCTATTTATAGGCGAAAAACTTAGCTTCATGATGATACATTTTAGGTCATTGCTTACATCGTTTAATCATTATAATATTAATATAATTACATATTTATTATTATTATTATTAATGAGGTACGTGAAGTGGGTAGGTGGCAACCCACTTTCCCATCAATCTCCCACTTGAAGGTTTGATTGATGCGCAATCAGATCTTCACACCAATCTCCTAACTCGCCTTTGCATGTTACTTATGTTCAGTCAACCCACATGAGGAACGACACCACATAAACTTGTCCACGATAATTGCCTTGATCATGTAGTCTGTCAGATTATTCGCAGTGTGAGCTTTTTGCATGTCCACGGTTAGGGATGGCAATGCCCGTCCCCCCGATTCATTCGGGGACGAAATCGTCCCCGTCCCCGTCCCCGCGGGGATCCACGCGGGGCGGGGATTCTCCACGGGGATTCTCCGCCCCTTAATTTCCTTTAAAAAAATAATATTTTTAATATAATATATAAATTTGAATATATTTGTGTAATAAATATTATATAAATTATAATTTTATATATTATTTTTATCAATATTTTTTAATCTATATTTTGATATTATTTTACTATTATTTAAATTATAATGTAATATTATATATATTATATATATAAAAGAGGGTTCGGGGACGGGGCGGGGATCCCCGTGGGGATCCCACGGGGAGACATCATTCCCCGTCCCCTCCCCGCGGGGATAAAATCTCGGGGATTCCCCGCCCCGTTTGGGGCGAATCCCCACGGGGACGGGGAATCCCCGCCCCATTGCCAACCCTATCCACGGTCCCCTTTCCATTTGTTTCAGAATAAAGTGGTATTGGACCCGGATGTGTTTGGTTCTTGAATGATATGCTGGATTCCTTGCAAGATGCAACACACGCTGGCTATCACAATAGCGAACAATATTCTCCTGTTCGTGGCCGAGTTCTTTCAGCAACATCTTCAACCATATTGCCTCTGTACCAGCTTGCGTAGCTGCGACATATTCTGCTTCCGTTGTTGACGTTACAACAATGGGCTGCAGTTTTGAAACCCAGCTTACAGCACCGCCAGCAAGATTGAACACATATCCGGTTGTGGATCTGCTTTTATCAAGTTCACCTACATAATCTGCATCAACAAAACCATGGACAATGAAATCCATACCTCCATAACATAAGGCAAGATCCGAGGTTCCCTTGATATATCTGAGAATTCTCTTAACAGCACTCCAGTGCTCCCGACCAGGGTTGGACATGTATCGGCTAACAACTCCCACTGCATGGGCAATGTCATGTCTGGTACAGATCATTGCCAACATTAGACTTTCTACCGCCGATGCATATGGCAATCGAGATCCTCTATCCTCTCGTCTTCATCGGTAGGACACATCTTGGGGGATAGCTTGAAATTTAGCAGCAAGAGGAGTAGATATTGACTTACTATCTTGCATGTTGAACCTCCGCAAGATTTTCTTCAAATAATAATTTTGGGAAAGCCAAATCTTCCGCTTGCTTCTGTCTCGATATAATTGCACACCAAGGATTTTGTTTGCTGGTTCTAAGTCCTTCATTTCGAATTCACTAGCTAATTGAGTCTTTAAGTCGGCGATACGACTTTTGTTGGGTCCTGCTACCAGCATATCGTCGACGTACGTCAACATGAAGAAAACGCCATCGCCAAATCTCTTGAAATACGCACAAGGATCTGAATATAGCCTGTTGTAGCCAAGACTCATTATGAAGGAGTCAAATCTCTTATACCAGCATCGAGGTGCTTGTTTGAGTCCGTAGAGAGATTTGATCAGTCTGCAAATCAGATCTTCTTTTCCTTGTTCCTCGAAACCTTCTGGTTGAAGCATATATATTTCTTCATCCAGGTCACCATGGAGAAAGGCCGTCTTCACGTCCAGCTGCTCAAGATGCAAGTTGAATGTAGCACATATTGACAAGACCACCATGACTGTTGTTAGTCGTACCACCGTGAGAAAAGTTTGTTGAAGTCAATCCATTCTTTGTTAGCATATCCCTTTACAACCAGTCTAGCACGGTATCGCTCTACCTGGTCATTACCATTTCGCATGCTTTTGTACATCCATTTGTTGCCAGTGGGTTTCCGTCCTTGCGTAATGGCACCAACTCCCATGTCTTATTTTTATAGAGAGCTTCCATTTCCTCTTGCATTGCTGAAATCCACCGACTCGCATCTGAATTATTCAGTGCTTCTTTAAAAGTGGTTGGCTCTCCATCCTTAGTTAGAAAACAGTATGCGAGATTGCTCTCTATCTCATAATCTGAGTGCCAACTTGGCGGCCTACGCTTGCGTGATGACCGCCAGAGATCCGGCGCTTCAGATTCAACTGTAGCTCTTCGTGCGTCGGTTCAGCTTCAGAAGAATATTGCTCCAATTTTCTTTTCATCGGTGTAGTCTTTGTCATGCCTTTTGTACTGCTATCATTTTCGACTTGCATGACCACTATCTTCCAAGAAGGTAACATCTCTGCTGATAATCACTTTGTGGTCAGAGATCCCACAAGCGATACCTTTCACTCCATCAGCGTACCCCAAGAGTAGACATTTCCTAGACTTTGGATCTAATTCGTCGTTTCTTGGTTGTGGTATATCGCGTTCAAATATATGGAGGTTTGAATAGTCTTTAGGTGCAGCAGTTCATATTTCCATCGATGTCCGCATCTCTATAGCAGTAGATGGGGCCCGATTCACCACATAACAGGCAGTACAGACCGCTTCTGTCCAGAACTTCTTTTCTAGGCCCGCAGTTCTCAACATAGCCCTTGTTCTTTTCAACAGGGTCCTATTCAACCGCTCTGCCACTCCATTCTGTTGTGGAGTGTACGTTGTGGTGAACTGTCTCCTAACACCCGCTTCTTTGCAGAATTCAGTGAATTCTTTGTCAATATATTCCCCTCCATTATCTGACCGGAGACACTTGATTTTTCTGCCAGTTTCAAGTTCAACTCGCGCCTTGTATGTTTTGAAGATAGGAAACACGTCGTCCTTCTTCTTGATTAGGTACACCCAGCATCTCCTAGAGTAGTCATCAATGAATGATACGAAGTAGCTGGCTCCTCCCAGGGACGCAACCGGTGGTTGCCATACATCAGAGTGGATTAATTCAAGAATTTTTTTGCTTCTAGAATTCGATGGGGAGAACTTCAGGCGATGCTGCTTGCTCACAATGCAGTGCTCGCAGAATGGTAACGACATCGTCGTGAGTCCAGGAAGTAGATTCTTTTAATCAAGAATTTTCATGTCTTGTTCAGACATATGACCAAGTTTCTTGTGCCAAGTTATCGTGGACTTTTCATTTGAACTTGTCGTGGCAACGGATGCCTGCCCTTCTTGCAGAGAATCTCCCTTTAGCATGTATAGATTTGCAGCTATATTTTCTCCCTTCATCACCACAAGCGCTCCTTTGGAAACCTTCATGATCTTGTTCTCCGATTCAATTTTGAAATCAAAATCATCAAGTTGCCCCACAGACAACAGATTTTTCATCAAGCCCTCCACATGTCGCACAGCATGGATGGTACGCATAGTGCCATCATACATCTTTATTTGAATCGTACCCACCCCGACAATCTTCAGCGCTTGGTCGTTGCAGCTGTAGACATACCCTCCAAAGGTTGGCTCGTATTGACGAAACCATTCTCTTCGAGAGGTCATGTGGAAAGTAGCTGCTGAGTCCACGAGCCACACGTCGTTGAATCTTCCATTTTCAGTGATAGTGGTTGCGGCTTCACACACCAAGGCAATTCCATCATCGGTAGTGTTGGCTGCATTTCCTTGGGCATTGGGATTTTTATTTAGAGCCCAACAATCTTTCTTCAGTTGACCTTTCTTGCCACAGTGGTAACATTTTATAGCCTTCTTATTTTTGGTAACAAGGCTTTGTCGTTTTTGACTCCCACTTGGACCAGAGTCTCCTGGTCTTGTCCGTTTTCGGTTCACGTTTGGACAACTGCAAAACGGGACACTGATCAGAGGAATTTACTTAGAAAGGTAATTTTGTCTAGAAACAAAAATTTGATCGACACGCGGTGTACTGATATTAAGTGAAGGTGTGACAAGTGATAATTAAAACGAATACTTGTTTACTATCACCGACGTGCGATAGGTAGTGGACCTATCATTTGTAGTGTATTAAAGTGAGTAAACGAGTATCGAACACGAGGAATAAACTTGATTACTATTATTGACCTATCGACCCGATAACTAGCCTAAATAGAATGACGGGATTTGTTTTTGCTACGAACTAATTTAACAGAGCAACCTAATGGGATAGAAGACTAAGGAAGCAAAACTAGAAATGATACGAGTGAGTTAATATGACAAAAATGTGCTCGGGATTCGAATCCCGCTAGGTGTTGTCGGCTAAGGCTACAGAATATCGCTCCTACGTGAATATCAACTAAATAGCAGTAATTTTTCTACCCACTCACGGATATGCTGTCGCCCTAAACGTTCGTGAGGATCTGAGATTAGCAATTACTAAACGGCGAGGATCGAGTATTTGTTTTTGCCCTATACTCGAATCATAACGTTTATGAACGGCCTAATCGTTATCTAGCTGTCGTCCTAAACAATGTAGCACACATTCACATCAACACATAGACATATTGAGGCAAAGAAACAAGTTCATAGAACAATAAATAGCCTAAATACACGTGTTCACGATTATCCTACGCCTTAACTACGACATAACCCAGCGTTCATCTACTTCCAAACACATAAGAGAATTAGCTACTCATATTAGACAACACAATAATGAGTTTCAATGGTATAAAGGGTAGAGAACTCATAAATCTTCCCTAAGAAGTGAGCAGAGCGTTTTTGAGGTGGAGCTCTCGTTCCTCGATCAAATGGGCGTGACTGCGTTGTTGGATCGTCTCTTGAACCTCTCCGATTCAAGGAGCGGCTTCTAGGGTTCTTCTTCCTCTTCTTTCCTCTCTTTTTGGCTCTCTCAAGGTTAGGGTTGAGTTCTGAGAAGAACTCTCTTTTTATTCTTCGAATTTGGGCCTTAACCCTGAAATTTGGAACGTTCACGGCCACTTAACGGGCCTCCACGGCCGTGAAGCATACAATTAGTCTAATTTCCCGCCTTTGTAAAGTCCTTCACGGCCTTTTGCATAAGAAGTCACGGCGGTGACAAAAGCTTAAACCCTAAAACTTGACTTTCTGCCACGAGACACGGCCTCTTGCATGAGGATTCACGGCCGTGACATAAAATAAATTCAATTCCAATCGCTTCAGTGAGATGTCATGGCCTAGTGCATTACCCTCTCACGGCCGTGACGAGGACCAGTGTCGAGCTCTCTTTCTGCCGCGAGTCACGTGCATGTGCAAAACAAGTCACGGCCGTGACGCTTAACAGAGCTTGATCTTTCCCTCTCTGTCGCTTTTCACGGCCCCTATCAGGATCATTCACGGCCGTGAACTATTTTTGGAAGCTTCAAACTCGATCCTTTTTGTGTCGTTTTTTTCTCGTTTTGGTTCCTTTTCGCCCGATAACCATTCGAAGGCCCTACAATATTTAAATGGGTGTAAATAGAGCCAAGAAATGCATGAAAGAACCAAAATACCCTATTATGATCCAAAAAATACAACAATAAACGTATTAAAATACGTTTATCAAACTCCCCACACTTAAGCTTTTGCTTGTCCTCGAGAAAATTAAAAACAAGAAAAGGTATCAAGATAATGGCATGACCATTCGCAATTCAACAATGCAGAAAAAGAACACAAAATGGAATCAAGCAAGCAATTATGAACACTGCAATAATGATCAGCACTTATCAACACAAATTTCCTTAGCATTATTACTCGAGATCCACACCTCGCAGGGATTCACTCAAATCACTCAGTGTATAGGCTAACAAATCGGTGAATTGCTCAATTCATGCAATAATGTAGTCTATACCATATGCTTGCAAGTCAATCGCACGTCTACTACTTAAAGTAGTAAGCATGAATCTGAAGGTCTTTTTCGGGTTAAACGGGATCAGAAAGTAATGAGGTGGTGGTGGAATCACATATGAGTAGCAGTCGTGTCGGTCTACCTGTCATTGCCTAAAGCGCGCAAGGAATCAGCTTTTCTGGTTACACCGTCCTCATATTCCTCTTATTTCTGCTGCGTTTCACTAAGCCTTTCTTCTCCCAAGTCTCAAAATGAGAGGTTGATGTGGAATTTACGAGACTGGAAGATTATCGAAGGAAAGGTTCTTTTCAATCTAATAGCAGCAGCTTATCCTCTTTCTGCTTCACTTTTCCCTCCTTCCAGTGCCATTTCTCTTTCTTTCTCTCTTTTTTTTTCTTTCTTTTTTTTCGAATAACTCTTCGCATTGTGGCGGTGCGCTGCCCTTTCTCCCTGTTGAAGAGGGATTTCTTGACTGTTTTCGGCGTTGTCTTGGAGGCGTCATCCGACTACGCTTTTCGACCTTGACATTCGACCTTCACTTCCGCCTAACTCAGATTCAGATGATCTCTGCAGGCTTATTTAGGTTAGCGACTTATGAAATATGAGGTTTAAGAAATAAAAGGTTTAGGCTCAAAGTGGTTAACTACAGTGATCAGTCGTAGTCGGGAACTTTGGCCGTGGACTTATTTCCTAATGCCTTCGTCATATTCATGCAAAACACACTACAAGCAATTTCAATGCGTATCAAACAAGCAAGTTCTAGAGAGGCGTAAATTATGCACTACTAGGGCTGGGGAAATATACTGAAATACCGATATACCGTCCTTATCGTATCGAAACGTACCGAAAATATCGAAAATTTTGGAATACCGACGTTTTGGTAAGTTATGATACCGTACCGAAAATTCGGTACGGTAATGGTATGAAAATTTTAAAAATTATGTATACCGATTATACCGAAATACCAATATTTTTAATATTATATATATACACACCTACTGTTACGTGAGCTTTATTCACGTGGGATAAAGAAAACAAAAGAAGAAAAGTCAGCAAAGCATGTGTGCTTTTGTCAAAAGCTTTGGGCGTCGAATGCTTTTGCATTTGATTTTTCTACAGACTAGCTGCAATATATTTCCTTCAGTTCACAAGACGAATCAATGCATGGCTTCAACTATAAATAGGCTTCACTCGAGCGATGGAAAAAACCACCACAGCCATACAGATCTTCTCCTGATTATTTTCTTTCTGTAGCCTACTCCTTATATTGTTGTAGCTGCTTTTGTATCACGTCAGTGTACGTGTTTGTAATCACTCACATAATAAAGAAGTTCTACCCTCCGGTCCGTCGACGTAGGTCATTCTAACTGAACCACGTAAATCTCGTGTCACTGTCCAAATTTATTTTTCGTCTCGTTTATTTATTATCGTCATTTTTCGGCAAATAATTATCGGGGATTTCCGCATATCCTAACACCATATATTATATTATTTCAAAAAATATAAAATGGATAAAAATATTATAAGGATCTTCATAACTTTATTTAGCCCATAAATTATTGTCTATACCCAACTTTCCAAGATTATTGAGGCCCACCATATTTTACTTACTATACCCAACTCAAGTTACGTTTAATTTTTGCATTTTTAATGTTTTTTCTTCAGGATGTTGAAAGCGTGAAGATGCAATGCAATTATTTTTTGTTAATCTTCACTGATTTTTTTAAATAGCCGTTTCGTTTTAATTAATCAGTATATAAAGTTGTATTTTGTGATTATGTAAAGTTCTTTGTCTTATTAAGGAGACTGACTATAATATGTAAATATTTAAGGTTATGAATTAAAAAAATTTTAATTTGGAAAATTTATTATTAATAATCCATCTTAGGGGCATAAGGATTTTGAAGTGACTAAAAATTCGAAAACAACGAATTAATGAGTTACGAGACACACATGGTGAAGAACCCTCTGTGTGAATGTTATAGAAGGTATGATATCGATACCATACCGAAATTTCGGTATGATACCGTATCGAAATTTAAGATATACCGAAATTTTGGTATGGTATTGGTATGATTTTTTTCGATACCGAAATTTTGATACTGTATTTGGTATCACAGTTTTGGTACGGTATACCGTACCCAACCACTCCTATGCACTACTCACACAACCTAGAAAAATGAGCAAAAGCTCGTCAGCTCAAACTCTCACAACGGAACATGGGTTATGTGTGTGAATCTCTCAAAGTAACACTATGTCTATTCATGTTGAAAAAATTAAATCACGGATGCATGTCTTTATCGCTCACAAGACTCCCTAGTATGCAATTCAACTTCGAGATGAACGCAAACAATCATGCCAGACTTCCATAGATTTAATAGCCACAACACGTCGTAGAAAAATATTTCACATAAATTTTCAACAGAATTCCCCCACAAAATTTCCCCTCCCCACACTTAAGATGCACGTTGCCCTCAACGTGTAAAATCAATTAAAGGAAGGTAAAAGAAGTGAAAAAGAACGTCACTCCCCTGACGAAAAGTGACGTGCTCTGATTCGAGTATTTGAGGTAGATGAACATGGTCGGTCCTACTGATTTTGGAATATTTTGAGTCGTAGTGACGTAAGTCGTGACACGTTTCTTGAAAACACTAAAAGAAAATTAACAGCACGAAGGAAATAAGAAATAGACAACAAAAAGAGTCATAATCATCATCGGTATCGTGATTACTAGACCAAACACAAAAAGAGTACTACGAGATAAACATCACAAAGCAAACGACACTAAGGTGGCGGTGGTGGCGGGGAGGGTGGCATCGGGCGCAGGAATACCAGCGACTGTTGTGTAAGTTTGACCGCGGCGTCCATGGATGGTGAGCCGAAAGATGTATTTTGCAGAAAGGATATTGCCTACTGCGAACAATGTGTTTTGTTGTCTCCTTTCTTTTGGACAAAGAATTGATAGTTATATTATTTCCTCCAAATATGCCTCACGACCTTAAAGCCATTTTTCTTTCTAAGTTCGATCCATACATAAAACTAAAACAACAAATCAATCAATTATATCCCTATATGACTGTAGTTACTCCGCACGCATTCGCTTTATGAATTTTCCCGAGTTTAGACGCTTTCGGCGCCTAAGGTGTCGGAAACCACACGGACGAAACCAATCAACTCGCCTTCTTTTTTGTTGTTTTAGTTTTATGTATGGATCGAACTGAGAAAGAAAAATAGCTTTAAGGTCGTGAGCGTATTTGGAGGAAATAATATAACTATCAAATCTTTGTTCTATCTTATCCCCACACTCGTTACAATGCATGCATCCTCATATATATAGATATATCACACATGATAAGGGAGACATAAATAAATGGCAGACAAAAATTTGATCACGCTTGTTTCTTGTTTTTTCAGCTGTAACTTCCATTTCTAGCTTGGCTTCTTTTTTTTCTTCATCATGGGTCTTATTTGGCTGCTGCTTCATACGGGTCTTCTTTTTCTTCTTAGTTTATATTTTGTTTTTATCTTTGAATTGAGCTTATCCAACAAATTCCCCCTTAAGCTCAATCTTCTTTCACTCTTTCATCGCTCTTTAAACGTGAGGAAGTTCTTTTAGGTGGCTGGTGCCAAGCGGGACACATTGTGACCCCATCAGATCTCATCTGGGAATTTACTTAGAAGGGTATTTTTGTCTAGAAAGCTGGTCGCTACCCTTTCTGCAAATTATCTGATCAGTGCTATTTGGCTGGACTGTTGAATTTCTTCGACGATAGCGACGTGGGAAAAAATGGCAGCTAAAAATGAAATTGAAAAATTCAACGGGAGAAACTACTTATGGAAAATGAGAGTTAAAGGCAATTTTACTCAATAAATTTGTCTGGAGGCGATCACCGGCAGACCAACAACAATTGCAAGTGATGCCAAATGGAAGAAGATAGACGGGAGAGTCATCGCCAATATTCATCTGACATTAGCAGATGACATATTATCAAGCGTAGAAGAGAATACTAGTGCGAAAGAAAATTGGGACCATCTTGAGAAGTTGTATCAAGTCAAGCACTCCACAGTGGAATTTTCCTGAAAAGAAAATTATACCATCTACGAATGGAAGAATCTTTCTTCAAATGACCTTTCTTGCCACAATGGTAAAATTTATAGCCTTCTTATTTTTGGTAACAAGGCTTTGCCGTTTTTGACTCCCACTTGGACCAGACTCTCCTGATCTTGTCCATTTTTTGCTCACATTTGGACCACGTGCTCCTGATCTTGCCCTCGTCAATGTCAATGCTTCCGCCTGTTGGGACGTTATCAACTTGTCTTGTTTGTTATTACGCCGACTTTCTTCTTCGAGAACCGCAGCTACAATATTGTCGAAGATAAGTTTTTCCGCAGCTTGGTTGTTGCTCAGATTGATGACGAGTTGATCGTAGGAGTCTTGCAGGCTTTGTAGTAGAAGCTCAGCACGTTCACTTGGCTCAATTTTGTAGTCCAAGTCTTTAAGTTGAGATAATAGAGTATTCAACTTGTTGATGTGCTCGGTCACTGAAGAAGATTCTTCCATTCGTAGATGATATAATTTTCTTTTCAGGAAAATTCGGCTGTGGAGTGACTTGACTTGATACAACTTCTCAAGATGGTCCCAAATTTCTTTCGCACTAGTCTTCTCTTCTACGCTTGATAATATGTCATCTGCTAATGTCAGATGAATATTGGCGATGGCTCTCCTGTCTATCTTCTTCGATTTGGCATCACTTATAATTGTTGGTCTGCCAGTGATCGCCTCCAAACAATTTTCTTTGAGTAAAATTGCCTTAATCCTCATTTTCCATAGTGAGTAGTTTCTCCCGTTGAATTTCTCAATTTCATTTTTAGCTATCATTTTTTCCCACGTCGCTATCTTCAAAGAAATTCAACAGTCCAGCCAAATACCACTAATTAGATAATTTGTAGAAAGGGTAGCGACCAGCTTTCTAGACAAAATTACCCTTCTAAGTAAATTTCCAGATGAGATCTGGTGGGGTCGCAATGTGTCCCGCTTGGCACCAGTCACCTAGACAGAACTTACTTACACAGTCTATTGCCACGGCTTGCCAAAAAACCTCTTCTGTAACGATAAACCTTTTCGATATCCTTTCTGCTGTGGAAGATCAGACAAAGCTGCAACCACAGAGCATAATCGATATATCAATTAGGGCTGGTTCTGATACCACTTGTTGCAAAATGGACAGCGTAATAATATTGGAAATAACTGTGAGGATAAAATGGACACGGGAATTTACGTGGAAAACCCCTTTTCACTTGGGGTAAAAAATCACGGGCGAGGTAGAAATTTTATTACTCTGGTAAAAACAGGGGTTACAACCTTCCAATCTATAAAGGAAAAAACACTCATTATCTCTCTTTATAGTCGGAGCAAATACCGAACAACCCTCTATTTTTTCTACCCTCTCTCTCTCTCTCTCTCTCTCTCTCTCTCTCTCTCTTATTTCTCTTTCTATTTTGGTTTTTGGTGTTTTTTAGCTTAAGTCCTGTAGCCTATTTATAGGCAAGAAACTTAGCTTCATGATAATACAAATTAGGTCATTGCTTACATCATTAATCATTATAATATTAATATAAGTAAATATATATATTATTATTATTATTTTAATGAGGTAGGTTAAGTGGGTAGATGGCAACCCACTTACCCATCAACAACAACGATACAAACAGATGCATGCATTTTGTTAAGAGTAAACCGCAAAAATGGTGCTTGAACTATATCACAATTTCATTGTTGGTGCTCGAACTTTTAAATGTGCCGTTTTGGTTCTTAAACTTTGCAAAACCTGTCATTTTTGGTTCATTGACCTAAAGAACAGGTAAAAGAACCAAAAGGGAACAATTTTGCAAAGTTTAGGAACCAAAATGGCAATTAAAAGTTTAAGTACTAACAATTAAAATTATATATATATATATGATATTGTTAAAAATTAATATAAAATTCATATTCGATTACTACGAGAGTTTTTTTAATTTTTTTTATAAAAAAGTATCTCCACACAATTACACCGTAATAATGTATGCCTCTTGAAAAACAATGAAGTTAAAAAACGTGTAAAAAAAGATTTAATTATTGTTGGTGTGATTGTGTTGGTGCCTCGACAAAAAAAAATCGAAAGAATTATTGGTGATCGAAACTTAATATTCGATTACTACGAGATTTTAATTTTTTTTATTTAAAAAAGTATCGCAACAGAATTACACCATATTATGCCTCTAGAAAAAAAAAAGTTAAAAAATATGTAAAAAAATTTTAATTGTTGTTGGGGTGATTGTGTTGGTATGCCTCGTGGAAGAAAAATCGAAAACAATTATTGTGGTGATCAAAATTGAATATTATATTTTGTAAATTAAATTTGTGCCGTTTTGGTTCCTAAACTTTGCAAAATTGTTCCATTTTGGTTCTTTTACCTGTTCTTTAGGTCAAAGAACCAAAAATGACAGGTTTTGCAAAGTTTAAGAACCAAAACGGCACATTTAAAAGTTTGAGCACCAACAACGAAACTGTGGTATAATTCATGCACCATTTCTGCCATTTACTCTTTGTTAATATTCCAAACGCTATGTTACGAAGGCTCGGCCAAACAGTAATAACAATTAATGATGATTTAAATATTCAAAACGTTGTGATGAAACGAGACGTTATATTCAAAACATTTGTTCTTTCTGATATTTCTTGGTGGCTATGGGCTATTATTCCATTCAATAAAATACAACAGCGATGCCTTCGCACACCAATATTTATGATCATCGCAGTTTTATAAGACCGCACAATAAATAGAATTATCATGCCAAATAAAATATAATCTATACCTATAGTTAACCTCAAGACAGGCTAATGGGTTGCCCACAAAGCTTTTCAAGTTCAGTTTCAAGAACTCTGCGCAGGTTTCCTTTTGTCCTCTTGTAAATCCAAGCACGATCATTTCGATCCCAATCAAACCTAGATGGCCCGCTGAAAATCAATCGAACAACCTCGAATCAAGAACAAAACACACAGACTTCAAGAATCGCTCGATTATGATTCAAAGGCTCTGTTTGTGATCCATTTCAATTTGCTGCTTCGGTTATTCGACGCCATATCCACTACAATATTAGTACAGGGATGTTAATTTGGCCATTTTCGTAAGTGTGAGAAATCGATTACCTTACTGGGGATGACATCCAAATCTGCCTATTTGGAGTTTGCTTGTTTATCACATAGGTTCCCAAACTGCCGAGCTTCAAGGTTAGAACTTCGTTCTAATACATGAAAAGCATGAGAAAGAAGAATTTTTAAGTACCATATGAAAAGAATAATATAACTGCTACGAGGGTTATTAGGCCATATGTCTCACCCCATAATCAACGTCGAATCCATCGATTTCTATTGAGTCGCCATATTCCTGCATGTGCCATACCGTTTGAATCCCAAGCATTAGACTTTGATGAGGAGGTCAAATAAACAAGCAGGCACAATCACACACACACACACACACAAAATCTCAAAACGTCAGCTTTATTCAAGATTGTTTGGAACAACTCCCAAAAACAATGTCTCCATATAGAATCAGCACGAATGTGAAGATAATCATCACTATATCTTTCACTCCCAGCAGCAATCAATGAAACAGTTCAACAAGGATATTCGTCGATTTAAGCTTAAGTTCGTTTACAGATAGATGACTCTACCTCAAACTTCTCAAGGAGGTCATGCATAGTGAAATTAGCCAACTTGTGAAACTCATCCTCCTGCACCACAGAGCTGAATATGCAGAATATATTACCATAGGACCCCATCTCATGCCCATTAGCTTAATTAACCTCAGCCAAAAATCGTTTCCTCAAAGTTCTCCATCCAAAATTAAATCTCAATCTCTCATAAATACAGCTAACATGAGATGATAAAAATGGGCAAATAGCATGAGTCCCATTACAAATCATTAATTATAAATACAAGAAGATTGCCCTTCTTCATTTAGATTGCTTCTCAATGGCCACATATTAACCAAAGAAAAAGGAGCGAAAGAAAAATAATTGGGCTCACTGGTAATCAACTGCTGCAGGTCCATGGGATTCCTCACGAACAGTAGAGAAACCACGCATGGTCATGTTATTACTGTTTCCGTTGCAACTGCAATTGATATCCAACAAGCAATCTGAATTTGGGGAGAACTGACAGGAAGCTGAAGAAGACAGCTGGCGAGCAGGGGTTCTCCGAGTCGGAGCTGGAAACGACGACGTTTGCGACTTCAAAGCTCTTAGCAACGCTCTCCTCAGTGACGACGGAGCAGTGGCAGCCATGTTCTCTCTCGGCGATAGCTGGAATCTCCTTGCTTTCTCAATCTTGCGAATAATATTCCTTTTCCTCGTCTAAATTGTGATGGTTATATGTAATAAAGAAAATGTAAAGGGTGCAAACTGCATTTTTCCACTGTGTGCGTGTGCACCCTCGTTGTTGCGTGTTTCGATTGTCAATTCAGGTGACTGAAACAGCAAAACCTCGTTTTGTGATCTTCGTCGTCGATCATCAGGCAGGTTCATCATCGCTGCTACCTTTTCCGATTGTTCATTTTACGGCTGAATGAAAATTCTAGTTTTCCCTAACCAAATCAGTTCTACTTAATGTACCTTTGATTTTGCGGATAATTTCGTGCTTATATCGATTGATTGACGACAGAAATGGGAGAGCTGATGAATGAAAAGCATGCCAGCTACATCTTATCGGTTGAGAAGGCAAGCCTCATACTTTATTCACAATATCGTGTCTACTTGTCCTAGGTGAATATTTCTGAAAATTTTAGCTTCCACGATATGCCTGAGTTTAGAAAATCTGCAAACTGTGTGATTTCTGGAAAAAAAGAATTCTCTATTTGTGTAGAACCTCACTCTTTTAAATAATGTTGAGCTCTTAACTCTCCTCAGAGAACGGATGGTTTTCAATCTGTGTTGATGGAGCATCTGAGGATGAATGGAGCTTACTGGGGTTTGACCAGTCTTGATATTTTGGGAAACCTGAACGCCGTCGACCAAGATGAGGTTATTTCATGGGTCATGGAGTGCCAGCACGAATCTGGTTTGTGCTATGACATTATTTACCGAATGCTCATTTTCATGCCAGCATTCTACCAACAAATGAATAAGCTTGTCTCAGTTGATGATGCAACAACTGTTCTTCATAGGTTTATATTCAGCCACTCTTAAGGTAATGATTTCGAACGATTTAATTCTGGTTAGAATTGGTTTTATCTATGTCATGCAGGTGGTTTTGGTGGTAACATAGGACACGACCCCCACATCTTGTACACTCTCAGTGCCATTCAGGTCTTGGCACTATTTGAAAAGATCGATGTTCTCGATGCTGAGAAGGTCGCAAATTGTATCTTTCCCAGTTTCACCTTTTTAGGTCTTTAATGATGTTCTCTGAGGTTGAAAGGTATGAATAAGCCTTAGTCTCATCCCCTCAAGTCCTCATCAAAATATCCCTTTAGCATGCTTGACGTTTAGCACTTGCCTAGGTTTGTGTTATGTTATTATGTTATAGTAACTGATGAATGTTAAGCCCCCTAACCTACTAGATAGATATTGCAAAGTTGCAAAATGAAGATGGATCCTTTTCTGGGGACATATGGGGTGAAGTAGATACCAGGTATTTTCTGCTCACGTTTTTCTTGTTGTAACGCTGTAATCTTTATCACGAAAATTATGCGAAGGCTACCGATTTTGATTCTTCAGGTTCTCCTATATTTCAATCTGCTCACTCGCATTATTACACCCGTTTGGACAAAATAAATGTGGACAAAGCCGCAGAGTATATTCTACGTTGCAAGAATTTGGACGGAGGATTTGGGTGTGTGCCTGGAGGAGAATCTCATGCTGGGCAAAGTATTTTTAATAAATGCATAATTAAGAACATAAGAGGATGTAATTAGCCTTGAGAGGAGTTACATTGTATGTATCATTTTCAATTTTATTGCAGTCTTTTGCTGCCTTGGAGCTCTATCTATTACAGGTTCTCTGCACCATGTCGACAAGGACCTCCTCGGATGGTGGCTGTGCGAACGACAGACCAAAATCGGAGGTTTAAATGGGAGACCCGAGAAACTTCCCGACGTGAGTGTTTACTATGCAATTCCTCCCTAGCATACGAACTTTTATCTTTCCCAGAAAGAAAGAAAGAAAGAAAAACTGATGGCATATCAATTTCATTACAAGGTTTGCTACTCATGGTGGGTTCTTTCTAGCTTGATCATGATCGATCGAGTTCGATGGATCGACAAGGAAAAGCTAGTCGGCTTCATCTTAGACTGTCAGGTTTAGTTCCTTCACAATTCGAAAATGATAAAAAAAAGCTTGATCTAATACAGCTTGGAAACAATGTAGGATAAGGAGAACGGAGGAATTTCTGATAGACCGAATGACGCTGTCGATGTTTTCCACACATATTTCGGCATTGCAGGTGATAACATCGTCGATAATTTTCAATTTACAGTAAACTTTTCGCTGAATATTTGTATACGAAAAATTGCAGGTCTTTCCCTGCTGGAATATCCAGGATTGAAAGCTATAGATCCAGCCTACGCATTGCCTGTTGATACCGTAAATAAAATTTTCTTCCTCAAACGGTAGAAGCAAACAGAAAATTAAAGATTTATTTCTGCCCCAACTTGGTAGATCGTTACGTTTCGAAATTCAATCAACTCCGCATATTTGGTTACTTACCATATATCTGAATGCATGTTCATCGTATATGCATGTCGTTCCGTTTTGAAAGTCAATCAACTCCGCATATTTTGGTTACTTACCATATATCTGAATACATGCTCATCGTATATGCATATATATAAGATTCTTGTACACTACAGATGTGAGTAGATGGACATTACGTTCGAGAAGACCAAACACTCTTATTACATATATGTGAGTGGACATACCCATTTATAGTTGCCCAGCAAACTGAGGATCAGCCAAGCATTTCTTGACGGCCTCGTTCGCTTTCTGCGAGGCAGCAGCTCTTTCTTCCACCTTCTTCTTCTCCCTGAAATTTTTTAAAGGTGCGTAAAACATACAGAAAAACTTGCACCTTTAGATGAACGCAGATGGTAAAAGCTTCAGTGATTAGTCAATTATCACCTCTCGACATATTCCTTGAGTAGTTCCTTGGCTTGAACCAGCTTAGACAGCAGATTTCGGTACACATCTAAGTCACGGTCAACGTTTCTCTTCTCTACGTTCAGCGCCGAGCAGAGCTGCCAAGCACAACACAATTACAGATGTCGATATATATGAGCCCAACAACAACCAATCAGAAAACAGTCTCATTACCTTATCCAAGACGTTTTGCTCGGTGGCATTCGCCAGCTCGAGCAAGCGAAAGAGACCAACTGCAAAGAATCGACTGTAGCTGAAACCTTCCTTTTTTCCCGCCCTTTGCGCAATGTCCTTCAAAACGTTTTCGACTTCTCCTTCTCTTTCCCCGAAATCGACCAGCGAAGTGGAAGATTGCCCGCGCGCCCACTCTTCTACCTTTTGCGCGTCGACTCTGCGCAAAAAGCAGGCCTCAATCTTTGAGATCAGTCGAAAACGCATAGTTAAAGAAGACGAAGAGGGGCAATTCGAAAAAAAGACGTGCCTATATTGGGCGGGATCTTCCTTTAGGGCCTCGACGTAAGCCTTGAAAATGGTGTCTCGATCTTCGTCGCTTGGGTAACCCTCCATGAGCTTATCGTAAACGGTGACGAAACCGAGGGCGAAAATGGGATCGTATTGGTAAGATTTCTTGTACCTCATCAGATGCTGCTGTACTAACAGTTCTACTAGTACTGTGTTGTATATGCTGGGAATTGGCTTCTTATATGCCTTTAGGAAGTTAGACTTTGTCTCAGAAACAGTGGGCAATTCTGAAGGAAAAAAATTGTGTTATTACATCGACGGAAGGAAAGCAATAGAAGGATTTTGAGTGTCGGAAAACAACTGACTTACCTGCGGCGGCGGACATGCATTGGACCGCCATGGGAGAAGTTGAAGCTCTGAGATTGAAGGAATGGCGTCTTCTGAGCTTCGAAAGAGGTTGTTCGAAATTCGAATTCAAGAAACTGTTTGCCGACGAAACTGAGAACTTACGGTCTGCTGATGATTGAGCAGTGAGAGATATGGAAGAAGTGACAACAGCTGATGCCATGATCAAGCAGTTGGAAAAAAAAACTATCAAACTTTCAGATTTTCAGTTGAATTTATATCAATTGAGCTTCTTTGGGAGAAGAAGAAGAAGAGTGGAGGGAGTAGATTATTGTAGAGGATAGGATTTATTGTTCTTTTAATCTGTTATTTCGTTATGAAGAACTGTACACGTGGGTGGGTCTATCGATACTGAGGCTGACCTCTACCTTTGAAGTCTCCCAACCTTAGACATATGTCATGGGTTTATTTTTTTCTTTTTTTTTTTTAAGAAAAATAGAAGATAATCTTTGTTTCTGGAAATTGCACGACATTGATGAAGATAATGCTTTGTCCATATACGAGAAGGCAAAGAGTGGAGTAACTTAAAATATCAAATACATACTTCTCCCCTTCCAAGCTTGAACTCGTCGATCTTTAGCCGTTGGTCGTTAACGTCGTCAAGCTTGCGTACATAAACTGATTTAAACCACCCATCCTATTAAGTATTAACAATAGAATTACGAAATATAACAGAGATTAACGTAAGTACTATCGTATCATTGTCTTGCCTCGTGGCAGTTTTTTCAATAACTTAATTAAATCCATATTAATAAATTAATAATTATATGCCGGCTAAGCTAAACAAACACTCCTATCATCTTTCCTATTTCATCGTCCTATACTACCCAACGTCTCTTTCGATATCCGACTTAAATACTCTTCCGAAATACCAGAATTAACCTCACCCGATTCCAAACTCCAAGCTCGCCAAGTCAAGGACAGTTTAGTCATAACACTCTCGCCGGCTTTCAACATCTATTCTGCCGCCATATTTTAAGGCAATACAGTTTTTTAACCTTAAACTTGAAATTTAAAACCAACGTACGTAAGATTATGCCCAACAAAGCTGCTGAAAGCTTTCTCAGCTCCGCTCAAACTTCGGAATTCAACACCCTCGGTGCGTGTTCTTCTGCGTGTTCACAAATGCCTAGCCAACAAAATGAACCTCCATTGATGAAGCCCAAGAAGCCAAAGTCTAGAGAAGTGAGTTCAAGATTCTTGTCCTTTCACGAAAACCACGGCTACGAATCTCCAAAACCAACTCTCAATCAACGCCCCAGATTCTCCGTCGATTCGAGAAAGCACGAAAGCTTCGAAAACTCGGGTTTTTTACGCAGCTTATGGCCTTCGTCTTCGCCTCACAGCTCAAAGGCCGGCGACAATTTGACCCTCGGCGATCACCTGGGAAAAGATAGGCTCAGAGATAAGCATAATGAGAACAAATCAGAAGATCCATGCAAGCCTTCGTCGTTTGATAGGCAGAGAAGTTGCAGAGAAGTTGAAAAGAAGAGTTTGGCTAAGGAAAATCACAAGCCCTTTTTCGGAGGATCCATGAGGTATACTGGGAAGTTTAAATTCCCAGGAAAATCATCTCCGAAGCCTTTCGAAGACTTTGATAGTAAGTACGAAGGGCCCATAGTTCCTGGGAGATTCTCAGTCGACGAATCTGCGCTGAGAAAGAAATCTTCTTACATTGCAAAAGGTCTGTCTGATTCTGATACTCAAGATTCTGAGTCTGAGTACAGCGATGTATGTTCGGGCAATACGAGTTTCGACACTCCTTTGACTGGGAAACACTTATTAGCATCGTATATGGCTCCAACTGAAAGTTCAAGCAAACATGGGATCGATACACCTTCGAGATTCTTGCAAGATTCTCAGTCACGGTCTAAGAGGTGGATTTCTGATTCTTCTTCTGGTGTTTTAGATCATAAGCCCTTTTCGTTGGAGAATCGTAATAACAACAATGGTAGTAACTACAATTCTCCCAAGTTATTCCCTTCGAAAAATGGTGTCAAGAATGTTAATGGCAGTAATCTGATGAGGGCCGATTCATCGAAATTGTTCGACGTTAAGAAGAAGCCTCCTGCGAGTCCTTCGAAGGGGAAAGGAGTTGGAAATTTTCTAAGTATGGGGATTGAATTGCTGAAGGGGAAGAAATCTTCGTCTTCTTCTTCCCTCGAGAGTTTTCATCAGCTGAAACTGCTGCACGATCGTCTGATGCAGTGGCGATTCTGCAATGCAAAATCACAGCTTGTTAATCGAAGCCTTGAGAAGCAAGCCGAGGTATATTTCGTTATGCTCATCATGTCTTTTCATCGTGAATGGAAAACATAAAGATTTCGCCTTTTTTCTTTCTCTGGGCAGAGCAATTTCTTACAAGCTTGGGATGGCCTCACTAAGCTCCAACACTCTGTGATAGAAAAGAGATTACTGCTACAAAGGGAGAAGCTTGAGATCAAACTGAACTACATAATTCAGTCGCAAGTCGGTATTTTGTTTACTTTTTTCTTGAATAACTACGTATTATACTTACCTAATCATCACCTTTTTTCTCCATCAAAATGCAGATTAAGGCGCTCGAGGATTGGGAAAACGTCGAAGAAGAATACGTATCTGCAGTTTCTACTACGAAAGATTACCTCCACCACGTCGTTTGTCGTATACCACTCGTCGATGGGGCTAAGGTCGATACACAGTCAGCATCTACAGTGCTCAGACATGCCTCAGATCTTACGTCAACTATGGACTCAGTGGTCACTGCTTTTTCACCAGCGGTAATAAAATAGCGTATTTTATCTGCGTAATTTAACTGCTAAAAAATCTCTAGCTGAAGGTTAGTTATACTTTCGACAGGCCGAGAACACGGTACGAACACTCTTCGAATTGGCGAGAGTCGTGGCTCAAGAGAAGCTGCTGTTAGAAGAATGCCTGGAGATTTTCAGGCATATCTCTGCGCTCGAGGTTCAAGAGAGGAGCTTGAAGAGCAGCATTCTGCAATTTCATAATTCATGAAAAGAATTTTTTTTTGACCATTTACATAATGTTATGATTAAAATCAAGCAAAACTGAAGCTTAACTAATCTCAGGAATACAAAATCCACAGTAGCATCATCTTAATGTAATGCAAAATACAGAGCAGCAGCAGTTATCATTTTTGCTTGCTATGTCCCCTGAGAAAAGAATGTAAACCTTGCAAATAATTACATAGGCTGGTCTTCGAAAAAGAATATAGATACATACAGACTAAGAAGTAATAATAATAACCAAGAATTCGTTTCCATTCGTGTTGGAGTTTCATCGCTGAATAATTCGTCGTGTAAGGTAGCGTCGACGGAGAAGAAGCTTGTTTCCTTTTTTTTTCCCTCCAATGCTGTAATGAGAATTGCGATTTTAGGATGTAATAAATGGGATAATCTAATCGACGTCCGATCTATTCGGCGATTCCCTTCTTATAAGCTGCATAAGGTCTTGAACCACTTCGGACATAACGGGCCTAAATTCAGGTTCAGCCTACAAACATCGAAGAGCACATCGTATAAATAAGCAGCAGCTTTTCGAAAGATCGATGTAAGAAAGGCCAAGTCTCTGACATTTTTACGCTATTTTCAGACATTTTATGATGTTTGTGATTAATTTATCTCACCAGGACACATCGGGAAATAATGTCAGCAAAGTGCGATAACGATTTGATGGGATACTTTCCGCCCAAGGCGGGATCGACCATTCCCGACAGTGCATCGATGTCATGGAGCTGCGGAATTGCCCATCTCACCAGAAACTGTTCTCCTCGAGGGCGAGATCTGAACAAAGACGTTGATATATAATTAGACGTGTTCAGACGGTTTGAAAAACCGTAACCAAACCGTAACCGAACCGTCGGTCAACGGTTCGGTTAACCGTGGTCAACGGTTACGGTTCAAACCGTAACCGAACCGTAAATTATGAAGGTTCGGTTACGGTTCTTCATTTTCCTAACCGTAAAACCGGCGGTTATAACCGGCGGTTAACCGTCTTTTAAATAATAATTAAATATATAATTTTATTGCTCTTATCATAATATCCAATGATAATTTATTCACCATATTTAATTTTTATTTTGTCAAATATAATAAAATTAACTTTAGAAAACGTAGACAAATATTGAGTGATATATTTAGAACTAAATACCTACGACGAATGTCCGTCAAAGATTTTCTAATCGCAGAATGAATGTTAATAATAATATTGTTTAATATTTAAGGTGTAATTTATTTTTTCAAATGTTGAAGGTTATTATATAAATTCTAACTTGGAATGGAAATTTCTTTTTTTTACATTTTTATATAAAAATATCAAAGTTTTTAACTATATATTTAAATTATTATAAAAGAAAGAAAATTCTAAAAAAGAACTAGAAAAAAAAACCGTAAACCGGCGGTTCAAAACCGTAACCGTAACCGGCTTGGCCGGTTCAAAACCGTAACCGTAACCGTGATTACCACGGTTCGGTTAAGGTTAGACGTTTTTATTAACCGTAAACCGGCGGTTCATAACCGTGAACCGTAACCGTAACCGTATGAACACGTCTATATATAATCGAGAATTTAGGACAAAGAATCAATTCAAGAATTAAAATGCTTGCATCTAATGATTACCTATCGTACGATTCTCTGCCTGTTAAGAGTTCGAGCATCACTACTCCAAAGCTGTAGACGTCGCTCTTTGAAGTATATATTCCCGACTCAAATTCGGGCGCACCGTAACCATAGGTTGTAAGAAGCTGCCCCGACAACTGAATATAAAGATGGTAATAATTCGACGTTTGTCAGTACTTTTTACATCAAGATTATAGATCCAATGGTTAGCCATGGAAGACAAAGATTTACACTTTACCTGACTCACAGCTCCCGACGTTATCAATGGAGCCAACCCACAATCTGAGACAAGCACAGAAAGCTCGTCGTCAAGGAGAACGTTTGCTGCCTTGAAGTTCCTGTGGATGATCGGCGGTTCGCAGACCTCGTGCAGATACCTTCATTGAGATAGATATATTTCTACGATTATTAGAAAACTGATGCCAAAACTGCATTAGCCATAAATTTTTTATTTCGTGGACTTACTCAAGAGCTCTAGCAACTCCAAGTGCCATTCGAATACGCATATTCCAGGAGAGCTTTCTCTTAAATTCATCGTCAGAGTGTAGAGCATCTAACAAGGTTCCATTAGAGCAGTACTCGTACACTAAAAGCCTTTGTCCGTGCTCAGAGCAGTATCCCATGAGCTCAACCACATTCGCATGCCTAATACTGTCGAGATTATTAACTAGCTCGATGAATTGTTCTTCCTTCAGTTGGCTCGTAACCCTTTTGTCCAATTTCTTCACCGCAAGCAACTAGAGGGAAAAAAAAAGAGAACATCTTTAGTAAGGAATCCAATTATCAAGCGATGAGACTTCTCATGAGAAAAGTGGAACAATTATAGAAATCTCACCCTCCCATTGGGCAGCTCGGCGCGGTACACATTCCCGAGCATTCCATTCACAATTAAATTTTCTTGCGAAAAGCTATTGGTATACAGCTGAAGAGATGCTATAGTATATTTCCTCACAGAAGTAGTAGTAAGGGCAGGCTTTGTTGTGCTTGCTTCAGCTACTATTACTGGGCCCGTTATCTCAGACTCCTCTGAGAAAGGCGGCGGCGGCGGCGGTGGTGGTGGCGGCGGCGGCGGAGGGGATGAGGGCGGCAGTGGTGGCGGCGGCGGTGGCATTATATCTATGTCGAATCTACTGCTATCAAATGAAGGTTTATTCCTTCTAGGTAAAGCTCCACTTGTTTGAAGCTTGTTAGACTCGTCTTCTTTTCGTTGTTTTGGCGCCCAAGTCCTTGTTCGATTCTCTTCTTTCGGTGGAGCTATTCACCAAATTTAAAGAAAAAAAGATGGAACTTTTATTATTTGAAAAGGCACTGATTGCCTGCTAAAAGCAAGAGTAAGACATTAGCATACCTTTTTCTACATCATGACTTGTTTGGAGCGTGGAACCACTATCTCTATTGTTATTACTGCCATCTCGGGCGATATTGTAGGGAGCAATCTCATGCCTTTTCGGAGCTCTATAAGCTTCTCTTCTCTCCCTAATGCATCTTGGAAGGAAAAGTAGAACAGCTAACACCAGCACGATGAAACACATCACCACTGCGATAGATATCCATACGATTCTTTTGGTCTTTGAAGACTTTTTTGCGCTCGACGAGTTGGAGTCATCATCCACTGTTGATGATGATGATGAACCGTTAGGCTGTTTCGAAGGTCGATGGCTCGAAGAAGGTGGCGATTTTGGCTGAGATGAATTGGAGCCAGGGAAAAATGGAGGCGTTTCTGGCGATAATGCTCCCAAAGACGATGGAGGAGGTAGTGGCGAAGAAGTGCTGGCGTTGAATGGATTCCCATCGTCTCTGTGTGTAAGAATTAAGACGTTAAGGAGCAGATGATGTTTTAACATCAGTGAAGCTTACGCGCGCTGCTTACTTGAAATTAGGTATGCTCAACAGTTTCGCTGGTATTGGCCCGTTAAATTGGTTATTCCGTATGTCCCTGTAAGAGCAAGACAAGTCGAGCGAATCACACGAGGCTAAGACTTGAAAGTTCGTGAAACAGTTCTGCTAAATATGGGTAAGAAATGTTACAAATCTTTGAGAGAAAGATCTTGTAGAACGTCGAGAATCCCAGAAAGCTGATTATCCTGCAAATGACTGTTCGGCGTAAATTATTAGCAATACTGAAAAAAAAAACATGCAAAAAACTCAATGAATAGAACTAGTTAAGCTGCTTACAGAGTTGTGAGAGATGACAGATTCTGCATCGAAGGAGGTAGCTCGCCGCTCAGATTATTCTTCGACAAATCTCTGCACGAAAAAGGAAAATTAAAAAAAAAAAAATCACTGCCTAAAGTAATCAAAGCCTTCGCCGTTGAATTCTTACAAGTTAACCAGATAAGGAAGGTCCGTGAAAGAATCGGGAATTTCTCCAGTTAACTGATTGTTGTTCAGAGACCTGAAGTGCAAAAAAGACTAACTATTCAGGGGAAAAAAGGGTGGGATAATCAAGAACTTGAACGGCGTCGAATTAGCAGTACGTACATAGCTGATAAGTTCGCCATAGATGATAAAGAAGAAGGTATATTCCCAGTGAGCTTGTTGTCCGACAGGAAACTGGCAATGTCATGAAAAATGCCCATCAAACGTCTCACTTTAAGCAGAATCAAGAAAACGAACTATCTGTAAGAACACTTACATGTTTGTCAATGTAGATGGTAAGTCGGACGGAATACTTCCCCCGATAAGATTGTTACTGAGTGTTCTGCAACGAAAAATAAAAATCCATCAGTTGTTTCATTTCATTCGCGTGTTATAAGGATAAGAGAAAGAAGATCTCACATTGACTTTAAGGAAGAAAACGAACTGAGGCTGTCGCCTAATTCTCCGCCTAAATTAGCTCCAATGAGCGTTCTACAGAATCAAACTCCATTAACCAACAAGCGGGCATTCTAACCATCTTCTAATACTTTTCATTCGAAGAATTTAAGGTAAACATACATTGAACTTATTGAAGAACCATCACATCCAACGCCTTGCCAATTCTCTCCACCACATGGATCACCACCGCTTGAAACCCAGCCCGGGATAGTAGGCGATCCAAGCGAAGCATATAAGCTATTAATTGCAGCAACTGAATCACAGTTCATCAAAGACACAAAAGATTGAAATTTTAAGCATATGGTGAATCATATTCATACGAAAGCACTTGTCACTAATCAATTGATGTCCTATTTAATCAAAATATAAGACAAGGTAATAGTAAGTACTCTTTTGACTGTTTCAAACAAACAATGTTCATCATCGACCAAAAAAGAGCTTTTTGGGCTGTACTAATTGGACTTACCATCACTGGGATTGGTGACACCGAGTGAGAATTTGATTACAAATGTGAGAATAAATCCCAGCGAGATCTTCAAGCTGAAGTTACTTAAAGCAGATCTGTTCTTGGACATGGCGTTTCTTCTTCAGTTTAATAAAACAAATAAACCTTGCATAGCCAACAAACAATACACAAAACTTCTCCCCTAATCTGCAAAAAAAAAAAAGAATCGTCATTTCCCACAAAGAAACTGCGCAAATGCAGCTCCCACCAACAACCTACCTTCCAACTAGTAAACGACAAATGCACGAACATACATGGCTTAGCAAAGGGAATTACCAACACTTTATTTTTTCTGTTATTTTCCAAGAAAAACGCTGTGATAAAAACGTCACCTTGATTTAAGGGAAGTAATGAGAAAATGATATCGAAAAAGAACTCAAATCCCTTCAGAACCAATCGGTTCTGTTATGTCATTCATAAGCAAACAGGCCATCCTACAATATAATCGATTAAAAAATTGGAGAGAAAATTTCGTGCATGTGGGTATTAATGAAGTACCAATAGAATTCAAGAATTTCAGCTGTGAGAAATCCAACTACACACACTGAGAGAGAGCAGAGATAAAGTTCAGACCTTTTACAGTATTTAGCTGGACATAAGGAGATAAAAAGCTATAAAAAAAAAAAGACAGAAAGTTGAAGAGGGGGGATGAAAAAAGAAGCTCGAGGACAATTCTTGGTAAAGTTTCTCTCTCTACAAAAGAGATGCCGAGTGAGTGAGTGAAAAAAATGTTAGTGGAGTTCTTGCATAACATAAGCTACCTTTTTCTGAATTTTAAGTGGAGATCTAAGTTTTAGATAGCAGAAAGAAAATGTACATATATCTATGGAATAACTGTATATAGTTTGGTCAAAAATTAATTAAAGATTGTTACCGTTGGGATAATGTGAACAAGAGCAATAATCTTTGATCACAAATAATGAAGTGGTTTTTAGAGAGTAAAAAAGAACGGCCGCAACTGTAGAAAAGAAAGAGTTTTGGGGGGTAAAATGGGAATTCGAGTGGTGGGCTACTATACAGCCTAGAAGCTACGCAAAGCCATATGCTGCTCTGATTTTCTGTGTGCATTGCATCTCTTGTTTTTCTAAAAAAAGTTAGTATTTTTAATTAATACCGAAATTCGAGATTATGTTTACATGTTGACAAGTCATTGGTAGATTTAATTTTCAATCAGCAAATTATTTGATTCTTCTTAGTGCATCCCATCCATGTAACAAGATAAGCATGATATATGTCTAAGTGTGTTCTCTCTCAAAATCTTATTTGACTTCGGAAGTACATGAGAGAAAAAAAAAATAAAAGAGTACCTTTCGAAAGCATAATTCCTGTCTTTTTCAATTGATAATAATTGTGGAAATGACTAATTGACGTAACCACAGATACATGTCATCTACGAATTAATCTCAATTATTATTTTGCCGTTACTAGATAAGCTTACTACAATCCACATGGATGACAACAATCCCCTACCGACATCCATCATATCAAGTATTAAGATTAAAACAGCACGAATATTAAATTAGTTATTAATAAATTATACTAAATCCACTTGGATTTTATACCTCAAGTATGAAGAACACGAACTTCACTTAGAAAAAGTTTCAATCTTTACTTTTTAGTATATATGCTAGAGCTGGCTATTACTCAATTGCTATTCAGATTTTGGTAGAAGAAACCTTTGAGGAGTATCAGATTCTTGGCGAGTCGAATTTCCTTTTCTTATGTAATCTTGAACTGCTGTTGTAATGAAACTGCAAATATAGATTCATTCAACTTGGTACCATGGAAATAAACCATAGCAGCCGACTAGATTAGGTAGCAGAACAGAATTATTACATTGCAGTAGTTCCATCATTGTTTTAAAAAGCGTAAAATAACGCGTTTTGTAGCTACGCATTTCTGCGAGAAAACGCGTTAAAGCGCAAAAAACAATAGCATTTTCTTCTGGATATCGCAAGTAATTTGAGTAAAAACGCAAATAGCGTGAGTAATAGCGTAAATAGCGCGCGAAATTGCTCATATAACGTATATGTTATTTTTTTGCTTTTTACGACCTAAGCTATTGATATACTCAATTGACTATAAATTTATACCACACTCCGAGGACAAGATTAACGTTTAGGGATAAGTGAATATTTTTCAAATTCATTTATTAAGGTGCGCATAAGAATTGAACCCAGGACTATTGTGATTTCAAACATAATCTAATAACATCGATTTTCTCTTCTTTTTTTTTTTCATTTTTGTCTAATAGTTTTATGTCTTTGAGTTATTTGTGACAATTAATATCCAAATGTTATTTTTATATTAACATTTATTTGTTATAATTAAAGACCATGTCAAATTGATTGTTTGCTTATATAATTATATATTATACATATTTTTTAGGGCTATTTAAATGTCAGACACTATTAGCAAGTTTGGTTAGAAATCAGGCCCCATTAATGTTTGGGCTAAAGAGAAGGACCCAATTTAATGTTTTATTACAGTTCAGGCCCCAAATGCTGCAAAAAGACCTTCTTACCCTTGTTTCTTCAGCTTTTCCGCTCATAACACGGACTTGTTTATTCGGTACCACTTCATCTCAACCTGGTACCACATTATTTTATTCAGCTTTTCCACCCATAACACGGACTTGTTCACTCGGTACCACTTCATCGCAACCTGGTACCACATTATTTTGGTATATTTTATTATTCCAATTTGGGTAAAGCTTCTTATGATAACTATACCGCTTTACTCCTTTTTAGTACCACAATTGCTAATATTAAATACCAGATGTACCACTTTACTCCACTCTGGTACCACATCTTCTAAAACTAATACCAAAAGAGAATAAGTAATATCTCCTACCAGTTTTTTTGGTAACAATTCATATGATAATTATACCACTTTATGCCTTTCTGGTACCGAACATTTGAAATAAATAGCACATGAGAATAAGTAATATCTCGTCCAGCTGAGTAACAATTCATATGGTAATTATACCACTTTATGCCTTTGTGGTACCCATTCATTTGAAATAAATACCACATGAGAATAAGTAATATCTCGTACCAGCTGGTAACAATATGGTAATTATACCACTTTATGCCTTTCTGGTACCGAATCATTTGAAATAAATACCACGCTAGATAAGTAATATCTCGTACCAGTTGATTAACAATTCATACGGTAATTATACCACTTTACGCCTTTCTGGTACCGAATATTTGAAATAAATACCACATGAGAATAACTAATATCTCGTACCTGATTAACGTTTCATATGGTAATTATACCACTTTACGCCTTTCTGATACCGAATCATATGAAATAAATACCACATGAGAATAATTTAATATCTCGTATCAGTTGATAAACAATTCATATGGTAACTATACTACTTTACTCAGTTCTAGTACTAGTTTTGTTAACGATTCAATGAAAGTTATACCACTTCACTACTTTTTCGTACCACATCGTCTAAAATGAATACCAAAAGATAACATCTTTATATAACACATACAATGGCATTTTTGTCAAATCATAGTTTAGGTCCCTTTATTCTGATTTTTATGAAAAGTAGGTCGTTAAAACTATATTTTATATGAGTAGGGCCGGAATTCAAACAAAAATTAACGTAGGGGCCTGAAACGTGAAGCTCATCTATTTTTTTATTAAAAGTGGTCTGGCCAAAAAGCTCACACGATACGCTACGCTTGTTACGCTACGCAACATCACTAAAATGCGACACATCTCGCAAAGCGCTTTTTAAAACACCGATTGATTACAATAATAATGTTGGGTGGGCTAATATAGAAACAGAGCATTGATTCATCTAAGATGCAGAGAGTCATAAACAGAACACACAGGCCCACTGGGCAGTAGTCACCATGCAAATCTATTCTATTCTATTATAGCTAAGCTAAGCCTTAAAGGATGAGAAAGAAGACAAAAAGACTCTTGACGCACATGCTAATCTCCCCCTTTCTGAAACACAACACAAAACTGCTAGCTAACTCGGTCTTCTTCTTCTTCTTCTTCTTCTTCTTCTTCTTCTTCTTCTTTTAGCATTCCGTTCTTTCTTTCTTTGTATCGGCTAGCATACTATTGTATAGTTAGTGATTTATATCATGAGCTAGTAGATAAAAAAAGATGGGTTGTTGTGTCAGCAGTAAGCGTCCAAGTTCCAACGGTAAAGGAGAGGAAGAAGGAGGAGGAGATAATGATGTTTCAGTAGAAGAAGAAACTGTGAAGGAAGTGCTTTTAGAAACTCCAGCGATGAAGAAGACGATCCATGATGAAGATGATGATGCAATGGAGCCACAACAAATGATCAGATCCACCACAGATGCTGCAGCACATAAAGATCAGAGAGAAATCGTCCCTCTTTCTTATCAAGCAAATTATCTCGAAACACTTCGTTATAGCGCTGCTGAAAGCGTCTTCAAGATTGATAATGACGATAGGCCTCCACCCAGGAAACGCCGGGGACCCACCGGAGGCACGCAGGTGGGGACGCCGCCGCCGTCGAGGAATGCTAGCGTTCATGAGAAGGGCGGCGGCGGCGGGCGAGTAAGAGTCGATGTCCATGAGGGTTCAGCAAGGAGGAGGTCGAAGTCTCCGGCGACACGTGGGGGACATTCATTGGGTAGAGACAAAAGCGAAGAGCGGGCGACGAAGTCTCCGCCGCCGCCGCCGTGTGTCCCATCACCGACACCCAGCGACGTCGTTCTGGGCGAGGACGCTGAGTCGCTGGAGAACCCTGTTGTTTCCTTGGAATGCTTCATCTTCTTGTGATGAAGACGTTAGGTGCTCTACTTACAGTAGTATTAATTATTTTCCTCATTTCCTTTTTCTTTCTATTTCGATATATTCGATGAATGTGAATGTAATAAATGCTCCTCCTATATTTAGGGGTGAGCATTTAACCCGTCGGACCGCCCCACCCAATCGACCCAACCCAACCCAGACCGCAAGTGTCGGGTTAACGGTTTGATGGGTTGGTTTGGGTTTTAAAATATAAAACCGCATATTTTGCAATCGGGTTTGATTTTGTATTTTTAAAACCGCATAAAACCGCACCCAACCGCATTTAAAATACAATAAAATTTTATTATATTTTATTCAATAGTTCCTAAAGTAATAGATATAACTCATAATGGTAGTGATGGCCAAAAATATTAATTACTATTGATACAAGGATATCGACTCATCATATAAACAGTACGTGCGTAACGCTAATTTCTATATGAGTTTTTTCATAAAAAAATAAATATTATATAGTGAAAAAAATTTTACGTGTTTATCCAATGCAACCCCCATCCTTTATTTGGACTTGGAATCAACAACTATAACACTTGAAGTTTATACAAGGCGAGTTAAAATTTTGAAATAAAAAATTTTCTTCTGCGAGGATAGGGCCTAACCATATACATTGCGTAACGCTAAGTTCTAAATGATGATTTTTTTAAATAAATATTAAGTAGCAAAACAATAATTATATGTCTATCCAATGCAACCGTCCTCCTTTATCCGGACTTGAGATCAGCAACAATAACACTTGACGTTTATAGAAGGCAAGTTAAAATTTTAAAATCAAAAAATTTATTTAAGAGAAATTTTTAAATCAAAATGACGCACTTGCTTTAGTTGCTTTACCAAAAGCCGGCCGTGAAAAAGGAATATGAGCTTCTAATCAAGCTTCTTATCGGACTTTTTATTATCTTACTATTATTTATTACTATGATAATAACATTTATGTATATGAACTTTTATATTTGTATAGGTTAATCATATATCTTTTTGCTCTATCTATACTTAAAATATTATACTTAATTTTCGTTATAATTAAAAAATATTAAAACCGCAAAAACCACCCCAACCCAACCGCACTCAAGCAAACCGCAATCTATCGGGTTAAGATTTTTATGATCGGATTTGGGGTATATTTTAAAAAACCGCAATACATCGGGTCGGGTTAAATTTTCGATAAAAACCGCCCTAACCGCACCGCGCTCACCCCTACCTATATTTTCCTTTTCCTATTATCTTTTTAACTGACTCGAGCTTAACTATGAAGGCCAAGGCCATTGAGACTGTGAATATAATACGGTTCTGCTCTGCTCTGTGTGCATAGAGATATGTGCAAGAAAAAACAGAGGAGTCGATGAAAACAAAGGAGAGTAATGTAAGCTAAAAAAATCATCGGAATAATCAACAACCTTCTAATTTATTACAATAAACACCGCCAACTAATCCACGCCTCACCGTCTACCACCACCCATGGCCGTCCACCGCCGCCGTGTCAAAAAAACATCAACCCTCAACCAAAGTCCTAAACTTTACACGCTTCTTAACACTACGAATCCTATCATACCCAATGCCAATCTTACTATGCAGCAACTTCATCGCCATGTCAGCATTTCCCGCCTTTCTCAGCGCATTGATCATCACCGTACGAACCTTCCCGGGAATCTCCCGCCCTCGGTCCACAACTCCGTCGGCCAGCTTACAAGCTTCGATCACCCGCCCAGCCCTGCAAAGAACGTAGATCATATCTTCGAAAGCGTTATCCAAAACGACGCCTTTCGGGGCTAAGTCGTCCAAGATTCTACAAGCCCTCGAAACTTTCCCAGAAAGACAAAGCCCAGTCGAAAGAGCCCTAAAAGATGCTGAGTTTGGAGTTATTCCCTTGTCGATCATCACATCCCATAACTTCAACGCATCTTCGTTTCGCCTCTCTTTGAACAGAGAATCGATCAGTATCGTGAATGTGTACACAGTTTGATTGCAGCCCTCGTTTTCCATTTTCTCGAATACGGCCAACGCTTCGTCGACTTTTCTGTTCTTGGCAAGTGCGTCGATGAGCGCATTGTAGCAGTACGAATCTCTTGGGCATACCTTTTCTGCCATTTCTTGGAAGAGTTTTTGGGCTTCTTCTAATCTCCCTGTCTTCCCAAGGCTGTCGATGAGGCTCGAATACATTACAGCGTTGATGATTACACCTCTGTTTTTACAGTATTCGAACCACTGTAGAGCCTCCTCGAGCCTACCGTTCTTACACAAACTGTTGATGATTACTCCATAAGTAACCTCGTCAGGTTCGAACCCTTCGCTCTGCATCCTGTTAAAGAGTCCCATGGCTGCATCCAAGTTCCTATTTTTAGCGTACGAATCGACTAAAGCTGTGTAAATCGCCACGTTAGGCTTACAACCCTTCTCAACCATGCCCTCGAATACAGCATAACCTTCCATGGACTTCCCATCCTTACATAGCCCACTTATGACCAAACTGTAAGCATGCGACGGCACATCCATTCCCTTTTCTTGCATCTCATTGTAAAGGCTCAGACAAGAATCGTAATTGCCCTTAGAGTAACAAGCCTGCATCAACGTCGTAAAAGTAATCTTATCAGGCTCTATATGCTTCGACTCCATCTCTCTAAACCTTTCCATGGCCTTTTCGACGTTTTCAGACTTGCAATACCCCTTAATCATCGTGTTATACGTTACGATATCAGGCCTGATCTTACTCCCTTTCTCCATAACCTCGAAAACACGCTCTGCTGACTCGATAAACATACAGCTCACAAGGCTATTTATCAGGAAATTGTAAGTATACAAACTGGGCTCAACCCCATTCTCCTTCATACTCTTCCACACCCACAATAACTCCTCGACCATCCCACCGCTGCCAAAGCTCTTAACGAGAGAATTAGCAGCAGATTCGTTCAGCAAAAAACCCTTCTTCTTAAACCCATCAAAGACAGACTTTGCCCTATCGAAATCAGAACTCAAACACAGAATTTCGATCATGGAAACGTAGCATTCGAGGCTGTGGGCGTACCCTTTTTGCGAGGAGGCCCAATTGAAGAAACGAAGGGCAGTCTCACACCGCTGGGGTAAAGAATCGCTTTTGAGGACTTGGGACACGAAATTTGGAGGGAGCTTGATTAGGTACTTGCGGCAAAGTGCTGTAAGGTCTCTTTCGAGGGTTACGGCGGGCGAATGCTGTAAGAAATCGAGGATCTTCGACAGCCATGGCGACGGCTGAAGGTGCGATTTGGGCTCGAGTGCGATGAGGTCGGAAAGATTAGTGAAGGGTTGAACCCATTCAGGTGGTGGGAGTTGAGTACTGAAGCTCAGTGATGATTTTGGAATAGAAAAACGTAGAAAGCAGCGGTCTTTGAGCTTGCCAAAGCTGCTTCGTCTCATTTCAGTATGGGGAGAAAATGTAAAGATTCGAACTTTGTCCTTTAAACAAGCTTCAATTCAACGACTTCTTGCTCAATTTTTCATGGGATTAAGGAATTGGATAATTGTTTATTACTAAACAAAATTTAGTAAATCCGGTGAGAAGCTGGATAAAAGTTTGGGCAACCTCAACTAAATCCCCTTTTACTAACTTTCAATCAACTAACTCCCTACTCACATAAATTTATCATCAAACTCCCCATTTTAAAACAATCATACACATCACTACCCACTTGACCAAAGTGACAACTTTGCCCCTCCTTTATTATTTTCTTAAATATTTTTCTTCTTCAAACCATGAATTGAAATCATATACCATCGATGCCTTCCAATTTCATATTTCATTTCTCAAATCCTCCTTCAATCTTCAGCCCCTGCCCGCGCCGGAAAAGCTCCGAGTTTACCCAATCCACTGTGGGTTTCTCGGTCCAGGTAAGTTGATGTAAGTTTTCAATTTTTTTTTCATCGTGGGTTACCTCTGAGTTTCTTGAACTCGAGCGAACAATTGAGCTGAAGCGAACGAAGTTCTAGACACTGATAAGGTGTACTGTGAACGTTTATGGTAGATGCATTGACCTAAATTGGATGTCGAGTTGTGGGTGTTGCCGCGTTTTGGGTATCATCGTGTTTTAGGTGTCGAGCTGTAAAGAGCTGAATCCTTATTCGTTTTTATACTGTTAGCAAATTGTGGGTGTCGATGGAGGTTAGTATTTCGTTAAAATTTGACTAATTTGTTGGTTAAACTATTTCTTATATACAGTACCAAAGTATGTTGATTTACAGTACCCTCGTTTCTTATATGAGCTTCATTGAAGCTTTCTAGTAGTACCATATGGTAACCGTTTGTTGTCCTAATTTTAACATGTCCTATTGTACCAAACTATGTTGTGGGGCAGAGAGGTGAGGTGCCACAAGGCTTCAAAGGCAAAGAAAGCTGATATTCGTGATCTTCATGGCTTAGAGGATGGCACGTTTAACCAAATGTGGTGGTATTGTTGCCTATAGGTTATGACACTTTCTTTTTTTGTCGATATGTTGACGATAGGTTATTTCTTGGATTATGATGTTAGTGGATGAATGTAGATGAATGATATTGATGCTATGATGTCGTGTTATTTCTGATGTTCCAATAAAATTGTTTTGTATTGTGTTTGTTAATGACTTATGATCATATTAATGTTGGAAGTTATTTTTTTATCCAGCTTCTTACCATGGTACTACAAGTAACATACGTATGGTACTATACTAGCATACGATATAGTACCACAAATATATATATAGGTACTACAAATATATGAATATTGATACTACAAATTTGGGTAGGAATTTCGTTAGTTAAAAACGTGGTACAAAAAAGATACTACAAGTAACCTACTCATGGTACTACACTAGCTTAGGATATGGTACCACAAACATCTAAATATTGGTACTACAAATATGTGTATTGGTACTACAAATTAGGATAGGAATTCCGTTAGTTAAAAACGTGGTACGGAAAAGATACCACAAGTAACCTAGGCATGGTACTACACTAGCATACGATATGGTACTACGGAAATATAGTTACTGGTACTACAACTATATGTATATTTGTACTACAAATTTGGGTGGAAATTTTTCGACGCCGTCCGAATTATTTTTGGTCCTTGACTATGATACCATTGTTATAAATACTTTACTGATTATTTGGTATCAATATTGGTGTGTTAGTGTTTAGAATTAGGGATTATTACGTTGAAACCCCAACTTTCTTTCTTCTTATTTATGATACTAGTAAGAACATCTTACTACATAGTCAAGATTTTTTATCAATTGAAAGTTAGTGTTCGTATTTTATTTACCGTGTATTTAACTTTATTATGTGCCGTAATTTGGAAGTTCTCATGCCTTATTTGCATAATAATCTACGCATTTTCGATAATTAAAAACGTGGTATGAAAAAGATACTACAAGTAAACAACTCATGGTACTACACTAGCTTATGATATGGTACCGCAAACATCTATATATAGGTAGCGCAAATATATGAATATTGGTACTATAAAGTAGGATAGGAATTTCGTTAGTTAAAAACGTGGTACGTAAAAGATACTACAAGTAACCTAAGTGTGGTACTACACTAGCATACGATATGGTACCACGAAGATATATAAACCGATACTACAAATATGTGTGTATTGGTACTGCAAATATGGGTAGGAATTTTTCGACGCCGTCCGAATTATTTTTGGTTCTTATTGACTATGATATCATTGTTATAAATACTTTACTGATTATTTGGTATCAATATTGGTGGGTTAGTGTTTAGAAATAGGGATTATTACGTTCAAACCCCAACTTTTGTTCTACTTATTATGATAATAGTAAGAACATCTTACTACATAGTCAAGATTTTTAGTCGATTGAAAGTTAATGACATATTTTATGTTACCGTGTGTTTAATTTTATTATGTGCCGTAATTTGGAAGTTCTCATGCCTTATTTGCACAATAATCTACGCATTTTCGATAATAAAAAACGTGGTACGGAAAAGATACTACAAGTACCCTAGGCATGGTACTACACTAGCTTAGGTATGGTACCACAAACATCTATATATTGGTACTACAAATATATGTATATTGGTACTGAAAATATGGGTGGGAATTCGTTAGTTAAAAACGTGGTACGGAAAGATGCTACAAATAACCTAGACATAGTACTACACTAGCATACGATATGGTACCACGAACATATATATACTGGTACTACAAATATATGTATATTGGTACTACAAATATGGGTAGGAATTTTTCGACGCAGTCCTAATTATTTTTGGTCCTTGACTACGTTACCATAGTTATAAGTACTATTTCATCATTCGGTATCAATATTTGGTTTAACATTTAGAATTAAGGATATCACATTGAAACGCCAAACTTTCTTTCTACTTATATGATACTATTATCAACATCTTACTTCATAGTCAATATTTTCGATTATTGGATGTTAATGTTTGTATGTTACCATGTGTTAAAATTTTTATTATGTACCGTATTTTGAAGCTCTCAGGTCTTATTTGCACAAGAATCAACATGTTTTCAATAATTAAAAACGTTCTACGAAAAAGATACTACAAGTAACCTACTCATGGTACTGCACTAGCATACGTTATGGTACTATGAACAACTATATATTGGTACTGCAAATATCTATATACTGGTACTACAACAGTCTGATGCTACAAAGAGTTCATTGCATTACATGACAAGGTTTGTATTACAAAGAACATGAGTGAAGTACACCAATCCTTATCCATATGACTACTTGAAAATTATCACAATAATTACTATGACAATGACTACAAAGATGTACTTTTGCACTTTTCCATTGGTTTCGAGCACCCCAATTCTTTTCGCCAAGTCGTCACATACATCTATTAGGTCGCCAATATGCTCTGTGTTGAGAGCACGTCTTGTTGATTGCACATCTTCATTACCAGACGTATCATCTTGAATGTGACTATCTACTAGACTCAACCAACTAAAAAAATCACAATTTCCATTTCTACAATTACAGAATAAATTACCTTTCGTGCATTTCATAGCACCAACAACTCGAATCGCAGCCACCTTACCACATTTACACGTCTGATTTTTGTATCTTAAGTCCTTGATAGAATTCTTTGAATTAGAAGACATGCTGCCTACATAACATCACTTAACAAAAAACACAACGATAATGAAAATGCACAACAAATAGGAGAAGACATGCGCTAAAACTTTCGCCACACAAGCTAAAGCTTCAATGTACCCAGAAGTAGACAAGGGGTGTGAAAAGTTTAGCCTAGATAATATCATAGAAGAGACACAAAAGATAATACTGAAACTAATAGTACCCAGAAGCAACCAAGTCTCGTACCAAAACAGTTACAAATCAATACCTTTGGTTTCATCGAAAGCGTGATAGAAGCTAAAAAAATCTAATATGAAAGATATCAAAATCACACATCGAAAAAACGAAAAGTAAAACTCCAATTTAAGCCCTAAACCCCAAATTCGAGCGTTAATCAAAGTAATAAACATAGCCCGGCATGGAATCCTTGAAGAAATGCCAAAATCGAAGCTTTTAGCTCTACAATAATCCCAAAATGCCAAAAATAAAAAAAAAAAGAAAAAACAGAAGCTCTCGCTCGTTCCTTCTTACGTGTTCAACAGTGGTGGAAGCTTGCTCGTGGAAGCTTACTCGTTCTCTCTCGTTGAACATAAGCGTTGAAAGTAGAAGCTTGCCCGTTCTCGCTCGTTCCTTCTTATGTGTTCCTTCGTCTCTTTCGTTCTCTGCAATGTTTGAAAGCTAGATAAAAGAAGTGGGTGTTGAATTCAATTGGTTTATTTTGTAATATTTATGTTTTGCAAGGGTATAATTGTCCATTAGGTAGGTATGTGAGTTAAATGTTTGAAATGGGGAGTTTAGTGATAAATATATTGTGAGGGGGGAGTTAGTTGATTGACAGTTTGTGGTATGGGGATTTATGGGTAGATTTGCCATAAAAGTTCTTATTATGAAACGGGAGTAATTACGAAATATTGGAGTGGATGTATATGGAGTGGTTAAACTAGAATGGGATAGAGAGATTATAAATAGTTGTGACTATTTTATGAGAATGTAATATTTTATTTTGTGGTTATAATTTGAGAAATTTGCCTATAAATAGGCATTTTGAGTTGTATTGTAAAAACACATCAAGTATTGAAATTGATTCATACTTATATCATCTACCTAAATATTTCTCTCTATAACTATATATCACAATAATCATAATATAAACATTAATCACAATAACATATTTATAACACGTTATCAGCACGAGCGCTCTCCGGCAACGATCAACCCACGTCGAGATAATTTCACAAGTTAGCACGAGCGTTCTCCGGCAACCATCAACCTCCGTCGAGATAATTTCACGAGTGAGGTATTTTATTTTTATGTACGGCAAATTTATTTATATTAGTCCTACACTATTATAGATATTTAAAAAAATGGGTAAAATATACAACAAAACGCTTCTAGTCGAGTGGTATCGCAGAGTATTGTCATTTGTGGTGAAAGGTCCAGATTTGGATTCACCTTAGTGGCGTGTGGAATTTTTTTAGAATAAAATATAAAATTAAGACAATATTTGTTTAAATTATTAAACAACTTTACATTAATTATCTATTCTACGGACTATGGACGATTGACATATATTTTGGACTATGGACACGGATTTCGGACTTGAATATGGACTTTGGACAACGGACACGAATTTTGGATAGCTTAATTACTTTATCGGACCTTACATAAATTAAACAAACGAATAATAAAAGATTTATTTTATTTGTTTATGTTATATATTTTTGGATCTTATAATTTTGTTATTTATCATATAGATTTATTGTTAACATATTTTTTATTTTATGATAGTATAATGTCGAACTTGGCGAGCTTAGAATTTGTTGCTTTCGATATTGTGATATGTTGGCTTGAAATCTGAAATCGTAAAAATAAAAGGTTAATTATGGTTGATATTTTGATTGAACGATTACGACATTTCCCGAAGTGAATGTACGACATTCCCAGAAGAGAATGTATAGTTGTGTATGCTTGTCGTTGTGAAAAAAGAGTTCCCCCGAAGCGGAAAAGGTGATAAATAAACGAGAATGAGATGTTGAGTACGAATGTATTCTCAAATATTACGAATGGTTGTGTATGTTTATCGTTGTGAATATTCAAAAGATTTTCCCCGAAGCGGAAAAGGTGATAAATAATCGAGAATGAAATGTTGAGTAAAGACCGCTATCGTGAATAATATTATCGTCGCGATTATTGAATCTTTATTCGCACCAAGATCCCGTAGATCTTTATAATTCAAGGTGAAGAATGTTCGAAACAAGACGTTGCTCAAAATTGTGTTATTCAAGAAAATATGTGTCACAGCTAATATTTATCAAACATTCATTCGAATATTATGGAAGAAATTATCATTCGAGATGAAATTTTACGTATGCAAATATTTTATATATACTAATGTTTATATGTCTTGCTACTCATACATGCAATTTTCTTGTGTTATTTTATTCATTAATGATATAACATTTTATATTTGTTAAGGATATTTATACAATGGATACGAGCATGTGCAATGGAGAATTATGTCTTGCAGACTGTGCGACGACTCATACGATTTTAAGAAATAAGAAATATTTCGATCATCTTGATATGAAAGAAGAAAGCGTTATTACTATATCGGGTAGTACAAATATAATTGAAGGCTCCGGAAGAGCTAGCGTTTACTGCCTAAAGGGACAAGGCTAATAATTGAAAAGGCCTTATATTCTCCTAGGTCTCAAAGAAATTTGTTGAGCTTTAAAGCTGTTCGAAATAACGGATATCATGTTGAGACAGCAGAAAAGGGAGACATAGAATATTTGCACATGACAAAAGTGGTTTCGAATGATAAATGAATCGTGGAAATATTACCTTAATTTGACTCTGGATTATATTATACATATCTGAGAACAGTTGAATCATATGATGTTTACAAACCAAAAGTTTGCCGATAAAGGTATATTTAATATTTGGCATGACCGGTTGGGTCATCCCGGTTCAATTATGATGTGAAAGATAATTGGAAATTCACGTGGATATTTGATAAAGAACCAGAGGATTCTTCAATCTAATGAATTATCTTGTGTCACTTGCTCTAAAGGGAAGTTTATTATTCGGCCATCACCAATGAAAGTAAATAATGAATCTATTGTATTTTTGGAACGTATACATGGTGATTTTTGTGGGTCGATACACCCATCATGTGGACCGTTTAAATATTTTATGGTTTTAATCGATGCATCAAGTAGATGATCACATGTATGTTTATTATCTAGGAACGTGGCATTTGCGAGATTACTTGCCCAGTTGATTCAATTAAGAGCACGTTTTCCAGATTATCCGATAAAGAAAATACGCCTTGATAATGCTGGCGAATTTACTTCCAGGGTATTTAATGATTATTGCATGTCTATCGGTATTGATGTTTAGCATCCGGTGCCACATGTTCATACGCAAAACGGTCTTGCAGAATCATTGATTAAACGTCTGCAATTAATTGCAAGGCCATTATTGATGAAGTCGAAGCTTCCTTCGTCTTGTTGGGGACATGCTATATTACATGCAGCAACATTAATTCGCATCAGGCCAACAAGTTATCATGATATCTCCCCGTTGCAAATGGTTTATGGTCAGTAACCAAATATTTTCCAACTACGAATTTTTGGATGTGCGGTATATGTTCCAATTGCGCCACCACAACGCGCAAAGATAGGACTTCAAAGGAGGTTGGGAATATATGTCGGATTTGAATCTCCATCAACAATAAAATATTTAGAACCTTTAACGGGAGATTTATTTACGGCTAGATTGCCGATTGTCATTTTGATGAATCAAATTTTCCGACATTGGGGGAGAAAAGAAACAGCTGGAAAACATAGTTGGAATGAATGAATTATCGTTAAAGCATTATGATCCTCGAACGAACGAATCTGAACTAGAAGTTCAAAAGTAATTCATTTACATAACTTAGCTAATCAACTGCTAGATTGCTTTACTGACCTTAAAAGGGTGACTAAGTCACATATACCAGAATGCTGCTGTAAAAATTTATGTTTCTATAGAACATACAAAGAATGATATCGAGCCTAAGCCACAACTAAAGCGTGGTAGGCCATCGGGTTCCAAAGATTAAAAATCATCGGAAAAGAAAAGGAGCAAATAATAAGAATGATCCAATCGAGGATTTATCGACTAAAGAAGAGTCGACGGGCATAAATGTTGATGAAAATAAAACCCAGGTACCTGAAAATTTTGAAATAATCATAATGAAGAGATCTCGATAAACTATGCCCATAATGGAATTAAATGGAACCGAGACGAAGTCAACGTTGACGATCTATTCTCATTTAACGTAGCGCTATATGAAATGAACGAGATTAATGAGAATGAGGATCATGAACCAAGGTCTGTACAAGAATGCAGACAAAGAAATGATTGGCCAAAATGGAAAGATGCAATCGAGACAGAATTAAAGTCACTTGAGAAACGAAAAGTTTTCGGACCTGTAGTCCGCATACCAGAAAATGTAAAGCCAATTGACTATAAATGGGTTTTCGTCAGAAAGAGAAATGAAAATGGTGAAATTACGAGATACAAAGCACGGCTTGCACAAGGTTTTTCGCAAAGACCCGATATTGATTATGAGGAGTCGTATTCTTTTAGGGTGGACGCAACTACTTTTCATTATCTAATTAGTTTGACAGTACGTGAAGGACTCGATATGCATCTGATGGATGCTGTCACTACTTATTTATATGGATAGCTTGATAGCGATATATATATATATATATATATATATATGAAGCTTCCCGAGGGATTCAAATTACCTGAAAATTCAGGTCCACGAAATGAGTACTCAATTAAACTTAATAAATTGCTTTATGGATTAAAGCAATCTGGACGTATGTGGTATAATCGCCTAAGGGAATTTTTAGTGAATGAAGGGTATAAAAATGATCAATATTCATGAAAGATCTAAAAATGAGTTTGTTATTATAGCAGTTTATGTTGATGATATCAACATAATTGGAACTCCTGAAGAGTTATCGAAAGCCGTTGATTGTTTAAAAAGGGAGTTCGGAATGAAAGATCTCGGAAAAACGAAATTTGTCTCGAACTGCAAATTGAATATTTAAAGAATGAGATTTGTACATCAAGAAACTTATACGAAAGGTATTGAAAAGGTTTTACATGGACAAAGCTCATCCATTGGATACTCCGATGATTGTCCGATCATTAGACGTGAATAAAGATCCATTCAGACCACGTGAAAATGATGAAGAGCTACTTAGTCCTGAAGTACCATATCTTAGTGCTATTGGAGCGCTAATGTATCTTACGAGTCATATGCGACCTGATATAGCATTTGCTGTGGCAAGATACAGTTCTTCGCCAACTCGTAGACACGGAACGAAGTTAAAAGAATCTTTCGATACCTTAAAGGAACAACTGATATGGGATTGTGCTACTCTGATGAGAGATTTAATTGGGTATGTGGATGCTGGATTCTTATCCGACACACATAACGCTCGATGGAGGAACTGCCATTTCATGGCGATCTGTTAAACAAAGTTTAACGGCTACTTCATCTAATCACGCTGAATATTAGCAATTCATGAAGCTAGTCGAGAATGTATTTGGTTGCGATCGATAATTATGCATATACAACATACTTGTGGTCAATTGTCTGAAAGTTACTTCCAACGATATTATATGAAGATAACGGGCTTGTATTGCACAATTAAAGGAATGATATATTAAAGGAGATAAAACAAAACATATTTCTCCTAAATTTTTCTTTACACACGAGTTGGAGAAAATTGGGATATTGATGTACAACAAGTGTGATCTAGCGAAAATCTTGCAGACTTGTTTACGAAAGCACTTCCCCCAATAATTTCGAAGGCTTCGAATGCCAATAATTTTTAGAAAATTGATATATTCAATTGGCATTCAAAGCCTTCGAGATTTGAAATGATATTATCATCAGGGGGAGCAATAACGCCTTGCACTTTTTTTTTCCTTTGGTGTGGTTTTACCCATGTGATTTTCCCAGTAAAGGTTTTTAATGAGGCAACATATGAAAGCGTAACAAAGGATTATGTACTCTTTTTTCCTTCACTATGTTTTTATCCCACGAGGTTTTTCCTAGTAAGGTTTTAACGAGACATATTCCTGAATATACATCCTAGGGGGAGTATTATGAAATATTTGAGTAATTATGAAATATTGGAGTGGATGTATATGGAGTGGTTAAATTAGAATGGGATAGATGAGATAATAAATTAGTTGTGATTATTTTATGAGAATGTAACATTTTATTTTGTGGTTGTAATTTGAGAAATTTGCATATAAAAAGTCACCTTGAGTTGTATTGTAAAAACACACCAACTATTGAAATTGATTCATACTTATATGATCTCTCTAAATATGACCAATTTTGCGGTCCCTGGCGATAATTCTGATTGTTGTTGGGGCCTACTTCTAAATACTTTCATTTCCGATTATTTCCGTTTCCTTGATGATTGTCATTTTTCTTCTTCGCTTCTTGAGCTGCTAAGATCTGAGATTCCGCTTGCTCTGCAATCATTGGTCGTTCTGCCACTTGACCAAACACTACTCCTCGCATTCCCGCCATACTAACATCTCGGTAGATCTCGGGTTTGAGACTTACCTGGAACCTTTCTATCTTTAGAGCATCATTCGCCATCATGTGCGGGGCGAAGCGGGATAGTTCCTCAAACTTGCGGTTATATTCCGCGATGGGTTTTTCGCCTTGTTTGATGTTGATGAATTCGTTCATCTTACGGGTTCGGTCATAGGTTGTGAAATACTTGTTGCGGAACAGTTGTTCAAACCTTTCCCACGACATAGTCATCGGATCTTCCAATATTCTGATGGTATCCCACCCATGGTTGTCATGACCGGACCGGACCGGCCGGTTACGGCCGGTTCCGACCGGACCGGTCAAAAATCCGGTCCGATTCCGGTCCGTCTTTTTTTTTTTTAATTTAAAAATAAATAAATTTTTTTGCTTAAATAAATTACACAAAATAGAAAAATTAATAAATTAGTTTGGTCTAGTGGTTAAGTTGTGAATATTTTACTTTATGGTTTTGGGTTCGAATCCACCCAACACCCTATTTTTATATTTTATAATTAACCTATTAGTTCACTATTTTATTTTTATTTAAATTTGACCCCAACTCATAAATTTTAATACTTGTCATACGATTAACTTATAACAACCCACACAATTTACGTTTATTTGATTTTATCCCTTAATTTAAATAACTATAATTTGAAAAAAGTTCATAAAAACATGTAAGTTTTCATATTATTTGATTAATTCATAGATAAAATATATATTTATTATATTTAAGATACCGGTTTTACTCCGGTTTGATTCCGGTTCTATACCGGTTGAACCACTAAACCTTAAACCACTAAAATTTCCGGTCCGGTTCGAAAACCCGGTTTCAGAACCTTGATCCCACCAAAACCTTGCGTTCCCACGAAGCATAGAGACGGCACACAACACCTTCTCATTTTCGGGAATTCAACTGTAGAGAAACATATCCTTGGCAGTTCGCAGCCAATCCTCGGCCACGGTGGGATATCATCCTCAAAAGTAGGAGGATTCAATTTCTGGAACCGTTCCCTGTAATTCCAGATTATCCAAGAACACTTCAACAGATTAAACCTTCGTAGAATGTGAATAGTGTGCTTTTGAGGTTTAGTGTTGAGTACGTGAGATTTTAGCAAAATGGAAACTTAGATTAATGAGTGTTAGGGTTTAAGCTTAAATACCTTGTGAGGTATTTAAGCCCATTGGGCCCCTAACAAGCCTTTTACAAAACCAACCCACTAACATAAATAAAACATCTATAAAATACATTGAAAAGAAATTACAAGACTTAGAATTAATATTTTGGACACTTCTAAAATATTCCTAACATTCTCCCCCTAAGTGTCCAAATTACAATTGACCAAATAAACTAAGTCTTCATTTCTTTTTCTTCGAGCGAGGTGGAGGTGGAGGTTCTCTATGGGCCAAGTAGGTCTTCCTGAATCCTAGGGCAGTCTCGAACTGTCTGATGTCGTTCCGAAGAACGATTCGATATCTGATCTTCTCGACGAGTTTCCGTAGGACATCTTTCTCTTCCAGTTCAGTTCCTTCTAGTTTGTCATTTTCGGAAACTGTCTTCTTCTTAGCCCGAAGTTGGTTGAGGATAATCTTTAATGTTCCATCTGAGAATTTGGAGATCTCTGACAGAAGTAGCACCTGCTTCACTTTCTTCTGAGCTTGAAGGTAAGTGAACCCTGGTTGTGGTTCAAGGAAGATAAATCCCTCTTCATACTTTTCGAGATCCTTATATCTGTTGTCTGGACGTGTCAGGTTGACCTTGCTCATATTGCTTTCTAAGGCCATTTGGAAGTCATGAGCAGCGAAAAACTTGACCTGCCTCAGCATACACTCTTTGATAGCTCTATAACCATCTCGTCTTGTGTGAGTGTCAAGGGGAAACTTATTGCGATAAATATTGTAGAGCTTGTTGAGTTCCCCCAGTGGAAGATAGGGAAGATCTGCTTCTGAATATTTTACAATTTTCCTGTCATAACGATCAATAACAAAGACAGGGCCTGCATATCTTCCTACCGCCCATTCGACATCCACAACATCACAAATGGCCCATTGATCTCTCATGTATTTCCTGTATTGATCTCTATTCATTCCTTTCTTGGCCGTGACTTCCCAGAGCATAATCTGATGACTAAGTCCCCTATACGTCCCTCTTAGATGCTCAAGGCCTCGAAGATTCAGCTCGTTGACTCCCTTTATTTCTTCTTCCTTCCTCCAGATCTTTGGATAAAGATCCTCAAGAAAAGGTGCCTTGATCTTCGCGTTTCTCCAACGAGTTTCTATGAACTCGTAGCCTGGCGTCGGTTCCTCGGGCACCTGATGTTGAAGGAGTTCTGGAAGTTCTGGAAGATCTGCCTCAGGATTTTCTCCTTGCTCCTCTTCCTCTTGCTCGATGAAGCAGAAGTCTGTTGCTGCCGCCTTTAATAAATTACGTACACTTTCAATCCTTAGGCGGGACTCTTCTGCTGTCTCTGTTCTCGTCGTCCATTCCTCGTCTAAGATGTATCTGTCAATGTAGTCTTGAGGATCCTTTGGACGAGGGGTTGTAGTTGCTTGGACTGGTCGGGTGGAGATCCTCGAGGGAGCAGACTCGACTTCACCAAGGGAAGTTGTCTGGTTCGGCCCTGGTGTAGTTTGTCTGCCACTGGAGGACCTTGGTGGTCGTGACGAACTGCCTCCACGCGTTTGAACCCCGCGTCCTCTGTCTCTTCCGCCGCGAATAACAGGGGACTTGGTTCTCTGTCTCTTGCTGCTCTCCCCCTCAGGACGATCCTGGTCGTCTGGATCGTCGTGACGACGTTTCTGACTGGGGCCTTCTTGGCGGCATGTGTCGGTTGGTATGCTCGCATCAGGAGGTGGGATGACGCCACCTGCGACCAGCTTCCGGTAGAGGTCTTCTTCTTCAAAACTCCGGTTGGTGTCGAGATCAATTATGCGAGCAATGCCGACGTCGAAGAGCTCTAGCAGAGGCACTGTGTACAGGTTGGGTGTCGTCGGGTTGCGTGGTGGCAGGGTGAGAAGACGAGGAAGTACCGGCTGTTGAGGAGGAGGTTGGTCAGATATAGGAGCCTTCCCTTTGTCGGTGGAAGTTGCTTGAACCGCCTCCTTAATAAGACCTTTGACCCTTGGTAGGATTACGGTCTCGAAGAATTCGAACAGCCGATTCTCCAAGTAGGCAGTCGTCACCTGTGTTGGAATGGATCCGGCACCACTCGAGGTAGCCGTTGGCACACGTTCAGAACGAGGTTCTGGACGGTGGCCCTCGTCACCCAAAGTTCGTGGAACTTCGGGGTCCTTGGGTCTTCCGACCTCTCCTTGCGACACATCTTTTGGAGATGGTGCTCGGGTCGTTGTTGCCACGTCAGTGTGACGGGCTTGGGTGGAGCTATCTCCGGGATCGCCAAGGCGTCCCGTTAGCACGCGTCCAGAACTAGGTTCTGTACGGTGGCTCGCGGATGGTGAGCTGCTGAAATCATCAACATCCGAGAGACTTCCGTCCAATCCTTGAAGAGCCTCTATTTGGGGCTCTTCTATGAACGTTCAGGCCTGAGGATCAGGCAGAGGCTCGGTCTGTGTCACGGAAATGGGTATTTCTCGGGTTGGTTCAGACACAGGAACCGAGCTGCTGGAGGTTTGTGGTGGTTCGTGTTGTGTTGAGACACTTGTCTGTTGGGAGACAAGTGAATGGTCTGGTGGGGTTCGCTCATGCGTCGTTGGGTCGATTGCGACGTCTTCTATCCTAGGGATTGACCCGGCTTTTTCTGACTGAGTTAGTGCAGTCGTGATCGTCTCGGGAGCATCTATGTGTGGTTGTTCCTCGAGCGATTGTTCAGGTATTGTTTGTTCAGAGGATGGTGGTGGTTGGTCGGGGATTGTTTCTTGAGATGTGGTCTGTGGTGCGTGTGGGATAAGTTCGGTTTCTGTGGTTTCTCTCAAGATTTCACTCTCTCTTTCTCTCTCGCTCATTTCAGCTCTCTCAGTCTCACTAACCCCTGGGTTAGACTCAGGTGGGTTATCCTGTGTCGTGGGGTGAGGAACTTTGTAATCTTTGCAGTAGGCATCGATATGGTCGGGGTTTGCAAGAATGAGTAACTCGTGAGGGATTGGCATTGCCTTGCGCGAATATTTCTCATCAGTCTTTCCTTTTTGAAGGTAGCGCAGTTTGGGTGGGGTGAAATTTTCTTCTGCGGGTCGTGATGGTATTCCCGGTGTTGTTGTCAGAAAATGATGGATGATAAGTGAGAACCACCGGGGATATGGCAGATTCTGTGGCTTTTTGGACTTTGTTCGTTGGTGAAGTTGGTCGTCGAGATCAGTGAGGATAAGCTTAACAAAGTCGTAATTTCTTCGAAACACAATCCCATGGAAGATGCGAAGGATTGTGATATTGCATCTATCCCATCCTGAGTGCTTGGGTGAGAAGCACTTATTGACAAATGCAAAGAGTGTTCTCCAAGGATGCGGGATCATTGAGTTCTGAAAATGGGAGACAAACTTGATAGGCGAGTAATATCCCATCTTCATCATGTCCTCTAGAAGCTCATTCTCGGAAGCCTCAGGTTCGTAGTGAGGTTGACTTGGCAATCTGAGAATGCTCCGAAGGAGATCTCTTGTGATACTGACAGTCTCATTTGCTATTTGGGCCTCGTAATAAATACTGTTATCCTGAGCAATTTTGGTCTTCATCGTCCCCCAGAACTGTTGAAGGTAAACTGTAGGGACTTGGACCGAGGCCGAAAAAGCATACCCAAAGTGGTGGTTTCTCAGAATGGATAATATAATTTCTTCTTTGCACTTGAATGTGTGAAGGTCAAGTTGGAAATTATTGTCCTTGGTCGTGATCCATTTTGAGGTTGGGTAAACCATATCCGTAGGTGGGTAGGTCATATCCGTAGGTGTCGTCATCCTTTTTTTTTTTTTATATATATTTTTGACACCGGGAAGTGCTGCTGAGACTGCAAGAAGAAGAACAAAAGAGATTAGAGACGTGATATTATAACAATAGAATATCAATAGAGAATGTTGTTTAAGTATGGGCTTTGAAGAAAAAAATCGCTTTAGAAAAAGCTTTGGCCCATTCCTGTTGGGCCCATTTAAGTTCAAAGAAATTTTTGGCCGAAAAATTTTCTAAGTATGGATTGCGGGTTGATAAAAGGGAGTTGGTGATTTTGCGAGTTTGCGAATTCAATATTGCGAATTCTGCGAGAAGTTTGAAAATGAACACTTTTGCGGATTCTGAAATGCGAGCTCAAAGGTTTGCGGGTTGAGTTGAAAAAGACTTTGCGAATTGAGCGTTGCGAACTCCAATACGCGAAGTGTGTCTTGCATATGCTTAATTCGCATACTTAGAATTCGCAATGTAAAGGAAATATTTCTAAGTCTGGATTGCGGGTTTAGTTTAAAGGGACTTTGCGAATTGAGTGTTGCGAACGCCAATACGCGAAGTGTATCTTGCATATACTTAATTCGCATACTTAGAATTCGCAATGTAAAGGAAATTTAAGTTCGCAAAGCAGAGCGGTTTGCGGGTTTGACTAAGTCAAGTCAGTTTGAACTTTACAAAGCAGAAAGTTTGCGATTCTGACATGATTCGCAAATTGACCAGGTCAAACAAGGAATCGCAAAGTATCAATTCGCAGATTGAAACTTATGAATTCCAAGATTCGCGACCTTCGAATTGCGAATTACGTAGTCAGACGGTCAAAGCCGCAAAGTGAGTATTTAGAGATTTTGAAAATAAACACTTTTGGACCCGCAAAGTTCCATTCTGAAGAATCAAATGGTACCCCCTCTTTTTATTAAAAAGATTTCGAACCCAGAAAAAAAGGAAAACCTCGATTTGAAAAACCCCATTTGAGAAGATAAACTCGATTTCAGTTCATAAATCAAACAAACAAGCTCATGTTATCACTAAAAACTGTAAGATTTCTACAGGAACCAACTGCAAACCACCTGTTCTTCGAGAAATCACTCCTGTGATTAAAGAAAATCAATCGTTAATCAAAGGGAAAAAGAAAGAGTAAAAGCAACGTTGCAGACATACCACAGAGATGACGCGAGTATGCGACGGTAACAGTTTGAGTAGTCAATCACAGAATATGCAAGCGATGATGGAAGATTTGATGAACGGGATTCGCAAAGGAGGGGTTTATGATTTGGGATTTTTGTTTTGCGAGTTCAGTTTGCGAATTGGTTAAAATAAAATAAAGAAAACTTCGCGGGCCTAAAGTGTGAACCCTAGTTTAGAGCTGGGCTGTAAAATTTTTTTAAGTAAAGGCCCACTAGATTTGCGAATTCGAAGTAGATTGCAAAGTCGCGGTAGTTTGCGATTAAAGAGCTGTGAGTTCGCAATTTTACCCATTGACTGGTCAAAATTGGAGATGGTTCGCGAATTGAGCTTTTGATTCGCAAATGAGTATAGTTTGCGAATCTTAATCCTAATACTTGATTTGCAATAAAATTTTAGAAACTGACCTAGGAAGAGGAAGAAATGAATGTACGAGATTTCCAACTTACCAACAATATCAAGTAATCTAGAAATGACCCAAATCAATCACAAGGGTAATATCAAATCTATGGATTTTTCAAGATCGATTTTCATGATACGATATCCTTATTGGAGAAGGAAAAAAAAACGTCACCTAAGTCAAAAATTCGTCTTAATGTCGGGACAATAAATGACTTATGTTTCCATCATCAAGTTTATAAATAGATATGTCTCAAGTCTCATAGAAGTACCTTACATCTAAGGACTAACTAATTTCTTATTTTCTCGTTTACAGATGGATTGGCAGAAGCAAGAAGAAGAGAAGAAGCTCAAGGAACAGGCAGAGTTAAGACGCAACTTTGAGCATAATTTGAATATGCTTGTTTTTGAGATTTACCTTCTTTTGAGCTTATTTGTTGTTTTACTTGCTATTCTGCTTTGGAGTTTTATAGGGCATACGAGTTTTTGAGAGTACGAAAACTCCCCCTAAATGTTTGGGTTTCTTGAATAAATATTTGTTGAAAAACTCCCCCTAGATATAATGCCTATCGAGTATCTGAAAAATGATTGAACTCACTCCCCCTCGATGCATGGATATAGCTTTTCTCCCCCTCGATGTACGGCCATCAGCATTGGCGATACATCGACTTATTGTAAACAGGAAAAATTTATTGAAAAATAGAAAGTAACCAAAGAGAGAAAGAAGGAAAAAAATAAAGTCCTAATAAACCAAACAACATAATAAACACGCACAGAATAAGAGATAAATAAAATAATAGCAGATAGATAAATGGTGAACTGTAGGAGGGCATAGGCAAAATTAATAGTTGAGATTCAACATTCCCAACTTTGCTACTAAGAATTGGAAGCGTTTTTCATCCAATGCTTTTGTAAGCAAATCGGCTAGTTGAATCTCTGTATTGACAAAGTACATTTCTATTATACCTCTCTCTACGTGGTCCTTTATGAAGTGATAGCGAAGATCTATGTGCTTAGTGCGTGAGTGATGAACAGGGTTACATGTAATTGCAATAGCACTTTTGGAATCACAGTAAATAGGAATTCTATTTAGATCAAACCCGTAGTCCCGTAGTTGAGTTCTGATCCACAAAATTTGTGAGCAGCAACTTGCTGCAGCAACGTATTCTGCTTCCGCCGTGGAAGTTGACACACAATTTTGTTTCTTCGAGGCCCAACATACAAGCTTGTCGCCTTGGAATTGAATGTGTCCAGAAGTGCTTTTTCTGTCTAATCTGCAACCTGCAAAGTCTGCGTCAGAATACCCTATTAGTTTCATATTTGAGTTCTTAGGATACCACAGTCCAAGGTCTGGTGTTCCTTTCAGATACTTCAAGATTCTTTTGACAGCATGAAGATGCGACTCCCTGGGGTTAGCTTGAAATCGAGCACAAAGACATGTAGAGAATAAGATGTCTGGCCGACTGGCTGTGAGGTAGAGTAATGATCCAATGATCCCTCGGTAATGAGTAACATCAACAGGTTCACCTAAGTGATTTGCATCGAGCGAGCATGATGTGGACATAGGGGTACTCGATGATTTGCTCTTGTCAATCCCATACTTTTTGAGAATATCGTGAATGTACTTTGATTGATTAATAAAAATCCCATCCTGAAGTTGTTTGATTTGTAATCCGAGGAAGAATGACATTTCTCCCATCATACTCATTTCAAATTGTGATTGCATCAGAATGCTAAATTCTTCACAAAGTTTAGGATTAGTAGAGCCAAAAATGATATCATCCACATAGATTTGCACAAGCATGATGTCAGAACCATCTTTCTTTACGAACAAAGTAGTGTCAATTTTCCCTTTAGTGAAACCTGAGGAGATAAGGAAGTCGGATAGCACCTCATACCAGGCCCTTGGAGCTTGTTTAAGTCCGTACAGTGATTTGTCAAGTTTGTAAACAAAGCCGGGATGATCAGCATTGAGAAATCCGTCTGGCTGTGACACATACACTTCTTCTTTCAGAATTCCGTTCAAAAACGCTGTTTTTACATCCATTTGATAGACAGTAAAGTCTTTGTGTGCTGCGTATGCAAGGAATAACCTAATAGCTTCGATTCTAGCTACAGGGGCAAACGTTTCATCGTAATCAATTCCTTCCTGTTGATTATATCCCTTAGCAACGAGCCTAGCCTTGTTTCGAATTACAACACCATCTTCATCCTTTTTGTTTTTAAATACCCACTTTGTTCCGATCACAGTTTTTCCTTTTGACGAGGAACTAAGTTCCAGACTTTGAGACGTTCGAATTGATTAATCTCCTCTTGCATAGCCACTATCCAGTTAGGATCCCGTAGTGCGTCAACTACTCTTTTTGGTTCTGTTTGGCTCAAGAAACAGGTGAACTGACATTCATTTGAAAGTGATCTTCTAGTCGTTACTCCTGTATTGGGATCTCCTATTATTTGATCAGTAGGATGATGTCGAACCCATTTCTTTTCGTGGGGTAATGTCGTTTCGTCTATTTGCGATTCCTCACTTAGTGGATAGTCGATTGCAGATGCAGTAATGTTGCCGGCTGAAGTTGAAGAGGAGACCTCTGTCTGCGTTGTTTTCAAAGTTGTTGGGGTTGAGGCTTCTGTATCTGAGGGAGGAATTGTCTGGTTAGGAATAGGTTCTGAATCATGACTTGACGAACTAGGACTGGATTCAGTATTTGGAAATGAATTAGTGGATGGTCTTGTCTGATTTTGAGAGATATAAATATGCTCAAAAAGTAGATCCAGATCTCGTTCTTCTTGAGCTCGTTGAGTGAAGCATGTGGGGTTGCTTTGTCTAGAGTAATCAGTTGCTTGTTGATCTGAAGAGTTCCATTCAGAGGCATCTCTCGAACATTCTCCTTCTTCTTTATGAGAATGAATAAGGTGTGGTGTTCTAGAGACTTGTCCCAAACTGCTGTGTCCAATTGAAAGTTCGAGTCCCTCATCAAAGGTGACATTTATACTTTCAATGATCATCCTTCTATTTCTGAGAAATATCCTGTACGCCTTAGATTGTGCAGAGTAGCCTACGAAGATTCCTTCAGTTGCTTTTGGATCAAGCTTGGACTTGTCTTCGCGGTCGTTGGCGACAAAGCACTTGCATCCAAAGATTCGAAAATGAGCGAAGTTGGGCAGTCTTCCATTAATAAGTTCATAGGGCGTCTTTCCAAATCTTAGATGAATGTTTGTGCGATTCTGTGTATAACAAGCAGTATTCATTGCTTCAGCCCAAAGAAAATGAGGTAGTGAAGATTGGATGATTATTGTTCGAGCAGCCTCTACGAGTGTTCGATTTCGCCTTTCGACAACCCCATTTTGTTGAGGTGTATAGATAGCAGAAAACTGTTGGGTAATCCCTATGGATTCGTAGAAGTCGCTGAGTTGTTGATTCTTGAATTCTGTACCATTGTCTGATCTAACTATTTTAACACTACTCTGGAGTAGGTTCTGCGTTGTTCTGATTAGGTTTGAATATGATCGATTGTCTCTGATTTAGTCCGTAAAAAGCGTACCCAAGTATATCGGGAGTAGTCGTCGACGATAACTAGCATATATCGCTTTCCACTTGTGCTTTCAATTCGCATTGGGCCACACAGATCCATGTGTAAAAGCTCTAGAGGATGTTGAGTGGATGCTGTGTGTTTTGTAGGATGTGAGGCTTTCTTCATTTTTCCTTTCTCACAAGCAGAGCATATATGCTCTTTTTGATACTTCAGTGGTGGTAGTCCAATAGCCAATTGGTTGGTTGACAGCTTGTTGAGGGTCTTGAAGTTAAGATGAGATAACCGTTGGTGCCATAAGTCATTTTGAGTTGAAGTTGCTTTGGAGATTAGGCAGATATCAGTCTTTGGTTTGACAGTTCTAATATCAATGGTGTAAAGATTTGTCTTGCGAGTTCCAGTGAGGAGTTCTTCACCATTGGCATTGAGAATTTTGCAAGTTTTCTTTAGAAACACAACTTGGAGTCCAAAATCACTGAACTGTCCTATTGATAAGAGGTTGTGTGTCAGTCCTTCAACATACGAGACTTGTTTAATTGTGAGTCGATTGCATATGAGATCGCCATGACCAAGGATTCTGGCTCCATTGCTATTACCAAAGCGTACCAGTCCTCCAGGTCTATCAATGTAGTTGCTCAACAGTTCCTTTGTCCCAGTCATGTGTGTGGAGCAACCAGAATCTAAGTACCACACATGAAGGGCCTGCAAATATAAAACTAGAGGGTCTTAGGTACCCATTGAAATATGGGTCCACCTCTGTCAATTTTGTTAGTCCGTTTAGACTCCCTAGATTTTCCTTTGTTAAGGGATGACACAGAGTCACTACCTATTTCTAGGATAGGAATTTGTGTTCCTGCAGTTTGAAGCTTTGGAATCCATTTGTGCTCTAGTGAGGGTCTTTTTGTCTTAGGTTTAGACTCGAGTTTTTTGGTTTTGTAAGTTTGACAGGTTCTTTGATAGCTTTTGATTTTGATTCTTGTTTTGATGTTGTAGTTTTGTTTTTAGGAATTGTTTTGTGAGTTTGTTTGGTGACATGATCACGCACGGAAAACTTTGTTTTTGTTGAAGAAGATAGTTTTTTTGATACATGACAAAATAAAGATGGTACAAAGGTTTTGGAAGGAAAGTATTCAATGACAAAAGGTACATTGAGATCGCGATTCTCCTTCAAGATATCTTCCTTTTTAACCCATACTTGACCTTTCAATGGCTCTTTGGTGGGTCCTGAAAATTTTAATGTATTAGTGCAGGAAATTTTGTCATTTGAAAGTAAGGTGTATGAAATAGTGTGTAATCTCAATTTTTCTTTAAGTGAAGATATTTCATGAAGAAGTTTTTGCCTTTCTTCATCAAATGATTTTCTCTCGCTTTCGAGAGTGGAGTGAAGATCACTGATTTTCTTTATGCAATCAGGCATATATCCAGTTGCATATGTAATCATCGGTGTCTTACTTTCCGAAGCACCTGAGGTTTCTCCTTCATTTGATTGAAAGATATCAGTCTCAAATTCAGTTATTGCTGGACAACTTCTTTCTTTATAACTATCATTTAATTCTGTGTAGTTAAAAGATATTTGAGTTTCACTGTGTGTTGTTGTCTCATTTTCACTGACAAAAGACATTAGATTCGCAAGGCATCCTGTCTGCATAAATTTGAGATCGTATAGATAGGGTGAATTTGATATGCCTTCTTTTAACTTACCTGGGTTTTCAAAACCTAGTCCCTTATAAGGATTGTAAAAATCAATGTTAGCTGGTTTGTTTAAAAAGATTGTTTGTTCCGATTGATCTCATCGGGTTAAAAGATCCTCCAATTTTTTTATTTTGGAGTATATTTTTTCCCGTTCTTTACTTAGTAAGTCATATTTAATTGTAGCGCCCATTGCCTTATCTCTATGAGATTTCATTTCCTTTTCTAAATCCTTGGCTTTAGCTTCGGTTTTTTTTATTTGTATTTCTAGCTTAGCAATATTTTCATTTGCTACAATTACACGATTCTTTTCACATGCATAATCATATCTAAACTTATCTAATACTACTAAATTCTTCTCTAAGTTAGCTTCTAGTTCCTTGATTTTTCTTTTACTTAATTTGTTAGATTTATATAGGGATAAAAATTCATTTTTCATCTTAAGTAAAGAATCATAATCTGTTTCACTTACCTCCAACATTTCTGAATGGTTAGAGGTTTCCCTGTCTGAATCGCCTCCTTCAGCTCCAGCTCCATCTTCTTCGTCATCCAGCTTGGACATCAGTGCCGCGTTCTCATTCTCGCTATCTGAGGTATCTTCAAGCCAATGGTCCTCTTCTGCCATTAAGACCAGTCCCTTTTCCTTTTGTTCAGCTAATTGAACTTTTCGACGGTAATAGTTAACATCCTTTTTCTTGGGCATTCTGCACTCTCTAGCAAAGTGTCCAATCTTTCCGCAGTTGAAGCATTTTCCGCCTTGATGAGGAGTTTCAGAGTTGTTTTCCTCATCCTGAGTCTTTCCTCTAGAGTTGGAGGAGGTCCTTTGACGATTGGAGGAGGATCCAGTCTTCTTATAAAATTTCTTCTGCACAAAATTTGAGACCAGAGCGAGTTGCTTAGCAAGATCCTTGAGAGTAATCTCCTGGTCTCCATTTTTAGAAAGATCCTTGGATTCGTCATCAGAATCAGAGTCTCCTCCTTCCTTAACTTGTGATGACTGCAAAATTTCTTTGTCCTTGGTTTGTTTTCTTGATGATCGTTCAGTCATAAGAGCAAGTGAGTCGCTTCCTAATGATTTGATTTCCTCCCTTCGTTTCTCCACATGATTGGAATGTTGATTGAGGTAGTCGAATAATGTATGAATGCTAACTTTGGTTAGGTCGTTCATTTGTCTTATCATAATTGCAGTAGCCTCCCATTCTGGATGAAGTGATCCTAAGAATTTGATATTGATTTCCATTACGCTTTTTGTGATTCCATTCATCTTTAGCTCGTTTAGAAGGACAAGAAATCGATGGAAGGTTTCTTGGAGAGTTTCCCCTTTGTTAGCATGAAAGCGGTCATAAGAGATGAGTGTGTTCGCCATTCTTGCCATTGTATTGACTTCTGTCCCCTGCATCATGATTCGAAGAGCATCCCACATTTCTTTTGCGCTATCACCACATTCGAGTTGCATCAAAATGTCATTGGGAATGGCCTGCATCATGTATGATTTTGCCACTTTGTCTGCCTTTAGTCGCAGTTTTTCTTCATCACTGCATTGGTCAGCAGTTTTCAAGATTCTCTGTTCCTCTCTTGCAGGAGTGGTGTCAGTAGTGGCGGGGATTATGGTCCAGTACTGTGTGGGTCCATTGTAAATGGATTCCAACAGGTTCTCAGAATTGTCCTTGCTTTCTATGAAGTTGATGAATCTTCTCTTCCAAACTGCGTATTCTCCATGTCGGATGATGGGAGGTCTAACATCATTTCCCATGCTGAAAGAGTCCATTGCTTGTGTTTTGGATATGATCGTTAACGTGTAATGTGAGGTTGGAATTGAATTGTGAATTTTGGTCAAAATCAAATTTAGAATTGATTTTGAAATATATGGGTATGTATCGCAAGAGTGGATAGGACAAAGTATTTGCGAATTGAGGTATTTTGCTCGTTTGCGAATTGAGAAAGTGATTTGTTACTTTGCGAATTGATCGTGAGTTCGAAAAATTATCGCTTCACGGGTTGATGAGAAGATTCGCAAACGATCTTGATTAGCGAGGTGAGTAGAGTTCGCAGAATGCTATTTGAGTTTGCAAATTGACCTGAATTCGTGAAGTAGTCCCAAGTTCGCAAAGTGTCAAGAGGTCGCAGAGTGCTTCGGACTCTCAAAATGGACAGGAGTTCGTAAAGTCCTGACTTCGTGAAGTAGTGACAAGTTCGCAAAGTGACAAAAGGTCGCAAAGTGCTTCGGATTCGCAAAATAAATAGAAGTTCGCAAAGACCTGACTTTGTGAAGTAGTAACACGTTCGCAGAGTGCAAGAATTCGCAAAGTGCTTCGGATTCGCAAAATGGATAGGAGTTCGCAAAGACTTGACTTTGCGAGTTGAAGAATGAATCCGTGAAGTGAAGAAGAACTCTAGACGTTGATCTTTGAAAACTGTCGGCTTGGTAACGTAGAACCTGCAAAGTATAACTTTGCGAAGTGTCGATCCCAAAAATAATTCCGTTCGTAAACTCAAGAACACACTGAAGAACAAGACTGTTCTTCAAATGATTTAGACAGAAATCCAACAAAACTGAAACAACATCCACGGAGACCACTTTGATGACTCAGAATTGATAGCAATACAAGCTTGCCTTAGCAAACAGAGTATCTCCGAGAATGGCTTATACACAAGAGTCTAAGCTTTGTAGCAGAAGATAGCGACCACGCAAGAGTTCAAACTGCTAAATCCAAAAAAGCTTGAAATGAAGTTTCCTCACCTACACGCTTGGCTCTGATACCACTTGTAATTCCAGATTATCCAAGAACACTTCAACAGATTAAACCTTCGTAGAATGTGAATAGTGTGCTTTTGAGGTTTAGTGTTGAGTACGTGAGATTTTAGCAAAATGGAAACTTAGATTAATGAGTGTTAGGGTTTAAGCTTAAATACCTTGTGAGGTATTTAAGCCCATTGGGCCCCTAACAAGCCTATTACAAAAACAACCCACTAACATAAATAAAACATCTATAAAATACATTGAAAAGAAATTACAAGACTTAGAATTAATATTTTGGACACTTCTAAAATATTCCTAACATTCCCCTATGATTTCTATACGTTCAGGCTGAGGAGACGATTGTCGCTGGATCAGTTCCTAAGCCTCATAATCGTCGAGTCGCATTCATGTACCGGGGACTCAGGTTCGTCCCTGCGACTCGAACTACCTACGTTCTCTCTACGAGTTTTCGGCATTCTTATTCCTATTATCTACAAGTAGCCACATAAGCACATATATCATTTTAGGCACATAATCACATCGTACCGTAAATCTTATAGGCAAGGCTGATCCTCTACGCTTTTGAGCGGCCGTATATGGACAGTCTACAGAATCTATATCCTAAGCTCTGATACCACCTGTGACGACCCTCACTTTCTAATTACAATTAGTGGCGGATTTTTGCAACGTAAGTCGCGGAAGACCCGTCTAACAAAAACTTTTCCTAAAATATAATATATTACATCTTATATCGTCTACATAGTCATTTCGATACACGGGCCGTAACCCCAGATGTCAAAACGCTCAAAACCCTAATCGCACCACATGTTGCATCCATGTACAGCCCCTTCCTCAAAAGTCCTTGGAGCACCGCCGTCAGCCCGCCTCAGCCTCGACGCGTATCAGCGTTGGGCTCGATACCTACAACACATAAAACCCTGAGCTATTTGTTCAGTAGGTGAAATATGCGTGACTGCAGCGTGCGCTCGATCCCATCCCATATATCTCACAACATGCGCGCTCGACTCATTACGACTCATCGCCTCCCACGACACCCCGTGACTCGACACCACACACCCTCGGGTATCCCACTCGGGTCGCTTTAGAATGGGAAGGCTTCTCAGGTCTCTTTAGAGTCGCCCATTCCTTAAAACATTTGCAACTATTTAATCAAACTAAGTTCATCAACTAAAATAAATTCAAGCTTAAACGAATACCCACGCGTTCACGAATAAGCACAATAATCTCACAATATTATAAATCAAGGTTTCGAATATACTTCAACTACGATAAGCTTCGCTGCGAAACATAATAAAAGATAGATAAAAGGCAAAATCGCTTACAACCATTTCAGTCTCGTCTCGCAAGTCTGCTCCCCCGTTGTTGTCTGAATTTCGCCGTTGGGGGTCATTGGGGACTTTTGTCGAGCAGGTGGTGGGCACCTAAGGTGCAGTTGTATGCTTCACGTCCTTGCTTCCGTTGCGCTTGACTCCTTGCAACCGTGATATAGTTTCAGCTCAAACCCAACAAGTAACTCAACCCAAGAGAAATATTTCTGGCTTAAGATTTGCACATCTCACAGTGGCTGCCTGCTTCGATTCTCTTCAGCCTTTAGGTGCTTAGGGTAGCTGAAATTCAGAGATGTATGCTTCGGTTCGCAACTGAGAACAAACTGCTTGGAGCAGCTTTTTGGCGTGAGGTGCGAGCTTGTGAGGTGATCCATGATGGTGCGAGTGAATTGAGAGGTGGTTCAGCGGTTCTTCCCTTCTTTTGGATATTGGGAGATATCTCCAATTGAGCACTCTGTCCTCTTTAAATAATCGTATAACCCTTGCTTAAAATTCTTCTTACGCGTGCGTTCTTCAGCGACAATCAAAAACATCGAGCATCCATAATACACAAAGTAGCCGCAAAGATTTATATGGACATATCAAAATTAAGAGAGGAAGAAGAAGAAGAACAGTGACTGTTCTATGCTGTTCTAAGTCACTCAGTAGTTTAAAAGAACTTATCAGCATTCACGCGGGTAATTCAAAGTATGTCACTCACTTATAAAGTCGCTATTGGAGACCAGCGTTTGAAAGACGGGAATATGTTACTTATGAAGACCGGTTGGGATCAACATTTTAACAAAAGAGGAGAGCTTGAGTTTTTGGCGCGAGTTCTCAGATATAAAGATACATGTGATCAGTGAAGCTTTGATCGATTTTGTTAATCACGCATTGTATCACTCACCTTGTACTCACTTGAGTTCATCACTGTATATTCTCAGGAAGATAATCATCTTCTTGATCTGTACTCAAACGATATTCAATAAAGATAGTAGCTCGTTTGATCGTAGATGTAGGATTGAATTAATCGGAACCACGTTAAAATCATTGTGTTCACAAGAAGTGTTCTTCGCATACAAACGGCGCGCATTTTCTTTTAAGGTATCAGAGAACATTCCTTCGAAGCTGCGATTGAAGCAAGATTAAGGTCATGGCGACCGAAGTGACACCAGGTTTTAATACAATTGACACTTCATCTCACGCGAATGATCCATATTTTCTCAACACAAATGACACCTCGGGGCAGAGCAATGATGATAGCTCTTGGAGCACTTGGAGCAGAGCAATGATGATAGCTCTCATAGGCAGAAACAAAGAAGGATTTATTAATGGTGATTTGATTGCTCCAGCGTCAAAGAAAATGTTAGTGCCTGGTAGGGCTGTAAACGAGCCGAGCTCGAGCCGAGCCCGGCTCATTTTCTGGGCTCGAGCTCGAGCTCGAGCTCGAGTTTGTCGAGCTTTTCAGCTCACGGCTCGAGCTCGAGCTCATTTCCAGCCAGATGAGCTCGAACTCGAGACTCGAGTCACTAAGCTCATCGAGCTCGACCTCGAGCTCGAGCTTTTAATAAAAAAATTAATAATTAATAAAAATAATATAAATTTATATAAAAATATAAAAAACTTTAAAAAAAATCGAGATTTTAGTAAAATATTTATAAAATTGGAAAAAATAATATAAAGTAATATAAAAATATAAAAATAAATTTTAAAAAAAAGCTCGTGAGCCTGTTCGCGAGCTTTCGAGCCACTACATCCGGGCTCAAGCTCGAGCTCGACATAAACGAGCTCATTTATATCGAGCTCGAGACGAGCTTTAGCCGAGCCGGCTCGTCGAGCTCACGAGCCGGCTCGGCTCATCTTTCACCCCTAGTGCCTGGAAAAGAAATAATAACATAGTGATTTCATGGATCTTGAATGCTCTCGAAGGAAATTTCGACGAGCATTACAGCTCTTTAGCTAGGGATGTCTGGGTGGATTTAGAAAGAGAGATTTGGTCAAACTAACAAACCAAGAATCTTTTCAGCTCAAGAAGGAATTGATTAATCTGACACAGGGCAACAGTGGTATTGCGGGATACTTCACTAAACTCAAGACCTTATGGGATGAGCTGACGAATTATCGACCAGTCTGTCAGTGTATTTGTGGAGGAATCAAGCCAATGAGAGCATATCTTGATGAGGAATATGTCCTAGCATTCTTGATGGGATTAAATGATTCATATTCCCAAATCAGAGGACAAATATTGACCATGGATCCTCTTTCCAGCATTAACAAGGTGTTTGCATTGTTGATCCAAGAAGAAAAGCAGCGTTCAATGGTTCTTGGTGCAATCAGACCTGTAGAAGACCAGACCAACAGTATGGCAATGCTAGCAGCAAGGAATGATCAATAGAATTCAAGAAAGAACTTTCGCGGGCAAAGAAAAGAGTCCATGAGACCTTTCTGTACACATTGCAGCAAAAGGGACACACAGTGGATAACTGTTACCAAATACACGGGTATCCTCCAGGCTTTAGACATTCAAAATTCAAGATAGCCAGAATCAACCAGTCAACGGTGGCAGTCACTCAGAACCTGATGCAAGCAGGGCAGTTTGGAAAAGGTCAGGAAGCTTCGGGAAGGGGCAAATGATACATGTACAACTCACTCCCCTGCAGCTTCAGAGTCTCCTATCCTTGATAAATCAGTCAAGCTTCAGTCAGGAATCAGAGGCTCAAAATCCAACAAGGCCAGCTGAGAAAGGTGCATGTTATTGTTTATCCTTTGACCTACCTAATCTGACAAATAGAGATATTTGGTTATTAGACTCAGGTGCAACTATGCACATTTCTGGAAACAAGTCCTTGATGCATGATTTACATCAGATAGAGAAATCTAAGGTAGTCTTGCGTGATAATACCATAATTCAGGTTGACCAGGCAGGAACTTACAAGTTAAATGCATTCATCACCCTAACGGATGTGTTATATATTCCGCAGTTTCATTTCAACCTTGTATCTATCATTTCTTTGACAAATAGTAGGGACTGCAAAGTGCTATTTGAGTTTGACCATTTCCTGATACAGGATCTTTCTCACCAAGTGATTGGCGGGTAGCATGGTAGCATGATTATACATCATGCAAACTGACTCTGCCCTTCAAGAACTAAACACTGACAAACCAAGATCTGTTTTCCTTAATAAGTTGTCTATTGATCTTTGGCACAATAGATTAGGACATCCATCACACAAAATATTAGATGTTTTTGAAGCACTCACTTAAGTACGATAGTCATGAGTTGAATACCTATTGTAAGATCTGCCCGTTGGCAAAATAGAAAAGAAGCATGTTCCCTAATGAGAATAAATCTGTTTGCATAGCCTTGATCTAGTTCACTGTGATTTATGGGGACCATTCCATGTTCCTTCTTATTTAGGACATCAATATTTTGTTACCTTGGTAGGTGATTATTTAAGATTCACCTGGATTTTCATGATAAAGCACAAATCTGATGTACAACTTGTTGTTTCTCATTTCATGCCGTATGTTGAAACACAGTTTGAAAGTAGAATTAAGACTTTTAGATCAGACAATGCAAAAGAACTGAATGTGAAAGATCTATTCCAGAGGAAAGGAATTATACATCAGTTGTCATGTGTTGAAACTCCGCAACAAAACTCAGTTGTGAAAAGGGATCTTTATACTCTCAATCTGGTATACCCATTGAATTTTGGCCAGAATGTGCTCTAACACCTGCCTTCCTCATTAACAGAACCCCTCTGTGAATTTGAATAACAAAAGCCCATATGAGTTGTTATATCAGAAGCCATTTGATTACAATATGCTTTGAGTGTTTGGTTGCCTCTGCTTTTCTTCTACACTTGCAGGGTCAAGGAGAAAGTTTGATCCAAGGGCAACTGAATGTGTTTTCATTGGTTATCCAAATGAAGTCAATGGGTACAAGGTGATGGAGCTGAAGACCAAAAGGATATTCATTTCTAGGGATGTCAGATTTGCTGAGGATGATTTTCCTTTCAAGAGGCAGACAGAGGTTCTGGTAGAAAATCCATTCCCCTCATGTGTGTTGCCTAGGCCTCGCATGATCAATGATTCAGATCAAGACAAGCCACCAGTATCATAATGAGATTTGGATCAGCAGGATTTGCCAGCTTCACATCAGGACATGCTTCATACAGACACAGATGAGCATCAACAGGATCAGCCCGAATTGTCAGAAGCTCCTCAGCAGCATCAGCAAGACAATGCAGCAGAAACCAATGATGTATCACAGACTTGCACAAGATCAGAAAGGCCATCAAAGAAGCCCTCATACCTAGTAGATTACCGCTGTAATAATCTGATGGGAAAGAAGGTTCCATATCCCTTATCAGAAGTGCTTTCTTACCAGAACTTTTCAGGCAGTTTTCAGACATTCATCAACAATGTATCAGCTGGGGTGGAGCCGAAAACCTTTGCACCGGCCTCCTGCTCAGAGAAATGGCAAGAATCCATGAGGGAAGAGCTGAAGGCACTAGAAGAAAATCAGACTTGGTCTGTGATGGCACTTCCAAAGGGAAAGAAGTCATAAGTAGCCGATGGGTCTATAGGATAAAGTATAACTCAGATGGCAAAACAGAGAACTACAAAGCTGGGTTTGTGGCTAAGGGGTATGATCAGAGGGAAGGAGAGACTACATAGACACATTTGCCCCGGTTGCAAAGCCAAACACCATCAAAATTATTCTATCGTTAGCATCAAAGCTGAGATGGGAACTTGTCCAAATGGATGTTAATAATGTATTTTTGAATGGGGAACTGGTAGAAGAAGTTTATATGGACTTGCCTCAGGGATATCACAGGGAACTTGACAGAGCAGGGCATAATAAGCTAGTTTGTAAGTTACATAAATCCATCTATGGGCTGAAGCAAGCCTCTAGAGAGTGGAATAAGAAGTTTACTAGTGCTGTTAAGAAGTTTGGATTTGTACAGACTCAATCAGATCATACACTCTTCATTAAAGGAAAAAGGAGAAGAGCTGCTTGTGTTATTGGTTTATGTTGATGATATAATCTTAGCAGGACCCTCACATGAAACAATTCAGCAGGCAAAGACTTTTCTGCAACACTGCTTCAGAATCAAAGACCTAGGTGAATCTTGGGATTGAAGTAGCAAGAAGTGAGAAGGGCATTTACATAACTCAGAGGCGGTATACTCTGAATTTGCTTGAAGATACAGGTTATTTGAATGCAAGGCCACTAACTACACCTATGAGCCCGAGCCAAGTTATCACACGGAAGATGGTGATCTACTGCCAGACCCATTTCAGTACAGGAGATTAATTGGAAGATTGATGTACCTAACATTCACGAGGCCAGATATCTCCTTCGCAGTACACAAACTAAGCCAGTCCATTTCACTGCCAAGGACAACACACCTAGCAGCAGCTCATCATTTGCTTAGATACCTGAAGAATTCACCAGGTCAAGGGATATATTTTTAGCTGCAGATCAGAAGTGCCTTTTTTTTTCAATTGATTGTGGGTGGCTTATCTCCTCTCTTTTTTTCTTCATCGATCAGTATGGGTGTGTATATTTTTTTCTTCAAGCCGAGTGAATGACTACATCTCTTGTGTGGACTATTGTCTCCCTCTCCCACTTGTACACCTAACAAAAGAAAGTTCTCCACTCACGTGTTATCATCTATGTAATAATATACCTTTAATATATAATAATTAGCACAATATGTCATAAATTGAAGATAGTTTAAGCTCAAATACTGTGTAAATTATTATCTATCATGCATCTATCACCCAAAATATATTGCAATTTAAGGATGCAAAAATTTTGGAATTGAAAAACAATTTACCGAGAATAAAATTATGTCCTTATATTACTCGAATTTAAAGTTAGAATCTTTGAAATTTGAATGGCAATCCTAGGAGTTGGGTGTGTCATGTGTCTGAATTCCAGCATCCGAAGTTAATTTCTTAAACTGAAACCTCTAAATTTGGTGAGTCATAAAACTGAAAGTACTACTACCATCATATCACAAAACACCTCCAACTTCTTGGAATTTCCAAAAGAAAGAACAGAAAACATAGAAGTTGTCGTTCATCACAAGTCAAAGAAAATGCCAACAACAGAAAGACACTCAGAAACAACCCAAGCCAAAAGAAGCCAACATTCATCAGCCCAACCTCGAATTTTCCCCCGAAAACCTCGGAAGCTGAACCAACGAATTAACCCTCGTCACCCCTTCCAAACCCGACCAGTTCTGATCCTTCCCACCGCCGCCGCCGTTCTCCTCGGCGGTCTTTCTTTGCTTCTGATCGTTCTCATGATCAGACGATGATCGAACCGTGAAGTTTCTGGTCAGACATGGCTCGTTCTTCCCATCGTCAGAATCCACAATGGTCGCCGAAGAAACCCTTGTTCTTCGTTATCTGATTCTGAATCCATTTTCCCGTCAAGAAAATGGCAGACCACAGCGCAGTCGTCCATTCTTGAAGTTGGGTACTTCGATTTCCATTCTCTAGCAGCAGACTCCACCAATATTCGAGCAGCTGCCGATCTCGTCGGGGCTGAGGAGACAATCTTGACAACTTCCTCATTGCTTAGGACGTCCCAAACCTGAATAAGTAATAAACTGTCTGGTAAGAACAGAGATTTAGACGTAAAAAACAGCCCAGAAAAAGAAAAGTGGGAGGAGGAGTACTCCATCTGAAGCGAGGACTATGAATTTATCCCTGTCAGTGAGGATTCGGTGAGAGATTTCGGGGACTGAGATCACTCCATATTCTTTTAGGCAGAAATCTCCGAAGGCTCGAGCCATGGCTAAACCTGGGGCGTCGTCGAATGGCAGCCACACCCTTTGAACTTCGGGCTCGTCTTCTAGGGCAAAGACTCTGCCTTTGCACCTTTTGATCCTTTCGGCCTCCACTGTTTAGTAAATATGATCGATTGTTTGGCTTCCTTTCCTACAAAAGCGAGGAAAGTTCTTACGAGGAAGGAATGTTAAGAGAACTTACGAGGAAGGTCAGGCTTTAGATCAACTGTCAACTGTATTGGCACCATCGAATCGCTGCTGCTATCTTTAGATCCCATGATCGCCCTTGAGTCACCGATATAGCCCACGAAAAGATTCAAACCCTTCGATCACAAGAAGTAAGATAAGTTTGAGACAAGGGGAGTAGAAGGCTTTTAACCTCTTACCTGCTTAACGATAGTCACAGCAGTGCTGCCACTGCAGAAGCAATCGAGGTTAGAATGGGACCTTAGCTCTTTGTCCATGGCCTTGTATGATTTGAGGAAAGCTTCTCTCCACAGAGAGTCGACTCTCTCCTCGGGGGGACAAGAATCTTTCTCGGGATCTATTACATCTAGCTTCACGTTCTTACTACAGCAAAGAGCAGCAGAGCTCGATCCATTGTTGTTGTTCGAATCGAGCGAGTTCAGAAACGAGGATAGCTTTAATGGCAGCATGTCCCTAACTTTGCGAGCGACTAGATGCCCATGTGGGCCATGGCCATCGAAGATCCCACAAAACGTAACATCTTCCGCCATGAAATCCTGCAAAGAATTAGCTCAAAACTTTGAGCATGAACTACTTTATGTAGATGGATGAGGGCTTAAGCTTAGCTTAGATTAGCTTACTTCCCAAACGATCATGGCATCTTGGTTGATGCCTTTACGCCCCTGCTGTGTGAATATGCAAGAGCTATTGGTCTTTCCATTGGCGACGACTCGATTAGGGATTGAAGACAAATGCTGCAAACTGCTGACGTTGTCTGAGAATGTTCTACTTCTCTTTCGCCTCAACATATCGATCCACAAAGGCGATGATGAAAACAGCTTATCTCCATTATTCCTACTGCTACAAACTGATACACAGCCCCCCCATCAGCTCAGATTCAGGAAAATATCATCAGATTCGAATCACAGAGCTTCTCCTTCGCCTTCTTTCAAACAGTTGGTGTGCAAAGTAATCTAAAACATCAGATGAAGGACTAAATGTAGAAAGATTGTCCTATTTTTCCTCAGTGAAACGTCAAGATTGCTGACCAAGGCGTGGCCTGGAGGAATCCCAACTAATGAGCAGAGGAGAAATCAATAATCTAATAAACACAAAAACTGCAAATCAAACTGAAACCAGGCTTTATTTAAGTACAAAAGCATGTGAAGGGGTAGTAATAAAATATCAAAGAAAAAAGGCTGTCTTTGAAGCGTTTGTCCTGCCATGAGAAACTTGAATATTATAAGCACGTTTGAGTAGTTTCATGCGATTGTGTTACCAATCATGCAATATTAAAATCGCAGCTGAAGAAAAAATGGTTGAAAAATCTTGGAATTGTTTATAACACAGCCCAACAGAAAAAGACACAGGGTAGAACAAGATTAACCTTTTAAAGTAATCCTAAAACTGTGTTAGGACAGCATATGTTTCCAACGCATCGATGTTGACAAACCGCGCTTGAATCAATTACCGAAGAACTTTTGCTAACAACAAAGTTAAAGGTGTTGGGCTGATAGATCTAAGGCAGACAGCAGAAAATATATGTAAAAATCGTATCTTAATTCTTGAGATGGCTTGTCAGGTAAAAGGGAAAGTAGTAGGAATTGAGATATGGTTTTGATTCAAAAATGGAAATTTCTTCGCAAGATTCAAGAATGAAGATAATGGTATAGCTAAAAAAGCAGAAAAGGGGATAGAAGATTAAAAAAGGTAGGTTTAATCGTCAGCAGAAGAATTACAATTATTTTGAAATCCCATGAAGCAAAGCGTCATATAAAGCCTCGAGTCTTAAAACACAACGAAAACAAGAACTCACATGATTCATAATCCAAGACGAGCAAAAATGTGAAAAATCAGCTCATACCAAGAAAAAAGCAAGGTGGGAAGAAAGAAAAAACACAAATCTGCAAATCTAAGGGGAAGAAAAATCAAATCATTGATACACCGAAATGGGCAGACACATAGATAAAGTGAAGCTACCTCGTTCTTGATGTAAGCATACGGATTTAACAATCAGTCACAATATATTCACATAAAATTTTATGCATTCTCTAAACTCCCAACTCCCATTTTCCTACAAGCCATTGGCATTAATAGCATAGCAACTTCAGAGAGAAAAGGAAAAAAAAAGGCAGTGGTGGAGCAAAAACTATCGCTGTTCTTTTATTCTTTTTTGTTTTTTTTTTTGCAGTTGTTGTTGGTTAGTAGAAGAATATTGGTGCATTCATTGCAAATGCATGTAAAGTGTGATGCCTGCGTTTAATATGTGGAGTTGGCTCGGCTCGATATATATATAGAGAGAGAGAGAGAGAGAGAGAGAGAGAGAGAGAGAGAGAGAGAGAGAGGGCTAGAACATAAAATAATGAAGTGAAGGTCCCATTTGAAATGATGATAGAGGCAATGGATAACACCACACAACACAGCAACATTCACATGCACAACATATCATATCTCTATAAATAAATATATCTTCTTCCTCTTCTTCGTCTTTAATCGTGCTGTGCTTTGCCTTTTCTCGCTTTATATCTAATGTTATGGCAAAAAAGATGCCTGCCCTCATCATCCCCTATATTATTGCAAAGACCATTACGTAATGAAATCTAAACCTTAATATGTCCTTTACATGGTGGCATTATTACATCTGTTCTTGGATCATGAGCAAATGAAATCAGAGCCTTTTAAATGCAGAACGCCAAAAGCATTTATATCATAATATATCTTAATATATATATAATAATACGTACCTCAATTAATAGCAATGGACTAGTCTTGTGATAGAGTAAACTCGTTCACACTTACGAGACAACATGTCATTGTCAAGTCTCAACCATTGACGAATCTCAGATACGAATGGAGTCTTTCGTTCATACATTCTTTCTTATTTCCCATTCATCCAAATATTTAAACTTTTTTGTTCTCAACTGTATGATTATATAGTTGACATTTTGTTGATATGGCTTTGGACTGACTCAGAGTCTTTCAGTGGTTCACAGGCAATGGGACCACCCATTTTGGGCCCAAATATATAGGCTCAAGTTTACTTAAGCCCAATCACTATGAGCCCATGTAAGCAGTTTTGGCACGTGACGTGTTATGGGTACTCTCTCTCCTAAAGTGCATTTATCCTTAATTTTCGCTAAACGAAAACTCTCATCATCGTACTAATTACGACATTAAATCAAATATTCCGAAGGAAAATAAAGAAAAGGATCAAATAACTTCAGCGGGCTAAAATATTGGATTATGCAAACAAATGCAGCCCAAATGCAATACGTTATTCGAGTGAATTAAATAGGAGGTTTATAATAAGATCAGTTGGTAATTAATACGAGGAGTTCTATATTTTCATGTTCATCAATATGAGCTAGTAGTTGATTTTATGTGGATGAGTTCGAATTAATGCAACATTACGGATTCATTAACTGAGATTTACTCCATCGTGCTTTATGTTACACGGTAGTGCGTTTTAATGCACCTAGACCTAAGTACGTTACGCAATGATTAAGGTTGATGAAACTAATCCCTTCATTAAAAAATATATTATATTCTTACAAGGATAATACTTTAATGAATATCCTCCGAGATCAGTCAAAAAATCACAACACATACTTTTTTTTCAGTAAAAATATTAATGTAATATTTCCAAAATTAAATAAAATAGCCAAAGCTTCGCATGGTGCCCTTTGACCCCATACATGTCCGCAAGCTTATCCGCAATTTTGATTTAAATTTGCCCATAATCAAAATTTAACAAATCACTAAGCCAACATGTTAGGAGTCACTAAATGAGAAAAGAGTAAATATTCGAATATCATATAATCTAGTATTGTGGTAACATTATTGCATTTTTCCCTCTTTACATTACTTTTTTCTTCTCTCACATATTACACACGCACTTTTTTTTTTTTGTTCGAAGCCCACTTTTAAATTTCTTTTTCCATTTTATGTTCCCGTGTGGTGTTGATGATGACGGCCAAATAGCACACGAAGACAAAAATTTCAAGCACACAGACATTAGTTTTCGAGCAAGATGGTTCTCTTTCTATCACAAAGCCATTGATTTGTGTTTCTTTGTGTGGGCTAAGACAGAGAGTAGTAACTGAAAGCGGTCTTTCTCTCGTTCTTTCTCGCTCGCTATTTGTTACATATTCGCGCGATCAAAAACGTTTTCTTGTCCATTTCTTTGCGTCGAGTTTCAAGACGGTGTTTCTTGTGTAAGATTTCTTCGTCAGCTTATAGAAGATCGAGGGGATCGTATTTGATTTTTTCTTTTGCAGAGAGGAATCAAAGGAAATGGAAGCGAGCCATCTCAATGTAAGCTGATTTCTCTTCTTCTTGAGTGAGCTTATTCGTATGGATTGTTAGTTTGGCGTTTGAGCTCCATCATTTTCAATAAACTCTGTCATCTTTCTTTCCCTGTACGTGTTCTTGTGCTTATTCAAGAGCATTACGTTTTGTATGAATGATGCTTTAAAAAGGGGTTTTTGATGAAGATCATGGCGTGACGTTGAGCTCTTACCTTCCATCAAAGAATCGATTTTTGAAAAATGGGATTTTCAGAGAGAGAGTGAGAGAGAGAAAGGCCTTCTTTTAATGGTGAAATAGGAAAAACCAAATGTTTGAGAAGCTGAAAGGGACTTTGCATTTTTCTTCGCCATTAGTTTCGGCAAAGCGTCAAAGCCTTTCAAGACTTTCGTGTTTCACTTTCAGCGCCCATCTTTTCCTCCAAAGAAAAAAAATATAAAAGAAAAATCCCGTGATTTTCTCCCTTCCCTCTGCCCATCGAAATCTTTCTTCTGCATCCATTCTTCATTGTTTTCTCTCTGGGTTTTATTTCTGTTCTCTGGTTTTTTTTTTTTTTCCAACAGAGAGAATTAATACAAAAGGAATATATTCCCATAATATTCTCTCTGTCTTCTTTCAAGAAATTGATGATGATCTTCGATGACGAGGTTCAGACCACAAACCTCGAAAGCTTCTTGAATTCAACAACGCCCGTTGTACCCTCTCAATTCCTCTCCAAGGTTTCTCTCCTCCCTCCATAAATGCATGTACTTTTTTCTGTTTTTTTTTTTCTTACGCCAAAGTCATTACAAATCATACCATGTTTCTGTTACAAAATCCCTTGAAGACTGAGATGAGAAATCTCAATAAGCTTTGGCACCCATACGAAAAAGAAACGATGGAATACTTCACCCTCGGCGAGCTATGGAATGGCTTCGGCGAAAGGAGTTATTACGGCACAGGCGTTCCCATTACCACCGAAGATGGCCGAAGCTTGATCCAATACTTCACGCCTTCTCTCTCAGCTATTCAAATCTTCACCACCAATTCTTCCATTAACTATCTTAGGTAATAGTTATCATTACATTGCATTAAGCGGTTTTATCTATATGAGGTTTTCATTAGCTGTTTTTGGTTTGAAATAAATAGGGAAGAAACAGAGTCTAATAGCGATTCGCTCAGCGAAGAGAGCGAAGCAGAGAAAGGGTGGGATGGCAGTTCTTCGTCGGAGGAAATCTTGTCTGAAACTGACACCTCATTTTTGCTGCCTAACGACATTTTGGGCCATCTTTATTGCCAGTTTTTCGAGCGATCGTCTCCTTACTGTAGAGTCCCATTGATGGACAAGGTAGTAATAAATTTTATTTTTTTACTTTTTTAAGCTGCTGTTTATCGGTTACTGCAATCGTTCTTTAGATCATAGAATCCTTCTTTTCCCGCTTTCGTCTCTTTTTTGAATTCGTGCGATAACGAATCGTATGTGATTCCCTTTTTTTTTTGTCGCGTTCTATTATTATTAGGTGCCTTTATTCCGTTTTTCGCCTTCGTTTACTGCGTGTGGTATTTAACGCCTCTGAGCAGCAGAATATATTCTCTTCTTTCTTTTCTTTCCAAACATTCTCTTTCTGCTCTTAGCCAAAGAATGGGGTGAAATAGTGACGTGTTCGTATTCTTCCCATCGATTCGATGTAAAAAATAACGGACAAAAAAATTGGCTTTTTCTTTCGACGTAGGTTAGTAGCTTAGCTCAGAGATATCCCGGCATTACGACTCTGAGAAACGTCGACCTTTCTCCTGCTAGTTGGATGGCCATCGCCTGGTATAGAAGAACTTCTTCGCCTTTTTCTTTTCTTTGAATTTATTAACATTCGAATGAAAATAAATTAACGAACGTTTTTCTGCGTTAATTGCAAGGTACCCTATTTATCACATACCAACTGGGCGAGCCGTTGAGGACCTGAAATCTTGCTTTCTTACGTACCATACTCTTTCGTCTTCTTTTCAGGGTTTGTAAGAAGGACTTTTATATTTCGAATTGTAGGGTTTTTAATAATAACAGCGCGAATTATGATGATGATGATGATGATGATGATGATGATGATGATGATGATGATGATGATATTCAGACATGGATTACAATGAGGAGGTAGAAAGATTTGGGAAGAAAACAAAGGAAGGTGAGACCATAGCTCTGCCCCCCTTTGGTTTAGCGACGTACAAAATGCAAGGGGATGTATGGATTTCGGGCCGGGCCGGGCAGGACCAAGAACGGGTCGAGTCGATGGAGGGCATAGCTGATTCTTGGCTCAAGCAGTTGAGGGTTCTTCACCAACACCATGATTTTAACTACTTCATGGGAGCTCGAGGCTAACTACACTAGTAGTTGTTCGTTTGAGTAGTTAGTAGATGCTTTTTTTTTTTCCTTCCTTTTTTCTTTAGTTAGGTTAAGGATTCATTAGGTAACTAGGAAAGGATGGGACCCACCGCCGTTTCCTAGCACAAACTTCTCTTGATCTTCTTTGGACATTATCTTTTCTGTCTGAAATGAGTGTTTAACTGTTCAGATAAAGCAAATCTAATCACAGTTGGCTTGCACAAGTCTCGTGCCATGCATGCATGACGTATGCATCTATTTATTGGTTTTCATTACGATTTTATCGATCCCATGCACTTATTATTAGAACCATTACAATTTACACGATTATGATCATGTGATACGCCAAACAATATTGTTGATGCACGCACGGTAGCTATATCATCATATGAATGAAAATCTAAATAATATGATCCCGTGAATTCTGTCCATATACTCTTTAACTACTATTATTTTATTCGATGGTGTGTAATATCGAAAACTCAACGAGAAAATGGATGTAAAGCTTATCTGCATTATATATTGATATGTGTATATATAATATAATACACTCATCAGTCGTCACATGGTTTACTGCTTCAAATGACTTTTAGTTGGCTGTTGAGCGTCAATTCGATTGACCTATAAATTAAAAAGTTTGTTCGATTGACTTCGTCTAAAGCAAAAACGTTGAAGTGGTTTCGAACAAAGACTGTAGTAATATATAATATAATACATGTTTTTATACTAGAGCAACCTCCAACATTCAACCCCCATGCCTGCCATGCATTAAAACTGTAATATGGATGTATGTCTATTTGTCAACGAGATGAGCTACAATACAGTTGCTGCTTTTTTAGGACGGTATTGCTTTATTTAATATTATAGATTTGAATGAGTCAATCATCTTTTTCTTTTGTTGGTTGAAATTCTACATTGATGGAAAATTGATACGAGTTGATTTGTTCTCGGGGGGACAAGAAAATTAATATTAGGTGGTCATATTTTAAAAGCCCAAAATTGGAGTTGACATGTCCAATCCAATTTAGAAGTGAGTTAAACTCCCACGAATATAGGTAAAAAATGGGGGTTAAATTCGAGTTCACTTGTATCATTTGAGATCCAATCCATGGAGAACGAAGATTAGTCCCTTCCAAGTCATAATTAATAACTAGTATTTTTAGCACGCCCAATTGTGCAAAAATATAAAATTTATTGGTGGATGAATTTAATAAATTATATACTAAAAATAGAATGAGTTGGTATAATGAGTTTTAAAGCTACGCCGTTTAATAAGTTTTTTGTTGGCCGAAAAGAAAAATATTCGAAGATTATGTTGCACACAATTTCCTTAAAATAGATTCGCTCCCTCACGTATGTGCTAGAGGTTTTATCGAGCGTCTATTTTCTAGGGTACTTCGAAAACTCGGCGTTCGTTTAGCACAAAAACGACACCAACGGCGAACGAAACAAGAACGATAGAAACAATTTTTATGAATTAGTATGTTTTTTCTTCTCTTGTATTTTTTCTTAGGCTTAATGATCCTATTTATAGTCAAAAGATTTATAATAGTTTTTTTTTTAATTTTATAACATATACGTCTGAGGTACCACTCAAAATAATTTTATAACATATACCTTCTAGAAGTTGGACCGTTGTTGGGTCAAAATCGAAGCCCAATAGCATTTAATTTCAAATCCCAATTTATTAAGTAGATTTATTTTTTTCTACTTATTTCCTCATTCACATCAAAATAATTTATAAAATCAACTATATTATAAATTATCGAACAATACCCCACATGAATGGGAATTGTTTGGTTAATGTTTCTGCTAATCTAATGATGCTCTGCATAGAGGATAGTATGTTTTACCATTTGAACTCCCTCCTTGTATGCACGCTTGGTTTACTGCAGTCTAGTAGAACGCGATGTCTTTGAATTGTCCTGCTTTTCGTGTAAACGAACTCACATACAATTGGAGATGTCAATACGCGCTGGCGGGGCGGGGCGGCTCGCCATATTGGCGGGCCCAAAATATCAAGGCCCGCACCGCCCCACTGGCGGGCTGCGGGCCTAGGCGGGCTGGCCCGCCCAACTTATAGAAAAAAGTAAATAAGCCATTTAAGTCTACCAACAAGCAACAATCAAAGAACAAATAACAAACGGGGCTGATCAGTGGTCTGGATATGGAGGGGATCGAGCAACACTTGCGGGAGGGGACCGAGCACCGTCCTGTGGAGGGGGCGCGACTGTGGAGTGGGCCGAGCACCGTCTGGCTGTGGAGGGGGCGCGGCTGTGGAGTGGGCTGAGCATCGTCCGACTGTGGAGGGGGCGCAGCTGTGGAGTGGGTCGAGCGGCGTCCGACTGCGGAGGGTGTCGATGGTGACCGCTGCCGTGGATCTGAGGTTGAGAAGCTTAGAGCGGTTTTGATGATTGTGATGACTGATGGTGATGGTGCGATGGAGATGATGGTCTGAGAATGGGTTAGGCGTTTGGGCTCTGGGGTTTTATTGTTTGGGCTTTATTTTTTCTTATTAACACAAGCGGGCCAACCCACGGGTTGACGGGCCCCGCCCCAAAGCCCGCGACCCGCACGGGCTGGCCCGTTGAGGCCCGCCTAATTTGGGCCCAACCCGCCCCTTAGGCGGGGCGGGGCGGGTTGGCCCGCGGGCCGCGGGCCCGATTGACATCTCTACGTACAATATACAGAGATCATTTTTCTCTTGTTCCGTTTGGTTTTGTCCATTACGGCCATGGACACGTCCTGATTCTGCGAGGGTTTTTAAAGAACTAAGTCTTTCAGTTCTCCTTTGAAGCGGTCCCACTTCTCCCTAACTTAGGTGACTTCTCACGCCGCGAGTATTTTCTATCAATACTATATGATAGTCATTATAACATCATAATGCTAGCCTTTTCGCCATCACTGTTTCTTGATAGGAATAAGCAGGGTTATCCCCCACAGTGATACCAAGTCATAAGGTTAGGTTGTCCCTTTGAACCTAGATCTTGGGATCTCCAGTCACATATGTAGAGTTTTCCTTTTTAGCACTTCATACTTTAAGGCTTTTAGCCCCATCCCTTTCGTCAACATTTCAACTACATCTCTATTTAAACCCTTTGTTAGTGGATCTACAATGTTATCCGTAGATTTCACATAATCAGTTGAGATAACCCCAGTTGAAAGAAGTTGCCTAACGAAATTATGTCGACGACGTATGTGTCTCGACTTACCATTATACATAGTACTCTGTGCTCGTCCAATCGCCGATTGACTATCGCAGTGTATGCATATAGGCGGCACAGGCTTTTCCCATTTCCGGATATCCTCCAAGAAATGGCGTAGCCATTTAGCTTCTTCTCCACATTTATCCAAGGCAAAGAACTCGGATTCCATAGTGGATCTTGCTATAACCGTTTGTTTCGAGGATTTCCACGACGCAACAACTCCAGCGAGTGTAAACACATAACCGCTTGTGCTCTTAGAGTCCTTCATGTCGGATATCCAGTTCGCATATGTCTAGCCTTCTAACACAGCCGGGTATCGACCATAGTGTAATCCATTGTCTCGAGTTTACCATAAGTATCTCAAAACTCGTATTATAGCGGTCCAATGACCCGCACTTGGATTGCTCGTCTACGAACTCAGTTTGCTTATAGCATAAGCAATATCTGGCCTAATACAGCTTATTAGATATATCAAGCTTTCGATAATCCGGGAGTATTCTACTTGAGCAGTAGCCTCGCCGCGATTTTTCAACAATGAACGCTTCGATCTAATGGCGTTGTAGCAACACCGGAGTCACTTTTGCAGAATTTGTCGAGAATTTTGTCTTTGTAATGAGCTTGGCTCAAAACAAGACCGTTACTCATTCGTATGATTTTTATTCCTAAAATCACGTCCGAAAGTCCCATATCTTTCATGTCAAATTTCGAATTTAATATATCCTTGGTAGCTTGACCATTTTGTCATTACTACCAACAATGAGTATGTCGTCTACATAAAAACATAAAATGACGTAGTCATCGCCTGTTTCTTTTGAGTAAACGCATTTATCGCTCTCATTGATTTTAAACCGTAGTTGATCATCGCGTGATCAAACTTTTCGTGCCACTTCTTAGGAGCTTGTGTAATACCCGAATCCCGTAAGTGAACCGACCAATAAATTAGCATACATATTATGTGTCTATATGTTTATTTAATACGTGTTTTACAGCTCATGTGAATTATATGATGACTAACTTATGTGGAGACATTAGGACTTAGGAAAATTTGGGTAATATTTAGATATAAGTGAGACTTTAGAAAATCTCGGCGAAAATAAGCTAGTATGGAATAAGTTTCAATCGATTATAGTAAGGGTTAGGATTCGACCGATTATAGTGAGGATAGAATTCGGCCGATTACAACACATATAAGTGTTAACTTTCGCCGAGTAAATGAGATTGGAATCGGACGATTGTAGTGTGATTTATGATTAACCAATTAAAAACTAAGTCGGACGATTTTAGGGTAGAAACTCGGATAACCTTGAAAAAGTAGTTTCGACCGATTTAAATGTATGTGAAGTTAGAACTTTGGGTGAATGTTGACTTTCGCTGATCAAGTGAAGTACAAACAAGCTAAAATCGGACGACTATATTAGGATTTTGGTTAACCAATTAGAGACTAGAATCGGATAATTTCAGTACAAAAATTCGAACACCATAATGGACTTCCGATCGAAAGATAGGGAATAATGATAAGAATAAAAAGTTAGTTTAGGAGGCAAATTTGTCACCTCCTTGTCATTTCACTCACACTTTCCTAAGTACTTTACCTTAATATATATCTTCTAAAGCATAAACTAAAACCCCTTAGAAGCAAAAACCTACATAACTCCATACTAGTTGGCTGCTTCGCACCTTTATATATTTTATTTTGTCTTTTTTCTTTTTTTTTTGTTTTTCAATTTATCTTAGGTAAGTAAAGATCATATTTATAGTATTTAATTTGATTATGGCTTATGTAATATCACGTTTATATGAGCTTAGACATAGGAAATTTCGACTATAATATATGTTTCAAAAACCCTAAGTTCTGAAATTTTACTTGATGTTATCATGATTATAGATTTGTAGAGGTTCACATTTACAAATTTATAACGTTGAATTTATTTTAAACTAGGAGGAACAATATACGAATAGATGAAGTTTTAAGAGTTTGAAGTTTGAAATACTTAGGGGATTTACGGGTAGCTTGAACACAAGTAGGGTCTAAGATAATTCTGGGGGTGGAACTAACATTAACATTCGTTATTCAACTTTAGTGTAAGCATTAAGTATAATAATTATAGGAAAAGAATTAAACTTGGCTTGAGAAGTTCATTTACGGTTGGTACAGTGTGTATTAGGGTCTGTTATTTTAGCATATAATAATCCTTTGGATGAGCTAACGAATTTAAGAAACTTTAGAACATACAAGTTTTGGCATAGAATAATTTAGTTAGCAAGACTTAAGAAGTTGCAGATAAGGCTGAACCTTTGAAAAGTAAACTTTCGAGCAACCACAGTATTGATACTTATTAGTTCATATGTTATTGAGTATCAAAATAATATTTTAATCGAACTTTTTTGGATAATGCAATTGTGAGAACCTTGTAGTGTAGGAGATGACGTTCGATCAAATCAAGAAAGTTAACTTTGGAATCGAGCGATACATACATATAAACTTGCATGTAGGAAGTTTCGGCGAATGTGAAATTAAATGGGACAAATCGGGCGATAGGGACCTTACAATATAAATGTTCGCCGTATCATAGAATCAGGCGAATTAACTAAAGAATAAAGAACTTTCCCCGAGTTATACAAACAAATCTAGGTTCGGCCGAATGCTTGGAAAAAAAAATAGAGATGGATCGGGCGATTTGAAGGAATAATAATCGGGCGATTTAATGTTCAGGTGGCACCCGACGAATTCAAAATCGGGCGTTGACTTAACTTAGACTATTAATTGGACGACTTAAGGTTTTAAAATATTATGTTACACCGAAGGTATTTTTGAGCAAATCAGTATAGTCAAATAAATTTATTTCGACATCGTCATCTAATTTAGGTATTATACTGATACTTTGATATTTTATTTAAGGATCGAAAATAGAAATTTCTCGAAGCAGTAAATATATATAGCTTGGACTACAGGTATGGGAATTTCAACTACAACACATAATTTATTTTTTATGTGCTTGAATTACGTGACTATGTGCTTGAGTGTTTATATTATTACGTGAATTATTTGACATGCTTCTGCATGGTAAGTGTTTACGATATTAATTTACATTGCATATTCATGTGCAAGCACGAGACAGTTGGGGTTTATGTGAGATGAGCATGCATAGTATTTACCGCCTGAGGGCGAATGATATTTGCGGATATAGGCATTTGATGTCGACTCGCAGTTGAGTCAGTGCTACTTCTATGACACCATGATGGTGTGGTGCGTCGTCGATTATATTATATATTTATTTGGGCTTCTGCCCTGTTTGTTTTATTTGGGCTGATGCCCTGATAGCGGAGGGATGCGACCGGGAGGGTGCGACCTGGGAAGGAGAGACCTAGGGGGAAAGCATAGGCTAACCAGCGTGGGCTACCGCACGACAGAGGGGACGACCTGGGAGGGTGCGACCTAGGGAAACCTAGCGTAGGCTACCCAGCGTAGGTCGCTGCCACGTGTATCCGTGTTAGATTAGAGCTCTTTATGGTACATAGCAAGTTAGCCGATGGCCCTGAGAGATATAAGATCGAGTTCGATTTACGAGGTGTGAGATGCATTGGCGAGGATGCCTTTGCGAGGTTTTCACGTTCACGAGATTGCATATTCCTACTTACTGAGCTTTATAGCTCACCCTTACTTTATGTATTGTACGTGCGCACGACCTCGGTACGTGATCGCTTTTGATGGCAAGGCTTACCTTTTGAAGTTTCCAGCGACTTTTGGGGTGGTGTGTACATGGATGCGACCTGTGTGGTCGGGCGTTAGAGTTTTCTTTTGCCGCGCACTTATACACTTCCCATGTAAATAGGGTTGGAGCGATATTTTGTGCATGTATAGAATGAATTCCTTTATATAAAAAGGACAAATTTAATACGCGTTTTCGCGTATTGTTTACTTTATATTATATTCAGTCACGTAAGATAACGTTAGAAAGGTTAGTAGATGGCGGGGCGCCACAACTTGTTTCAAACCATACAAAGATTTGATCAATCTATAGACTTTCTTTTCTTCCAGGAGTACGAAAACCCTCAGGTTGCTCCATATAGATTTCATCTTCTAATTCACCGTTTAAGAATGCTGTTTTGACATCCATTTGATGTACTTTCAAATTTCTTAAGGACGCGATAGCAAGTATCATCCTTATCGAATTTATTCTCGTCACAGGAGAATATGTTTCAAAGTAATCTAAGCCTTCACGTTTCTTGTATCCTTTGATAACGAGTCTGACTTTATACTTTTCCACAGACCCGTCTGGTCTCATTTTCCTTTTAAAAAAATCCATTTTGATCCTAAAGGTTTGCATCCCTTTGGGATATCAACTAACTCCCAAGTATGATTCTGCAAAATAGAATCAATCTCGCTCTTTGTGGCTTCTTTCCACAAAGGCCCGTCCAAGGAGCTCACTGCCTCATCATAAGTCAGTGGTTCCTTTTCAATCAAATATGTAACAAAGTCGTCACCAAAAGATTTCTTTATTCGGGCACGTTTGCTTCGTCTCGGTTCAATCTCATGAACCGCACTATGAATCTCTGTTTCTATATCATCTCGTTTAGATGTACCAGATCCATCATCGGATTTACATGGAATACATTTTCAAAGAAACATACATTCCTCGATTCCATGACCGTGTTCTTGTGTATACTCGAAATTTTCGAATCATAAACAAGAAACTGATATGCCGTACTATTGAGTGCATATCTTATCAAAATACAGTCCACCGTTTTAGGATCAATTTTCACCGCTTTAGGCATAGGTGCGGCTACCTTCGCCAAACACCCCCACATTCGCAAATGTTGGTACGAAGGGGTCTTTCCTTTTCATAACTCATATGGAGCACTTTCTTTCGAGATATCCTATTTAACAGGTAATTACTCGTCAAGATAGCTTGGCCCCACATATTAGGCGGTAGACATGAACTCAATAACATCGCATTCATTATTTCTTTTAATGTGCGATTCTTTCGTTCGGCCACTCCGTTTGATTGAGGTGAATACGAGGCGGTCACTTCGTGGACGATACCATGTTCCACACAAAAGCTCCCAATTGGCGCTTCGTATTCCCTGCCTCGATCAGTTCTCAATCTTTCACTTTTCTTGCCGAGTTGCATTTCAACTTTGGTTTAATGAAATTTTCTAATGCTTCGTCTTTGCTCTTAAGCAAATAAACATAGCAATATTTGGTGCAATCGTCAATAAATGTTATAAAATATTTATTGCCACCACGTGTTTGAACGTATTTCAAATCACATAAATTGCTATGAATCAATGCAAGCTGTTCGGTACTTCTTGCTACCGAGGAGAAAGACGATCTCATCATTTTTGCTTCGATGCAAATTTCGCATCTATGTTTCGGATTAATTTCGAATGTTGAATATGGTCCATGTTAATTAATCGACGTATCGATTCAAAATTAACGTGACCTAATCTACCGTGCCACAAACTGGATGATTCAAGCAAGTAAATAGAAGAACGTTGTTCATTCTCATTTACAGTAGTCATTACATTCAGCTTGAACAAACCATCACAGGCATAGCCTTTACCAACAAACACACCCGACTTAGACAATATCACTTTGTCGGATTCAATAACAATACGAAAACCATGCTTGTTCAACAAGAATCACGAAATTAGATTTTTTCCGTATATCCGGAACGTACAACACATCTTTTAGCGTCAATATTTTCCCGGAAGTCATTTTGAGCAGCACGCTTTCTTTTCCCTCGACGGTAGCAGCAGCCGAGTTGCCCCTGTAAATCTTTTCTCCTTCAACCGGCTCACAGGTAGAGAAAAGTCTGCGGTTCGTGCACACATGACGTGTAGCATCGGTATCGATCCACCATTCTTGTGGATTCGACCCAATCATGTTTACCTACGGTCAGCAACAAGATCTAAACCATCGACACCCTTAGTGATGTCTTTAATCATATTTGCTTCGTTGCTTCGTTGTCTTTCCCTTACATTTGTGCTTTTGCTTCGAGACTCCTCCGGTCGCCCGAGCTTCTTTTTGCCCTTACCGTCAGTCTTCCCTTTCTTAGAACCATGCTCAAGCATGTTCACTTTGGGCTCGGATGACTTCGTAACTCTCCGTTCAGATCCTCTGTGGTCTTCTTCGATACGAAGTCTAACAATCAGGTCCTCCAAAGACATCTCCTTGCGTTTATGCTTGAGATAGTTTTTGAAGTCTCTCCAACCGGGAGGTAGCTTTTCAATAATAGCCGCCACTCGGAAAGATTCATTCAAAACCATCCCTTCTGCAAGTATGACGTGCAAGATCAATTGAATCTCTTGCACTTGACTGATAACAGTCTTCTAATCGACCATCATATAATCAAGGAACCGTACGACACAAATTTTTTTGTGCCGGCATCCTCCGATTTATATTCTCAGTCTAGCGACTCCCGTAATTCCTTAGCCGTTTCCATCCCACAATATACGTTGTATAAAGTGTCGCTCAGCGCGTTCAAGATGTAATTACGGCATAAGAGATCGGAGTGCTTCCATGCGTTTACAGCGGTCACCACCTCTGGAGTTGTTACGCCTTTGGGTACCTTGGGCTTGTCCTCCTTCAGGTACGTCGCCAGGTTGAGCGTGGTAAGATAGAACAGCATCTTCTGTTACCATCATTTGAACGTCGAAGCTGTCCCCGTAAACTTCTCCGGCTTCTCCAAGTGCTTGACTGGTACGTTTGGCTTCGCCACCATAGGTATGGAAGTGGGGATAACAACAGCAGTTGGGAGCACGACATTGTTCCCGGTAGAACCTTGGTTGTTGGGGGAGTCCACGTTGTCTGACATCTTCACGGGAGCATCGGATCTATTTTAAGATTGTTGGCCGAAAAGAAAAATATTTGAAGATTGTGTCGCACACAATTTCCTTGAAATAGATTCGCTCCCTCATGTATGTGCTAGAGGTTTTATCGAGCGTCTATTTCCCAGGATACTTCGAAGGCGTTCGTTTAGCACAAAAATGACACCGACGGCGAACGAAACAAGAACGAAGCAGAAATAATTTTTTATGAATTAGTATTTTTTTTCTTCTCTTGTATTTTTTTAGGCTTAATGATCCTATTTATAGCCAAAAGAATTATAATAGAAGATATTTTTTTTCAATTTTATGACATACACGTTTGAGGAGTGGTATAACAACTCCATCACACCACTCCATTATTCAATCAAAGCTCAACCTTCTAGAAGTCGGACCTTCTAGAAGTTGGTCGTTATTGGGCCAAAACCGAAGTCCAATATCATTTAATTTCAAAGCCCAATTCATTAAGTAGAAATATTGTTTTTCTACTTATTTCCTCATTCACATCAAAATAATTTATAAAATCAACTATAATATAAATTATCTAGCATTTTTTAAATAATTGATATATTAAAAATAGAATGATGTTGTTATTATGATTTAATAGGTTTTTATTTTTTAATATTAAATAAAGTAGAAAATTTGATTGGTTAATTTTGGCATACAATTTACGGTTTTTATTGCCCTAGTTTCCTTATATAAGAGTATAGATGAAGTTTTGGTTCAATTCCTTATGAATTTGTCGGATTGTAAATCAAATTTGTGTCTATATAGTGTATAAAATATTGAAGATAACACAATGTGATCGAATAATACATGTGTTGACCTTTTTGGTCCATGAGCGTTAGAGAGTTTTGATGAACAATGTAATTGTATGACGTTATGTCTATAAATTAAGCAATTCGATTTGTGATCAATAAAATGTCTAAATTCATGGTAATATTCAAGTATGCATTATATATGAGCTAAAATTGATTAAGTTGTTGAATATTTGATTCACATGTGATTCTGTGATTATTTGGTGGAACTAGGTGATCGCATGTTATAGGCAGCCCATGTGATATGATATATCGTTCTGTGCTATATATGAAAATAACGCATGAGATGTCCTACTGAGCTATATATGGAAAATATGCTGTTTATATATGGAAAGTGATATATCCCTTGATACTTGTTTATTCCTGGACGAAAATCACATATATGATTTTTGCATGCTTTCCACTGAATTTAATATGCAATATTATGTTGATATCTTTCCTTATACTTATTAGGATATTATATTTAGGAAAGAACTGACTGATTGACTTTTTGGATAAGATGCAATAATATATGGTATGTGCTGAAATAGGTTGGAATCTCTGAAATATGGAAAGTTGTGGCATGACAGTTTGAATCGTGATAGCTGTTATCTGACCTGATATTATGTGCTAAACAGGGAAAATATGTTGATCTGATACTGGGTGCTAAATATGGAATTGATATAATGCTATCTCGTATGCTATACATGGAAAGTAATCTGGATTGACTTATTCTATGAACTGATAGCAGGAATCACATATGGAAAGTTCTGATATGGTAAATATATGCGAAATGACTGAATATGCTTGAGAACGAATCTGAGTCTTTATATGGAATATATTCATGCTTAAATGAGCTTTTATATGAAATAAAATCATACTTTAATGTGCTTATAACCGTTGTGATGACTTTCTAGAAGCATGATTTATATGGCATGTTAACTCTCGAAAATTGCATGGAAATTATGCTTGATTTGGTGATTATTATATGATATGACTTTCCATGTGAAGTGCTGATTGAAAAGGTTTATATATGAGCTACACTTCATTATTTCGTTATACTTAGCATTTGCGAACCTACTACTACGAGAGTCTTGAGCAGAAACACTACTGAGAGATTCCTGAGCCTTTCACTTGCGATAGCTTTCTGCCTACTTGAGCTTTAACTTGCGACTCCATCACTGAACGAGTGATTCATCCTGTTATTCCTACCTCCACCATATATTCTATCTTCGGATGTGTTGTCTTCGGACGTGAGCAATACCAAGGAGGCAAGGTCGACGTTTACGCACACGTGAAGGAAAGGACGAGTTCCGGGGGCCCTTCTCTAGCGAGTTGTGTCTGTCGGGATCAGGAGATTCCGAGGAACGAAACTCAGCATGTGGTAACCTAGTGTGTCTAGTGTCCGACTTGTTTCGGTTGTGTATTGGGCTAACCAATCAGTTTTGTATCCAGCTACGGTGCATTATAGTGATTGATTAAACTCTTGGGGAGCAAACCCTAAGGAGAGGAGTAAACCCCAGTTGGGGATATAACCTCTATAGAAATCCTGTCTCGCATTTACTTTATAGTTATTTCCTTTTCGCTGTGAGACAGACCCAACACACATCCGACGCTACCAGGATATGTCAGGCATCGTCACAAGCATTAGTAGGTATATTTAAGCCACTACATCTTAGGTTTTGATACCAAAAGAAGAAGCATAAATTTATATAAGCCTAATTCATTCCCCGTCTTAGGCACATTTATATCTTCATTTGGTATCAGAGCGGGTTACTCAAACGACGGGCCTTACAAGCCTGAGTTAAAGATCTAATGGATTCTTCGAGATTTGATGTTTTTGCAGAGGGACAATCCCATTCTAGGCCACCACTCTTCGATGGAACAAACTACGCCATATGGAAAAACCGTATGAAGGAATTCCTGATTGCTACCGACTATGACCTGTATCATCACGATTGGACCTTACAATCCCAAAAAGGCGGATGGAACTCCAAATAAAGGTTCTGACTACGATGCAACAGACAAACGAGGAATCTCATTGAATGCCAAAGCAAAGAACATGATCGCCTGCGCGCTTACAAGAGAAGAATACAATCAGGTGAGTTCATGCGAATCTGCCAAAGATATGTGGGACATGCTTCAAGTCACACATGAGGGAACCGCTCGAGTTGTACAAGAAAGAATAGCCCTCTTAACTCACCAATACGAGCTATTCAAAATGGAGGACAATGAGACCATAAGACACATGTACGCGAGATTCATGAACATCATCAATCAAATGTTCTCGTTGGGAAAGAAAATACCGGACGTTGAGAAGGTACGAAAAATACTGAGATCTCTTCCAAGAGTATGGAATCCCAAAGTAACTGACATCTACGAAGCGAAGGACTTGGACGAACTTTCCGTGTCAGAACTGATCGGATCTCTGACCACCTACGAGATGACTCAGATCTTCATGAAAGAGAAACCACTAGTCCAAAATCAACCAAATATTGCCTTCAACACTGAACAAGAGAACGACTCTGAGGGTGAAGAAGAAACTGAGGAAGACATACTGGAGCAGATCGCCATGCTTACCAGGAAATTTGAAAAGTCTCGGCTAAGAAGAAAGTTCAAGGGAAACTCCAAGTTCCAACCTAGGAACAAGGGGAATATCGTCATCCGGGAATAGTGTGCAGAAATGCTTCAAGTGCAACAAGCCAGGCCACTTCGCCTCAAACTGCCCGATGGAAAATGGTGACAAAAAGATAAAGAAGCAGAAAGCCATGGTCACTAACTGGGAAGAGGCCGGAAGTGAAGAGGATGAAGATCTCGCCTACATGGCCGATGATGATGATCAGGTATCTTCTTCATCCACTATTAAGAAAATACTTTTTCTAAATGAATTATATGCTAGGCAAGATGAATCTCATGATAACGCTTCCTCAGTCCCTGAACTAGATGAAAAGAGGAGATGTTTGATTCAAAAATGCAAAAAGAAGGATTAAGTCGCTCAACTCACAAGTAAAGAGTCTGGTTAGGGAACGACATGACGTAGCTAGAGAAAAGCACCAAACAGATCTAGAAAATGAACGCTTGAGAGCCGAGTTAGAAACCCTTAAGGAAGAAAAAGTCTTGTGTAATTGTGAAGAGCTTAGGAAGCAAAATAATGATATATCTAGAGACATGTCTGTTCTTAAGGAATCCCTAGAAGAAAAAGCACGTAATGTTGATAGGCTTCTTGAAGGAAAACAAAATCTTGATATGTTACTTAGTATTCCTAGAAATGTTGGGAAATCAGGGATAAGATATTTCCACGACACATGAGCTGCACCTCCACAAAATATTAGGAAGCCTAAATGTTTTTCATGCGGCCGTCACTATCATTATGCTAACCACTATTTTTTGAAGAGAGCTGATAAATCTAGATATGTCTGGAGGCCAAATAAGGTTCCTGAAGTCCCTATCACTGGCCTACGTGTGTTTATGAGATCACAGTCTGTGACACATGATATATCACGTGTTAACAGGAGTTACTTTGCTACTAACCTTTTAGGACCCAATCAAAGTTGGACACCTCAGGAAAGAACTGATTCATGCAGGTACAAAGAAGAAAATCCAGCAAGAAAAACAAGTGGTACCTCGACATTGGGTGTTCCCACAATATGACAGGTGATATCAGTAAGTTTGTGTCGGTGAAAGCATATGACGGAGGATATGTCTCCTACGCCGACAACACAAAAGCTAATATTATTGGGGTTGGAACTGTCAGTAACACTTTACATACTACTATAGATGACGTATGGTTAGTTAAGAATCTAGAATATAACCTCATTAGCATTAGTCATTTATGTGATAAGGGTCATACGGTTACTTTTGAAAATGATAATTGTGTTGTTAGAAATGATAATAAAGTGTTATTTAATGCATTTAGGGATAGAAATATCTAGTGTATTACTCTTGATGATATCACTGACCAGAATGTCAAGTGCTTAGCAGTTACACAAGATAACACCTGTTTATGACACAGACGCTTAGGACATGCTAACATGGAACTACTGTCTCATATTACAAGCAATGCACTGGTACGAGGTGTTCCTGACGTAAAGTTCGTCAAGGACAAAACATGCAAAGCATGTCAAATGGGCAAGCAGACCAAGACATCATTCAAAGCAAAGAATGTGATATCCACATCCAGACCTCTGGAACTGCTACATCTCGACCTTTTTGGTCCTGTTCAGACGATGTCTCTGCGAGGAAAAAGATATGCCTTTGTCATTGTTGATGATTATTCCAGGTATACATGGTTGATATTTCTTGCACATAAGAATGAGGCACTAGATAGCTTTGCATCATTAGTGAAAAGACTAGAAAATGAAAAAGAAATGAATCTGTGCAGGATACGTAGTGATAACGGATTGGAATTTGATAGTTGATCATTTGCATCATTCTGTGATCAATATGGATATAGTCATACTTCTCTGCTCCTATAACTCCCCAACAGAACGGTGTAGTTAAACGGAAAAAATAGGGTGTTACAGGAAATGGCTAGATCTATGTTACATGAGTATGATATTCCTAAACAGTTCTGGGCGGAAGCCGTTAGTACAGCATGTTATGTGTCAAATCGCGTGTTCCTTAGGCCGATATTAAAGAAAATATCTGATGAAATCTGGCATGGTAGAACTCCAAATATAGGTTATTTTCGTGTATTTGGATGTAAATGTTTTATCTTGAATGATAGAGATAAAAAGGAAAAATTTGACTCTAAGGTAGATGAAGGATATTCCTTGGTTACAGTCTTCAGTCTAAGGTATATCGTGTTTATAATAAAAGGAAGCTGACTGTTCAGGAATCCATACATGTTACTTTTGATGAGATACCTAACGCAGATGCTAATGATGAGGAAGGTATAATTTGCCTTGTGCAGAATTGCAGGATACTAAAGACAGTGAGGAGGATATTCCAAAAGACGAAAATGTTGAAACACTGGAACTAGAAGCTGATGAGCAGCAACGCAGAAAATGGAAACATGCTTCCAGTCATCCAACAGATCAAGTGATAGGAAATGTCACATCTGGAATCAAAACTCGAGCTACTGCACGAAATCAGGATACAGAGGAATCTCATGATGTACTGCTTTCATTGCTGGAATCAAAGTCGGTCCATGAAGCTCTAGATGATATATCTTGGGTCTCTGCCATGGAAGATGAGCTAACTCAGTTCGAAAAGAGCCAAGTGTGGACATTCGTAGAGAGACCGGACGAAAAATCCATCATAGGAACCAAATGGGACTTCCGCAACAATGCGTTATCTGCGCGGCCGCATCTGGGCCTATTGGGAGTCCAGGGTAACCTGGAACCCATTTTGGAGGGGGCGAGCGAGACCCAGGTTTCCGAAAAACAGTTTCATTCAGAGGATAGTGCCTCGTTAAAACCTTGCCAAGTAAAACCCCCTTGGGATAAAATCTCGGCGAAGGAAAAAGTGTACACCTCCTTGTTTGATTTATATACAACTTTTCAACCCACACTAAGCATAGTACTTTTTAAGCTTCGAGATGTTCCAGAGACGCGGCACTCCACACCCCTCGTCCTCCAACTCGTAAGTGCCTCCCCCAAAACACGGGCCACTTTGTAGGGACCCTCCCACGTCGAGTTTATTTTTCTCAGTGGTTTGAGTACATCTGCTCTTCTCAAGACCAGATCTCCCATTTGGAATTATCGGGGCTTTACACTGCGATCATAAGCCGCTTTTACTCGACTTTTGTACCTTTCCATTCTTATCAAGGCCAGCTCCCTGATTTCCCCTAGCAGGTCCAGATCTTCTCTTCTGAGCTGTGCGTTATGCTCTTCTTCATAATGGATGGCTCTATGCGTCTCCATCCCTACTTCAACAGGTATCAGAGCGGCGGATCCGTAGACTAGCTGGAAAGGCGTTTCCTCCGTGGCTTCTCGTGGAGTGACGCGATATGCCCATAGCACGGGGTCCACAGATTCCAACCATCTGCCACCCTCCTGCTCCAATCTGGCTATTATCCCGCGAAGGATGGTACGATTGGTGACTTCTACCTGCCCGTTAGCCTGGGGATGTCCCACAGAGACGAATCTCTATTGTATTGTCATTCCCGTGCAAAACTCATGGACCCTGGCTCCGCAGAACTACGTGCCATTGTCAGAGATTAGGATTCAGGGAGCTCCAAACCTGCAATAAATGTGATGCCACAAGAAATCTATTACGTTAGTTTCATCGATTTTCGATACTGCCTTAGCCTCACATTTGGTGAAATAAACGACAGCTACTATAATGGACTTTTTCTGGGCCTTGGCAACGGACATAGGTCCGACTATATCTATTCCCCATTTATCAAATGGCAAGGGGAATGCATCACTCCCAGCTCCTCCGCTGGTACGTGGATCTTCGGACCGTGCTTTTGGCAGCTTTCGCATCGTCTGACCAGCTCCTTAGCATCCCTCAGCAAGGTCGGCCAAAAATACCCCGCTCTGATCACTCTCCGAGCAACCGCTTTGTATCCGGCATGATCTCCGTGGCACCCCTCATGCACTTCTTCCAATACCGACATCCCCTCCTTTTTGGACAAACAACGGGCGTAGGGGTGGAGGAAAGCTCTTTTGTATAACTCCCCTCAGATGAGGCAGAACTTTTGTCGGAATTTCCTTGTATCCTTATGTTCAGGATCGCACAAGGCCTCCAGGATAGGAGCTCTCCAGTCTTCTTCCTCTCCTATAAATCCCACCTGCTCCTTCCGATCCTCCCTGCTGGCTGTCACCATTGTAACCTTCCTGGTCCCCTCCGGGACTGCGGCGCTAGCCAGCTTTGCCAAAGAATCCACCCGACTGTTCTCCTCTCGGGGAATTTGTCGTATCCCGAAACTGTTGAAAGAGGCTTTCAGTCTTCTCACTCGTTAAGTATACTTCACCATCTTCTCATTCTTAGCCTCGTAGTTCCCTTGGACTTGCTGAGCTACTAACTGGGAGTCCGAGTATATGATCACCCTTGTAGCCCCTAAGCTGCTGATGATCTCCATCCCTTTCACCAGGGCATCGTACTCAGCTTCGTTATTGGACGCTGAAAAGTCAAATGTTACGGCGAACTGTAGTTCGTCTCCTTCTAGCGTAATAATGAAGATTCCTGCCCCGGCTCCAGTCGATGTTGACGAGCCATCGACATAAGCTTTCCAAGTTGGTGACACTTCTCCTCGGATAGATTCTAATAGGAAATCCGATAGGGCCTGTCCCTTAATGGCAGGTCGCCTCTCGAACTCAACGTCATATTCACCCAATTCGACCGCCCACTTGACCATCCTTTCGGAAAGGTCTGGCCTACTCAGAGTCTGTTTCAAAGGTAAATTGGTGCGTACCCGTACTTTGTGAGATAAGAAATAGGGGCGTAACCTCCGGACCGACACCATCACCGCTAGGGCTGCCTTCTCGATTTCGGAGTACCTGCTTTCGGCTCCGTGCATTGTCTTACTCACGAAGTATACTGGCCGCTGGGTGTCGCCTTCCTCTTTCAGGAGAACCGAACTCACGGCATGCTCCCCTGTGGAAAAATATAAGATCAGCTCATCGCCAGGTAATGGTATGGTCAATAATGGCATATTATGTAAGTAATCTCTTAGCCCTTCGAATGCCGACTGGCATTCTTCCGTCCACTCGAATCGGCATCCCTTCCGAAATATTTTGAAGAAGGGTAGGCTCCTATCCGTAGACTTGGCGATGAATCTGCTCAGTGCCGCCAGCCTACCCGTCAAACGTTGGACCTCCTTGATGTTCCGAGGTGGCTGCATTTCCAGTATGGCCTTTACTTTGTTGGGGTTTACCTCGATTCCCCTCTTTGTCACCATGTACCCCAAGAACTTCCCCGATTGCACTCCAAAGGTGCACTTCTCAGGGTTCAGTTTCATACCACTTTTCCGGATGGTCTGGAAGGCTTCTTCCAGGTCAGCGACATGATCCTTAGCCCATGTCGATTTGACCAGCATGTCGTCCACATACACCTCCATATTACGCCCAAGCTGGTTCTTAAACACGGTGTCAACCATCCTCTGATAGGTAGCTCCTGCATTCTTAAGCCCGAAAGTCATCCGGATGTAGCCGTACGTGCCACCCGCTGTAACGAAGTAGACCTTGTCCATATCGTCCGGATTTTGCTTGATCTCGTGATATCCTTGATAAGCGTCCATCATACTCAACATCTCACACACAGATGTCGAGTCCACCAACTGATCTATCCTTGGTAAAGGATAGTATTTTTAGGATAAGCTTTGCTGAGATCTCAAAAATCCACACACATTCTCCAGGAACCGTTTCCTTTCTTGACCATAACAACGTTAGCCAGCCAAGTGGGAAACTGTACTTCTTTAATATGTCATGCCTTGAGCAGCTTCTCAACCTCAGCCTGTATATCTTGATCCCTTTCGGCTCCAAACTATCGGAGTCTCTGTTTCACAGGGTGGCTCCCTGGGATTATGTTCAGGTGGTGCATGGCTATCTTGTGATCTACCCCGATCATGTCTGCTGGTGACAAGGGGAAGAGATCAGCATTCCGCCTCAGACATTCGACCAGCTGCGATGTTGTCTCCTCATCCATCTTTGTCCCTACCTGGGTGGTGTAACCCTCCTTACCTGGGTATAGCTCCACCTTCATTAGCTTCTCGTCGGGCTGGGGCTGCAGCCTCGTAGGTTCCCCTTCTTCCTCTTCTAGTTTCGTACCGTTTTGCTTGTCTGACTTCGATTCCGCTTTCTCCTTTCCCCCCGTCACAACCTTGACTTCGTTGGAATAGCAACGGCGAGAGCTGACTTGGTCTCCTGAGACCTCCCCCACCTGGTCACCTACCGAAAATTTGATCTTCAGGTGGTACGTTGACGGCACTGCCCTGGATCCGCTAATACCTGGACGTCCCAATATGATATTATATAAAGAAACTGCGTCAACAACCAGGAAGAAGTACTTATGTACTTATCGGCTCTGCCGAGCAGTTCCTCAAACGTTTTCTGGGCTTCTTGGTGAGCGACGCGAAGAAGTCGCCAACCTGCAAACCATGAACCAAGCATTAATTTTAACGAAAGTAGTGGCGGAGGGAAGGCTGCCACATGAATCTTCTGATATAAGACCGGAGGCTTTCGTCCGATCACTGCTTGACCTGAAACAAGGACATATCAGATTTAAGAGGCTTCCGGACGCTAGCAAACTGGTTAATGAACATCTCTTGGAGCTCCTCGAATGAGTGGATAACCTCCGCTTCTAGTTGGCTGAACCACTGTTGAGCAGCTCTCACCAGTGTTGTTAGGAAAACCCTACACTTCACTCCCTCCGAGAAGTTATGCAAGAAGATGGTGTTCTTGAACGCAGAACGTGTTCCTCCGGGTTGGTGGTACCATCGTATTCGTATGGCAACTGTTTAAAGCTGAGCGATACTTCTCCCTCCAACAACTCCTTGGCGAAAAGCGTGCCGGCCTGGTGCAGCCCTCGGAGATGCGGCCTAGTTGTCTTGTTCCGCATCTCATCTACTATTTTCCTTAGGTCCGACATCTGCCTTTTGAGCTCCTGTCCCTTCGAACTGACAGCTCCCTCTCGACCGCGCGTGCTATAGCTCATCACCTCCACTTCCTGTTCTCTGGCTTTCCTATCTCCTTCTATCCTGCATTCGCTGGCTACGGTCGCCTGAGGTGCGACATTCCTCGGATTCAGTGGCCTTCCTGAACTCCTCTGAGAGGTTCCTCACCTCGTCTAGGTGTTGGGGTCAGTGGTCCTTCATTCCCTCCTTCTTGGGCAACCTCCCTCCTTGACAGGTCCATTTCCGGCAGGGACGTAAGGTCTCTTCCCCGGCCACCGCGTTCTCTCCTACAGTTTCCGTCCATTTCGATACATGTCCGTCTAAGGTTCTGCCCTGAGCAGAGAAGGGCTGCTTCCATTTGCCTTTGTTCCTTGCCTTCTTAGCGGTTATAGGTTTTCCACTGCTTTCCCGGCGACTTCCTCAAATCGTCCTTGCAGGTTTTGTGCCAATGGTGGCTGTTCTTCCATCCCGACCAACTTTTATCTGTCCTTAAGCTCTACTGCTATCCTAACCACTGCACTTTTCCACTGTCTCTTCCTTGCCTCATCTTCAAACAGACGCAGAAATGGCCTGCCTTCCTTGTTATCACTACCCAACGCACTCACGTCTCAATCTATTGTTCCCACAGACGGCGCCGTTTGATGCGGGTATGACCCCGATCAACAATATTTGGTCCGGGAAAAACAGATGATGGGTGAAACGGACTGGGTCGATATCCTTGTGTGATTTAGGATCTATAGTTTAGTGCTGAGAAAGAAAGAAAATGTAAGAGACACAGATTTTTACGTGGTTCGGACAGGTGTCCTACGTCCACGGGCCGCCGGAAACAGTTTTCACTATTGACAGTCAGAATTTACACACTCGACCTCACTTCTCTCGTTACCGTGCTTTGATGGTGAAGAAGAAGATGAATACATGAGAAAATCTAAGTCTTTTTACGTGTTGTGTTGAATCTCCCTTTAATCTGATCTCTCTCTATTCCCATATACCCATTTTCTCTTTGCTCTCCTAGCTGGCAGTCCTTTGGAACCACTTGACAGCGACGTCTGGTACAACCTAGGAGAGATAGCAGTTGCAAGTGTACTATTATCCACGCCTCCTCTCTGTTCACAATGTCAACCACTCAAAACCTCCCACGTGTCTCCTGGTCGGCCTTATCCAATATTTCCCGCTCGAACTACTTCGTTGTCAGGGCCCATCTTACTTTTTGTAGTTTATTTTTTCGATAATGTATGAGTCGGAACTAAAAGAAAATTACATCGGATGCAACGGGGTGTGATGTGATGTGTAATGTAATGATCTATAAATGTAATGATGATTCAAGGTGGTCAATCATTCCTAAATGTAATATGTAATGATGCTTTCGTGCGTTTTTGTCGAAGAAGAATATGAGTTATGGGATTTTAAGTCGAGTAAAAAGATATCATGTGCTCTCACATGTTAATTAAATACCATCTCCATTAGCGAATAAGTTAATAGAGGGAACAAAGCGGCCGATAACATTAGGAACTAAAAGTGACACCTTGAAACATGGGGACCATAAACGCCCATGCCCAAAATATTGGGGACAAAAAATGTTGATGTCCCATTTCTTATTATTACCCAAGCATTTTACAACTTTTCCATTTTTGACTTTCTTCCAACTATCAGTATTTGTGGTTGGTTCATTAAATCCTCACACGCCTTTTCAGCATTACGATGTGGTGAAGAAACACTGTCTTTTCCGATGTGGCCCAAAAAAGCACAAGCTTTTCCATTTTTGAATTTCTGTCAAATCCATCAACAGTAAACGTAGTTTGATTTGAATACCCCGATGGCTTATTAAAGATAAAACATGGAAAGCAATATGCTTTATCTTTAGCTGGTGAATACTCCAACCAAGGAAATTGCCGATACCAAGTAGATTAAAATCTCGAGGGTGCTTAATATTTTTATTCAGCGGAAATTCTTGAAGAATGGGTTGATATGCCTTTCGATTCAAATAAGTCCGACGTATCTCTTCTTGTTGGTTAGGATTATATTCCCAAATTTGTCGACGTATTCCCGGATCATGCTCCAAAGAGTTGAGATCAACGTCTTCAATTTCTGTATTTTTTGAAACTTTTAGGACTAGGAGGAACTTGGGCTAGAAGATCATTGTCGTTTGATATTGGCATTGACGATGCGGTTACGGCAGAAGACGGATCTTCGTTTGTCCTCTTCTTTTGAAATAATTTATCAATCGTAGTAGACTTTCCCATGAAATATATGAAACCTATCATCGTAAAAAACATAATATTTAGTATTAGAACAATAACGAAGAAATATAATGTACAAAAACACAACGAAGATGATTTTCCGTGATCTCTATCAAACAATATTTTTTGTTTTTATTCTTACTCGTAGTTGTAGCCTTCAACAAAATTCTCTTATGATTGCTTTTTACAAGACGATACTGAAATTCAGCGGATATTGGTTTCGAATGATGAGATCGTATTTTACAATTGATATCTCAACGATTCTTAGGCTTTGATTTGATTATATTTTGAATTTTTCTTACCATATTTTTTCTAGATTGTTTGATTTTAAAATTTTGTGAACATGACCCTACATTGGGCCAAGAGAGTATTTTGCATTTTTTGCCAGCCCAACCACTAGATATTCCTTTATTTTATTATTATTTGAAAGCCAAAAACTAATATACAGATGGGGTAATTCTATTGGCACCCACCTTTTTTCTATTTGCACCCCCTAATTAATATGTAGAGTATACATTAATTATTTACCAATTACATACCCCATATAAAAAGGAAAACATGAGTTTAATGTTAATTTAAGTACAATGTAAAGTAATATTAAGTAAAAATTTGCCGATTAAAAGGGCAATTTTTTCCATCTGGCGGGCATGGTAAATGAAGGCCCGCCCCGCCCTACTACCGGGTGTAGCGGGCCTGGTGGGCCGGGCCCGTCCTAAAAAATAAAAACGAAAAAAGTTATATAAAAAAAGAAAAAACATTCAATTAAACTAATGAAGTTGAATTACTCCTAATCAAATTTAAATTCCTTAATAAAATTTATTTTGTTATTGAATAAATTAAAATTTGGATCTCAAAAATAGAAAAACCTGTATAATTCATTTATATATTATTTTTTTTAAAAAATATTTTATGTATTTGGCGGGCCTGCCTGCTGCATGCGCGGGCTTACCCGCATAGGCCCGCCAAATGGCGGGCCTGAGAAGTGGCAGTCTGCCCCGCCCTACAGGCGGGTAACGGGTCTGGTGGGCTCAGCCCATCCTAAAAAATGAAAAAAATTATATAAAAAATATAAAAACATTAAAATAAATTAATGAAGTTGAATTACTCCTAATCAAATTTAAATTCTTTAATGAAAATTTATTTATGTAATTAAATTTGATTAAGTTGAAAATTGGATCTCAAAAAAATAAAAAACCTATCTAATTCATTTATATATTAATTTATTTCTAAAAAAATATTTTCTGATATTTGTCGGGCCTGCCCGGGGCCCCCGCGAGCTTACCCGCATAGGCCCGCCCTCTGGGGGGCCTAAGTAATGGCAGCCCGCGGGCCCATTGACAGTACCAAAGTGGGGCTGGCCCGCGGGCCATGAGTATTTTTGCTAGTTCTAAATGTGTCATTGGTTAAAATGACTTACTTACTAATTTTTAATAATCCATGTAATTAATACTATTGATTTAATGGAAAATAAGTTAATAAAATATTTTTTGTTCAATCATGTGATTACTTAAAATTCTTAATTCAAAAATCAGGTGTCTGGGGTGTAAAGAGTGGTATAGAGGGGTGTAGGGGTGTGAATAGTAGGACCCATATAGATGGTATGATTCGAACGCTGAACCTATACAGAAACTTACTCCCCTAACCAACATGCCAAATGTTATTGTGAAAACTATGAAGAAAATTTTTCGAAAATTTTCGGCCCACGACCCATGAATAGATCCGCCCCTGCGAGTGAGCATGGTTTGTGTGAAGTTTCACTCATTTTAGCCATTCTACGTATATGAAAGCTATGAAAAGTTGTTTTTGTCTACATGTGCTTTGGTATGAGGAAACGCAAATCACCATCAATGCCTCGTTAGGTTTTTGGGACCCAGTCAATATCGTACTTGCATTTCTTTTAGAACCTTTCAAAGCAGAGTTTTTGAAATAGCAATCCAAATTTTCAAACCTTCACAAATTTGGTTTCAGGCCCTTGTCAGAATTTTTTACAGCTTTCAGGCCTGTTAGAAAAATATTTAGTTTTAAGGACCCGATTTCTGCAGTAACATTTCATTATTCTGCAGTAACACTTAATTGTTTTACAATAACACTTCATTGTTCCTTAGCAACACTTCGTTGTTCTGCAATAACACTTCATTGTTCCCCAGTAACACTTCATTGCTATGAAGTAACACTTGTGTAACTTTAGGTCCTTATCTCTAAATTTTATGAAAATTAGGTCGCTTAAACTAATATTTTTTCTGAAAGGGTCTGCAACATATTTTTAAACATATTTGGGGCCTGAGACATAATATACCCCAGAAAAAGATTGATGGCTGATCCTTGGAAGTCGTAATGTATGTAGAGAAATAAAATCAAATGAAAGAACATTATCATATCGCCGAGATTCTCGAATATAACGCTAGACTTTGATGTTTTCATTTCCCATTTTATGTAATTAGTAGAAATGAGACTAGGGACTACATACATATATCATATATGCACGCAAGTTGTGAACGAAGAAAACAGAACAACGTAGTGAAGAAAACGGATGTCAACGACAATAAAATATACAAGAATTTGTCAACATCGGGAAGCTTGACCGAAGATCTTGAATTGAATTGAACAGAATTTCCCGACTCGCGAGTTTATTTATTGCTAATTGAACTATATAATAATATTCTAATGGATCCCCCCCAACTATAAATACGTCAAACTTGCATGTATAATACATCGCCTCATCAATCTTCACTAAAACAAGCAAAGAAAAAAATGAAAACTTCAAAAATCATCACTCCAAAGTCTCCTTTTGTTGTTGTTGTTCTTCTTCTATGGATATCCACCTTATGTTGTGCTGATATCACAAGGAATAATAAGCAGGCGAAAACATTTCTGCAATGCATTACGTCTGCTAACTCATCATCAAATCTAATTTATTACACACCAGACCATCCCTCCTACTTGTCAACCCTTCAATCAAAAATATGGAACCAAAGATTCATATCTCCATCCACGCCTAGACCGTTGGCCATCATAACCCCCGACAACGAATCCCAAATCCCGCCTGTCATCCTCTGCGCACGACAAAATGGAATAGAGATTCGAACAAGGAGCGGCCAGCACGATTTCGAAGGCCTATCTTCCACGTCCCACGTCCCCTTCTTCATAGTGCTCGACCTCTCAGAATGAGCGAAATAAGCGTAGACGCCTCCAGAAGAAGCGCATGGGTTCAAGCGGGCGCAACCATAGGCCAACTCTACTATGAAATCAGCCGTAAGAGCCCAATATTGGGGTTTCCGGCCGGCATATTCCCATCGGTAGGCGTCGGCGGACACCTTAGCGGTGGCGGATATGGATCCATGCTCAGAAAATACGGAATGGCTGCCGATCACATAGTCGATGCGAGGATCGTTGACGTCAATGGGAAGATAATGGATCGAAAGTCAATGGGAAAAGACCTCTTCTGGGCCATAAGGGGCGGCGGCGGCGCTAGCTTCGGCGTCATTACAGCGTGGAAGGTCAACCTCGTTCCCGTCCCCGAGATAGTGACGGTGTTCAACGTGACGCGAACGCTGGAGGAAAACGCAACCGCCCTTTACCACAAGTGGCAGTACGTCGCTCCCCAACTGCCCGACGAGATATACTTTGCGCTCGACGTGAGGAGGTTGGATACGACTATAAGCATCACGTTCTTGTCCCTCTATCTCGGGGACGCGGGGGGCGTCCTGGCGTTGATGGAGGATAGATTTCCCGAGCTTGGACTGAGGAGGGAAGACCTCCTCGAAGTGAGTTGGATTCAGTCGGCTCTATTCCTCTCATTTTATCCCATCGAAGCGCCGCCCCGCGACGTCCTTACGAGCAGGGACACCTTGAGGAACATGACCAACTTCCTCAAGGGTAAGTCCGACTATGTGAGAGAACCTATTCCATTGGAAGGCATAGAAGGCGTATGGAGGATGATGTTCGAAGACGAGGGGAAGACGTCGAGGTTGGTCATTGTGCCCTTCGGAGGGCGCATGGAAAGAGTTCCCGAGAGTTACATCCCGTTCCCTCATCGGGCTGGTATACTGTACGAGATTGCGTATCAGATTACGTGGGACGAACAAGCTTCCGAGGACAAGTATCTAAACTGGATGAGGAGGTTCTATTCTTACACTGGAGCCTACGTCTCAAAGTCTCCGAGATCCGCATACCTCAACTATAGGGATCTCGATTTGGGAGTCAACAACGTACAAGGCAATACGAGCTATGCTCAGGCGAGCGTGTGGGGATTCAAGTACTTCAACGTCAAAAACTTCAACAGGCTGGTGAACGTCAAGACTAAAGTAGATCCAACCAACTTCTTCAAGAACGAACAGAGCATTCCTCCGCTGCGCCGCCACTCCTCCCCCGGCGCCCACTGATTGATCGATTGATTCCGTAATTACCGCTTTTTTTACTTTCTCATTTTTTCTTATTTTCAATGGTGTTCTTAATTCGTAGCTTTTATGGAAGGGATAAAATATAATTGTTGTGATCTATATATGGTGATGCGAATCGAAATTACAAATTGATATGGAATTATTCATGCGGTTTTTTAATAAAACGTTTGTTGGAAAGAATGATAAATATACCGATTATCTTGTTGGTGGATGCTAATTTAGTTCCAAGAGGATTGTTGTGGACTAAAGTAGATGGGCCTAAAAATAAAAAAGCCCAATAAGCCCATAAAGAAGAAAAGCCCTTAATAAGGTACAGAATCGGATCTGGGAGAAAGGACCTGTGAAGATCCCCCGGATATAAGCATCATCCGGGCAAAGGAAGTAGGACTTTTGGGTATTCAAGGACGAAAGGACAGTGGAAAAGAAGGAAGAGAGTCACATGGACGCGTGTCAACTCATTATAGGAAGGTGCCACTGATCATAAAGTTGTAGCCGTCACAGAGGTCCATCAATCCACAGTTTCCTGCTGTTCACAGTACCATAGGGGTCACGTCCCTGAATTCCTGGAATTCTACATAGAAGAAGCTGATGGGAGCTGCTATAAAAGGAGGGACTTAGCCATTTTTCAGAACAACGATTATCATTCTAACAACTTTCCCACACACGAAAAACACCTAGAAATCTCTCTTTCTCAATGTAATAGTTCTCTTCCATTAGATCTTTAACAGATATGAGCGAAAGTGAGTTATGAGCGTGTAAATCTCCCAAGTTAGTGAAAATCAGTTTTAGAGCGGCCGTGGACGTAGGATCTACAAAGATCCGAACCACGTAATCCTTGTGTTATTTTGTTCATGTTCAAACAGGTCCCCCACGTTCTAAACATGTTCAAACAGGTCCCCCAACGTCACGGACAGGTCCCCCAACGTTCCAAACAGGTCCCCAATGTCCTAAATACGATTCCAAACACGCCCCTTTCTGTTTCCTTGTAAATAAGCACCTTATGCACATTCTCAACTTTGTAATACCATTTCTCCGTCTATATAAATTTCCCTTCCCCGCACTTATAAATCTTGTTGATTGGGATTGCCCCATATCAAATGGCGCCGTCTGTGGGAAGTTCCGAGTTGAAGGCGTGAGTAATTTTGCCTATATTGTGCGAAGTTGTGCTTAACATTTTTTATTTCTTCTTTCTCTTCATTATTTCTGTCGGGACGAGACGAAGGACGCGGGAAAAATCGACGGAAGAAGTCCATCTTGTGCAAGAGAAAAACTCGTACCCACAGTTTGCTGAGGCTACTAGTGGTGACCACCGGGAATTGATGGGAGAATATCCCTCTCTGCCGAAGAAGCTGGACCTACATCCACAAGCTGCCAAAAACACAACTGAAGCTCCTAAGACGTAATGCATGAACACCACCTTGGCAGCAAGAAGGAAAAGATGAGGACCCGAATCTCTACGTTCGGATCCAGAAATCCAGCTCCATTCCGGCCAGAAGACCCGAAGCTCCCCCTTCGGGACCTAAAAGCGCAGTTCCCCACTGACAAAGACCCTTCGGGACCTCCCAGCTCCGCGCTGGCAAGAAAACCCAGAGCTCCGCATCTGGGTTCTCCCCAGCTCCGGGCTGGCACGAAAACCCGAAGCTCCACCTTCGGGACCTAATAGCCCAGCTCCCCGCTGGCAAGAAGACCCGAAGTTATGCATTCGGGACCTCCCAGCTCCTTGCTGGCATGAAGGCACGCAAAGGTTCGTGGAGCCTAGAAGCTAGCTCCCCGCTGACGTCCGAAGATCCGCGAGAGAGACAAGTCCAGCTCCACGCCTAAGGATTTGCGGAAGATAAACATGAAGATCCACGGGAGACATCTCGTGATGAGAAGGCTCTTCGCCGGGCTTCAGGACCATCTAAATTTCATTCTCATTTATATACCATGATAATATGACCACCATACTAACAACTGTTGTCTCTTGAAGGATAAAATCGAATGACTCACCCTAGCGGCAAATCTGAGAGAGTTCATTGATCAGGGCCTCGAGCAAGATCCGAAGGTAGTTGAGGAGGAGGCGGTAGCAACTGTGTCAACTAAAGGCAGACAACGTCCACCTCCTCCAGATAGGGGCCAGTTCCAGTCAGGACTCATGTCCCTGTCATAGTAGGAGCGCGAGGCACTAGGGACTCCAATGGCCAACAGAGCCCGAGTCACGTACATGAGCATTTGAAGGACTTAGAGGTCCAGCTCCACAATGGTGTACCAAGGCCAGAAGGACCTCAAATCCCAGCTCCGCGCTGGCAAGAAGTCCCGAAGCTCCCCCTCTCAGCTCTGTGCCAATTTCCAGAGGTCCACGGGAGATGAAAGCCCAGTTCCATGTGGGCATATGAAGATCCACGGAAGATGTCCCGTGTTGATGTGATCGAGAGGCTTATCCTGACAGAACCCCGAAAAAGGCGCTAGCCGCGGTAGCGAAGGAAGGCCCAGTGGATCTATTATAGGAGCTCCATACTATTATGAGAGAGCTAAGATGCTAAGGATCGGCGGGTCCTACCCTTTCATCGACAAAGGGAGGACGAGGACCTCCACACAATATCAGTAGGTCCAACATTGCGGCCCTGGGGCACCCATCACCATTTTCTCCGTAAAAAATGAGTGCACCAACCAACGACCTCCATGAGGGGAGCTCCCTGTGTCGTTGTCCCAAGAGCTCCCTCGGAATTCCATAAAGCTGTTATGCTAGGAAGAAACAGGCGAGAGACGCGCCCATGGAAAACCACCTCAACCTCAGGATAGGGAGCTGCTGGACCTCTTCTTAGGGTCCTAAAGAACCTCATTTCGTTATGCAACGGCATGAAGGAGATCCTCACTATCCAAGGGACATCCCGTAAATGAAGGGGCTCTTAGGCATAATTACAGGGCCTCCTAAATCTCTTTTTCATTTTCATTATCGATACCACATTAAATACATGCATCGTACTAACAATTACTATTATTTGAAGAACCGAAACATTCAAAGATGAAATCGAAGGGCCCTGCCTACTAAGGAAGTTCGTAAAACATGGACCCGACCAAGGTCTGAAGGCAGCCGAGAAGGAGCCAGGGGGATCTGTGCAGAATAAAGGCAGACAACCCCCGCCACCTCAGAAGGACCAGCTCCATCTAAGGCTCAGCTTCCAGCCGAGCTCCGCGCTGGCAAAGGTGCACAGGACCTCAAAGCCCAGCTCCGGGCTGGCATCCGGAGATCCCTGGAAGGTCGAAGTCCTCCTCTGCACTGGCATATGAAAAGCCACAGGGATCTAGAAGTCCAGCTCCCTACTGGTACAAAAACATAACAGTCCAGCTCCGCGCTGACGTGAAGGCCCTAACTCCCGGGGACCTGAAGACAAGCTCCTTGCTGAAAACGAGGACATGATCCATGTGTTAGAGATCTCCATGCTGAGCTCCTCGCCAGCATGCGAAGTTCGTTATAAGGGATCTCCAAACCAGCTGAAGCGCAGCTCCGTGCTGGATGAAGGCAAAGAAGTCAAGCTCTGCGCTGACACGCGAAGGTCCAGGGGACCTGGAATATAGCTCCATGCTAACATCCGAGCCTCCGGAGACCTGGGGCCAGGGACCTCGTTACCGAGAAGAAAAGGCGCTCCATTTCGCCATCACTTTCATATCACAAGGCCTCCAACAAGGAGCCCTGATACTAAGCGAGCGGGCGCTATAACCACGCATTTAAGCGAGCTGGCGCTATAACCACGCATTTAAGCGAGCGGGCGCTATAACCACGCATTTAAGCGAGCGGGCGCTATAACCACACGTTCAAGCGAAGCTGGCGCTATAAGCAGGGTAAACTAATTATATCCCTAAGAAAATACCGCCTCGGAATATACACATTTTATCATATAATGAAAGGTGCACCATATAATATAATCGATGCGAGGGTCGACGGACCTAAGGCGTACCCGACATCAAAGACTGATAGTCTGCGACGTGTGAGGATACCAAAGGCCGACGCGCTGGCGGCGTACCCGACATCAAAGACAAGAAAATCTGCGACGTGATGATGCCCATAAGGGTTTACAAGATACCGCCACTGACGGGCTGCGGTGTACAGGACATCAAAGGCTCTCAGTAGGCATGCGACGTGAATGGTACCTAAGAGCGAAGCTGGCACTATAACCAGGGTAAATCGATGAGGGGATCCCCCCGGGGTTATAATTTTGTAGGCCTAAGTGTCTACCCAGATACTGAACTCGCTAAGGCAAAGAGAGCCTAGCGCAAAGCGACACCCGAGGACAATGAGACGGTCATTGCAACCAAGGGCGTGAATTCGTACTTGGCTTACGAATTGAATAAACGAGCTGGCGCTATAACCATGCCACAATAATGATGGTCACAGAAACATCCATCAGGTCCTGCAAAAGAAACTATAATACAAGGAGAAAGGGAACTCCGATGTAATTGCGAACATGGGGAGTTAAGCTCCCACACACCATTATGCCTCGAAAGGAAAATGACATAGTATTTCATACAGGCCATCACCGCCGTAAAAAGGCAAAAAAGAGGATGCCCCAGGGAGCTAGAAGTAATGTGCAGCAGGACCTGAGGATCTCCTCCAAGGCTCGTAGAGGAGCTCCGCCATCAGGTCCCTCCAGTCCCCAAGGACGACGGACGGAACGACGACTATAAAACATAAGAAACAGGGGCTCCAACGGAGACACTAAGCACAAGGGAGTTGCGCTCCCTAAAACATTGCAGGAGCAGGGCTCTCCGAAGAGATAAAGTCGATGCATGGGAGTTCGGAGATATCGGCGCCGCAGGGAGCTAGAGCTAAGGGTTCAAGGGAACCTGCGGATCCCCGAGAAGCATTCGAGAGAAAGAAGGCCCCGAAGAGTAGACATGGCTCCGCCACTGTATCGTCCCCTATTATAATGTCGCGTTAAAGGGCGAATTCCCCAGAAAAGGGGAGTCCTTCAGGTACGCTTGGTGCCGGTCCCCAGCTAGGTCCTCTAGGAACTCCTTCCCAACCACCATGGACCGGAGATGCTGCTGAGAGAAGCAGGTACCTTCAGCCTCTGCCTCCACCAAGTAGGCATCTCACTCTTCCTTCTCCTTAGCGAAGGAGCTCCGCAGCCCCTCTCGCACTATTCCACGAGTAGGGTGTGCTCCGGCCTTTCTTTGTTCCTGGGAGCTCCGCAGTTCCCTCTCGCGCTGCTCCACTAACTCGGCACGTCCCACCTCCACCTTTTTGCGATTCGGATTCAATTCCCAGGCTACTTCCGTTTGCTGCCAACAGCCCCGCCTAAGCTTGTTCTAATTGGGTCCTCATGATTCGATTAACTAGCTCCAACTCCTGGACAAAGGACCGGGCGGACGATACGGCAGCTACGTAGCCCACCACCTGAGAAGCAAAACTTACGAAAAGAACGTCAGAATGGACTAGAAGACAACGGAGGATGACAAGTCCCAAGACTACAAAACAGAAGACAATAAGCCATAACATGTTCAGGTAATGCTAACTTCATAGCATTCATACTTCGACTAGCTTTCTGGCGCAGGTTTCGGGATTAGCTGTCTGGCAAGGATCTCCAGACGACCAATGCAGGTCGCTAGAAACCGACACAGATCTCCTAGCTCTCGCACCATGAAAGAAGGGTGCAAAAAGGAGAACATGTAGCAAATAGGGTAGCTAGCACGATACAAGTACCATTAATGCTGCCTGGTGCCCAAAGACCCAACCTAACTGTTGGGACATCTATTTAAGTCCAGCTCCGGGCTGGCGCATAAAGGCCCAACCTAACTGTTGGGACATCTAAGTCCAGCTTCGTGCTGGCACGGGAAACCCAACCTAACTGTTGGGATATCCATCTAAGTCCAGCTCCACGCTGGCACTAGAAGACCCAACCTGACTGTTGGGATACCTAAGTCCAGCTCTATGCTGGCACAAAAACACCCAACTTATCTGTTGGGATACCTAAGTCCAGCTCTATGCTGGCACAGAAACACCCAACCTAACTGTTGGGATATCTAAGTCCAGCTCCGCGCTGGCACACACCCAACCTGACTGTTGGGATGCCTAAGTCCAGTTTGGCCCTGGCACCAGGAAACCCAACCACCTGTTGGGAAATCTAAGTCCAGCTCCGCACTGGCACCAGAGTACCCAACCTACGTGGTTGTGAAGATAAGTCTAGCTCCGTGCTAGCATAGGAAACCTAATCCATCTGGATAGGGATATCAAAGTCCAGCTCCGCGCTGGCATGGAAAGGCCCAAGCTATCTGTTTGGGTTATCTTAGCCCATCTCTGCGCTGACATTCAAAGACCCAACCTATCTGGAGTGGGACATCTAAGTCCAGCTTCGTGCTAGCATAGGAAACCTAATCCATCTGGATGGGGATATCAAAGTCCAGCTCCGCGCTGGCATGGAAAGGCCCAAGCTATCTGTTTGGGTTATCTTAGCCCATCTCTGCGCTGGCATTCAAAGACCCAACCTATCTGGAGTGGGATATCTAAGTCCAGTCCCGTGCTGGCGCATGATACCTAACCTATCTGTTGGGACATCTAAGTCCAGCCCCGTGCTGGCACTCGAAGACCCGGCCTACTTCATCGGAATACCTAAGTTCAGCTCCAACCTGGCCGGCAACGCTCGACCCAGCGTTCTTGAAGCATCAGCACGACCCGTTCGCTGAAGTTTGGCCACAGGAAGGCGAAGTTTGGCCACAGGAAGGCCTTGATAGGAAGGGACCACGGAGAGCTGCAGAGCTGGAAGTTGAGACAGGATTCCCCGCAAGCGAAGGCGGATAATTACGCCACACTGGCTTCATGCAGGATGAAATCCAGATCCAGCAACGAAGTCTCCGTGCCTCCTTTCTGACTCTTACTTCGAAGGCTCCAGCCTGGCGTTTTGCTCCTTTGCCAACAGATTTGCAGCCTTTCACTCGAGGAGCTGCTCCTGTTCTGCTGCAAGCTTGTTAACTCATCCTTCAGCCGTCTGACCGTGGCATCTCTACGCTTCAGCAGCTCGGCTAGCTCCATGGAGACGAGCCATGATCAGGAGGTTGGCCAGCGGAGTGGACATCCCACTTACCTAAGGAAATCGAGGGGGCCTACAGCATTGTAACACAACCCCCACGCCAACATACGAAGACATGGTTCCTGGAGCAGGAGTCATACATCAACTCTCCGTCGATGAAGAGACCTAATCTATGCAACCAGGGGTCCATCTTCGAGCTGATGAATGGAGATCTGGTCCATCTTGTCAAGATTCACAGGCCAGTCCTTTAGTAGGAGGCCCAACCTACACGATCAGAGGTCCAGCTTCGGACTGATGAACGAAGACCTGATTCACGTCCTCCAGGTTTTCAGGTCAGCTCTTCGGATTCCAGGTTAGTTCTCACCCACAAGCTGGATCTGCCCGATCCTAATTTACAAGTCCAGCTTTATGTTGACCTGAGAAGATCCCACTCATCTACCTGGGATTTCTAAGCCAGCGCCAGGCTGGCGTGTAAAGAGGCTATTCATTTATTCGAGGTTCCTAAGTCTGGCTCCATGCTGGCAAGCAAAGATCCGATGCACCCCATCCGGATGTTTTGAGTCCAGATCTAACTGAGAGACGGAGACTTGAGTTATCTGGTCCGACTCATAAGGACCTGATCTATGCCATCAGAATTTTCAAGTATAGCTTTCTACTAGTGAAGGGGACCTGATCTAGGTGATCAGGATTTTATAGATCAGCTTTCCACCAACAAGTACAGACCTGGTCTACTGATCAAGAGCCCAACTACGGGCTAGCAAACATGCGAAGTCCTGAGTTGTTTGGGACTTCTTGGGCAACGGGAGGAAACGACAGAAGAAATTTAAGGACATGAAAAGAGGAATGCTTTCTTAATAATACTCCGAGCTGCAATACTAGCATATTGCAACTCAGAGTAGGGGGACTGGATGATAGGGGTGACCTATCCAGCATTCCTCCTGACCTGACAACCTACAAAGAACAGAGTAGGAGATTGGGTCTGAAGAAGGTAAGGACCAGGTATGAGGTCCGACCAGAACGGTGTACGAAGGTAAGGTTCAGAGGAACTCGTGAGATACTCCCCCAAGCTACGAAACTATTCAGAAGGGTCCAAGGAAGTGCCCGATAAGGACTAAGTGCGAGGCTCTGTTACACCCTTGAGTGCCACGTCATCAGTCCGTTCATGGTCGGGCTATAGAAGTAGCGATGATGTACGGGTCCAAGGCGCACGAGTTGGCGGGGAACTACACTTGGACGAATTAACCCAAGACGTATGGGCGGAGCCGGCGAGGTAACGGAGGACTCGGCCGGAGCCGGCGAGGTCAGCCACGGTGGCCGGCCAGGCAGGCGGCCTGGCCGGGCCGCGCGCCCACACCGGGCGCGGGGCTGTGCGCGCGGCGCGCGCACACATGCGCGGGCTGCGGGGGCAGCGCGCGCGCACCATGGGCACGTTGGGCTAAGGGCGTGCGGGGACTTCTCGGCAGGGTGTGCGAGAGTCCGCGCGCACGGGACTTAGGCAATGGGCGAGACTTCTCGGCAGGCATGTGCGAGAGTTGGCGCGCGCGGATGTGCGGGACTTCTCGGCAGGGTGTGCGAGAGTTGGCGCGCGCGGATGTGCGGGACTTCTCGGCAGGGTGTGCGAGAGTTGGCGCGCGCGGATGTGCGGAACTTCTCGGCAGGGCTTGGCGAGGTTGGCGCGCGAGGCTGGGGCAGCGCACGCGGACAAGTGCGGCACAGGCGCGGCACTTAGGCAGGCCAGCGCACGCGAGGAGGCGGGCGCACATGTGAGCTGGCGCGAACGCTGAGGTTCGGCAGCAGCGAAGACGGACCGGGTCGGGTCGGACTGGGTCAAAACGGGTCGGACCGGGTCAAGGCGGGTCGGACCGGGTCAAGACGGGTCGGACTGGGTCAAAGCGGGTCGGACCAGGTCAAGACGGGTCGGACCGGGTCAAGGCGGGTCGGACCGGGTCAAGACGGGTCGGACCGGGTCAAGACGGCGCGGTGGTCCGGCGGACGACGGCGGCGGTCGGCGGCGGCGCCGGAGTGACGACGGCCAAGCTGGGAGGATAAGGCCGGACTCGGTCCACGCTGAGGTGGGCCGAGATGGTGCACGGGCGCGCGAGGCGGCGCGCGCGGGCCAAGCTGCGCGCGGCGTGGGCGCGCGGTTCGGCGAGCTGGGGCGCGGACGAAGCGGGCACGGCACGCTGAGTCCTAGAAGCATCCAAGGAGTTTGAATTGGTCTCTAGATTTGGTAAAGATACTTTCCTTATTTTGAGGGAGATCTTGTTTGGATACTTACCAAATTTAGGGAAGATCTTGGAGGAAGATTTGGGAGATCTTTTAGGGATCTCTTCTACCAATTCAAAGGAGGCTTAGGCTTATAAATAGAGCCTTATTCGCCCAGCCCAAGACAGATTTGGAGAGCCACGAAATTGAGAGAGAAGGACGAAATTGAGAGTCCAAGCAATTTCGAGGGCACTTCATAACGAGCGAGAGCGAGTGAAGTGAGTCGGGTTCTACGCCGAGGGTAGAATTCGACAAAGGGGTCGCGTCGAGGTTTTCACGAGCGCGTAGGCTAGTGATTAAGATCCTGCAAAGAAGGGACTTTAGAAAAGTGGGACGGGTAGTTTAGGCTTGTGTTCGATCAAGACTAGACGCGAGGCCGAGGGTTGTTCGGTACCGTGTTTCCTATTGTGTATCTTTGTTAATAAAGAACGGCCAATCGGGGAGGCTTATCTCCGTTGGTCCCCTTCGATTAAGTCTTGCCTTATCTACACTTCCGCTTTACAAAGTAGGGCAAGGCGTGAGAGGCGTGTTCCAATTTGAGCGTGTATCGTAGGGGCGAGACGCGGCTCAAAGAGGAAGCCGGTCACGGGCGCGTTTGGGGTTGGGAATTTTCGAAAAAAAAAAGTTCTAAGTCCTTTACGGCGTGACAGGCTCGACTAGAGGCAATGTACGAAGGTGATATTGGGAGGAGCTAGGGAGATGTCCCAGGAAGCTACGGAGCTATCAGGAGGGAACAAATGAAGTAATCGAGAGAGCTATGAAAGTGACCAGGAGACCTGACGAGGGAGGGCAGTACTAAACCCTAGCCGCCTCTATAGTATAAATAGGGTCTTTTGTCCATTTTACACCATAAGTTACACGCCCCACACACACTAACACACCAAGAACACACATAGATACTCTCTCTCCCTCTCTTTATCTTCTTCTACTGTTCATAGCTGAGAATCACTTGTAAATAAGAGAGAAAGTGAGCTTGAGTGTGTAATCTTCTTCCGTTATTAGTGAATATTCTCCGGCGGCCCGTGGACGTAGGATTCACCCGAATCCGAACCACGTAAATCTTCGTCTCTTTACTTTTCCGTCCTCTTTCTTAATATTCCAACCACGATTTCATCCGAACCGGCCCTCACCTTGATTCTCGGACCATAAATCTTGCCACCCCAGTTCAGCCACCCCAGTCTCGAAATTTGACCTTCCTAGATCACCAGATTAGGGAGAGTGCAGGGCTATGTGCTAGAATTTATGTGTATATGCTTATTTCTGACCCGCCGTGATGCATTATTTCACTATGCAGTTACTAAATATTATTTTATTATTGTTTTTATCTCATGACACTTGTGGTGTCTCGTGCGTTGGAGTTTCTTGTGGTTGTGGCTTCGCAGATTTGGCAGCTATGCCGATCTGGCTCTCAGCTGGATGCAGGAAATGGTAAGCCTTGACCTAGCTCAAGCGGAAACCTTTCGGCGTAGGATCTGCGAATCCATCGAGGGTAAGCCTCTGGACTATGGAAACAAAACACCGTACTGGCTTAGACCCAGGCTAAAAATAGGAGACCGTAAGCCCGGGATTCAATCCAGACTGGAAACGAAGTCCAGAGGCGCAGGTTTAAACTCAGGCTGGAACTGAAACCCTGTAAGCCCTGGATTAGATCCAGGCTGGGAGAGAAACCCCATAAGCCCTGATTTAGATCTAGGCTGGACACGAAGCCTCTAAGCTCCGACGTAGCTCCAGATGAGAAAGGAGGTCATGAGTCCTAGCTCTGATGCTAGGTAAAAAAGAAGCCCATAAGCCCTGGATTCAATCCAGGCTGGAAATGAAGTCCATAAGCCTTGGCTTAAATCCAGGCTCGAAGCGAAACCCATAAGCCCTAGCATAGATCCAGGCTGGACACGAAACCTCTACGCTCCCATGTAACTCGAGATTGGAAAGGATGCCGTAAGTCCTAGCTTCGGCCCTAGGCAGGAAAAGAAGCCTATAAGCCCCGGCTTAGATCCAGGCTGGAAGCAAAGCCTCTAAGCCCTGGCTCATCTCAGATCCAGGCCGGAAATATAGCCCAGACGTGGCCGCGCAGATACCGCACTATTAAGCCCAGACGTGGCTGGCCCAGATGCGGCCGCGCAGATGCGCACTTATAGCCCAGACGTGGCTGGCCCAGATGCGGCCGCGCAGATGCGCACTTATAGCCCAGACGTGGCTGGCCCAGATGTGGCCGCGCAGATAGCGCATTATTAAGCCCAGACGTGGCCGCGCAGATGCGCACTTATAGCCCAGACGTGGCTGGCCCAGATGCGCACTTATAGCCCAGACGTGGCTGGCCCAGATGTGGCCGCGCAGATAGCGCATTATTAAGCCCAGACGTGGCCGCGCAGATGCGCACTTATAGCCCAGATGCGGCCGCGCAGATGCGCACTTATAGCCCAGACGTGGCCGCACAGATAGCGCATTACTAGGCCCAGATGCGGCCTCGCGGATAGCACACCAATGAGCCCAGATAGGGTCGCGCAGAGGGCGCTCGTACAGGGGCGCCCAATTTTCGGGTCATCTTGGATAAACGTTTGATGAGTCCAGATTGGGCTACCACCAGTGGACCTCACTGGTCCCCATATCAGCCAATGTCAGCTCTGCGAAGGGGAGAGAGGTCCACGGGTAATCAACGGACCTGACGAAAAACGGAAATGAGCATTGGACCTGATACACCAGTGAGCTCCCCCAGATAAAAGTGTTGGATGCAAACGTAGTAGGATGTTGGGAGGAAGGCGTAAGTAAACATCCAGAGTACGGCAATCTGCTGAGACGGATCAGCGTGGGTACTCAAAGTGCAACTTGCAAGGAAAGGATTGAAGTCGCCAGATAAGGAGGCATACTCCTCATTCACTTCGAATGCGCTGACAAGCATCAGCACAATTCGAAGTACAGGTCCGGACATTAACAGTAAAGCTCGCCCGGAAAGGAGATAAGGGCATGAGCAAAATGCAAAGAAAACATGCCACGAAGCCTCCAAGCCTTGACTCAGCTCCCAGGCTGGAAACAATGCCAGAAGGCCCTAGTCTATTTCCAGGATGGAGCCTCCCCAGTCGGTCTGCGGACCTTGTGATGATGGGCATCCAACCCACGAGAACGAAAAGAATCATGTCCGACTTAGGCGGATATCGTTCAGGTACATGTTTAAATCCGTCACTAACTCTTCAAATGTGTGTTCGGATGCGAGCGCAGCAGGGAGGCGCTCTAGCGAGCCAGAAGGTGGGATTAAGAGTCGCCTTAGGATCCCCTTTAAAGGCCCTAGGAGCGCTCATAGCCGCCACCGCTACAGCCTGGGTGGAAGCTGGCTCTCGTCCAGCAGCAAAATCTCCCAAGAAGAGGTGTCGTACGAGGGGTGGAGAGATATTTTTGGCAGAGCGGTATTCCCTTTAGCCTTCCTGCAGAACGCCATTCCTAACGCATTGAGTTACTCTGCACTTCCTTCGCTATCTTAGCATCGAAGGCTCGCTGCAGAATAGCCTTCATAACCTTCTCCCTCTCTGCCAACAAGTCCTTAGCCTACGTTCAATCAAGGTTTGCCGTTCCTCCACGAGCTGGTTTATATGGAACGCGAGCTCATTCTCCTTGGCAACAAGATCGGCTGCACTTGACTCTGCTAAGTCCGGGCTCAACCCCAAGCTGGAAACATGACCCGTAGAACCCAGTCTAGCTCCAGGAGGGTACCTCTGTAGTTGATCTACGGACCTAGTGAAGACGAGCCCCCAAGTCGCGAAAACGAAAGCGGTGTGCGCCAAGTCCAGCCCAGATGGACATCTCAGGTACACGTTTAAATCTGCCGATAACCATTCTGACGAATGTTTGGACATGATTGCAGCAGGATGTCAGAAGAAAAGTACATGTGGATGGGATGTCGCCCCGGCTGGATACGAATATCATAAGCCCTGGTCTAGCCCAGGTGGAAACTTTTCAGCGTTTACTACTGACCTACAGATCTGCCGATGACAAGTCCCAAGACTACAAAACAGAAGACAATAAGCCCTAACATGTTCAGGTAATGCTAACTTCATAGCATTCATACTTCGACTAGCTTTCTGGCGCAGGTTTCGGGATTAGCTGTCTGGCATGGATCTCCAGACGACCAATGCAGGTCGCTAGAAACCGACACAGATCTCCTAGCTCTCGCACCATGAAAGAAGGGTGCAAAAAGGAGAACAGGTAGCAAATAGGGTAGCTAGCACGATGCAAGTACCATTAATGCTGCCTGGTGCCCAAAGACCCAACCTAACCGTTGGGACATCTATTTAAGTCCAGCTCCGGGCTGGCACATAAAGGCCCAACCTAACTGCTGGGACATCTAAGTCCAGCTTCGTGCTGGCACGGGAAACCCAACCTAACTGTTGGGATATCCATCTAAGTCCAGCTCCACGCTGGCACCAGAAGACCCAACCTGACTGTTGGGATACCTAAGTCCAGCTCTATGCTGGCACAAAAACACCCAACTTATCTGTTGGGATACCTAAGTCCAGCTCTATGCTGGCAGAGAAACACCCAACCTAACTGTTGGGATATCTAAGTCCAGCTCCGCGCTGGCACACACCCAACCTGACTGTTGGGATGCCTAAGTCCAGTTTGGCCCTGGCACCAGGAAACCCAACCACCTGTTGGGAAATCTAAGTCCAGCTCCGCACTGGCACCAGAGTACCCAACCTACGTGGTTGTGAAGATAAGTCTAGCTCCGTGCTAGCATAGGAAACCTAATCCATCTGGATAGGGATATCAAAGTCCAGCTCCGCGCTGGCATGGAAAGGCCCAAGCTATCTGTTTGGGTTATCTTAGCCCATCTCTGCGCTGGCATTCAAAGACCCAACCTATCTGGAGTGGGACATCTAAGTCCAGCTTCGTGCTAGCATAGGAAACCTAATCCATCTGGATGGGGATATCAAAGTCCAGCTCCGCGCTGGCATGGAAAGGCCCAAGCTATCTGTTTGGGTTATCTTAGCCCATCTCTGCGCTGGCATTCAAAGACCCAACCTATCTGGAGTGGGATATCTAAGTCCAGTCCCGTGCTGGCGCATGATACCTAACCTATCTGTTGGGACATCTAAGTCCAGCCCCGTGCTGGCACTCGAAGACCCGGCCTACTTCATCGGAATACCTAAGTTCAGCTCCAACCTGGCCGGCAACGCTCGACCCAGCGTTCTTGAAGCATCAGCACGACCCGTTCGCTGAAGTTTGGCCACAGGAAGGCGAAGTTTGGCCACAGGAAGGCCTTGATAGGAAGGGACCACGGAGAGCTGGAGAGCTGGAAGTTGAGACAGGATTCCCCGCAAGCGAAGGCGGATAATTACGCCACACTGGCTTCATGCAGGATGAAATCCAGATCCAGCAACGAAGTCTCCGTGCCTCCTTTCTGACTCTTACTTCGAAGGCTCCAGCCTGGCGTTTTGCTCCTTTGCCAACAGATTTGCAGCCTTTCACTCGAGGAGCTGCTCCTGTTCTGCTGCAAGCTTGTTAACTCATCCTTCAGCCGTCTGACCGTGGCATCTCTACGCTTCAGCAGCTCGGCTAGCTCCATGGAGACGAGCCATGATCAGGAGGTTGGCCAGCGGAGTGGACATCCCACTTACCTAAGGAAATCGAGGGGGCCTACAGCATTGTAACACAACCCCCACGCCAACATACGAAGACATGGTTCCTGGAGCAGGAGTCATACATCAACTCTCCGTCGATGAAGAGACCTAATCTATGCAACCAGGGGTCCATCTTCGAGCTGATGAATGGAGATCTGGTCCATCTTGTCAAGATTCACAGGCCAGTCCTTTAGTAGGAGGCCCAACCTACACGATCAGAGGTCCAGCTTCGGACTGATGAACGAAGACCTGATTCACGTCCTCCAGGTTTTTAGGTCAGCTCTTCGGATTCCAGGTTAGCTCTCACCCACAAGCTGGATCTGCCCGATCCTAATTTACAAGTCCAGCTTTATGTTGACCTGAGAAGATCCCACTCATCTACCTGGGATTTCTAAGCCAGCGCCAGGCTGGCGTGTAAAGAGGCTATTCATTTATTCGAGGTTCCTAAGTCTGGCTCCATGCTGGCAAGCAAAGATCCGATGCACCCCATCCGGATGTTTTGAGTCCAGATCTAACTGAGAGACGGAGACTTGAGTTATCTGGTCCGACTCATAAGGACCTGATCTATGCCATCAGAATTTTCAAGTATAGCTTTCTACTAGTGAAGGGGACCTGATCTAGGTGATCAGGATTTTATAGATCAGCTTTCCACCAACAAGTACAGACCTGGTCTACTGATCAAGAGCCCAACTACGGGCTAGCAAACATGCGAAGTCCTGAGTTGTTTGGGACTTCTTGGGCAACGGGAGGAAACGACAGAAGAAATTTAAGGACATGAAAAGAGGAATGCTTTCTTAATAATACTCCGAGCTGCAATACTAGCATATTGCAACTCAGAGTAGGGGGACTGGATGATAGGGGTGACCTATCCAGCATTCCTCCTAACCTGACAACCTACAAAGAACAGAGTAGGAGATTGGGTCTGAAGGAGGTAAGGACCAGGTATGAGGTCCGACCAGAACGGTGTACGAAGGTAAGGTTCAGAGGAACTCGTGAGATACTCCCCCGAGCTACGGAACTATTCAGAAGGGTCCAAGGAAGTGCCCGATAAGGACTAAGTGCGAGGCTCGACTAGAGGCAATGTACGAAGGTGATATTGGGAGGAGCTAGGGAGATGTCCCAGGAAGCTACGGAGCTATCAGGAGGGAACAAATGAAGTAATCGAGAGAGCTATGAAAGTGACCAGGAGACCTGACGAGGGAGGGCAGTACTAAACCCTAGCCGCCTCTACAGTATAAATAGGGTCTTTTGTCCATTTTACACCATAAGTTACACGCCCCACACACACTAACACACCAAGAACACACATAGATACTCTCTCTCCCTCTCTTTATCTTCTTCTACTGTTCATAGCTGAGAATCACTTGTAAATAAGAGAGAAAGTGAGCTTGAGTGTGTAATCTTCTTCCGTTATTAGTGAATATTCTCCGGCGGCCCGTGGACGTAGGATTCACCCGAATCCGAACCACGTAAATCTTCGTCTCTTTACTTTTCCGTCCTATTTCTTAATATTCCAACCATGATTTCATCCGAACCGGCCCTCACCTTGATTCTCGGACCATAAATCTTGTTGATCGGGGTCGTACCAGCATCACTACTGAAGGAGGATCCTCCTCACGAACGTCCTTAGCCACCAGGACGCAGAGGAGCAAGGGAGCTATAGAGGGTGCACTGAAGAACTTGGGAACTGATTCCCTTCTCCACATTGTCCAACAGACATATCATAAGAACGTCATACCTGCGCCAGAAACCCAAGACACCGGCTGAACCTTTAACCACTCACAAGGCGCGTCCCTTCAAGGAATAGTTACTGTAAGGAGGTAAGGCCCATCTTACTATCTTACTCTAATTCACTTTTTGTCCCAAAAACTAAATTAGAGTAGGGGAGTGGTTGATGTGGACTAAAGTAGATGGGCCTAAAAATAAAAAAGCCCAATAAGCCCATAAAGAAGAAAAGCCCATAATAAGGTACATAATCAGATCTGGGAGAAAGGACCTGCGAAGATCCCCCGGATATAAGCATCATCCGGGCAAAGAAAGTAGGACTTTTGGGTATTCAATGACGAAAGGACAGTGGAAAAGAAGGAAGAGAGTCACAGGGACGCGTGTCAACTCGTTATAGGAAGGTGCCACTGATCATAAAGTTGTAGCCGTCACAGAGATCCATCAATCCACAGTTTCCTGCTGTTCACAATACCATAGGGGTCACGTCCCTGAATTCCTGGAATTCTACACAGAAGAAGCTGATGGGAGCTGCTATAAAAGGAGGGACTTAGCCATTTTTCAGAACAACGATTATCATTCTAACACTTTCCCACACACGAAAAACACCTAGAAATCTCTCTTTCTCACTGTAATAGTTCTCTTCCATTAGATCTTTAACAGATATGAGCGAAAGTGAGTTATGAGCGTGTCAATCTCTCAAGTTAGTGAAAACCAGTTTTAGAGCGCCCGTGGACGTAGGATCTACAAAGATCCGAACCACGTAATCCTTGTGTTATTTCGTTTATGTTCAAACAGGTCCCCCACGTTCCAAACATGTTCAAACAGGTCCCCCAACGTCCCAAACAGGTCCCCAACGTCCTAAATACGATTCCAAACACGCCCCTTTCGGTTTCCTTGTAAATAAGCACCTTATGCACATTCTCAACTTTGTAATACCATTTCTCCGGCTATATAAATTTCTCTTCCCCACACATATAAATCTTGTTGATTGGGATTGCCCCATATCAAGGATATTCGGACCGAGTTCAAAGACGAGATTGGTTTTAGACTTTTTTACAGACTGAATCAGTTCAAAAGCAAAACATATTGATTTTCACACTCGGCTATATATATTAACAATAATAAACTTCGCATTGGTCAAAACAAAATTGTTAGATATTATAATAAAAAATTAATCTTTCCATTTTTAGTAACACAAATTTAATACCAGAGCACATTGTTTAACATATTTCTCCCATTTTCCTGTGACAATAAAAAATTCTTTATCTCTTGACCGAATCATCATCCTCTCAGCTGATTTTGCTCAATACCTACCCCAAGTTGAGGCTAAGTCAGCTCTTATATCAATATCAGCCCGATAAATATAATTTCAGTGAGAGCACACGCAAGTTATAACATATTTTCCCTCGGAGAAAACCCAAAAATGATCTCGATGTTTATCACATAGATCAATTTAGTCTTCGATGTTTTGCGTGGACCAATTTAGTCCCCGATGTTTATGATTTTGAACCAAATTAGTCCTGCCATTAGATCTCGGTCAATTTAGACGGAAAAACTGTCGATATACGATTGGTCAGACTTTAAAATTCATAAATTAACTTAAAAATAGGAAAAAAGTCCAAAAAAGAGGAGAAAATGACAAAAAATGCGAAAAATACTAATATAAAATAAAATATAAAGAAAGAATAAAAATTAAATTAAAAATTAAAATTATATTAAAATATGATAAAGTAAGAATAAAAATATATTATTAATTATAATAAAACAAAATAAAGAGAAAATGAAGATACAAAAAACAATAAATGAATAAAATAAACAAAAAAAAAAGAGAGAGAAAAGGTTAAAATAAAATAAAAGAGAAAATGTTTAATCTCCTCTGTCTCTTTTTTAGTTATTTTTTAATGTACTATTAGGAATATTTTTTAGTGTTCAATTTCATGGTTTTATGTTTAGTTAACTTTGTGCAAGTTTATAATATTCTAGTTCTAGTTAGTAGGGGTATCATATACCAACTCATGTGGTTATATATACCCCAAACCCTAATCCATTAGGGTGCGTGTTGGTTGAGTGATGCGTGTGTATTGAATAGAAAAGAATACATTTGAGAGTTCACCTTCACGACAAGCACACCGCACGCTCAAACCTTCAATCATCATCATTTGCGTGGTAAAGTCCGTTTTCGTTAGATTGTTTGGATAGAAATAGGACCAACAAGTGGTATCAGAGCGAAACACGTTCGGATTTGAATGATTTCTCTGAATTTTTGGGTTAGCTTTGTTCTTGAGCTTTTGATTTGATTTTACTAATTTTGCAAGCTCCAGAACTCAATAGGTTGTTTTCGTGTGATTTTAACTGATTACCCAACATTTTTCAGTTGACTTTAGTGAGTTTCAGGTAGAAATTCGTTTGCAGTTCGTCACTCTACCCATAAATTTTCGGAAAAAATCACCCGAATTTGAAATTCGGGCGAATGTACAGTGTAGCGAGAATTTGATTTTCACCCGAATGTGCACTTTGCAAGCATTTGATTTTTGCCCGAATTTACACTGTAGCAACAAGTGGCAGTCAGCTTAGAACAACCTCTGAAAGATAGCATCCAGTTTCTTAATGAGAAGGGACAACTTGTGGAACAGATGATCACTTACGAATGGAAACCAGTGATCTGCACAAAATGTCAGAGATATGGGCATGTGGAAACTGTTTGTAGACAAGGGGTGAAGCAAGTGTGGAAACCAGTCACTACCAAAATGGCCAAACCTGCAGATGGGGAGGGGGAGTCTAATGCCCCTGTGGTTCCCCCTGTCTCTGAGTTGTGCTCAGGTGTGGGTAAGGCTGGACTTCTAATCTACAACACAGAGGGTCTACAAGCAGCAGACATTCTTGGGCTGAACTGATACATCTAGAGGAGGCAAGGCAACTGAGTAGGGATCCCAGTAACCCTTCCAAGCAGAGGGTCCATGACATTGGTCATGGATAGATGGGCCTCGTGGAATGTACGGGGCCTTAATGGCCCTGCCAAGCAGAGAGAGATCTCTCTCTTCTGCAATAGATATAGAATAAGTATAATGTGCCTGTTAGAAACCAAGCTGAAGCTGGAGAATGGAAATTTAGTGATGAATAAAATCTTCTGTGGCTGGGATGGATGTAATAACTTTAGTAGCCATCCCAACGGGAGGATCATGGTTGTGTGGAGGGATGGGTACGAGCTGGAGATGCTCTCCAAAGCAGACCAACACATGCACTTTAAAGTTACTAGGGACAGTTTACAGCCTACTTACCTAACAGTGGTGTATGGGCATAATGATAGTGTAGCTAGGAGCACCCTCTGGGATATCATCAGGCAGATTGGAAGATCCATCTCCGAGCCATGGATGGTATGGGGGGACTTTAATAATATCAGAGGTTTTGAGGATAGAATTGGAGGGTCACCTGTCAGCTCTTCAGAATTCTGGGAATTTAATGCATGCCTGCAGGATTGTCAACTCGAGGAGATTAAGAGGAGTGGGTGCCAATTCTCATGGTCCAATAAACAATGTCTTGACAGGAGGGTATGGAGCAAAATTGACTGGGCATTTGGAAACCTTGCATGGATCTCTAAGTACTGTGATCTTTCTACCATTTTTCTTAATGAAGGAATCTCAGATCACTCTCCAATACTCTTGAGGAATGCCACTCAGGGATCTGAAACTAGGAAACCATTCAAATATTTTAATATGTGGAGTACTGCTCCAAATTTCTTAAATACTGTGAGTGAACACTGGCCTGGCAGAAATGGGACAACACTGAGGCATGTATGCTATAATCTTCAGAAACTGAAGGGGCCTCTTAGAGCCTTGAACAGAGAGCTGTTTGCGGACATAGTAAACATGACAGCTTTGATACATTCAGAGCTTGAGAAATGCCAGTTTTCATTGCATGATAACCCCATGTGCCCTGAGCTACTGAAGGAGGAAGATCTCTGGAATACAGATTTTTTAGTGTGGCTAACGATAAATTTCTGAGGCAAAAAGCAAAGGCACGGTGGTTGGATAAAGGAGATAGGAACTCAGCATACTTTCATGCTGTGATCAAACAAAGAGCTTACAAAAACAAAATTTTGTCCATTACAGACTCTGTTGGTAATCTCTTAACTGATAGACAGGAGGTGCAGCAGCACATAATTGAGTATTTTCAAGGGATGTTGGGTACTACGAAGCAGATACTTCAGGCTCCTGACCCAATGGTTGCTGCTGAGGGGTACACACTTTCTATAGCTGATCAAATGCAACTTGTCCAACCATTTGACAGAAAAGAAGTGTGGGAAACTCTAAAGTCTATCCATGATGAGGTAGCCCCGGGACCGGATGGATATGGAAGTGCTTTTTTTAAGCAATCATGGTTTGTTGTAGGGGGCCAGATCACCTCAGCTGTCATGAATTTCTTTGACACAGGGAAAATGTTACCACAACTGAATAAGACAGTTTTATGTCTTATCCCAAAAACTGCATGCCCGAGTACAGCCTCAGAATTTAGACCTATTTCCTGCTGCAATACGCTTTATAAATGCATATTTAAGATGCTATGTTCAAGGCTGATCCCTCTGCTACCTAGAATTATTCAAGCCAATCAAAGCGCATTTGTGAAGGGGAGATCTATTGTGCATAACATCTTGCTGTGCCAAGACTTAATAAGGCTATACAACAGGAAATCTACATCTGCCAGAGCACTACTGAAAGTGAACATTCGCAAGGCATATGATACCTTGGACTGGGGATTCATAAGGGACTGGTTATGTTTCCTAAGGTTCCCTATGAAATTTGTAAACTGGGTAATGGAATGTGTCACAAGTGCTTCTTACACCGTCTCAATTAATGGGGCTCAGGTAGGCTGGTTTAAAGGAGCAAGGGGCTTGAGGCAGGGGGATCCCATGTCCCCACTACTGTTTGTACTGGCTATGGAATACTTGACCAGGAAACTACAGATAACCTCTAAAGAACCTCGCTTCAAATTTCACCCTTCATGCAAACAGCTCCATTTGGTGAACTTATGATTTGCTGATGATTTGATGATTTTTTGTAAAGGAAAGACATACACAGTACTGGCGATAAGGGAGGCAATGGAGCAGTTCAAAGCTGTCTCTGGACTGGAAGCTAACCCTCAGAAATCCAGCATATACCTTGCTGGTGTTCACAGCTCCACAGCTGAGCAGATCTGCCAGTCTACAGGGTTCCAGTTTGGCCAGTTTCCAATGAAGTATCTGGGTATACCCATCTCGCCTACTAAATGGAATAAAACCTCTTGTCAGCTGCTTGTGGAAAAAATCATAGCAAGAATAAGGTGTTGGACTACTCGGAACCTGTCATATGCGGGTAGGTTATGCTTAATTAACTCTGTTCTATTGGCTACACATGGCTACTGGGGCTCAGTCTTTATGCTACCCAAGTCAGTCTCTAAGGAGGTGGACATGGCATGTAAAGAATTCTTATGGGGCAAGAGGGCGCAGGGCAGATGCATTTCTCTCGTCAGCTGGGACAAGGTGTGTTTGCCTCGAAGCAGAGGAGGATTAAATTTGAGGGACTGTGCTACATGGAACAGTGCTCTAGCGGGTAAACAGATCTGGGACATAACTATGGAGGCTGATTCATTATGGATCAAATGGATAAACATGTTCTACCTGAAAAGAACCAATTTCTGGGAATTTACCCCGCCTGCGGATGCGTGCTGGCACTGGAAAAAACTTCACAGGCTTAAGGAAAAATTTAGGTGGGGATATATGGATAAAAGGTGGATACTAACTGCAGATGGTAAATATTCTGTTTCATCGGGGTACACATGGCTCAAAGGGGATCATCCCAGATTCCCTGGCTGCAGAGCTGTCTGGAACAAACTGAATATCCCTAAGCACTCTTTTTATATGGCTACTGATTCAAAAGAGATTGCTAACTATGGATAGGCTACAGAACTGGGGGTTGAATATATCTGATACCAAGTGCAGATTATGTGGAAATGCTGAAGAGACTATTGAACATCTTTTTCTAGAATGCACATTCTGCCAGCAGCTGCTGTTAAAACTATCTGGATGGCTGCCTTTCAATGAGATAGGATATGAGTTTGAGGAATTGAGCAGATGGATGTCAGCAGAGGGTGGGAAGAGCAACATACAAAAGAGAATTCACATGGCCTGCCTTGCTGCTACTGTATACTATATCTGGTATGAGAAGAATCAAAGGATGCATTCGGATTCTACATTGGGCTGGAAGAATGTGGAGCAGTTGTCTTTAATGATAACTCGTGAGATGAAGGAGCAGTTGAGGAATTTTACCAACATGAAGAAAATTGCTAACACTAGTCTTTTTCACCATTTATGTTCTTATGCATGATATAGAGGAGGTGTGATGTAAAGAAAAGTTGAGTATGTGGTAAATGAAAATCTCATGATACCAAAAAAAACAAGTCCCGAATTTGAGACTCTCGGCGACATTTCACTGTAGCGCCCGAATTTCTCATTTTCGCCGAATTTCACGTTCTCGGCAAAAATTCACTGTTGCACCCAATTTTCGCATTTTCGCCTGAATTTCACATTTTGCCCAAGTTTCACATTTTCAGTGATTTTCGCCCGATTTTTATTTCGCCCGAATTTGATTTTCGGCCGAATTTAAATTCGGTGAATTTTCACTTTGCGAATTCGCTCGATTTTTGCTACCCGAAAATCAACTTCGCCTTACCCAAATTTCTACCTAGCAAAAATTAATCGGCCCGATTTTCAAAACTCAGAATTTTCGGTCTAAGTCGTCATCCGAATTTCAATAAGGTTCCCACGCGAATTTCATCTAGGAACTTTCATTCTTTAAGACTTTCTGTCCAAGTCACTCACCTTTCAAAATATCACTTAAACGTTTCAATCACCAAAACTTTTCGCCCCCCCTAGAATAAAAAATTTCTGAGTTCAACGGGCATAGTCAATTCTTACGCCCAATTACAAATTTTGAAAATTTTTCGGGCCCAAAATTTTCGGTGTAAACGACGTTTATGACAAAATTTTTAAAGCAAATCCACAAAACGTGTCAACGATCACATATCCAGCGATCTACTTAGGACATTATAGGCAATTATAGAAAACGTTTTGGTAATTTTCTCGAAGTTTTCGAAATCATCTAAAAAATTTTAGGTTAACATAAAAAACGAGTGACTTAGTTCTTTTGTAATTGGTAGTTGGTAGGTATGGGTGTTAAGGGTAGGTATGTACAAATTTCGAAGGTTGGTTAATGAAAATTCATTCTACCAAAAAAAAAAGCATATAAAATTTATCGCACTTACATATTCGATACTTCACGATACTTTTCGAATAAACCAAACTTTTTGTCACTGAATTTCCAAAAGCCAATTTTATTTTAACAAAAAAAAATAGATTAAAAAATTAAATCAATTTAATGGATGCTCAAGGTAGGAAGATTGAGGAATTAGAAGCAAGATGTGCTAATAATTCCTCCGTGTTGCTTAAACAACAAGAAAGACTAGCTTATGCTAATGAAGATTTAACCAACGCAAAGTCAAGATCATTAGCTTAGAAATTAAGTTAGAAGATAGTGAAGCTGAGCGAAATAAAATCTCATCAAACTATGAATGGTCTTAGGGAACAGCGTATGCTTTAATCTAAGATCAAACATTTAGAGAATGTTATTTCGAAAAGAGGTCAAACAGACCAAAACTCCCCCTCTAGCTTAATTACTTACGGGAAAAATAACTTACATGATCAAATACCTAATCTATGTGATACTCCAGAGACTCTTTGTAAATTGGAAGATTTACAAGATACTTTGGACTCTGAAAGAATAGGTTTTGGTGCTGAAAAGGAAAATCTTTTAAAGGAGATTTTATATCTAAAAAATTCCCCGTCTTTATCTTTTTCAAATGATTTGTCAAATAATACAACTTCCTCAAAACAGGTAAAGAAAACAAAAGCTAAACGAAGCATCCTTGTTCCTAAAACTGAGAAAGCTTTTACTAATAATTCTTAGTCAATATTGACTGAAGCTGAAACGTTAAGCGAGCTTTAGAGATAGCTAAGGAACAAATGAGGAGGAGAAAGGAAAATCAACATTATATTCTAAAATTAAGGTCGAAAATGTTCAATAATTTTCCTCTCCTATTCCTATTAAAAGGGAAAGGGAAAGCGTGCAAAGAAGAAGTTCCAAGCCCAAGCAAGCGAACTTTTCAAATCACGCACAATTATCATTATAATGTGAATGACGTGTGTCTCCTGTTAGTAATGCTTGTAATGCCTTATGCTCGTATTCTTACATGCAATACCTAGTCGAGATTAAGTCTGAAAGACACCTTCTGTGACTAGCTAGGGAGAAAATCTTTAGGTCTCCTAAAACTAGGCACTCATTTACCAGCGTTGAATTGTCATTTCCCTCTAAGGTTCACCAAACTTGGGTTCCTAAACCAATTATTAAATTGAATAAGGCTTTAAAGGATTATTTAGGATCATTATTTGAACCAAATGTGCTTAATCCGCTTTCTGCTAATAAAGGAGGGCCCATCCAAAACTGGGTACCAAAGTCCAGTTAATTTATTTTGCGGAATCCCAGCATGGGTAGGTACTTAAAGAGCTGATCCACACCCATGACAGGTATGCGATGAGAGTAGCCACAAACATCCCAGCGTGTATGGTATCTCGGGTTGCTCCACATACACGACTGGTAAAAGATGCGAGCAACTACATAGGTAAATTATATATGCATCCCATAACAAATTTGGCATGCATCTTGAGCTGAAAAGACAATATACCTACTTTGAAACCATAGGGTACATTATAGTTATGCATGCTTAAAAGGACTTTAACTTTCAAATTCTTGCATGCATGCATGGCAAAAATATCTAAATATCCTGTTATAAGTACATTTTCATTATGCATACGATATCTATTTCCTGAGCATTTAGCTTTTACATATGCATATAATCTAAATTGATAAAATGACTATTTTTTTCAAAATGATACATTTTAAATATGCATTTTCAAAACTTTGCGAGATTTTCAAATTCACAACGCATATTCCGCACTGAAATGACAAATATCATTTTTCTAAAATGAGTTTATGAGGGGGAGCTACTCTTTATTTTTAAAGAGAAGCAACTCTTATTTTGTTTAAAAGGGAACAATAATAAAATTTTTGAGGGGGAGCATACTTAAATGCGTGAACTTAGGAAGAGAGAATCGAAATTTAATTTTAACCCGATAAGCATCTTTTGAGGGGGAGTAATATTTTAAGAAGCATGATTTGAGGGGGAGGAACAAAAATATATATATTTATTTATCTATATATATGATGTGATATAATAAATAGTGTATTATTACATTACTAATACAATAATACACACACACATATATACTAGTTTATTGTCGTGCGATGCACGGGTATTAAAAATGTATAATTTGAAAGCCACGCCATTATATCGAACGTAAACAATATGCAAGAAGAAACATGGTTCACAATTATAGTGTAGTTCGAGTATTCCGGCAGAAAAATATTCATCATCGTAGATCACAAAAGCCTTCTTATATGAAGGAAACATTAGAACTTTATGAGGACAAAACTGGTTTTAATTGCAAGATTATTACACCTTCGTTAGTAATAGTTTCTCCTTTATTTTCAAAGGTCTTTACCGTGCAAATATTGGCTGCGCATATCCCAAAAATTCAATCGAGCCATTAAGAGGAAATCATCTGCTCTGCCAAAGTATTTGCACCAAAGAATCTAAACTAAGTCATGCAAAAATAGCAGGACCCGCGGCGCATTAAGCATTATCTTCAATTCTCCATTAATAATATTTGATCCACTCACAGACCTATCCACCAAAACTGAGAGTCAAGTTCTTATTTATGATATACATTCCAAGATTTATCTAAAATATGATGCCTTATGTGCTTAAAAAGAATTTCTGACCTTGAAGGGAAAAAAAATCAGTTCAACTTGACTTGTACGCTCGAGAAGATTATGGTAGTTGGAGTCGGTATAAAATATTTGGAGTCAAGTTGAACTGATTTATAATTTCTTTTCCGGCGGAGTCTTCAATGAGTTCGGGCCAAACTGTATTTGAGTTATATTATGAACATAAACCTTGTATTCTTTTAAGATTTTCTACATTAAAAAATGAAACAGCAAAACTAAAAAGTAACCTCAAATTCAAATTAGCATGTTCCAAGTCTTTGATTTGAACACTATTATCTCTATCAGACTATCCCCAAACATAGATTTTTTTGGCGACAACGTAATCTCAGAATCTGGTGGAAATGACCATATCGACATGCTTTAGCCTTCAATTAGCTCTTATAATCGCTCGAATAACCCTGCAAATGTCAAAAAAGAAAAATCATCATCGTCACTGTCCACACACACATAATCACAAATTTATGGTAAAGGTTTTGACGCCAGAATTATTGAACCCTTCTATGACTTCCCTTAGACCATCTCTAACAGAGAAACACATTTCCAAACTCAAACTCATACTCAAACTCAAAATGCAGTAATTCTTCTCCAACCGTTCAACTCATTCTCAAACTCAAAAGACTATTTTGTAATATTCGCTTCCACACAAATTGTTACAAATTTACAATATTCCCACATATTTTATAACTTTACAGATAACGCCTTAATCAGGGGCGGTCCTACGTAGGGGCTCGGGGGGTCCATTGACCCCCCGGTCGTCGGGATGAACGAGTAGTATAAGTCATGCCATGAAGCTGTGCATCAATGGAGTTTGGCCGTGAGGAGGAAGAAGATGAATTTAGGGTTACTTAGATGAATTAAGTAATTTGTCAATTGGGCGTTTTTTTCACTTTTGGGCCATGTTGTATACTAAAGGTCTTTTTATTTGCATATCTTGGGCGTTTTCCACTTTTACCCATTTTGTAACAATAACTAATACCTAATAAAATAAGGGTCAGTCTATTACGATTAGTAGAAAAATTAATAAATAAAAATCTGAGAAAAAATGCGACTAATAGAACAGAAGCGCACCACACGAAGGCACCATTGCTATTAAGACTTCAATTTGAACTTTGAAGGCTTACTATATTCATCGATATTATTTCTTTTATTATTGTTTAAGCTATGGCTTACTTATCTTATCACTTACATTACTTTTTCATTATTTATTTAGGTATTTTTGTTAGTTTTTGACATTACTTATTTATGTTTCAAATTTTGTTTCAAATTGAATCTTTTGTTAAAAAAAACGTATATGTATTTCTTACGGTTATGCAGGAGTGGGGATATGGATAAATGGATTGTTAAAACATGAAGTAACTCGTAATTATATCTAAAAAGTTTTTACATTTTTATCGATAAGATTAGTTCTTTTTTTTAAGAAAAGATAGTTTGTATTAATCAACAGAGATACAGGGACTAAATAGCCCAATAGGAAGGGCTCCACAATGGGAGAAAAGAACTCCACAATGGGTGAAAAGAGCTCCTGACCCAATGGCCAGGAGAAATGAGCTCCACACGGGAGACTCGTGGGTAGATGGTAGAAATAGGCGGCGGACTGTGGTGGTGGGCGTCTGCGGAGGCGACTCGACGAGGATGAGAGGACGAGGGCGAGGCGGAGGCTGAGGTGGCGAGGCTGAGGGCTAGCAAGGCTGAGACGGCGGAGGCGGTGGAAAAAAGGCGAAGGCAGTGGAGGAGGCGGAGGCGATAAGATTAGTTCTCACGGGAATCAAAGTGATATAAAAGATCGAATGTATGTGAAATTTTCAAATAGTGGTATTATTGGTGATCCGACGTTGTATAACGGAACCCCAGTCATAAAATCCTGGGTCCGCCTCTGGCCTATATATATATATGCATACAAATTATATTGGAAACCGTATATCCGATTCTATCTTTTCAATATGATTTTTGTGGGCTAAATTAAGACAACACAATGCGATATGTTATATAATATTTAATATGTAAAACAACAAAACCCTACACAACTAAAAATGGCTACAATAGTAGAATTTCTGTCAAATCGTATTGGCATGTCGTAATGTAATACTGTAGCACCAACTTCAAATAGACGCTAGTGGAATAAAAATTACTTTTGGGAAAAGCCGTCCATGTGAAATGAGATACTACAGTTGATTCTACCGTGACAATCTTTCACCTTTTGTCAACATCTGTCACAATAGTAATAAATAATATGAGAGAGAAATAAAGTACTTGAATGCAAATTAGCAAATATCATTCGCATATTAACTGCTCCAGACGCGTAAATGCGTTCTAACGAAGAGAGAGACGATATGAAACGCATTTTGGGTTTAGTTTTGGTGTTCGATTGGAGTAAATTTACCCCAAATTATGCATTTTGGTGTTCGGTTGGAGATGCTCTTAGAGCGGATCAGACACTGCGCCGTCCCTCACCAAAGCAAAGGTCTCGTACCAGATCTCAGTACAAAGTGGAAAGAAAATAAAATACTAAAATATAAAGAAATTATATCTTCTCTAAGTCTAACTCAAGAACACGTACATCAACAACCTAGGAACATAAGATTAGAATATCAAATTTGAATCTATCTTCAATGATTTTGGTCAGTTGAGGTAATATCTCTAAGTTACAATGGAGCATTTGATTTTACGTCAGGGGACATACAATGCCAGAATAATTACTTGACCAGCGACTCCACGGCTACTCGGACTTAATCTCTCGATCATATGATCAAATTATTAATATTCCACGTCTAGATTTAACTTCACCTTGTCACCAAATCCACTTATTCGACCGTTGTTGGCTCTCTTCCTTTTTCACTGTCTTCTCCCCTGTGAACCATAAATTTGTTTTTTGTGGAAGAATTATAAAGTGAAAAAAGGAAGCGCTAAACATTACATCAACACATAAATCCCATAATCGATTTAACCTATTTATTGAAACAGCACCTTCAAGTTCGAATTTAAGAAAACCAGCATCCATTTTTTGTTTGGTCTTCCAAACATCATAACAGATTGCATCTTTAAATAAAAAAAAAAAAACTGAAGTAAGAACCAATCTTTTTACCTGCTTTCACGCACGAAATAGCATATACACGTTCATTGTCGAGAAGAAACTCACAAAGAGACAGGCGATGAGAGTTTTTCCACGGGCCTTTTTAAAAAATAGCCACTCGGTCAGCTTTAAAAAAATGGCCCCGTCGATTCTAACTTTTTTAAAAAGTAGCCTTCAAATTAAGGGTATTTTCGTCTTTTTACAAGATCTATTTTTTATATATAGCACGAGGTCCCCCACTTTATAGCAGGGGTCTCGTGCTCATGAGACCCCTGCTATATAGCATGAGACCCGCTGGGTCTCATGGTTTATAGCAGGGGTCCCGTGCTCATGAGACCCCTGCTGTAAACCATGAGACTCTCATGGTTTACAGCAGGGGTCTCATGAGCACGGGACCCCTGCTATATAGCAAGGGACCCCGCGCACAACATGGGGGTCTCATGCTATATATAGCAGGGGTCTCATGAGTACGAGACCCTGCTTATCATGCTATATATATATATATATATATATATAAAATTGTTGGGAATTTGAACCCACGACCTATTACTTGAACGTCCGACTAGACAACCACTGGACTACACACCGTCCGCCCACCCAAACGCGGTCCTCATTTAACGTATTGGTTTTTAATGTGGGGCACGACGGTCATTTTACATTTGAAGGCCATTTTTTTAAAGTTGACCACGTCAAAGGCTATTTACTTAAAAATCCCGTTTTTCCACTTACTGAGGCAATGGTAATCATTGTTTGAGTAACTCACCAGATATCAGTCTATGTTGACATCCTCATGATTTTTGAACCTAATTTGTCAGTTTGTTCACAATGGGACTTGGAACAGCCCGGTCTCGTTTTTGAGGCATTTTCTCTTGCTCACTCAGAGTTCCGAAATGGCCAGACATGAACCCAACAATGATACTCGCTGAAGTACTTTCTTTTAGGGGACCCAGGCTTGCAACAGGCCTGAGTGTCGCAACTTTTCATTTGTTTCCTTCTGGAACAATGTGCTTAACTTGAACCCATCATCGATTCTAGAGGATAAAATATCAACTTTTGCCTCTCTGTCAAGGTCGGATGCAAAGCTCTATAAGCAACATAATTAACAAAACAAATTAGTTAAATAAATGAACAGGTTCATCGACAAAAAAAAAATTAATACTTGTTTGCATATACAGGACATTGGATCTACACAGATTTGAATGTCATATAACTCGCTTCAGCAAATAAATAAAAAACAAAAAAAAATAAAAAAAATCGTCGAATCAGAAAAGCAAAATGCATAAATAATTCAACCGTACCTGTCTGTAAAGGAGATAGATGATGATTATTATGATCAACGAATGATCTTTTGATTCTCTGCTAACCGGCAATTAAAAAATAACCCAACGATTAGCAATCACCAATCAAAACATATTCAAAACATAAAAGATCTTAAACAATTAATCAAATATAACACATATGCAAATTATACTAAAGAGCTGGTGTAGGAGCCCTAAGGAGAACATGGGTGGCTGGAAACTAACTTATGACATAAAAGGATATACACATTTAACTTATGACTTCACAGCATGAAAAGGCTATCGACCCGATGTGCGTAAAATACGATTAACTTTCTTTCCCTCGATTTCTCGGCCCGCGTCTGAAATTCAACCCTAGTTGTCGCCTTCGAATGCAAATCATCGTTCCCGCGTATTGAGAAAGTTCGATTTTCCCACCGCCTAGCCACTGACGATCACGATCTTTAAGGTCTTTCAGTGATGAACCCATTTCCCGAAAACACGTAAAATCACGCAACATACTTACCTGCATGGAAATTGGAATCTCCTCCAGTCCCCAAATTGAAAGCGTATCGATCTTCCATGAGGCCGCTCTTCCTCCCTTTCTTACAGCACACGGAGTATCCATCACCTTCATACTCAAACAACTCAAGATATAATGGTAAAACAGAATAGAATGATTATTAAAATGCATAAGTGGACTCTCGGCATAAGAAAATGAAATCCCTAAGCATCTTCACGTTCATCTTCCTCTTCATTGTCGCTGTCTACCGCAATTTCCTTGTCAAAAAATTAGATCTTGGGTTACTATGTCTCTTACTGCCTCGTCCATCACCGCCATAAACCATATCTGTCTTCATCGTCGTCGTCCCCTTCTTCGTCATCATTATTATCAGCATATTCGACAATAAACAACAATCTTCGTCCTCTTTCATTGTGATTTTCATGTGCCGTCTTAATCCCCCTATTTCTCTACGTCGTCAACTTCGCTTCATAGTCTTCTTCTTCATCGATCTACCACTCTTTCTTTTCAATTTTCCTCTATAGTTAGAATCCTCCTATTCATCTTCGCTCTCCAAGTTCGCTTTATAGCTTTCTTCGTCGTCAACCTTGTCATCCTCGTACTTGTTGACTCTCCTCCATCGGCCATCGCATTCCAGTTATTTGGTGAAACTCGGCGTCTCAGTTTTTTTAGAGAAGTTTTTAGGATTTGAATGTTGATTACATTCTGAAAGTGTTTTTCTTAATAACGTGGGTTGTAGGTTTTATTTTATTGTTTATTTCTTTAAAATATTGAGTGGACACGTGTCAGCATTACAAGGGTCCTACATTTGCATATCTATGTAAGATATATACAAAAGAAAGGTGAAGAAGGCAAAACAAAAAGGGCATCATACTTTCATCATCAAGCTCAAAGGAATTCCCTCCGACTTCAAAAGATAGTCTCCAATGACGAATCTCGAGCCTACAACGTCAACTCTTCTCAAAAGGCGACGGTGGCTTCTAGTGCAATCTCGGTGCTCGCTTCAACAGATCTACTCCGGAACTACTGATTTATCTAAAGCAGCACTCACTACTTCCAACCGGATGCATGGATACTTCGTTCCCATGATTCAGTAAAACCCAACTGAATCTAGCCCCGGAACACCACCAGGAACCTGTCTTAATATTGCATCAATAGCCTTCAACTATATTCTGGAACCTTTTGAAAAGACCGATGTAAAATAAATTTCCTTAGCTCACAAATTATTCGGACTAACCCCCATAGGTACAGGTGCTAATTTTATTAGCTCCCGGGTAGAAGTCACTGCGTTAGGTCCAACGGCGCATGCACAACCGAGCCTTACCCGCTCGTCTGTCTAACAAAAGACAGGTGTTTCAACAAATCACGGGGAGCCACGTCTACGATCACCGTTTCGCTTGGAAGCGGGAGATATTGAATTAAGTGGTACTCAGCCTACCACCACACTTTCTTGTGCATATCGAGTCTAGTGTGTCCTCACTACCTATGAGGACACATTTTATAACACCTGATCTTTGTGATCTCGCCAAAAAATCCATAGACATATCATTTTCAAACATGCTTCAATGATAGGAAGGAAGCCCTACCGTTGCAACATCAAAACAACAACGGTTCCAGGCCATCGTTCACGAATTACACTCCTAGATCGATGTTGACGGGATGCCTATGTGGCCCCGGCTCATCAAGTCCTGTCCTCACAGGCCGCGTCTCAGAGTTTAGCTCTGAAGTCGTGTAGACAGATTGCCTCAGTGGCTCTGTCTGGTTATTACCCTAACCGACCTGTAGTTTGTGTCCCTTAGCCTCCTATGCAAGCATGCCGATCTCGCGGACACGAATCGCCATGAGGGGAGAAGGGGATACGTATAAACAAACAGGTCGGACCACACATCAATTTACTTAAACGTCACATTTAGAAGGAGCCTTGGCACATTTTATAACACACCCCATGCTCACCATCAAAATTCCGCCGTGCTTGCTACGATGAAGCCGGACTCCACTGGAACCTAAAATGTCACATTCCAAACGAGCTTTGGCACAAGTTAAAAGATACCGCAGGCATACCTTCATGTGGAGCCAGACAAGCTTCCTCGAGGCCGAACCAGACAACTTCCTTCGACGCAAGACGAACATGGCGCTGAGAAGAAGAAAATTGGAGAAGACTTGACGATCTCAAACCAAGAAAAAACCCAAGACATATGAGAACAAAGTCCAAAGATCCGCGACATCACTTAAAAATTAGGGAGTGGATCACACTCGACATCCGGTCTATAAAGGAAGCGTCAAGGCAAGAGAGTTCTAGCCAAAAGAGCATTCAAATCATCCGCAAGAAGAGGAATAGCCCTTGTATGGGGAGCCTGGGAGAAATCTCCATAGGCCCAACAAAGATAACCCGCGCTGATATGAAGATTGAAGGGGGAGACTGTCAGGAATATTTTCTAGTGTTAAATTTCATTATTTTATCTTTGTATGGTTTTATGTTTAGTTAACTTTGGGCTAATTTGTAATATTCTACTTCTTAGTTATAGGGGTATAATATACCAACTCATCGGTATATATATCCCCAAACCCTAATTCATTAAGGTGTGTGTTGGTTGAGTGTTGCGTGTGTATTGAATAGAAAAGAATACATTTGAGAGTTAACCTTCACGACAAGCACACCCCACGCTCAAACCTTAAATCTATCATCATTTGCGTGGTAAAGTACGTCTTCGTTAGATTGTTTGGATAGAAATAGGACCAACATGTACCTTTATTTTCTCTTTTACTAATTTCTTTTTTGTAATATATTTTGTTCTTTTTATTTTATCAGTATTTTTATCCTTTTTTAATATTTTCATATTTTATTTGAATTTTTCCTTTTTTTGAATTTGTTTTTACTTTTTTAATGTTAATTCATCATTTTAAAGTCAGACCAATAGCATGTCCACACGTGTCAAGTTTCCATCCAAATTGACGGAGATCTAATGGCATGACCGATTTGGTTCACATTCGACAACATCAGGGACTAAATTGGTTCACGCGAAACTTGGGGGACTAAATTGATGTGGTAAACATCGGGGACCATTTGGGTTTTTCTCCCTATTTTTCCCCATCAATATACAAGTAAGATTCTTCCGAAATTTGGCAAGAATTTAAAGATTATAGAATGAGGGTAGAAATGAAAAAAAAAATAGGAGAGAGCACGCATGAGTTTTAGCTAGGGCTAGGGAAAAATACCGAAATACCGAAATACCGTCCTTATCATATCGAATCGTATCGAAAATATCGAAAATTTTGGTATACCGAAGTTTTTGGTAAGGTATGATACCGTACCGAAAATTTTCGGTACGGTAATGGTATGAAAGTTTTTAAAATTAGGTATACCGATTATACCGAATACCGAAATTCTAAAATTTTTAATATATTTTATATATATACCCACCTATATATATTATATTATTTCAAAAATATAAAATGAAAAATTAAGGATCTTCATAAACTTATTTAGCCCATAAATTATTAACTTATACACAACTTTCTAATATTAAGCTCATCATATTTTACTTATGTAACTCAAGTAACGTTTAAGTTTTGCTTTTTTAATATTTTTTTCATGATTTCTGAAAGCGTGAAGATGCAATGCAATTACTTTTTGTTAATCTTCACTAATTTTTTAAATATAGCAGTTTCGTCCTAATTAATCTGTATATAAAGATTATATTTTGTGGTTATGTAAAGTTTTTTGTCTTACTAAGGAGACTAGCTAAAATATGTAAATTATTTAAGGTTAAAAAATCTTTTTATTTTGAAAAATTTGGTATTAATAATCTATCTTATTGGGGCCTAAAGAGTTTGAATTGATTAAAAATTCCAAAACAGCGAATTAACGAGTCACGAGACATGCATGGTAAAAACCCTCCGTATGAATGGTATAGAAGGTATGATACCGATACCATACCGAAATTTCGGTATGATACCGTATCGAAATTTAAGGTATACCGAAATTTTGGTATGGTATTGGTATGATTTTTTTGGATACCAAAATTTCGGTACGGTATACGGTATCACAGTTTTGGTACGGTATACCATACCGAACCACCCCTAGTTTTAGCCTTCAAACTGGGGCAGCACTTCAACAGAAAGTTTTACATCAAATATAAAACAGATATCAAATATACATCAAAGAGTTTGTTCTTTACCAAAAAGCAGATATGAAATATAACACATTCGGTCTACTATAAAAAATAGGAGAAAACTATTGGTGATAAGACACTACAACTACTTTCATTGGTAGCCTAATTTATCTTTAAATCAACAAAATTATCATTAAAAACTTCAATATTATGATATTACAACCCCGTTGGCGCTTAGCGTCGGAGTCGAAGAAAGATGTTACCATGGCAAAAGTAGAAAGGCTCTAAACTTCGAAGTTCGAGTATGTAGATCAAAAGAATAACAATTAGCTTACATACATGATACATCAGAATTATTATTGATAGGGGTGACTTTCGATCCAGCATTCCTCCTAACCCAACTATCTGCCAGGAGGGACCTTTTGGATAAGTAGCCAGGTAGGAGGGAGAGCTAGCATGGTAACTCTCGAAAATTGCATGGAAATTATGCTTGATTTGGTGATTATTATATGATATGATTTTCCATGTGAAGTGCTGATTGAAAAGGTTTATATATGAGCTACACTTCATATTTCGTTGTACTTAACATTTGCGAACCTACTACTATGAGAGTCTTGAGCAGAAACACTACTGAGAGATTCCTTAGCCTTTCACTTGCGCTTTCTGCCTACTTGAGCTTTAACTTGCGATTCCATCACTGAACGAGTGATTCATCTTGTTATTCCTACCTCCACCATATATTCTGTCTTCGGACGTGTTGTCTACGGACGTGAGCAATACCAATGAGGCAAGGTCGACGTTTACGCACACGTGAAGGGAATGACGAGTTTCGGGGGGCCTTCAATAGCGAGCTGTGTCTGTCGGGATCAGGAGATTCCGAGGAACGAAACTCGGCGTGTGGTAACCTAGTGTGTCTAGTGTTCGACTTGTTTCGGTTGTGTATTGGGCTAACCAGTCAGTTTTGTATCCAGCTACGGTGCATTATAGTGATTGGTTAAACTCTTGGGGAGCAAACCCCAAGGAGAGGAGTAAACCCCAGTTGGGGATATAACCTCTATAAAAATCCTGTCTCGCATTTACTTTACAGTTATTTCCTTTTCGGTGGGAGACAGACCCAACACACATCCGACTCTACCAGGATATATCAGACATACACGTCACAAGCATTAGTAGACATATCTAAGTCACTACATCTTAGGTTTTCGGAAAAAGAAGAAGCATAAATTTATATAAGCCTAATTCACCCTCTCTCTTAGGCACATTTATATGTTCAACATGTACACTTCATATCAAATCAATCATTCCTATTGAGAAAACAAATCTATGCTACATCCAACGAAACGTGATTTTGGTAGTAATTTACATTATCAAAACTCTAAAGTTGCTAAATTGGACCAATTTTCCATTCTCAATTGACCATATTATATATTCTAGAAATTGGTATTGGATGTGTCGTTTTGTAGGAAGATTCTTATAGTAATCCTGCTCGATTAAGGTATATAATAATTTATATTTCACTGTCGTGATTCAAAAATCTGGCCTTTTTCTTTCTTGACTTCGCATAATTCTATTCATGAGGCTGCTTCCTCTCGCCTACCATCTTAGAAGCAAGCAATAATTTCATAATAGTCAAATATTTGCTTAATTAAGGCTAATAAACACATGTAATAAAAGATTATATATTAATTACAACCATATCGTCTCCCCATAAACTTATTCAAACAACGGCATGCTATATAAACAGACACGATCTTCGACCCTCTTTCACCACTACTAATTCACTAATCAATACCATGATTGCAATTTCAGAAGACCCTTTTTTGGCTCGTCTCAACGAAGAAGAAGAAGAAGAAGAATATGTATACGATGTTCAAACAAGAATCAGAGAAGGGAAGAATTACTATTACAACCACAATCGTGGGCTGCGAATATTCTCTACTCGGAGGAACAATCAAAACTTGAGCTTCATGGCGAGTTCTTTGAGCTACAGGCGAGAAAGGGCCAGAAAAAGATCGGTTTTTCTTCAGACTTACAAGCTGAGATCAGTCGATTCAAGGAAGAAGATGATGGCAGCGAAGATGAACAAGGTTTTGGTCAGAGTTAGGACAGCTTTCGTCTCCGTTTTAGGGTTTATGTCCAGCGGTCGTCGGGCGTTGAGATCTTCGTGTAATTCTCGGTCTGCCATTAGAGCCCTTCGTCCTCAGAAAGTAGCAGTTAGCTTCTGCTAAAAAATAAACTCCCCTTTTCGTTACATGGCGATGAGATTGAGATAATATAGTCGAAAATGCCCCAGGGACGACCATCGATTCTTGATTCTTATGATTGTACAATATACTGATTGTAATAATTCAAACCTAACTTCGTTTGCGTATAACTGAACACTTTACATGTGTCAAGCTGTAACTTGAGTATAGGGTAAGAATTGTTTAGTTTGGTCACCAAACGAAACAACTGCTCGCAAGGGTTTTATTTACTCCTTTGTCATTTTTGCTGTCTGAACTGAACAAACAAAGCTCAAGACTTTGTTTCGTTGGTGTGTGTTGTATGCATTCTTGATATTGTTTTAATAATTATTACTGCAATTAAAAATAATTAAAGATGATGATATGTTAGTGGAGACGTGACTGAGGACTAAGTTTATGGGAGCAGTTTCTTCATGGAGTACTCCCCACAAACCTCAAATTCTTTCTCTCACATCCTTAATTTTTTTCAAACCCACTCCTTTACAATTTGCTAAATAACCGTTCTTCCAAGAACTGCCCATTTGTGGTTCAGTTCACCTTAAATCTTCATCGACACCCTCTTCTTAATCATCGCTGCTCTCCCCTTGCAATGATCGAGCTAAGAACCTCGTAATAGCATTGTTTCTTCATCGGTTCTTGAAGGAGATAATACGAGGATGATTTACCTTCTCTTTGGATGGAGAAAAGCTTCGAAATGGTACATAGCAAAGCTTTCTTTGTTCTGCGTCTCATCACTAAATGGATAGCATTTTATTGCAGTAAGAAGCTGATAAGAAGAGTTCAGAAACGCGTGAAGCTGCTGAAGAATAAGAGATGCTGCATTGTAAAGCAGCTGAGGGAAGACGTTGCCCAGCTTGTCAAACACGGCCATGAGCAAGCTGCTTTCGAAAGGGTCTCTCGAAAATGAGCCAAAGAACGAATTTTTATTACATTTTCCATGGTTTTCCCATAATGGGATTGCTTCTCTGATTCAGGTGGATCAGCTTGCGAAGGATATCAACATGGTTGAGATATATGATCTGCTTCACCATTTCTGCGAATTTATTAAGACGAAGATGAGATGCATTCGCAGGCACAAGTAATACGAATAAGCATCTTTTTTTATGCTGTCCGAAAACTCTTCAAAATCTCATAACTTGTTTGCAGGGATTGCCCGAAAGAGATCGGTGAAGCAGTTTCGACTCTGATCTTTTTATCAGCAAGATTTGGCAATTTGCCAGAGCTACTCTGTGTAAGGACTCTGTTCGAAGAACGCTATGGCCATGAATTCGTAGCTTCTGCCCTCGAACTGTTGCCTGGAAATCTTGTCAGCAATAAGGTTCTTCGTCTGCTATATTGTCATGTACCTGGTTGGAGCTGATTCAGTTGAGGAAGGAGATAGGGATGGAGTTGTTGGTGTTAGAAGGTTTGCTGTCGTTTGGGGACCGAAGAAGACAAAGAAAGCAAAGTTGAAGTGTGGAAAGAACTTATTGAAGATGGGCTGGGCTGAGCATAAGTTGCATTTGGGCCAATTTCATATTTTAATTGAATTAAGTGGGATGAGCCCATATTTGTATTTACTGTTATATAAGAAACCCTGCGATAGCTAATAGGGAAAAATCAGAAAGTTAATCTATTTCTCTAATCATCTTCTTCATCGCATCTTCATCTCTTCTAATCTCACCTCAACAATTCTTCTTCTCAACTCTTATCTATGTTTCTTCTTCAACGCACCTTCTTCTAATCTTCATACAAACATAAATCAATCAAGATCATAACATTGGTATCAGAGCATTCGAACCTTGGCTTGTGATCACAATGATGGTGGGTGAAGATAATTTCGAGCTGTCACAAGGACTTCACTGCAACCCCGTTCGAGTTCTTCTTCCAGCGGGTAACACTCTCCCGATCAAGGTAACACGTAGAGAAACAGCCGATGATACGTGCTTCGACTTAAGTGATGATTTCCCGGTGTTTGATGGTATGGATCCTCGGGTGTGGATTATCAAGGCTGCTGGCTATTTTAAGAAAATGCATTCGATTCCTGATCATCAAAAAATATTGTTAGCATCGTTGCATTTCAAAGGAAAAGCTGCTAGTTGGTATGAGATGCTTTTGGGAAAACATGTGATAATGAATTGGGAACAGTTTGTTGGTTTGGTTTCGGCGAGGTTTGAAGACCTTAGGGACGCTAAAGCCTTTAGGGAACTCGAAGCCCTCAAGCACGTCGGCTCGTACTCGGATTATGTCAACGAATTCGAGGACACAATATGGGACATCCCTATGGGCGATGAACTAGACCTTTTTGAGGACTATTTCATTTCTCGATTCGTTAATGGTCTTAACGACGAGATGCGAGGTATCTTATCGGTGATGCAACCTAGGAGCTTATATGACGCTATGGAACTTGGCCGAAAGCATGTAGGAGCTTCCGATGTCATTGCTAAAGAAAGGGAAACTGTTTTGGAGAGTTCTAATTCTTGTATGTCACCAAGCGAGGCTGAAAATCAGATCTACATCCATCATATGGAAGCCTCAATAGTACCAACGAGGTTGTTTACAGCTACGGGAATAAAACCTATTTCAAACCGTGAACAAGAGGAAATTGAAACTGTCAGTACTACATCATTCCAGATCACTGATTTTTGCGAAAACAGCTCAGCTGAGAAGTTTGTGCTAGATCCTATTTTTGAAGATGTGAAAACATGTGTTCGAAGCTATATGTTTGGACGTTACAACTATGGTGAACTCATGGGATCTCTGGAGGGCAGTAAGAGATACAGCCAAAAGAACGCTGCGAATGTTATGGCTGAAATTGTAAAAGCTGCCACAATTTTCAGAGTTAGGGCAACGACAATGGCATCGTTATCAATTCGAAGACTAAAATATCTACCGTTCGATCGAGGAAAGTATGCTACAGCTGAAGAATTATGCTCCTTTATTAAATTCCTAGTTCGTAAAAAACTTTCCCCGAGATCTTACAGTTTGACGGAGCAGTGGCGCACACACAAAAGGACTGACAAGCTGCGTTTACTATTGACAATACCTAATCACGCAGAAAGAAAGCTAAGTGAAGGAACCCCCCAAACTTTGGAACTACTAGGCGAAGTATTTGATGTTTCGGGGCAGCTAAGAGGGTTACAACAGTTGGGCAAACTGGGCTTATACTCAGGAATGAACGGAAGTAATCTTGGGCAGAATAAAAAGAGATATGAGAGTTTCGTGATGGATAACGAAGAGTACCTCAGGTTACAACCTTTACGCCAAAATTCGGGCGCTCTACAACGAGGTTTGAAGCTTGGCCTTTTCAAAATCTGGGAGAATATTGGTATGGCGCCTCAGAGGTTGGATCTTCCAATTGAAACAAATATGCATTCTACTGCTCTTGTTGTCCTCCTCAAGAAATCGTTAGGCCCAAAGGTGAATCTTCCACCCTCCGCACCTGTAATAGCAAGAAAGGAGGAATCTTTGGGAAAATCACCCAACAGCCTAAACAAAGGTTCGAACTTGCAAGAAAATCAAGACCCACCTCAGCTGTTGGAACTGTTGACGAATGACGGTCTTGAGAGCGCGAGGCGGGAGGACGAGCAACACCTTCAGACGAAGCTTCCAAGAGCGAATCCGTGGGATCATGAGCCATCTCAGCTAGGGGGTGCTATCGTGAACCCATTTCAGCCGTGCCATGGAGGTTCTTTCAAGGGAGATGGATCTGAACAAACTACAGACGCAGCTCAAATCGAAATTCTGAAGCAAGATCCTTGGGGACAAGGATCTATTCGAGAAGGGGGTATTGTCATGTACCTGGTTGGAGCTGATTCAGTTGAGGAAGGAGATAGGGATGGAGTTGTTGGTGTTAGAAGGTTTGCTGTCGTTTGGGGACCGAAGAAGACAAAGAAAGCAAAGTTGAAGTGTGGAAAGAACTTATTGAAGATGGGCTGGGCTGAGCATAAGTTGCATTTGGGCCAATTTCATATTTTAATTGAATTAAGTGGGATGAGCCCATATTTGTATTTACTGTTATATAAGAAACCCTGCGATAGCTAATAGGGAAAAATCAGAAAGTTAATCTATTTCTCTAATCATCTTCTTCATCGCATCTTCATCTCTTCTAATCTCACCTCAACAATTCTTCTTCTCAACTCTTATCTATGTTTCTTCTTCAACGCACCTTCTTCTAATCTTCATACAAACATAAATCAATCAAGATCATAACATATATATGCACAGATTATGCAAAGATCTCACTTTTTTTTTTGTCGACAACGAAGAGTCTCTTATCCCTACTTCTCCTTGAATTGCAGGTTATACAGAATCTTGAAATGAAAAATGTCACCGATGATGCTAAGTTCAGATTGCTCCAAGAAATCGCCAGCAGTTGCTTGGAGCTCCAACCATTTTCTCTCGAGTACAAGGTAAGAAATTTCCCGGAGATTCTAAGACTGAGATTCTTCGAATTTCTGCTTATAATGGGTCATACACGAAACTTCAGGACATCAATGGCGGCAACCAAGTAGACATTGATTTACCATCTGAGAACAGTGAACAACAAAAAAGCTCAGAGTCAAGCAAAGAACCACACATGTCATTTTCTGAGATATGCGACGAAATCGAAGAGATCGTTTCACCTGCTGCAAGCAAAGAGGGCAGTTTTCAAGAACAGAGTACGGTCTTGTTCAAAGCAAGCATTGCAATTCAACCCCAAACAGAGACCCTACAGATCGACGAACATAGCGATTTATCTTCAGACAATTTCGAATCGAGGATCTCGAGAAAGAAGACGAAGCCCAGCAAAAAAGGGTCAAGAAGAAGAAGAAGAAGGTCCTCATCTCGACATAGCAGCAGCAGCAGCACCATAAACGACGTCGAATGTGCGGCTTACTACGGCGAAGTACGGACAGACACAAATCGGCGGAGCGAGGCTTTCGTTCACGGGAGGAAGAAGACGTACGCCGTCGAGGGAAAGATGGGTTTTCCGACGGTGTGCGACGACGGCGATGGCACGGATTCTAGCGAATTGGAAAGCAACGAAGAAGAGAAGCGATCGGCCACCTTCCCATTAAGGGCCATGACGATGCCTATTAGTAGTGAAGAAAGGGTGGTTGTTAAAGAGAGCATTTTGAGGTCGAACACAGTTCCATTAGAGCAACCTCGGAAAGCTCAAGACTGTTACAGACATATTCATCCGAAGCTTCCTGATTATGACGAGCTGGCGGCTAAGTTCATGGCACTGAAGAAGGAGAGGCTCTCATCAGGAAATTAATTAATTAGCAGCCAGCAGATTTTCTTGCTGTAGTAGTTCTGTTTTCTTGATTGTGGATGGGTTGGGATTTCCGTAAATTCGTTTTGTATTTATCGACATTATTTATTAAAGCGTATTTTGCATGGGACAAATGTAGAGCAGGTAATAGAAGAGAGAGAAAAACCCTAGAAGAAAACTAACGCCGCCACCCTCTCGCCCCTACCACCGCCGTCTCCGGCCACCGTCTGTTTGTGTGGCCGGCCGGTGGTAGAGTTCCTCCCTCGCCGGATATACTCTGGTGTGTGGAGGGTGGAGGATTTTGACATTTTGAGGCTTCTTCTTCAATTAGTCCCTGTTGGCCATTGTTGTCCTCTACGACGTCACTGATGGCTTCATCGTCTGCCATGTGTGGCTCCACCACCTCGTCTTCTACTACTGGGATTGCCCGCACCACCCTCGCCCCTGATTTGGAATCCCTTAATCGCGATTACCCATCTTTCGCCAACCGCTTCGACAAAACGACGTTCACCTCACTGCTGCACCGGGTACAGGGCGGATCGGGACCTGCACCTTTTGTGGATGCACCAATCATAACGCCCATTGACCGCACAACCAACCCTCATCCCCGGCGAGTCGCTGATGTACAACAGCCGCTGCGTGACTCTTCAGCTTCCACCCCCTTTCAACGTGTGGGAATCCCACCTCTGCCGCGGGCTGCTGAATCTGCTATATCTTTGGACGAGTCGGACTCAGAGAGGGGCGCCGACCCCATCTCCTACACTGCTGCCGTTGATTCTCTGTGCAATACCAACGGTGCAATTAGGGGTTCACAGCCCGACACGACAGCGGAAGAAGTTCTTCCTAAGGGCCCGCCGCCTCCAACCTTCTCTGCTGTTGTCCAGGGAGCTACGCCGGCAGCCACAATGTCGGGACGACGTAATCCTAACAGAATCCATCTGCAATACACGCCACCACAGGTAATAGACGGGGAAATCGTCGTCAAGCCCTCATGGGATATTGCCGCAAAAGGGTTAGCTCGTTGGAGCAACACATTAGTCGGCTACTTTCTGGGCCGCAAGCCGTATTACCCTCATGTTGAGAGATTCTTCCGCTCATTGTGGCCGGAACTGGCAGAGGTGCGCTCAACCTCATCGGGTTTTTTCAAGTTGCGATTCACCACGGCTGTGGCAATGACAGACGCACTAGAGGGAGGCCCTTGGTTGTACCAAGGTCAGCCCTTTTTTCTTCAGATTTGGAGGCCGGGGATGACACTAGAGAAGCAAGATCATTGCGAAGTCCCCACATGGGTTCGCTTTCGCAATATCCCGTCCGAATACTGGACGGCGGATGGATTGGGAGTTATCGCAAGTGCAGTAGGACAGCCCCTTTTTCCTGATGCGATGACCTTGAGCATGGAAAGGATCGACTACGCCCGCGTGTGCCTTATGAAAAGGCTCTCCGAACCATTTGTGGACCATTTTACCGTTTACTTGCCATCGCCTAATGGCGAAAGTTCGGGCGCCATCACTGTAAGGGTTGAGTATGAATGGCGGCCTGTGCCGTGCGAATATTGCGCGTCTATAGCACATGGGAAGAATAGCTGCCCCAAAAAGCCAGCACGCACCACACAACCTGAGCAACCTAAGGATAATTTGCCGCAGACCCGACGAGAATGGCGGCCGGTCCACAAGGACCGTACACATGCGCCGCCTGCGAAGAGAGATGGGCGAGTGGCAGTTAAGTCGCGACCTCATGAACTCAAAACTGCCCCTTACAATGACGCGAATAATACCTTCGCAATTCTCCAAGACGTTGATGCTGAGGATCCTTCATTGGTGATTAATGTGGCACCTAGTACTACCGTGGTGAATAATCTTAAGGGCCTTGAACGCACCCTTACGATGGGTTTTACATGATCCCTATCGCCGTATGGAATGTTCGTGGTCTAAACAAGTTAGACCACCGTAGAGGGGTGCGGGATTTGATACAAAAATTCGATCTGAAAATGGTTGGATTACTTGAAACTCGAGTTTCACATCAAAATGCAGCTATTACTTCAACTTCAATACGAGATTGGACGTGGTTCTTCGATTACGATATGGGCCCGGGTACCCGAATTTGGCTTGGATGGGATGCAAGATACGCTACGGTGTCAATAGAGGCCTTTTCAACTCAATCGATTCATTGCAAAATTCATGGGCTGCCAACCAATGTGGAATTATTCGTTACCTTTGCTTACGGAAAGAACCTGAGGAGCGAACGGCGTGAGCTATGGACGGAATTGGTTGAGAGATCACAAGTGCATGCAAACAACCCTTGGCTTGTTATGGGAGATTTAAACGCCATACTTGGGCCCCATGAAGCCCGCGGTGGAACGACTAGCCATGGTGACTTTGAGGACATGCAACAATGCTTCATCGATGCCGATCTGTCATCTTTGCCTCGAGTAGGCCCTTTCTTCACTTGGTACAACCAACAACGGGGTACGAGTGGAGTTTGGCGTCGACTTGATAGGATGGTGGCTAACCCGGTGTGGTTCTCATGTTTCTCTGATATGCGCTATAGATGTGACGTACCGGCAACATCAGATCACAGCCCGCTCATTCTTGAACCGCAGCTACCCCTTCAACAACGACGATCATGCTTTCGTTTTGATAATTTCCTCACGAGCGACACGGCATTCCTTCCCATGGTGAAGCAGGTATGGCGTGAACGGGAGCATGGCTACCCAATGCATAATGTTCTATCCCGATTGAAAAAACTCAAGCCTATGCTGAAGCATCTCAAGCGGACAAAAGGAGACCTAGCGGCGAATGTTGGGGCAGCGCGCCACTTTCTCGATATTACCCAGGAGTTCACTGCCATCTACCCACGTGAAGATAGGTTTTATGACTTGGAGCGCACTTGTCGATGTCTCTATGCGCAAGTAGTGGATATGGAACGATCTTACCTCTCACAACGCGCAAAAGTCCACTGGCTAAAGGATGGGGATCAATGTTCCTCTTTCTTCTTTAAAAAGGTGGCCGTGCGACGGGCGGCGAATCGAATCTTCTATCTGGAAGGCGATGACGGCGCAATCTTTGAGGGTGAGGAGGGAGTTCGTGATGAGCTGCTCCGCTACTACCAGACCCTACTAGGGCAATCAATACGGGCTTCTCCAGTGCGGTTGATTGTTGGGGACTACCTCACTCGCAAACTATCACCGACTGACGCTTCAGACATGGTACGACCGATTCTCCCTGGTGAGATAAAGGAAGCACTGTTTTCTATTAAGGACGACAAGGCGCCTGGCCCGGACGGTTACACTGCAGCTTTCTATAAGGTGGCTTGGAGTATCATTGGAGGTGACATCACGCATGCGGTGCAAGAGTTCTTCAGGACGGGCTTCTTACTGAAAGAACTTAATAGTACATTGATCACACTCATCCCTAAAGGGGATGCCCCGAGGAAGGCCTCGGATTTCAGACCTATTTCATGTTGCAACGTCTTGTATAAGATAATCTCGAAGGTTATTGCCAATAGGCTGAAAGGAAGCCTCTCCTCGCTGGTCAACTCTACGCAAACTGCCTTTATTCCAGGAAGACGCATCTCTGATAACATTATGCTAGCACAGGAAATTTGCCATGGATACAGGAGTCACCAATTACCAGCGCGCGTGGCCTTTAAGGTGGACCTCGCCAAAGCATATGATCGTCTCGAGTGGGATTTTGTTCTTGCCACTTTGGAAGGAATGAACTTCCACCCCACATTTATTGCATGGATTCGAACTTGCCTCACGTCGACGGGGTTCTCTCTAAACCTCAATGGCCGACCTGAGGGATTTTTTGTGGGGCGGCGTGGATTGCGTCAAGGCGACCCTATATCGCCTTACTTATTTACACTCGCCATGGAGGTTCTGTATGGCATTCTTATGGAGCGTATTTCCCATAGTGCGGTTTTTCGACATCATTGGCGGTGTGAGCCCACAAAGCTCTTCATGCTTACATTTGCGGACGATCTTCTTCTTTTCTCGCATGCGGATATCGGCTCTGTTGCGGTTCTCAAGGATGGACTTGAACAGTTTGCGATGATGTCAGGGCTTCGAGCAAACCCGCTGAAAAGCGAAATGTTTGTTTCTAAGCGAGCTGAGCGCCTCATACCAACACTCCAGGCTGTTATGGGATTCCAGGTAGGCGACCTACCAGTTCGTTACCTCGGTATACCTTTGATTACGAGGCGTCTGTCCATTCAGGATTGCTCCCCGTTAGTTCGAAACGTTGATCGACGATTGGGATCATGGATAAACCGCTCCCTCTCATACGCGGGGAGGCTTCAGCTAATCAAATCAGTACTATTGGCAGTTCATATTTACTGGTCGGGTGTGTTTCTCTTGCCCAAAGGGGTTATTAAGGATCTTGAGAGTCGAATTAGGCGCTTCCTATGGGGGAACTCCACTTCTAAGGTTGCATGGGCAGATGTGTGCCTACCAAGGGATGAGGGGGGACTGGGCCTTCGATCCATTGAGGTTGATAATCGAGCAATCCTTCTACAGCACCTTTGGCGGCTATTATTGCGTGACCCGAACTCGATTTGGGTCGATTGGATCCTCCACACCAGATTGACGCGAAACTCTATATGGAACGTTCGACCATCATCAAGGGCATCTTGGAGCTGGAATAAGCTGCTCAAATTGCGACCTTTAATGCGCTCCCTCATCTCTTTCGAGGTGGGTAATGGGAAAACCATCTCCCTGTGGCTCGACCCATGGCTCTATCCTGAGCCACTCATTGAGCGGTACCCACACGGACCCATGGAGATGGAGCTGCCCCTCGACTGTCGCCTTAGCCGTGTGATTGATGAAAACGGATGGCAATGGCCGGCAGTTTACACAATGGAGTATTTGTCATTCGTAGCGGACCTTCCACAAGTGCACCCCCATCGGCAGGACCAAATTCGGTGGCGGGGATCGTCGGATGGTTTGTTTTCTACCTACTCGGCGCGGGAGGCCATTCGGTATCGGCGCGACAGGGTTTCATGGGCTGCCCTTTTTGGTGGACCCCTTTGCATCCCACGGCATGATTTTATTCTTTGGCTTGCTATAAGGGAGCGGATGGCGACTAGAGATCATGCATGGGTCGCGACTGCGGCAGGCTCGATGGATTGCATGCTATGCAATGGAGGGGAGCAAGAATCAGCCCAACACCTTTACTTCGTGTGCACCTACTCTAGGCGATGCGTGCGACTCCTAAGGAATAAACTTCGATTCATGTGGCCTTATCAGGCTTGGAGCACGGGCATTGCTTGGGCGGCCACTAAGTGGCGAGGAAAGCATCTTACCCACCTCGCGAACCGTCATCTACTTGCTTCGCTGGTGTATCACTTGTGGCAGGAACGGAACCGGCGTTGGCGGACTGGCTCATGCCGTGCTGAAGACCATTTGGTGGCGGATATTATAGGGACGCTTTGCTTACGTTTGGGTACGCTCTCCCAGAAGTATTTGCTTCAACTAATGGCGCTGAGACGAATTTGGCGGATTGCCTGGTAGAGGTTTGCTTTTTGTTCGGTTTTTTGTTCGGTTGATGTGTTGCGTTTTCTTCTTTGTGTTGGTTGGTTTGTTGTGTTTTTTGCTATAGCTTTGTCGCATGTGGCAAAATTATAGCTGCGGTTGATGCACCATATGTGCGATTGTACTCTTTTATATATATATTACAGTGACCTTTCAAACCAAAAAAAAAAAAGACATTATTTATTATATTTAAAATAATTAAATCTCAAGTCAGTCAGCACTCGGCAGTCAGCAGATCACAATCACATGGGACGAAGGCAGACCTTTCAATTCTTATAAAACTAAGATCAAAGATGTTAAGAACGAAAGTTGCTGTGGTGTAGTGGTTATCACGTTAGTCTTACACACTAAAGGTCCCCAGTTCGATCCTGGGCAGCAACAATAGTATTCTGTTTTTATTTTACATAATATATATATCTTTTCAATTATCAAATCAATTGTATTGTATATACACATATTCACTTGGACCATCACTTTTAATAGTGGGCCTTATTGGGCTATTAGTTTAGGCCTATAATGTTTCAGTTACCTTTTATGAAAGCGATGTATGTAAGGCCAATCCAAGAAGAAAACATTACGCTTATTTCTTCCTATTTGCCTCGTCTCAGCTCAGTTGCTCACTATACGATATGGCATCAGGTTCATCGGGTTGGGTTAGCGGTTCGGTTTCGAAAGCGTTCGATTTTGCGTCGGACGATATATGAGGATTACGGAAATCGAGACGGAAGTAACGGAAGCCGTTCCGATCCTTCGGCGGCAGCTAATTCTGCTAAGGTTTATCGCTTTCTGCGGGATTTTGGGGGTTTTAAGCTGAGTTTCTGAAGTTAAGGTTTGGGTTTGGGGGTTCTCATGGGTGTATGGTTGACCCTTTTCTATCGATCGATGTGATTGATTGATCTGTAATCTGAGGCTGGTTTGCGTTGCTGATTTTTCTTACTTTTAGTTGAGTGCTCGAATTCGTGAATCTTATTTTGCGCTTAAATGCTTTTGTTCTTGGTGAGCTTATCGAATTTGTTGAGTTGGATAATGAATATTTGTTAATAATCGGCAGGAATTTCATAAAAGCAGAATGGCAAGGTCATCTGTGTATCCATCTGCCACTTACAGTCCACCTGAAGAATCTTCTTATCTTCACGAAGTTATCTCTACCGTCGAAAATACGATGAAGAAGAACACGGATAACATCATGCGTTTTCTCGAGGGAATAAGTTCGCGAATGTCGCAATTGGAATTGTACTGTTACAATCTTGACAAATCCATTGGAGAAATGCGTCCTGACTTAGCTCGCGATCGTGAAGAGTCGGATTCGAGGCTCAAGTCTCTTGAAAAGCACGTGCAAGAGGTTATCTACTATCTGCATTTTAACATTCATCCATTATATTTTATGGAAACAAAAAGTATTTCCACGTTCAAGTTAGACTGCTTTTCCAATGAAGTGAATTTGTTGTTGGTTAGCACTTACGTCAATAATCTATTATATTGTCGACCTGCATCAATCCTTATTCTGATCTATATCGTCGTAATCAAAGTTCAAAGTTATGTTCTATTTGCTTGCCTGAAAGTTGGAAAGTGGAACCGACTTCGTCTCCTAAATTTCAGGTTCGCAGGTCTGTTCAAATCCTGAAGGACAAACAAGAACTCGCCGACACTCAGAAAGAACTAACCAAACTTCACCTCTCCCAAAACCAATACTCTGATGTTAGTACCACCACCCAAAAGAATGAGGAAAAAATATCAACGCCTCGAAAGAATGAGACTCCTCCAAAAATTCCCGAAAATCAGTTAGCACTAGCACTTCCCCACCAAATCGCTCCACAACCCTCATTACAAGCCGAGCACCAACACCCTCAAATGCCACCATCTCCTCCTTCATCTATGCCTCCACAGATTATGCCTTCAGAATTACAACAAATCCCAAATATCAAGGCCCCGTCTCAGCCCCAATACTTACCTCCACCGCCGGCCCACTCTCAAGTAAATCAGCAGCAATGGCCTCAAAAAAAGCAGCAGATGCCACTTCAACCATCACATCCTCCTCAAATGGCTTATTCTTCTTACATTCCGAGCCATGCAAGCCAGGCTGGTCAAGAAATGGTGGCTCCTACTTCGCACAGCATGGCAATGCAAGCTTCTTTTGCAGGATCATCTCAGGCAATACCTTACGGATATAGCTCTACACAGAATATGAAAGTGGATGGATATGCGACTGGTGGTGGGCCCCATCAAGCTCCTCCTCCGCCGGGAAGTGGTTACATGGTATATGATAGCGAAGGAGGGGGAATGTATCATCGTCGCCATTCTAATTTCCAGCAAAATGCTTATCTTCCCACTACTACTAATATCCATGAAAGAATGGCAGTTCCTCCTCAATCTTTTCGTGGCCATCCTTATGGTGATTTGATTGAGAAGATGATGGACATGGGATATAGACCTGAACATGTTGTTGGGGTGATTCAGAGGCTCGAGGAGAGCGGTCAAACCGTTGACTTTAATCATGTCTTGGATAGGTTGAATGGACTAAGTGGTGGTGGTGGTGGTTCTCAAATAAAAGGATATTAGCTTTTTTATTTCTTGAATAAATGATGTTTTGTGATTGACCTGTGATTTCGGTAAAATATCTTGATGAAGAAATGGTTTTATTTTGTGATAGTTTTTTGCTATTCGAATTCTTGAATATATTGTATTCGTATTGCCATGATTAGTAAAAGGGTATACTAAGTTTCAGCTCCAAAAATATTTTAAAATAGGATTAAGACCTTTTCGAAAAAACATTAGTTTAAAGGATTCAAAATTTAGAGATAATGACCTAAAATATGAACTGTTATCGGATTATCGTTTTGTGTTATTTCACAACAATTAAGTGTTATTTCAGAACAATGAAGTGTTAATGCAGAACAATGAAGTGTTACTGAACAAATCCGGTTCTTAAAACTAACTTTTCTGACATGGCCTGGACGAAAATTGCCCCGTAGTAAAAATGAGTTGGCTTTTATTAGAATTAATTAGTTTCCGGTTATTAAGTGACTTTTTCATAAATATGGAGCAATTTGTAGTTGGGAATTACTATTTACCGCCCCCTTTTTACTTGTTACCGCCCCCTAAAGGGCTGGAAAAAGACGATTTTGCCCTTATGATTTTTAAATTAATTTAAAAAGAGAAAATTATAATAAACAATAAAAATATCTATTTAAAGCTCTCTCCAGACAACACTTTTCAAATCACATATCGAAAATCAGACAAAAACAAAAAAAATACTGAAATCTCAATGGATCGCCGACAGGGACTAGGAAAGGGAAAGGGCCTATTTTCACGACTGGTAAGCCAAATTAACGTAAAACATTGTTCGAATTTCAAATCGACCGAAAGAAAAAAAAAATTCGACCGAAATCAATTTTCGGTCGGTACAGTAGTGACCGAAATCATGTTTCGGTCGCTACTGTACTGACCGAAATCTATTTTCGGTCGTTACAGTACTGACCGAAATCAATTTTCGGTCAGTACTGTAACGATCGAAAATAGATTTCGGTCGATTTTTTATTTTATTTTATTTTATTTTTATATTATTTATTTTGATTATTTATTTATATTATTTATTTGGATTATTTATTTGGATTATTTATTTGTATATTTTATTTGGATTATTTATTTGTATTATTTATTTGGATTATTTATTTGTATATTTATTTGGATTATTTATTTGTATTATTTATTTGTATATTTTATTTGGATTATTTATTTTTATTATTTATTTGGATTATTTATTTGTATTATTTATTTTTTAATTACAGACCAAGGGTGGAAAGACCCTACCCGGAGGAAGCAGTAGACCCCCTCCATCTGTGCCGGATGATGGAGCATCGTTTGAGTCATCCGGCGACGATCTGCCACCGGCCTCCTCGGGTAATTCCATTCTCCTCTATAAACTGACATGCGATGTCGTGTCTTAAAATACGTAAAAGAAATTAATGCTACGTTTGGATTGGGGGATTTCGATTTGAAATCCGAATTTCATTCAAATAACCCGTTTGGCAACCGCTCGGATTTGGATTTCGATTTCATCCAAATCCGAGGAGAATCCGAGCGCTTGTATTTTGATGGATTTGAAATTCGATCGGAAACGGTCCGTTTTCGAAATACCAAATCTTGCCGTGATTATTTTCTTAAATTATTATTATTATTATTATTATTGATAAACGATGAGTCGAGCCGACCCGCGAGCTCGACGAACGACGAGTCGAGTCGGCCGACGAGCTCGACGACATGAGTCCTCGCGAGCTCGACGAGCCCGCTCGAGCTCGACGACCGATGAGTCGAGCCGGCTTGCGAACTCGACGACCGATGAGTCAAGTCGGCTCGCGAACTCGATGAGCCTGCTCGAGCTCGATGACCGATGGCTCAAGCCGGCTCGAGAGCTCGAGGACATTTTGAAATTCGGATTTTCGAAATCCTAACGTTTGCCAAACGGTGGATTTGGATTTAAAATTTGGATTTCAGAATTCATAATTTCAAATCACGGATTTTAATTCAAATACATCAATCCAAACGCAACCTAAATTTATTTTTGCGTTATTCGTGAAAAATGAAATAGGGAGCAAGCGCTCCAGGGTCACAGATGACGATTCGTGGAGGGTGCAGGGGCCACAGCCCGGTGGTCCATATGATGACGAGGTGATTCGTAGTTATCTGGGGCACATCGCGCCCCGCATCTGGACGGGTGAGGAGAGACCCCTGCTGAAGTGCGAGCAGCGGGCTTTAGTGCTTGGGAAGCTGAAGAATTGGTATAAGGTGCATCATTCTGTCGATGCAGCAGAACATGCTTGGCGTCAGTTCCCGTACGCCTCCATCCTCAACCTCTCGTACCTCAATCGTGCCACCGCGCAGTACCTTGGTGAAACCGTTGGAGGGTACATGGACTGGTATGAGATGCATTCTCATCCTCGCCTGCTTTCGACGGAGCAGGGATCCTCATCGGCATGCATACCCCCGCGCAGCCACGCCGACTACGTACGTAATTAAATCTTATGTCGATTTTTTTATATTTATATGTGTAATCGTACGTATTATTGCTATGTGCAGTGGTACAGCACGATGTACAGCTTGACTTCGGACATGCTAGCCAGTCTGCATCGTGGTGATACGACGCGTACGAACGAGTTCCGAGACAGGCTGAATGACATCAACGACCGGTGGCGCCAGGCCCCTTGACGCTGTTGCTATTTTTTTTTATCTTTTATTGTATCGGACGGATTTTATATATGTTTTCAATATTTGTTTGCATATTTATTCCGTTTCGAATATAAATATACAAATAAATAATTCAAATAAATAATAAAAATAAATTATCCAAATAAATAATACAAATAAAATATACAAATAAATAATCCAAATAAATAATCCAAATAAATAATCCAAATAAATAATATAAATAAATAATCCAAATAAATAATACAAATAAATAATCCAAATAATAATAAAAATAAATAATCCAAATAAAATATACAAATAAATAATACAAATAAATAATCCAAATAAAATATACAAATAAATAATCCAAATAAATAATCCAAATAAATAATATAAATAAATAATCAAAATAAATAATATAAATAAAAAAAATTCGATCGAAATCAATTTTCGGTCGTTACTGTAACGACCGAAATCAATTTTCGGTCGTTACTGTAACGACCGAAAATTGATTTCGGTCAGTACTGTAACGACCGAAAATTGATTTCGGTCTATACAGTATCGACCGAAATCTGATTTCGGCCACTACTGTACCGACTGAAAATTAATTTCGGTCGATACTGTACTGACCGAAATCAATTTTCGATCGTTACAGTACTGACCGAAATTATATTTCGGTCAGTACTGTAACAACCGAAAATTGATTTCGGTCCAATTTTTTTTTCTTTCGCTCGAGTTGAAATTCGAACAATGTTTTACGTTAATTTGGCTTACCAGTCGTGAAAATAGTGCGTTTTCTCTTTTTAGATTAATTTAAATATCATAAGGGCAAAATCGTCTTTTTCCAGCCCTTTAGGGGGCGGTGACTAGGAAAAAGGGGGCGGTGAATAGCAATTCAGTTTGTAGTTTGCAGGTGAATCTACATATAAATCCCTACTCCCAAACTATTAATCAACTAACTCCTCCCTTCCAATTCATTTATCATTAAACTCCTCATTTCAAACTTTTAAATCACATAACTACCTAATACCTTCATAATGGACAATTTTAGCCTTATAAGATAACAATATTACCAAAAAAAACCTGTCAACGCCCACAGACAATTGTAGTATCAATATACCTATGTTCGTAGTACCAATATATATATGTTCGTGGTACCATTCCGTGACCCATGTACGATTTTGCCCCTCTACTAATTTCCACCCTTTTCTTTCCTTATCCAAACTTGCAGTACCCATATATGTATGTTTGTAGTACGATGTATGGATGTTCGTGGTACCATTCCGTGAGCTAGTGTAGTACCATTGGAGGGAATTTATTTTGGACTTGTGAATATGAATTAATTGGAGAGATTTAAAGTGAAGAGTTGTTGTCCCACATTGGAAAAACAACATGGTTTCATCCACCTTATATATAGATGTGGATTTTATTAGTTTAAATTACATAGCTAATATTATGCCACATGTAAGTCGCTCGCGTGCGCGCGCAAGGGGGGTGCAAATCAGGTCGACTTGTGTGCGAGCGCGCGACCCGCGCACACAAATGTCGGACCGAAAACAGTGGGCATGATCAATCCCCGTTTTGCTCCGGTTTTAACTTTTATTCATCCCGGTATTTAAATTCCCGAAAAAAAAATACGGTCGAAAGAAATTTTCGGCCCGGCTGTGTACCGGCCGAATGGAATTTTCGGCCATAACTGTCAAGGCCGAAAATTCCGTTCGGCCCGTACACTGCAGGGCCGAAAATCTCGATCGACCGGTCCTAAAATGTTAAATCGAAATTTTTTTTCCCGTATCGATCGATCGTTCGAATTTATTTTGTGTATGTAGTTTTCAGTATTTCGTACCGGAATTATATATTTAGTTAGTTTTTTTCTTTTTAAATTAATTTAAATATCATAAGGGCAAAATCGTCTTTTTGCAATCCTTTAAAGGATGGTGACTAGGAAAAAGGGGGCGGTGAATAGCAATCCAGAATGGAATTACAAGTTTTATAGCTATTTCGCCCAAAACCTCCTCAACACCACCGTCGCTCGATCGTCAGTCACTGAAGCACGAGCAAAAATGGCAACAGCCGCCGCAGCTGTGAGGTCCGTAGTTCGATCGTCGACAATTCGTAGCGCCGTTAATAGACGGATCTCAGCTCAGACCCAACCCTTTTCTTCCCCGTTTGGCCGTACACTTAGAACTCCAATCGTCCACCGCATTCTTCGGTATCTGTCTCTCTTCTCTGTTCTCTGTCTTTGTATGTATGTAATGCGTTTGTGCTTTTATGCTGCCCAATCTGATGGAGGTCTTATGCGAATCATTTTCCTATTGTTGTAAAAATGGAAATTTTGAAAGGAGCCCCGTTGAGATGAGTGCCTGCTTGAGCTCGATGCAGCCGTACCACACGGCCACCGCCTCCGCCTTGATGACGTCACTGCTCACTGTTTCTAGCTGCGGTTTTGGTTCGTTCGTTCAAGGTTAGAGTTTATCCTTTTTCCTTGTAATTGTTTTAATAGTTTCTGATGATTCAACAATGGATTTTGAGTTTGTAAACTATGTATGCTGTTAGTTTCTTGAGTGATCATTCCGTATCTCTAGGCTAGGCATCATGTCGTGTGTTTTGCCTTGGTTCAAGATTTCACTTGTGATGGTATTTGCTGCGTTAGAAATATATCTCCATCTCTCATTGAGATTAGAACAAAAGTTGATGCTACAATCATGACTGAGACTTGTCTACACTTTCTTTTTTGCTCAATCAGCTTCCAATGATGATGTGTGAGGAAATTTGGAAGATAATGAAACCTTCTACTATTGTCTCCCTTCTTTCATGAACGAAGCAATTCCAGTTCAGCTGGAGAAAGGCCCATTTCGCTCGTTTTGTTACTTAGATGGACTGTGCTAGATTTCGCCTATCCTTCTTACTTAACTTGGGTTTTCATGTTTGTTTGCTACATTAGTTCTTGCATTTCCAATACCCTTTCATGAAGTTTTATGTCCTGTTCGTGTCCTTGAACGGTTACTTTTGTCAATCTCTTAGTCTTACTGATATTTCGTATAAGTGAAGCAGCTTGCAACGAAGATCTGTGAGAGAGGAATGAATTTATATGTACGGTCTTTCTTGTCTGTTTAAACATTGACAACTTGATCATAGCCGTTTGATTGAACTCATGGATGAGCACTCATTTCTCAGGTTGTGATGATGCATGATAGACACCTGTGGAGTGCCTCTTCTGCTACATATTATGCATCGCTTTTTCCTTGGAATTCGTTCGATTTCTGCTGTTAGATTTCTTGTTTGGCTTTTCTTAAATGTGCTGAAAAAAAATCAATTCGTAGTACAGTAGAAACTCTATAAATTAATACAGTTCGAACCGGCCAAATGTATTAATTAAAAGAGTTATTAATTAATCAATAAATTAATAATTATTAATTTATCGATATTAATTTATCGTGCATATTACGTTTCAAATCTCCCAAACATCAGATAACCTTCAATCTCGTATGTCCTTAATGAACGTCAAATTAAGGATCAAACCTTCAATCTCCCAAGTCTATCATAATTCATATGGTGTTAACGTACATTTAAGTAATATTAATAAATATATGTTCTATATAATACACTATGAGAATGTTTCTATGAAATTATTAATTTATAATTTATACGGGACCTAGAAATTATCAAAAGTGTATTATCTTATAATTTTAGAGAATTATTAATTTAGTATGTTATCCCGAGTTGGGACCGGCCGATTATATTATATTAAAGAGTTTATTAAATTATCGAGTATTAATTTGTAGAGTTTCTACTTTATAATGGTATGGTAAGAGACCATGAGACTATTTTTCCATCAAGTGAGGAAATTCGAGCCCAGCCCACGCGTCGAAAGGCACTTATATTTCAAGCAAGCTTATAATATCTTTGACCAACCCAAGTTATCATTAATGATTCTTCTTTTTTTCTTATCTTATTCCCACATTTTGTCACTTTGACTATGTTAGCACTTATGAACCCTTATTGCCAGCTATTCCTAGCTTTCAGCGGGATAAATACTCTTAATTTGTTACTGTTTCAAATCATAATAAATATTGATAGTCAACGTGACCAAGCGAAATTGACCACCTTAAGAAGAATTAATGATAATACCAAAAACTTAATATGTGGTTAGATTAAGTAAACAATAAATTTTGTTTAATAAGATCATCAACTATCTGTTTTGTTTAAGCTTGTGGATGACACGTGTCCAAAAAAATCGTGTGAAAATACAAAAAAAAATGTAACGGCGTTAACAACAAACCACCGAGTTAAATCAAGTCCATGCATGTCTCTTGATAGGTTACTCCGAATCCTAGTCAAGACTCAAGAGTAACTGTAATATACGAAGAACAAAAAAAAAACAGATAACGTAAATATAAAATTATATTTTTCTCTCTATCCTTGTCAATGATCTTTTCGCTTCTTTCTGTGTAAATCTTATGGTAGCAACAAAAAGATTAAATCTTTACATTGACTGAGAAAGAAAATAAACGTATTCTTTCGCTTCTGGGCGTTCAAAACAAGAATCTTCGACATCGGTTAGTCTTTGACTGTGGTAAAGCTTTTTTGAGTTGATGAGCTAAAGGAAACGTAAACCTCGTTTCTAGTTACTATTATTTTTTGTTTCTGGGAAGATTAAAAAAAAAAATTTGCATATACTGAATTCAATTTGCCGTCGTCATCTTTCCTATCTCCTGGTTATTATTACACCTGGTGTTCATGCACATATGCCTGCCGCTCTTTTCAGACAGCACAACATTAAGCGATTTTCTTTTTAAAGTTTTTTTTCCTTTAATACAACTCTGAGTTTTGACACATTGAAACGTCGATCTGAAGGCGTCCCATTTTTCCAGCTTCGATTAGAGTCCTGAAGCATTTTTTTCGTGTTTTGCTTCAATCTAATTGTTTTTCGTAGCAAAAAAAACCCATGTCGATTGATCAACAATGATTCTTTAATCCGCCCTTGTGATCATGTTTATGGGGTCTACATCATTTATTTTCAGTGCTGTTATATTTGCATGGTGGATAAATTGTATGTTTTCATCTCTGGGCTGTTCAATTTCTGAGACTGCTGAATATACTTTCTCCATTTCTTACCCATAATGCTTACATGTATGGAGAATTTGATGAAATTGAGCTTGGGTTTACTGAGCTGTGAATAACAATTTTTTAATTTTTTTTCTCATAATTTCAGCATACATTTGAGGTTCACATTGGTGAAAATATGGGAGTGGTTTGTGGAAAACCCTCCACAGAATATGAAGACAATTATTACAATAACCCAAATCAGAGAGAATTCGCCAAGCTGCAGCAGAGCATTATTGATAATAGAAGAAGTTCACAGACTGATAAAAAATCGAAAAAGGGTAGGGCCGATTACTGCGATATATATGGAAACAAACGCGATAATTTCCCGGGGCTTGGACGGCCCGTCTCCGAGCCCGAGGCATGGGAACAAATCTCCGCTGGCTGGCCATCTTGGCTCGTAAACGTGGCCGGGGAAGCCATTAGAGGTTGGATTCCAAGGAGCGCCAATACCTTTGAAAAACTCGAAAAGGTATATATATATATATATATATATATATATATTGTTCGTATTCGTTCGTTCGTCGACAATTTGCCACACTTCTTTTGTTTCTTTCGTATGGATCGCCTTTCGTTTGGTGCTTTAGATGCTTCCATTCTGTGTTTTGATTCGCCAACCATGAGGACGACTTTCCGATAGTTAGTTAGTTAGGAGACATAATTATGATGAGCTTTTTTCCCCTTCTGTTTATCCAATAATGTCACGGAATCCACGCACCGAATAAAGATCACAAAATCAAGAAAGTTCGTATTTTCCCGCGTGAAATTCCCTGCTAGAAATCACTTATTTAAACTACGTCATTCGCCGCTAGTTTGCGTTTACTTTCTTTTTAAATTGCTGCTTCGGCGCTATATCTGCACCGTTCTTGAGTTTTCTTATCTCATTTTCACCTTCATTTAAGTGCTATAGTTTTCTTGACTATGATGTTCAATGATAGTAAAAAAAATTATTTTTTTTGTTCAGATCGGGCAAGGAACCTACAGCACAGTATACAAAGGCCGCGATCGTCTGAACGACAAAATAGTCGCCTTAAAGAGGGTGCGCTTCAACAGCGCCGACCCAAAGAGCGTAAAGTTCGCCGCGAGGGAGATTTTAATCCTCCGCAATCTCGACCACCCTAACGTAATCAAGCTCGAAGGCGTAGTTGCTTCTAGAACTTCCTCCAACTTGTACCTCGTTTTCGAGTACATGGAACACGACCTCACTGGGCTATCTTCCCTGCCTGGAATCAAATTCACCGAGCCTCAAGTACGTTCAATTTTTTCACCCATTTTACGCCAATGAAGCTGTCTAAATTTAAGTTAATCTCTACTCCTTATGATCTTCGTCTCTTCGTAGATCAAGTGTTACATGCATCAGTTATTGAGTGGGCTCGACTACTGCCATACGCAAGGAGTTCTTCATAGAGACATAAAGGGTTCGAACATACTGATAAACGACGATGGTGTTTTAAAGATCGCAGATTTCGGCCTTGCGAGTTATTACAGTACTCATCGAGGCGCTCGCCTGACCAGCCGAGTGGTGACTCTTTGGTATAGGCCGCCCGAGCTTTTGCTCGGCGCCACTCAGTATGGGGTCGGCGTGGATTTGTGGAGCGCTGGGTGCATTTTGGGCGAGCTTTATACTGGGTTGCCTATCATGCCTGGGCGAACGGAGGTGCGCTTTTTTTTTTTTCGGAGTCTTTTTAATAATAGCTGTTGAATGTAGTATTTATTCTTTTTGTTTTGTGTAGTTTGAGCAGGTGAATCTGATATTCAAGCTCTGTGGTTCGCCGTCCGAGGATTATTGGAAGAAAGTTCTGCTGCCCTTTTCGTCGTTTTTTAAGCCCGAAAATCCTTACGAAAGGAGAATCTCTGAGAAGTTTGCGGATCTTCCCGACGTTGCTTTGAGGTTTATGGAGGTTCTTCTTTCGATCAAACCTTCCGATCGCGGGACTGCTCAGAGCGCCCTCGAGAACGAGGTAAGATTTTTCATACCTATTTCGAAAAAAAAAACTTTTTAAAACATTGGCTTATATTTTGTGGAATTTAAAAATCTAATGTGGTCGGGCAGTTCTTCGCCAAGCCGCCGGTCGCGTGCGATCCGTCGAGCTTGCCGAAATACCTTCCGATCAAAGAGTTGGACGCTGAATTATCCGAAGAGAGAGCAAGCAGGTATAAAAATGTGTATATAGTTCGTCTAGTCGATCGATTTCTACCTTTTTAGACAGCCTTAGCAACCGTAAGAAGTGTCTCCTCGTTTTCTTAGTCCTAAAAAGCTTTCTCGTTTTTCTGTCAGGAAAGGATCGACAGGGGAACGTCGCGGCCAAAACCACTCGGCAAGATCCAAAGAGCTACTGCGCGTTGCTCCGGACCCTCCTGCAAAGTCGTGTAGGCCAATTCAGGTATACGTATAATGCTGAACGTTTACGTCACCTAAAAGCTTAAGCTTGCAAAGACTGTATCATTATTTTTCAAAAAAATTTATATATTACATTTCCAACGCATCTCAGGCTGATTTCTTTATTATCTAACCTTAGACGTGTGATTTTCGTAAGTAAATGGTCGTGAGGATTCGTACATAATGCCTCTTTGATCCCCGAGTTCTGATACTCGGATGATCACTCTACCTAAAAGTTGAAGCTTCGTAGATATTTTTACGATCGATTTTTCTTTCGCATTTCAGAGCAAAAGCCAAATGTCCCGGAAAAAGCGGCGGGAAGTTCCCAGCGCTCGAGAATCCGTAGCATCCAACTGTCCCGTCGTTCCCCTGCGATGCCCTCGGGATCGTCTGCCGAGCAATTCCCCGGACAAGTTCTACAAGTCGGGTGCGCCGCTCGTCCCGGTGTCCGCATGGAAATCGTCTTCGTCCGGGCCGCAAAACGTAGCTAGCAACCGAAAAGATTCATCTACGCCTTCGGATTTCGCAGCTTCTACTGGGGGCTCAGGAAACATGATGGTCCCCACGCAACACAGTCGAATAGGTCACACGTCGGAATCTTACCGTGGGCAAACTCACAGCGGCGCTGGTCGGGAAGCCGATTATAAAAGGGTAAGTTCTACTGGGAAAATATAGTTGCTTTTAGGTAGAAGCCTTCAATTTTTAAACAGACGTACAGTAAAACCTCTATAAAATAATACTCAATAAATTAATAAATTCTCTAAAATAATAAGATTTATTGTCCCGACCTGGGCCTTTCTAAAAATAATCAAATTCAATAAGATAATAAAATAATAATTATTCGGGAGATTCCTTAACAAATATTAGGTCCAATAAAAATTCTAAATTAATAATTCTTAAATTGCAACTATAATATTATGGTAATTTGCTAAATATGGATATATGGTCACTTGTTTTTTTCTTTTCGAGACTCTTGTTCCAATGTTTCTTCTGATTACGTCATTGGCTAAAGCGAAATTTTAACTTTAAATCTTGTTGAATTTTTCGCCTAACCTTTTTAGTTACAGCCAAGAATTTCAAAGAACATGTATGAATACTAAATTAGTTGGATTTAGAAATTATCTCTACGGATTAATAGAATATTAACTTTTTGATAAATTAATATAAAATTTAATTGATGGTATTAAGTTATTGAGGCTTTACTTGTAGATCATTTTTTTTAAGGATGGTCGTGGGCCGGAGGAGAAGCAAATTCAATTTTCAGGCCGGTTGGTCGCTCGTTCGTCGAATATAGAACAGCTTTCGAAAGTTTACGGTCGGAGAATTCGAGAGGCCGGCGCTCGGCTCAGGGAATGAAGTCGGAGGGAATGGTTGTTTATCTTAGTATACAAAATATAGACCTTTATTGGATTGGATGATGGGAGCAAACAATATTAAAACTAAAATTATGGAGAATAGATAATTCAAGATTATATTACAAATTAGGCCCAAAAATGTTTTAAAATATGGTTCATGTCCTGTCAGAAAAATTTTAGTTTAAAGGAACCAATTTTTAGAGATAAGTATATAAGTTACAAAAATGTTATAAAGTTGTTATCGGATGATAATTTTGTGTTATTTTTTTGTGTTATTTGAGAACAATGAAGAGTTAAAACTATTTTTTTTTTAACAAATCACGTCTTTAAAACTTTTTTTTTTTTCCAACATGACATGAAGGAATTTGCCTTTGTTTCAATTTCACATCCTTGAAAGCGTGTTAGGCGTAAACAGCCCAACAAATGACACGTGCCTTGCCCAAGGATTTTGTCTTGATTCGATTTCGTCGAGATTCCTGGCTGAAACAAATGGTCTACGTCCCGCCATGTCAGCATTTTCCGCCATTTTCCAACTATAAAATTTTCCCTCCTCATAAATTATTAGTATCTTCTTGGTTGCTTGCTTTGCTTCCCAAAGAAAGCAAATATCCCATACGTTTGATTTTCTTGACGTCAACGTCGGTGAGAGAAATCGAAACAGAGAAACAAAAAAAAGCTGAAATTTTTTAGTGCGCTGTGGACGATGGCTCAGTTATTACCGCCAGTTTGTACAGATACACTAACAAATCTAAAAAACCCCGCAAGGATCTTATGTTCGAGGAGCAGATTTCCTTTGCTGGGTAAGAATCGGGAGATTAACTGCAGTGGCGGAGGAAGAAGAAGGAAAGGCGTGGGACGAATGAGGGTTTCTAGCACGGAGGAATCTGCATCATCATACGAGGACGTTGCTGATGATTATTATGCTGTTCTTGGATTGGTAATTTTTGGATTTAATTCTTTTATTTTCAGCTGGATTTGTTTTACATACGCTGATAGTTTTAGAAAGTATGCACGTTCTGATCATGTGGGAGGTCAAGAAATGAGCTTTTCTCTGTTCTTGAGAGCACATTTGGCAATGAAAATGTTTGTAATAAACTGCTTTGATGCGAATTCTCTCTCGCGAATCTTCAGCTTCCAAATGCAACGTCGGACGAAATAAAGAAAGCGTATTATAATTGCATGAAATCTTGCCATCCAGATGTTAGTGGTGATGACCCAGAGACTACGAATTTCTGTATGTTCATAAACGAGGTTTATGCGGTGAGTTTTTGTTCTGTCATCCGATGTCTTAATCGAGCAATACACTATCTTCATGTTATTGAATTACATCTGCTGCAATAGAAAGTAATATGACTTTCTCTCTTTGTTTTTTTTTAAGGTTCTCAGCGACCCCATACAGCGAATGGTCTACGACGAGATTCATGGATATGCTTTGACTGCTATAAATCCCTTTCTTGACGATTCCAGCCCGAGGGATCATGTATTTGTCGACGAATTTAGCTGCATAGGTAAGATAGTTTACTGAAGCAACAGATATGAATTTGATCGAAGTCTCTTTCGACTTTCTTAAATTGCATGTACTGAAAAAATATTAGGTTGCAAGAACTGCGCGAATGTTTGTCCTGAGGTTTTTGCGATCGAAGAAGACTTTGGAAGGGCCCGAGCTTACGATCAGATTGGAAAGCGCGACTCGGTTGAACAAGCGGTCGAAAGCTGGTAAAGGTTATCTATCCATCTTCGGTTATTTGAAAACTTTAGCTGCAATAATCAGCTTTATTTGCGACGTAAAGAAGCGCGCATTTTGCCTATTTATTACAGCCCAGTCGACTGTATTCATTGGACTTCTGCTGCTCAGCTATCTTTGCTCGAGGATGAAATGCGAAGAGTCGAAAGAGTCAATGTAAGCTTTACTTCCACATTTTTATACTCCATTTTATACAATGCTGCAAGAATCTTGGATTACCTTAAAGAAATCCAATCATAGACCTCTAAGAACTGATTCTGTAATGTTATTACACAACAACGTCATCTCTCTCTCTCTCTCTCTCTCTCTCTCTCTCTCTCTCTTAGGTTGCGTTGATGCTTTCTGGGATGGGTTCGGCATCTGTCGATGTCTTTCGCATGGTAATCGATTAAGCATATGTATAATGTTATACGTAGCATCATTTGCAAGAAATATATGTGAAAACCACCCATAGTTCCTTGGCATTGCCTTTGTATCATCTAATTGGTTCGTATTTTTGCAGGCAAACTCTCGATGGGAGAAGAGGCAGAGCAAGGTTTTGGTAAGAATCCAAACCCAAGCTAGCGAAATATGTATATACTATACGTACACTTGTATTGTATATGTATATATGTAAGAATTCGGACTATGTTCTTCCCTAAGGCACAAGCTAAAATGAGGATGACAAAGCAGAAAGATTCCGATGCAGCTCAGTCGTATTGGAGCAATCTATGGGGCAAAACTAATGACTATCAAAGTACAGGTGAAAAAATGAAATAATCTGTAAGATATATATATTATTACCAAAGATATTTAGCACTGACTATTTATATGGAATCAATGTAATGTATTGGCAGAGGAAGAGGTTAAGGAAAGGTCGGCTAGAGCCGCCGCAGCTGCTCGGAGATGGAGAGAATATTCTAGAAGAGGGGTCGATAAGCCTCCCACGTTCAAGCTCCCCGAAGCTATTTCGAACAAGGAACAGTAAAAACAGAGGATTATTGAATATATACATGTGCAATGTATGTATGTATGTATTGTATGTATGTCTGCAATGTATATAATGTTAAAACATGAAAATGGCTCATTCATAAGCTAGGCATGTAGAAAAAAAAACTGATGTACGTATGCTTCATGATATTTATGTTGTTATATTATACAACAGTGAATTGGCTCTTCACATGCCACAATGGCCAGGGCAACTCGGACCACATCGATAGAGACACTAATTCAATTATTGAAACTCAAAGAGGAAGGAACTCAAGAAAAACTGTCATAAACTGAACTGAATCTGTATATATCTGATTATCTACAATGTAATTACAGTAACTAAAACAAGAAAAAAGGTCAAAAGAATAAGAAAAGAGGGAATGTGAATTCACAGTCTGTATTACCTAACAGCTGATGCAACAGAATGCGCCCAAGCCCTGAGATTGTTTTTCATCTTGTTTTCGTTATGAACATATGGGATTCTCCAGTTCATCAAGGAACTGCTGTTATTACAGCCTTCGTTCGAATTATACAGATTTTTCCATGCTTCAGAAAGATAAGGCCTTGAAACTTCTTCAACTCTTTCTTTCTGCTGCTGTTCTATACAGTTATCATCAGCCATCACATTTCTGCTACTGCTACCCCATTTCTTCAGGCCAGGGATGATCGAAACCAAGCCCGAATCTTTGTCTTCTTCGGTGAAGACGAATCCCAAGTCTATGAACCCTTTAACCTCCTCGAACTCAAGGGCAGATATGCTTCTTTTCAAAGATTTTCCCATGTATTTCTTCTTCTTCCTCTGTTTTCCTTCACTCTCTGCTCTTTCTTGCTGGGCTACGAGCTCGAAGAACTCGTCGATTTCGCCGCCTGATAAAATCTTCTGCAGCTGAGGTTTGATCGGCGATCTCGGCGAGCCTTCGAGGAGGCGATCGATGGCTTTGTGGCCTAAATAATGATCACTAAACGACCGTGTGTATTGAAGATTTGTAGCTGCATACTTATTCGACTCTTGAATATGATCATCAGCAGCAGCTTTTTCGTGTATGTTTTCTGCTGCAAAGTTACGATCTTTACAAGTAAATATACTTCGCTCGAACCAACAAGAATCGAAGAGCTTCAGTATTTGTTCAGCTTCTTCCATTGTGTGTGTCCCTCTCTTTTTGTCTTTCTTGCAGAAGACTCTGTCAGGAGAAGTTAACTAGCAACAAAACAGAGGAATGAATGTGCATTTTTACAGTTGTGTTGTATGGTAGCATATGTGTTGTAGAATGTTGACTTGAATGTGGTGCGTATATGTATGTTAGAAATCCCTTCATTAAATTAGTGGACAGTAAGTAGTTATACACTTGATCATGCCGTCCACTGTCCTGATAAATAATGCAAAAATCCATTTGTTTACTTCCAATCATTGAAGTGGTAGTTGGCAGCTCAAGTTTTTTATTTTTTTTTCCCTGTCCCGAGGTATCCCCACGCAGCTCATGAGTGCTTAGAAATAAACTAGTTTGCTTGGGTAGTAATATTCATCATCATCATCTACAAATTATTCTAATCTCTTACAGAACTTTTTTTTTCGGCATAGTGGAAAATCAAGTGGAAAGAATACAACGAATGAAGAGTGAAGAAGCTCCTTTTTGCTTCACTTATTTACAAGCGAGACAGGACAAAGACAAAATAGCGCCGTAGCTCTAAGCCATCACAATGCAATTATTTCCAAACAGGCGAAAAAGAATGCCAAAAAATAAGGTAGAAGGAGGACGATGCAAAATCAAGCATACGTACTTGTAATAGGAGACACTTACTCTCATGCCAAAAATGCATATGTGGAAAAAAATTAAAGAATTGAGCTTTCTAAATTCTAAGCATTATCTTCTTCTTCGTCGTCGAGAATTGCGTATTTTGATGCAGAGCTACCGCCTGGAAGCTCAGTATTCGTCCCGCCTTTCTGCAACTTGTTGTATCTGTTTTAAGACATAAGATGGGTTTTTATCTTTGGACAAACTGCATTCTAATCCAACCAAAAAACATTCAACATAGAAATGTATAACAATTTGTTATTTCAGAATAAGATAGTGTTTCGATACTCACTTGTACCAATTAAATAGGCTAACGCCGACCATTATTGTTGCAAGGCCGACGCCTTTCATCCATGTGAACTCGTCATGGAAGTAGAAGACAGCTACCTGAAATTCATATCAATCAATATTGTGTAATAAGTCCACAGCTACGGAAAGTGATGGTAACAAGTTCTGGCCTGGCCAGTTCTGTGTCTGAAGTTAGGTGTAGCCAGATAAGGACTTCAAATATATTACATGGAACAATAGTCTGAAATTTTATTTCTTTTTTTGTTAGTTTGTACCAATATAGTCACAGCTTCCTTCACAACCCCTGCTATTGTCACGGTCACAGCGCTAGTCACCGAGATAAGAATGTATTCAGTTAAGACCTGCATTTCCAGACCAAGAGATCGTACTTGTACTAGGATTAAAGGACCCTCGACTGTATTGTATTTGATATGACATAAAACTAAAACTTACCATGAAAAAAGCTAAAGTTCCACCAAAGAACATCAGCAAAAAACTCCGAAAAATATGCCACGAGGTGTCAAAGTAGCCAGTCTTGTTGAATTCATACCATGGATCAAGTATCAGAGAAAGTAGAGCAGTTCCAATAGCCATAATCGGAGTCACATAGCTCATCAAGGTCAGAGGATTCTTGAGACCTGTGGATACAGAAATTGATAGTATATTTCGTTGTAAATATGCTCATTTTAGTTGGTTTATAGATGCTAGAGACCTCAGTTTAAGGTTGAAATGGTTGGTTGAGTACAATGTAATTCGTTGGTAGACTGAAGAGTAAGCACTTACCATAGACTTCTTTCTTCATGTAAGATTTGATACGAAGCATGTAACAAGGGAGGATGAGAATGAACGAACGAAAACAAGTTAGTTTGTTAAAAGTAATTAGGACTATAACAAGAACAAGGTAGTTCAAGACAAAAGAATGACTTGGCAATTGCAGTAGAAAAATGATGGTTGTACCTGAAGAAGAATCTGTGTCATTGTCCAGCGAAACCCCGACATTACAGCAGCAAGCATAACAAATACAAAACCCCAAAACTCAAATTGTGTCTCCTTTGCAACTGCGTCAACGACCAATATAATTGTCATTGTCGTGTTAGTTTCGCTAAGCATACAACTTTACTAATTAGTACTTCTCTGACTTTGTATAACTCTAACAAGTGAGTGGTTGGCATTTCTATTAAACCATGTTCTGAGTATAATTGCCATCAATTTACCAAAACTTCCAACAAATCTAAGAAAAATGAGAAAATGAAAGGAGAAATATTAAGACTACCTGTTAAGAGTATCCCAACAGATATTATCAGCATTATGCCAAGAAGTTTGATACTTGGTGATTCCAATCTTCAGAGAACAATCATCTAGTTGAAAGTTGCTGCTTCTGGCAGTTATAACATAAAATTATGAGGACAATTTCTGAAAAATCTTACCTGAAAGCAAAGGCAAACACAAGGAGGAATATCGGTGAAGCTGATTTACACTGCAAAGCAAAGATGAATAATTGTCCCAGGCATGAAGCATAACAGCTTTAGATTACGATTTGTTATTTGAAACAAAAAAGAGTGTCATAAACATGTCTACGAAGAATAACCAACCATTGTGGCAAATGTAACGGAAATGAAAACTAGGGATGCATTGCTTAGATTAACATCCATAGCTGTGCTGAGAGCCGTTGGTACAACTGTTTAAGGCAGAGTGAAATCATAAGATTAGCTGTATTAAAAAAAAATTATAAAGAGTCTGTAACTAAAGATAGTTAGATTTAGGTAGACGAGAATGATTAGTTTATGAACTATAATACCATGTTTGAGTTCAAAGGACCAAAAAAGGCGCTCACCTCTAGCAAAATAATCCCTCCATGACATTACGGGCGAACTAAATCTATCGGACCAGTACCATGTAATGGCCTTGGAAAGGATAGCTTGCATAGCAAAGTGGACTGTGTTCATCATTAGCGGTGCTGGGAATTTCCCCATGTCATCTCCTAATAAAGTCTTATTGTATCTGATTCAGATAACAACATGATAAATAACGAAAAACCTTAAGAAACGAAAAATATGCATGCTCCACAAATAGAAATTTCTTCACTGATAAAAAAGCTAAGCACTCACAGGGTCAAGAAAGTACTGAAGGTGTACCAGACAAGTATGAAAAACAACGTTTTCAGCACATCCGCAACAGAAATAGGGCTGACTGGACCTTTCGCAGAAGAATCGTCCAAGCCCACACGATTATGACCGTTTATGTTATTCGCATATCTCGAATTCGTAACATGATCATTCTCAATATTAAAAGGAACATAACTTTCTTTCTGAGTTCTTGTAAAATCACTACCACGGTCCATTGTTCGAGCAAGATTATTTGATGGAAGGTCTTCCCCTACTAAAATTCTCGTTTGCTGTCCACTCAGATGAAATAATGGCAATTTAAAGTTCGAGTCTTCGAAGACACATCGTCATTCTCTAACCAAGCAAGACCAGCAATTCCATCCTCATGAAACCAGCCCGAGAAGGAATTCTGTCGTCTTAATGCCCAACTTCTCATATTCGAATAATTGATCTCAGCACTTTATATACAAAAATCACTTTCCCACCATTGCTGTCAGCCATTTATTGCTTCAACTCCATTCACCAGGTGGCTCTTTAGCTCCTATATGCAATGCAAGAAAATTTAACTATCTGTGGAAATAGGTAGTACTTTGTTCCAAGTGCTTCCACCTATAAACAGCACAAGAATTCTTCAATTATTTTTCAACAGAAAGGAGAATGCAGTTTAATTACTGCATTTCATTCATTTGAACAATACGAACCAGCACATTTGAGATAAAGACAAATCAAAATCAGCTTGGACAAAAGACAAATTTAGATCAAAAGTGAAATGAACGAGATCGCAGACGCGAATCTTAACTCGATACATTAAAGAAAGGTCATTTCGATTACTACAGATATCGAAAACCCACCTGCGTTGATCAAACTTTATCGATTTTCGAGCTGGAATATTCACAAATCGCACATATATATATTCGCACTAGCTTTGCGTGGTTCTCAAAGAAGGATGTCTGAGAGTTTTGTGAGGGTTTCCGTCGGTGAAAATTTAGTTAATTGTCGGTAGTTATACTGTCATTATCAATCTAACAACGTTGGATCATGCTTGATTTAGATCTACGTAAAGGCTGATGCTATTGCCAGAGAAATACTCCTACTGCCAGACCAACTTCATGGGAATACCAAATATACCCTCAACAGTCGAACAAACTGGCTATACATTTCACACAAAAAAGGAGAAACTAACACAACACTATACAATTGCTGGACAAACTTTACTCCTTTAAGCAGTATACATACATTCATACGTGTGTTAATCTGATCCATGATGATGCTCATCATCTATGATTGGAACGATTCGATTTTCATCGGTTCGATCTTCCTCTACATTGGACGAGTCGGAGTAGGGACCAATGGTCGAACCGCTGTGGCTCGGGTCCTGCCAAAAGTGGTTCCTTATGGCTTTGTATTTGGAATCTACGGTCGAAAATCCAGGATCTGAGAGCAGATCTTGGACGGCGGTTCGACCCTCGAGCATGCTAACCACTTGGGTCATCGTGGGCCTGAGGGTCGGGGCGGCGGTGGTGCACAGAAGAGCCACGTTTAGAAGAACCATAGCCTCTTCGGACAAGTAGGACGAGCCAAGCTCGGGGTCGACCAGCTCTAGCAGGCACCCTCGCTCTTGCAAGACATAAGCCTGCATTTAAATGATCGTAAATAGTTTCTGAGAATTTAGCGAGCGAAACTGTTGGAAATAAAATATACAAAATTATGATAAGATAACAGTCTCTTTGAAGCTTAAGCTTTTAGGCGGAGTGATCAAATACACGTCTGAGGCTGAATAAAAAAGAGAGGTCTGTTCTAGCCTACCCAGATAGGTATAACTCAACTTGCTTAAGATTTTCGACGCGGGGAATATTTCGATAACGTTTCGAAAATCTAACGTGGGATGAGTAGCGATAAGTGGCCCACGTGTCAATTGAGTGGGATTGGGTTAAGCTTTTAGCTGAAGTGATCATTGAACAGAAATAAAGTATATAAAATTTAAAAAAATAAGATGCACTCCATTCAATCTTAAGCTTTTTTAGCTGAAGTGATCATTGAACATAAACATAAATATGTGCATTGCATACCCAGTCGAGAAGGTAGACGAAGTCTTCCTTCGGGCGATAATTCGTGTTGCTTTTTCCGCTCACGATTTCGAGGGCAACCACGCCGAAGCTGTAGACGTCGGCTTTAGTAGTAAGGTAGCCACGCATGGCGTACTCGGGAGCCATATAACCTCTGACAAAAGGATGATATATGTGAGTCTTCCTTTCTATATTATACGTTTTTAAGAATAGGCGCAAAAGTAGATACAATACAAAAGACGGGAACTTACATAGTACCAGCAATCCTTGTACTAATATGAGTCTTGTCTTCCTCGTGGAGCTTTGCAAGGCCGAAATCTGATATCTTAGCGTTCAGATCTTTATCGAGCAATATATTGCTAGTTTTGATGTCTCTGTGGACGATCTTAACCCTCGACTCTTCGTGTAGGTAAGCTAAGCCTTTGGCTACACCGAGGCAGATCTTTTTCCTCGTCTGCCAGTCGAACTTCGATCTTTTCGTTGCATCCTTCCCTGTCAGTAAATGATTTTTCGACTGTCGTAAGGATTTATCACAAACTTTTTTTCTGAGAAAAAGTTGTTACCGAATAGAATCCTTGACACGCAGTTGTTTTCCATGTACTCGTAGATCAACATCAGATGATTGCCTTCCACACAGCAGCCGTAGAGCTTCACTAGGTTAGGGTGTTGAAGTGCTGAGATCGTTCCTATCTCATTAACGAATTCCCTCGTCCCTTGTTTCGACTTCGACGAGAGTTGCTTCACTGCTATTACAGTTCCATCGGATAATTGTCCCTATATATATCGTCCTAGAATGTTAGAGAATCATCGCAAAAGCAACAATATAAAAGCTTCTGATACCTTATATACAGAGCCAAAGCCGCCCTCTCCAATTTTGTTTTCTGGGTCGAAATTCTTAGTTGCAGCCTTAATCTGTCTTAACGTGAACAGCCCAGTTTGCAAATCGAGCCCTCTAAGCTCTGGGGGCATCAGAATTAAGCTTCGTAAGAACATTAGAAGCTGGGAAAAACACCCATTTTTCATGCATGTAGACAAGCATAGAATTTGATCGTGCGTTTTTTCAGAAAGAAATGATCTAATTGATTTATTACCACGGTAAGTTTTGTCTCCGAAAAAACCTGTCTTTCTTAAGACGCCAAGAATCAAAATTACAAGACAAACTGCTCCAGCTATAGCACCTGCGACCTCCGAAGATTTAATCTTTCTGTGGTGGACTGGCGGTTTAAAATCTGCAGAAAAGTGACAAATTAGACTTTTGAAATTCGAAGAACGACGATATTTTTTTCGAAAAGAAATCGTCTTTAAGCGAACAATGAATGCTTAAAATTACTTGGATCTACGGATATAGCCGATATAAGAGGGCCATAAACTCCTCTCTGTGGAATCCCAGTGGTCCCTTTTCCAGCCCAGTAAAGATGAACCTTCAAAGTGTTTTCTTTCACTGCTACGGTGAAAGTCTTTACAATCGGTATGCCGGGCCCACCAGCTTCTTCGGCGATGTTAAAGTCTTTCAAAACCAGATTTTCCTACATGAAAAACAAGCTATTCTTTGTCAGACACTGTAATAACATTCCACCCAAAAGTTCATGAATCGTGGCTGTTTTACCTGCAAATAGACGTCGAATACGCGCCTCCCAAGGCTGTTGAAAGTACTGTCGTTGGTAAATATGATTTCTGCAAAGTGCAACTTCACAGTGTAGTTTCCATTCAATAGGCAGAGGCCATAGTACGTTAGAGAGAGAGGAGATACTCGAGCTGTTTTGTAGAGTTCTATTTCTGGGGAGGAGACGTTATAGATTTTCGAAACGTTGGCGTAAATGTAGTTATCAGAATCCACGTCGTTGTCCATGAAGTTCCCCGTGCTGCTAAACGCCCATCTGTCCCTCGAGTAGTACATCGAGGCGCCTCTTGGTTCTAAATCTGATTCGTACTTTTTAGAATCGTTCATCGAAACTTCATTGCCTCCGCAGTTTATGTGTAACGAGTAATATTCTGTAGGAGGAAAAGTAAATAAACTCCTTTCATGGTTACATATGATATATAATAGTCATGAAGAAATATTGAAACATACGTACGTTTATCTTTTGGCTCTGCACAAGGGTAGCCTCTCTTCATACATGAATGCACACGGCCACTAAATATGAGAAGAATTAGATTTTATACGTACGATCCCGTAGGATATTGTTGAGCTGAAGATATGTAAAACGGAACAGTTACTGATCTTACAATTTATTTGGTGAAGATGAGTAGCTTTCGACCAAATTTCTGGGAGAAACACACGAGATATTTTGGTTTTCACGAGAAGTTCTACGTAAAAAAAAATTAGTATGAAATGGAGAAAGCACTTACACGCTCCCTTTTAGGCATTCGTTCGGCGACAAGTTGTCCAACGTAAAATTGTTGTAAGAAAGATCTCTGCAGTCAAAGGGGCTCGGATATTAAGAAGAGATGTCGAGATCTTCGTCTGAATATTGCGCAAAGCAATGAATGGGACAGAAAATTTCAGATTGATGATTCTTACGCATTCTTGTTTCTTATCAATATATTACGTGGAACTTGGCCCGTAAGTCTGTTTCCTGTCAAGTACCTTGAAAGTACGAGAATAGTTGTCAGATGAATTGTAGATATCACACGCACGCACACACTCGCCTGTTGTAATATGAAGAACTTACATAAAGTCGACTTTTATCAGATCCACAGAAGAAGCTGGTATTTCTCCAGTCAAATTATTGAAGCTCAGATCCCTGAATTATCAAAACGTTATTAACATGAGCAAATGCCTATTACAGTGTCATATTATCAGATTGTATTTCGACGGCCGAATACTTACAGATTTTTCAATTTTTTCATGTTTCCAATGTACTCGGGGATCGTTCCATGTATCAAGCAATTTCGCAGTGTGCTGTAAGGTCATTAAGATAGGTATTCAAGTCGAAGAAAACATACATGAGCTGCCTAAGAAAATAACAATGTAGGAGCAACACTCACAGAACTTTCATGGACTTCATACTTTCGAGAGGAGGAAATGTAGATGCACCATCACTTAAGTCACTTATCCTCCCTGAAAAAGTAACAGTTAAAACAAAAAAGTCAATCGAATTGGACAAAAAACGTTTCGAAAGGGACAATCGATTTCACTTACAAGTCAGTCAAGCTTGTCAGAGCTGAGATAGAAGAAGGAATCGGTCCCTTGAGAGGACAACCTTGTATGTGCCTGTGATGCAATACCAAGTTAGACTGTTAAGAACGTCACGGTTGATACAGAACGTTAGTACAACTTCTTACAGTTTTTCGATCATTGTCCAATTGCTAATGAAATCAGGTATATTTCCCGTGAAGTTATTGTCACTTATCCTCCTGGAATATGAAGAAAATGAAATGAAACATTAAACTTGTTCTTGTAACTACTGAGACAGAACAAAATAAGTGTATCAATGAGTTAGAAATGAAGTGGCAGTGAAGGGGATAACGCTCACAAGTCAGTTAATGTGGTCAGCTTTGCAAGTTCTTGCGGAAATTCTCCACTGAAAGAGTTTGACGATAAAACCCTGAAATTGTTTCATGGAAAAAAATACCATATACAAAGTATATGAGGCTACTTGACGCTTATGTCGAGAAGTGAAATCTCGTAAGAGAGAAAAAATATACAGTTTCTGCAAATTGACCAAACGCCCGATCTCTGAAGGAATGGATCCTGTAAAATGGTTGCCTTCAAGACTCCTATGCATAAACAAACAAAATAAAAGTCAATCTTAATAGCAGAAAATCACAACTAATTTTGGAAGGGGAAAATATAGCAGAAAGTTTAAACGGATAGACAGCATACAGATTCACAAGTGTGCTTATTCTTGTAAGAACTCTTGGAAATTTACCAGATAATCTGTTTCCCATAAAAGATCTGCGAAACAAACAAAACAAATTATTTTACACGGTGACATATTACATTCTGACACAGAAAAAATTGGAGTAGAAACATAGGAGATTGGTAGTTACAAGTCAATCAAGCTCATTTTAGACCACTGAAGAGGGATTGATCCATTAAAGCAATTGCGGCTTAAATCTCTGCAAAGAACAATCAGAGTTCAATTTTTTCATTTAAAAACGAAAACTTCAATGCTTTCCACACTCAAAATCTCAGTGAAAGACACACTCACAAATGCTGAAGGTAACGAAGCTTTGCGAATTCAGGCGGAATAAGTCCAGTGAGATTTTGTCCTTTCAAGGCTCTGCACTTAGAATGTCTAAATAAGAATCAAACGGTACACCGAGAATATTGAAGGGCCAAATAGAGTGTAAAACTGAGCATTTAAATGCTGTACGCCAAACAGATGATCATAATGGGACATGAGACTATACATAATCGACATTTAAGTTTGCAGTTCGAACTCGTATTGCAATGAACTTTGGCGGCAAATTTCTAACAGGGGCATTAAGAATAACTCTTACACATTACAATCATAGTTCTTCAGTTTCATCGTTCAATTCCAAGACTAACAACATATGTTGGACCAATCTTGTTTGCGTTCTTTTATCTTACATTAGCCATACAAAGACTGTAAACTACATAAAAATGAAATAAACAGGGATAGCAATAAATGAACAAGTGAGAAGCACGGTTATGAATTGATGAGGGAAAGTCAAAGGTGGTGACTATGTAATGATGTGTCCGACAAACATGGACCCTAATCCAGCCATTACACAGCTGTATGGTCAGAAAAGTCAACTGCTGACACAGCAAGCGTTGACTCAATTACGCAATCCAATCAAACTAAACCTAAAACCTGGCAGATTACGAAAAAGACTGATAACACCAAAAAGTAATCAAGAAATTTGAATATTAGCGAGCACTTACATGCTAGTAACATGGCAGGTAATGTTTTGATCGAAAGAACAATCGCAAGTTACAGAGCTTTCCAACCCTTTCCTAGTGATGGGCAAACTCCAATTTCCTTCTCCGCTGCAAGGATCTTTGCTAAGGTCCCAATCTCTTTTCTGAAGTCTTCTAGCAATATCCTTCAATGCCCTCACTGCAGCAAATATTCGACAAGAAAAGGGAAATTAATGAAAACCCATAAATGATACTTGATGCATAAAGTAGAAAAAGTGAAAAAGGAAGGATTTTTATCACTCCACTATTCAACTTCGACAGAAAGTAGAACAGCTGCGAGTGAAATAACAGCTACATTCTACATGAGAAATCGCTCTCTCCCATACCTTCATCTGGGTGAAGCCTTTGCATGGGAATTGTGGCTGAATCACAGCTAGCAATCATGAAGAAAATCACAGAACAGATGAAGCACGATATGGTGCTGAGATTTTTCATACTCCTCATTACTAAGCTTGTGCTTAATCTAACTGTGCATGGAGATATTACTGCAGCTCAGTGGATTGTGGTGGAGTTAAACGAATATGACCGCACTCAAAACAGATATTTAGGAGCAGAGAGAGAAAAACAGACAACATAAACGCAAGGAAAATAGATGAAGGCGAGGGATTATCAATATATTCCATAAATAAATAATATGATCAGGACAATGTGGTATGGCTATGGTAGGGACTAAGGCAAGCAGAGAGAGCCACTGATGAAGAAGGGCGGGCCCTTCATATTTGGAAGTTCATCATTGAATTCAACTTATGCTCGATTTGTCCAACTCGGACTAAATATATACATCTTCATTTTTAAAAAAACTAATAAAAAGATCAGTCTTTCGAAAGAAAAACGCGTTTGTTTTATAATTGAGTGATATTGATTGAACACTAACGCTTATCGGTGGAAACGGTCAACACTATGTTTCTGGTCAAGACTGTAAGAACCGTCCATTCGTACTTTGCTGTCTGCATTTAGTTTTGATAGTGTAATGGAAAGCCCAACTGTTCTTTTTCCTTGTTTCTGAATGATCAAACTTCAAAGCATCGCCATGGCATCAGAGCAAGTCACTTTCCAAGTGTTGTTTGAATACGCAGACGAGCCTTTAGAAGTAAGAAAATGATCTTACTGTTAATTAAGTTCTTCAATTCAAGTAGTTAAATTTGGTCGAACATTTCGAACATACGAATTCGGCCAAGATAGTTTATTACAACATTTACAGCAACAAAGCTATACAACAGTTAAGTCGATTAAACATAGTTCGAACCGCAAACATGCATACCATATACACTTCCCATATGATACGTTAAGGTTTCGGTCTCAGCCAACTCAATATACAAAAGACAAGTATTCAACGATAAATACGATGAACCTGTCGAAAGAGTAGCAAATGTTCCCATCCTCGACGCTCGTTCAAAGTATAGAAACTTTGCGACTGCTTCATCACACATTGATTTTGATATTGAAACAGAGTATCCAACCAAAAAGAGCGGAGACTGACTACTAGACGAATGGTTATATATTGACAGTTGAACGTAGAAGCACATTCAAAATATTGACAAAAGAAGGAAGTAATCTCAGTTTATAGAGAAGAGTTAGATGATTTAACTCATCGCTATAACATGCCGTCGTCTTCACTGTTTGGGCTGTCCAAAGAGTCTCCTATGTAAGATCCATCTGGCTGACGAGTAAATATGTTGAGATTGCCACAAGGAAGATTTTCCTGTGTGTGAAAAAAAAGAGAAAGAAAATATGAACATGAAACGAAAAATGGGTTATTACAAGAGTTTGTGAGTTTGATTTCTCAGCAAAGTTCCAACGAAATACCAAGTCAGAAGAGTCTTGGTCGCTCGAGCGGAAAAGAATTGGTCGGCATCGCTTGTCTTCATTCATCAAGCTCGAATTCTGAAAGTGTGCGATAAGCGAAGATTTTCCTTGGATTCTTGCATAAGCCAGCGAAACGACTTTCTCGCTATTGAAGCTTTCCCATTTCTTTCCGTTAAATGCCTTCAGACGTGACGAGTCAATAGGGTTACTTACCGAATATAAGCATGCAACAAAGGGTATTGATTTATCCCCTTTTTGCAACTAACCTCGTAGAATGTAATAATGTGTGAAGGAGAGATCATATTGATGAAGGCATATCCCACATTGCACTTGTTCTAGATAAATAACAACAAACAAATATATATATAGTTCTTTCATTTCAAGTTACAGTAGGCCAGAAAAAAAAAAGCTGGAAAAAAATGAAGCTTGTACCTTGAAATCAATTGGTAGGTAGAGAAAATCGTATGTGCCCTTGTGGGTTTCATCAATAGCTAGAAGAAGCATCTTCGATGTATACCTTCAAACCATAAAGAAACACACCCATTCAGTATTCAGAGCTCGACTAGGTCCTTAGAAAGAAAATGATGTTGCGAGTTTTTACTTATTTGGGATGTTCTTGATCATCAAAGTTGTCCTAATATCTTCGCCATTTCTAATCCTTTCCATATCAAGCTGATACTGCTTCTTGTCATCCACTTGTATACCATTCTCCATCCTTCTAATTCGCCCTCGGTCAATCATTCCTTCGCTACCAATAGATCCAAAAGTACCATTTCCGAAATAAATAGGCCCGTTTTGAGACATTGACATCATTCTAGGACTAGGCAAACTACCACTTTCAGTGAAACTCCCAACAAATCCAACTCCTCTACCCATACCACCATGTGCAGAAGCTATATTCATCGCACGACTTCCATTATTGCGACTGAAATCTGTTACCCCAAACGCCGAATTTCTTACAGAAGATATGTCTGGCGATCCCGGGTAAAATCCCACATGCCTTACCATTTGAATTCCCGACGGCGACGAACCAACATTATGATTTTGGCCAAGAAATGATCCATGCCTAACACCAGCGTATGGAAAGCCAATGCCTTGTTCGTTAGGCTGAATTTGGCGCCCGTTTAGTGAAGGCGACCAAGAAGAGGCAATGCTTTGCTCGGAGCTAACTTTTGGGCTTCCCCAGAGAAATTCTGGGCCAGAAAGCATGCCAACGCTCGATGGCTTGTGATCAGCAAAGGGAGACACTGATCCAGGACTTGAAGTAACATAGTCATGATTTGGAACAGAGAAGTGATTCTGAAAAGGCAATCCTTGCGTTATTACAGGGCTTAATTTTCGCGAGCCTGAACCGATTGGAGCAATTTTAAGGGGATTTGACATTTGATGAGGAAGAATAGAAGCCAATCCAGGCGAAGGACTGCTTCCTACTGGGCTGAGGCTTGCCAAATTAGGAGGCGTTTGATTATAACTGTGCAATGAGTGGTGATCTAATGGGCTGCCAAAATTTGGCCAGCTACCTGGGAATAGACGTAAAAACGGATTGTGTTAAAGAGTCATTGATAGTCAGTTAAGAATAGAATCGAGCAACGAAGGTTTGCAAAAGGATTACCATTCACAAATGAGCCCGTAGGTGAATTTATTGGTGAACCGAGTTGGTGATGCAATGATCTGCCATCATCTAGCTCTGTATCTTGAGTCAATTGCTGCATAAAGCTGTACAAGGCAGCAATATCATGTTTGAGAAAAACATAGATTATTTGCAGAATAAAAAAGACTAAAAATACAAAGAACGTCGACAGCAAAAAACAAGAGAAAAGAGTATACCTACGACGGGTCCCACCAGGTCGGCTATGTTCAACCTTTATGCGCTTCCCAGCTATGTCGCTCCTATTCAAACCCTTGAGAGCAGCCTCAGCAGCTCTAACATCATAAAACTCGATGAACTTATGGTGATGTTTGTGGGGCGTTTCTCTTATCTGCATTGAACGTTGGACACAGCTAACGTTCTATGGACCATTTCAAAGAAACCAAATACCAAGAAGGAATCATCTAATGACATTATACCTCCTTCACTTGACCGTACGCTCCAAATATAAGGCGAAGCTCATCGTTGGAGACAGAAGGATCCAAATTGAACACAACCAAAGTTCCTTGGTTAATGTCCTTCTCCGAGGGATTATCCTGTCAGAGAGAAATCAAACGATTTTCAAATATATATCATAGCTTCTTCTGCAACATCAGATGGTCAAAAAGATAAGATATCAGTTTAGACCTTTGGAATCGAAAAATGTATGTCGAGTTTCCTTCGTCTCAAAGGCTTTCCCTGTAGCCCACGCATAGCATTTCGTGCAGCTCTAATGTCATAGTAAGATATCATCACAAATCCTCTGTGCTTACATGCAGTGTACAGAGTTCTGATGTCTCCATATTGCTATTAGGAGGAACATCGACAAAGAAAAATAATTCACAAGTCAGTTTCCTCAATTGGGCAAATAATCTGAGAATGTAAGAAACGTACCTCGAAAAGAGACCGAAGTTCAGAGTCCTCAACGTTGCTATTTATGTTCCTAACGAACAATGTCCTCGAAGGGTGCTCACCATAGGGATGCTCCCCGCTAACAGTTCCAACACCGTTATTCAAAATACCGTAATGAGGAGTGCTCATCCCACTAACACCATCAGAAGTACTTAACCTCGACATGCCATAGACAAGATTGTCTTGATTTCCAGGAACTATTTCAATTCCACCTCCATTTCCAAAGACATCGTCGTCTAAGTCCTCGAGCTGAGTTGGCAAATCACTGAGATCGAAATCATCCATAAGACCTGCTAGAAGTTCATCTTCATCGCCAGGAAGAAAGCTTCCAACGCTGATAGGGTCGATATCTTCTAGTGGATCTTTAGATTCACCGTGCACATGACTTTTACTAAGGCTAGGGAAGTCATCTTCACGCAGTTGATCGGTTAAAAGAGATTCATTTACATTGACTGTGACCAAGTACAAACAAGAAGTCAAGCTAAGTGATCATTTTCGTATAAATGAATTACATAGTCATTGTCATTCTATGTCTAACTGCTCACCTTTATTGTGAAGAATGGCAGGCAATGAGGTAGAAAATATACTGGCATCACTGGGCAGTTTCCATATGCTTTTTTCTTTTTCTTGGGTACCTGGAGATAGATTTATTATCGGAGAATCTGGGCGAACGGAAAGAACTGAAGTTTTACCTAGGGAGAAAATCAACTGATTGACGAAATAAAGAAAAAAGTTATTTTGTAGACTAACCAGCAGTATCATCCTTAGATGGAAGCTCCATGATCATCACCTTTTGCAGAAAGAGCAGAAAATCACAATCACATAGTTGGCAAGCCAAGAAACAAATAATAAATGATGTAAATAATTCTTCTAACAAATTAATTGAGCAAATGGAAGAAAATGGCCAGAGAGATACATCATTCAACGGACTCAATCGGCTGATCAAACTTAAAAAACTACTTCACCGAACTAAGGAAACTGAAAAAGATTACGGGAAAGTGCTTTGCAAATTTTCACGAGCAAAAATCATACTTCGACAGAATCTTGACCGAACATCGCGGCACATAATTAACAGGCATGCGATTAGCAAACAAAGTAAAACCGATTTAACGCAATCGAATCGAGATACTTAGACCGTACAGTTACTGAATGAAAGAAACAGAGAGTGCAATGAAAAGTCAAACAGAGAGAAGATACCAAAGGTATATCAATCGGAGAAAAGCACACAGATTACGAATATAAGCAGAGCATTTAACGTAGATTATAAAAGACCATCCATCAATTTAATTTGGTCAATCCAATGCCTTGCCTAAAAAAGATAAAACATCCTGGATATTATTATTTTTCCCAAAATCGCATAAACTCAAAACACAAGCAAAGCCCACTAGAAATACAAGCTTCTAACTCGAAAAATGAAAGGTTCCAACACAAAATTAATGGATAAAGGAGAAAAAAACCCAACTCAACCACCGCACAAGATCGCAACTTTACCCCAAAAACAAAGCTTAAAACTCCGCCCACATCTAAAAAATCGGCAAAAAATTACAGGGGAAAGCAATACCCACTATCTACTTAGTGGAATGAAAGCTAACGGGCAAATACCCAAAACCCCCCAAAGATAAAGGAAAGTACCTCTACCTCATGCAGAAGAAGAGCAAGAGCGACTCGACTGTTAAAAAGAGGGTAGAAGGAAAAGAGATGATGATGATGATGATGATGATGATGATGATGAGACGAAAAGGTAAAAGAAAAAAAAAAGTCTTACAAACTTTGGAGGATTGTGAAGGTCTATGTCAATAAATTAACACGCAATACAACAGAAGAAGGAATAATGAAAGAAAGACACTCAATTCAATATACACTAAACAGTTTCGTAGAAGCACAAGAATTGTTTCCGTCTACTCATTCACTTCCTTCACACCCGCCGGGATACCAGCTACAAATATTAATTTTTTAAGATAAATTTCAGAGAGAGAGAGAGAGTCACTCTTACACACACCGCACGCACGAACTGGTGAGAGAGACGAAATAATGATTGGAGGAAATAAGGTACATAATGGAAGCACTATTGATTTATTTATAATCGTAATTACAGTGATACTTTTTTGCTTTATCTACAAAAATATCTGTAATATACAGCAACCATTGCTTTCGCCATAAATAAAGTAATATAATAACTCAATAATGAACAGTGCAATATAATATAATTTTTTTTAAATAATATATCTCTTTTCGTTTTTCTTCATTCCCTGCCAATTAAATTAAAATAATAGGTCCGACCCAATTCAACAGTACTGACTAAAATAAAATATATTTATCATAATGAGAGGAAAGAAAGATTTTATGGTTGGTGGCTGAGTAGTAACTAGAAACTTCTTTGTCTAATTCTGGCAAATAAGTAATAATAACAAAATATAAACAGTTTAATTAATTCTATATAGAGAATGAGATGTAAATGATTCTTTCAAAGTTCAAGTAATAATGTTGAATCATTCCTATATGAATCTAACAGTTAACCTTTATGGTAAGCATATGTAGAAACCACCATATTACAAGCGAGCTGATAAATTTTCAGTCCTAAAGCTACAACACTATGAATCTCATGTTATTGCAAACTCCATTCTCAGCAGATGCCCGAGAAAGAAACCAATGGAGAAGGATGAGAAATCCTTCAAACACCGTTTTTTCCAGACTATTTTTCTTTACGATCGTTCGTCAGCATTTGAATTCTCAGCGCTGCTGAACTCTCCCGCATTACCCAAGTCAGCCCTTGCCATCGAAGAATATTTTGTTTCTGCATATGAAACGTTTGTTTGTATTCAAGAAAAGGCGACATCAACAAGCACGCAAGGGAGGAAATAACCTTACGTTTCAGTTGTCCTAAAGTGATGAGATTGTTCAGACAATCTCTGAACTTTGTCAAAACGATCCTCTCTTGTTCTGCATAGGTCTCTGAGACCCTCGAATCGCCGTCTCTCTTTGAAGCAGACAAGGGATTCAGCTCGGCTAGACCATTGGAGGAAGTAGAAGCAGCGAACAATGTGTCTTGCTCGTCACACATTAGGGCTAAAGTGCTCGGAGACATGGGCCTACTTTGTGGCTCATCAGCTCCATCTGAATTGGGTTCCCCTGATTTGGTCTTTTCGATCTGATTTTCTGACGAACGATCACCAGTTTCAGCCTCTGACCGCCGCTGACTTAGAGGCTGATGCTGATCTTCAGAAGCCCGTGAAGTTTCTTTAGAGTTCTCTGCTTGCTTATTCGATGAGTTTTTCTCCTCTGAAAATATTGCAGAGCAATCAATAGTTTATGATGAGATTATTATTTGATACATAGAGACAGCCAGCTGTATATATATATACCTGCAAGCACCCTGGCAGCTTCTTCAGAAAAAACCACCAGCACAGAACAAAGTTCTTTAAGGTCTTGAGGTTGAATGATATCAGCTAACAGAGACCTTCAGATTAAAACAGCTATTAATTGCTCATGAAAGGTAGCCAAAAGGTATTACCACGAAAATCAGAACTGTTAAGTAAGAATACCCATAGGCAGGTTTTGAAGGTCCCATGGAAGAAATAATGCCAGGAGGAAGATCAGAAACTGGGGATCGTAAGCAGGTCGATACTGAACCTGAAGCTCTGACTTGGTTGGCCTGTTGAAAGCGTAGCACAAAAAAGATTCGAAATCAAAGGAGAGATAATTGTCCAGTCATCCTTAGCACTTTAACAACACCACAGAAATGCAGGTTGAAATAAAATAAAAAATAAAAAAAATTAGGCTTCAAAACTACAATTCCACAAACATCCTAATGGCATGATGGAACAAAAAATTAAGCTCTTAGAGGAGATGGGTCATAAAGAAACCTGTTGTGTGTGGCCAAGTTGCAGTGGATCTTTTTCCGTTGGCCCAAACAATAGATGCTGACCTTTACGTTTCTTGCTGAGAGGAGGAGAACCATAGCCTGACGAGCCAATAGCGCCTGTTATTGCAGCATTAGCCGCCTGCTGAATATAGACCATGGTGTTGGAAGGGTCTCCATGATATAGGGCTTGCCTATCTTCGCTTCCTTCGTAGTTTTTGCAGTCCACGCATTTACAATTGTCAGAGCAGAGAATATTTGCTTGGAAGCACTCGCAGTACTTCTTAAGGCACCCTGATTTCTTGCAGTGGCATCCTTTGTTATGCTTCGCAGGAAGTAAAACTTCTACGGCACTATCCTGCAGATTGAGAGAAACAGTTTGAGCAGTCTTTTGGATGAGAAAATTGCGACTCTATGCAAAGACAAAAATCCTGGAAAAATAATGTAATAAGCACAATACGATGGCGACGGGCAACTTTTTTCTATGATTTGAGAATTATATGATTGCATTAGAGTTGTGAAGATACCCTGCTATCACGGGCTCCATGGGGACTGCTGGCAATCTTTGGCCTAAAGGCGTTGGGATTGCGTTCGAGTGTGGACTGAACTGCTTCGCTCCTCGCGACTTCATTCTCAACGTTGTTGTGACAATTCGCACAGTTGCAACCATCACAATAAATTCCAGATGCAAAACATTCGCAATACCTGACCAAAATTTCGTCAGAGAAAACAAGACATTAATCATGAAGCTCTGACCTACAGCAACTTTTTCAAAAGCAATAACATTCCAGAGAATTGGTAAGCACCAGCCACAACACAAGCCACAATAAGGCAGAACAAACCAACTGTTAAAATAGACAAAAAACTCATAAGGATTCGGACAACGATTTGAAACAACAACATAGTACAAATATGTGAAGAAGATAAACTCGATGAGTAAAACAACTAGCAAGCAAATAAAATGAAAATGAGCAGTAACTTACAGCTTTAGACACCGAGAATGCTTGCAATTACACTGCTTCTGCTTCTTTGGAGTACCATCTTTAGCTTCGCTTGAACTTTGCCTCGGTCGCGGTCTTGGAGATTCAGGTTTCCTGTCAAACATACAATTTCTTTAAGATGAAAACAATCAAACAAAGAAATAAAACCAAGCGCCGATAGCCATAACGAATATGCCAAACGAATGAGAGCCAGAATAAAAGATATTAGCGTGTGCTTATAATATAAAGTAAAGATTTGCGTATATCAATTAGTATCAATTAGAATAAATAGGCATTAATCAAGGAGATAATTACTCCTGTGTATACTATATGTATGAGCTTTGCAAATCAATACGAGATAGACGTTTTTCGATTCTAATCTTGACAAAAGATGATCAGTAGAAGAAAAGGGGATAGGATACTCACACAGGCCGTACAGAAGAATGAGCGAGGGGCGCAACTTGCTGCTGCTGTTGAGGCTGAGATTGAAACTCCGATCGAGGCTTTGCAGACTGCCCATTAGATGTGAAATCGAGCTTCCTCGCCGTCGAAGCCTCCTTTTGCTCCATTCAACTCACAAGTTTCGGTCTTCAAATTTCAACAAATCAAAACATTCGAAACACCACCAAAATACAATCTTTACACTCGAAACTCAAAGATTACCAAGAAATACTTTCTGAAAATCAAATCTTAAACGAAGCCTCCGCCCAGCTCAGCTCAGCTCAGATTCAAAAACAGAATAGAGGCGAACAAACAAATTTCGCCGACAAAAAAAAGTGAAAGAACCAACGCGAATCAACCTGAATTAAAAAAGCAATAACATGCAGATGACGAACCAAGAAACGCAAACAAGCTGAGAATGGGATTATTCTATTTACGCATAATCTCCTGAACGAAACGCAAACACGGAACGAAAGATTTATTGCTCTCAGTAGTCAGTCCCCGTCCTCCCTCTCTTGAGCTTAGCTTGCTTTTGAATTCAATTCTTGTTGATTACTCATCCAACGGATGATATTGAATAACTTAAATCAACAGTTCAAATTCATAGGAGTCAGTCAGACGGTGAAGAAGAATTGGGCTTTATATGGGTCGAAAGTCTCGCTCTAGGCCCAATATAAACATAAATAATTGGGCTTTAGTACGCAGTAAAGAATAGCCCAATCAGAAAGAAGATAGTCCATAGTCCGGCAAGTGACGTTTAACAGACCCAATCCGATCCGACCCGACCGGACGGTTCTTCGGTTTCAACCATCTCAATCTGATGATATACGAAGCAAAATTCCCAGATTTGTACTTCACATGAACGACAACAATGGCAGATGCGAAGTGATCGATCGTAGGACCACCACGTTGATGATCGGTCGATGCTCCTTGAGATCGATCCGAGAATAATATGGCAAATGCTTGGAGAAGAAATCAAAATCCCACCGCAAAAATTCTGAGCCCCAAAAACCTGCTACTCTTCGTCTCCACCACACTTCTCCTCCTCGCCTTTTACTACCTCGCCTCTCAGACGACGACGAATCCCATCAGCAGCTCAAACGCCCTGCGCGGCATCCCATCGCCGCCGCAGAAAAGCTCGCGGCGAGCCATAAGCCCTTTCGATTGCTACAGCTCGCCGCAAGCCCACCCAATCTTCGCCAACACCGTCGAGGGATTGAAGCACCCTTTCATATACTCTCTATCTGATTTCGGAACCTTGCCAGACAAGCCACACAAGAACATCGTGAGGACGCTCAAGGGGAAGCCGTTTAGGAGGCCAGATATTTCCTCTACGGTGCAGGATTTCTTGGAAAAGGCGAAGGACAAGGATGGGATTTTCGTGGACGTCGGCGCTAATGTGGGGATGGCGAGCTTTGCTGCTGCAGTTATGGGTTTCAAGGTGCTGGCTTTCGAGCCAGTGTTTGAGAATCTGCAGAGGATTTGTGAAGGGATCTACTTTAATAGGGTTGGAGATTTAGTCGAGGTGTTCGAAGCTGCTGCATCTGATAGCCGTCGAAACATTACCTTTTATAAGGTAATAGCACTGAATTCTTGCTTCAATGCCCAATATAATGCTTCATAGTTACGATAGGGCTCATTCTTACAATGTGTATACCATACCACTGTTCTTGAACTACTTGGCTGAAGTTTGATTCTTGTGCCACTTAACGTTTCGAACATCTTTAGTGTGGCTGCATTGTGTCGTTAATATTGTTACTATTGTCTGCCTACCTACACTTGGAGTGGGCTAGAGAATTCAGATAGATCTTACATCATATATTCCCTTTATCGAAACAAGGACGTTATTGGGTCCTTAATTGAAAGATTCTCCATACTCATCCATCCACACATTAATGTGTTTCTCTGTGTGTGTGTACCTTTGCTAATTTGTTGCTTGGCTTGTGTTTTTCTTTAGTTGGTAGGAAGGCTAGACAACACTGCAGTGTCGGCAACTGGTGCCAAGATGGCTTTCAAGTCGAACGAAGAAGTTGCCCTTCAAATCAGATCCATTCCTCTGGACGAAGTCATTCAAGAAACCGAGCGTGTGCTTCTGCTCAAAATCGACGTACAAGGTTGGGAGTACCACGTCTTAAAAGGGGCTACGAAATTGCTTTCGAGGAAAAAGGGCGAAGCACCTTACCTCATATACGAGGAAGACGAGCACCTCTTACAGGCGAGCAACAGCAGTTCCAAAGAGATAAGAGAGTTCCTTCGCACCGTAGGCTACCGCGAATGCACACAGCATGGTACTGATGCACACTGCACAAAAACAGATTGAACAGAAAAGAAATATCATTTTGTAGTTGATTAACAGTTTCTCTCTAAAAACAGAAGAGGTTGTTATGATTTTATGTATTTAGGATTCAAAGGCTCAGTAGTTTACCTTCCTTGTAAACTCGCACTTGTTATTCGATTGTTGTTCCTTTGAGATTGATTATTCTGCATTTTTGTTTCAATTTTGTTACATCCTTGTTTTTTGGGTAGAAGAACAACGATGGTTCTTCGTCGGAGGTTAAGTACACTAAGTTGAAGATTCTTTACAAACAAAAGCTCGCATGCTGGGCAAACACTCGAGCAACAAACAAACCAACTGCTTCAAAGCACCACACCAACCATTCTACACAATAACCTAAGCGTATAAATAGAGTAAACTCCAACAAGAAATATCTATTTTTATAGCTACAGCACATTTCCACAGACAAAAGATGTTATCCAATCAGGCGAGAAACAGGACTAGTTTTGTAGGTTAAGCGTAAACTCCGTCGAAAGAGGTCCTCTTTTCGATGGGTCAATTCATGGTGAGCTGTGATTGAACATCAGGCGCAGAAAATCGCATCCTTTTCGCAGCATGAGAATCCTCAGTTACTGTGTCGTCATGCACTTGATCATCGTTGGAGCTGACCATTTGGTATTCTTGCTCACCACAATCTAAATTGGTAGCAGAAATAAAGTTTGCATAGTCGGTGAAACAATCGTAGGTGGACGACGATTGTGCACAGTTAGCCGGTAATTCATCACCTCGCTCGTTCTCAATCTCCTGCAAGTTCTTCTCAACATTTCGGCAGCTAATCTCATCACAAGATTCTTCTGCACCAATGTTCAGTTTCCCAGATGGAGGGGAAGAAGAAAAGACAATGTTCTCTGCAACTTCTAACACATCGTCCACTGAGTTGGGAACTGAAGACGAATCAACGTCGTCTAACCTAGGTTGGATATGATCGGTGGTGGGTTCTAATCCAAAATCTTCAGATGAGTACTGAAAGAGATGTGCTTGGTGGTCAACTCCGTCAAGATGTTGGAAGTTGGGCTCTGTTAGTACTGTTTTTGTGTAACATGCACTAGCTTCCACATGTTCCTGTCAAAGGGAACAAAACAAATGGTCATCGATAACTGAAGATTTTGAGCCAGCATATAAAAAGCTTAGTTGTATATGTGAAATGGAATAACAACCAACGAGCGAGGAGGTACCTGAGAAACAGGTTTCTCAAACTCATGAAGAGATGCCATAGACGACATCCAAGTAGAAGTACAAGTGCCTTGATCGAAGAATTCATTCAAGTTCGATTCTGAACTTTTCCTTCCCGATGAAGTTGGTAGCTGAGCCACATCAACTTCTTCACCAACAGGGCATACTGAAGTTCTTCCACTGTTCCTCAAAGTAATGGATGACTTTCCTAAGTACTCGAGGTTATTGTGCTGGTCAAGATCACTCTTAGAAATGTCAGGGAAACTGCCAATGCCACTCCCATCCAAAGGAGAAGAATCTTTGGATTGGTTGTCAAGGAGAACCTTGATCAATCTCTCAATGCGAGTTCGTTTCAATGAAGCTTCGCAGGGTGGAAACCAATCTGCTTGAAGCTGAAATAAATAAAAAAAAACAAGAGCGCATTTCTAATTAGGTAGTTGTGTTCGGCCTAAACGAGAATATTGACAACATATCATATACATACATATATATAAATATATATATGTATAGAGAGAGAGAGAGAGAGACTGTAAAACTAAATCAGGGAACAGATGCACTCACAAACTTTGAGGATGATGTAACATTATGTATGTTAAAAAAGGATGGAAGTTCTTCTAGAAACCGCTCAACATAGTGAAGTACGAACATGCCACAATCGGATGCATTCTGTTGCTGGGGGAGCTGCAATGATGAATAGAAGTTTAATATCTTTCCAATCATAAGATTACAAATATCTAACACGAAGCATCTCAGTCAATAACTATACAACCAAAACATACTAAATATCTGACAATATTATGGCGGTTTTGCCCAAGCTAACAAAGTTCAAAAACATACATGGAGAGTTACTTTTATGTCTCTACTGGCTCTATCCTCAAACAAAATTAGTCGCAATTAACGGATTATAGAGTATAACTAAACCCCTAGACTAATACAGCAGATAAATGATACCACTAATCCAATTGTTCCTCCTAACTCAACGGAGACCAATGGCATTTAAGAACCTGGCCAACAACATAAGAATAATACCTAAATGGCATATTATGAAGTCTTATAAATGCTTGATATAGCTAAGAGATTGATATTTTCAATATGCAAAATGTCCTGTTTCATGTTCAAAACCTCTGCTCGAGTATCTATTTATTATCAGTGTACCTCAAGTGATACAAACTTTAAGTTTCTGAACTTTGAATACATATCTTCGCATGTTTCCTTCTGCCTCTCCTTCCACTCCTCCCATAGGTAACTGCCATTGTAAAAAAACAGTCAAATACTCTTCAAAGCACTAATTGCAACATCAAAGCAGTATGCGGCAGCCTAGATATATGGTCCAAATATCGAAACGCAAAGGGAAATGAAAAAAAGAAAGATACCTTTGCATTAGATCTTTAAGGTCCTTATGAGTTCCTTTAATTGAATCCATGTGCAATATACAGGGTGTTATTTTGTCATTCACAGCATCTAAAGCATCATGAGAGATAAGAAAATATCAAACAATGAAAAGCTTGGTTGTAAAGGCGTGATAATCAAAGGAACTTGCCTTTGGAGACAGCTGATTCACCAAAGTAACATATCACTATTAGACTCCAATGTAAACTGTCAAAAGATTGTTAGTCAACATCATATATAAACATGATGCTCAATAGGATGAGAATAACCTGTTACCTGTAATTAACAGGAACGAAAATGAAGTCCTTGTCGAGTAAGTTCACTTTTCTTGTCCATTTACGAACACGCTGAAAAGCTGCCTTGCCATCAAAAGCACTGGAAGGGTCTTTATCCATGTCAGCAAGTTTCCGAAAGAAGAAACTATTGAAGAAATGGAATTTTGTCTTCTGGGTCGTGGTAAGTTTGCTCTTCAGGTATCTGTCAGAGGAGCAGAAACATAATGACCTGAACCAAGAGATAAAATAGGAGACAAATAGAAAGGGACACAAAAGGTTTGAATCCTGATACATGAATGCATGAATTCTTTCCAATAGGTCAATTTTCAGTGGGCAGAAGAGCTCATACTTTCCTTTAAACTCTAAATCTAATATTTCACGACAAAGGGAATCAGCTAATAAGCTGTTTTTTTATGATTCAACGTACAAGTTATACTCAGATTGTTGCGTAGCAAGAAATCAAGCTGTAAACCCCAACAGTGGACAAAAAGAATCCCAAGGCATCTATTCTAAAAGTCACTAACAAAAATACACTGTGTAGTGTGTTCTCACACATTTTTCCTGTTTTGTTGTGCGTATAGTACAAAAATATGCCAAGAAAGCCTGCAAACACGATTAGCTATGCGGTGCATGACTTTCAACTCGGACAAAGGGAGATAGTGGCGGTGAAACTTACTTGATATAGAAATCGACAATGGTGTCATTCACAAATGTATCAGGCAGTAACAGATCTACATCTCTCTTGCTTAAGGAGACAGCATCAGGATCACCTTCTGGGTAAATGATTTCGTCGAAAGGTTTATCAAAACTGCAACATTTGAGTTAGATAAGTTCATATAATGATCAAACAATCAGGTGTAATAAAGAAGTCAACTTATATAAGACGTGGATTACAGCAATAATATTGCAAATATGCAATAACGCCTGCAGAATTAGGTTGTTTCTAATTTTCCCACGTTTTTCGTGAAATTGGAATCATGACATCATTGACGTAATAGGTAAATCGTTAATGAAAATATCAGAGTAGTCCTATTGTCCTTAAGTCAATAAAATCCATAATTTAATTTGCAGTTACAGAAATTACAAGCCAAAGGGCAAAATAAAGCTGCTACTCGCCACACACAGCTAGGCTTTCAGCTTGGGGTATAAGACAGTCAGAAATTAAACATAATAGACCACTAAGAAGGATGTGTTACATTGGCTTACATAACCGATACTGTTTCTACCCATTTACACATTCATTCAGGTTTACGCTTTTCATGGGCGTGTTACCCTACTTTTCAATGTGATGAGCATCACTCAATATAAATACGATTCGAACACTTTATTTGTCTTAGAGATGGCTAAGACGCATCAGATAAAAGAAAAAATAACGAAAAATGGCAAATAGCAATAAATCAGGTTTGCTTCTTCACTCACTTCGGAAAATAGCTCCTTGGGTGCAACATAGCTTCCCTTTCAGCCAATGGTAGAGGCTTTTCAAGCCCAGTGCTTCGTACAAAGACAAAAGAACAAAATTGACATAATCAGAATTAAAACATAACGTAACCACGATTTTGATGGAAAACATATGCTCACTGAATAATTATACTTTATGAAGCGTTGTAAACCAACTTCTGGTTTCCCATAATAAACAAGAAACTGAGGAACTCAAAACTATAAAAGGCATGCAAACTGGAGACCATTGGACCTTACAAAGAAACACGAAACTCGAAATTGGAAATCTTTATCAAATAAATAATTCTGAATGCAATCTTACAATGCAAAACAACTTTGGGTTAAAAACTTACTCGAGCAGGACATTCCAGAGTGCTTTATATCTCACACTGAGAGTTTTGATAGCTTCGTGTTTCTCGTACCAGTTGGCATCAAGAGAAGGAAATTTTAACTCTTCTATCCCTGATACTGGACACATCAGAACGTTTGAGAGATAATTATAATAAATCAATATGCACACATTAATAAAGTTGATACACAAGCAGCTTAGGTCAAAACAAAGAGTAAAACATGATACATACATGGATGGGTAGTATGGCAAAAACAGGAAATAATATAAGCATTAAGCAAGCAAACCAACCAACCTGAATCCTTGACAAAACTACCATCTTTCCTTGCACATTTAGAGATGAAATATATACTTACGATTCCAGCGCCAAACTGGATAGAAGCCAAAAATGTCAGAACCAACATGCAACTTCATATGCATTGACTGCACCTAAAACTCATTACAAAGCTATGTAACCTACCCGAGCACTCCACTGGGATTCTATCTTCACTATATCATTGATCTCCATGAGAATATGCAGAAACCGCTCATCCCCACCAGATGATTCGCTTTTTGCTTCAACCGAACCCTCGGTAAAGTTCACCACAGAGTCCAGATAATGGTTACCACCATAATCAATGTAATCTGGGTGGAAAATAATCCTCAGTCTGTCATCAGCTCCCTGTCATCAAAAAATACAAGTGAATAACACTGAAAATATATGCTCTTAAAGAAAGACGAAAGTGAAACCAAACTTAGCATCACAGCCGAAAAAAAAAATCGTTTTTTTGGAAATATTATGGCAATCGTCATCCGCATGTAGGATTAGCTGCATTCCATCAACCATAAATAGAACTCCAACTGTATCATTAATCAACAGCGACAGCAAGAGGCGACTCATATAACGCGGAAGAGAAGACTATTAAATAAAAGAGGCTTACCACACCACAATCAGTCAGGTAGTGGTCTGATACAGGTACATCACTCGAAACTGAAGCCATAGTTACGTAAATCGATTCCCGACCGAGCGTCCGCAATCGGAGCTCGCTGGCCGATACAGACCAAAAGGATGCGCGAGTAGCTAACGGAGATGGCGCAACAATCGAATGAGATTTCGCTAGTGGTCGTAACGCCGGTGTCCGCGACGACGGCGATTGGGCGAAGGTGGAGAATTGTCGTATTTGGCTTCCCAAAGTCGACGTTAGGTTTTCATCAATTTTGACTTTTACCGTCGGCCGCTCTCGGGATTTTCAATTTTTACTATTGAGGTTTCTTTAGATCGCTTGCTTGGTGGTTATAAATATCTCATCACTTTAACATATCAACCTAGGTAGATTGAAATTAAAACAAGATAATTAAATATTTCTAATATACAGTTTGATATTACTAGGGTTGTCAACGGGGCGGGTTCGGGGCGGGGATCTAATCCCCATCCCCGCCCCGCGAGGCAAAAGGGGACGAAATCGTCCCCGTCCCCGTCCCCGCGGGGATCCCCGTCCCCACGGGGATTCCCCGCCCCGTCAATATTTAAAAAAATTCAATTTTTATTATTTTAATATTATTTAAACTATATTTTAATATTAATTAAATTATTTAAACTATATTTTAATATTAATTAAATTATTTAAACTATATTTTAATCATATTTATATTATTTTAATATTATTCAAAGTACATTTTCATATTATTTATCTTATAATAATATTAATTGAATATAATAATTATTATTTTAATTTCGGGGACGGGGCGAGGAACGGGGCGGGGATATCCGCGGGGAAAAATATTCCCCCGCCCCCGCCCCGCGGGGATTCCCCGTCCTATTCGGGGCGGATCCCCGCGGGGACGGGGAATCCCCGCCCCACTGACAACCCTAGATATTACGAAGAACTACCGTGATAACCATCCTGAAAAACTACCATGCGCACCATACCAAATATAAGAGACGGCAAAAGTAATTTTGGCGCAAAGGAGGTAATGCACATAATAGTGGAGAAATTTATTAGAGCATGTCCAACGGATACTTTATTATTGTGTAAAACACAAAAATAGAGTGCGCATCTACTCCAACAATATTGTGTTGATTAGCACTGAAACTTTAATTCAGGACATACAATTTTCTACACAAATATAGTATTGTAGTGTTTATTTACTTATATTTTGTTTAATATAATATATTTTATGTGTATTTAAAAATGTGATATTTCCTTCAAATAATAATAAAAGTAAAAAGAAAATTAATTTTTTTAATTCTAATTTAATAATGATAAGTAAAGTAATATGCTAATTTTATAATTTACTTAATTTTTAAATATTAAAATTATAATATATTGACTTTTAATCTATATAATATAAAGTTTAATAAGCAACTATGATAGTAATATGCATTCGATTCTTAGTGTAAAAATAAAGTTAATGGTTTGAGTAAAAATTAGTGTATGAAGTAGAATTTATGGATGTGAGTAAAAGCACATTAGCAACTGTATTATATAATATTACCTGTAATTTTATGCTGTGGGTTGGAGATGCTCTTATGGTGTCCACGATAGTTGTTCACGGTAGCTGTGGACCATGCAAACATCTCCATATACTGGGCTTTACAACCTGATTGGACCTAGCCCATGAACTTAAAATTGTAAAAAAGCCCATTTAGGAAAGTAAATTAACCATTGAGGATAAACTTTCCATCCATTTTGAGTCGGTAGCCCAATTTAATGGGTTTCTAACTGTAAGACCCCGGCCGTTCCTACGAGGATTTGATAGGAGCTTACACTGAACTTCTATCAAACAGTTGGTGTGCGGGCATAAAACATTCGAGGGACGATCATAGAAGATGATCGAAGGACGATCGAGAGGGAGGGAGATAGAGAGAGCTGAGAGAGATAGAGAGATTAGAGGAAGAGATAGCAGAGATGATGACGAGAGAGAGATTAGAATTAACTGTTTTTGCTTAATGAAAACTGAAGAAGGATTACAACTTATATACCTATCAAATTAATAACTAAGCCCAATAACTTTGACAGCCCAATAACATCGACAGCCCAATACGGTCCCAATATCGGGTCCTGACATTATTCCCCCGTTGAAGACATCCTCGTCCTCGAGGATGATTGATAAAATTCCGACAAAGAAACCACGATCATCGTTAGTTATTGTCAACGAACTTTTTCCACGATCAAAAGGCCGGTCTTTTCTTGCTAGTCCATAGATCGTCACAGCTGCCCTGCCCGAATTCCTGATGACAGAGCAGATTCGGCTTCGTGCGCAAGCATTTTCCTTCAAGAGCTCCTCTCCTTTCCTCATGACATCTTCATGATTGTCTGCATAAGCAGCCCAATCAATCCTTTTCAAGAATGCCTCATTCAAGAATTCTTTGCGTGTAAATCCTCCCACAACAGTAGCTGCACTTCTTTTCCCTCGATCGAAAGGTCGGTATTGCTCTAGCCCTTGATGTTCCATCAGATCGGACAGGGCGTGAGCCATTGCGGGAGATCGTGCACCTATAATGCCTCGAGAATAAGAAATTCTAACCTTGCTGTCGAGTATGGTAATTTTCAGCTTAGTTTCTCTGGAAACAACACGGGTCGAGTCTTGAACTGCAGCATGTAGAGCAGCTTTCGCAAAGTAGGAACCTCTGCCAGAAGAAGCAAACTGCTGGTGAGAAGTAAATTTCCTATGCCTTGAGACACCGAGCTTGATTGGCTTATTAGAATAATCTTCGTAGGTATCAACCTTGCTTCTCCTTAGGCTCATATTTAGATTTATGTCCCCCGGACATTTCGCTACAGAGGTCAAGGCTGAGCAGGCAAGTGAGCCTCTGTTGACAGCCTTGAGAGTAAAAGGGGAAGTAAGCACCAAGTTCAGAATAGCTACCCTTTCACTGACGTATGAGCCAAAGTCATTTTTGGATTGAAGAGGGCTCAGATCTACTTTGCTTCTTCGATGCAGTCCCCACCCCACCTCGAGCTCACCAATTCAACGTTGTGCGCTTTTCTTTGACCATCACAGCCTATGCCAATAAAATTTCCAAGTTCCGTAGACTCCTCTTTAGCAATAAAGAATGTGAATAATCTTCCTCGATCGAAGGGTGAGTATATCTCCTCCCTAATATGCAACATGTCGTACCACGGGTCTCCATCAAAAGAGTCATTATGGGCCATTCTTCCATGGAGCTGTTCCATATCCTACCATCTTCGATCGAAGGGTAGGTTCACTCTAACATGTCGCTCGACGTTCCACCGCCCTCGTGCGAACGATACATTTTCGCTCTTTTCAACGAGAAGCGGTTCCGTATCCCGCAGACCTCGATCGAACAACGTATTCTGATCTGTATTATTTAGACCTTCAACAACATCAGTTTCAACAAGCACCAATGAATTTACGTCAACCAACTCCAATTTACTCCCAATTAATATCATTTCATCCAAACACATTTGACAACAGCATGACTCAATGCACTATGAACATCACTCAACACCAACGGATCCTTCTTAATCGACAATGAATCATCAACAACCATGAACTTATCCATAGTCAGAGCTGCATCACTATCACATATCATTTGTTCCATCTCAACCAACACCGAGGTATCTTCTATCAATACTGAATCGACCTCAAACAACAGAGATTCATCACTTACAAGCTCCGTACCTTCAAACCTCTTGAGCAGCGCTTCAGTGAATACAGACCAAGACGGGAGATTATTGTTGTCATCGCAGTAGGTGTTGTACCATTCGAGAGCCTTACCTTCGACGTATAGCTCGGAGAGATACATTCGCCCAACATCAGTGACGCTCGACAATGCGTAGTATTGATTGCATTTGTCTACCCAATCTTTTGCATTCGTTCCATCGAAGATGTGAGGCGGCTTGATCGATTTAATCACCATTTGTCCGAGAATCGTCGGCTCTGATATGTTATGTATTAATCTATTTTTTTGGTGTTTTGTTGTATGCAGAATCAAGAAATAGAGCAAATGAGGATAGATGAAGATTTAAGAAGAGAATCAGCGAAGAAGAAGAGAATCAGCAAAGAGAAGTTTAGGGTTAATTTTCTTGTTACTCTGTAAACGTTCGTACACTGTATTTAATAGAATACTACTACTTGGGCTCATTAACATAATAGTCCCCAATATTAATTCAAAGCAGATTATAAGATAAATTTCTGGCCCAAAACTAAAACTCAAGAATCAGCCCACACGTTTCTCTTCAGCCCAAATCACCATTAGCTCCTTTAAGCCTTTCCTTCCTAAGCTTGGTCGAAATATGTCTGGCCCTCTCCTTACATCATCATCTTCTTCATAGTTCTCGTCTACAGCAGATCTGGGTTGACACAATTTCATGACAATACCCCCCTCTTGTTTGTCCCCAAGGATCTAGAGTTGGAAATTCAGTCGAGCTTTCTGTTTACCTTCCCAAGTAACCTTCTTTGGTCCTCCCCTGAACCACTGCTCCAACAGCTGGGTTATTGGTAAATCCATCAGAAAAATTGTACCTTTACCTAGAATCTGAGTCGGAGGTACCATAAATTTCCCTTCCTTGTCGACCTCAGGTGGCGAAGATGGAGGTTTCACCCTAGGGCTCCCAAGTCTGACAGAAGGCTTCAAATTCCAACTCAAGGTTGCCATGTTTCGCTTGAACAGCTGGAGCTTAAGGTACTCATCTCGCACATCAAGATTTCTCTCTTGATTTTCGAAGTGGCCATGATTTGTTGGGCTTATGCAACTGGTTTTGTATACTTTGAACCACCCTTCCACCTCAGATCTCATCTTTGGCCAATAACTTAGCCTATTCAATTTCTCATAAGGGCCTTGTATGTTAGCATGCCCATGAGTTGATGAATCATGTAGAGCAGCCAAGTTTTCTTTCCTTAGGTCAAAGTCATTCCCCACCACTACTATGTCCTTATAGCTTTCAACCCCCTTTGTGGCGGTGTGCAAGTTGTAAGAATCTGTGTTCTTGGCTTTAGTAGTGAGTACCTCCCAAGTTGGCACTACAGTAGTTATACCACAGGCATTGGGTTCCTTTTCCTCTTCCTGAGCATCTGATTTTTTGGACTGTTTCTTCCATGATGGACTGGAATCTAATTTGCATTTATCATCTGTTGTCATGGTCTGTATCTGCACCTTCTTCCCTTCTAACTGTAAGGTGAAAGTCATGCATTCGTAGTTAAAGGTGATTGGGGAGCATGCTCTCATCCAATCCCCTCCTAAAACGATATCATAACTGTCGTTATGTAGGATCCTCAAGGGGTAAGAAAATTCCTCTTCACCCATCTTCCACTTAAAATTTGTGGTTTGCATAGTGCTCACCAGTTTATCCCCACTAATTGCAGTCACAATGATTGGCCTCCCTGGTGCTAGCGAACATTTTAGCTCCTCCGCTGTTTTAGCCTTTAAAAAACTTAAAGAGCTTCCCGAGTCTATCAAAATGCCAAGAGCCCTTCCCATTCCAAACCCTGCCACCTCCATGGTGTTAGGGGCAGTCTTTCCATTAGAGGTGTTGGCAGAAAATAATATTTCGTTTGTTGTCTCTCCTATCTCAATGTTGGATTCTTGAATGCAAGCCAACTCTTCATCTTCAGTCATTATGACATAAACCATCCGTTGCTTACACCTATGACCCGGGGTAAAGATTTCATCACAATTGTAACATAATCCCTTCTCCCTCCTTGCTGCCATTTCAGTGGAAGTGAGCAATTTGGTGGGGGGTTTAAGGGTTTCCGACCTCAAATTCTGTTGAATTGCAGCCGATTCATTCCTCTCATTATTGGCAGTGAACGCTGTCATGGTGGTCCTATTCTGCCCTCTATTTTTCCTTGCAATAGATTCTAATGTATTGAGTTGCATTCTTCCCATATTGATAGTTTCTTGGAGCGTCTTGGTTTCAAACATCATTACAAAATTCTGTAGCTCTTCGCTCAAACCGCTGATAAAACTCGCTACAAAGTATTCTTCAGAATACTCTCGGTTGTTAATCATCAACATGCATGCTTTAAGCTCTTCAAATTTGTCCACATATTCATCGTAAGACCAACATAGCTTGAGCTTATTGAATTCTCCTATGATTTTGGCCTCCTTTAACTCCTCGAATCTAGCTGAAATGAGGCTCAAAAATTGCCCCCAACTAAGCTGCATTTGCCTACTAGCCACATTCTGGTACCAAGCCGCCGCGCCGCCCTTCAAGATGCATAGCTGCCATTATCACTTTCTGCTGATCTGAGATGTTAGGCATTAGATTAAAATAACCCTCACATCTTAGCATCCATAACCTAGGATTGTTCCCATCAAACTTTGGAAAGTCCACAAGAGGAGTGGGGCTATTGTTAGGACTGTATTGTGATGGTGGGATAATATTGGGGTAACTTTGGTTCTGAGAATAGTCTTGCGGGGTGCTGAGTGGCGGCGGGCGTATGGTGAGTGGAATCTGGGATGTATGTGGGTGTGGCAATTGGGTGTTCGATGGTTGATAGTGGGTGTTTGGGTTGGTATTGGGGGTGTGGGGGGTGTTCCCAATATTGATCTGCCGTTATTGTTTTGGAGTTGGGTCTGTAAACTGTGTAGAACCTGACTGATGGAGTCCAGTTTTTCATTGAAACCTTCACTAACCTTCTCAAGTTTGTTGGTGATCTCCATCTGATGAATGATGAACTGATCCCAAATTTTAGCTTCAGCGACCTCCCTATTAGCTATGGCATTTTGCAGATTGACCTCCGACCTAGCCACGATCTGTTCTAGCTTTTTATGTTCATCCTGAAGATCCTTAAATCTAGTATGTTCCGCCATTCCCGAGGATTGTAGGCTCTGATACCAATGTTATGTATTAATCTATTTTTTGGTGTTTTGTTGTATGCAGAATCAAGAAATAGAGCAAATGAGGATAGATGAAGATTTAAGAAGAGAATCAGCGAAGAAGAAGAGAATCAGCAAAGAGAAGTTTAGGGTTAATTTTCTTGTTACTCTGTAAACGTTCGTACACTGTATTTAATAGAATACTACTACTTGGGCTCATTAACATAATAGTCCCAATATTAATTCAAAGCAGATTATAAGATAAATTTCTGGCCCAAAACTAAAACTCAAGAATCAGCCCACACGTTTCTCTTCAGCCCAAATCACCATTAGCTCCTTTAAGCCTTTCCTTCCTAAGCTTGGTCGAAATATGTCTGGCCCTCTCCTTACATCATCATCTTCTTCATAGTTCTCGTCTACAGCAGATCTGGGTTGACACAGTTTCATGACACAAATGTAAGACCCCGGCCGTTCCTACGAGGATTTGATAGGAGCTTACACTGAACTTCTATCAAACAGTTGGTGTGCGGGCATAAAACATTTGAGGACGATCATAGAAGATGATCGAAGGACGATCGAGAGGGAGGGAGATAGAGAGAGCTGAGAGAGATGGAGAGATTAGAGAGGAAGAGATAGCAGAGAGGATGACGAGAGAGATTAGAATTAACTATTTTTGCTTAATGAAAACCTAGGGGTGAGCAAAAATATCCGGAAACCGGATTCCGATCCGGTATCCGGTTTTCAAAACCCGAAAAAACGGATATCCGGTTTTAAAAACCGGATCGGATATCCGATCCGATTTATTTTAAACTAAACCGGATCGGATACGGATAGTGGTTTGTCTAAAATCCGGATATCCGATATCCGGTTTTATATTTAAAAAAAATAAAAAAAATAAAAAAAATAGTCCAAAAAGAAAAATGAAGGTCCAAAAAGGAAAAAAATCATCAAGTAGAATATTCAAATTTATATTATTTTTATTATTGCAAAAAATTTTGTTAGAGAATTGAGATAAAAAAAAACATAAAAACATCGAGACGCGAGTTAAAAAATTAATGTGAATTTGTGGTATTGTATTTATTCTTTATTATGTAATTTTGAATCATAAATTTACATATTGTCTGGATTAATATGTGTAGAAATTCTTATATTAAAAAATATATATTTTTTTATTGTGATAAGAAATAAAAAATATGATTTTCAAAAGAAAATAATAAAAAATATAAGAAAAAAAAATTTAAAAACCGGATACGGATATCCGGTGTAAATATCCGAATAAACCGGATATCCGATTTCCGGATATCCGATTAAAACCGGAGCGGATACGGATACCATTTTTCGATATCCGAAAATCCGGATATCCGAATTTCGGATATCCGAAAAACCGGATATCCGGTTTTGCTCACCCCTATGAAAACCTATAAAATTAATAACTAAGCCCAATAACTTTGACAGCCCAATAACATCGACAGCTAGATCCCAATATCGGGTCCTGACACTAACCAGATTGGGCCCGGCCCAATCGTCAAATAAATAAAAAAGCCCGTTTAGAACAGTAACAAAGACATCTAAAGCCCTCTCCTTCAGAAGCATAGCACACGCAAGGAAGAAAAGCTCATTCAGACAACAGCTACAGCTAGCACCGTCAACGTCGAATTGGGGAGATGGTTGTTATGGAAGAGGAAGCTTCTCATTTTAAAGGACTGAGTGAGAAAGGGTGAGTGTTTATGGTGTGTTCTTATGCTGTGTTTCTATGATATATGTACGGAAATATTGAAAAAAGTTTTCATTTGATATCGAGCTGCTGTATTGCTGCGTTACTATGTCTTTTTTTGCGGTGTGGTTTGAGAATTTTGAGCTTTGCATATGTAGTATGGATGTGGACAAGCAGGCCTTCGCCGCGCCTGTGAAGAATGCAGTGGAGAAGTATCAACTGCTTCCAGAATTCTTAAAGGTTTGTGTAACGGTACTTTTGTGTTGATCGAACAGATTTTCCTTTTCTTTAGTTAAATTGAGATACATGCGCCATTAAACTTTCTTGAAACTTTAAATGAAAGGGGTGGTAGGAGAATGTGTTTTCTTGTTATGATTTTTATATAATTCAGGTAATTGAACATGATACTGGTTGAAAAGGTGAGTCACTGATATCATATTCGCACGCTTTTGTTTATGATCAGTTCTTTTTCTGAAAAGTGATCGGCAAGATCTTCTTATCTTTAATTGTTGCTTGTGTGGGAACGCAGGTCAGAGGTCTCGTGAAGCAGCATCTGGACTCCTTTAATTATTTCATAAGGACGCAGATAAGAAAGATTGTTCAAGCCAATGATACAATCACCTCTAGAATTGACCCAAGTATTTATTTAAGGTGAAAAGTTTATATTTTGTTTGACTTTGTCTTGTTTGTGTTTACCAGTTTCTGCATTTTGAATTTGATGACCATAAATTTGCTTGGCTCTTTCATTTCTTTGCTGATACAGATACACAGACATTTGGGTTGGTGAGCCGTCGGTTGTAATTGATGGGGTCACTGATGATCTTAACCCCCAAAAGTGCAGACTTGCTGATCTTACGTGAGTGTTTGTATTTTAAATATCGAAAATCTGTTAAGCTTGGCATGCCATTCAATTAAGGACAGAAGATCTTACAATTTATTCATCTCGTATATATGTCGTTGGGACAAATCTCACGAAAGAATTTTGAACTCCATAACTCGTCGGTGTTCTCTAACATGTTGTGACATTGCTTTCAGGTATGCTGCTCCGATTCATGTGAGCATAGAATATATGTCAGGCAGCCACAGTACGAAGCAACTTCAGTCTAAGGTGATTATCTGAGAAGTGGTTTGTTGATGGAAGATTCAAAAGTATAATGAACCAACATGCATAAATATGATCAATTACCATTGAGTATATGCTCATACTTTGGGTTATTATAAATTCAGAGAAGTGTCGTTATCGGAAGGATGCCTATAATGTTAAGAAGTAGACCTTGCGTGTTGTATGGGAAGGATGAAGATGAGCTAGCCAGATATGGTACACTTGCATGACTTTGCGAAAAGTTTCCTTGTACTTTCTGCAATTTCACACAACAGGCATTTTGAACTTTTCTACTTAATTTGTGCTTTGGGTATTTTCCTTAGGTGAATGCCCGCTTGATCCTGGAGGATACTTTATCGTTAAAGGAACAGAAAAGGTGACTCCTATTCACTATAAGTTGTAAAGCGAAAGTTTTCACATATGTGTATTATTCTTTGTATTTGTGGTTACATGTTGGTTTTTTGTAAATTTCTCCGTTTTCTCTATTAAACCGTTCCAAGGTTTTCAGTTTGTCAAGTTGGTAGTAGTCATTGCATTTCCTTCCAGGTGATCTTGATACAAGAACAACTATCAAAGAACAGAATAATTATTGACGCGGACAATAAAGGCTGGTAAGTAAATTCAATCTGCGTCGAATGCCAGTTTTTTATTCATAGTTTGTGGAGTGATTGATAACATTATCAGTAAATTGAAGGCGATTATATTTGCAAAGTTCGTTCGTGATTATTTCTACGTACTTTCACCGCAAGTAATATGTTACCCTCGGGATTATCAGCCAGCGGTAAAATAACCCGCGATTGGAAATGACCCGCGTAAAGAGAGGCGGGAGAGAAGGTAGCGTTGAAGCCCGAGTAACCTCGGCGAGAGTGGGGAGAGTCCTCCCGCGTCGGGAGATCCAGAGAGGCCCGAGAGAGTTGATCAGGGTGATCCGGTCCGAGCCTTGATAGCGGCAGATAGCCCGAATAACTTGGGCCCGAGGGGATCAGAACCCGACAACGTGACAAGCCCGACCAGAGAAGACCAGGATAGTAAGAAAGAATCGGGGAAAGAAGATGAGAAAGGAAGAACGTGGGTTGAGTGGGACGATCACGATCCCACACGACACCCGTTGCTGAGTGGGACGACCACGATCCCATACGACGCCCGCGAAAAATGCGGGTGGGAGGAAGACTAGGTCAGGGCAATGAAATCCAGAGTTAATATAAAAGGTAACGGTGGGATCATTCCCAGGTAGGCACATTTAAGCTAAAACCATTTCCACTAAACCTAGTACCTGTCTTACTCCTTTAAAAAACCGAAAACTAACTTAAGCATCGGAGGGGCGTCGCCGGCAACCACACCGGCCCCCTCTAACGTGTTTTTCTGGTTTTCGAGTCGTAGGTTCAGAGCGTTCGTTGTCAGTTCGAAGAAGGCGCGCAGTTCCAGTGCCAAGCCAAGGTCGTTTTCAACAGAACACATCATAATAGTTTAAATTGTTTTGCGCAAGTGAAAACTTATGCATTTTACATGTTACTACTTTCAACATTGACATGTATGTATTTGTCACCACGCCAGAACATGACTCAAGTAATCACAATTTTGAAATTAGGTCATATTGGAGTTCACATGATAGTTAGGCACTAGCTTTATAGCTAGGGATCATGATTAGCTTATGGTATTTGTGATGAATAATGGATATCTTCATACGCCAGATGAACTGTTTTTCCTATAATGCAGCATATAGTAACGAAAACAGTTTCTAACATTATTGAAAGAGGATATGACTCTTTCCTGCAATTGATTTAGTTTGTAACCAGATCTTTTCTTTTTTCATTTTTGTCAGTGTGCAAGCTTCCGTGACCAGCAGTACCGAGACAACTAAAAGCAAAACAGTGATAAAGATGGAAAAAGATAAGATTTATCTATACCTTAATCAGTTTACTACAAAGGTTATAACTGCCCCGGACCATATTTTCCTTACCCATAAAATTTGTATATCCTGAGAATGGGTTTTGTCAAATCGATGTAGGTTCCTATAATAGTGGTCCTAAAAGCAATGGGTATGGAAAGTGATCAAGATGTTGTCCAAATGCTTGGAAGGGATCCTCGGTTCAGTGAATTGTTGTTGCCTTCAATTGAGGTAGACAACTTGGTCTCTGTTCAGTTTCTTAATGGGAGCCATAGCTATTATTTGGTTTGTGAGTGCCCAAACTTAGCCAGAACATGGTTGAACAGTGATCAGCTGTTGTAGTGACAATGTTTATTGCTTACTGGATGTAGCTTATTATCTCCAGGATAGTGTGAATGCACACGTATTTACTCAAAGTAAAGCACTCGAGTTCCTCGATCTGAAGGTATAATCATTGAATGCTTTTGTCCTTATTTCTATGCATAGTTGATCCATCCATATCTTCTTGTTATATTTGCTTGTTGTTTATTGTGTTTTAGGTGAAGCATTCACCATTTTTTCCCCCAAATGAAAAGGTTAGTCTTTTACCTATATTATATTTTGTTTTTAAGTCTAATGGTTTGCTATACGTCTAATGAGTTTGTTGTCTGTTTAATAAACCATTGACCTCAGCAAGGACAGGCTCTGCTTATTCTCCGTAATACATTTCTAGCCAACATCCCTGTAAGTTAGTAATTCTTAATTTTCCTATTGAAGTTAATCTCGCTTCACTTCTTTGTAACGCCAATATACCCTTAACCCTTATCCTCAACTCCCGCCCCCCAAATGATGCAGGTTCATCAAAATAATTTCCGCCCAAAATGCATGTATGTTGCAATAATGATAAGGCGCATGATGGAAGCAATACTTAACAAAGATGCGATGGATGACAAGGTATTCATACTTATTCTGAGTCGTTCCCACATCAATTAAATCTCGTGGTTTGTTATAGTTTAACTCTAACAGCATGCCTCACAGTAGTTTTTACATTATCAAATTTGCTTATACTCTCTGGTCTCTTTCCTTATCTTTTCCTACATTTTTTAACAATTCGAAGTTGGACCATCACACTGTAATATTCAATAATGGGATGGTTATAATAGATGTTCACCTGGCACAACCTTTATCGCCTAGTGGTTAGTATGGCAGCATGCACAGGCTCTATGTTTGCTTTAGATTTTAGTTTAAGTATCATTAGTTTTTGTTATGACATGTAGTCATTTAAATTCATTTTGATGTGTGTTGCGTTTCTTTGTGCTAATGCTTTTCCACCCAACTTCATATATCATTCTGTTGAATTGGACAGGCAACTGAGACATTTAATAATCTTTTGTAGGATTATGTGGGGAACAAAAGATTAGAGCTATCTGGCCAATTGTTATCATTACTCTTTGAGGTAGTGTTGCCCACACTATTGTTCCTTATTGATCCTCAATAGTAAAATTTTCCGTTTGATATCTCTTTCAAATTGTCATGTAGGACTTGTTCAAGACAATGAATGATGAAGTTCGTAAAACTATTGATATGAACTTATCAAAACCCAGTAGATCTAGTAAATTTGACATTTCTCAGGTTTGTCTAAATGTTTCTCTTGACTGAAAACCTAGTAGGACTTATTTATTCCTTCTTTTTTCCATCTATCTTATTACATATCAATGGTCCATACTTCCAGTACATTGTTAGAGATAGCATTACTGTTGGTCTTGAGAGGTCTCTTTCCACTGGAAATTGGGATGTGAAAAGATTCAGGATGCACCGTAAAGGGATGACTCAGGTACATACGATCATTTGTGGTTGTTGCATTTCCAGTTAACTTTGATTAATCCTTTTTAATTAGTCGCTTTCTTGTAATGTTCTTTTTTTCCATTTTAAGGCATATAAGTGATCCTCGAGAAGAGACTATTCCCATGTATATAGGATAGACCTAAAACATGTCATGGAAGAACAAAACTGTCTTCGTGGAAAGCATTTTTTCTTGCTTTACTCATTTTAATAGATTGATTGAATTCCAGAAATCCACTATTTCAGATTGTGGCGAGACTATCATATATTGGCACATTAGGCTACATGACTAAGATATCTCCACAATTTGAGAAGTCTAGAAAAGTTAGTGGCCCAAGAGCTTTGCAACCGAGCCAGGTATACCGAGTTGCTCTAGCCATACTAAGACAATACATAATGGCTCTTGGTAATTAAATTAATTCCTTATTCGATGGCACAAAATTACGATGTCAACAGTGGGGCATGTTGTGTCCTTGTGATACTCCAGAAGGTGAAGCTTGTGGGTTGGTCAAGAATCTTGCACTTATGACTCACGTGACCACTGATGAAGATGAAGGGCCTCTCATATCTCTGGTATTATGGCTCCCTTGGCAATTAAATTATTTCTTGAAATAACATCGTTTACAAACAAGATAAACATGTAAGCCATGCATTCAGTTCCTGATTTTGTTTTGTAACTTTATGTGGGTGGTCTTAGCCATGCAAGTGCATTAGTCTCACTGTTACCTCGCTATATTTGGTGATGGGAAATGGCTATAAATTTATTAGATTGAGTGAGCGGCAAATACAAAATTCTCACCATTGGTGGTCAAACTTTTAGATGTGTTGTTTTAGTTCATGAACTTCGCAAGACCGTTATTTTTTGGTTTGGGTATTTTGACCAAAATAATAATAAATGACAGTTTGGCAAAGTTAAGCAATTAAGCATTACAAGTTTGAGCACCAATTGTGAGAATTTTTTTTTCTTTTTTTTACGTAGATGTTATTGTGGCAACTTATAAAAAATTCTGTTATTCAGCCACATGATATTTTTGAATTTTGTTCTTTTCCGTTTTTGTTTCAAGAGGTATCCCAACACTATCACATTGTAATTCCCACTTTTCTTCAGACATAAGTTACTTTGAAAGCCAAAACATATTTCAGATGCTTGGTAACCCATTTTTATATCTTGGATAAGGTTTTTCCTTTCTAGACTAATTCACCCGCATTTTTTTCCAGTGTTACAAACTTGGAGTTCAAAACTTGGAATATCTTTCCGGCGAGGAACTTCACATGCCAACCTCCTATCTTATAATATTGAATGGACTTATTCTTGGCAAGCACAGGAGTGCCCATGTAAGGTTTCACTTTCACATTACTTGATTTATATGTAATTGTCTACGTGGGTGCAACTTTTCTATACATAGGGCACCTAACTTTTCTTGTTTCTTCCAGAAATTTGCTGCGGTAATGAGAAAACTGCGTAGGACTGGTAAAATTGGAGAGTTTGTAAGCATCTTTGTGAATGAGAAGCAGGTAACCCGGTTTCTGTTATTGTGTGTCCTTTAGCATGATAGCATCTAAAAGTGTAAGGTAATCTTGTGAGCCTAATATATGCATCTGCTCATTCCTCATCTGATTCGGAATGTGGGGGATGCAACCAAGATGTGAAAAATCTTGGATCCAAAGGTCTAATGATTTTCCATTTTCTGTTCCTCATTCTGTTCAACATCAATATCTAATTTTTCTTTTGTCTTCGTATGTATAAATTTTCTTTTCACCAAATGTCTTATATAGAAGTTAGATGTATCAAGCAACCTTCCTATGGCTTTCTGTGATTATTCATGAGCCAAGACGGGTAATGAACTCTTTTGCAGCTCTGTGTTTACATTGCTTCCGATGGCGGCCGTGTTTGTCGCCCACTTGTGATTGCTGATAAAGGTGTATCCAGAATCAAAGAACATCATATGAAGGAGTTAAGGGTAATAGAAGCTTTTGCTTTCACATTGTTTCTCTGATCTCACGTTGAAGTTATATTATTTTGAAGGATGGTGTCCGCACCTTTGATACATTTCTGAAAGAAGGCTTGATAGAGTATCTTGATGTCAATGAGGAAAACAATGCTTTGGTTTGCTTCTTTTCTTAATTCTGGAATTTTTTATGTTTTCAAGGGTAATATATGGGCACATCTCACAGTAAATATTCTTGTCAGATTGCATTATACGAAGAGAATGCTAGAAAAGAGACAACCCATATTGAAATAGAGCCTTTTACTATACTAGGAGTGTGTGCTGGATTGATTCCTTATCCTCATCACAACCAGTCGCCACGAAATACATATCAGGTTTGTTGTCCTCTCATTTCAGGAGTTCATAAAATTTTTTAGTACCCGTGTCTTCTTATAGTTTTAGTGATTGTGTTTGCCGTGTTTCACATCTGAAGTGTGCAATGGGAAAGCAAGCTATGGGGAACATCGCCTATAATCAGGCAAGTTTCGACTCTTTGAAAACTCATTTTAATTTTTGCACTGTACGTCTGCTAAGCTGCAAAGTCTCTTTGTTAGTTTTTGTACAGCTGATTTTTTCATAGTTTCTGATTGACTGTGACTTCTATTTTGCAGCTAAATAGAATGGATACTTTGATCTACCTACTAGTTTATCCACAACGACCATTACTGACGACTCGGACAATTGAGCTGGTTAGTGATGTCCCGTTTACTGTATAGTTGACTGTAGGCATGCGAATTAATTAATATATTGTTTCTGCAGGTCAATTATGATAAACTTGGAGCTGGACAAAATGCAACTGTTGCTGTAATGAGTTATAGTGGGTATGACATAGAGGATGCAATAGTGATGAACAAAGCATCCTTGGACCGTGGTTTTGGTCGCTGCATCTTAATGAAGAAGTAACATTCTTTACGGATTAAGCTGTTGTGTTTTTCTTGTGGCTACCAATTCATGAAGTGCATTGAATATTTCTTCTGAACAGAATATCAGCTATCTGCCAGAAGTATGAAAATGGGACATCTGACCGCATTCTTAGACCACAACGAGATGGATATGATGCTGAAAGAATGCAGGTATACTATTAGTTGTTTTTTTAATAGTGCCGAATTATTTCTGGAATATTACATGTTGGTCTTTTACCTCTGATGTCTTGCTATCTGATATATATTGCGCATCAGATTCTGGACGATGATGGAATTGCAGCTCCTGGGCAAATTATTCGACCCCACGACATTTATATCAACAAGCAGTCTCCCATAGTCACTAGGGGCCCAAATACGTCCTCTGAGAGCCTAAAGGACAGGTAGAATTCTGGCATGCCCATAGTTTCATCCTAATTTTTGGAACAGTGACTTTCACCTCACCATGTTTCTTGGTAAAATTTAGAGATTATAAGCCTAGTAGGCAAACTTACAAAGGTCCTGAAGGAGAAACAGCTGTAGTGGACAGAGTGGCGCTGTGCTCTGATAGGAATAATAACTTGTGCTTCAAATTTATGATTCGCCATACTCGTAGGCCAGAGGTAATATATACATATATATTATTTTGAAGGACGAATCCAACTTGATGTATCATTGTGATTGTTTGATGACTAAGAAATCCTTTTTCCACCTAGGTTGGGGACAAATTCAGTAGTCGCCATGGGCAGAAGGGAGTTTGTGGAACAATTGTCCAACAGGAAGATTTCCCATTTTCTGAACGTGGAATATGCCCAGATTTGATCATGAATCCTCATGGATTTCCTAGGTACTCTTTTAAGTGAGACATGATGCACAAATCAATCTTGTGTGGCGTATTGACCTTGAATCAGTCCCTAACTCAATTGAATCTCGTTCTACTTTACCAATATGAAGTATCAAGAAACGATATTTACGCTCTAATATGCAATTATACAGCCGAATGACAGTTGGAAAGATGATAGAGCTTCTCGGTAGCAAAGCTGGAGTTTCCTGTGGAAGATTTCATTATGGCAGTGCATTTGGAGAGCCCAGTGGTCATGCAGATAAAGTTGAGGCTATAAGGTCCTCATTACCACCTTCCCCTGCATCGATATATATATTCGTCCTTCTTTTCATGTATCTTAACGTCTTCTCATTCTTAACTGGCAGTGAAACACTTGTGCAGCATGGTTTTAGCTACAATGGCAAAGACTTCATCTACTCAGGTCCTTTCTTATTTTCTCTTCAAATAGATCGTCATTTTCTAGTTTTGCCTGATCTGATAACTTTGGGACACCCTGTTGCAAATTTTCTGTTATAGGAATAACTGGGGAGCCATTGCAAGCATATATATTCATGGGACCTATTTATTACCAAAAGTTGAAACACATGGTAGGCAGCCACTTACTGTAATATTTTGCTTATCTGCCATCTCAGCCGTTATTGATTTATGAAGTATCTGTCTATTCAGCGATTAATCATGTTAATTGTATGCAAGTTCTATAATTTGCTTTTACATGTACAATATAAATTTTTCAACTTTTCCTGGTTATATATATATATATAATATATATATATATATATATATATATATATATAAATATATATATATATATATATAGGTTCTCGATAAAATGCATGCTAGAGGTAGTGGGCCCCGAGTTATGATTACCAGACAGCCAACTGAAGGGAGGAGTAGGAACGGAGGTTTGTGACTAAAACGCCACTTATTAGTCGCTTAAAGTCTTTGTAATTTGTATATTTTCTGACCATCTTATCGATTAGGTCTTCGAGTCGGGGAAATGGAGCGCGACTGTCTTATTGCATACGGTGCCAGTATGTTGATATACGAGCGCTTGATGCTTTCTAGTGATCCTTTCGAGGTTCAGGTAATAAGCAAGCAACTTGTATTGATATCATTTCCTGCATTTTTTCCTGGCGATTTTATTCCATTAGTCTAAATTTTTGGCTTCGTAAACTTTCTGCCCATGTAAATTCACGTCGCCTAATGGCAGGTTTGTCGAAAGTGTGGTTTGTTGGGTTATTACAACTTCAAGTTAAAGACTGGGATTTGCTCGACGTGCATGAATGGGGACAATATGTCTACCATGAAACTGCCCTACGCATGCAAGCTCTTAATACAGGTAGTAATTATTAGCACTTAGTTTCTACTCATATACTTATTACATGCCTTTTTTTTCTTTTGCATTTGCTGCCCAGAAAACTAAGTTTAAGGTTTCAAATTTTCACTCTTTTTTCCTTATGTAGGAGCTTCAGTCCATGAATATCGTTCCTCGTTTAAAGCTGACAGAAGCCTAGGAGGATTTTGGTATGTATGTTGTAAATTCTTAGCTAAAAATCTTGATAAGAATAATGCGTCGTTAGTACATGTAACAATAATAATTTATTGAGAAGATCGATTTTGTTGGAAGTGAATATTCCATTTAAGCTTTTTTTGACTCGATGAGAGAGTATTATTGGTGCTTGCGAGTTAAATATCACGAGCAAGTGCTTTGCTTTGCATGTCATTGCTTTCTTACATATGACCCAAGAAAGCTGCAACTTTATCGTTAGATCTCTTTTCTATTAAATAAGGTGTTTGTACAGAAATAAGCTTTCCTATATCTGAATTTTCCATTAATCTCCTGATGAAAATTGAACATACTTATGATCTACAATACGAACTTATACATATATACATATACATACTTGGAAATCCATATATCATCGTAAGAGTTAATTTCTACAAAGTCTAGAAATTGTAAATTCTCTATAATATAGATTTTCTATATGTTTCTCATAGTGGCACGCATTCATTTCCACTATAGACACACAAACAAATACGCATAGAACCCTTTCATACATGAATACACAAGAGTCACGAAAATGATAAAACTAATGCTCAAAAGCGATTTCTGTTCTTTACTGTGGACGTCTTGGAATCACGAAATAATATTATATTAAAAGAGTTTTAAATTAGAAAGCATTGTTGTTAGGTTGCATGCAAAGCAATAACACACTATTGGTGGATCGTCCACATTAAGATAAGTATATATATACACACATATATATTATTAGTGAATGTATGCATGTATGTAGGTATTCTGATCATTGCAATAATTCTTGCTTTTAAGTAATGATCTTACGCCATGCATTCATTTTCTTTTCATTTGTTTTCCTGACTCGGATTCTTTTGTTCTATTCGACGACGTGTCATGCATCTTCTATTTTTTACATATCTCGTCAGACCCCAAAAAACCCAAAGGTAAAAATGATTTCTGTTAATCCAATATAAAATCGGATACTATAACATATAGTATATTATACAAATATCAACTTATATTCCAACTTCCATGTTATACGTATCAGAGCCCATGGTCCATACGAAGGGCTGCTAGACATATAGTGTCAACTGTTCATGAGATCGATACATCTCCATAAACGTCATTTTTTATGCTGTCATCATATTCCACCACTTATTGTAAGAATTTGTAGTAACAGTCGATTCTCGACATTTTTTTCTTGTTTATTAATTTTTTGGATTCTCTAACACACCCAGAGTACACTGCTTCAACTCTGCCTATGCATTGCAGCTATAAATAAGTTGGGAATCTTCTCATATCATTTCTTAACAAGAAGAAGAATACCTCATCTCCAAACAAATATAAAGTTTTTAACACAATATAGAAAATGAAGAGCAAAGGAACTAATTGCTGCTTGAGTTTCCTCAAGAAAAGCAGGCCATATATGATGATGATATCTCTTCAGTTTGGCTACGCAGGGATGAACATACTAACTAAGATATCTCTCAATGGAGGAATGAGCCATTACGTCTTAGTCGTTTATCGCCATGCAATTGCAACTGCTGTCATAGCTCCCTTCGCTTTCTTCTTCGAAAGGTACAATAATTTTCAATATTTAACAGTTCAGTCTGTCATAATGATACTATATGATCGTTCTTACAGCTGAAGGATTTCTTTCTTTTTTTTTTTTTTTGCAGAAGGGGACAACCTAAGATAACATTCCCAGTATTCGTGCAAATCTTTGTGCTAGGCCTTCTCGGGTTAGTCCCACGAAAGATTCTTACATCATATATTAAATAAGTTTTCCAATCGAAGATTGATTTTCTAACAGGCCCGTGATCGATCAGAACTTCTACTACGCTGGCCTTAAGCTAACTTCGCCTACTTTTTCATGCGCCATGAGCAACATGTTGCCAGGCTTAACCTTCATATTGGCCATCATATTCAGGTATATTTTTTAAACGCTTGAACGATTACATACGAAGCAACGATTTATGCTTATTACTAGCTCTAATAACCTGTAATAAGAAAAAACACAGAATGGAGAAGGTGAACTTGAAGAAGGTGATCTACCAAGCTAAAGTGGTGGGCACAACTATAACTGTGGCTGGAGCTATGCTGATGACTTTGTACAAAGGGCCTCTCATCGAAATGGCTTGGACAGAGCATCGTCATTCTCACTACGCTACTGTTAATGCGAGCAGAGAAACGAGCAACAGAGATTGGTTCATAGGATGCATTCTGCTTATAACTGCAACTCTAGCATGGGCTGCTCTGTTTATCCTTCAGAATGCTGCGCTGAAAACCTACGAAAAACACCATCTTTCGCTCACATCGTTGATTTGCTTCACCGGGACATTACAAGCTATTGCAGTTACTATTGTAATGGAGCACAAGGCCTCCGTTTGGAGGATAGGTTGGGACATGAATCTGCTCGCCGCTGCCTATGCTGTGAGCATAGCTCTCTCTCTCTCTCTCTCTCTCTCTCTCTCTCTCTCTCTCTCTCTCTCTCTCTTTCTCTTTCTGTGTCTAACACAGGAAAATATGTCAGGGAATTGTGACCTCGAGCATTTCATACTACATACAAGGGCTTGTGATGGAGGAGAAGGGGCCAGTTTTTGCCACAGCTTTTAGCCCTCTCATGATGATCATAGTAGCAGTTATGGGATCTCTAATCATTGCAGAGAAGATCTATCTTGGAGGGTATGTGCTATTTAATACTAATGCATATGCCTATATTTTCTACAATTACATGTTCTTTGATTCTGATAACAGGGTCGTTGGGTCGATCATCATAGTTGTCGGCCTTTACTCTGTTTTGTGGGGTAAATACAAGGAAGAAGAAGAAGATAAGAAGAAGAAGAAGAGTCTGCTTCAGCAACTGCCCGAAGCGATAAAGGAGAGCAACGATAGCTCTTACGTAAATGGAGATATTCAAATGATAAATGGAAATGGGGAAAAGGTCGTCGAAGAAGGCGACAATGATTGCCCTTCAGTTGCTGTCAACTTGCTTCACTTATCTGAGAATAAGGCAGCTCAAGAGGCCTGAAGCATATAGAGGGAAAGTCACTCTATTTCTCTTTTTATTGGGATTTTAAGTGACTTTTTCTTGTTTCTGAGCATTTAAGAATGTTATGCCACTTTAGTTGCAGCAGAATATGGAATTCATAAGAGCTTCCATTACATCACTCTTCACAAGAATATCAGCGTGTAATAAGATATGGAAATATACCTACTAAACTAGAGTGAGTTACGTGCTCATTGATTCACCTTGCATTTATTTCCCAAGTGAGATTTGAAATTTGATACAACGGACGTAGAAATTCATCAGCAGACAGAATATGATACCTTCATCATATCTCTTGATTCCAAACTATAAATAAGTTTGTTGCCTCCAAAATATGATTCTTATTCTTCAGATTCCTAGATAGATATCCTTCATTCCTTTTACGTTTCACCTTACTTCATGGAGCAGCAGACAGATATATCACAAATGGATTTGGAAAAAGCAGAGCATGAACTGAAAACATGACTAATAATAAGCTCAATAATACGTTACAGCTAACAACGATCAGATCATAGCTAACGGTACCAACTGTTTGAACAACGAAAACTAACCCTAGAAAAGGCTAAAAGAAAGAGGATTAGCGCTGTCTTCATCAGATATGCACTAACTAATTCTGACCAGATTAGATTAGCAATAGATAAAGATATACCAAGGAGGAGTTATCTTGTAGTTATTACACAAGACGCTCCCTTCCATGTTGTGAGATACTCATTAAGTTTTAGACCTAACCTTCTTCTTCGTCGTCGTCATCGTAATCTTCCTCTTCATCATTCAATCTCGAATTAACCGGACTAATATTTACAGGGTCAACTACCATCCTATCAATCTCGGAAAGAGGGTGAACGTCTTCGTCTTTCGCGTCAGTCGATAAAATTGGAGCTGACGTGGCATCAACAGTTGACGCGGGTTTTCCTGAATTTTCATCTGTTGTTACTCCAGCATTTAGATCGACACTTCCGCTCATGGTTTCACTGATTTTGTTTCCCTTTGGTGTTATTGCATCATCCATTGGCTTATCAAGACTGGGGAATTCTGTTGAGCTCTGATGACTAACATTAGAAAAATTCAATTCGATTTCATTTCGTGAAAGCTCTCTCTCTGCTGATTTGATGGGAGGTCGCCCACGTCCCCGTCCTCGGCCTCTACCTCTTCCCCGGCCAGAGCTAACTGCTTCGTGCTGCAAACAAATCGACTTAACAATGAACAGAGCATTCTTTCATGAAGAGCTTGATTCATATCATATCATATCATAAGCATGCCATATACAAAATATTCACAGTTATGTTACCCAGAGAAGGGAGTACTAGACAAATATTACCATGCTGCTCCTTTTAGACTCTTCGTCACTGTCGTTGTAGTCGCTTGCAGCAACCTTTCTGCGAAATAATCAGAAAATTATGAAGAACAGAAACGATAGGCAACTAAATAGATAAACTGAGTCAATGGAACAAAAAAATAGAAAAAAAAAGTGAACTTAAAAGAAAAGTTATCCAGACCTCTTTTTCAATGTGTCGGCTGCAGAATCAGAATGACCATAGTCAGGAACTTTGCTGACAACTTCCTTAAGGAAGTCAAACACATTATAACTGTCAACACAATGTTTTCTGCAAAACGAGATAAATAACTAATGAATAAAGGTGTGTGACGGGTTATTCTAGCATATGAGCGTAAAACGAGTTTACTTATCAACGGCAGGCTATATTAATAGAGAACCAAATATTATAGCCAGTGAATTCGAAACACTAAAGTGCGCAATACATATCTATCATAAGATGAGATCTGATACAAATTCGAATCAGATGTCAACAAACTGCAATCGGAATATCTGAAGATCTAAACTTGAGCAAACAACGATATCTTCACTTACAAATGCAATGAACTAACAGTTTTCGCCCCTCTCTGCACGGTAATGTCATATGTTCAGTCACAAAGATCTTGCAGAAACAATTCCAAAGCTTTAGCTGCATACAAACCAAAGAGAACATCACATGATTTCCTGATTAGCTTAAAATCAAAACATGCCAAATGAATATCAACATACAAACTAATACGGGCACTGCCATTGCAATCTTTCCAACATCCTCATCAGCCTGCATTATTTTTTTTATTCGGGCCTGGAAATAAAAAGCTTAGCATATAAGATAACAGCAGATCATAAAGTCAAGTGGGATTGTCTATGACATTGCATCAAAGGAGTACGATATCATAGGCAACTGGGCAAAGTTACAATTAAACCTCAGGCAAATCAATCAACCATAACATATCTGGAAGTATTTATCCGAAAAACTGAAGGTTCATAAGGAAAGATTCTTACTCTGCGTAGAATTTACCATTAAAAAAAGATATCGAATAGAAAGGAACTAACTTTACATCCTTACATGTAGATACAAAGGCATACCACAATTAGCAGACAAATAATCACAGAACGACGCAGAATCACCCCACAAATTCATCAGCTTCCCAATCACATACAACATAAAGCTAGGACATGACGGCAACTAAAAGCAACCCACTCCCCACCCTCAACACATACACACACAACGGAGAAAGCCCAGAATCTAGGCAAACAAATGTCAAATGGATACTTACAATATCAAAATAAAGAACTGTATAAGGTTCAATCGAAACTTACAGCAGGGAAACGAGTATCGAGCTTCTTCCTCATCGTATCAACAGGAATCTCGGTCTACTTCTACTCTTTGTTGAAAAGCTATGCTAAACAAAGTACTGCCTACTCCACTCATGAGCTGGGAGATCCATAAAGTTTAATATATTCAAAAACAAAACGAAATTCTCTTCTAAAAAAAATTGGGAAGTAATGGATCTAACGATTGCAGAGCAGAACCCAGCGATTTGAGATCCGAATATTACAGTGCAGATTGAAGAATCTTTCTCGATGAGTTCGTTGGAAGAATTGCAAAAGTTGAAGTTTTAAAATTAGAAGGGAGTTACTATTTACCGCCCCTTTTTACTAGTCACCGCCCGACTTGATTAAATGTTGGAGTTGGTTAAAATCACTCAAACATTATGTCATCTTATTAAAAAAAAATTATTTCTTTAATAAATTTTGTGTTTTATAAATAGGTGATTAAGCATAAGAATTTAAACTGTCACGCACTAGGTCATGTTGTCTTAATTATTAAAATTTTGTTAAAGACATGCATTATTAGACTCTCATGATAGTTTATGTCATCGTTAGAATTAGAGCATTTAATAATATTTCTACGTGGTGACATAATTAAAAAGAAATTGTGTTCGCACAATCTTCGAATATATATATTATTTTTCTTTTCTCGGCTGAAAAAAGACGTTTTTGCCCTTATGATATTTAAATCAATTTAAAAAGAAAAAACTAACTAAATATATAATTCTGGTATGAAATACCGAAAACTACATACACAAATAAATTCGAACGGTCGATCGATAAGGAAATTCGAACGAAATTTTCGATCGGGCTGTGCACGGGCCGAACTGAAATTTCGGTCGGGCCTGTGCGGCCCGAAATACGGCCCGCACAGGCCCGACCGGAATTCAAGTTCGGCGCCCGACCGAAATTCCAGTTCGGCCCGCATCGGCCCGGTCGAAATTTAAGTTCGGCCCACCAGTCCCGATTAATTTTCACTTTTTCGTTTTTTTTTTATTTTTTATTGTAATTTATAAAAACTCAACATATATAGTAGTATTTAGGGATTGTACCCATGACCTCTACTTGATAAAAAAAGTACTTATCCATTGGACTACATAGCTTTTTATTAACAATTATGATATATATATAAATATATAACGAAAAAATAACCGGGACGGGTTTCGGGTCGGGGATCGGGCCGGGGTTGGCTGGACCCGAGATCCGACCCGGACCCGGCCGGGTTGAGTCTTTTAGGACCCGTAATATTACAAAATAATTATAAAAAAATTAATAATACAAAATAATAACAATTAAATAATCTAATTAAATAATCCAATTAATAATCTAATTAAATAATCCAATTAATAATCTAATTAAATAATCCAATTAAATAATCGAATTAAATAATACAAAATAATCCAATTAAATAATCTAATTAAATAATCCAATTAAATAATCTAATTAAATAATCTAATTAAATAATCGAATTAAAAAAATATATATATATATACATAGCCGAAGAGAAATTTCGGCCACTATAGGTGCCGGCCGAAAATTTTTTTCGGCCCGGGCGGATCCGACCGAAATGAATTTTCGGTCATAACAGTTCCGACCGAAACATAATTTCGGTCGGAACAGTCACGACCGAAACACAATTTCGGTCGGGACCATCACGGCCGAAATGTTTTTTCGGCCTCTTCAAGGTACGACCGAAATACTGTTTCGGTCCTACCTTGATGTGGCCGAAATTATTTTTCGGTCCGACCCGAAAAGACGAGATTGTTTTTTGGTCGGGACTTTTTTCGCGCGTGATCGAATCAAGTTCGATAATTCACATTCGTACGAACGAATTTTACGTTAATTTGTTTTGTTTTGTTTGAGTCTGATTTGAATGATTGATTGCGTTTTGAACGTTTTTTTTGTTTTGTTTGAGTCTGATTTGAATGTTTAATTGCTATATGAAAATTGTTGTCTGGAAAAGGACTTTAAATAAAAAATTTAATTCAAAAGGGCAATTTTGTCTTTTTTCAGCCCTTTAGGGGGCGGTGACTAGGAAAAAGGGGGCGGTGAATAGCAATCCAGAATTAGAATTGCAAACCTAGTTAACTTCCTAAAATAAATGAACTAAAACTTTTCAAGTTTTAATTATTGTTATTTTCTCCTTTCACTACGATACTATCTAAAATTACAATTTTTCATTATTATTATCTCACATTAGCCTATACATATTAATAACTTTATTTTTAATCTCAATTCATTTCTAATAAGTTTATCCCTATAGCATATCTCATATTATCTATTATTCTGAGAATCATAACATTTTATTACTAATTGAGCATATTCACATGTCAAATTCAATTTTATTTTACGTTCGACTAATCAATGGATAATGCGTGGACTTATTCATTCGGTTTAAAATATCAGAAACGAACTGACGGACAATGATTTCGTTTCAAATCAAAATCGAACCGTTGTTTATAACTTTTTTTTTTAATTTCCTACATATATTTTATTATATGTAGGGAATTTGTTCACTTATTGATTTTTAACCTGGATTACTATTCACCGCATCCTTTTTACTTGTTACCGCCCCCTAAAACCCCCAAAAAGACGATTTTGCCCTTATGATATTTAAATTAATTAAAAAACTAACAATGTATATGTAATTCCGGTACGAAATACTGAAAACTAGATACATAAATAAATTCGACCGATCTTCGGGAATGGATCGAAACGACGTAACGAAAAAAAATACGATTAAACTAGATACATAAATATTTTCGAACGATCTTCGCAGTGGATCGAAACGAGGTAACGAGAAAAAAAAAATTGATTTAACAGTGCAAAGGCCGCGGTCTAACGAAATTTTGGGCCTTGCAGTGGCGTGGTCCAACGAAATTTTGGGCCGTGCAGTGGCGCGGTCCAACGACATTTTCGGCCCGTACACTGCAGGGCCCAAAATTCAGATCGGTCCTGATAGGTATGGCCGAAAAGTTCGATCGGCCCCTACACTGCAGGGCCAAAAAATTTGTTGGACCACGCCACAAACCGGGACAAAAAATGCGGGTTGATCAGGCCCGCCCTTTTAAATTGGAAAAATATTTAAAATTTCGTCGGAAAAAAATATATAAACAAACCGGGACCAAAATGCGGGTTGATCAGGCCTGCCATTTTTCGGTCCGACCGACTTGTGTGCGAGCGAAAAAGGGCGGGCCTGATCAATCCGCATTTTGGTCCCGGTTTGTTTATATATTTTTCTCCGACGAAATTTTAAATATTTTTTCCAATTTAAAAGGTCGGGCCTGATCAACCCGCATTTTGTTCCCGGTTTGTGGCTGGTCCAACCAAATTTTCGGCCCTGCAGTGTAGGGGCCGATCGAAAGTTTCGGCGTTACCTGCTAGGGTTCGGCCCTTACACAACCGATCGGAATTTTCGGCCCTGCAGTGTAAGTGATCGCGTGCGTGTATGTTTAAATAAATGTTCGTGCGAGTACGTCAAGTAATAATTAAAACGAATATATTATAACTAAAACCACGCGCGATAGGCAGTGAACCTATCGTTTGTAATATAGTTATAGCGAATATCCGAGTATCGAACACAAGGAATAAATTGATTACTAGTATTGACCTATCGATTCGATATTTAACCTAAATAAAATAACAGGATTTGTTTATATTACGAACTAATTTAACAAGCAACTTAAAGGATTGGAGGACAAGGAGGCACAACTAGAAATAGTAAGAGTGACTTAAGGTGACAAATATGTGTTCAGGGTTCGAATCCCGAAGGGTGTTGTCGGCTAAGGCTACGGAATATCGCTTCGACGTGATTATCGATTAAATCGCAGTAATTTCCTACCCACTCACTGATTTGATGTCGCCCTAAACGTTCGTGGGGATCTAAGTTTAGCGATTACTAGATGGCGAGGATCGAGTATTTGCTGTCGCCCTATACTTGAATCCTAACATCTATGAACGGCCTAATCGTTATTTAGCTTTCGCCCTAAACGATATACCACACATTCATATCAACACATAGACATATTGATACGAAGAAACAATATCATAGATCGATAAATAGTCGAATACACGTGTTCACGATTATCCTACGTCATAACTACGACATAGCCCAACGTTCATCTACTCCCAAACACATAAGAGGATTAGCTACTCATATTAGGCATAACAACAACGAGATTTAAAGGAAACGAAGATAGAGAACTCATAAAACTTCCCTAAGAAGTAAGTATGGCGTTTCTGAAGTAAGTATGGCGTTTCATCTAATCCTAAAAGTATGGCTACGTTGTTGGATCGTCCCTTGAGCTTCTCCGAATCACGGGGCTGCTTCTAGTGTTCTTCCTTCTCTTCTTTGCTCTAAGTTTTCGTCCCTATCAGGTTCTTCTTGAGTTCTGAGTAGAGCCCCCTTTTATGCTTCGAAAATGGGCTAAAACCCTGAATTTTGGCACGTTCACGGCCTCTTAACGGGCCTTCACGGCCGTGAAGGCGGCTTAAAACCCTATTTCTTGACTTTCTGGCATGAGTCACGGCCTTGTGCAACACGCTTCACGGCCGTGACGGCGGCTTAAACCCTAAAACTTGACTCTGGTGCCAGTCACGGCCACTCGCATCGGGAGTCACGGCCGCGAAGATGATAAATTTACTTCGTTGGATTCTCTGCCGCAAGTCACGGACCTTCGCACAAAGTGTCACGGCCGTGATCTCTTCTTCTCTAACTCTCTGTCGTAGTTCACGGTATCTTGCATGAGGTCTCACGGCCGTGACTAGGGACAGTGAACTTCCTCCTTGTCTCTGCCGTGGTTCACGGTCAATTGCATAGGCATTCACGGCCGTGACTCTTGAGGCTTATATCTATTGAACTCACTGCCCGCATTCACGGCCTCTTGCGAGGTGATTCACGGCCGTGAACGTTGCCTGACAGCTTCATACTTGGTCCTTTTCGCGTCGTTTTCGCCTCGTTTTCGTTCCTTTTCCCACGATAATCATTTGGAGGTCCTAAAATATTTAAATGGGTGTAAATAGAGCCAAGAAATGCATGGAATAACCAAAAATATCCTATTATAACCCAAATAAACACAACAATAAACGTATTAAAATACGTTTATCAAACCTCCCCACACTTAAGCTTTTGCTTGTCCTCAAGCAAATTAGAAGGAAGAAAAGGTAACAACATAGTAGCATGACCATTCACAATTTACCAACGCAGATGGAAAACACAAAATAGAATCAAGCAAGCAATTATGGACACTACAACAATAATCAGCACTAATCGACACGAATTTCCTTAGCACTACTAATCGAGATCCACACCTCACAGGGATTCACTCAAATCACTCAGTGTATAGGCTAATAAATCGGTGAATCGCTCAATTCATGCAATAATCTAGTCTCTACCATATGCTTGCAAGTCAATCACACGTCTACTACTTAAAGCAGTTAGCATGAATCAGAAGGTCTTTTTCGGGTAAAATGGGTTCAGATAGTAATGAGGTGGTAGTGGAATCACATATGAGTAGCAGTTTTGTCGGTCTTCATGTCATTGTCTAAAGTGCCCCAGGATCAACCCTTTTGATTACGCCGTCTTCATATTTCTCTTATTTATGCTGCGTTCCACTAAGCCTTTCTTCTTCCAAGTCTCGAAATGAGGGAATGATGTGGAATTCACGAGACCGGAAGATTATCAAAGGAAAGGTTCTTTTTCTTTCTTTACGCAACAGCTTATCCTCGTTCCACTTCGCTTTTACTCTTTTTTTTTCTTTTTTTTTCACTCTTCTTCTTCTTCTTTTTTCTTTCCATATTGAGGCGTTCTCCACTGCTTTCGGCGTTGTCTCGGAGTTGTCGGGTCATCCGACTCGCTTTTCGACTTTGACATTCAACCTTCACTTCCTGCTTAACTCGGGTTCAGATGATCTCTGGAGGCTTATTTAGGTCAGAGGGTTATGATATACGAGGTTTAAGAAATAAAAAAAAAGGTTTAGGCACAAAGTGGTTAACTACGGTGATCAGTCGTGGTTGGGAACTTTGGCCACGGACTTATTTCCTAATGCCTTCGTCAGATTCATACAAAACACACTCTAAAGCAATTTCAATGCGTATGAAACAAGCAAGTTATAGAGAGACGTAAATTATGCACTACTCACACAACCAAGAAAAATGAGCAAAAGCTCGTCAGCTCAAACTCTCACAACGGAACATGGGTCATGTGTGTGAATCTCTCAAAGTAACACTATATCTATTCATGCTGAAAAGATTAGATCACTGATGCATGTCTTATCGCTCACTAGACTCCCTAATATGCAATCCACTTTGAGATGAACGCAAACAATCATGCCAGACTTTTATAGATTTAATAACCACAGCACCTTAAAAAAAAATTTCACGTAACTTTTCAACAAAATTCCCAACACAATTCCCCCTCCCCACACTTAAGATTCACGTTGTCCTCAACGTGTAAAATAAATAACAGGAAGGTAAAAGAAGTTGAAAAGAACGTGACTCACCTGAAAAATTGGCGTGGCCCTGCCTCTATCATTTGATGTAGTTTGAACATGGTTGCTTCACTGATTGTGAATAATTTTGGGTCGTAGTCTGAATTCGTGTCACGTTTCCTGTAAGCACTTAATAAGAAAATTAAACGTACGATGGAAATAAAAAGTAACAGCAAAACGAGTCATAATCATCAAAAGGGTCGTGATGACTAAACGAAACACACAAAGTGTTTTACAAAAGAAAAATCCCAACTGAAGTGGGAACTAAGGTGGTGGTGGTGGTGGTGAGGGCTGCCGAGGGCGAAGGAACGCCAGTGACTCCTGTGATCGCCTGACCGCGTCGTCCATGGCTTTAAGGGCCTGCTCATAGCGCTGTTGCTCCTCGCGGTAGCGTCGGTGGGCTTCCTCGTTTCGACGCTCATACTCTTCCTGGCGCCGTCGTGTCTCCTCATCGCGTCGAATGGCCTCCTCGTTGTAGCGTAGAATTTCTTGGCGCAATGTTTGAAAATCTGCGACTGACGCGTAAGTAGCGACCCCTGATGACTCGCCCTCGTGATAACCGGAAGAATGGGAAGGTCCGGCAGTGTTTGAATAAATCGGGACTGGCCCCACACCCTCAATTTCTAGTGGCTCGGGGAATTCTTCGCCCAGGTCCGTCTGCCCACGATAGACCTCGTGCCAGACGTAAACCTTGTTCGAGCGGGACCAATGGGGTGCTTTGATGAGCATCTTCATTTTCAACATCATGTCTTCGTTCACCAGATTTCGGCCACCCACTATCGTCATCTCTGGGGAATTTTCTGGCCACAGGTTAAGTCCCCTGACAACCTTCGTAACATAAGGCCCTACAGCGAGCTTCCCGTGACTACGAACATCATCTTGGGCGCTGAAGGCGTAGGCCATCCCCAACCCTAAATGCACCAGTTGACCACGCTGCATCTTGTCCAAGTAGAACAGATCACGCAGCCCTATCGCGCCGTGCGAGTCGCCCCTAGGGGTGAGCGAGGTCGATAGTAAACGGTGGATGTAGCGCAGGCCAGGGCTCCTGAGTGAAGACGCCTTCGAGGTCTTCACACTGAAGGCAGGTTCGCCGGGTCTCGCAAGTTCAGCCCAACAGTTCTGGCGCTCTGTCGGATTCTGAAGGTACTCCTTGTAATATCCGTCTGGGAATGGCCCCTGGCGCCCAAAATATGGTACCCTCAATCCAAGCGCCCGGCAAATATCGTCTATATCTACTGCATGCTCCTCATTAAACGCCCTGAACTTAACTCCATTGCGCCCGTCGTCGAAGAAGAAGGTGGAGAGGAACTTTAGGGTCAGCTCCTTGTACGCTGGCTTGTCGATTTGAAAGAATTCGAGCCAGCCGCTTAGGGACATGTACCCCACCACTTGCTGGTCGATGTGATATTTCGCCAACGTCTCTTGATCAATCTGATCAGTCAGAATGAATTGCATGCCCTTTAGCCGGTTGTAACGGGCTTGGTGCGTCTCATCGTCAAACTGCCCCATAGATTCTAGCAGTGACATCGTGCGGCTCGTGCTTTGGCCTCGACGTGGACGACTCGTTGATGCAGATGAACGGCTTCGACCCATAGTACCTAGAAGTCCAAATGTTAGTTGGCGAGAAAACGATAATCAACACAGCTCGACTCGACCAACATAGCGACAAAATTGACAATTCTAAAGCAAGAACATATGAACATTCAAAGCGGCATTTTGTCGAACACAAATAGACGAACTAAAATACTCTTTCAAATCACAATAATCGATTAACCAAGCACAATCTTCAACTTCAAACGATAAAACGACGCTAATGAAAACACTAAGCAACCAATTCGGCAACAATTTTCGAAAATCCCCAAATTAAGTAATTAGGGGTATTGGTCCCAAATTGAAAATTGACGGACGAAATGAACAAATTTAGCGAACCCATCGTGTTTAAAGCAAGTATCTAACCACGGGAGAGGAGTGACAACACCAAAATCTACCCAATTTCGAAAATCATCAAATTCGACAATTAGGGTTCAAAAAGAAAACATATCGACATTCAAATTCGTGGTTCAATTCAACATATTCGGCATACCCCTAATGATACTAACATGTAATGATCGCAGAAAAAGCATAGTAATACCCAATTAAACAAATTTCAATGACATCCCGACATTCAAACTAATTAGGGTAAAAGCAGTCGTACCTTGCGATTTTAAGAGAATGTAGGTTATAGAGTGTTCGGATGTTTCGCCGGAGTGTGTTTGGCGTTGTGCTTGGTGGTCGGATGTGGCCGCCGGTCGGTTTGTGGGTGAATTTTAGGTTGTGAGGGAGAGGAGAGAAAGAAAGGGGGAAAAGAGAGGAGCAAATGGTCAAAAATGCCTTTTTTTTTTGTGCAGCCCATCGAGGTCACGGCCGTGAATATAGATTCACAGGCCGTGACTCGGGGCAGTGTGTATGTTGTGAGGGGTTCACGATCGCGACTCAGAAGGTCATAGGCCGTGAACGCGGGCAGTGGCATTGCCTCGTACGAATCACGGCCGTGACTTATGAGACGCAGGCCGTGAGATATATATATTTTTTTTATTTTTTTTTTATTTTTTTTATTTTTATTATAAATTAAGTTATTTAATTTTTTTTTTTATTAATCGCAAGGGTCACGGCCGTGAGGTCTATGCCTCTGGCCGTGACTTGAGGCAGTGAGCGATATGGATAATTGATCACACTCTCACGGCCGTGAATGGCTAAGCACTTGGCCGTGAGGCGCGGCAGTGGCCATTGTTTTCATGTCCACGGCCGTGAGTAATGAGGCTACAGGCCGTGAACAATGATTTTCCATTTTTTTTTAGTATTATTATTTAATATAAATTTGAAATATGATTGACACGCAATCGACGAATTTTTTTCGAGGACGATTTGCGCGAGGAAAAATCTTGTAATCGACAAGAGAAATATCACTTTCTCACGCGGCATCAAATCTTCCAAGTCAAAAATTCGTCTGTATCATTTAATGGATTTGTCGGGTATGATAATGATATTTTTGTGCCATTCATGTCTATAAATAGACATTGGTAGAACAACACAATAGCATCATCTACCATACATCCCACGTCTTTACAATCTTATTTTTGAAATTTCTGGGTTAGCTAGCCACTATGTATTGGGGACAGCAGCAATACCGTGAGAATGAGAGTGAAGAATATGCAAGGATTCGTCGTAACTTAGATATGGTATCACTCTACCTTGCTATTCTTTTGGGCTTGTTTGGAGTTTTACTTGCTTTCGTCTGTTGGGTTATCACAAGGTGCACTTGTGTGTAACCGCCCTTATGAAGCAAAATAAACTATTGTGCTGTCTTTTGTGTTATTCGCAGTTTTAATTTGCTTTTGTGTTGGACCTTCACACGTTGTAATGGTGTTGTAACCATCTCTTATGAAGTAAAACTATTGTTCCTATCTCGTCTCTAGACTCTGCGTTGTAACCATCCTCAATATTCGAAATAAATTTATTATAATTTAAAATTTTAATGTTTTATTATTATTATTGTTTTATTTAATTTAATATATAGTTGTAGATTATTAAATGGTTTTTTTAATGCCTAAAACATAAATAAAAATACCTGGATTGCCTCCCAAGAAGCGCTTCTTTCAACGTCTCAGCCTGACGTACCTCATATGCTCTTATGCTGGCTGGAAGTCGAGGTATAATACGTCCTTGTCGCTCAAATCTTCCTCGCCTCCATGGTAATGCTTCAAACGATGTCCGTTCACCTTGAAAGCGCCCTGTCCCATACCTGAAATCTCAACAGTACCGTACGGAAAAACACGAGTGACAGTGAACGGTCCTGACCAACGTGATCTAAGCTTGCCAGGAAAAAGCCTAAGTCGAGAATTAAAGAGGAGGACTTGGTCCCCTTCTTGAAATTCTCGTCTGTGCCTAATTTTGCTGTCATGGTAGGCTTTTGAACGCTCCTTATACAGTTTTGCATTGTCATATGCCGACAAACGCCATTCATCAACCTCATTGATCTGGAGCTTACGTTTTTCACCGGCTTGCACCAAGGTTTAAAGACTTTATCGCCCAGTAGGCTTTATGTTCTAGTTCAACAGGAAGGTGACATGCCTTTCCGTAAACTAGTCGATATGGGGTAGTGCCTATTGGCGTCTTATATGCAGTCCTATACGCCCAAAGTGCGTCGTTAAGCTTATTCGCCCATTCCCGTCGATTCCCATCTATGGTTTTCTCTAGAATGCGCTTCAACTCACGGTTCACTACTTCTACTTGACCACTAGCTTGGGGGTGGTATGGGGTGGATAGGCTGTGTCTAACACCATAACGTTCTAACGTGCGTTCAAACTGGGTGTTACAGAAATGTGTACCCCTATCACTAACAATGCACCTAGGCGCCCCAAAACGTGAAAACAATGCTCGAAGAAATCTAACGACTACCCTAGCGTCGTTCGTGGGTAAGGCTTGCACCTCGGCCCATTTAGACACATAATCGACCGCAACTAGGATGTACTTATTATTGTACGCGCTAGGGAATGGTCCCATAAAATCTATACCCCAAACGTCGAAAATTTCACAAACTAGGATGAAGTTCTGGGGCATTTCGTCGCGTTTCGAGAGATTACCTGCGCGCTGACACTGATCACAAGTGTCAACGTACCTTTGGGCGTCCTTGAATATCGTGGGCGAGTAGAATCCGCTTTCCAACACCTTCTGGGCGGTTCCGTTGGCTGCGTAGTGCCCTCCGGTCGGTCCATTGTGGCAGTGCCTCAGGATCTGTGTCATCTCTGGAGCGGCAACGCATCATCGTATCACCTGGTCTGCACATCGCCTGAAAAGATATGGGTCTTCCCAAAAGTAGTACCTCAAATCAGAAAAGAATTTCTTCTTTTGCTGACTGGTGTACTCCTTTGGTAGGACCCTTGCAACAAGATAGTTAGCGTAATCTGCAAACCAGGGAGTGTCGTCACTTACCACCTGTATCGAGTAAAGATGCTCGTCTGGGAACCTATCTTGTATCGGCCTTCCGTCCTTGTGGTATATTTCGGACTCCTCCAGTCGAGAGAGGTGATCCGCCGCTAGGTTCTCAGCACCCTTCTTGTCCCGGATCTCTATATCGAACTCTTGCAGTAGTAGGATCCATCTGATTAGCCGTGGTTTGGCGTCGGGCTTTGCTAACAAGTACTTAAGAGCAGAATGGTCAGTAAAAACAATAACTTTGGATAGGATAAGATATGACCTAAACTTGTCGAAAGCAAACACGACGGCCAACAGCTCCTTTTCGGTGGTCGTGTAATTGGCTTGGGCTGTGTCTAGCGTTTTACTCGCTAATATATCGGCCTGAAATGGTTGTCCTTACGCTTCCCTAGCGCGGCCCCAACTGCATAGTCACTAGCATCGCACATTAGTTCAAAGGGCAGCCCCCAGTCAGGGGCGACCATAATAGGTGATGCGATAAGTCGTTCCTTAAGTAAATTGAAAGCATGCAAGCACTCGTCATTAAAATCAAACGGGGCATCTTTTTCTAGCAACCTAGACATGGGTCTTGCGATCTTCGAAAAATCTTTAATAAACCTACGATAAAACCCCGCATGTCCTAGAAAGCTCCTAATCGACTTCACGTTCGAGGGAACAGACAATTTTTCTATCGTCTCTAACTTAGCTCGGTCCACTTCGATTCCTTTAGAGGAGATCTTGTGACCGAGAACTATACCCTCTCGAACTATGAAGTGGCACTTTTCCCAATTAAGTGCCAAGTTCGTCTCCTCGCATCGTGCGAGTACGAGCTTCAGATTCGATAAACATGCATCAAATGACGACCCGAAAACAGAAAAATCGTCCATAAATACCTCCATTACCTCGCCTACCAATTCGTCGAATATGGCCATCATGCATCGCTGGAAGGTGGCTGGGGCATTGCAGAGGCCGAACGGCATCCTTCGGTACGCGGACGTCCCAAACGGGCAAGTGTACGTGGTCTTTTCCTGGTCCTCGGGTGCTATGGGGATCTGTAGATAACCTGACAGACCATCTAGGAAACAGTAAAATGAGTGACCGGCTAACTTTTCTAACATCTGATCAATAAATGGTAAAGGAAAGTGATCCTTTCTCGTCGCATCATTCAACTTCCTATAGTCGATGCAGACGCGTCACCCAGACACTGTCCTCGTCGGAATCAATTCGTTCTTGTCGTTGGTGACGACCGTCATGCCTCCCTTCTTTGGGACTACTTGGACTGGGCTGACCCACGCGCTGTCTGAAATGGGATAGATCATCCCTGCGTCTAGCAGTTTGATCACTTCCTTCTTTACCACGTCCTTCATATTGGGGTTGAGCCGCCTTTGGCGTTGAGCGACCGGCTTGAAATCATCCTCCATGAGGATCTTATGCGTGCAGTAGCTCGGGCTGATACCCCTTATGTCGGATATCTTCCACGCCAATGCCTTCTTGTGCACTTTCAACACATCCAAGAGCTGGCCCTTCTGTCCGTCGTCTAGGCTCGACGAGATGATGACTGGTAGCCCTCCATTACTGCTAAGGAACGCGTACTCGAGGTGGTCGGGCAACGGCTTCAACTCTAGGACCGGTGGCTCCTCGACCGAGCTCTTTTCTTTGTCCTCTTCGCTGCTCTCGTCGATGGCTATGATAGGCTCGTTGACCTCCTCCCCACACTCGTCGATTGCCATAAGCGTATGCATGTCCTGCTCGCCGACCTGTGACAGACCTTGCACGGAAAAGAGAAAGTCGTGCTCAAACACGTCTAAAAAATAGCATTTATCGTCTTGCTCGCCGCTCTTTTTCATCGAGTCGGCCATATTAAAAGTAACTTTCTCGCCATCTACTGTCAAGGTTAAAGTCCCATTCCTAACGTCTATCATGGTCTCCCCCGTTGCTAGGAACGGTCTACCCAAGATCAAGGGAACATTCTCGTCTTCCTCCATATCTAAAATAATGAAATCTGCGGGAATCACAAACTTATCGACTTTAACTAAGACATCCTCGATAACACCTCGAGGATACTTCAACGATCTATCGGCTAACTGCAAGCTCATCCTAGTGGGTCGTGGCTCACCTAATCCTAAGCGCTTAAACATTGAATATGACATTAAATTAATGCTAGCACCTAGGTCAGCTAACGCACGCTCAACAACTAAGTCTCCTATAAGACAGGGAATAGTAAAACTCCCTGGGTCCTTAAGCTTCTTAGGGATCTTGCTTTGGAGTATCGCCGAGCACTCTCCTCGCAGGCATACGGTGGAGACGTGTTCGAGCTTCCTTCTGTTCGTCAGCAGGTCTTTCAAGAACTTGGCGAAGCTGGGCATCTGCATAATAGCTTCAACAAAAGGTAGGTTAATATGCAATTCCTTACACATACCCATAAATTTACCAAATTGTGCATCGTCTTTGTCCTTCTTTAGTCGAGCCGGGTAAGGAATCTTCGGCTGATATGGCTTCACCGGTGGCCGCTCGATCTCCTTCGCCTTTTCTTTCTCAGGCTCGACCTTCTCCTTCTCAGCTTCGGGCTTTTCGATATCATCGCCTCTGATCTCCTCCACTTCGGGCTCATCGTGGCTCTCAAAGTTGGCGTTCTCCTTGGCCTTCTTCTTGGCGGGCACTGCTTGCAGTTCTCGCCCGTTCCTCAGCGTCACCGCCTTACAATACTCCTTTGGATTCGGTTCGGTGTAGCTTGGGAGTGAGCCCTGAGTACGCCCCGCCAACTGCTTCGCCATCTGGCCCATCTGTTGCTCCAGCTTCTTGAGCGAGGCGTCCGTGTTCTGCGCACGCAAGTCGTTCGCCTCCATGTACTCCTCCATCTTCGTCATTCGGCTTTCGTGGGCTGCCGTGGTGCTGCTGAAATTCGTGAGGAGCGTCTTCATCATGTCCTTCATCTCCCTCATATCATCGGATCCTCCTGCGGGTGCGTTCTGGTACTGTCGTGGCGGCCCGTTTTGGAAACCGGAAGGTCTAGGCTGAAATCCAGGCGACCCTTGCCCCTGGTGATTCTGATTCCCGTACGCCAGATTGGGGTGCGCTCGGGGTTGGAAGCTTCGCTGGGCACCTTGGTAATTGCCCATATAGTCTACGTGCTCCAGGGATTGCCCAAGTTGGCATTCCGATGTCTCGTGGGCTGCGCCACAAATCTCGCACTGTGGTGTGTACGGCTTCTGAGGTGGTGGACTTGTCATCACGGCATGTACGGGTTGTGTTTGCCCGGCCTTTGGAAGTAGTGTGTTGATTACCGTCTGGAGCTGAGAATTGGTAGTTGCAATTTGTTGTTGCAGCGCCTCGAACTTGGCATTTGAAGCGGTCTCCTCGCTCCCAAACACTCCTGGAGTCTTTATCCTCGTATTGCCTCTCATGAAGCTGTTCCTTGAGTAATCTTCGATTAGATTCCAGGCGTCTGTGGCATTGAGCTTCACGAGCCCTCCTCCCGCGGCTCCGTCTAGCATATGAACGGTTTGATCATTGAGGCCCTCGTGAAATCGATTGATCATGGCGGCCTTCGACATCCCGTGTGGCGGGCACTTCTTCAATAGGGATTTGTACCTCTCCCACACCTCGTAGAGATTCTCTGAATCCTTCTGGTGAAAAAGAGAAATCTCCGTCTTCAACCGTAATACTTTTGACAATGGGAAGTAATGGCCGATGAATGCTGCCCTCAGCTCTTCCCACGTAGTGATTGATCTGGGCGGTAGCATCTCCAACCAATCCTTTTCCCTGTATTTGAGTGAAAATGGGAACAACATCAGCTTGATAGCATCGCTCGGGACCCCATTAATCTTGATGGTGTCTGTTACTGTCAGAAAAGCCTTCAAGTGGGAGTATGGATCATCATCAGGGTTCCCCTCAAATTGGGCCGTCTGAAAGATCATCTGGAGCCAAGCATGCTTCAGTTCGAAATTATTGTTTTCGATCGGTGGAATAACGATCGCAGATTCAGTTCCGCCGAGGGAGGCGCTCTTGAGTAGGTCTTGTAGAGATTGTTCCTCTTCTTGGTCCTGGTGGACCGGTACTCTGCGTTCAGCCATCTCGACTTCTGTCTCTCGATTGTCTTTGGACGTCTCTGTTCGAGAATTGTCTACCGACTCCTGAGAGTTGTCCTCTGAGTAGCTAACTAGCGCTTCCTGATAATTACTAGCCGTGCCTTCTGAATTGTATCTGAGCTGCCTTCGTAACTTTCGCTCGAAATCTGGATCTCCTTCAACAATGGGACCTGATGGGTGGCTTCGGGTCATCCACTGTCAAACAGTACCTTCAATGAGTGAAAGCGAAATTTAGCGAAGAACTAGATAAATACGTTGAAAAAGGTAACGAGACTAATAATGATGTAGGAAACATAACGCAATTAAAACAAGTAACGCAATTAACGAAAAAAAACTGAAAAATGTAAAGTAATATAGCTAAATTACCGAACTAGGGTGTTCCTAATATCAACCTACTCCCCGGCAACGGCGCCAAAAACTTGATCAAGTAATAATTAAAACAAATATATTATAACTAAAACCACGCGCGATAGGCAGTGTACCTATCGTTTGTATTATAGTTATAGCGAATATCCGAGTATCGAACACAAGGAATAAATTGATTACTAGTATTGACCTATCGATTCGATATTTAACCTAAATAAAATAACAGGATTTGTTTATATTACGAACTAATTTAACAAAGCAACTTAAAGGATTTGAAGACAAGGAGGCACAACTAGAAATAGTAAGAGTGACTTAAGGTGACAAATATGTGTTCAGGGTTCGAATCCCGAAGGGTGTTGTCGGCTAAGGCTACGGAATATCGCTTAGACATGATTATGACTAAATCGCAGTAATTTCCTACCCACTCACGGATTTGTTGTCGCCCTAAACGTTCGTGGGGATCTAAGTTTAGCGATTACTAGATGGCGAGGATCGAGTATTTGCTGTCGCCCTATACTTGAATCCTAACATCTATGAACGGCCTAATCGTTATTTAGCTGTCGCCCTAAACGATATACCACACATTCATATCAACACATAGACATATTGATACAAAGAAACAATATCATAGATCGATAAATAGTCGAATACACGTGTTCACGATTATCCTACGTCTTAACTACGACATAGTCCAACGTTCATCTACTCCCAAACACACAAGAGGATTAGCTACTCATATTAGGCATAACAACAACGAGATTTAAAGGAAACGAAGATAGAGAACTCATAAAACTTCCCTAAGAAGTAAGTATGGCGTTTCTGAAGTAAGTATGGCGTTTCATCTAATCCTAACAGTATGGCTACGTTGTTGGATCGTCCCTTGAGCTTCTCCGAATCACGGGGCTGCTTCTAGTGTTCTTCCTTCTCTTCTTTGCTCTAAGTTTTCGTCCCTATCAGGTTCTTCTTGAGTTCCGAGTAGAGCCCCCTTTTATGCTTCGAAAATGGGCTAAAACCCTGAATTTTGGCACGTTCACGGCCTCTTAACGGGCCTTCACGGCCGTGAAGGCGGCTTAAAACCCTATTTCTTGACTTTCTGGCATGAGTCACGGCCTCGTGCAACACGCTTCACGGCCGTGACGGCGGCTTAAACCCTAAAACTTGACTCTCTGGTGCCAGTCACGGCCACTCGCATCGGGAGTCACGGCCGTGAAGATGATAAATTTACTTCGTTGGATTCTCTGCCGCAAGTCACGGCCCTTCGCACAAAGTGTCACGGCCGTGATCTCTTCTTCTCTAACTCTCTGTCGTAGTTCACGGTATCTTGCATGAGGTCTCACGGCCGTGACTAGGGACAGTGAACTTCCTCCTTGTCTCTGCCGTGGTTCACGGTCAATTGCATAGGCATTCACGGCCGTGACTCTTGAGGCTTATATCTACTGAACTCACTGCCCGCATTCACGGCCTCTTGCGAGGTGATTCACGGCCGTGAACGTTGCCTGACAGCTTCATACTTGGTCCTTTTCGCGTCGTTTTCGCCTCGTTTTCGTTCCTTTTCCCACGATAATCATTTGGAGGTCCTAAAATATTTAAATGGGTGTAAATAGAGCCAAGAAAAGCATGGAATAACCAAAAATATCCTATTATAACCCAAATAAACACAACAATAAACGTATTAAAATACGTTTATCAGTAAGGGCCGAAAATTTCGTTGGACCGCGCCACTGCAGGGCCGAAAATTTCGTTGGACCGCGGCCTTTGCACTGTTAAATCGAAAATTTTTTTCTCGTTACCTCGTTTTGATCCATTGCCGAAGATCGTTCGAATTTATTTATGTATCTAGTTTAATGGATTTTTTTTTCGTTACGTCGTTTCAATATATTCCCGAAGATAGTTCGAATTTATTTATGTATCTAGTTTTCAGCATTTCGTACCGGAATTAAACATACATCGGTAGTTTTTTTAAATTAATTTAAATATCATAAGAACACAATCGTCTTTTTGGAGGTTTTTAGGGGGCTGTAACGAGTAAAAATGGGGCGGTGAATAGTAATTCCCACTTTAACTCAACGATCATATGACTGTTTTATTTCTTTTTTTGCTCGTAACTATTGGGGACTTGTTTTGGTTTTTCACACTTTTTCCTCTGAATCTTTATCCGATCTCTCTCGAATTTCCCTCAATTTTCTAAGTTCGAAATAATTTCTATATTATTAAAGAAAATCAAATTTATTTTCAATTAGAAATGGAATAACAATATTCCTAGAAAAAGCAAAATTAATGGTTTGAGTTCGAAACAGACATCGATCCAATCGATTCCAATAATCGAAACAGTGTCACCACAGCTAGATTGACGCGGGGGTTTGGTTCAATAGAAACAGCAATTTCGCATGGAAACGTTTAATTCACCTACATAGGTTTACATATTTTGAGGGCTTAAAACTTTTTAAATTGAATTTCGGGGTTACAATATAATTATTGCTAGTTTATATTCTAATGTAAGATAATAATGGTGAAGATTTAGAATTTTAAATAATTTTCGGTGAATAGAGAAAATAAAAATAATTAAAATTAGAAATGTTGATTAGTTCTGCACAAGTTTTAAAAAGTTAACTAGTTTTGCAATTCAAGTTTTGAAACTTAACTATTTTTGCCATTCTCTCGAGTTCGTTGCCATACGTCGTACTTCGCCTGTTATTTTTCCTTTCTTTTTTTTTTGGGATAGAAAGCCATATAATATTAGTCTTTAATCTTATAGGATCTTTATTATTCATTTTCTCGTTAATAAAAATAATTCACAATCACATACCAATTACCATAAAATTAAAATATGCAGTGCAATCATCATAAAATAACAATCATATGATGCATATCAAATTAATATTGGATCAAGATTAATTAAAAGATACTTATTTTGAAAAGTTCAAGTTTTATTTATTTTGTTTAGCGAAAAAGATGAATCGAGCAAGTTCACGAACCTCAGCACTTTTTTTAATATTTTTTTTCGAGCTTTAAGCTCAATCTTTACTGCTTACAATTTTTTGCAGTTTCTTACCTGAATCATCTCTCACAATCTATACTCTTATATAAAAAAAAGCCTAGGGTGGCTATAGAAGGTCACATTTGGTCTGTCAATTCACCAAATGATTATTTATAATTTTACCCTTAATTGCTAAATTACAATTTAACCCTTAATATTTCCATTTATTACAAATATATCCTTAAATCAAAATTTTATTTTAAAATTAATTTATTAATAAAAACGAATAAAATAATTTAATATATTTGCACACACATTGGATCTACACATACTACTAAATGATAATGAGAGAATAACACAAATAATGTTATTTTTAATAGTGCTGTTACAAAACTAGATAACTTTCTCCGTACTTCTGCATCAAAAAAGCGTACTCGTAAAAATTTTTGGAAAAGGAAGGGGTATTGGGCAGCGTTAAAAGCATTTTCCTTAGGGAAATCTCTTTCTACCGGGAATTCAAAAAGTTTCTTTGTAGGACAAACAAATAAAATAAGAAATCCTATTACAAAACTAATCAACTTTTTCAATTGAATTATTAGCATTTTCAGTTTTCACCACAAATCTTTTTAATATTACTTTTCTTCACCATAATTATCACAAATTCTCAACATAATTATCAATAATTATATTTCTAACCAAAATCTTTCTTAACACTTCCATAAACTCTAAAATCTCATATTTCCGTCATAGTAATTCAATACTAAGATTTAATATCGAATATATTAATAAGAAAATAATGTCCAAAAAAATCATAAGTCAAAATCAGTAAGAAATATAATCCATTTTATATCGTAATAACTTGATATATGCAAAGAAAGGAGATAGACCGCCTGAAAAAAGAACAACATTTATGGCCTGAAAACGTCCACCTTTTATATAGTTGTTGGGATAGAAAAGCTACAAAACATTCTGTTCGTCCGTACAACACAGTTACTATGACCGCGGCTGTTATTACTCCAGTTAAGCCAGGTCGTCATCCTCGAGTTCATCATGTCAATCTCGAAGACCGTTCTTGTACGTGTGGCAATTGGTTAGTTTGCAATATTCCATATTCACGTGCAATGCAAGTAAGGAAATAATAATAATAACATTTATTATTATTATTGTTATTAATAGTATTATTATTGTAGTAGTTGTTATATAATTCATGTTGCTATATTTTCTTTAAGGTTTGCAAGCATTTTAAAGTCGATCCATGTGAATATGTTCCAGATAATTTTAGAATTGAGATTTTGGAGACAACATATTCTTATCGGTTTGAGTGTCCATTAGAGTCACGTAATGCTCTTTTTCATCTAATACATAATCCTTATTTACGTCCACATAGAAAGGTCGGACGTAAGCGATCACGAAGATATCCATGTGAAATGTATCGAATGTCTCACGAGAAAACGCAAGAGAAACTATGATGAGTTGTGATAAATTTTTTTAGAAGTTGATTTTTGTTGAATAATAGTTATTTGAATGTTCTATGGATTATTAGAAGTTTTCTTGAGTTTTTTGTTTGTTAATGCTTTAGATAATACTTCTTAATATATATATATATATATATATATATTAAGGATCTTTTTAATGCTTTATATATATGGTATCAGAGCCATGGTGAGGGTATTAAGAAATTCTGGTGTAGTTTAACGGTCTTTATCAAATGAATTTGATAAGACGAAAAGATAATACTGTTAAAAACAGTATAAAAGAGGAATATGATGTTCCTCAAGATTTAGAAAAATTAAATCGTTGGACTATTCCTAAAATAGATTATAAAATAATCTATGAATTAGGAACTTTTGAGAAATTAGGTTTGAAACAAGTAGTGAAAACTACTGAAGAAACAATTTCTTTAAATAATGAAGAAATGGTTATTAGACTTCTAAGTAATAGAGACTTAGAAAAATATAGAATAAATCATAAGTTTATTCATATTGGGTTAGTTCAGGTAGCCTTTAAGCCATTAACTTTAGAAGGTTTACCAGAAAGCTTTATAGCAGCCCTTAGAGATGGTAGAAATCTCGACTGGAAACAATCCCTTATGGGAATAATTCAGTCTAGTCTGGCACATGGTCCAGTTTATTTTAATGTTTATCCAAATCTCCAATTATCATTGACTGATGTCAATATATTGGATGCTCTGACATTAAATGTCAAAACTCATGGATATAATTACGCTCCGGGATCGGAAGTAATTTGTATTTGTTATAGAATTTATTATAAGCCTTTATATACGCTCAATCCTCAATGTAAAATAGGTGATAAACCTATCAACGAAACTGTTCTTATAGAAACTAATTTTAGTAGATCTAATATTACTACTAGAAGATCTATAAAATGGGAAGAAATACATTTTCCAGAAAACTGGATAATTGAACGAGCTATGCCTTTACAACCAAAAATAAAAAATAATCCTACTCAAATAATTCAAACGTCTGATGGTACTGTTCAAATACAATTTGAACAAAATCAAAGACCTACAATTCCTAAGTCTAGGATGTCTAGATCAGCTTCCTCTCATTATCATATATCACCATGTGATTATATGATAAGATCGCCCTCTAGAGCTTCAACCTCCCAAATTAGGGAATCAACTTCTAGCGATTATCTGCAAAATCGGGTAGAAGAATTAAGAATTAATTCTGATAATATAGTTCATGGAGTTTCTAAAAATAAAGACGAGGAAATAACCGAGTCAGAAATGGACTTTTGTGTTTAATGGATTTAAAACAAAAAATTGATTTTAGTCCGGGTTCTCCGGCAAGAAAAGAAATTCAACAAGAATTCAATTTACCCAAATGGGAACTCTTTCGAAAATGGTTTTTTGAAAGTTTTAATAATGAAGATAAAATTATTATCCAAAATAAATTTTATACTGATTTGTCAAAACGAAATGAAAAATTACCTTTTATTCCTTGGTTTTTGACAAATTATTTTAAAAATATGATTTCAGTTATTGAACGAAGTTATAAGCTTTCAACAGGAAAAAATATGAAGTCAATTTATCCTCCTCAAAGTAGTTTTCAAATTGAAAAAGATAATGAGATTCGGTATTATAATGCTTTTCAAAAATTATTTGAAAATGAAACTCTTACTATTACTATAAATCATATAAACAGTCTTTTAAAACAACAAAACTATACGAATATGTATGTTATTGTTTTAGGAGAACAAATTTCTTTATTAAAGAAAAATATAGAAGAAATATTTTCCTTTATAAAAGATATAAAAAATTATCTTTTAATAAATAAAGATAAAGATATTAATGAAATGAAAACAGCTAATATAGCTTCTCCCAGTATTCAACCTCCTCCAGAGATTGTTGATTTTAAATCGATTTCTCATATTGACGATATGATTGAGAAAAAATTAAAAAATTTAAAGCTTAACACTTTAAGTGAAGAATTTGAAAATCAGCTTAAAAATTCTGATAATTTTCATAATACTTTTACTGAAGAAATTAATAGAATAAGAAATTCTTCGAAATTTGCTAGTAAACCGATTCAGACTAAATATTATTATCCGAGACCAACTCCTCAAGATGTTCTAATAGAAGAACATGATCTTACTATTAATAATTCATATAATGGTCATTGTATCTATGAATGGAACCTAGATGGTTATACTGAAAGACAAACTTTTGGTATGGTTCATAGAATGATGATGTATAGTACAGTTTGTAAAACTCAAGGTAATACCGATAAAACTATTGCTCAAATGCTTGTTGCTGGCTTTACTGGTCAGTTGAAAGGTTGGTGGGATAATTATTTGTCTCAACACGACAGAGAAAATATTTTCCTTACTGTAAAGGAGGAAAATAATACAATTATTGAAAATGCTGTTTATACTTTATGCATAAACATTGTAGAACATTTTACAGGCCGATGGTCTGATAATTCTGAAAATGTCAGAACTTTGCTCCAAAATCTTAGGTGTGAAACCCTTACATCATTTAGATGGTATAATGATACATTTCTAAGTCGAGTTATGGAACTTCCTGAGTCAAATAGTACTCATTGGAAATCCAAATTCATAGATGGTCTTCCTTTCTTATTTGCCGAAAGGATTAAGAAAACACTTAGAAATGGAGAATCTAGTATAGATTATAATTCCTATACTTACGGAAGATTAATAGGAACTTGTATACAAGAAGGTTTAGCTTTATGTAATGAAATAAAGCTTAACAAACAACTCAAGAGACATTCTCTTGACGAGAAAAAACAATTAGGAGAATTCTGTAGCCAATTTGGTTTAGAAAATCCTTCTACGAGCAAACCTCGTAAAGAGTATAAACCCAAAAAATACTCTCCTAAACAATATGAAAAAAGAAAATATCGGAAATCTAAACGAAGAGAACAAAAATTCTCGAAAGATAATAAAAATAATCAATATAATCAATATAGAAATAAATTTCCTCCAATTATTTGTCGCAAATGCGGAAAAATTGGTCATAAAGCATCAACTTGTTGGACTAAAAAGAAAATCAATAATTTGAATATTGATAATGATCTAAAAGAAACATTATCAAAAATTCTGTTAGAATCAGACAGTGAAATCTCTTCGAGTGATGAAAACAATATCATCGAAGATATTTCATCGTCAGAATCTGAAGAATGTCAAAATTGTCAAAAAGGACAATCTTGTTCTAAAAATATTGAAAGCTCAGAATCTGAACCAGAAGAAAATTTATATCAAATTATATCTCAGTTTCAAGAATTAGAATTAAACGTTCTTGATAATAATCTTTTAGAAATATTAAAAGAAACAGAAGATCCAGATTTAAAAAATCATATAATTAAAAGATTAATTCAAAAGGAGGAAGAAACTTCAAAAGAAGTAAGTCCTAAAATGACTAAATCTGAACCTTATAGTATGTCTGAAGTAATGAGATTACTTCGTAATAAGCATCAATTAAACAAAAATGAATCAGTTATTAATATTAAAGATTTAACAACAGAAATCTCAAATCTTAAAAATGAAATAAAAAACTTAAAATTAAGTCATATTGATTTAGAAAGAAGATTTTCTAAATTAGAAAAGGGAAAAGAAATCATTAATGAATTTGAAATTAATGAAGAATTTGCTAGTACTTCTAAAAATATTGAAGAAGACAACTTTCTTTCAACATTAGAAGTGATTATTTCTCAAAAATGGTTGGTGAAAATATCACTACTTATTGATAGCGGAGCAGATTTAAACTGTATTCAGGAAGGAATAATTCCTACCCAATATTTTCATAAAACAACTCATTCTCTTAGCTCTGCAAGCGGAGAAAAACTTCAAATTAATTATAAAATCCCTAAGGCCTTTATTTGTAAAAATAAGGTCTGTATTCCTACTTCATTCTTGTTAGTCAAGAATATTACAAACCAAGTAATCCTTGGTACTCCGTTCCTTAGGAAAATATTTCCTATCCAAAATATAAATGAATATGGATTTAAAGGTAACTTCGAAAACAAAGAAGTTTACTTTGAATTCATTACTGAACCTTTTTCAAGAATTCTTAATGAAATTAAGGATTCTATTCTTATTAAAGCAAAAGAAAAACAGGTAAATTACCTTAAGCATGAAATTAATATACTTACGATTGAAGATAAACTTCAAAATCCTAAGTTACAAGAAAAAATTAAATTATTGCATAATGAATTTACGTTGCAAATATGTAACGATCTTCCTAATGCTTTTTGGAATAGAAAAAAGCATATAGTTTCTTTACCTTATGAAGATGATTTTAGTGAGAAAAATATTCCCACTAAAGCTCGTCCTTGTCAAATGAATTCTGATCTTTTAGAATTATGTAAAAAAGAAATAGCTTCTCTTTTACAGAAAGGGTTAATAAAACCTTCAAAATCACCTTGGTCATGCACAGCCTTTTATGTCAATAATGCGGCAGAAAAGGAAAGGGGAGTACTGTTGGTCCCTATTCGATCCAACAATACTGACCTAGGACGATTTACCACGCTAATGATGAAGGATTTAAAGATCGAACGTGGGGTGTGACAGTGAAGACGATGAATGCTTTGAAAATGGTTTGATTACTATTCAACACACACGCACTCACACATACTACACCAAAAACACACACTAATGAATTAGGGTTTGGGGGTATATATACCACATTAGTTGGTATATTATTCCCCTAGTAACTAAGAACTAGAATATTACAAACTAGCCCAAAGTTAATTAAATACAAACCAACTAAGATAAACACATTTAAATTGAACACTATAAAATATTCCTAACAATCTCCCCCTTAGTGTTCAATCTTCAATTCAGCGCGAGTTATCTTTGTTGGGCACATGGAGAATCTCTCGAGTCCTAACATCTCCCCTTGCTCCCCCTGCAAAGGCTGTCTCCTCTCTTGTGGAGGATTTGAATGCACTTTCAGCTAGAACTCTCTTGTCTTGACGCTATACGTTGTAGATCGGATGTATGCTGTGATCCACGCCCCGATATTCGTTTCTTGATGATGTCGCAGATCTTTGAAATTCTGTTTGCATCTTGTCCGTGTCTTTTTCCGTATTTTGAAGTCGTCAAGTCTTCTCCAGTCTTCTTCTCGGTGCCAGATTCGTCTTCGTCGAAGGAAGTTGTCTGGTTCGGCCTCGAGGAAGCTTGTCTGGCTCCAGAAGAAGATATGTGTGGGGTGTCTTTTAACATGTGCCAAAGCTCCTTTCGAATGTGACATTGTAGGTTCCAGAGGAGTTCGGCTTCATCGTGGAAAGCGCGGCGGAATATTGATGGTGAGCGTGGGATGTGTTATAAAATGTGCCTAGGCTCCTTCTAAATTGACGTTTGAGTGCAGGAGAGCCCGGCTTCATAGTGGTACGCGCGGCGGAAGTTGGTGGGTGGTCCGACCTGTTTGTTTATACGTATCCCATTCTCCCCCTCATGGCGATTCGTGTTAACGAGATCGGCATGCTTGTATAGGAGTCGAAGGAATAAACAAACGACAGGTCGGTGTGGGTAATAACCAGACGGAGCCACTAAGGCAATCCATCGACACGAGTTCAGAGTTAAACTCTGAGACGCGGCCTGTAAGCACAGGGCTTAGAACCGGAGCCACATAGGCGTTCCGTTAGCATCGATCTAGGAGCGTAGCTCGCAGACGATGGCCTGATGCCGTTGTTGTTTTGATGTTGCAACGGTAGGACTTCCTTCCAATCATGGAATCACATCTAAGAAGATGTGTCTATGGAAGTTCTGATCTGGTCACAAAGTCCAGATAAAAAAAAAAGTGTATGTGTCCTAAAAATTATAAAACATTTAAGTAGTGAGGACACCTAGACTCGATGTGTTCAAGGAAGTTCAGTGGAGTGGGGCTAACTACCACTTAATTCAATATCTCCCGCTTCCAAGTGAAGCGGTGATAGCATGCGTGGCTCCCCGTGATTTGATGAAACATCGGTCTTTAGGGAGATCGATGAGTGGGTAAGGCTCGGTTGTGCATGCGCCATTGGACCAAATGAGGCGACTTCTACCCAGGAGCTGATAGAAATCAACTCCTGCACCTATATGGGATGGTCCGAGTAATTTGTGAGCTCAGGGAATTTTGTATCTTCCGCTCTTTGGTCTTATCAAGAAATGCCAAATAGGGATGTGGCTTATGGACTTGAATTCTTCACTAACACTCGGCTATGTTCCGGGGTTAGGTTCAGTTTGGTCTGACTGAACCATGGGAACCTAGAATCCATGCGTCCGTCAATTTTGGTGAATGCTGCTATCAGCAAGTCGGAGCAGGGCGGTTGAGATCATCTTCGTGTTTGTGTATGGATGTCACCCTTTTGTAATTCTCGAACTCTTGAGGGTCGGGTTTTCAAGTGAAGTCCATCATGAGAGGTGGAAGCGTCTGAGAGGGTTTTTTTTTTTTTTTTTTTTTTTTTGCTTTTCTTTCCCCCCCTTTTTTTTTTGCTTTTCTTTCCCTTTTTTTTTATATATATTATCGTAATAGTAGTAGATAAGTAGTAATAGATATAGGTATATATATAGGTATATGTATATGGGTTACAGTAAGTTTCTCCCCCTCAAATCGTGCACCTAAGATGTACTCCCCCTAAAAATGTACTCTTCCCTCATAAATATGGAGTGATACTCCCCCTCAATGCATGCACGTTTAAACATTATGTTCTCTCCCAATTAGATAAGCGTGAACGTATTTATCTATTTTCAGATCAGATGCAAACTAAAGAATTATTGTTCTTTAAAAATGCATTAGAATGTACGTTTTTCGCTATTAATACTTAAAATAGGTATTTTAACGATTCAGCTTATATGCATACGTGAATGTTTAAGCTTGTAGCTCTTTAAGATATATGCATAGTTAAAATGTACCTATCATGGGGTATTAGACATTTCAGCTCATATGCATGCGAAAATTTAACATTTAAAGTACATTTGAGGCATGCATGTTTATAATGTACCCTATTGTTTTCAAAGTAGGTATATTGTCTTTTGAGCTCAAGATGCATGCCAAGTTTCTTATGGGATGCATATAGAATTTACCTACGTAGTTACTCGCATCGCTTACCAGTCGTGTATGTGGAGCAACCCAAGATACCATACACGCTGGGATGTTTGGCTGCCCTCGTCGCATACCAGTCATGAGTGTGGAGCAGCTCTCTTAATACCTACCCATGCTGGGATGTTTGCAAAAACTTTATCGGGACTTAGGTACCCATTTTTGGATGGGTCCTCCCTTGTTAGCAGAAAACAAGTTAAGCACATTTGGTTCAGAAATTGATCCTAAATCATCCTTTATAGCCCTATTCAATATGGTTTGTGACTTAGTAATCCAAGTTTGGTGAACCTTAGAGGGAAATGACAATTCGGCGCTAGTGAACGTGTGTCTAGGTCTAGAAGATCTAAAGATTTTCTCCCTAGCCAGTCGCATAAGATGCTTTCTAGAATGAATCTGGACTGGATATTTCAAGTAGGAATATGAGCTAATGGCGCTATATGCGTCATTGGATGATGAGTATTGCCTACGAGAGTTCACATCATTCACTATATAATGATGATTGTGCGGGATTTGAGAAGTTCGTTTGCTTAAGCTTGGAACTTCTTCTTTGCACGCTTCCCTTTCTCTTTTAATAGGAATAAGAGTGGAAAATTCTTGATCATTTTCGAGCTTAATTTTACAGTTTAATGTCGATTTTCCTTTCTCCTTCCTAATCTTTATTTGTTCCTTAGCTATTGTTAGCATTTTGCTTTTACTTAATGTTTCAGCTTCAGTCAAAATTGACTTAGAATGATTAGTAAAAGTTTTCTCAGTTTTAGGAACAAAGCTTTTAGTTTTTGTTTTATTTATCTGTTTCGAGGAAGATGTATTACTTGAGAAATTATGGGAAACAGATAAAAACGGGGAAGTTTTGAGATATAGAATCTCCTTTAAAAGCTTTTCCTTTTCAACGCCAAAACCTACCCTTTCAGAGTTCAAAGTATCTTGTAAATCTTTCAATTTACGAAGAGTCTCTGGAGTATCACATAGAGTAGGTTTTTTATCATGTAAATTATTTTCCCCATTAGAAATTAAGTTAGAAGAACATATTTGATCTGCTAGACCTATATTCGAAGTAACATTCTCTAATCGTTTAATCTTAGAGTACAGCATACGCTGTTCCTCTAAGACAGTCTCATATTTTGATGAGACTTCATTTCGCTCAGCTTCGCAAGAACGTAAATTTCTAGTCATCTCGCAGACCCTATTTTCACTATCTTCTAACTTAGTTTCTAAGCTAATTATATTTGACTTTGCGTTTGTCAAATCTTCATTAGCATAAGCTAGGCTTTCTTGTTGCTTAAGTAACACGGAGTAATTATTAGCAAGGCGTGCTTCTAATTCCTCAATCTTCCTAGCGTGAGCATCCATTTTAATTTGACTTTATATTTAATTAAAAATTAGAAATTGGCTTTGAAATTTCAGTGATGAAAAGTTTGGTTCACTCGAGACGTATCGTGAAGTATCGAGGAAAGTCGGCGTCGAAAATTTTTGGCGTGTACCGAAAAATTTTGTGATGATTTCGAAAACTTCGAGAAAATGATCCAAACGTTTTCTATAATTTGCCAAATCGTCCTAAATAGATTATTGGATGATTGATCGTTGACACGTTTGTGGATTTGCTTTCAAAAATTCGACAGAAAAGCAGTCTACACCGAAAATTTTTGGACCGGAAGGAAAATTATAAACGGGCGTTAGGACTGACTATGCCCGTTGGACTCAGAATGTTCTTCTCATCAAATGGTGAAAAAAAAATTTTCCTCAAAAAGTTTTTATCCAAAGGGTCCAATTGTTTTGGTGATTGAAAACGTTTATGTGTGATTTTGAAGAGTGAGTTTGGATCGCCAAATGAGTTTCGATCGATGCAGATGAGTTTCGGCCGATACTCAGTTTCGCCGAGTAAAGTTTTAATTTCAAAGAAATGCTCAGTTTCGATCGATTGTGGGTTTCGTGTGATTTGATGAGAAATTATTGAGTTTCGGGCGAAACACTATATAGTGGATGAGTTTCGATCGAAACTGGTTTCGGGCGATTATCAGTTTCGCCGAGAAATGTATCGGGCGAAACTAGTAATTGGTACTGTAGCCTTTCGGGCGAAACTAGTAATTTTGATAATGTAGCCTTTCGCCGAGAAATGATTTAAAATATTTGAATATTTCAGTTTCGATCGAAAGTGAGTTTCGCCGAGAAAAATTTGAATACAAAGAGATGCTCAGTTTCGGTCGATTAGGGGTTTTGGGCGATTTGATAAGAGATGATTGTGTTTCGGGCGAACCTCAAAATAAAGGATGAGTTTCGATCGAAACTGGTTTCGGGCGAGTCACAGTTTCGCCGAGTGAAATTAGTGGAAATTGAGCAATCGGGCGACTATTCAAATGCGGCGAAAATCGAAATCAATTGAAATCAAATCGGGCGAAACTCAAATTAGGTGAAATTAATTGTTTGCTACAGTGCACATTCGCCCGATTGGATGTTTCTGTCTGAAAAATTTCTGGGCAGAATGACGAACTTCAGACTCGATTTCTACCTAAAACTCACCCAAATCAACTGAAAAAAATTGGGTAATCACTTAAAATCACTCGAAAACAACCTAATTACCTCTTGAGCTTGCAAAATCAGTAAAATCAGCTCAAAATCTCAAGAAATGGCAGAAATTCGAACCCAAAAAAAAACCCAAAAATTTCGAAAATTGTTCAAATCCGAACGTGTTTTGCTCTGATACCACTTGTTGGTCCCTATTCGATCCAACAATACTGACCTAGGACGATTTACCACGCTAATGATGAAGGATTTAAAGATCGAACGTGGGGTGTGACAGTGAAGACGATGAATGCTTTGAAAATGGTTTGATTACTATTCAACACACACGCACTCACACATACTACACCAAAAACACACACTAATGAATTAGGGTTTGGGGGTATATATACCACATTAGTTGGTATATTATTCCCCTAGTAACTAAGAACTAGAATATTACAAACTAGCCCAAAGTTAATTAAATACAAACCAACTAAGATAAACACATTTAAATTGAACACTATAAAATATTCCTAACAAGTACCTAGGTTAGTTATTAATTATAAACCCCTAAATAAAGTTTTAAAATGGATTAGGTATCCTATTCCGAATAAAAAAGATCTTTTAGACAGATTATTTAATGCTATTATATATTCAAAATTTGATTTAAAATCAGGTTTTTGGCAAATTCAAGTTGCTGAAAAGGATAGGTATAAAACTGCTTTTACAGTCCCAATTGGACAATTTGAATGGAACGTTATGCCTTTTGGTTTGAAAAATGCTCCTTCTGAATTTCAAAATATTATGAACGATATTTTTATTCCTTATAGTAATTTTATTATCGTTTACATTGATGATATTTTGATATTTTCAAAAGATATCGAAACACATTTTAAACATCTTGATATATTTAAGAAAATTGTTATTCAAAATGGATTAGTTATATCAAGTCCAAAAATGGTTTTATTCCAAACTAAAATAAGATTTCTAGGTCATAATATTGAAAAGGGAAAAATTAATCCGATTAATAGAAGTATTGAGTTTGCATCAAAATTCCCGGATCAAATTTTAGATAAAACTCAGCTTCAAAGATTTTTAGGGAGTCTTAATTATATTTCTCCTTATTATAAAAATCTTGCTATAGATACATCTATTTTATATGATAGATTAAAAAAGATTCCTTGTCAGTGGACAGATAGTCACACTGAAGTAATTAAAAAAATTAAAAATAAGGTTACGCATTTACCTTGTTTAATGCTTGCTAATTCTAATTGGCAAAAAATTATTGAAACTGATGCTTCTGATTTAGGTTTCGGGGGAATTTTAAAACAAATCTCTCCAGAAGATAAGAAAGAATATTTAGTTAGATTCCATTCGGGGAAATGGAATAATGCTCAGAAAAATTATGCTACTATAGCTAGAGAAGTACTTGCTATAGTCAAATGTGTTCTTAAATTTCAGGATGATTTATATAATCAAAAGTTTTTAATAAAAACTGATTGTCAAGCTGCAAAATTTATGTTATGAAAGATTTTAAGCATGATGTATCAAAACAAATGTTTGCAAGATGGCAAGCCCATTTAGCTCCATTTGATTTTGAAATAATTTATAAAAAAGGAAGTGATAATAGTCTTCCAGATTTTCTTACACGAGAATTTATTCAATGAATAATTTTGCAGGTATGTCCCAATATGGGAAAAACTATCCCTCTAATAGAGGTGGTAGAGGTGGTAGGCCTCCTATTGTTCAACATGGCAATAGGAAATTATTCAGAGAGAATCTCTCTTCGTCTTCGAGCAACATGAGTGTTCAAGATCAACAGATGTACAAAGAATTCCTTAAATATAAGGAACAAAAAACTCAAGAAGGTACGACTTCTTATGCTAAAATAGTAGCAGATGATGAAGTTGAAGATCAAGAATTTATTTATGAAGAAAATTCTCATAAAGAAATTATAATTTTCTTAACTGAAAATGACTTAAAATGGAAAGATCAACCATGGACCTTAATGGAAAGGTATCTTGATACAGCATCATATGCTGGAGGATATTATAAAAACAGAATGAACTATGAAAATATTCTTAAGTTCACAGAATCTTGTGAATTTGATCATTTTGTTACCGGAAATCAGAAGTTTATAATTTCAGCAAGATTATTATTAAGAGGATTATATCCCCTGAAGCTTGGGCAATTCACCCAATGAAGGATAGAGAATATTTCCATCCAGAATTAAAAGTTACAGTTAAGTTCAATTATTGGGATTATATCCAAGCTTTTCATAGAGTTTTCTTATACGAAAACGTTAAAAGAAAACATTCTTGGTGGATCAAGATATGTGCTGATGTGTACAAGCAGGAAATTCCTATTTGGTTTTACAATTGGTGGTTATCATATGGAGCCACAGTTAATATTCTGAAAGAACCGTTCTCAGAATTATATACTGAGTGGGTTAAAGTTTCGCCAGCTCTTATAGAGCCTCAACATAATAATAAATGGATTGAAGGAATGGCTTCAATGCATTTTTATATTGAATACAGTATACCATGGATATGGAAATGGGTTCCAGAAGTTGGTCATAACCAACAGAATATACCTTGTCTTTGGAGAACTTTTTATACAAAGTTCTGGAAGAAAATGATCCGAATTGACGGACAGGGGGAATACGAAGGACAACAAACAATTGTTAAAATCAAAGAAAAAATTGCTTATTATAAGGAACAAATTGAAAAGAGACAACAAAGGAATCTCCTAGTCCATTCGAAGTCCTTTCTAGAAGATTAAATATTCAGAAAGGAAAAATGACTAAAGAAGAAATTCTGGTTGAATATATGGAAGAAATAAAGAAGGATATCGGAAAGAATTTTGGAATTGATATTTCCGATGTGACTATGGGGACTTCATCAAAAGATGAAGATTTTTGTCAAGATGCCCAAGACCCCTTTGACGATGATGATTTATTATCATTTGAAGACGCTATCAATAATATCACCGAAGAATCCTTCAAAAGGATGAAAGGAAAAGACAAAGAATGACGAAAGAATGACAAGGCATTCACTAGGCGGCTAAAAATTTAGCGTGGCGACAACATAATTTTCTACTTTTATAAAGTAAATGGCCGACAAGAGGAATCAAGAACAAGAACAATGGCCAGCTGTGGAATTATAATTCCTTTCTGCTCTTTTGTCTTTTTACTTTTTGTTTGTCTTTAAATATGGCCTTTCGCCATAAGTTGTTTACGCAAGTTTTACTTTGCACTCTTGTACTCTCTCTCTCTCTCTTTGTAAAATACGTTGAAGAAATAAAAGTTCTGGTTTGCATCTATTTCTTCTCTTTCAAGTAAGTCTCTATCTCTTTTATAATTTTGTTTGATCGAGCCTGAATGGAAGGCTAAACTTAAACGTTAAACTACACCAAGATGCCTTAATATCTAAATCATGGTTTTTTATATATAAATATATATATATATATATGTATTATGTATTAATATGATGTATTTAATTTCTTAAATCTTTTAAAATCTGATTGAACGAATTAAATTTTGAATAAAGGTTGTAATAAAATTTGATTTTAATTAATTCTGTGTCGGCTCTTGGCAAAGCCCGTGTTGCCGAATGATAGGCGTTTGAGGGCGATGGCTGTTACCGATTGAATTAATTGAATGAAAAATTTTATTATGTAAAACTACTTGTATTCGATGATTTAATTCTAAAGATCACAAAAATAATTTTGTTTTCGGATTAATGGTATATAGGCTGGACTACCTTGGGTCCGAACGGGATCAAACTGTTTACAGCTTGATAACTGGACTAATAGGTTTAACAACGCCACGTACCATTTTCCATCTTCTAAGGATCTTTTTACACAAAATTTGAAAAATATATTACAAAAAGATGGAAAATGGTACGTGGCGTTGTTAAACCTATTAGTCCAGTTATCAAGCTGTAAACAGTTTGATCCCGTTCGGACCCAAGGTAGTCCAGCCTATATACCATTAATCCGAAAACAAAATTATTTTTGTGATCTTTAGAATTAAATCATCGAATACAAGTAGTTTTACATAAAAATTTTTCATTCAATTAATTCAATCGGTAACAGCCATCGCCCTCAAACGCCTATCATTCGGCAACACGGGCTTTGCCAAGAGCCGACACAGAATTAATTAAAATCAAATTTTATTACAACCTTTATTCAAAATTTAATTCGTTCAATCAGATTTTAAAAGATTTAAGAAATTAAATACATCATATTAATACATAATACATATATATATATATATTTATATATAAAAAACCATGATTTAGATATTAAGGCATCTTGGTGTAGTTTAACGTTTAAGTTTAGCCTTCCATTCAGGCTCGATCAAACAAAATTATAAAAGAGATAGAGACTTACTTGAAAGAGAAGAAATAGATGCAAACCAGAACTTTTATTTCTTCAACGTATTTTACAAAGAGAGAGAGAGAGTACAAGAGTGCAAAGTAAAACTTGCGTAAACAACTTATGGCGAAAGGCCATATTTAAAGACAAACAAAAAGTAAAAAGACAAAAGAGCAGAAAGGAATTATAATTCCACAGCTGGCCATTGTTCTTGTTCTTGATTCCTCTTGTCGGCCATTTACTTTATAAAAGTAGAAAATTATGTTGTCGCCACGCTAAATTTTTAGCCGCCTAGTGAATGCCTTGTCATTCTTTCGTCGTTCTTTGTCTTTTCCTTTCATCCTTTTGAAGGATTCTTCGGTGATATTATTGATAGCGTCTTCAAATGATAATAAATCATCATCGTCAAAGGGGTCTTGGGCATCTTGACAAAAATCTTCATCTTTTGATGAAGTCCCCATAGTCACATCGGAAATATCAATTCCAAAATTCTTTCCGATATCCTTCTTTATTTCTTCCATATATTCAACCAGAATTTCTTCTTTAGTCATTTTTCCTTTCTGAATATTTAATCTTCTAGAAAGGACTTCGAATGGACTAGGAGATTCCCTTTGTTGTCTCTTTTCAATTTGTTCCTTATAATAAGCAATTTTTTCTTTGATTTTAACAATTGTTTGTTGTCCTTCGTATTCCCCCTGTCCGTCAATTCGGATCATTTTTCTTCCAGAACTTTGTATAAAAAGTTCTCCAAAGACAAGGTATATTCTGTTGGTTATGACCAACTTCTGGAACCCATTTCCATATCCATGGTATACTGTATTCAATATAAAAATGCATTGAAGCCATTCCTTCAATCCATTTATTATTATGTTGAGGCTCTATAAGAGCTGGCGAAACTTTAACCCACTCAGTATATAATTCTGAGAACGGTTCTTTCAGAATATTAACTGTGGCTCCATATGATAACCACCAATTGTAAAACCAAATAGGAATTTCCTGCTTGTACACATCAGCACATATCTTGATCCACCAAGAATGTTTTCTTTTAACGTTTTCGTATAAGAAAACTCTATGAAAAGCTTGGATATAATCCCAATAATTGAACTTAACTGTAACTTTTAATTCTGGATGGAAATATTCTCTATCCTTCATTGGGTGAATTGCCCAAGCTTCAGGGGATATAATCCTCTTAATAATAATCTTGCTGAAATTATAAACCTTCTGATTTCCGGTAACAAAATGATCAAATTCACAAGATTCTGTGAACTTAAGAATATTTTCATAGTTCATTCTGTTTTTATAATATCCTCCAGCATATGATGCTGTATCAAGATACCTTTCCATTAAGGTCCATGGTTGATCTTTCCATTTTAAGTCATTTTCAGTTAAGAAAATTATAATTTCTTTATGAGAATTTTCTTCATAAATAAATTCTTGATCTTCAACTTCATCATCTGCTACTATTTTAGCATAAGAAGTCGTACCTTCTTGAGTTTTTTGTTCCTTATATTTAAGGAATTCTTTGTACATCTGTTGATCTTGAACACTCATGTTGCTCGAAGACGAAGAGAGATTCTCTCTGAATAATTTCCTATTGCCATGTTGAACAATAGGAGGCCTACCACCTCTACCACCTCTATTAGAGGGATAGTTTTTCCCATATTGGGACATACCTGCAAAATTATTCATTGAATAAATTCTCGTGTAAGAAAATCTGGAAGACTATTATCACTTCCTTTTTTATAAATTATTTCAAAATCAAATGGAGCTAAATGGGCTTGCCATCTTGCAAACATTTGTTTTGATACATCATGCTTAAAATCTTTCATAAACATAAATTTTGCAGCTTGACAATCAGTTTTTATTAAAAACTTTTGATTATATAAATCATCCAGAACACATTTGACTATAGCAAGTACTTCTCTAGCTATAGTAGCATAATTTTTCTGAGCATTATTCCATTCCCCGAATGGAATCTAACTAAATATTCTTTCTTATCTTCTGGAGAGATTTGTTTTAAAATTCCCCCGAAACCTAAATCAGAAGCATCAGTTTCAATAATTTTTTGCCAATTAGAATTAGCAAGCATTAAACAAGGTAAATGCGTAACCTTATTTTTAATTTTTTTAATTACTTCAGTGTGACTATCTGTCCACTGACAAGGAATCTTTTTTAATCTATCATATAAAATAGATGTATCTATAGCAAGATTTTTATAATAAGGAGAAATATAATTAAGACTCCCTAAAAATCTTTGAAGCTGAGTTTTATCTAAAATTTGATCCGGGAATTTTGATGCAAACTCAATACTTCTATTAATCGGATTAATTTTTCCCTTTTCAATATTATGACCTAGAAATCTTATTTTAGTTTGGAATAAAACCATTTTTGGACTTGATATAACTAATCCATTTGAATAACAATTTTCTTAAATATATCAAGATGTTTAAAATGTGTTTCGATATCTTTTGAAAATATCAAAATATCATCAATGTAAACGATAATAAAATTACTATAAGGAATAAAAATATCGTTCATAATATTTTGAAATTCAGAAGGAGCATTTTTCAAACCAAAAGGCATAACGTTCCATTCAAATTGTCCAATTGGGACTGTAAAAGCAGTTTTATACCTATCCTTTTCAGCAACTTGAATTTGCCAAAAACCTGATTTTAAATCAAATTTTGAATATATAATAGCATTAAATAATCTGTCTAAAAGATCTTTTTTATTCGGAATAGGATACCTAATCCATTTTAAAACTTTATTTAGGGGTTTATAATTAATAACTAACCTAGGTACTCCCCTTTCCTTTTCTGCCGCATTATTGACATAAAAGGCTGTGCATGACCAAGGTGATTTTGAAGGTTTTATTAACCCTTTCTGTAAAAGAGAAGCTATTTCTTTTTTACATAATTCTAAAAGATCAGAATTCATTTGACAAGGACGAGCTTTAGTGGGAATATTTTTCTCACTAAAATCATCTTCATAAGGTAAAGAAACTATATGCTTTTTTCTATTCCAAAAAGCATTAGGAAGATCGTTACATATTTGCAACGTAAATTCATTATGCAATAATTTAATTTTTTCTTGTAACTTAGGATTTTGAAGTTTATCTTCAATCGTAAGTATATTAATTTCATGCTTAAGGTAATTTACCTGTTTTTCTTTTGCTTTAATAAGAATAGAATCCCTAATTTCATTAAGAATTCTTGAAAAAGGTTCAGTAATGAATTCAAAGTAAACTTCTTTGTTTTCGAAGTTACCTTTAAATCCATATTCATTTATATTTTGGATAGAAAATATTTTCCTAAGGAACGGAGTACCAAGGATTACTTGGTTTGTAATATTCTTGACTAACAAGAATGAAGTAGGAATACAGACCTTATTTTTACAAATAAAGGCCTTAGGGATTTTATAATTAATTTGAAGTTTTCTCCGCTTGCAGAGCTAAGAGAATGAGTTGTTTTATGAAAATATTGGGTAGGAATTATTCCTTCCTGAATACAGTTTAAATCTGCTCCGCTATCAATTAAAGCTATAAGATTTTTTTGAAAATTTCCGTCAATAAGTAGTGATATTTTCACCAACCATTTTTTAGAAGTAATCACTTCTAATGTTGAAAGAAAGTTGTCTTCTTCAATATTTTTAGAAGTACTAGCAAATTCTTCATTAATTTCAAATTCATTAATGATTTCTTTTCCCTTTTCTAATTTAGAAAATCTTCTTTCTAAATCAATATGACTTAATTTTAAGTTTTTTATTTCATTTTTAAGATTTGAGATTTCTGTTGTTAAATCTTTAATATTAATAACTGATTCATTTTTGTTTAATTGATGCTTATTACGAAGTAATCTCATTACTTCAGACATACTATAAGGTTCAGATTTAGTCATTTTAGGAATTACTTCTTTTGAAGTTTCTTCCTCCTTTTGAATTAATCTTTTAATTATATGATTTTTTAAATCTGGATCTTCTGTTTCTTTTAATATTTCTAAAAGATTATTATCAAGAACGTTTAATTCTAATTCTTGAAACTGAGATATAATTTGATATAAATTTTCTTCTGGTTCAGATTCTGAGTGTTAGGAATATTTTGTAGCATCCTTTGATTTATGTAATCTTGGGTTAATATGTGTTATTTAGTGGGTTGTTAGTAGATTGGGGTGACTTATGATATTATGTCATAGTATTGTATTGGGCTTTAATATACCAAACTATTGTGGTATATAAAGCCCCATTTACCCTAATTAGGGTTTTATCAAAAGTATTGAAAGGTAAGCCACCTTGTACGTTAGATTAAGAAAACACACACTAACACACACACTCAAGGTGTTCTTCACGTTTTATACATTTAAACCAATCTTTTGATCCTTGTTTGGTAATAAAAGGGCAAACAAGTGGTATCAGAGCCTAACGCGGATCAATATCTTCCATTTGAATCCAGTTTTGCTTGATTTCGACGTGATTTGACGAAAATTTTTGCTTGAAAACTCATTCTCTGTTTTTCACTGTTTTTGGATGTTTTTCAAATCGTTTTTTCAGTGATTCTTCACTCCTAGGACATTAGAAAACTGATATTGAGTACATCTAGGTTCTTTCACGTCGATTCCAGTCAAGTTTGAGTCGGATTTAAGCAGAAACGAGACAGAAAATCTGTTTTTCACTGAACTGGGTACCATTGAGTTTGAAGGTTTCGATCGAAACTCACTGTGAGTAGTTTCGATCGATTTGAATTTCGGGAATTTCTTCACAAATTTCATAGTTTCGCCCGATAGTTTTCTCGGCGAAAGTTTCACACGTTTCGCCCGAAAGTCAATCAATTTGAATTTAGGTCAATTTTTCGCATTTTCCACAATTTCTCTCGATAATGTTCTCGGCGAAAGTCTCATACGTTTCGCCCGAAACTCAATCGATTTGAATTTAGATCAATTCTTCGCATTCTTCACAGTTTCGCTCGATAGTTTTCTCGGCGAAAGTCTCACACGTATCGCCCGAAACTCAATCGATTTGAGTTTAGATCAATTCTTCACATTCTTCACAGTTTCGCTCGAAAGATTTCTCGGCGAAAGTCCAATTGTTTCGCCCGAAAGTCGATTGATTCACCAATTTCATTGTCTTGATCGATACTTTTCTCAGCAAAACTCAATCTCTTTCGCCCGAAACGCTACAGTGCCTAATTTCACAGATTCGATCGAAACTCACATTTTCAGCAAATTCCATTGAATTTCATCTTGCACACTTTTGCCCGAATCTTGAAATCTAAACTCAATTTTGATTGCTCGATTCTCAACACATTTGGACCAATCGTTGAGCTTAATTTTCATATCATATTTGAATCGACCACGTACCTATTCACTTAACACGAATCGTTCAAGCAGTACACTAAATTCATCAAACTCTTATATTTCGACAGAATTCACCTAGTGAATTTACATACTCAACATTAGAAATTACTCAAACTTGACTCTTTCTTTCAAAACTAAAGTATTTCATTTCGCAGAGATATCCCGCGTTAACGATCATTACCAAACATAAACATGGACGGTCTTGCTATTGGATCTGACAATCGTGCACCACTACTGAGATGGGGAGAGTACGGCATATGGAAGCAACGATTTATCAATTTCATAGAAATCAAAGATGTAGACCTCGCAAACGACATGCTCTCCTCCATATTTGAAGGACCTGCTCAAGTCTGGACCATCATCCCTGCTCAACCCGATGCTGTTCCTCCTATTCCAGAGAGGAGAACTCCTAAGGATCCTAGTCGATACACCGATGCTGAGAAGGCACGTGCCAGAGCGGACAAGCTTGCCCGACACTATGTACTTCAGGCTCTACCAAACGATGTCTACAAGCAAGTCGACGCAATGGTCACTGCAAAGGAAATTTGGGATGAAGTTTGCAAGATGATGGTTGGAACTGAAGTTAGTAATTTATCTAAGAAATCCAGCATTCTTACTGCCTATGACTCCTTCAAAGCTAAGGAAGGGGAAGAACTTCGAGATGTTTACCTTCGCTTCTTGACCATCATCAACGAGATGAGAAAGATCAACATCCAGCGATCCAATCTCGAACACAACATCAAGTTCCTTTCCACACTTCAACCTGAGTGGGGACGGATTGCAGTTCTGGTTAAGCAACAGAACAAAGATCTGGACGCTATGGATATTCACTCCCTGCACGATAATCTCTCACAGTACTCGCAGTATGCCAAAGAAATCAAGAACGAAGGAAAACCAAACATCGACATGGAACCAATTGCATTGGTAACCTCTAAGTCAAACAACAAGAGCTTGAGGACTTCTAAAGGAAAGCAAGTCGTACAATCTGACTCCTCTGACAACGCCGAATCTGATCAAGAATCTGAGGACGAACTCGAATCCATTAGAAAGAAACTAGCAATGATCTCAGATACGGTCAATAAAATGAGCGCCAAGAAATCATCTTCTGCTTTCAACAAACAACGAACATCGGGGGGGAAACAGAAATACGTTGCCCCTGAAGAGGCTGAGACTAAGAAACCTGAAGCAGTGAAGAAATGCTTCAACTGTGGCAAGCCGGGTCACTTTGCTTCTGAATGCTACAGACCCAAGAAGAAAAACACTGAGTATTACAAGAAAAAATTTCAACTCTCACAGCGCAAGGAAGCGGGAATAGTCTTGGTAGCTGAGGAAGAGGAATGGCTAGAGGACACATCTGATGAGGAGGAAGAAGAAATGGCCTTCATGGTGAAAAGCATTGAAGATGACTCCGACGAGGATGAGCCAGACCTCGGATCAGACAGGACGGATGTCTCTTCATCTGACCAGGAGGTATACACTCCTTCCCTAAACGATTTCATTAACCTTGAACATAGGATAGCCGAACTCTCCATGCATCGTAAAAATTACTCAGAGCTCCAAAGCAATTTCGACAAAAATTATGCCTTGATAAACAAACAACAGGAAGAGATAGCTATTCTTAATGAATCCTTGATCTTGTCTGAAACTAAAGTAAAGACTTTAGAAGATCTTGTAGAGAGCAAGGAGAAACAAATTAGCGATATGTGTAAAAGCTTGAAAGACAGCGATGAGGAACGTGTAAACGTATTGTCTCAATACGAATTAATCACAAACGAACGTGTTCGTCTATACAAGAAAGTCAAAGAGCTAGAGGACATTAACACCAAGAGAGGTCAATCTGAACGAACCGTCTTTCTTAGTCAACCTAAAGATGTAGAATTTTATGATCCCCGCGAAGGTTTAGGATTTGAACCCACCACCAACCCTGAAGCAGAGAAAATACGATCTTTGTACAACATCAAACGTTTTGGGTTAAGCATTGAACAATTGAGGCCCTTCGTAAGCTCAAGAGAGGTAACTGAAACTGACAAACAAAAACGGAAGAACAAGGAATGGGCTCAAATCATGTGTGACTACAACGAACTCAATGATAGTTACAAAACTAGAGAGACTACACTCTCTGATGATTACATGTCACCATTTGTACCCGAAGGCACTGACGAACAGACTAAACCTATTTTTTCATTTATCTATATTCCAGAAATTATACGCAAAATAGGTTCCTTGACTGCCTCCCTAGAGTCGGAAAGGAAAGCTCACGAAGAAGAGAAAACTATTTTGCTGAGCAAAATATATACTCTTGAAAACTTCCCTGACGCTTACAAACCTTCCACCTCACGTCCTGTTCCAGAATCCTCTACGTGTAAATGCAAGCAAACTACAAAGAAAAAATCTTTATCTCACACTAACTTTGTATCGCATGTGCTCACAGACAAAGGCGTGATACATAAGGAAGCGAAGAAGGCTCTACCGGGCCCAGCTAAGAAGACAACAGTCCCTGATAAGAAGAAGAGACCAGCCTCCAACCTTTCTCTCATGTTTCAAAATCATTTGCATTTCCAAAAGTGACTTCTTGTAATGTCGCAGAACGTGTTTCGTTATTCCGTTCCTTAAATCAAAATTCTGTCATGTCTACAATGATGTTCTTTCTCATCCTCGTGACAGTCATTTCCGCAATAGCACTTCCCCATCATATATCGCTCACTCTAAGGACACATCTCCCACGCCGTCCAACCATACTATTAAATCCAAAATAATGAAGCACAACGTCTTCAAGACCACCAGCCAAGCAAGAAATTAAGTCCAAAACAGATTTGGATTCCGAAATCTAAACTGCATCCTATAGGAAATCAACAAGCTTGGATTCTCAAACCAGCTACACAACAATCTAGCAATGAATTAAATCTAACAACGAACAAGAAATCTGCTAAACCTGCTACCAAAAGGAGACCCATCTATAAATGGGTGCCAAAACTTACTTGATTCTTTTTGCAGGTCCATCATGTGTGGTACTTAGATTCAGGTTGCTCCTCACACATGACTGGAAACAAAGAGCTGTTGAGCAACTTCTCTGAAGGATTCCTCGGGAAGGTCTACTTCGGAAACGGTCAATCTGCATCCATGCTAGGAACGGGTAATCTAATCCATGACAGGCTAACCATCAATGGAGTATCCTACGTCGAAGGACTGAGCTACAATCTATTCAGCATAGGTCGTTTCTGCGACAAAGGCTTCAAGGTGAACTTCGAGACCAACAAATGTAGTGTCACAGATATCAATGGAAGAGAGCTACTCACTGGACACAGGAAGACGAATCTTTACTCCATTGACCTCAAGACTGTCCGACCGACATGCCTTATTTCTCGAGCTTCTCTACATCAGAACGATCTCTGGCATCAGCGACTCTCTCACCTCAACTTCAAAGACCTGAACAAACTGCGATCAGAAAACTTGGTAAAAGGGCTTCCCTCGTTCAGATATCACAAAGAACATCTTTGCTCAGCGTGTGAAATGGGAAAGATAAGAAAGACCTCCCACCGGACCAAACACATAGCTCAACTTCCAAACCTCTCGAACTCATTCATATGGATTTGTGTGGACTCATGCGCACTCAGACCATTAATGGGCGAAAGTATGTGTTAGTCATTGTGGATGATTTCTCACGCTACACATGGACTAAATTTCTAAGAACCAAGGATGAAACTCCAGGTCTAATCATTGAGTTTATCAAAACCGCTCAAAACCTCTACCAACTAAGTGTACAAATCATCAGAACTGATAATGGGACAGAATTTAAGAACAGAAAACTCAGTGACTTTTATGGATCACTTGGAATCACCCAACAGTTCGCAGCAGCTAAAACACCTCAACAAAATGGGGTAGTTGAGCGCAAGAACAGAACCTTAGTTGAAGCAACTCGTACACTCCTCATTCACTCTGGATTACCTCACTTCTTGTGGGCCGAAGCAATGAATACAGCTTGTTACACTCAAAATCGTGGCTCACTTCACAAGAGGTTCAATAGGACACCCTATGAGTTGATAAATCGTAGAGTGCCAGACGTCTCATTCCTGAAAGTCTTTGGGTGCAAGTGCTATGTGGTAAATGATCGTGAAGATAGAGGCAAACTTGACCCAAAAGCATTCGAAGGCATACTGGTGGGATATTCAACAACATCAAAAGCCTATCGCATATATCTCAAAGAGAAAAGATCTGTTATGGAGAGCGTTAATGTAACGTTTGATGAAGTAGACCGAGTTGTTTCTGCACAAATCAGTCCAGAACCAGGACTTCTACGAGAATTGACGAAGGATCAACCTAGCACTTCCACTGTGGGCGAAACCTCAAAAACAAATATGATAAGTGATATGGAATTAGATCTCTTATTTGAAGATATCTTCCCAAAGCCACTACCACACATTGCTTCAACAACTTCTGCGGCACCAGAAAATATTAATCATGCGGAGTCTAACAATGACAATATACCTCCTACAATGGAAAATCTTCATCTTGATGACGAAAGTGAATCCCCAACAGATACAGAGATCATATCCAGCTCAGGCGCTGAAACTCCACAGCCTTATGATACTACAATAGAAATCTCTTCAGAAGAGTCAGTAGTTCCACAACCTGGAGAAGAAATAGAACATCGGGCTGATCAAGGTGGAGAAATAGTATACGATGCAAACACAGCTGGATCATCACAGCCTAGTACCAGAAAGTGGACTCGAGCCCACCCAAACTCACAAATAATTGGAGATCCCTCCACTGGAGTAACCACACGGGCATCAACGATAAACGAAAGCCTCTACTCCTGCTTTCTGAGTCAAAAGGAACCCAGTAAAGTAGCTGAAGCACTCGCCGATCCGGACTGGATAATTGCCATGCAGGAGGAAATCAATCAGTTTGAGAGGTTGAAAGTTTGGAACCTAGTACCTAGACCAGCTGGGAAAACCATTATAGGGACTAAATGGGTGTTTAAAAACAAAAAGGACGAGCAAGGAGTTGTTATCCGGAATAAAGCAAGGCTGGTGGCAAAAGGCTACAATCAACAAGAAGGAATTGATTATGATGAGACATATGCCCCAGTCGCAAGAATAGAAGCTATCAGGATATTCTTAGCTTTCGCTGCACACAAGAACTTCACAGTCTACCAGATGGATGTCAAAACTGCATTCCTCAACGGAATACTAAAAGAAGAAGTTTTTGTTTCGCAGCCTGAAGGTTTTGTGAATGAACAACTCCCAGACCATGTCTACAGACTCGATAAAGCTCTATATGGACTTAAACAAGCTCCCAGAGCCTGGTACGAGGTCCTCTCGGATTTTCTCATCTCATCAGGTTTCACAAAAGGGAAGATTGATACGACTCTTTTTATCAAAAAGGACGGCTCAGACATTATGCTAGTGCAGATCTACGTTGATGACATCATCTTCGGGTCAACAGACTCACGAATGTGCAGGAACTTTGGGAATCTAATGAAGCAGAAATTCGAAATGAGCATGATGGGCGAACTAAGTTTCTTCTTAGGACTTCAGGTTAAACAGCTTCACAATGGAATCTTCATAAGTCAATCCAAGTACATTCACGACATACTCAAGAAGTACAACTTGGACAACTCAAATACTGCCATGACTCCCATGTCTACCTCATGTAAACTTGACGCAGATTCCACAGGAAAATCTGTTAACCAGACAACTTATCGAGGCATGATAGGCTCTTTGCTCTATCTTACATCAAGTAGACCGGATATCATGTTCGCCACATGTCTCTGTGCACGTTTTCAAGCTGATCCAAAGGAATCTCACATGCTCGCGGTCAAACGAATTTTCAAATATCTCAAGGGAACTCCAAATCTAGGTCTATGGTACCCGATGGAATCAAGCTTTGATCTCGTAGGATACACAGATGCTGATTACGCAGGATGCAAGCTGGACAGAAAGAGCACTTCTGGAGCCGCTCAATTTCTCGGGGGTAAACTCGTAAGCTGGTCGTCTCGAAAGCAAAATTGTGTCTCAACATCGACAGCAGAGGCAGAATATGTCGCTGCTGCGAGTTGCTGTTCACAAATTTTGTGGATGAGAACCCAGCTGCGAGATTTTGACATAACGTTAAATCATATCCCAATTTTTAGTGATTCTAAAAGTGCTATAGCTATAACAAGTAATCCAGTACATCATTCACGCACAAAACATATAGACATTAGATATCACTTTATTAGGAACATGTGGAACAAGGTACAATCGAAATGCATTTTGTCCACACCGATCTTCAACTTGCTGACTTATTTACTAAGGCATTGGATGAAAAGCGTTTCCAATTCTTGGTATCTAGGTTAGGCATGTTGAACCATAAGACATGATCGATTGTCCCTACATGAACCTGATATTGTGTAAATAGATCACTTCAATTTTTCTCTATATGTTATGAATGGTAAAAATCCTACTATTATATCTAGGGGGAGACTAATAAAAATTTTATGCATGAATCTAGGGGCAGTCTTTCATTTTTATGCACTAATTTAGGGGGAGTCATTATTAAATGGTTCGCACAAGTACTTCACACAAGGAGTTTATGATTCCTCATCAAATTTAATTTATATAGTATGGTGAAACTCCTTAGCTTCTATCAAAAATTAAAATTATTCAAATATTTCAAATATCACAATTATTTCTCGGCGAAACTGCATATCGATCGAAACCCTTTCAAATTGATTTGCCAATTGTACTAAGCAAGTTTCGATCAAAACTGAATTTTTTTACCCATTCGCCGAACTTATTTAAATTACATATGACTTTCGATCGAAACTCAATTCATGATTTAAATTGTAGTACCACATTGGACTTTCGATCGAAACTGAATTGCATTACTTCTTCGCCGAACATGTTTCAATTAAACATGACTTTCGATCGAAACCACTGTCCAATTGAATTTATGACTTAAATCACACGATACACATTAATGCCCGAAACTCAAAATCAATTGAAATTGGCACTTTCGCCGCTATCTTAATCCAATTTCAATTGTTGCCGAATTTGCCAAATTTGTCTAAGTCCTAACATGCTTATCAACGAATTGCACAACTTTTGTATGCTTTCTGAGTCAAATGGTCGATTTCCACTAATCCACTGCTTTTATCTTGCAGATCGACCACAATGGTGAGACAAATTGACGAGATTTTCGCCTCTAAGGACTGGGCACAGAAAACACCCAATAATCATCAACTTGACTTCAATAATACCTCGTGCCCAGATCCTATCATTATTAAAATCCTCGCAAACCACCCTCTACGAACCGCCCTAAACATCACTGAGGTAGTCCCTGAAGTGTATGTACAACAATTTTGGTCTACCCTTCAGAAACCAACAAATCGCCCCACAATAACCACCCTTTCCGCAATAATCGACAACACCATAGTCGTTTTTACTCCAACCATTCTCCGTTCCATTCTCAACCTACCACACTCACTCATATATGATTCTCCTCCATCTAATGACGTCCTAATCAGGGATTTCCTTTTCATGGGCCACAAACCTAACGCCCAAAATTCCATTCACCTCCCTGACTTCACAGCCAAAGACATCCCTGGACCATGGAGGACCCTGTTCCTGATCGTAAACAAATGCCTCTCGCCCAAACACTCCGGGTCTGACAAATGCAACCGAAACATTATGTTGATTTTCCATGGGATCGTCTTCAACAAAAATTATGACGTCGCCCAACTCATCTGGTCGGATATCCTCGATCAACTTCGAAGGCGAGGTCTCGGATCAACAAAGCCAGTGCTCCCTTACTTACGGTGGCTACCTGTCATCGTCCAACATTTCGTGGATCTTCATCCCGAAATCGAACGACGACCAAGAGAAGAGGGCTACCAATCTCCGAAGCTCAACAAAATCCAATCGACGAAGAGCAAAATCGATCGGGAGGCCATGATCATTCCAGACTACTTACTTCGCCTCCTCGATCCGCATGAGCCGGAGCTACGCAAGTACATGCAAGCCAACAACCTCGACGACATCCCCATGGTTCAACACATCCCAGTTGAACCTAACCCAGGGATCAGCCAACCCCCACCACCAAATGTAGGTCTAGGAAGCTCTTCATCCCCACAGCCAAAACAAAAGCGAAAATCCAAAGGGGATGACAGAGGAGGACAACAGGAACGGCGTACAAAGCAGAAACACGACCGTATTCCTCAGCCAACTAGTCCACAAACAAGCCGGGCCGAACCCATAGGTACAGGGGATGACTTTGTCTTCCCCCGAGTAGAAGTCGCGACATCGGGTCCAATCGCGCAAACTACCCTTCCCAGCCACTCAATCATCTCCCAACAGATGATTGTTTCACATACTCACGAGGTGCCACGTCATTCATCACCACCTCGCTCGGAGGTGGTTGATGTAACAAGCAGTACTCCGCCTCAGACTGCACCTTCTTCGATCACTTCGAGTCTAGTGCCCTCACCATCCATAATTTCTCCACTTTCTAGGACACTACCTTTAGACTCTGCACCTCTAGATCTTCGTGATCTAGACCGAACGCTCTACGATGTCTCCATACTAGAGTCTAGTACGGAACAGAGCGGAAGCCCCAACGTAGTCAACATCACTGCAGCTACGACCTTGGGCCATCAAACTGAGTCAGTCTCAGCTTTGATGTCAACGATGAGCCTTCGTGGCCTCGGTGCTTCTTGTCCAGTGCAAACGGGCGGCACATCAGTACCCTCTACTGATGTTGTGACGACGGAACGTCTTAGTGACTCCGTCCGGTTATTTTCCCCGTTCGTGACGGAGGCCAGACTGGATGATCGCCTCGCAGAGTTTGCAGAAAGACTCGAGAACACAATAATGGCCAAAGTCTACAGTACCATTGAGTCCTCCACTCGAGACAAAGGCAAAGCCCCCGTCACCGAAGACGCCACCACACGAGCCGAGCCATCCCCTGCCTCTGAGGAAGGGCCGTGGAACGTACCAATCCCAGAATTGATTGACGTTCTACTGGCCAGACTTCGCAGTGCCCCAACGCTGACTGCGTACGAAGCGGAGGTCCTCAGACGCTTGGAACTTCCATTCAACCCTCCTAATCCCGGCGAGGCCCAGTCATCAAGACATTCACGTGACGACCCTGACGGTGGGGGTCATCCCGAGGGGGAGAAGACACAAGGGACAGGGCCTTCGCCGCAGCCACAGTCACAACCTAGAACCACCCAACATCCACCAGAACAAAACCATCTACACCCACCCAAACCAGAAAATCTACCCGAACTACTACCAATACAACTCAAACGACCCAAACATCAACCGTGAGTCCATCACCGCCTAGCCTTACAAACCCAAGAACTTCCTCTGACCCTCCTTCTTCTGACCCTCCATCCTCACATTTTCTATCTCTCGAAACACTTTACAACCCACACTCAGCGGTAGAGAAGTACATCTTCAACGACGACTGGTTAACAAAGCCGATGCATCCAGACTTGGCCAAGGGCTTACTGGACAACGCCAGATATTTCTTAATGAAGGCGAATGTTGACCTAGCACTAATCGACGATGATGAGCTCGAGGAAGGTGAAGACTACGAAGCAGACATTCCAGAACTTCCAGAGCTTCTCAAACACGCTGTCGTTGATAAGGAGTACTCCACCTCGAAGTCGAAGAAAGGAAAAGAACAGACGCCGCCGTGGGAAAATGTCAAAGTGATAGCTCCATATCAAGAAGAGATACGGAGAAGAATTTGGAGGAAGAAGGATAGGATCAAGGACCTAGACGAGCTGAGTCTAAGAGGCCTAACTCATCTCCCGAGGCCAACTGCTGTACGATACTTGCTCTCTCTTCGTAGAGGGCTTGTGTGGAGAGCAAAAGATACAGATGTTAACGTTCTTAGAAGAGAAGAGAAAGAAAAGGCCAGAATCAACAAAATCTTGGGAGTCCGGCGAGGTCGTGTCGACTACTATGAATATCCCATCTATAAGGTGCAGCGAGAAGATGGAACGGTCGAGGAACTGACCGAAGGCGATCTCTCCTACATCAGAGGTGAAGATGTTGATCGGATACTCGTAAGCTTCAGATTTCTTGGAACACTCCAAAATCCAGACTTGAAAGTGGGCTACGTTGCTCTAAAGCGATTCATGATGCGCCAAATCAAGTTCAACTCGACTCACGATCTTCAAATGGCGGTGGAAGGCAACATGAAAAGGGTGAATCTCACGAAGCCATCCTTCGAAGTCCCCGACTCAAGTCTCGGAGAAGGCCATATTATCAATGATGACAACGATCCATCTGTTGTCTACATCAATTACAAGGGAGAAAAGAGGCTGATGAAAACATCCGAGATTGCTAAATTCAGCGATGGGACGCTGCTGATTATTCGAGTGAAACTCGAATGGATTTTGGAGAAGCTAAGGAACGAAGAAGCAGAAGTCCAGGAAAAGTACGAGAAGCTGATCGACATCATCTCCGATCGATTATCCTTACGAAGAACGATGCGATCATACGAGTTCAGACTTGGACTCAGGAAATCGATTGATGCTGTAGAGAAACCCAAGAAGAAAAAGACACAAAGGACGCCAAAGAGAAAAGGATGCTAAGGGGAGATTGTTAGGAATATTTTGTAGCATCCTTTGATTTATGTAATCTTGGGTTAATATGTGTTATTTAGTGGGTTGTTAGTAGATTGGGGTGACTTATGATATTATGTCATAGTATTGTATTGGGCTTTAATATACCAAACTATTGTGGTATATAAAGCCCCATTTACCCTAATTAGGGTTTTATCAAAAGTATTGAAGGTAGGCCACCTTGTACGTTAGATTAAGAAAACACACACTAACACACACACTCAAGGTGTTCTTCACGTTTTATACATTTAAACCAATCTTTTGATCCTTGTTTGGTAATAAAAGGGCAAACACTGAGCTTTCAATATTTTTAGAACAAGATTGTCCTTTTTGACAATTTTGACATTCTTCAGATTCTGACGATGAAATATCTTCGATGATATTGTTTTCATCACTCGAAGAGATTTCACTGTCTGATTCTAACAGAATTTTTGATAATGTTTCTTTTAGATCATTATCAATATTCAAATTATTGATTTTCTTTTTAGTCCAACAAGTTGATGCTTTATGACCAATTTTTCCGCATTTGCGACAAATAATTGGAGGAAATTTATTTCTATATTGATTATATTGATTATTTTTATTATCTTTCGAGAATTTTTGTTCTCTTCGTTTAGATTTCCGATATTTTCTTTTTTCATATTGTTTAGGAGAGTATTTTTTGGGTTTATACTCTTTACGAGGTTTGCTCGTAGAAGGATTTTCTAAACCAAATTGGCTACAGAATTCTCCTAATTGTTTTTTCTCGTCAAGAGAATGTCTCTTGAGTTGTTTGTTAAGCTTTATTTCATTACATAAAGCTAAACCTTCTTGTATACAAGTTCCTATTAATCTTCCGTAAGTATAGGAATTATAATCTATACTAGATTCTCCATTTCTAAGTGTTTTCTTAATCCTTTCGGCAAATAAGAAAGGAAGACCATCTATGAATTTAGATTTCCAATGAGTACTATTTGACTCAGGAAGTTCCATAACTCGACTTAGAAATGTATCCTTATACCATCTAAATGATGTAAGGGTTTCACACCTAAGATTTTGGAGCAAAGTTCTGACATTTTCAGAATTATCAGACCATCGGCCTGTAAAATGTTCTACAATGTTTATGCATAAAGTATAAACAGCATTTTCAATAATTGTATTATTTTCCTCCTTTACAGTAAGGAAAATATTTTCTCTGTCGTGTTGAGACAAATAATTATCCCACCAACCTTTCAACTGACCAGTAAAGCCAGCAACAAGCATTTGAGCAATAGTTTTATCGGTATTACCTTGAGTTTTACAAACTGTACTATACATCATCATTCTATGAACCATACCAAAAGTTTGTCTTTCAGTATAACCATCTAGGTTCCATTCATAGATACAATGACCATTATATGAATTATTAATGGTAAGATCATGTTCTTCTATTAGAACATCTTGAGGAGTTGGTCTCGGATAATAATATTTAGTCTGAATCGGTTTACTAGCAATTTCGAAGAATTTCTTATTCTATTAATTTCTTCAGTAAAAGTATTATGAAAATTATCAGAATTTTTAAGCTGATTTTCAAATTCTTCACTTAAAGTGTTAAGCTTTAAATTTTTTAATTTTTTCTCAATCATATCGTCAATATGAGAAATCGATTTAAAATCAACAATCTCTGGAGGAGGTTGAATACTGGGAGAAGCTATATTAGCTGTTTTCATTTCATTAATATCTTTATCTTTATTTATTAAAAGATAATTTTTTATATCTTTTATAAAGGAAAATATTTCTTCTATATTTTTCTTTAATAAAGAAATTTGTTCTCCTAAAACAATAACATACATATTCGTATAGTTTTGTTGTTTTAAAAGACTGTTTATATGATTTATAGTAATAGTAAGAGTTTCATTTTCAGATAATTTTTGAAAAGCATTATAATACCGAATCTCATTATCCTTTTCAATTTGAAAACTACTTTGAGGAGGATAAATTGACTTCATATTTTTTCCTGTTGAAAGCTTATAACTTCGTTCAATAACTGAAATCATATTTTTAAAATAATTTGTCAAAAACCAAGGAATAAAAGGTAATTTTTCATTTCGTTTTGACAAATCAGTATAAAATTTATTTTGGATAATAATTTTATCTTCATTATTAAAACTTTCAAAAAAACCATTTTCGAAAGAGTTCCCATTTGGGTAAATTGAATTCTTGTTGAATTTCTTTTCTTGCCGGAGAACCCGGACTAAAATCAATTTTTTGTTTTAAATCCATTAAACACAAAAGTCCATTTCTGACTCGGTTATTTCCTCGTCTTTATTTTTAGAAACTCCATGAACTATATTATCAGAATTAATTCTTAATTCTTCTACCCGATTTTGCAGATAATCGCTAGAAGTTGATTCCCTAATTTGGGAGGTTGAAGCTCTAGAGGGCGATCTTATCATATAATCACATGGTGATATATGATAATGAGAGGAAGCTGATCTAGACATCCTAGACTTAGGAATTGTAGGTCTTTGATTTTGTTCAAATTGTATTTGAACAGTACCATCAGACGTTTGAATTATTTGAGTAGGATTATTTTTTATTTTTGGTTGTAAAGGCATAGCTCGTTCAATTATCCAGTTTTCTGGAAATTGTATTTCTTCCCATTTTATAGATCTTCTAGTAGTAATATTAGATCTACTAAAATTAGTTTCTATAAGAACAGTTTCGTTGATAGGTTTATCAACTATTTTACATTGAGGATTGAGCGTATATAAAGGCTTATAATAAATTCTATAACAAATACAAATTACTTCCGATCCCGGAGCGTAATTATATCCATGAGTTTTGACATTTAATGTCAGAGCATCCAATATATTGACATCAGTCAATGATAATTGGAGATTTGGATAAACATTAAAATAAACTGGACCATGTGCCAGACTAGACTGAATTATTCCCATAAGGGATTGTTTCCAGTCGAGATTTCTACCATCTCTAAGGGCTGCTATAAAGCTTTCTGGTAAACCTTCTAAGTTAATGGCTTAAAGGCTACCTGAACTAACCCAATATGAATAAACTTATGATTTATTCTATATTTTTCTAAGTCTCTATTACTTAGAAGTCTAATAACCATTTCTTCATTATTTAAAGAAATTGTTTCTTCAGTAGTTTTCACTACTTGTTTCAAACCTAATTTCTCAAAAGTTCCTAATTCATAGATTATTTTATAATCTATTTTAGGAATAGTCCAACGATTTAATTTTTCTAAATCTTGAGGAACATCATATTCCTCTTTTATACTGTTTTTAACAGTATTATCTTTTCGTCTTATCAAATTCATTTGATAAAGACCGTTAAACTACACCAGAATTTCTTAATACCCTCACCATGGCTCTGATACCATTCTAAGGATCTTTTTACACAAAATTTGAAAAATATATTACAAAAAGATGGAAAATGGTACGTGGCGTTGTTAAACCTATTAGTCCAGTTATCAAGCTGTAAACAGTTTGATCCCGTTCGGACCCAAGGTAGTCCAGCCTATATACCATTAATCCGAAAACAAAATTATTTTTGTGATCTTTAGAATTAAATCATCGAATACAAGTAGTTTTACATAATAAAATTTTTCATTCAATTAATTCAATCGGTAACAGCCATCGCCCTCAAACGCCTATCATTCGGCAACACGGGCTTTGCCAAGAGCCGACACAGAATTAATTAAAATCAAATTTTATTACAACCTTTATTCAAAATTTAATTCGTTCAATCAGATTTTAAAAGATTTAAGAAATTAAATACATCATATTAATACATAATATGCCAAGATGAAGAATGTGGCTGATTTTCGATGGTAAATGAAAAAAATAATGAGTAAAAAACTTTTGGGGTTAAAATATAATAAAGAGGAATTGTTTTGCTTATTTGAAATAATAATAGAGAAAAAAGTAATATAAAAAAGATTTGAGGTGTATACTGAAAATAATATTAGTATAAATTGAAAAAGTTGATTAGTTTTGTAATTGGGTGAGAAAGTTATCTAGTTTTGTCATAGCACTATTAAAAATAACACTATTTATGTTATTCTGATAATAGCATTGAAACCAACATCAACATGTAAGCATTCTTTGCAATTTAAGTAAAAATTTAAAATCTCTTAATCACATTCATTAAGTCTCGTGATATGTTTGAACTATGGCAAATCATATTCTTATCGAATTTCAAATGCATTTATATCTCATACGATCACCATTAATCATAATGCTTCCATCACACGTAATAAAAATCTAATAAAAAAGAAAATCTCAAGAAAATATACATATATCGATAAAGAACATATCCAATAAGCATTGTGGCTTGCATACAGAAAACTATAGAACAATAAAAACGAAGTAGAATCAAGACTATAACTCAATCAAACGAAGTAAAAAAAGATTACAACTTTAGATTCAAATCGAGCCCTGAATCATCCACGACATCTTCAAGATTATTCTTTAATCTCGTCATCAAATTCCCAGATTGCTTCACATCGCCTTCATCACTAGCTGATCCACTCAACAGTAATTGATGATCATTAAGCTTCTTACTTTCTTGGACAATCGCTTTAAGGCTAGTAGGCCTTTCTGTCTGAAAATTCTCAATACCATTCCTCAACGTATCAAAAGACGAAGAAGATGGGCTCAAAAAAACCCTCTCAGTATTGCTATTGAGTCTGCCATAGCTATAAGACGACGAACCCAACCACGGACTTGCGTAAGAATAGTTCTTGTGAATCATGGATTCGGGCCTAACCCCTAAGGCCCGATTAAAGCCCGTACTCCCATGTAAAGGAAAATGCGAATAAGGGTAATAAGGATGATAGCCCATGTGGTTAAAAGGCATATGAGGGCCCGAAATATCGACCAATCCATGTCGGTGTTTCGCCAAGGCCCGTTCTTGCTTGTGGGCGTTTTGATGGCCGCCCAAAGCTTGAGAAGTCGAGAATTCCCTCTTGCAGAAGTTGCAAGTGAAAGTCTTGGATGAGTCCGAGGTTTTCTGAACGTTCAAGATTTCCTTGAAGGGTTTTTCTTCTTCTTCCTTGATGTTAGAAGGGCTATCGAAGAGCTTGAAGCCAAGGTTGGGACTAGTTATAATAGGGTCTTCTTTGAAGATGGGCTTTGTTGGTAGTTGGGGACTATGATCTTTGTTCGCAAGGTTTAGATCCAACGTATGGGTCGGATTTGGATCCGGGTCGGGCTCGGGTTGACCCGTGGGTGTGACGATTTCGCCTTCTTCGATTTCGTTGTTGTCATGATCAGTGGGCGAATCTTCGAAGGTGGCTGAGGTGTTTGAGCCCTCGGAATAATATTGGCATGGTTGTTTTTCTAGGGTTTCGTCTTCCATATATTATTAGCTGAAAAAAGATTGAGAGGAAACAAGAAAATTGGACTATAATTTGTTGGGGCAAAGGTTTGTTTATGTGTAGCGTATATATATATGGGAGAGTAATTAGGGTATTTATGACAGAATCCCATGATTAAAGGAAAACATGTCAATCTACCTTCAATTGCATGGGCGTTACATGAATTCGAAATTTGGAAGATGAGCCTCTAACATGGGAATGTCTTAACTGCAACACGCAATAACTCGAGTTTATATGTCTTACGATCCTAAAATTAGAATAACAATTACATTAATAACACGTTGAATGTACGACTTTAATTAAAAAAAAGACTTGGCTCCCGCTTTTATTAGCATGTAAATCATTTTAATTGCATATACATATACGTGTATCCTTATCTTGATATTCAAGAGATCTTCGGATTTCGAAGTTCGTGTTATTAACAAGGCGAGGCAAGGCGAGACGGACATTGTGTTGACTTTGTATGCTTGATCGCCACTAATTACTTATTTGGACTTCTAGTAAATGGGTTCAATGAATTTGGGAAGGCATAAGCCCATGCCCAGCCATGCATCATATAAGGAATTAAAAAAATGAAATAATAAAAATGATAAAATTCCAACGGCAGTTCCCGTCAGAATTCAAAATTAAAAAATGAGAGAAAAATAAATAAAAAAGAAATACAGATAAAAACATGATTCCGACGGAATATCCGTCGGAAAGTGATTTAAAAGAATAATATTAATAAAAAAAGACAAAAATGAAAAACATAAAAACATATTGCGACAGGAGTCTAGGGATGGCAATGGGGCGGGGTGCGGATCCCCGTCCCCGCGATGCATTCGGGGACGAATCGTTCCCGTCCCCGTAGGGATCCACGCGGGGCGTGGATTCTCTGCCCCTTATTTTAAAAAAAATAATATTTTTAATATAATATATAATTTTGAATATATTTTTTTATAAATATTATATAAATTATAATTTTATATATGGAAAATTTATTAAAATGGGTCACCAAGTATCCCAACTTTCGATTTTGGGTCACTATGTTTGCCAGTTACAAAACTAGGTCAATAAGTATATATATATATTAACAAAAATGGGTCACTAACCTCTTTTTTTATTATATACATACTTAGTGACCCAAATTTGTAATAATATACATACTTAGTGACCTAGTTTTGTAACTAGGTGACATAATTTTGTTGACTATATACATACTTAGTGACCTAATTTTGTAACTGGCAAACATAGTGAGTAAAAATAGAAAAATGGTATACTTAGTGACCCATTTTTATAATTTTGCGTTTTATATATCATTTGTACTAATTCATATTATTTAATCTATATTTTGGTATAATTTTACTATTATTTAAAATATAATTTGATATTATATATATTATAATATATAAAAAGGGGTTCGGGGACGGGGCGGGGATCCCCACGGGGAAAAATCATTCCCCGTCCCCGCCCCGCGGGGATAAAATCTTAGGGAAATAAAAAGAAGAATAGAAAAAGTAAAAGCAAATAATAAAAAATTCCGACATAAATCCCGTCGGAAAATGAAAATAAAAAATAAAAAAGTGACAAAATTTCGACGACAGCTCGTCGGAATTCAAAATTAAAGATAAAAATAAGCATTGAGAAAAAGAAATACAGGATGAAAAAAAATATAAAAGATGAAAACATGACTCCGACGGAAATTCAGTCGGAAAGTGAAATAATAAAAATGAAAAAAGACAAAAAAATAAGAACATATTCCGGCGGGAGTCCCATCGGAAATCGAATATATTAATAAAAAAGAATACAAAAAGAAAAAAACAAATAAGAATTACAAAAACACCGACGGAACACCCGTCGGAGTGTGGAAAAAAGTTAACAAAAATCAGAATTCAAAAATGAAAAAAAAAGGGATTCAACACTTAAATACCTACATTCAAAAAAATTAGTCCCTAGTCAGTGTAATTTTTAACCTAGGTACCTAGTTGAATTTTATTTTACTGATAGGTACCTAACTGACGGATTTACCCCTACTAGAACTAGTTTTTTACATCTCTTACCTTGTTTCTTATTTCACGATCGGTCATAAAAAAACAAAAAAAACCGCACACCCCAAACCAAATCTCGCGATTCCTTGGCAGAAATCGACCCGGGTGTTTTTGGCTTTAGATTCTACGTCGTAACTCCAGTCGTTCGTCGTTGTATTAGCTTCTGAAATCGATTGGTAAGTCGTTCATAGTATTACCGTAAAGTGGTCGCGTTTCGTCACAATTAGGGTTTTTTGTGCGTGTTTTTGGAATGTGCATGATTTGTTGGTCGATTACAGTTTTTTGTGCGTGCATTTCATCGTGGCTGCTTCATTGGGGTTTTTTGGAATGAGTCGATTTTTGTTTTTCGAATGGGGTCCATTTGTTGTGGTACTACATTGTAACTGCATTTGGTACTCTCTGTTTTGGCATTTTAGTACCTTTGTGTGAATAAATTGGTACTACTTGGCAAAAGTGTTCGAATGGGGTCAATTTTTTTGGTACTACATTATCACTGCATTAGGTACTCTCTGTTTAGGCAAATTGGTACCCCTTATGTGAGTAAAATGGTAATGCTTGTTAACATTGGTTTTATCGACTAGGGTCAATTTGTTTTGGTACTACATTATCCATGCATTTGGTACCCTCTGTTAGGGTAGATTCGTACCCCTTGTGTGAACAAAATAGTACTGCTTGTTAACAGTGGGTTTATGGAAAATGGGGTTAATTTTTTTTGGTACGACATTGTCACTGAATTTGGTACCCTCTGTTTGGCCAAATTGGTACCCCTTTTGTGAATAAAATGGTACTACCTGTTAGTGGTTACCTTGTATGGGGTCAATGTTTTGGTACTACATTATGACTGAATTTGGTACCCTATGTGTAGGAAAACTGGTACTCCTTGTGTGAATAAAATGGTACTGCTTGTTAGCAGTGGGTTTTCCAAAAATGGTGTCAATTTTGTACTACATTATCAGTGCATTTGGTACCCTCTGTTTCATCATAATTGGTACCCCTTGTGTGAGTAAAATGGTACTGCTTGTTAACAGTTTTGCTTTTTTTGTAGAAATGCCTCCGCGGAAGGGATTTGAGCTGTCTTCCAGGTGCCATCCTACGCTCTTTCGATCTACCATTAGCAATTTGAAGGGTAGCATGACCCCTGATAAAAAAGAAGCTATAAGAAGGTCCCCGTTTCATTTTTTTTTAGATATGCCTAAGATGTCGCATTCGTTTGCTCGAATCATGGCATTGATAAAGCGTTATAGTGTAGAGGCGAACACGTTTAGGCTGGGGGAGAATACGAATGTGGTATTCTCCCCACAGGAGTTTAGTGTTGTAATGGCCTTGCATAGCGTAGGACAGCCCGTGGACCTAAATTCGAAGATGAAATTGAAAACCGTTGAACGGCTTTTCGGTAAGAAAAATGGCAATGTAACCCGCAAAAAAATCTTAGAGTTGTTGAATGAGTTTGTAGGAAAGCCTGGGAGGGAGAACACGGATGAGTTCCTTAGGTTGTTTGTTCTTTTCTTGTTTAACTCTGTATTATTCCCGATGGGGAATTCGAAAAACCCAAAGTTCGTGAATGCGTACGTCGACGATGTCGACATGATGGGGGAGTACGCATGGGGAAGGGCGGTACACGAGTTTTTGGACGCCAAGATAAAACAAATGGCTGCGAATTCGATGCGGATCGACTCGTCCAGCCTAATGATGAAAGGATGCACTATTGGGCTGATGGTAATACTCCATTACGTTGTGAGTTTTCCTTTTTGATTATGCGTTTATTGATGAATATAATGCTTTGGGAACTTTCAGATTTGGGTGTATGAGCACGTGCCCTCGTTGGCGCAGAAGCGGGAGATGTATATGTTTCCCAGAATGTTCAATTGGGAAGAAAGTAGGGTTCTGAATGACGTGATCGCTGCGGAGGCTGAATTGGCTGCAGTTGCATCTGTCGTCCCAATATACCCAACAAAGAAGGAAGTGAAGTTCGTGCATCCGACAAATTTGCTGCCGGAGGTTAAAATTTCCCTACTTTTTTTGGTATTATTTGCTTTGTTTCTAACTGTTTAATGAATTACGTGTGGTTAAGGTTCATGTGGGAGTTGGCATATCTCAATTAGAGTGGAGTGCTCGGGTAGAGAGGTTGGAAGCCGAGTTGAGATTGAAGGACGATGTTATACGAGATCTACAGTCTAGTGGTGGGACGTCGAAGGTTGAGGATGCGAGGGTCATGGAAGAGGCTGAGGATCAGGATAGGGATATGTGCAAGGGTGATGATATGGTTCACAACGACGGTGAGGGTATGCCCGAGCAGACGGTTCATAGCGACGGGGAGAAGGCCGAGGAGGACAAGGTTGAGGATAGGGATGGGGATCAAGCGGATGATGAGGTTAGTGAAGCAGTAGCACAAGAGGATGAGGAGGATAAGGGCGCACAGGATCAGGCTGAGGAGGATAAGGGCGCGGAGACTGTGGCTGAGGAGGTTAAGGCCTCGTCGATGCTCGAACGGTGCGAGGCCGAAACGATCGTAAAAAGTGGCGAAATTCGGCTTTTCTCACACCAGATGCAACTCCTCAGCGGCCACAGAAGAAGGGTAAGGCAAAAACCAAAGCGTTGATGTCGAGGCCGCCGAGTCTGAGCGAGAGCCGTCGGTTGCATACTTCTCCAAGTACGCAGACAGACTTGACTATGCCGCCCGGCTCGAGATCCATGCGGAGCAGCGTCAGTGCATCGACGCGTACCTTAAGGCGAAGAAGCTTAGGTACCTTTTCTTCAATGTTTCGATGGTTTTCATTTGATGACTTTTTAAATGTGCGATTAATACTTATGCAGCGACGTCATTTGGCAAAGCGACCTTGCCGCCGTCGATCCACAAGGATTCTATATGCTGCTCTTCCGGGATTTGCTTAAGTCAAATGTTATCGACGCTTTCGTCGATTGTTTGACACGGCAATCCGCGGGGATCCCCGGGAGACCAAGCGTCTTTGTATGCCCAAGTTTCGTGCAAGTCGACTACTGGACAAAGATACAGAAGATGTCGAGAAAGAGGAAGGTGGAAGCTGATCAGCTAGAGAAGTTCGTCGAGGAGATGGCGGGGAGTAGTCGGGCATGGCTACAGCGGTTGATGGCAGTGCGTTCACAAAACTGTCATACGTGTTGAGCCCTGTGAATACAGGTAACCATTGGGCAGTGCTCGTCTACAAGGTCAACGAGCGAAAGTTCTACGTTCGGGATTCGATGGCCTCGAATAAGATGACTTGGGCTGCTAGAGCCTTCGTAAGTCTTTAACATTGGGCATATTTCGTCGACTATGTTGCAGTCTGCGTTAATGTCGTTTTTATATTGTGCAGGCTGATTTTCTGACGAAGTATTGGTCATTGAAGTACGACTATCAATGTAAGAAGACCGTGGATCCGGAGTTCAACAGACCCCAATTTGGCAACGTAGACTGCGGGGTGCATGCCTGTTTGACCATAGAGGAGTACGTTGTCGACACCCCAGAGTTCGAGAAATATGGCAAAGAAGTCAGCATGGATGTGTATCGTGCTTCTATGGCTGCTCGCATTTTACGTGACGAGCGTAGTTGTATGCTAGATCTTTTTCAGTAAGTTTCCGGAAGTTCGTGCTTTGAGACTCTTTGGAGACTGTGTTGTTTAATTAGGTCTTTGTATTTGGGGTTGGGGATGTTACTGTTTGGAGACCCTTGGTTGTTTATGTTGGGTTGGGGATGGGACTGTTTGGAGACGCTTGGGTTGGGGATGGGAATCTTTGGAGATTGTGTTGTTTACTTAGGTTAACTTATTGCCAAGTGTGCGCTGTGCTGTGTTGTTCTATGAGTAGCCGTAATTTATGCAGTACCATATGTTATTGTAGGACCGTATCTTATCCTTTACGTACAGAGTACCATTATGTTGATATATGGCGTACCATAAGCACAAGATATATAGTACATTGTCTTTCATATTACCGTACCATATCGCTTACATATAACGTACCCTAAGTGCAAGTTAACCGTACCAATACGTAAATATATACCGTACCTTATATATCGCACATGAAGTACCTTATCTGTTGTACAGTAAGAACTTTGTGATTTACAGAAGGTACCTAAACATTTACCTATATAGTACCATAACGTGCAGGTTTACGGTATCTATAATTGCACATATACAGTACCAAATTATGAAAGTATATCGTACCATTTGTTATACGATCGAAAAAAAATACATTCCTAATCGAATCGCGGCGTCCTGCGTGATTTTGACAATACCTAACAATATCGGAAAAAAAAATGTGAAAGCCTAATGCACCGGATTCGCATATGTAGCACTCACCACATTATTCAAATTATGTTGTAGATGTTCTTGCTTGTATCCTTATACTATAATGAATCATGGTATTCTAAGATTTACTTCATGCGTGCGGGGCGTAATGCACCGAATTTGATCTGAAACGTATTTAATACTATATATTATTGGTCTATGGTGGTTCGAGATGAAAACGTAATTCGATCGACCCCGAAAAATACTAACCCTAGTATGACGTATCATATATATATAAGGGACACCGTATCTTAAATATCTTTGTAGGGGTACCTATCGTTTGTTTAAAGCGTACCAAAGCAGCCACGGTTGCAGTACCCAAAATTACATATGACATGAAACTTTTTATTAAATCCAACTGACATGTCAGATGAGCTGACTTTTATTATTTAAAACCTCGGATGTCAGAATCTGTCCAAACATGACATAGAAAATGTCAGAAATCTGTCCACTCATGACTGAAAACGTTAGAAAAGTGTGCAGTCATTACTGAAAAAAGTCAGAAATTGTCTAATCCTCTATCCACATCAACACATGCTGAAATGTTTCGTTTCTGACGGAATATAGCCAAGTCTTAAATTCTAAGTTTTACTTTAATTTATACGGTACCTACTTCTGAAAGGATACAGTACCATATGTCGTACACTTAGAGTACCTATATTACCTAAATTATAGTACCTAGGAAGCGTATATTAACGTACCAAATTGGCATATATTACAGTACCAAATATGCATATTACAGTACCAAACATGTATGTCGTAGGGTACAAAACTGGCATATATTACCGTACCAAGTTTACATATATTAGGGTACCAAACTGGCATATATTACAGTAACAAATTTACAGACATCACGGTGCCAAATGTACATTAGCAAACTGGCATAGGTTACGGTACCAAACATGCATTTCGTAGGGTACCAAACTGGCATATATGACCGTACCAAACATGCACATCTTACCGTACTAAACTTGCATTTCGTTGGGTACCAAACTGGCATGTATTACAGTACCAAATTTACATATATTACGGTACCAAACATATGTATATTACCGTACCGAGATGGCATATATTACAGTAACAAATTTACATATATTACGTTACCAAAACTGCATATATTGCTGTACCAAACTGGCAGTCATTACAGTACCAAATTTACATATAATACGGTATCAAATGTGCATATCTTACTGTACGAAACTGGCAGTCATTACAGTACCAAATTTACATATATTACGTTACCAAAACTACATATATTACTGTACCAAACTGGCAGTCATTACAGTACCAAATTTACATATAGTACGGTACCAAATGTGCATATCTTACTGTACGAAACTGGCAGTCATTACAGTACCAAATTTACATATATTACGTTACCAAAACTGCATATATTACTGTACCAAACTGACAGTCATTACAGTACCAAATTTACATATAATACGGTACCAAATGTGCATATCTTACTGTACGAAACTGGCAGTCATTACAGTACCAAACTTAGACAAAAACAATGACCCATATCCTATTGACACATTTGTACAAAACAATGGCCTACTGGCATCATTTAGACAAAAAGAATGAGCCAATACCATACAAAAGAGCACCGAAAAAGATTATGGACCAAAAGCAAAAAGAAAATACATGGAAAATACGGACGCTACGTCGTTACGGCTTCTGTATAAGTACGGCGATTATGTCCGTATTTCCCACATATTTTACACTTGTTGGATCTTCTATCTACCTGAGATGGAATCCTCCGTGTCTTTCGGCGACCGGGGAGAACGCGGATGTCCGGGTCACGAATGAAATTTCCATCATCGGTTTGAGCATTCATCTCGTGAGTCGGAATAGGGTTGATGATCGACATATATGCATCTCTATACTTCTGGCATCGAAAGTACGGATCACAATAATCGTAAAAAGAATGTCTCATAGTCGCAATACACGCTGCTGCATGCTTACAAGGGATTCTATAAACTTCCCATTCTCTGCATGAGCAGGTCCGCTGCTGGATGTCCACCGCAAATGAGCCATCTTCACCGACCACCTCAAATGCCACGTTCGAAGATTTACTCACTTTCAACGTGCGACCAGCAGTGATATTCTGAACAAGTTTCTTTTCTTGTTTTGGACATAACTCGCTAACAATGGTCATTCCTCTCTCGCGTCGTTCGTGCATCATCGTCATGATTTTCACGCGAATGGTATCAACCATGCCCTTTATAGGCAACGCCCGTGCTTCTCTTACCCAAGAATTCCAACACTCTGCTTGATTGTTGTTAATAACTCCCCACCTATTCCCGTCGAATAACGCATTTGCCCAACATGTTGGATCTGATCTCTCAATAAAAGTCTGCGCAATTGGCATAGACTCGATGATGCTGGCGATGTGATTATGAAACTGAACCGAAGTAGTTGCATAAGCCGCTTTTTTTAAGACGGATGACCAATGTTTCTTGTTGTGCTTCGGGTAATGTTTCATCACCTATAAAATTAAGAAAAAATTATTTACATCGTATTCACTAATGTAGTGAGCACATTACTAAAAAGTACCTCTTTCTTGAAGTTGTCAACCAAATGACGCAAGCAATATGCATGACGGCTTCCTGGAAATGATATAGAAACAGCTTTAATAATACTCGGATGCCGATCTGAGAAGAACGTCAGCTCCCTCAATGTCGACGGGTAATGATGAAACATGCTCCTCAACTTAGCAAAGAACCGCTCCCAGTTTTCATCATTTTCGACGCTTACAACGCCAAAGGCAACCGTGAACAAATCTTCGTTTGCATCTTTTACGACGGCCGTAACGAGCACTCCTTTAAACTTGGTCTTAATGTGAGTACCATCAACAAATATGAGCGGCCGACATCCACGAACAAAACCCACGAGACACGCGTGGAAGCAGATAAAGAGCCGACGAAACTTGTTGTCGTGCGGGTATACATCGTACTCCGCCACGCTACCCGGATTGGTTTCTCTAACGGCATTACAATACCACCTCAACTGATCAAACGTATCATTATCCAACCCATATATGTTACGAATGGCACTTTCTTTGCCTCTATACGCCTTATGGTACCCCACTTCAACTCCATAGTCCCTTAGGATGTCTTAACCATGGCACCGGGACGATACGATGGCTCGTCTCGAACCCTATCTTTCAATATGTTCCCTACCCACGGCGCGTCCGCTCGCGGATGATCACGACTCCTAAGAGTATCTTCACCACAACTGTGTTGTAGATTGGATCTCCGAATCGCAAACGAATTGTCACATTTATAACGCGAAGCATATATCCGCCACTTGCACGTATCATCCTTGCAAACGGCAATGATTTTCTTACGCTCGTTCTTTGCATATACAAAGTTTCTCCGAATCGCAATGGAGTAGTTCTTCAAATTCCGTCTAAATTCATCTGCATCCCTAAAGATTTGTCCATCTCCCCGAATGCAATGACTCCATGCATCTACTATGTTTCTTTCAAAATCAAACTCCACGGATTCTCTGTTCTCTTCCGTACTACAAATAATTTTATCAATCATCATGAAAACCCAAAATTTAAAGTTTAACAGCAATAAAATAAAAACAAACCTGTTCGTCGGGCCACTTGTACCACATTCATCGGTACGTTCCACTTTCATCGGTATCATTGAAAATTTGTATCGCATAAACAACTGATACATATTGAAAACATCCGCATTTTCTTTCAATGTCGAGTACAAACTTTGGAACGGAACTTTATACTTTATAGAGTCATGCCGGGAATCGATATCCGACCACCTTCTTTGGAGGGATACGTATATATCGATAAGCGTCGTTGCTTCATTGATTAATAGTAAGGAAGACTCCCTTCTATACTCAGACATTGCAAATAACGTCCCGCCATCAAACGAATTTGCAGACGCCATATTTTCAGATAATATGGCAACCTGTTAAAATGGTACGGTGTATAGTTTAGATTGGTACTGCATAACTGGACATTTTGGTAACGTATAGACATGTTACTTGGTACGTAATATAAATACACAAAGATACTACATAACATAAATGTCCAATCGGACTGTGTCGCATAATGTATTTAGGTACGGTAACACAACATACAATGGTACGTAATATTCATAGGAAATGGTACGTCGTAACAGTTACATAAAAGAAAACCGAAATCTCGACGGATTAGCTTCAATAACTATCAAATCCTAACATTCCACTCTTATATGGAGCTCTTGGATAGCATTGAGCTCCCAGATTTGGGATAAACCTTGAGCAAACGCCCAAAATCGATAACCTAACCCAAACCAAAAGAAAAAGTACCTGACAAAATCAACCCCCAAAATCGACAACCCAACGTTCAATAGGGTCTTCGATCCTTGTCCGGCACCGGCACGAGCAGACGGAGTTGGTCGGCAAGAAGAACGTCGACGGCGAGCTGAAGGTCGGATTTTGCAGAGAAAAAAAAAAGCTGAAATGAAATTCTAAATCATTTAATAAGGGTATTTTCGTAATCTTAGGTGATTAGGTACCTAAGTGAAAATTTTATTCATCTGGGTACCTAGCTATAAAATAGTTCTGACAAGGTACCTAAGTGGCTGATTTTTTTCCTATTGGGTATTTATGTGTAGATTTCAAAAAAAATTACATTAAATTCCCACGAAAATTTCGTCAGAAAATGAAAATAAGAAATAAAAATAATACGAAAAAACGGGAACTAAAAATGAAAATAAAAAACGAGAAAATGCTGACCGGAATTTCGACGGAATTCAAATTAAAAAATAAGAAAAAATATATGAACGAATCAGAAATGAAAAAACATGAAAAAAAATACAAACAAGATTCCGACGGAAATTCCATCGAAAAATGAAAATAAATAAAATGAAAGATAATAATAATAATAACAAGACAAAAATAAAAAATAAAAACATATTCAAAGGGAACCAAAACTAAAAAAATAAAATTAATAAAAAGAAGAATACAAAATGACAAAACACATAAAATTAAAAGATACGGACCCGTTGGAATGTGAATAAAACAAAATAAAAAAATAAACAAAAACCAGGATTCAAAAATGAAAAATTGCGACTGGAATTCTATCGTAACTCAAAACTAAAAAATAAGAAAAAATATATAAAAATCGAAACTAAAAAAAAGATAAAACAAGATCCGACGGAAAGTCCGTCGAAAAGGAAAATAAAAAAATGAAAAATAATATTAATAAAACAAGAACTCAAAATTGAAAAAAAATAATAAAAAAATATAAACTTATTCCGACGAAACATTCATCGGAATCTGAAAATCTTTCTATTTTACTAAGGGAGAGAAACTTATAGTAACTGCTCCTAAATTAATTTGATGTGACAGCCACAAATTACTATTTTCCCCTAATTTTATATTTATCACCATTACATCCTTAAAATTATTTTGAATTCTTACAAATATTGTAAAATTAAAATATTATAATTTCACCTATCTAAAATATAAAGTAATATTAAATTTATATCGTCAAGCACATGGGGTGTGCCAAAATACTATTAATAATAAAAAAGTAAGAATACAAAAAAGAAAAAACAAATAAAAATTAAAAAAATTTCCGACGGGACTTGGAAAGTGAAAATAGAAAAAAGAAGAAAATTAGACAAAATTAACAAACACCAGAATTCAAAAACGAAAAAAGTAATAAAAAACTTCCGATGGAAATCCCGTCCGAAAATGAAAATAAAAAATAAAAATATTAATAAAATAGGAATTAAAAAATGAAAAAATTCCTGTGGGATTTATTTTTCGACGGTTTTTCCGTCGGAATTGTTTTGTTGTTTTTCATTTTCGAATATTGGTTTTTGTTAATTTGTTTTTATTTTTTATTTATATCAGATTCCGACAGAGTCCAGTCGGTATTTTTTATTTTCTATTTGTTTTTCTTTTCCTATTGTTCTTTTTATTTATTTTATTTTTTTATTTCCAGTTTCCGACTCAAATCTTATTTACTTGAATTTTTCAATCGAACAAAGGATGATGCTTACATGATGAAAGAGGTATGATTAAATGTCTACTCTAATGTCTAAAAATTACTGCACAAGATCAAAGAAAAAGGCAATGACAATGATCCACAGATAGAAATTAAGCAGTTGTGATGAAATAGGGTTTGATTATTATCTATGCCGATAGTACCGTGATAACGATAAACATCCAGAACGCCAATCCAAAGCAAAGCCCAGCAATAGCCATAAATGCCTGTAAAAAAGGGGGAAAGGATGAACTGAATAACATTTTTCGTTCGAAGACGTATCAAAATGCACGACGTATTATACCTTTCCTTGGGATTCAAACCCAAACTTCACAGTGAACCACGATAGTCCTTTATCTACAAACGGGGCAAGCGCTAGAGCCCTGCTTTATAGGACGAAGGTTAAGAAAGTTAGGCATTGAGACCAGCGAGTTTTACGATAGATAGTTTCAGCAGAAAAAATAACGAACAATATGTTTAGAAGGTTAAAGAGTAGCAATAGGGGCTGAGATTCGAGCGAACAGGTCTATCATATCTCTCATAATGTAAAAACGGTACATATGCGAAAGGAACATATAATTCCGAAGCTTAAAAACCAATCTTACTCTGTCCTAGATACGAAGAAGAATAATGGTAAAGCTACCTTGAAATCATGCCAAAACTGAAAGAAAATTTTGTAGAGAGATTAAGATAGTTCTGCGGCTCACCCTCCAGCTCTTATGAGCTTAGTTACTTGGCTCCCTGCCCAAACCATGGCCATGACTTTGAGGAACCTGAAATGACCGTAGTTTCTTATTATGCTTGAACCTTCATGAAGCAATTGTCAGCTATTTTACCTCTGAACAGCTTCTAAATAACCCAATTTCCCAGGTGATGGAGTGACATAGAACCTGTGGAGCAGGTGAGTAACACATGTCAATCATGAAAATGGTCGAGCAGAGAAGGATCAGACAGGCCTTATGGTGTTCAGGCGGGAAAAGATAAACATAATTTGCATCTCTAACAAAGCAATAGCTTACCAAACCACAAGAAAAGTAGTGAGATAGTAAGCAGTATTCAGTAGTCCATACGATAATATCCCCGCAACGCCATATCTTTTCAGTCGCTGCAATAGCCTGAATTTCAACAACCAAAGGTTTATAGCATAATTAATTTCCACAAAACATTGCAATGAAAGTGGTACATACTCATTAGATGAGGTTGCTGAAGCAGTTTCCGCCTTCTCACCTGAATAAGAAACAGTAATATAGCATAATTAATCGTTGAGACATGCCATGTTAGTTTAAAACAAAAAAGCATTCATTGTGAATACCTTGCATCTCCGTGGAACTACTGTCAAAATTCGGTGATTCTGGGGCCTAACCTAGCAGAACCAGATCTAGTATGTGGCCAATGGAAAGGAACTCAAAAGAAAACGAAAGGGTTCATCCTACCAATTTGTGAACATGTGCAGTGGAAAATACACTACTTGCACAAAAATAAACTGATATTTAACTGAATTCCGCCATCTAATGTATGCAAGTGAACATTCCAATTATCAAGTTCAAAGCATGCATAAGCAGGGAGTTTATTAATCATTCAGTAATTTCATACGCAAAAGCCTAACTAAAACGTCAATTTGTAGTACTGTGTAAGCAACAAAGCAGAACTACTGCCATCATTTCATTTCACAATTAATGAACAAGTAAAACATTATCAGGTCGTCGAAATTATTGCCAAACTGGGGCATACCATCGATCTTTATCTTCCGCGATAAATTAATGCACATACCAACCAAATTCAATCAGTACACACAGACTAGAGTAAAGAATCAAACCAATCAAGGTCCACCGCAAAGAAAAATTTAACAACGAAACACTAACATTTGCGTGTGCCGAATCGGCAGACGAGCGCAGACCAAACTTCACATTTTTTCTGGAGAACGAAAAGACATCGCATCGAGCTGAAGAAGTGGTAATCGCAAGAACGCGGCGGCTCGTAATGGCGGTATTGATGGTAGTGGAGAAGGAGATGACGCAGCAGTTCATTGTTTGTATTTAGCCTCACCGTGCAACTCCGAATTAGCATCGACGCACACGAACTGTACTGTAAGTGCTCAATAGTCAATACTCGACTAATAATTTTGATTTCTTTTGTCTAATTACAGTTTTGTCCTTCAATTTTCAATTTATTACTATTATATCGACGAACAATCGTTTAATAATTTCTACTCTTCTATTGCATCAGATTTTTCAGAGATCATTAAAATTTCTCTTACTAATAATAAACCACCAAAAATAGTACACAATAAAACACATGTTACTTAGAAGTAGAAAATCAATCTTCAAAATATATCAAAACGTCCCAACGGAAAATCACATCATGATTTTTCTTTTTTCCCTTCCCACAAATCAAAGAATATGATATATATTGTCTTGAAACAGACAAAGAAATGTACATTAACGCAGCTGCGTAAGCAAAAGAGATTGATTGATTCACTGGCCGTACATATAATTACTTGACACGGAAATCGTGCCTAAACATGGTAAGATTTTGGGTGAACTTATCTCTGTTCTTCGAATCCAAGCTCCTTACAACACCAGCCATCAGTTTATCGAAACAAGAAGCAAGACGCTGGTGCTGGTCAACGGCCTGACAAAAAAAAAAGAAAAAAGAAAATGGAATCAGCATCGTAACAACTAACTGCAAATATAATTTCAAATCCCAAGACATTATTAGATTTACCTGAGATGCCAAGATTTGAGCTTTTATGTCCGTAAACATCTGTCCAAGACCACATAACGGAGAAAATGCACATATCATCCAAGGGAATCCATCGATATATTCAAATGCAATCGTATTACAGTTGCACCTTAAGCCGAAAACTAAAAACAAAGAACTTGTAATCAAAATAACAAACCTGCTCGTTTATGAGTATCAAGCTCAGCATTGGTCTACTGAGGCTCCATTGGTTGCCACAGTCTTCGAATAGGACAATCTCGAAGAGGGTCTTCAGTATCTGAAAGAACAGGGCCTTCTATGTTAGATTACAAGAGAAGAAAAAACAAAAACCTTACAATAAATACGTGCAAGTTTCAATACTTCCTCCACCGACGCTATAAGGCTTTTCAAAAACATTTATGAATACTCACTTCGGGTAGCAATGAAGGGCACTCTGCAATGTGCCTAGCCAAATTAACTGCAGCTGGTAACGTGGGCGCCTCCCCCATTGTAATTTTATTGAAATAGAAAGTAGCTAAGTGGTCGATTGAAGTCGAACACTGCCGCAGAAATGAGATAATTAAGAGTTGTCATGCAATCAGTATATGTGGCCGTACCTATTCATATCATGTTGATGGATAGTGATATAACTAACACAGACCTGTGAGGATATGCCGGTATCAAGACCTTTGAGACCCGACTCGAGCGAACCAACAACATGCATGAAGGTTTGCGAATCAAGGCTCAGCACAAAAGAGAGATGGCTGCTAAATAAAACCTCCACAAATGCAAAGTACGCCTTCGTTAACTGCAAAGATAGGGATATTGTTACCATTTGTATCGGATCATCTAAACTCTAAAGTATTACTCAAAACTTATGCGCTTAAATGCATGCTCGAGTGTAGGTAACCCTTATGTTATTTGACCATGCTAGCCGTTGGAGTTGAATAAAGATATTTTTCAGAAAATCAACGAACCTTCCTGTATGCCAAAATGTCAGCCAAAGGAATTGCCAGCATCATCTTAAGGGCGATACCAAGTGCATCTGCAAGTGCTCTATCTCCATAAAGTTCGAAAACGCCAAAGTTGACATAATTGCCGGAAAGAGCTGCCATTGGATAGGAAAGAAGCAAAACATCATGAAATCACACAAGTGAAAAAGAGAAGATTAGAGAGAAATATATAATGTTAGGGTCATTAAGGAGTGATGCATCAAAATTCAAAATTTGCAAACCAAAGCTCTAAAAGGCGACTATAATATATGGTTCCCACCAACCATGGATGACTGTTAGAAACAAATAGGACGCACAAGTATGAGAACCATAAAAGTAAATAATAGCACAAGGAGGTGCATTTACCTCGCGAAAGAATAGTTAAAGAGATCCATATTCCCTTGTACTTGAATCCATATATATCCGTAACATTAGGGATAGTTAAGATCCTTGAGCCATATGCGACTAGTAGTTTGCTAACTTCTCGGAAAAGAAGTATGCCATTCGGGGATGATGTGTCAAACGTCAACCGGCTAGCTTTGTTTAATACGAATTCAGCCATGAATTTCAGCAACGGGGTTGTAACCTAGCAACATTAACAAGGTCAAAATCTACGTGGACAACAAAAGACAGCCTTATTTGTTTCCTGACAAATTCATCAATTTAATAATGAGGACAAGCAAACCTCTGGGGTGTCAGCCCAATGTGAGATTCCCCTCAACAGAATTGGCATGTGAGCAGGGTAAATCCAGTCAAAGAACAGCCCATAATTCCTTCGACTGCAAACACATGAAAGAATGAGTTAAAGCAAGCCGTATGGTTAAACCTATATGTACATCCAGCTCAAAGTCACTTTTGCTTACCTGTTTGTGGCCATGGCTATTCCTCTTAGGTCTCTCATCAATCCGATGAAAGCATATTTCACCGAATCAGTTCGAAACATGTTCTCTGGAGTTGATTCCAAGGTGATAAAGACCTATATGGCGCCCACGTCATTAATATTAACAGCTACAAACCTCAGGAATTTAAGTGTGGCAAGTTGACACAAATAGCATTGACAAAAAGAACTCCCTAGGCACATATTAATGTCCTCAACCAAATACTTTTAATGTGCTTCAGAACAAAATTACTCACTTCAGTTCGAAATTGGACACTCTAGGAGCGTACAGGGAATTTAAATCCAAATTCAATATTCATTGTTTTTACTAAGTAATGTAAGGCAGCAAGGAAGTGTTAGGTATAAGATTCCATCATGTAAGGGACAAACACTATACCTGCATCAAGGGATCCATCGAAGTCTTAAAAAGGACTGTATTCTCCTCAAGGAAAATTAGCCAGCCAATTATGTAATATAGTGTTGTTCTGCTCCGAGAGCATCTATATTCTTCCAGAAATGGAAATTGCTCCCTCTGCGTTTCTCAAAATCCATATGATTAAAAGAAAATTCCCAATAAGCAATAGTAACAATGAAACTGACAATATCAATCAGCAATGCCTTACAGTGTGGTGTGCAATAATAAACTTGACAGTATCCAACTTGAGTAGTAGCTTTCCAGTCATATATCTGCAAGAAAAAATATATGCACTCAAATATATGGTGGACGTTATATAGGTAAGTCGAAGAAAACAAAGAGTAAACAAACCCGGATGCCAGCTCCAAGAACATACTCAAGGTTTGGTCAATAACTTCCTCACACTGCATTAATGAATGAACGAGATTGAAGAGAGAGAGAGAGAGAGAGAGAGAGAGAGAGTACCCCTGTTGCAAACAAGGTGAAAACAAAATAGTACCTCTGTATAGCACTTGAGGTTTGTAGCAATTTTGCGAACTATAAAGTCCAATAACAAGAGGTGATCATGTAGTCCAATAAGCTCAGACAACCTGGTGTACAACTGCTGCAAAAAGAGATACCTTGAACACTTTCATAGGGAGGGAGAAGATAAGAAATCGTTATGTATTATCTACCTTGGATGAATGCATTGCCTGGTCACCCACATAAGACTTCCTGAAACTTAGGAAAAATGCAAGAATTGCTCGGTCAAGTCTTTGCTTGCTCAATTCACCATATCTCTGCAAGAAGAAGCATGCCTAAGTGTCAAGATAAAAGTAGTCCCAGTCTGAGAGCAAGCCATCCCTAGTGACTGATGATCCAGTGGAAATGGGTCACATCATTCAGATATCACGAATAAATTCATCGGAGTATTGAGACAGCTCCTTAGATGCCTCATAATTCCAAATCCCTCCATTAACTGCTATAATACGTTATGCGCAATGCATTTACAGGGCTCCAAATTTTTCCGGTAACCACCAGCTAGATGGTCACATACATCAAGCAAATTCTACTGAGATTGGCACATTTTCCTAATGGTGATTGGTGACAGCTTATCATGACATGTGTTTTACCATTGAACTTCCTCAAATAAATGACTTTGATCCTTTCAGACTAATGCAGATAAGAGAGGTAAATGGACCAAACTTTATCTTCATATCACATTTGTAAGACATACAGCTATTATTATGCAACAGCCCACTTGTTTTACTTCACCTCATAAACGACCACGTGAAAGTCGATTCCTCAAGACAATCAGTACAGTAGTAACAACGAGGCATGAGATCTATGTTGGTTTACCTGACAATGGAACCCACTATCAGTAACATTCACTAGCCGCAGAACACGGGCTGAAAGTTCGGCATCAATTACTTCTACAGATTCAGCACTGTCACACAGATATAGCAGAAAATGGCATTGACACAGGGTAAAACACCAAACTGCTCATAAAGGTGAAACTAAAAGTGATCTCAGGTACCTGCACCTGACAGATTGCTTTGTTTTCAAAATTGCAGCAATTATATGCACAATCCATGCAAGCTTGGCTTCGATGACAGTAAGTTCACTGTTATCAGCAGTCTGAATCTGTGCTCTTTCCTATCAAAGAAAAAAAAAAGGAAACATACCATTTACACAGCTGAAAGTTTGCCTTCGAGTCCACGCCAGAGGCTACAAAGAGGCCATAAAAAGAGAAGAATGCAGTCTTCAATAAACTTTACGCATACCATGTATATTTGTAAAAGAGGCTCCATGATGTTGATAATAAGCAAGCTACTCTTGTCATACTGAAAAAAAACTTGAATTAGAATAAACAAAAAATGAAAAGAATATCAAAGAAAGTCCAAATTCAACGGCTAAAAGATAATAAGGTACTAATTCCTAACCTGAAATTTACACAGAATAGGATAGCTGTCCAATTGATCTTGTAAAAGGTCGACGGTGTCAAGTGGGTGCTCTGAAATATCATCGCTTAGGCCAGCCTGCAGATTCAAGAAGAAACTAGATGAGATCATAAAATAAACTTTAGAACATATATGGGCAATAATTTAATCATAAGACCTGAGCAGAATCCAATCTTGAAGTGATGAAACCTTCAGCAATTTGAGGCACAAATTCGTCGAGCAAACTCGGTGTGTCACCCTTCAGGTAAGGTAAAGAAGCGACCAATCTAGACCACAATCCCAAAAGATAGTACACGCTGCCACTGGCCCACTGCAGTGCACAAATCTCAGTATGTTTTTTCGCAAACTCCCATATAGTACATGATTCTACCGCTCATTAAGCTCTAAGATACTTTGAGAAACAGAAACTACGAAAAATTGACGAAGGATCATTTTATCAAGTACCTGCCATGAAAGCAAAGATCTTAATGTGAAATCTGCAACTAAACGAATCCAGTCGCCATATCCTTCCATAGTCACGAGTTCCGACAACTGCACAAGAGCCTCATCAATGCTTATTTATAGAATCGGGAACGCACATCCAGTGTAAAAAGTTTATCTTGTTATGACGAAAAGGTTCAATACATAGAGCATTTTGCATAGTCCATAACGAGATAAGAAGCCTTCAAAAGTTCAAACTTCACCATAAAACTACTTCAAGGAAAAACCAGGAGAGAGTAAGGTAAATCATCTAATATCTTTAAGATTCAAAGGAGAACTACTGAAATGCACACTGCTTCTGATATAAACTCAAAGCCACTACCTGATAGTTAATTCTGAATCGTCCAAGAAGGCGGCAAAACTCATGGTAGTTATCATGGTCACCAAGACCTAACAAACGCGCATGCTTGTTATTTTGATTAATATGACTTCTTATACAAATAAGTGAATCAAAAGCATTAGATAGCAATCACCTCATCCAAATTAACACTACTAATATTGTTCATTCATAGAATGCATATTTATCGTGACACATACACCACAATAATGTATGAGTTAGTAGTTACGTAGCTACATAAGCCTTAAGACATGTAATGAGAAAGCCAGAAAACAAACGCAGTAATGTCAAAGAGAACACAATAAGAAGCCTAACAGGTGCTAACATTTACCTGGGCAGATTGAGATTATCATGACCACACAAGTTACATAGTAATACGCCATAAAATATTAGAACAAAAGATTAGCACTATGACAGATTTCAAGAACATTGGAGTAAAACAGGCATCGAATATATTCTTCAGAGAAAGAAAGAACATATGGGAATGCAATTTGCAGCTGCTCACCTTGACCTGTTCGTAAAATTTCCTTTGTTCCTGCCATTAATTGATCCAAGAACTTTGTGCGTGCAGCATCATTGGTGAAAAGAGATCGTCTCACCGAAGCCAATCGAACTAGGCATTCCAGTGACTGATTTCCAGAAAAAATAAAACGAGCATGACATTGTAGAAGTATAAAATGAAAGTGCTTGTAAAAGGTGTTACACAGGATAGGGGTAATGATAGAAATACACAGGAAGCACACACCAGATAATTCGAGAAAATAATCGATAGAGGGCTTTGGAAGATAACCATACGAGATATTATGTGGAGCAATTTGTTCAAGAGATGCCAAATAAATAGGACTAGCCAATTAAGATATTTCACAATGTTAAACTGCCATCTGTTTTGTCTATTCCAATGTTTTCAATATATTATAGAAGACAAACTGCTCAATTTGTAAGTGCTTAAGTGAAGAAACAAGAAAGTATCAAACCTCCTTGGAGATTGGGGGCTTCGTGAAGGTGTAATAATCAAAAAATATCTGCAGCGTCGAAGAATCCTCTAATACAGCCTTCCATGATGATGGAATCTGTAAATTTAAATTCAATGAAGCAATTATCAGGCCATAAGCCAATATTAAATAGCCTTACACATTTTTACAATTTGCATATACATGCACTTGCGCGTAACAATACGGGCAGGCTTTTTCTTATAATGTATTCCATGTCCTATTTAACATTGTTATAATAATACCTACGGCGTGATAATACCTGAACAGTGCCGAATTCTTCAGAGCTTTCATCAATTGATGTCCCAACAAAATCGAAGGACAAACATTTCAACGACAATGATAGAGCTAATTCTTGCAAGCGACTGATACCTTCATATATCAGCAAACACTTGATAAGGTTAGAAGACAACTACGGGATAAAAGGTAGAAGAACAAATGACCACAAAGAGGGCAATAATGAGATTAACTAACTGAAATAACACTTAAAGAATGGCCAATACCATCACTTTTAAATTGATGTAGTGAAGTTAGAGATATCCGGAAAATTTCGAGAAGACACTGGTCCCTGAAGGAGCATGCTACCCGTCGATGATGTGATGAAGGCAATCCAGGGTTTGGCTGGAAGCAAGGCGAAATCATAATAAGAACTGGTGGCAATGCCACACCCCCATTACAAGCGTCTTAAATAACAAAGAAATGTCACAAAGAGGTCAACCTGATTCATCTCAGAAACGAGCTGGTTTAATATCTTTAAACCGATCGCAAAATGATTTGGTGTTGCCTGTAAAATACAGAACCTGCTCAGACGCATTACACCCAGTACTCTAGCTACCAAGTAGTTAAGTAGTACAGAAAAGCCTCAACATATACACAGGCTGCACAACTCAAAACTTTCAACAGGGATTCATGCACACAGAATGCTAAGAAAAAACATTGAAGGAAAACAACATCAAAAGTTTTGTGCAATAATGAGGGGAAAGACAATGAAGTTATTACAAGGAATATGATCACAAAGGGGAGCCAAGCGATGAGCCATGAAGATTGAAAATGTACTGACTACTGAGGACCAATAAACTGATGGTGCAAAGACAAATTACCTGGTTCAAAAAGTCTATAGATTCTTTTACTACATCTCTGAACTTGTCATCATCAAACCACCCAAACTTGGTCAGTCGACACAAAAGTTGAACTAAAGATCCAATCACGAAGGGCTGCTGCTCAGGACCTCTGTTTGCCAGATAATTTATAAGGTAGTTTCCTTCAAAGAAAAGTAAAAATCAAATAAATTAAGATCGCACTAAACATCACCCAGGTTAGCACAACGATAAAACAATTATAAGGAGGTAAATGAATTAGAGCCACATAATTGTAGACAAACGGATTAAACATCATACGACAACATATTTTCTCAGGAATAGGATAGACAAATAACAACTAATTAGATAATATTTACGGATATCAAGGCGTAGCTGCAACGAAAGGACATGCTCTGACACTTGCTTCAACAAGCTTGAACTAGCCAGCATCAGCGAGTATGGGGTCAAAGCGTTGTCCAGAATATACTGACATTGTGCAATGTAATCAATATTGGTTGAAAAGCATTTCAGTGTATTCTCAGCATGTGTGCGTTCTGCCGAGTCCTGCGAGTTGTAAAGCCTTTCGCACAACACTTCCAATTGCGCTAAGCTCTCCATAAATGGTTATTTTCCAACCAAAGTGCCCTCAGAAATCCAGATGAAACTGAACTGATCCAATCCGGTCTCGGTCCACAAATTTTCCTTGTTTAGCTATCATACATTGTAGCAAATGATCACGCATTAATGTTAGATATGTCAAAACTCAAAACACAAAAATTGAATTAACAAATAGTAACCATGGGTGCATATGCAATTTAATGTTCAAGTCCAACAGCAGGTCAACGCAATAAAACATAATCACGGAAATCACAGATGACAATACACAAAAACTGAGGCAACCATAAGGAAACAACTAAGTCGGAGATGGATCATCTAGTGCATTCTCACACATTCGGTGGCGTTGAACCAAAAGAGTGATGGAATGGAGAGACGGAACACGTAATAATACAAATCTCAAATATTACATTAATTTCTCAAAGGATACAAAGAAGTTATCTCCCAACCTCTCAACATCTATCCGCCTATAGTAGAAAAAAATAGGTGGTTGAAAAAAAAAAAGAAAAAAGTTACAGCTTATATCAAATCACAAGAGCTCAAGACAAATCAACTATCGGCTGTTCGGCATCAAAACCTGACAAAGAAAAAATCAAGAAAAACACAACATAAATCAAATCAATCGTTTACAGAAACGAAAAAAAAATTAAGGAAAAGAAACCTAAAGCAACATCATCTAATCCAGACACGCAGGAAGAATATATTCTTCTTCAAATCAACGCAAACTCAAAGGAACGAATTACCTCGAAGTCTATTCTGTCGTACTCAACGGCGATAAGACTATCGTCCTTCTGCGATCGGTCGCCGTCCAATTTGATCGAATGGGGTGTGCTTTTTCCAATTATCTATTACTTTCGTAAATATAAAGCAGGCGAGAGAGTTAAAAAAAAAAACAAATCACAGCAGTTACTGAGATAAAGAGAAGGGACTCTTGTCTTGGTAAAATGCGAGTCAATATACTTCAATTCAATAATATTGAAAATTCGCCCATTTTTACTGCATATTTTAAAAATAATAATTAATCTAAAGCATCATATATTAACGGCATTATATATCAATATATTGAAATTCTCCCATTTTTTACTGCATATTTGAAAATATAATAATTAAATCTAAAGCATCATATGTTAACGGCATTATAATATATAGATTAATGAATTCTAAATATTTATTGTATTTTTTAACCTCACGAAGCAAAGTAAGCACACAGAAATAGGATATAAATTAATGAATCAACCTCATGCATGTTATTTTAAACCCAGAACTATTACAGCAAAAGCCAAGACTACAGATGAACATTGCCTTGACTTTCTTGAATACAACACATTGATTCTTAGTACACAAAACAATTGCTTGTAAAAAAATGCTCTGTTTGCTCGATCGATTACACGCTTACTTCAGCTGTTTCGTCGTTCGACTAAGAAGGGTTTAAACGTCATTAAGACACCGATGGCTTCGACTATGTTGAGTACTAAGAAAACCATTTCATCGCCCGGCAGAAAATCAGCATTGAGGCGCTTTTGTCCCCAGGAAAACCTGCAATAATTTAGACACAGATTTAAGAACGATGAATAAGTAAGAACGTAATAATATCGAGTCGAAAGAAGACTCACAGTGCTCCACCGCCGGCTGGGCCAACAGCTTTGAAGAGGGACATTAAGGTCATTGCTATACCATTGGCTGCTCCTCTTTGATCTTGATCCTAAGTTTAAGAAGACATATAGTTGAGTTAGCGATCAGAGAGAGAGAGAGAGAGAGAGAGAGAGAGAAAGTGGCCAAGAAAAATGGTTACCACGGCTCTGTTTTGCAGTATGAACATTCCAGTCACTATGGAAGTCTGATGAACATATCAGATAATTGTCAGATTTTTTTTCTTGAGTATAACTACAATGCATCAGAAAAAATGTCACTTCACTTACAGATATAATGTTTTTGAGAAGAGATGCAATGTTTAGGACGACGAAAAGGGCGATCCCGGACAGCATAGCTATGTAGTGATAGCTCGTAAGAAGGGGAATCGATATTATCTGTGCAGCAATTAGAGCAGAGTTAGCAGCCTCCAACATATAGAGCCGAAAAGCATTTTTTTTGTTGAAAAATCTTACTCCTAAAACTCGAGAAAGCTTAATAGGCCCCAAGATTCTCTCAAGCATTGAATAAAGCACGGATTGGAATATCAGAAGGCCAAAACCTGCAAATCGTTTGTAAATATATAGCAAAGTTGAACTTAATTTCTTTTTTCCTTACACTGAGACGTAACTGAAGTTAAGACAAACCCGAGATTGCGAGAACTGTCCCGACGTCTTGGGTAGTGTAGCCTAATCCCCGGAGCCTCGTTGGGCTAACTGCCCACAAAGAAAATATCTTTCCAAGGAAAAAATAATCTCAATATCACAGCCCTTCTATAAGATCAAAATGTTACGAAAATAATGAGGTTTATTTACCTCTGTGTAAGCCATGTCGTGGAGGGAGAAAACGCAGTATACGATGATCGAAGACATGAGTGGCCAGTTTTTGAGAAGGCTCTTCGCAGAATGCGTAGTTTTCTTACCCATTTCTTCTTTTCCATCGGCTGATTCCAAGGCTTCGTACGACACTTGAGAAGGCGTATTCTCAGGCTTGTGCATGTGTAGAGTTTCCTTCGATGAGAAAAAAACATAGCCATGGAATGTTATAAAGAATCGTATACGAGAATCAAAGTGCTGTTAAACTGCGAACTTAAAAGCATACTGGGATAAAGAAGCACGCAACAGTGACGAAGATTCCGCAGAGAGAGATTATGAAGCAGGGGAGGAAGTAAGGGAATCTGCAATAGAATTTATATGTCTCAAGGATTTGCTGTAATAGAAGCTTGAAGGAAGTATGAGGCTTAGAGATTAAATCAATCACCTTCTAAGGAAAGAGTCCGACGAAATAATCCCAGGAAACTTCTCGGCGGGCTTGAGTTATACAAATTCGAGTTAAACTACGAATTTCTATTAAGGAAAAAATAAGACGAAAGGCGTAAAAATTAACCTACCTGGGCGAGATATCCTCCTAAAGCTGGCCCGATGATTAAGCCCGTCCCCCAAGCTGTACTCACCTGCATATAAATGCCATCGAAAAAAAGGAAAATCAAAATTCAAATATGAACAAAGATGCATTTCATTTCATACACGACGACGAACTGTTGCTTACTGCTGATAATCCTAACGATTGGTGCTCTTCACGAACAGTTTCGCAAGCATATGCCTGAGAAATTCATAACACGAAATTTCATATGAATATTATTTGGCTGAGTTTAAGAATGGTAGTACCTTTATGGGCCCGAGGATACCATTCAAGCTTCCGAGAAGGAACCTTGTGATGAGGGCCATCCAAAAGTTTACGCTTAGACCAAAGAGAGTGTTGAAGACAACGCTGTCGAATATTTTAGGATGAATGTGAATGTAATGTCTTCTGAGGTTTTGCAAAGTATGAGAAGTGAGAAAAAACTCTTACACTGTGATGCAGCCTATGATTATTACAGGTTTTCGACCGTATCTATCTGATACTACGCCCCACAACACAGATGTTAGAGCTCTTCCAAGCATATATGAGGACCCTTTCGACAATCACATTCGTCGATCATCAGAAGAATATATTATGAGTTCAAATAATGGTTTAATAGCCAAGCATTGAGATAAATTAGCATACCTATTAAACCAGCGTAATAGCCAATGTTTTCTTCCCTTTCTGCAATGTGGAAGTCCCTTACCTGCGACAAAAACATAGTAAGCACTAATTAAGCACAAGTATACTTCTTTTAGCTGCAAGAAAGGTGAAGAACACTCACTCACCATGAAGTAAAGAAATGGGAAGAGAGACGATATAGTCAGTGCTGCAAAAGCAAAAACAGATGGCGTAAATGAGAGCTACCATTTCAGTGACTAAAGCATGAGACTTTATAAACAAAAAGAATTGACGACATAAATAAAGTTTCCATTTTTTGTCTTCCAAAGACAGCTATTTATCACGCACATGGTGTCTTTATTTCGACTGTACTGAAAGACTTGAATGTTTCTTGACGAAAACATGAACATAGATCAAAATCACCGTGAGAACTACAATCGTTCGTTTCTCAAAGTCCAAACAAATTAACAGAGCTCAAACTCATCCATGGTCGTGGAATGTCAGGACGAGGAGAAAGCAGATCTTCCGTGAACAAAGAAATAAATAACAAAATAAAATCTTTTAATTACCAGTTGAGAGAACAATCATCCATACTGTAAAGACTTGCTTTATGGGAAGCCCACGTTGTAGTTCTTTCTCTCTATCGATCTTACAACCTGGGCAACCTTCAACGTAATCATCCTTCTTCTGAAGCAAACCCTCCGTGAAATCATTGCCTTGGTTGGCCATTTTTCTTCTATAGAAAATTTATTTAGCTGCAAACTCCAATAGATTGGTTCTTCTTAACAATTGGCAGCTATATATAACAAATGAACATGGATACGAAACGAAGGACTGCAATTAATTTGACACTCACAACACCTATTTTCGCCCTGTTTATTGTTATACACCTCGAGAAAATAGATATAGGTGTTCTTTATCTTATTTATGGGGTGGTTCTAAGACACGAAATTGTAAATATAATAATTGATGTTGGAAACTCGTCGATGATGCGTACTAATCATTTGATCTGAAAATTCTATGGCCCTAAATAATATATTTAATTATTTTGGTCTAACTAAATAAAAATCATAATTATATGACTAACGGATCTACATGGTTGGAGGGCTCAGGGCTGGCGTCTTTTTGTTTGCATGTGAAATAATATACTATTACTTCGCAATCTTATAAAAAAAAAAGTTTCGAGTACGAAAAGGGCAACCTTTAACTTGTGATGTCATGCAGTGTGAGGCTGCTGTTTAATAATCAACTCAAACGTAACATGCAAAGAATATGAAGACGATTAATATTATAAAACACGTAAGTCCATTGGAGGAGGACAACTCCAATTTGAACTCTCCAATCTCAATCATCTTAAATTTATCCTCAAAACAAGTATTCCGCTGAAATCACTGAATTTCTAAATAGATACGTAAGCTGTAATATCTTGAATGCAAGGAATAAAAATTTACAGCCAATGATTAATCAGTCTGGTCAAAGAATATATATATATATATATATATATCTAATATTACTAAAGAAATATCGGTGTCCTCATATGCTGCCATGTACGTAGGGATGACAGTGGGACGGGGATCCAGCCCGAACGGGGCGGGGAATCCCCGAGTTTTTATCCCCGCGGGGCGGGGACGGGGAAAGTTTTTTCCCGCGGGGATCCCCGCCCCGTTCCCCGCCCGCCTTCTATATATATATATATATATATTATAATTATATAATATTAAATTATAATTTAAACAATATTAAAATAATATTAAATATAGATTAAATAATATTAAATTAATACAAGTAATATATAAAACTATAGTTTATATAATATTTATAACGAAAATATAATTAAATTTATATATTATATTTAAAATATTAGTTTTTTTTAAAAAAATTGAATCCCTGCGGGGATCCGGCGGGGACGGGGATTAGGTCCCCGCCCGCCCCGCCCCGCCCCGTTGCCAACACTACACGTACGTGTCCCATAAGAATTAATTAAAATAGATTAAAAATATAATAAAAACATGAAAATTACCCACTAGCCCACTATCCACCAAATAGTAATTTAGTAATATAAAATAAGTATAGATAGTTAATCCGTGGTAATAAACTAGTATATATATATATATATATATATATATATATATATATATATATATATATATATGGTTAGACATTCAAGACAATAAATGATAATATGTCACACAAAATAAAGCCAAGACTCTGCAAGAGGATTGTTTTTTCTACAGCCTCTTAACATTAAACCAATCTTATACGGCTGAACATATCTGCTACTGCTTCAAATGATATGTACAAAAACCTACAAGCTTTTACCAAAAAAAAAAACAAACAAACCTACAAGCTCTATAGGCCTAAATGAAAATGTGAAAAACCCTGCCAGATAAAATGACCTAAGAGAGAAAAAACAGACCCATCAACCGATTTGAATAGAAAAATGTACGAGTATTACGGTGAACAAGTGAATTTTCGATGCTTGGCGTGCATAACGTGCGGTGATCAGTAATTATAATACATATCACAGCTGCTCACGAATCCATCGACCTTAACATTGAGGCTAAGGTATCTTTCGTGAAATTGAAATTTGATCTCTGTTTCCCCAGTTGTTGTTTTAGTGCCATGGAGCTGTGTGCTAAAAAGTAGCATTGTTAGCAAACGAAATACACTTAAATAGTTGCACGTCACAAGGCACCTTTTTCATCATAATACACCGAAAAAGGGCGTGTTGAAGCAGTTACATAGACAATTTATCAACAACATACTTGACTTTCCAATTCCGAAAAAGTTCTACAAAATGTACCTTTAGGTTCATAACTTCAACCTTGTTAGCAGATACTGACAGCTGTTGGCTTAAGTAAGACATGGACTTCAGCACTGGCTCGAGCGCAATTCATGTAAGTCCAAATTGAACTTCTGTTTCGCCGGAAAAAGCCTTGACATAATCCTGGAGCTGCAGGAAATAACTACAGGTATTATACACAACAAGAACGCCCCCATGCATAGAGCTCTTGCAAGGTTTGTAAAAGACTACACCAAAATTAATGTACAGAGTAGTCGTTGTTTAAGGGGCAAGCTAAGGCTTTCGACCTTTATAAAAATCTTACTACTCTCCCACCACCTCCACCATCATTAAGAACAATGCGAAAGTGTTACAGAAGGCCCGTAACAAGAATTACCAACCTTGAAGTTAATCACAGCAACCTTAGGATTCTTGTTCTCTAAGACCCATGTCATTGACTTAAAACATGCTAGAACAACCTGAAGATGGACATCATGGTGAGCCCAATAAAAGCACGAAGGTCATTCTCAAGAGATATCAGCTACCATCTCACAGAATGTTATATGATATGAGATAAAGAAATTTTCAAGACATTAACCAAAAGTGCTCCTTCCCTTTATTTCGTACCATATCAGCTAAGAAACCATCACAATTATAGCAATTGGTGCCTTAGTTGGATAATTCGTTCCTGCATCATTTAGATTAACTTGACTCAGTATGGTATCCTTCCAAGACCACAACAACGGAGTTGTATCAGCACTTAGTATAGGTGCTTTCTTCTACTGTTATCTTCGAGATTTGTGCTTCCCTGAGAAGCGCGAGACTTATTCATGGCAATATTTTCTTTAGCTCTGAAACCTTCCTTGCTCCCCCACGTAGAGCTTCCATGCATGCCGTATATGTCTCAGGAGCTATAGCCCCTTCTTCAGCAATCTTTATTGCTTCTCTACAAAGATTATTGAAACGCATAGTCAAAGAATCTGCGTATTGTATATTAGTCTCTAGTTCATCAGAGAGCCCACTTCTTGCATTGCATGTCCAACGCTTTAGAATATAATGCGACGGAATGGTGAGAACATTTGTCACAGTAAAAACAGTCAGTATGTGCCTACAGAGCACCCCTCGTACTCAAACATCTGACAGCTGCAACTAGCATTCATCTCAGAAACATCAAATGTGACGACATACGCCCTATCGTTATGCTCATATTTTGCAACCCTAAATTTACTTAGAGTACCATTACCCTCGATCTTATTGGCTGTGTATACAAAAGTATCAAAGTCTGCGTCTATTTGCCTCTTTAAGGAATTCTCCAGCGCCCTTTCATATACCTGAAAGAATGTGGGTAAGGTCGTCTGCTGGTTCACAAACCCTTCGAAGAAGGAGTTCGCCCTGTTGTTTGTCGTAAGAGCAGCGAAAAAAGTGTCACGGAAGTACACCGGGACCCACTGTTTCCTGGCATTATATACAGCTTGAAGCCAACCATTATTGCTAAGATCATAATATTTCTCAAGAATAGAACCCCACGAAGACTCAAAATCCTCTACAGTCTCGGAAAGGTTGACGCAGCTGTAAAGTTCTCCGTACAAAGAAGGATGAGCACGATACACGTGAAACAATCTTTCTTGTCCTTCTCTGAGGATGTGCCACTTGCATATGCAGTGGCGAGTTTTAGGGAAAACTCGTTCCACTGCAGCCTTAATCACTTTGTCTTGGTCGGTTGTCAAGGAAACAGGAGGTTTGTTGTTCATTGCTGATAGCCAAGTTTCGAAAATCCATGCAAAGGAAGCCTCTGACTCGTCAAAAACTAGTGCACAGCCAAATAAAACTGTATGCCCATTATTATTCACTCCAGTGAAGGGAGCAAATGGAACCTGAAACTGATTAGGCCTATACATTGTATCAAATATAACTGCATCACCAAAATGGCTATATGCTGTCCTTGATCTTGCATCAGCCCAGAAAACATTGGTCAGCTGGTTATGATCATTTAGCTGCATAGCATAATAAAAACCAGGGTTACCAGCCTGCATCTTCTGGAAGTAGCTAACAATATTCTGTGCATCTTTTCCGATAGTTCTTTTTTGGCTATATGTTTGGAAGAAATGTACCGGCATTGATTGAGGAATATTCACTGTAGCACGGTTCATTTCAAGGGGATCTATGTTCCTAAAAACAGCAACTCGTTGTGCATTTCTTACTGTGATATTCGTTTCTACTGGAGATGCAGTAGCAATATTAGGATCATAAGATCCACTATCACCGTCCGTTATTCTCATGTTATGATTTTGGTTATTAGCAGAATCTTGCACGTTCTTCGAAGCTCCAATAAAATGTTTGCGTGTTCTCTGCATTTCTTCCTTTTTGCTTGGGCATGAATGATTATGACCCTCGATAAACTGCGTTACAACCCAACTATCTTCACCCTGTTTATCTATCTTCAGCAACGCACTACAGCTTTTTATGTGTTTTCGCTTGACAACATCACCAGAGCAAGCATACTCCCAAGCAGTGATTGGACCATGAGGCTTGGCACGAATGTACTTCGATACCTTTGTGCTAAAACCACCCTTAACGGCATATGCATCGTAGAAATTTCTGCAAGCTTCTTCGGAATCAAAGACCATGCCAACATATGGCTTCTCTTGTCCATTACCATTCTGACTTCTCACTCTTATTTCACCAGAATATCCACTTGAACTTTCATACCCATCCCCGCTCCTTTGAGTACAGCCTTGCTCGTCTCTTTGCCCTTCCTCCATTCAGCGTCTATCTCACCAAGCAACACAGCATCACCACTAGCACCTATTTCAACTGCAGCTGTGGTTGGGCTACATCACAACTCACAATGATGCAACCACGTACCTTGATCTCAGATGGAGTTCGCAAAGAATCTGCAGCCAAAGACAATTCATCATCACAAAATTCATCCACTTCGCTTTCATATTAAAAGATACAACATCAACAACAGCGACTCACGCGGACATTGCTAAAACAAAAAGGACAAGTAGAAGATGTAACGCGTTGCATAATCATCTAAAAATCAGGTCGCAATTTCAGAAAATCCTGACCTGTGTATCCAATAAATAGCTTGGAAACACATACATCAATCAATTGATCGTCCACTACTCGCTCAAACTCACGGCTCAAAGAAAGGAATAGGAGAAGCGCGCGCGAGTTGTGAGAGTGTAAGCTTTTGATCAGGCCAGGCCAGGAGCTGCTAACCAGAGATGATACTATTGCTTGGAAAATGGAAACTGATAATTATCTGTTTGCAATGGGAAAACATAATTAGTCGTTAATCAAGGGTGTTATTTATCGTGACATCTATAGAAAAATACCCAACTGAATAAAAAATTTACAATTCAGTACATATATCAGAAATTTTTACAGATAGATGCTCGTTTACTGTTTGTACCAATTTTTTCAGTCTTGTCATACCTTTTTATGTGTGTATTGCGTACCACGTCACGCATTTATACGGTACTCTATACGGTTTCTATGGTACCTTTGAGTGTTATATATGACGTAACATTTTCTCAACGTCTTACTTAGCAAAATACGTTGTTATAGGGTACCTAAATGTTTAAAATATGGCGTACGTGCGGCGAATCGTGTATCTATGTGTAAACAATTTATTCTGTTAGGTACATACACAGAATTACAAGTTTTTATGCAAATGAGTATTTATGTGTCAAGACACTTATTTATCTATTAATTTAGGGTTAATTCCTTATCATTACCTTCCAGTTTCAACTATTAAAATTCCTTTTAAATACTACTCGAATTATTTCTTCCTTATAAGTACCTATTTGAAAGTTTCTTCCTGTTTAAACCTAAAATGCTCTTTTCAACATTAAAAAGACGAACCCTGTCTCGCATATTAAAAAGAGCTGAATAATTATTTCACATGAATTGTACCAAAAACATTCGTTATTATACTATTAAAATTGGAAGTTATACCAGAAAATATTGAGATTCGAATTTCATAAAATAAAATTGGCATTATACCAACTGATTATGCTATTATACCGGAAATTATAGAAATTATACCAACTGATTTTGCTATTATACCGAAAATTATAGATATTATATCATCTATTTTGGTTATTGTACCAGTAAATAGCTTTATTATAATTTACAGCAAAATTGGACGTAATTATACCAACTGATTGTGCAATTATACCACAAATTGTAGAAATTATATCATTTGTTGTCGTAATTATACCAACAGAATTTTACAATATACCAGTTGGTATAATAATTATAACAGTTGGTATAATTAGAATAACAGTTGCTATAATAATTAAAAAGTTGGTAGATGTCCAACTTAAATAACGTTATTACAATTTACTGCGAACGTTAAACCAACTGATTTTGCTATTATACCAGAAATTGTAGAAATTATACCATTAGTTTTCGTTATTGTACCAGTAAATAACGTTATTCGAATTTTATACAGTGAAAACTAGGACGTTATACCAACTGATTTTGCTATTATACCAGGAATTGTAGAAATCATACCATCTGTTTTCGTTATTATACCAGTAAATAACGTTGTTCGAATTTTATACAGTGAAATTGGACGTTATACCAACTGATTTTGCTATTATACCACAAAAAAAAATATACCATATGTTGTTGTAATTATACCAACAGATGTACACTTACCAGCTGGTATAATAATGATAACAGTTGGTATAATTAGAATAACAGTTGGTATAATAATCAAAACAGTTGGTATGATGCCCAATTTAATTTCAGGAAAGAGTATTTCATCCGTTCACTGTTTGAGGTATTAAACACACAACTTTTTCGCAGATAGGTACTGAAAAGGAAGAATTTTGGTAGGGGTACTAATAAGGAAAACTTTGAAAGGTAATGATATGGATTACCCAATTTACATTAATTTATTTATTTTTATTCTTTATTTTTAATTATAATTACTTTCTACTGAATACTGAACTTCACATTTGGCGGCTGTACTTCACCCAATTCCCAGGGCTCACTCTTTCGAACAATTGCTCGTAAGCTACGAGTCTCACTTCACCCATTTTGATTTTTGGTTGACCTTTGTTTATCTAATAAAATCGTTGTGAATTGATCGATATTTAGCTGTAATGAAGGTTTGATGTTAAATGGACTGTAGAACTTTCTCGTTCGGTCAGGGGACTGCTTTGCTTGCCGCCACAAGAGTTTCTCGTCCTCAATCGCACGCTTGTTATCTACGCTCAAGTTAGTGTTATGATATAGAGATTTTTCAGCGCCCTCAAGCGTTGCTTGGTTGCGATAATAACGTTGTTTGTTTGCAAGAAAGACAATGCTTGATGGTTCAACGGTGCTATTTGATGCTTATTGTTGTTTTAAGACGATGCATGATGGTCTAAGATGCTATGTGATGCTCTTTTTTTAGTCCCAAAATGGTGTCTATATTTATGAGCTTCTAGTGATGTATCTGCCTTTTTTTCTCTTTTGTTGTTTGCTCTTGTATGTTTTCAGGATTGCTTCGTTGCTCCCCGAGCTGTTCGATGAAGTCCTATAGGCTTTCTGAACTTACTAGGGAGGAGGTTGATAGCCTTCAAGCTCGTCCTCGGATTGATTTTTCATCTATATTCAATGTGGTGAGACCTTTATTGCCAAATTGCCTCACATCTAATATCTGAGGATTTGTTTTTTATTATTGTCTGATTATTCGGTAGTGTCGATAGATTTTGGCTTGATAAATTTCATCGTATGATTCATCAAGGTACAACCCATTGTCGATGATGTGCGGGCTAGAGGAGACACAGCTGTCAAAGAGTAGGTTATTATGTTGTCATAAAGTAATTAATTTTTGTTGTTCAACTTCTCTTATCACCACTGCCATCATTTCTAAGTAACTTTAAAGTGCCACCATACCGTTCAGGTTTCCTGCGATAACTTCTGTTTTTGCGTGGGGAATCAAGATTTTATGGTGATGATGAAGTCTACTTCTTTTTATGGTTTCTGAAACAGCTACACGAAGCGCTTTGACAAAGTTGAGCTGGGGAGTATAGTTGAGAATGTCAATGACATACCAGATCCAGTGGTATGTTTAGACGAATTCTGAATAATTGATCATATTTTGTGCGTGGCACAACATGCAATATATGTTTAATTTCTAGTATACTTATTGCTACTTTTTATTGGCCATATTTTTGTTTTTAGCTTGATCCAGCTGTTAAAGAAGCATTTGATGTTGCTTATGAGAACATTTTTGCTTTTCACGCTGCACAAAAGCCCGTTGAGAAAGTTGTTGAGCGCATGCCCGTAAGCAATGTCAAATTACAAATGATTTCCTGAAACCTGATATACGTTTAGCTTATCTGATATCTTTTTTTAGGGTGTTAAGTGCAAAAGAGTGGCACGGGCTATTTCGTCTGTGGGTCTCTATGTTCCTGGTGGTACTGCTGTATTGCCTTCAACGGCTTTAATGCTTGCAGTTGTATGGTTGCTTTCCAACTGCATCTGTTTTATTTGCCCTGGATGACAAGTTTGTTTAGAATGTCTATTTGTTTGCTGATATGCATATCTTCTTTAACTAGCCTGCACAAATTGCCGGTTGTAAAGTCGTTGTCCTTTCGACACCTCCCGCTCAAGATGGCAGCATTTGCAAGGTAGATAGTTTGAACACCGATATTCATGTTTTCAGTTTTGAATTTGTTCAACAGCCTTTTTTTCGGTTTCGCAGGAAGTTCTTTATTGTGCCAAGAAAGCTGGTGTGACCCATATTCTTAAAGCTGGAGGTGCTCAGGTATGTTCACTTTACAATTTGCCTTATATATTATGTATTTTAGTATACTCTTATCTCATTTTACTCTTATCTTTTGGTCATATGTCACATGTCAGGCCATTTCAGCTATGGCTTGGGGGACTGAATCCTGCCCAAAGGTATTGCTCCTCACCAGTGTACTGATTTGTGCAGTCCTTTTATTTTGTTGACAATAAATATCGAACATTTGTGTCCGGCTATGTGCAGGTTGAAAAGATTTACGGGCCAGGAAACCAGTACGTTACTGCAGCTAAAATGATTCTACAGGTATTACAATATTAGATTATTGATTGCATTCATAAAACTTTCTCTTATCGTCTTGTGTTATCATGTGAGCAAAATTTGTTAATTGTTTTTCGCAGAACAGTGAAGCTATGATATCGATAGACATGCCCGCTGGACCATCAGAAGTCCTTGTAATTGCCGACAAGTACGCCAACCCTGTTCATGTAGCAGCAGATCTGCTTTCACAGGTACGCAACATCCCTATAACGGTTAGTTTGTTGTCATGCTTGGCAATTATGATAGATGCCTAAGCATAGATAATATATCTATCCATATGAGATCGGTGTCAGGAAATCTCCTTTAGGAGCAATGTCCCAATGCACTACATTGTTGAAAGTGGTGACTGATGCAGTTTGAATGAAAATGATTTTCAGGGCTAGTTAACATAACCACCTCATTAACTCGCATCCATAAATCATTATATCAATTTAACAGACATTTAATGTGAATTTCCCGATTTAAGGCGGAGCATGGTCCTGACAGCCAAGTGGTTCTCGTAATTGCTGGCGATGGCGTGGATGTAACCAACATTGAGCAAGAAATCAAGAAGCAATGCGATAACCTTCCCCGAGGAGCTTTTGCTTCCAAGGCATTGGGTCATAGCTACATAGTTCAAGCTCGTGATATGGCTGAGGTTTGTAAGTACGATATCGAATAACACTATTTGGTGCATTTGCTGACAACACCTTTGTTGATATCTTAATTGTTCTTTCCCCATAATAGCCCATCTCTACGATTCTCAGGCTATAAAATTTTCCAACTTGTATGCGCCCGAGCATCTGATAATAAACGTAGAAGACGCTGATAAGTGGGAAAGTTACGTCGAGAACGCAGGTAATCAATCTTTCATGAACACGCTTTTCTTCATATCAGTCGTCGTATTTCTTCTTCGCTGGTAAAAATAAAAAATCCCTGGACTGAAATAGCACTCGATTTTTTTCCAGGGTCTGTGTTCTTAGGCCCGTGGACGCCCGAGAGCGTAGGAGACTACGCAAGTGGGACAAACCATGTTCTTCCAACCTATGGATATGCACGAATGTACAGCGGCGTGTCCTTAGACTCATTCATGAAGCACATCACAGTTCAGTCGTTGACGAAAGAAGGGCTTAAAAATCTCGGGCCTTACGTTGCAGAAATGGCAGAAGTCGAGGGGTTGGACGCCCATAAACGAGCCGTGACCCTAAGGCTACAAGACATTGAACCTCGGAAATATTCAGATACTGAGAATTGATTGATTTGAGCCCTTCGCTGGTAATTTTGATGTGTTATTTGTTGGTTTGATCTTTTGGTGGGCTGTTGGTTCTTGTTTGTTTCGTAATGCCATTGTCAAACATTTGAAGGCAATGGTAATCAATCAACGTTATTGGCAAAAGTGGCTTTGTACTTGGATTATGATTTATGAGCAACTAGATTTTATATGCTCCAAGTTTTGCTATAAATGCATGTTATGTGATTTGTAGTTTGATCATTGAAAAAACTATGATATTGTGGTAACAATAATACGATTTAAATATTAAGAGAGGACGCCGTAGCATTTAGCACAGTATTAATTAGTAAAACATCACTAAATAATTAAATTGAAAAACAAATCGAAGTGAGAGAAAAATTGAGAAAAGAAAACCCTACGCTTGTTTTGAAGCTCTCTCTCGCTCTCTATCACTTCTCTCTCGTGCATCTACGTTAGTAAGCATTGCTTTTACCGTTCTCTATCGCTTTATCGCTCTGCGTATATTGTTGTGGAGGGTGCATTATTATTCAGCTTCTAATTCTTGAGTTTGATTTCTAGTGTTTGGGTTTTCTTTCAGCTGTTCAATTTTTAGCTCTATATGATTGTTGGTCGGTATTTATTTATGGGTTTTAATTTGAAATCAGAATTCTCTGTTTATCTCTGGGGTTTTGCTCTGATGGATTGGGGAAAGTTGGAAATCGGAGCTAGAAAATATAAAGTGCTGGTGTATAGATATTTGAATGCTAATGTTGCTGAAGAATGATATCTTTTGGGGGTTCTCTTTGCTTGATTTGGTAGTAGCTAATAATGCCAATAATTTCTATTTTCGAAATTGCCATTGAAATCTTAAAGCCATATTGTGGATTGGGGCTTGTGACTGGTTAGAACATCGTGTAATGAAACCATCAGTTCTAGTGTGGCTTTTAAAGTTTCTACGATAATTAGTTTGGAACTGAGATTGTATTGCGTTAGCTAAGTTCAGTGCTAACGAAATGGATTCTGTAATGTTGTTAACAGTCTGCTCCATCTATAACTCAAGTTTAACTGTACAATTCAGCAAGTTAACAACACACCAGCTGTCATTAATCAAAAGTTTGGTATACTTCATTCATAGATGGGAACAATTTGGCGTTGTAAATCTCTGACGAAAAGTAGAATGCATTCATCTTCATTTCTTCTTTCCTCTTCTCTTTATGGTTCACTTGAGATCTTTTGGGTCCATTAGTATCCGCTTATTTTTTTTTTATTTTGATTTATATGGGCATTCAGTTGTTTCAAATGTCTGGCATTTGTCTCCTAAACATCCCATTGTGTTCATATCATAGTCGCAATTCGTAATTTACAGGTCTAAAACTGTGCGTATTGTCTCATTCACCAATTTGTACATTTCTTTGGTTGTTTAGTTTCAGAGAAATCCTTATGGACAATTCCAATGAGTATCAACCCGAACACGAAACTGGGCATGAGTATCAACCCGAACAAGAACCTGGGCATGAGTATCAACCCGAACACGAAGCCGGGCATGAGTATCAACCCGAACACGAACCCGGACATGAGTATCAGATCGAACCCGAGCTTGAGTATCAGCCTGAACTCGAAGCCGAGCTTGAGTATCAGCCTGAAATCGAAGCTGGGCACAAATACAAACCTGAACAAGAAGCCGAAGAGGAGTCTGACCCTGAAGAAGAAGCAGCAGAACAACAAGAATATGAACTTGAAGATGAAGCTGAACAGGGATATCATCAAGAACATGAAAATGAAGAGGAATATCAACCTCAAAATGAAGATGAACTTGAGCATGACATAGGCGATGAGAATGGGACTGAAGATGGAATCCCAGAAATCACACACCTTGATGAGAAACAGGACAATGCTGCTGAACCAGAAGCTGTAGGCGGCGAAAAATGGCCGGGCTGGCCCGGAGAGAGCGTCTTCAGAATGTTGGTGCCAGCGCAGAAGGTCGGAAGCATAATTGGACGCAAGGGAGAATATATAAAGAAGACGTGCGAAGAGACTAAAGCGCGTATTAAGATCCTCGATGGTCCTCCAGGAACTAGGGAGAGAGCCGTAAGTTAAAATTTGATGAAAGTTTACCGCCCTTGGTTAAATATGCTGATTCGCTGCTGATGATATGGGATTGATTTGGAAACAGTGCTTTTCTACGCTATGGCATATTATTCATCGCATTTCCTTGAACATAAAAACACTCATTCCTGAGCAGTTACGGTTTATTACCTCTGGCTTCATTAGTTTTGGGTACAATTGCCTATACAGTGATTACATTCTTGGAACTCTCTCTCTCTCTCTCTCTCTCTCTCTCTCTCTCTCTCTCTCTCCATCCAATCGATTAAAACTTTCAAGTTACTAATATACTTTACAGGTTATGGTATCTGCCAAGGAAGAGCCTGATGTCCCTCGTCCTCCTGCTGTAGACGGTCTCTTACAGGTTCACAAGCGCGTTTTGGATGGCCTGGAAAATGACGGCTCTGCCCCAGCGTTAGGAGGTAAAGTCTCAACAAGATTACTAGTGCCAGCTGCTCAGGCCGGAAGTTTGATTGGGAAACAAGGGACCACTGTCAAATCCATTCAAGATGAATCTAGTTGTGTCGTCAGAGTTCTCGGGACAGGTTTTTCTCTCATCAGTGTCATCACTTTTATAACTTCTATGATTCCGATAGCCGCTAATATTTTGCTGTTGTATGCCCCAAAACGATCATCTGTTTTCCCGTAGTGCTCTCTTGAGTATAGATTGCATGTATAAGTTTCATAGTAGGAAACTATTTTACTATTTATTGCCAGAGTAAGCATTATCCTTATGCGTGTTCGACTTTCTTGACTGAACCATACTAAATAAGTATACGTTTCCTCTGAATATCATCACAGAAGAACTGCCGGTTTTTGCCCTTCAAGATGATAGAGTAGTGGAAGTGGTAGGCGAAGCTACTGGCATACACAAGGCTCTCGAACTTATCGCAACACATTTGAGAAAGTTTTTGGTTGACCGAAGCATCATCTCTGTCATCGAAATGCAAGTAAGTTACCTTTTGCAGCACCATTTTGAGAATCTCTCTGGTCGAAAGTTCCGTGGGCCTCGATGTAATCATACTTTTCGTTAGATGCAAACGCCCAATCCGCCGATTGAGCACATGCCTCCACCTCCCCAGCACTGGGGCCCACCTCCTCCTCAATCTTTTCCTTCGGCCACTCACGGTGGATATGCAGCGAGCCCTCGTTTTATGCAACCGTCGAGGCAGCAGCAGTACGACAACTATTACCCACCAGGCGACATTCCACCTCAAGACAAACAACCACATCAAGGTATATCTGCCTATGGTAGGGAAGCACAAATTATGCACTCGTCGTCTGCCCAAGCGCCCTCATCCATAATTACTCAGGTTAATTTTTTTTCCCACTTTTTAAATCTTTTTTCTTGTGAAAAGGGTTGGTTTCTTTGAGCTTAAATTTGTTCGATTTGGAAAGAAAATGCCCCTACCTATTTGAACACACTCAGTAGCTAGACTTTCAAAAGACACGTTCTTGAAATTCGATTGATTGATGTTTTGCAGATTACACAGCAAATGCAAATTCCGTTATCGTACGCTGATGCTGTTATTGGCACGCAAGGTGCTACGATTAGTTACATTCGACGGATCAGTGGTGCTACTGTGACCATACAAGAAACTCGAGGAGTTCCCACTGAGATGACCGTTGAGATCAGTGGAACTGCTTCTCAAGTTCAAGCTGCTCAACAGCTGATTCAGGTAAAATACATACGAATTCGAAACACAATAGGAAATGAGTAGAAATCTTTTACGGCTTATTATCAGCACAATTGCATTGTTGTTGTACTTTGCAGAATTTCATGGCTGATGCTCAGGGCTCAGCTCAACAGCAGAATCCTCCTCCGGCCGAGCAAATGTATGGTTCTTACGTAGCTCATGGCGCTGCCCCGAATCCTAGTCAGGGCGGCGGCTACAGCTCTGTTTATGGAAACAGTTATGGTTATTGAGGCTTTGGAAAGATCTTTTTTTAATAAGAATATGAACACAACGCGAATGACGAGTTACTACTGTAGACGCATAGGATTTACCGTTTCGCAAGGTTTTTTTGTTGATTTTTAAAGTTTAAAGTTCATTGTATGACCGTGTTATATTCAGCAATTTCCTATGACGACTTCTTTTTTTGTTTTCCTGTCAATATATGAATTATTAATAAACTCGAGGAAAAGAAAAAAATATAATAACTAAACGAAGAGAACTTCGTATGTATTGTAACATAAAATAGTACAACACTGAAACGCCACAGTGAATCATTAGCCTTTTCAAAACCAATCAACTTGCTTAGTTGAAACCTTGGCATTGTTCTTATTCGGTTTCTGATATCGATTGTTCTCAAATGTTGCCTTAACGAGGAGCGCATATAGCAACTCGGCCTCCGCCGAAGTATCGTATGGCTTGTTCATTACACTGATTGTAAAATGCTTGAATAAGTTAAATTTCTCGAAAAAGGTAAAGATTTCGAACACGATAAGACGTAGGAATCAGACAAGACATAATATTTACCTATCAAGAAGCTCCTCGAGGATGATCCTCTGTGAAGGAGTAACGTAATGGATGCATCTTCTCGGGCACTGACCAACGGCGAGCTGAACTTCGTATTCTTCTGCTACGCCTGTGGAAAAAAAGAAAGAGAAGATTCATTCCCACCTATGAAGTTTTGAGAATGCTGATGGATGGAATCTTTGTGTTTTCTTGTCGGGAAAATACGAAATATATCAGTAAGGGGGAAAATTGCAAGGCCAAACCTTGTGAAGTTGCGCGTGCAGTCCCCGTCAGAGAAGAAAATTGAAAGGCATTGGGTGCTGTGTTTACACATGAATATGGGCAGCCTGAAACCACAGGGAATAACGAAGTAGTAATTTCGATTAGTTACAAATAATTCCTTACAAAGAGAAGTATGGTAAGAAGTACCTTTTCCGACGCAGAGAACCTCATTGACGAAGACATCTAATGCTTCACATTCTGGTTGATCAAATGGATCCATACATTCTCTGTAAATGATACGCAGATCTAAATCAAGTATTACAGGACAAACTATGTATGTGATGCATAAATCAATGCGATGCCATAGAAAGAAGCATGATATTAGTCTATTTTACCACCTCTCGATTATTTCCGACTTGCTGTACTCGGAAAGTATCTGTTTGGTAAGAACAGAGCCTGTCAGCTATCCTCCTTTATTCAAGGAGTAGAGCACTAGATAGAAATTCCATTTGATCTATTAACACATATGAGTTTGAAGAAGAAACGGTTGAGCGGCTTTGAAGAAGAAATGATTGAGCCTTATGAAATACTCTGTACCGATATAAGGCATCGATCTTCCATTCCAATACAAACACACACACACAGCACACAAGCTAACGATTCAAAATATAAAAATAGAGTCGTAAAGAGTTAGACCAATCGACGGCAATCAAGCAGCAGACAATAACACAGAATAACAAAGAACACAAAAATATCGCTTACTTCGTAGGCTTTAATTACTCTTCGGATCATAGTATCCGAGTTCAGTCCTGCTTCCGCTACGTCGGGATGAAACTGCTTAACCTGTGAGCACAACCACACAGTTTCTCAAAAGAGAAAAAAAAATGTAAAAGGCAATCAGAACAAGTAAGAAATTGATAACCATACACACTTTGGCTCGAAAAGCAGACTTGAGCTGCTCGGAGGAGCACTGAGGATCGACGCCAAGAACATCATAAGCACGAGATAAGGTCAAAGGCCGTTCATCACCCGTATCTCCGCCGTGTGCATCACCGTAACAACAATTAACTCCGATGGAAGAAGAAGAAGAAGAATAAGAGAATGGTCTGGAGTGAGATGGGTCAGCAATTGAGCAATTATTATATAGGAAACGACGATTGAAACTTCTTTTCTTGAACGAAATTGGTGAGCTTCTAAGAGTGCTAAGGCTACAAAGAGAGATACTTCCCATCTTCCTCTACAGCAGCTTGGATTATTCTTTCCTCGTTGATTTTGTATTTTATTTGATTTTTCCGAATTTTTTTTCTTTTTTTTTGTGACCATAAAAATGCATCAACACGCGTATGAAAAATAATGCTACAACATTTAACTTGAAAAAAAAAAATTAGATAAAAAAAACAACATAATCTCTTCCTCCAAGACTAGAGCACCAAAGCCTTGTAAACCAACTTGCCCACTTTCATGCTTGGGAATGATCTTCAACTATCTCAGTCCAATCTACAACAAATGTGACAATCTTCAAACCCAGATATTCGGTACAAACGGGTTAAGTAGTATACCATAACTTATCGAAAAATTTACAGTTCTTTCATACCTTAGCACACTTACAGAGTCAGGTAGCTAAATCCACAGATCCTCAAACTCCGAGTGCTCGATTTCAAACCTAATAGCTAGTAACTAGTCATCGCAAGTTTTGGCCCGATGGTTGATCATCGTTTACTATAGTCTGATATCCTCTTGAATGCGATACTCTGCTCTGTGATTCAGGTTTAAAGATCCAACTTGGCGGTGGAGATGGAAGTGGTTGACTGACCTGAGGAGGTAACTGCGAACTCTGACCGAGGTTTGACCATTTCGGAGGTGGTGGCCTATTCCCGACGGCAGAAGCTTCCAAGTTCAGTTCGGACATACTGTTCCTCAACTCATGATGATGATGATGATGCAAGTACCTGTCTGGTACGCTAAAGCTCTGGCCGTAATTTTGCTGTTGACTTGACGAAACGCCGCGCCTGGCAATAGTTACTGGGCCACGAGGAATGTGTCTTCCATTCGCAAAGTTCGAATCGTCGTGATATTGTTGAGTGTATCCTCTAGGGTGGCTGAATTGCGAATCAGCCCTCGGTCTGTGATGCGAAGATTCATAGTAACCGTATGCATCGTGGCCAGGTGGTCCAGCTGGCCTTTGCCTGCTCATTATGGGGCTGCGATGATTGAATTGGCCCGACTTCACGTTCATGGTGTTGTGTAGAAGACGATACGAAGCTTCTCCTAGGGTGTGACCAGAGATTGCACCAGGTACTTGTCGTCTGTGAAATAGGAACGACCATCATACAATCAGATCAATCGTACACTAATGATGTCTAAATGGCCAATTTAATGAAGCTAAGAGAAACTTGAGGAGAAAGCTCTCTTTTTTTAATTGCGTACAAAGCAATACCTTTCTTTTGATCCTTGATATCTGCCACCATGATCTTCGTGCCACAACAGTATTGGTTTTATGTCAATTGCTCTTAACATCTGCGATTTGGAAGAAATTTTGTCACTGCAGCTGATGTTGAAAAATTTGTAAAAGATCATAACGATGCTGGTAGCAGAAAGAGAAATGTGAGAATGTTAGTTATGCTAACGCGCCATCGGGAAAAAATTCAAACTAAAGGCAAATAGGACCAAAGAGACCGATCCATCTAACTATTACTTCAACCTTCAACTTTGATTGTTGAAACCCAATTTCAAAGTCCACAAACTCCACCAACCAAAACGATTGAATGGCTAATAAGACATAAGATGAGCCTAGATGTTGGTGTGCTGTTATCAACCTATTGTACAATTGTACTCAATATTGAAATACCTTGTCGGGAAGAGTTACACCTTCAGGCAAACATGGAATATGAGGATGCCGGGCAGGATTGAGGTAGGTGATATTTCTGTGAAATCAAATATATTAGCTATTATTTTCCAGGAATCTTTGGAAAAAGATCATTATAGATTAAAAAGGGCTCCATAGTATCTTACAAGACTTGATTGTCCGTTATGTCTTCCAACCGCTTGATAGGGGATGGAACAATGGGTCTAAACCCATTCCTCTTAGTTAACAAGAGAAATCCATTCATTCCACCACTAATGCAAGAAGACAAGTTAGATTATTTAAATAAATTGAAGCTGAACATGCATTACTGGCCACATAGACAAATAAAGGTCAGACAACATGACAAACCTTGCAATGGAGTCAATACTCCAAGGATGCTTTTCTATGCCACAAAGCCGATAGTAAAGAGTCACTTGAGCAGCCAAAGCATGGGAAGGATGGATGTATAGCAAATCAAACATCACACTATTTCGAAATTTCTCCTCTTCCTATAATAAATATTAATAACGTTCATGTGAATAATACTAGATTCGCCAAGGGAAAAGACAATTTGACACCACTTCATACCGTTAGCGTATTCTCAAGCTTCTCTGTCTCCACGAGCAATTTTCTCTCATCAATGAATGGCAACTTTGCAACCCCCTATAAATTTGAAAGATTAACATATCAATTATCATAATTCTCAATGCAGAAAGAATTTAGATTAAGGGCATCTGTTCTACAAAACAAATCCAGAAATAACGATGATAGCATGGTGTCTCTACCTGCCATGCAAACCGCTTCCCATTCATGTCAATTTCAAAGTCTGAAGACACAAGAATGCCAGCTTCATTTTGAAGGAATAAAAATATGGACAGCTAAAAGCTTCAGCAGAAAAGACTGTACCAGTTGGATAGTAATCAAAAATAGGTGATGATGGATCGGTCATTAACCTCCTATATCTTTCAGGTAGCGCAATCGAACTACAATAGAAACACATAAAGCAAAGTCCTTTAAGGAATATTCGTAAGCAATTCAAGATATTTTAATTATTCTGCAATTTACAAAAGGGGGGAGACGGGGGAAAAGGACAAAATTGGGGATGCAGGAACCTTGCAGCTGGTAGTGTTCCTAATAGCTGATCAAATGGCTTAAATGGCTTCCCAGGAAAGAATGTTATCTCCAAATCGGCCAATCCTTTAAGATCAGATGCAAATGGAGCATAATGATAGGGATAATACCTGAGAAGGCCCCAGATTATATAAAAACTAGTTTTAAATATAAGATTTGTTAATAAAGCATTGGAAATGTGATAACAAATGAAGTAAATGGTCAGTCATTTGGGGCACATACCACAGCCAAGAACAGACACCTTGGTAGTAGTAGCGGCAAACCCAACACAACCCTTCGACGTACTTTAAAACCTGCCGGAAAAAAAAGAGTAACATCTTGTGAGAAAATAACAGAAATAGACGTGTATATTAAATCTCTCACCAACAATTCCACTGAACAAAAATAATGGTGAGGTGATGCATAAAGTTACCACGTCTGTTCTAACTTCATCCATCTCTTCTAAGTTTAATGTGCCAAACTTCTCAGAGTAGTACCTTTCTTTGTATCCAGGCTCTCCCAACTTCACCTGAGAAAATTGGTTACATAAGGTGTTGGTTCGAGGTCAGGTTGAACTTTGAAGGTTGTCATGACATGCAGATATATGAAGACTGCTATCACCACAATCCATGCTAATACAAGAAAACAGGGAAACGAAATGGTAAAATCTACCTCGTTACCAAACGAATTAACTTAGACAACCACACTCCAAGATCCATCAAAACAGAACGATGAGACAGTTAAAATTACCATGCAATGGAATAACCATAAATTCATCATCAGCAATGCAAAAAACTGAATGTTCAAAATGATAGAGATACCTTATCTTCTGCTGGAAATTGCTCCACGTTAAGATCTCTGCTTGCTTTACTTTTCATTCCCTCATTATTCTCATATGCCTGGAGCAACACGAGCAAAGAGGATGCTTACTGAAGCCTTAATAAGCAACCATGACTAAAATAATTATGATTATTAGTGCTGGTGACAAAAAGAGGATATTTTCCCGTACAAAATTAACAGTAGAATCAGCATGTTAACTACATACATATTCTCTTTTAGTTCAGTGTTTATTAAGAACTGTATCAACATCATAGCAGGCCAGAATGTATAGGAGCAGCTTACCTGTTGCAGGCGAGCTCGTTTTTTGAAGATTTTTTCTTCATGGACAGCAACGGCCTGAACAAAGTGTTCAACTCTGTCCAAGAAGACCTGAAGTTGAAAAATCACGACAGTAGCGAGTTACGAGTTATAACTATGAAGCACTCGATTACGGGAAATAAATGGAATAATGAACACCAGTCTGAGTCTCTGGCACAGCTAATTTATGAATATCATAGCGGACCCTTTATAACAACTTAACAAATTTGAACTTATAGTTCTGAACACACTAATTTCATATTCAATTGCAATTGACAGAAACCGTGACCAATAACTACAATGCAGTGAATCATATGATTATATTTAAAATTAAGGAAATAAGATCGATGAAGTGCATAACACCAACAGCAGGACGTAAATAAGAATTACGTATTCCTTCATCGGACGGAAGACGTATCCTACACTGGTAACAGATGCATAACAAGCATTAATTAATTTTATTTTGACAGCAGAAATATTTGATTACCTCTCCAGCATCAGTAAGGTAACCACCCATTTCTGCGAATTCCCTTCTATACACAAACATGAGCAAGTTGATTGCACCCTACAGCAAGCATCAGTAGAAGAACCTTAATCCTCCAAGTGAAGATGACAAGATACAAATGTGAAAATCAAGCAAAAGAACGGATTTGGATCAGACTGAAGACTGTCCAACAAGTGGAACTACTTCATAGTATCAACATTTCGAGAGTAGAAATTAACTTATCATATTAAAATAATTGCAAAAACGTGTACCTCTCTAATCTCTAAAGTTGGCATGTGAGGAAGGAAGTCATTGCCAACAAAAAAACATAAAAAGACAAAATCATCCACCACCCTTTCAAGCTCGATTTTGAACGGAGGATTAGGGATATCCATCTCAAACTCCAAATATTCTCGCAATACCCAAATGTTTAGAAACTGCAGAAAACAAATAGTCTCGCGTAAATAAAATGAAGACAAAGACAATATCCAAGAAATTTTCAAATGGCCCAAATAAGTATATTCGGAAGAGTCTAGTCATCAGATAGAAGCTGCAATTCCTACCTGATACTTCTTTTTGTAAATAGGCATGTCATTCAACAATTTCCCATTTGCATCTTGAGCAATGGATCCCCCATTACATTCAGCAGCAAGATGGCCGACTTGACCACAAAGGAAACACTTTTCTTGGCGCCCAGGAGGAGTGATCACCTGCATCAATATCACAAAGAGAAAATAAGAGCCTAATAAAATGCATCTTCGGAAACTTGAGATTCAGAAAACATGTATTACAGTCCAGCTCAATTCATTAAAGGTGAATGATTACGGACCTCCCTTAATATGGAGAAATGAACTTCATGAGTAGCTAGTGCTAGCATGATCAGGTCTGCATCCTGAATCAAAAAACATAGCATAGTAGCACCCACTAATACGAAATGTTAAAAAAGGAAGAAAAAATTAAAAAGTTTAGAGTTTCATACTTACGAGACCATATAGACAGTGTCTGGTATTTGGATCAAATCCAGGAAGATTTCGTTGTAAACGGATGTAGGACATAATTTTGTGCTCCCCCTCCCCCGGAACATTTGCATCAGAGATTATGACCTTCAAATAGTCATCAATGCAGTACCGTAAATAACAAATATAGACTAAACATCCTGAAAATCAGAAATATAACGAGAGCAGAATAGATAACTAAACTACAGACTAAAGACTCGTACAACTTCAAAAGTCATCAAGAAGTTAAGAACCATTTTCATATACACACCTTCATCGAGCGCCAATCGGCTCTGCGGTTCAACCTACATTGTATGTAATATTGAAGGGCCACAGAAAGTACTGCCATGAATTGAGTTCCCGGGGTGATTACATTTGAATCTGATGTTTCAGCCTTTTCCTTAGGCGGTAATTTAGATCCCTCAAATTCGAAATCTTTTTTCAACATTTCCTCTTGAGCTTCCTGGCATATTCAACAGCAAGAAATTGTTTATCAATCTACTAACAACGACCAGCCTTGATTTTCTAACAGCAGTAAATGCCTCAGTACTACTAAATTAACAGACTACATACAGCAGCAGCAGCATCTTTAGCAGCTCTAAATCGACGAGTACGCTGTTGGTTCATTTTAGCCCTTGGAGCCACGCCATCTGTAAACACAAAACGGAAGAGTCAAATTTTTTTTCATCCTCAAAACACCAGTAAGACGTTTGACATAAAATCCTACCGATTGCCATGTAGAGGAGCTTCCTTGGACGAATCAATGAGACAATGTGGTCAATGTAGTCAAATATCGATTCAAATACATCATCATAGGTGAGCGGGGCAGGCTGAAATCAGCAAGATCAAAGATATCTCAAAACTTTTATAAGTTTGAATTACATATTCCCGCAACTGCGACAGCTATTAAAATCCTAACTATTGCAATTGCTTACATTTAAATACAGAATATTTATGTCCAAAGATGCGAAAAGCAGGATAGAAGATAGTGAATAAAGCAAAAGACAACTCAACAACAACCACACACACCCGTTGGAGTTTGCTTATAGAGAATACGGGTGCCAATAAAATACGATCAAGTTAATTTTTTATCCGTTTTCTAATTTCTTTCGCTTTCGTTAAAAGAGAAAATGAAAATAAGAATCCTTGGATATACAACAGGCCACTGGCTAATAGTAAGGAAGAAAAAGGAAATATAAATCAATGCCAAATGCCTCTATATTATCCGCTCATCCATTTCTACAATTCATTTTCCCGTGACAACCAGAAACTAATCATCGCACAAAACAAAAAACAAAAACAACTCATTCACCACGTCGTAAAATCCTATGACAATAAGACTAATGGTAACTTGTAACAACATGAAACGCAGAAATTCTTCAAGCCCTTACTTCCAATTTTCAAACAAAAACAAAACGATTACCCTGCCTTCGGGATGGAAACACGGATGAATGATGCCGTTCATGTCAAGATACAAGTTGTCGAATTCGAGGCCATTCGGATTCGGTCTGGAGATGTCAATAGGAAGTGGACGTCCTCTTCCATCCTCCCTTGCTTGCTCCTCAATCACGTCGGTGATGCAAAGAGGGTACCTATCTGCCAGCCATCTGTAGAACGCAGGAACTCCCATTTCGAAACCCTAATTTCACCTCCCCTCTTTGATCGATTGAACTGTAATTCGTTGAAGGAGATAGAACAGTGGTATGGTAAGTAGTAACTAGTAGAGTAGTAGAGAATCGTGGAGATTCAGGATTCGTTTGTGAGTCCAGAAATAATAGCTATTAAATTTACCAAATATATTTGCTAAAAATATTCGGATTATGACGTCAATATTTCTGAGTCCTTACGGCTGCGGCCTGAGCACGTTGAGGTTGAACTTAGATTTGAACAAATCCATTTATAAGCCCGGAATATTTTTAATCAGTCCTTTAATTTTCATGAAATTCTAAATTACGTCCCCCACGTCACGGGCCGAAAAGGTAGAAGGTTACTACAAACTGGCTGAATTGAATAAGGCCCAAAGTATTAGGGCCGAAGTGCAATTTGGGCTTAAAAAAGTGGACTCCATCTATATATAGATCAATACATATACAATCACTTACAACTTCAAAAGGATGTATACATTTATGTTCTGTTTTCTTGTCATTTACCTCCCAAAGCTTGGTGTGAATATTTGACCAATGGCTTCAAGGGCAGAAACATTCCATGTCTCGACATGGCGGACAATCTGAGGAAGAAAAGGGAATAAACGAAACCATTTTTATTAATCATTGCAGTTCTTCATCGGTTTTATAAATGCGAAGGATGGGGGAGAAACAAAGCTTTACTCTGAGTTGTTCATCAAGATAATAAGCTGTCATTCCATCAACTGAAATGAGAGGTTTCCAAGGGAGTTTAAGGTATGTCCTGCAAATGCCAGTGGAATCTATGTAATAACATTCGAAGTGAATGAGTTTTCTGACCAAAAAGGAAAGGTTAATCACCTTAGTTTCCAGGAAGCAACAATGACTTCTTCAGAGTCACGGCCCTGCGTGGGAAGATGTGAACTTATCAACTTATCAGAAAAAGAGATACAATGAAGAAATAACAGATTATGAAACAGAAGCAGCCTCATGCTTGAGTGATATCATGAGAATGGTTCCAAAGATTTAATTACCTTTGCAATTTCTTTTAACTGAATTGATGGATTGACAAAGAAGGGTAGCAACAAACTCAAGTTACGAGCGTATAACTCCTTACCTGGTAAGCACATTACACATATCATGTTAAGTTATTGAGCAGAAATTTATGCCCCACAGATCAAACATTGAGCAGGTCACCCTCTGTTTTTAGAATTCTATTCAAGTGGAGTTTTACTTCCTTTGCAATTCCTGATTCTACACCTCCAGGCCCGTAGCTCACGAAGTCGGGACCTGAGGCGATCCTCGAAATTCGGGCCCTAAAATTTTTATGTAATTTTTTAAATAACATACGTAGTCTAACATAAATTTAACCGTAAATGTTAGTTATTTAAACCGTAAATTAAAAATCATCTAGGTGTTTTATAGGCATTGTTCGCCGTCGCGGATGCGGACGTCGATGCAGAAGCGAGCGATACAGATACGTTGCATTGTCGCGACGCGGTCGCAGACGATACTCACTTTTCTTAAAAACATGTAAAATATATCAGCTTCTTTGCAACTATACTAGATTATATTTGTAAAGAGGTTAAAAATACATAATAAGTTTATATCACAATTCACATATGTATATTACAAATTTTCTATTATATTACATATATTTCAAAATTTTCTATTATATTACATATATTACAGATATTTTGAAAATTCTTATTATTATTAAAAAAGTCATTAAGAAAAAATGGAAAATAATGCAAGTCAAACATCAATAAGCATGTTCAAACGCGTATATTCAATAAAGTTAAAGAATGTACGAAAATTTAAATAATAGAACTATAAGACTATCATAATATCTAGGCTAATAATAACGTATTTAACGAGTTAAATAAACTTTCAAGCTATTCCTCTTTTTTTAAACTTCATTTACATTGCTTAATGTATTTGGACAATATATGTTATTTTCTATATTCTAACTAACAAATGTTTGTTAAAAACCGGGCCAAACATTTGAAAAGCCCCCATAAAATAGAATACCAGAGATGCCCTAATTAGTCCTCGTCTACCTCACGAAACCTAATTTCAGAAGTTATGGACGAGATATATCCAACCGCGACAATATATATACATATAGGTATGATAAATTTTTTTGGGCCCCTTCGAAAGCTGGGCCCGAGGCGACCGCCTCACTGGCCTTATGGAAGCTACGGCCCTGTACACCTCTATATAAAAAGTGGGTACTTGATTAATACTATCACAGTTTTTCCTCTGTATTATCAGAGGCAAAAAAATTACAGATATTTAAACGCAGCTAGTATAATAATCACAATGGACTATCAACAACACATTCAAATATAGACAGGTCACAGTACGAACCTATAGTCACACATTAGATAGTCATTCGAATCCGACGGATAGGATTCTCCTTACCTTTAAATTTGATAGTTGGGTCTTCGAATGAGCAATCTTCAGCATATATACGAGAAGTGAACAATCCTGAAAAAAAATGCAAATGTACCATAGTTACTTCTTTCATGGCTATGTTGTCTCGCGGATTCTAGCTATAGAGATGTTATGAAGCTATAGTTATGCTATAAGATTGCACGAAAGAACCAGAACCTGTAACGAAGTAGGCCTTTTCGTAATCAGATTTTATGATTGCAAGAACATCACTAGCACTGGAAATGGAATTTTCGTCGTCGTTACTCACCAAAACTGTCCTGAAAATACAAATCCCCCAATTCACAGATCATTTAGAAAAGATTATGCCATATTTGATGATCCTTGAGCAACGACCTTTCACACATTCCCAATAGCATCCAAGTTCTCAGGAAATCACATATCATCGGCACAGAATAAAAGTTAAAACCGACTTGCTCCAATCCATACAGTTCCCCACTAGAATCTTGAATTTTCTAAAATCACAGTAAACATAGGACTGTCTCTGGAGAAATTTCGCTGATTTTCGAAAGTAGGCTAGAAAAAGATAAACTTGAAATTTGAACAAGTTCATTTTAATTTGATCGAAAGCCAGGCTTCGATCGATTTTCCCATGAACTTTATACAGACAACAAATCCACGTATTTGAAAAAATGTTAAACCTAGAGCCCTGAGAAGTGACACAAAGCCAACACACACACACACCTGCCTTGACTAGAAGGTGAAAGCAGCCTTAAGAGCTCAGTCACACCACTCACCGCCATCAGCAGCAGCTTGGGAGTTTGTTTTGTTCCTTTGCTCTTAGGATCGGGCGAAGCCAAACGGCGGCAGAGCAACGAAGATCTAACTTCATGCCTGCGCATACTTGCGTATAATAAAGCCCGTAATCAAAGTCCAGAAATCACAACATTCGTTGAGAAATTTGCCATCGCATTATACCCAAATTGTAGAAAAACAAAAATAAAAAATTCATCCAAAAAAATTGAAAACCAACCGTCCCCATTACCGTGATGCCGGGCGAGAAGGCGAGAGAGATGATCGACTTACCGAAACCCATAGACACGTGGCGGCGCGTGGAGCGCAGGATGCCGTTGGCAGCTGATAAGTCCCGCCATTATTGTCCGCCAACCGAAGTCCTATCGTTTTTTCAAAGGGACGATTATGTTTCAGGCTTGACAATTTTAAAATAAGTGATCGGGCCCTTGTCAGACTTCTATTTAGTTTTAAGGATCTTCTTTTTAAAAAATTTAAAGGTAAAGACCCAAACTATGCTTTGACTTAAATACCCTTAATAAACCGTTCAGTAAAGTGGTATTCGACGGCACTTGAATGTTACAGATATACAATGTATTGTTACTGTAAAATTTATAAGCGTCACTTTAAAATGATGATGTGTTACTTATCGATAGTAAAATGTTTTTAACAGATCTATATTTAGTTCTCCGGCTAATCGAAATCCATTTTCACAATGAATCGAGCACAATAGACTGCCCCATCAACCAATCAATTTCGACGTGTCACGTAGGTTTTATTCTGGTATTGATGAAGAACGATGTAAGAATTGTACTGAATTTTTATATGGGTTCGAACTTGAGAAAAATCTGGCCAAATCGAACTAGATTTTTGTAGCACCCGGGTCCTCGTAAGTATTGGAGGCCAATAATTTGCGTAAATGATGAATGTGATTATGTGCATTTAATGAAATTATTCTGTGCTCGTGTGAATTATGTGAAATTTACATGTTAAAATGCGTGCTTAATTTATTTGGTGGAGATTGGTACTTTTAAATTGTGCCATGTGACTTCCAAATCTAATTAGGGATTTTGAAATTAGGATTAGGGAAATTGAGCTAATGATAAAATTTGGCTATAATTGTAGTTGGACTAGGATGGAACCCAAACTCAAGCCCAAAAGTAATTTATAGGCTTAGTCCAAATATAACATAAATGGTCCAGGAAGTTATAATTCACAATTAGGCCCAAAATTGAACTCTAATATTGGCCCAAATTCTTAAATAAAAATCTTGGAGACAAAGCTCCTTAATTAAGGGAAGATCACGTCAACATCTACATAACCCACCATACCTTTAATAACAAAATATCTACAACCCACTCTCACACTAAAAGGGAACGAAAGGAGAGAGAGAGGAGAAAATCGAACTAGAGCCTCGAAGAAGAAGGTACGAATATTCCTATTGTTCTCCAAGTTTCTAGCTTAGGATTTTAGTTTCCAAGTTTAGGATTGACTTGCTTAGGGTTAAATGTTAGTAAGGTATTCTAAGGAATTATGAAACAAGAAGATACCCACTTGCTAGGACTCACGCGATTCTAACTCTCGAAATTGTGTTCCAACCTTAGTTCAGCCTTTTTAATTTCATGGTAACACGATTAGGACTTATTAAGCACGGAAAATAGGTCAGAACTTGCATTTTTGTTAAGCTTAGATTTTAGGATTTTTAGCAATCCTATCGACTTTTAAAATGTTCTTGAGAAAAGTAACTTTTTGATCCTTAAAGCTAGCACATTGCGAATTGAAAAGTGTTTTATAGGTGTTTGCGGACCCACATATTTTGCAAACTAAGGGCCCGAGGCATTTCGCGAACTCGGTTCGCGAACCCCATGCAACAAACGTTTGGCGAATTGAGGACTTTGCGAGTCCGGCGAACTAGGCCACTTCGCGAATCAAGCACTTCGCGAACTCAAGGATCGCGAACCATTTCACGCGATGAAGATTGGCGAATCAAGGGTGGAAAGCATTTCGCGGGTCCACGAAGCCGCAAACCTGATTTCGCGAGTCCAGGGTTTTGCCAATCCACTTGGCGAACCCTTACGATTTGCGAATCGCTCGGCGTTTTGCGAATACACATGCAATTCGCGAACCCGGCGAAGTTGGCGAATTAAAGACGTTTCACAGGCCGAATCATTTGGCGAATTGAAGATATTTTGCGATTCCACACAAGCCGCGAACCCACTTTGCGAACTGAAGTTTCGTGGGCCTAACGAGGGTTGCGAACCCACGCCAATCCTATTTCGTGAACTCCTCCATTTTCACGGGCCGAGCAACTTTGCGAACTCGACATGCTTCGCGAATTCATGCACTTCAAGAATCAAGCGAACTTTGCGAATCCAATCAAGAACTTTGAGATAATTCGCGAACTATACTTAACCCTTTTTTAGCTAAAGTTCACGGGATGATCGAAGTTGGCGAATTAAGCAACTTCGCGGGTCTTGTTTCACGAACCCATCACCTTTTACGAATCCGATCAAGTAGCGAACCCCCTAATCATTTAAAGGCCAATTCGCGAACCATACTTAGCGAAATTTAGCTAGACTTCACGAATTCAACTAGAATTCTTAGAACGCGTTTATAACTTAGGAAAAATATTTTTTTTGCGAACTCCTTCCAATTAAATATTCCTTATAGCTATAACATAGCGACACTTAAGTATTAATTAAGGTACTAAACTTCGTATTTAATGCCTAAGGGTTGGACTTAGGAAATTCGCCTGGTCAGGTAGCAGTTAGCCTACGGACGCCAGGTAAGTAGAAATTCAACTACGACATAACTTGTCTGTACGTGCTTAAATTGTATGACTAGGTGCTTAGATGCCTACATGAATTGTGTATGCTTGATATTACGTGACTATGTGCTTCGATGATTACATGATTTACGTGGACTAATTGATATGTTGTCTCTTGGTAAGTGCGTATGGCATTTGTTGCACTTTCATACTCACGTGCATATATGTGGGAGGATTATATGAGTCGAGTATGTGTATATAAGGTATCGCTTGAAAGCGACTGATACATTGCCGATATGGGCATGTGTTGTCGACTCGCAGTTGAGTCAAGGGCTGTCCACTATGCTGCCAGGGCGGCGTTTAGCGTCGTCGTAATATTATGTAGATATGTATATGTATATGAAGTATATTAGGGAGGAGACCCGTTGGCGAAAGGGCCGTATACATATATTACTATTATTGTATACGCAATGAAATATAGTAGGCGAAGACCCGTTGGTGAAAGGGACGTATACATATATTTCTATTATTATATATGCAATGAAATATAGTAGGGTGAAGACCCGTTGGCGAAAGGGCCGTATACATATATTATTATTATGTAAATAATGAAATATATTAGGGCGATGCCCGTTGGCGAAAGGGCCGTATACATATATTATTATTATGTATGTAATGAAATATATTAGGGCGATGCCCGTTGGCGAAAGGGTCGTATATATATATATTATTATGTATATAACGAAATATATTAGGGCGATGCCCGTTGGCGAAAGGGCCCTAGACATATATTATTATGTATATAATGAAATATATTAGGGCAATGCCCGTTGGCGAAAGGGCCGTGTATATGTATGTTTATGATATGATTGGGCAATGCCCGTGGCGGTAGGGAGCGACCTGGAGGGTGCGACCTGAGGGTATAAGCGACACAGGGTGGAACCCTGGTGTAGGCAACCTCAGCGTGGGCTACCAGCGTGAGCGACCGCCGACAGTCGGGGACGACCGGGTACATATGGCAACTTAGGGGAACGGTGTGCATCCTAGGCATGGCCATCCAGCGTGGACCGCTGTCATATTTGTCCCTAGTGGACGTGAGCTCATTTGTGGTGCATAGTGAAATTAGCCGAGGGCCCTGAGTGAGGTTTACGAGTATGATGAGCATCGGCGCGGATAGCCTTTGCGGAGTGTTAAGTGCATCGGCGCGGATCGCCTTTGCGTAGTGGTTTATGCATTGGCGTGGATTGCCTTTGCAGGGATGGGACACGTGCATACATGCATAATTTCTACTTACTGAGCCTCGGTGGCTCATTTCTTTATGTTATGTGTTGTAGGTACATACGATCACGGTACGTGATCGCCTAGCTGGCAAGGCCGATCTTTTGAAGCTTCCGAGTGCTTTTTGGGGTGGACGTGTGTGTATAGATGACGACCTGTGAGGCCGGGCGCATAGGAGCTTTTGTTGTGCCATCGCAACGGTCCCGAGTAAATACAAGTTAGGATTAGTGTGTAATTAGAACTCTAAGAATTTCTGTTAACGCGGAAGCATTCTTTTGGCATGTATTGGACAAAGTTCCGTCATGTAAATGAAAAATGAAAAATTTCATACGCATTTCCGCAGTTCCTTCATTTAAATACGCCATTAGGCACTTAGGATGACGTTAGAAATAGTGGTGATGGCTAGGGTCGCTACAATTTTGGCAGCAATTGCAGTTAATCTGTGTGTATTCGAGATACCCACAGTTTGGGCGTTTCATAGGCTCTGTGAATTTTTAAACAATCGTTACCTCATCACTTCTATAATGTACGCCGTGTGAAAGCAGGTCGTATCGCAGCCATTGATTCATCGGGAAGACATGTTACTATTTCATGCATTATTGTCACTAAGCTTCGCCTTCACGTTATAAAAATATACAAACACGTTATTTTATTTCTCACATATTATATTTATATCTCATTAACTGGTATCCTACGACTTTTTTTGTTTCTCGGAAGTATATATTTGGTATTTTTTGTAAACATATGGTACTAAGAACAAAGTGGGTCATGATACAAGGGGTAATTCATAATCGACTTCTTCGTCGATTAATTGGTATTATGACCTAATTTTGATTTCCGTAAGTATTGATGGGGTGTTTTGTTTAACAGACCTGTGTGATATTTTTCGGCACCTAACTGTTACTAAATAAAGTAAATATTGCATATTAGGACGTATTATTGTTTCTCATAACTACTGAAGTGGTATTTTTTTTAACAGACCTGTTTCGATAATTTTTGACATTGAACTTTTACTACCTGAAATTGAAGCGTTACTTGGTATATCTAAAGTGGTATTTTATGTCCTTCTATTGTGTTTCAGAAGTACAAATATGGTATTTTTTCACGCATAACTGTTACTACATGAAAATATAACGTTACTTTTAATATCTAAAGCGGTATATCATGATCTGCTATTGTTTTTCATAAGTATTGATATGGAATTTTTGTTAGCAGAACTGTTTCGATAAATTTTGGGCGGGATATTGGTTTTGGATGGATTTGGATGGATTTACTATACTTGCTAACTTTTGGGCGGGATTTGTGGATTGATTGGGTTAATTGGGCGGGATGTATGCCACAATTGGGATTTTGGTCGGGATTGCTAAATCAGTGCAAATGTGTTACTAATAACTATTTAACTGTTATGCATTAGTTAAATATGTTACTAAAAGTTGTTTATGTGTTACAAATTGCTGTAGTTGTCGCACCAAGGTTTAGAGTTATGTGTTTATGGAGATTAAGGTTTAAGGTTTCGGGGTTGCCCTTAAGGTTTCAGGATTTACGACATATAAACTGATATTTGTGGTTTAATTTTGAATTTTGATGGCATTCGTGCTGAAATTCATATGTGATGTTTCAATGAACAAAGTAATAGTCTATGTTTTGAATAACTATTGACCTCGAACATTCACTATCATCCACCTCAATCGACAATGTAGCTTTTAAAGGAATTTAGTGTGATAAATGCATCAAATCATACATTTACAAGATGTTAATCTTGTAAATCTCGAACAATGTGCATTTATGAACGAAATTAATTGGATTAGTAATGTGGTACTGGAAACCTATTATGTGGTATCATTATCTGTAAACACGTTATTCGATAGGTTCGTATTGTTATTTTGTAGTAAACATGTAGTATTACGTGCGGGCAATCTGGTGCTGGTGACGTTAGCGAATCACCCTGTTAATATTCCTTAACAAATAACTTCAAGAATGTATGAAATACAGAGTTACGACATATAAAATGATATTTGTGATTTAATTTTAAACTTTGAATACGTTTGTGATAAAATTCGTAACGTTATGTAACACTAAAAGAGATACTAGTGTATGTTGTGAAGGAAGAGCTATATGTTTACATGATATTTTATCTCAACTTTCACATATTGATATCAACATTCGCAAAACGTGTTTTTTTAAAGAAATTTTGTGATTTAGCTTCATTATATCATCTATTTCCATGAATGTCAATCTTATACATCGAACGAAATGAATTTATGAACGAAATTAATCGAAATAGTAACGTGGCTTGATTAGCTATTTTGTGGTACTTGTAGCTACAAATGTGTTATAAGGTTTGTCTATATTGTTATTTTTTGTCAGTCATGTGGTATTATTTGCAGGTAATGTGTTATTGTACTGTTAATATCTCTGACAATTTAGAAACTCCTAGAATGTTCTTAACGATGTGTTACCCAAAATGCGTGAATTGTTACCCAGAATAAAGAAAGTGTTACCAACCAACTTTTTAATTGACAAAAATTCCAATATTATCTCTCATCAAAATTCGTCGTTATCACATTATCAACATTAATAATCTCATTCAATTAAATGACTCGTGATCAAACTTAGTCGAATCTACCTTATTAGTTCATTAAAGTCGAGATTCACCTGTTTTTTTTACGATCTATTCCTCTTTGCCTTTACTTGGGTATTACACGTGTTATTTACGGGTAACGAGTCGTTATTAATTTCTCATTATATGTTCGTTTTGCGAATATATTTGTTATGAATATCTACACTTATGGTATTATTGTTCCACGAATTGTTACCCAAAAAGCATGAAGTGTTATTCAGTGACCATTTTAATTAGCAAACGTAACCCCATTAGATCTCATCAAAATTCTTCATTATTCCATGATTAACATCAATAATTGTCGTCGATAACTAAGGCCCATGATGAAATTGTGTCGAGTTTACATTATTCGGTCATTAAAGTCGAGATTTCACCGTATTAAACGTATGTTTGGAGCATTCGTGCTTTATGAATCTCGAGAATTCTCTTTGATTATGAAGACCCATGAAAAATCGAAGTCAATACAACGTTTGCTGTTAGTAACGTCGAGATTGGGTCGAATTTGAAGCATGAATTTTTCAGCTTATTAAACATATGTTTTTTCAGCTTAAAACCATTATTTTGGGGGCACTAAATTGTTATTTTTCGTCGCTTTGGCTTAGGGTTGAAAACGAGCCGAGCCGAGCCCGAGCATGGCCCGGCTCGAGCTCGGCTCGATTATGTGTAAGTGGGCTCGAGCTCGGCTCGAGCTCGATCGAGCTCGAAAAGTCGAGGCTCGAGCTCGGCTCGATAAACCATCGAGCTGCTCGAGCTCGGCTCGAAAAGCTCGATTCGTCATAAAAAAATATATAATATATTATATTTAATTATTTTAATAATAATAAAACATATATATTATTAAAAAAAAAAGAAAAAATTGGGCTCGATAAGCTCGACGAGCTATCGAGCCCACATACAGAAAGCTCGAGCTCGGCTCGATTGTGAAAAGTCGAGGCTCGAGCTCGGCTCGAACTCGACGTTGACCGAGCTCGAGCCGAGCTTTGACCGAGCTGCTCGCGAGCGGCTCGTGAGCAGCTCGGCTCATTTTCAGCCCTACTTGGCTAGGGTTAAATGTCTTATCGCAACTGGAAAATTTGTCATTCGTTGTGTTGGTGTTGGTCCGAGATTTCACCAACAATACGACTTCGGACGGATTAAACACGCCTAAAGATTGAGATTTAGGTTAGGGCGTGTGAGCTTGGTGGTGTTCTTGAGGAGACTCTCTCACTCTAACATATGTTTATTTTCTTAACACACACAAGCACACCTAACTATGTGTTAGGGTTTTAGTATTTATACCACAAGTTGTTATATAATACCTGGGCCCTTGTGTAAGCCCATTACAAAATAACTAAGAACTAACCCAACTAAGAACTAGCCCAAAGTTTTAATAAAGCTAACCAACAAAGATAATATAATGAAATTGAACACTACAAAATATTTGCTAACAATCTCCCCCTTAGTGTTCAATCTTCAGTTCAGCGCGGGATATCTTTGTTGGGCATATTGGAGATCTCGATTCCTAGCAAACTTCCCCTACAAGGGATATCTCCTCTTCTTGCGGAGGCATTGATGACTCGGCTAGGACTCACTTGTTAAGATTCTCCAATCTTCTTCTTCTTGGCGCCGGATTTGTTGTCTTCGAATGGAAGTTGTCTAGTTCGGCCTCGAAGATGACTCGTCTGGCTCCAGAAGAAGGTAGGCGTGGGGCGTAAAAAATGTGCCAAGGCTCTATTGAAATGTGACTTTCAAGAGTAGGGAGCCCGGTCTTCAGAGTGGTCAGCGCAGTGGTGGCGTAATGTGGTGGATGAGATGTGCCATGGCTCCTTCGAGTGTTCCATTATGAACATAATAGCTTGACACATAAGAATGTGCGCGGAGGTAGTGGAAGCCTCCGGCGGGGCGTAGTTGGTGGAGGTGGCGTGGATGATGGTTGCTGCTGATGCTGCTGTACGATCTTCAACTCATTACTTCTCCTTTACTCCCCCTTGAGATGATCTCCGTCTTCGGGATCGTCACATCGTCCGTGGGATGAGTCTGCCTCTGGTGTTGATGGTGGTGATGATGGTGTGGTGTGGTGTTGAGTGAGGCAATCAAGTGGGATTCTCAGGAGTAGCAGCATTTGGCTTTCCTCCAAGTTCATTTCGAAACTTGGAAGAGGCGGAGCAGCATGTGGTGGCGTAAGCGTAGGCGTGGTGGAGTGGTGTCGGTGATGGGACCTTTTCCTTCATAGATCCTCGTTGAGCGCGGCATGGAATGTGTAAGTTCCTCGCTGATTGCTATGAGTCGGGTCTCCATCACGAACGGGGTAACTAACCAGACGGGGGTCACAAAGACGCTCCGTCGTCACAACATCGAAACATGTGTCCGATGCGCCGCCTGTTTGCACAGGACAAAAAGAACCGGAGAGCCACAAAGGCTTTCCGTTCGCACGGACGATGAGACAAGCTCGTATCCATGGCCCATCGACAGTTGTGGTGAGGGTGGCTGTCGTGGGTCTTCCGCTCTCGGTCACAAGGACGTCATCAAGCGTTCGGGCAAGTTCACGAAGAACCTGCAGTGCGTAAAGAGTGTTTGTGTCCTAGAAAGTGGAAAATTTCGGTGGGTGAGGACACTAGACTCAACGTGGGTGGAAGAGGTGCAGTGAGAGGCGGGCACTGCATGTTCAACATCAACCGTCTCCAAGTGGGGCGGTGATGGCTAACGTGGTTCCTCTTGTGCGAAATGAAACAGCTATCTGCGAAAGGATAGCTGAGTGGTTGGGAGGGGTTAATTGCGCGGTTGGCCAGATGCCGCGACTTCTACTCGGGAAACGAGCGAGTCGTCTCCTGTACCTATGGGCGAGGTCCGGGTTGTGGTGAGATATGACAGAGGAGTGCGATCATGTCGTCGTTGGTTCGCAACTCCTGCAAGCGACTTACGTCATCCTCCCGAGATCGTTGATTGGATCTTTGCGTGGAGGAGGATGTCGCGCGACCTAGACCTAGACTAGAGAGGCTAGGGTAGGCTCGTTCCTGGGTTAGGATCAGGGGGGTTTCACTGATCCATGGGAACTATGGTGGCGTGGCGTGATCGCGTTGAAAGGCGACCACGAGTGATGTCGACGAGGGTGGCCCAAAACTGTTGATCAGACACTTCTGAGACTCGTCAGGTGGTGGTGGTGGTGAGGGCGTAAAGAGGATCACGGTGGCTTAGGACGTCTCCATGTAGCGCACCATGGTGGAATGGATGGCAGTGGGTGGACGGTGGAGTCTGGTACATGAGATCCACATCGCCTAAGCATCGAGATTAGATGGCGCGCCCACTGATGGTTGGTTGAACTCTTGTCAACCCTTCTTTATGGGTCCGGGTTCTGCACGGATTTGTACAGAAGTCATGATGATTGCTCGCTTCTCTGACATCCCTTCATGCACGTGGAGCAACCCGTGTAACGTGCATGATGGGGTTGGTTGCTCGCAGTGCATGCCGGTCATGAATGTGGAGCAACCCATGTACCATTCATGCCGGGGGTGTGAAATTGGCATTTGGAAATTCCGCTCCGAAAAGTTTGGGGGTGACCTAAACTTTTTCTATAATGTGCCAATACCGTCCTAGGTCGATCGTTGGGTACGGTGATCGTTGCCGCGTTTTGGATTTGCCTTCAAAAATTTTACAAAAACGTCGTCTATACCGAAAATTTTGGCCCAGAAAAATTTATTTCGAAAAATTTTAAAAGTGTAAAATAGACAAAGTCCAAAGGCCTTAGAAATTTTTTCTCTATCCAATGATATAAATTTTCCTTGGGCTTAAAACCTTATTTAATCCGAGGGGGGGCCAGAAATTTTGGTGGTAAAAAACGTTCAAGTGTAATTTTAAAGAGTGATTTTTGCAAGATTTGAAGCTAAAAGGTGTGTTTGGATCAAGTTTAAAGGTTGGGTGCAAATTTCTCGGGGGGGGCGAAAAATGGTGTGTGAAAATGTGCGAAAAATGTTATCCCGAGAAATTTCGTTGTGAGAGTGAGTCGCGAAAATAAGGAAATTTCGCATTCACAGTGAATTTTCGCATATAGCACGGAAATTTCGCATTCAGAGGAAATTTTCGCATGTACTGAAAATTTTCGCATGTCGAGAGAAAATTCACATTTGAAGTAAAATTTCGCATGTATAAAAGTTTCTCAGGTATGAAGCTTTCGCGGTTTGGAAGTGGAAGTTAGTTCAGATGAAATTTTCTCAGGTTGAGAATTTTCGAAGTGTAAATTTTCTCAGTTGAAAATTTCTCGGATTTGAGAAATTTCTCAGTTTTGAATATTTTCGCAGTTTTGAAAATTTAATCAGTTTAAGAAAATTTCTCGGATTAAAAAAATTTCTCAGTTTTGCAAAATTTCTCGGATTTGAAAAAAAAATTCTCAGTTTTGCAAAACTTTCTCGGGCAGTGAAAGTATTTTGGGTTGATAAAATTTCTCGGGCAGTGAAAGTTTCTCGGCCAGCGAAATTTTCTCGGCTAAGAATTTTCTCGGGTAAGAAAATTTCTCGGCCAGTGAAAGTTTCTCGGCCAGCGAAATTTTCTCGGCTAAGAATTTTCTCGGGTAAGAAAATTTCTCGCCCAAGAACAAAGCATGGGCAGCGCGACTTTTACCAGAAAAATGGCTCGTTTTCGCTCAAATCTCACTCAAAATCGACGAAACTTGTTCCAAAACTTCAGAAAAACATTCCAAAACACATAATCAACCTTTGGGATGTCTAAAAACAACAAATCGAGGTCGAAATCGCCCAAAAACTGAAAGTGACGAAAATAATTTTTCAAGCAATTTTTCAAGCAATTTTTCACTCAAATCTTGCTTAAAACACGCAAATCCGGTCGCGTTGGGCTCTGATACCAATTGTTGGTCCGAGATTTCACCAACAATACGACTTCGGACGGATTAAACACGCCTAAAGATTGAGATTTAGGTTAGGGCGTGTGGGCTTGGTGGTGTTCTTGAGGAGACTCTCTCACTCTAACATATGTTTATTTTCTTAACACACACAAGCACACCTAACTATGTGTTAGGGTTTTAGTATTTATACCACAAGTTGGTATATAATACTTGGGCCCTTGTGTAAGCCCATTACAAAATAACTAAGAACTAACCCAACTAATAACTAGCCCAAAGTTTTAATAAAGCTAACCAACAAAGATAATATAATGAAATTGAACACTACAAAATATTTCCTAACAGTTGGTACTGCTATTATAGATGACACACATGTACTAAATATACAAAGTTTAGAACTAAGTACAAAACTTTTGTTATTAAACTGAAAGAAAATGTTTCCTATTAGCTTAAAAGTGTTATTTCTGTTTCGAAACTTGTTATCGCATATTCAGCTAGGTTCGCATTGTTATCACATTATGATCTATTCATCTTTGCATTTACTTGGGTATTACATGTGTTATTTACGGGTGACGGGTCGTTATTATTTTCTCATTATATGTTCGTTTTGCGGAAATATTTGTTATAAACATCAAGACATATGGTATTATTGTTCCATGAGTTGTTACCCAGAAAGCATGGAGTGTTATTCAGTAACATTTTAATTAGCAAACGTTAACCGCTTAGATCTCATCAAAATTCTTCGTTATTCCATGATTAACATCAATAATTATTTTCGATAACTAAGGCCCATGATGAAATTGTGTCGAATTTACATACCGGTCATTAAAGTCGAGATTTCACCGTATTAAACGAAATTTCTGAATTGTGTTTGAAGCTTTCGTGCTTTATGAACTTCGAAAATTCTCTTTGAGTATGAAGACCCATTAAAAATTGAAGCCGATACAACTTTGTGCTGTTAGTAACGTCGATATTGGGTCGAATTTGGAACGTGAATTTCTTCTTTCGACCTATTGAGTGTAAGGAATGTGTTATTGCAGGAAGCTGTATTGTTTTTGAATGATGTGTTACTTTTGCAACATGATTTGTTATTTACTAAAAGAAACGTGGTATTTTCTGCTATACGGTTAACATTTATTTTCTCACAATTAACGTCACTAATATCTGAAACTTAGCAACAATTATGATCAAATTAACGATAATTTCACCTTATATCATCACAATCGTGGAGATCTGTTCGGATCTGATAAACGTAAAATCTCGTTTAGCTCGATGCATCGCTTGTTGGGAGAGATCGATGCGAAACTATTATTATTTTTTTCGAAACTTGTTATCGCATCATTCAAGTATTTTTCGTCGATTTGGCATATGTAGGGTTAAATATGCATCATTTAGGTATTTTCCTCTGATTTATTCGTTTTATTAGTATTGGTATTATAATTGATAAAGTTGTTACTAAATATATGCGATATTGTACTCAATACAGACAATTTGTTATCCAAATGAATGGAAGTGTTTTTTTCAGCCCAAAACTGTTATAATTGTTTCGACAACTGTAATCGGGGATCATTTAGGTATTCTGTGGTAAATTTCGCATATGTCAGGGATAATTATGTCCCGCAGTCTTTAGGTAGTTTCCACTGAATTTTCTGAAAAGTAGGTCCTTTATCCTAAATCAAATTCAACAGGGGCCTGAACACAAAGTTAAATGTCTTAGAAGGGCCTGATCTTTAATTAACCCTTTTTTCAATTAAATATCATTATATATTTTTATAAAGAAAATTCTCTACGCCTTCCTTATTTTAATATAATACTAATCATAAATAACATATTTAACAGAATATTATCTCCCTCTCTATTCCATCCTCCACCCAACATGCCAATTGCCAACCTTAGCACCAAACAATGGCACCACTCAAAATATATTATTTGAATCCAAGTAAACTATTGAATTAGCTTGATGACAAAATCCCACTAAGAGCATCAACCGCCCTTGATGCCACCGTCCCAGCCCACCATTTTGTCTGCTCTTAGACAATCACCAATTATATATAGCATAGGGAAACTGTTTATTTCTTGTTTCTGCAATCAAAGGAGTTTCTTTTGTGGTGCTTTAGATATACAGCAAAACAAAGAAGAGAGAAGAACACCATTTTGCGTCGATGGCTACTGCTAGCTCAGCTTCTGTGTGGTTTGCATCGTCTAGTGGTGGGTTTTATCGCGACAAAGGGTACGTGTCAAGAAACAGCAAGTCTCGGCGTTTTGGCAAGAAGAGCCTTAGTATTCGGTCTGATTTGGACTCTAATGTCTCTGACATGAGTAGTAATGGTGAGAATTGGGTCTAATTTAGTTTCCAATTTTCGTTAGCTCTCGCTTGAGTTTCAGTTTACGGTGGACTGTTTTCGATTTTTTTTTTTATTTTGTTTAGGTCTTTCTGAGCTGCCCTTTTTCTATTGAGATTATAAAGCTTAAGGCTTTTGGTTGAGATAGTTCTTTACTATCATCATCAGCTAAGAAAGAATGTTGTGTGGTCGATCAAATTGACCAAATTTTATTCCGTTTTTGCCGTAGAAGTGTTAAGAATGAAGATTTTCTCGTTTATCTATTAGTTTTGGCGTTCTGTTTCTATGACTATTTAAAAAGATCTTTTCTGCTGGGTTTTTTTTCGGCATTACTTATTTGTTTCTTGTTTTCGGCTATTGATAATAAATGTATGATTTTTGGGTTGCAGCTCCAAAAGGCTTGTTTCCCCCGGAACCCGACCATTATCGGGGACCAAAGTTGAAAGTGGCAATTATAGGCGCTGGCCTCGCTGGCATGTCAACTGCTGTCGAGCTACTAGACCAAGGCCATGAGGTATAACCCCGTCTTAAATTTGTCCACGTTATCATCCAAATTATTTAATTGGATAAAAGCATAAGTATATCGATGAACCATACCCTCTGTTTTCTGTATTGTGATTGAAAATTATTCTTAAAGGATGAGTCTTGTTTTTGTAGTGTAGCTTCTCTGGGATTTAGAATATTGACATTTTTGCTATGATGCTTTCAGGTTGACATATATGAATCGAGGCCTTTCATCGGTGGAAAAGTGGGTTCGTTTGTGGACAGAAAAGGGAATCACATTGAGATGGGCTTGCATGTATTTTTCGGTTGCTATAACAATCTGTTTCGATTAATGAAGAAGGTATGATGACTTCGATCAGCTTGTTAAAACCCGGCGGGAGTTTCCTTTATTATTTATCCTTGCACATTGTTCGTTAAGCTCTTTCTGGTCCAAAAAATAAATAAATTGGATATAGTTGTTATGTTTTGTCACTTGTATGGGACATCAGCGGTCTCTGCTTAGTGTTCTTGTTTACTTAGCGTAGGTTGGAGCAGATAAAAACTTGCTTGTGAAGGATCACACTCACACATTCGTCAATAAAGGAGGTGAAATTGGAGGTACGATGAAATGCTTATTCAATCAGCAACACTCTTCTGTTACTTCTTTTTAACTTGATTGGTTGATTTTGCTTTTAATTTAAAGGAACCATTTGTGTATAATTTGAGATCTCACGTACTTAACTTTTTTTCGATGCAGAACTTGACTTTCGCTCTCCAGTTGGTGCACCATTACATGGAATTCGTGCATTTCTGACAACAAATCAGCTCAACGTAATCACCTATCATTGTAATAATATGTTCACTGGGCAAAAAATAGTTTCTGAATCGTGATATTTTCTTTTCCCTTTCATTTTCTAGAATTACGATAAAGCAAGAAACGCTGTGGCTCTTGCCCTTAGCCCCGTCGTAAGGGCATTAGTCGACCCAGATGGAGCAATGAGGGACATACGTGACCTCGATAGCGTGAGTATTGCCGATTTTCTTTTTTTATTTAATGCATATGTGCCTTATTACCTACTATGACACATAGGCCGTGTTTGGATTCAAGAAAGTAGCGTGAAAAAAGAAATGGATAGAAAATGGTTTGGATAAGTTCGTCTTTCGTTTTCCTTACCATTTGGTGAAGTAAGTATAGTTTTCCTCTCTTTTGTTTTCCTCGTCTATTTCTTCAGTCAACAAAACATAAAAACTGGTTTTCCTTTTCCATTTTCTCTGCTAATTTCCTTAAAACCAAACTTGTGCGGGAATAGCGTAATAAGTTTGTACTCTGTCCCTTTTTATTACCGCAGATAAGCTTCTCCGACTGGTTCATGTCCAAAGGAGGGACTCGCAAGAGTATACAGAGAATGTGGGACCCGGTCGCTTACGCTCTGGGATTCATCGATTGCGATAACATTAGCGCGCGTTGCATGCTCACTATATTCTCGCTTTTCGCCACAAAAACCGAGGCTTCCCTTCTTCGCATGCTCAAAGGCTCCCCAGACGTTTATCTGAGCGGGCCAATCAAAAAGTACATTACGGACAAGGGAGGAAGGTATATTTTTTAGCGCTAAATTCTGCAAATCTCCTTACGTTCTCTTTAGAAATCCATGTATTTTACTTCAACTGCAATTTCAGGTTCCATTTAAGGTGGGGATGCAGAGAAGTCCTTTATGATAAATCTTCTGACGGTGGTGTATATGTTACGGGCCTCGCCATGTCTAAAGTAAACTTCTAAGTCATGTGCTTAAGATCGTACTTAGTAACCATACTAACCGACTCGTTCTTATTGTCTATTTTTTCTAGGCCACACAAAAGAAAATCGTTAAGGCCGATGCATATGTTGCAGGTCTGTGTTATAACCTTTTGGTTTTTTCTCGTCAACTCAATCTATTCGTGTAAGAAGAAAGAATTGTATCTATACAGCTTGTGATGTTCCCGGGATTAAAAGATTACTTCCTAAGAGTTGGAGGGAGTTCGAATTCTTCGACAACATCTACAAACTAGTTGGAGTGCCCGTCGTTACGGTGCAGCTGAGATATAATGGCTGGGTTACAGAGTTAAGGGACTTGGAGCGCCTCAGGTGAGTGAATGAGTGGGTTATTACATAATTGTAACAAAAAGAGGGGTCGCTTCAAAAATCTTTAAATTGTAAAATTGTTGGCCCGTGCGATGATTTTTCAGGCAATTGAGGGACCCCTCGGGTTTGGATAACCTCCTTTACACCCCAGATGCAGATTTCTCTTGCTTTGCTGACCTAGCAGTTACGTCGCCTGAGGATTATTACTTAGAGGGTCAAGGTTCCTTGCTTCAGTAAGAAATATATATTTTTTTATCCGTGACTTGATCTTCTTCGCTTAAATGGTTGTAACTAATGCGATAAAGAAGAACCTTTCACATTGGTTTTTCGTGGGATTTTTCAGATGTGTACTCACACCTGGCGATCCTTACATGCCTCTGCCCAACGACGAGATTATAAGGCGAGTTTCAAAGCAGGTCTGTCTCTCATAGAGCTAATGCTATTTTTTTTCTGAGTCACTCATTAGCAGTCTAACCATTCTATCATCAATCCAAAGCATTTGGTTCCTAAAGATTTTGAATGTTTTTTCGACATTTAAACTAGTTTGGTCGGTCCCAACATTTGCAAACTTTGAATCCTCCCTCAAAATTGCACTTTTCAAGCTGGTATAAAAAGGCTTCGAAACATATTGCTTTCGCTTGTTCTATAATTATATATGAAAAAATTCCAATTTTAGGTGGTCGATTTGTTCCCTTCGTCACGAGGCTTAGAAGTGACATGGTCCTCAGTTGTCAAGATTGGTCAGTCTTTATACCGTGAAGGTCCTGGCAAAGATCCATTCAGGCCAGATCAGAAGACGCCTGTTAAGAACTTCTTCCTCGCCGGCTCATACACTAAGCAGGTAAGAACTATTACATCTCTCTCTCTGTCACACACACACACACACACACACTATCTCTGTATCTCTCTCTCAATGGTTTTGAATTATACACAGGACTATATCGACAGCATGGAAGGGGCGACTTTATCGGGAAGACAGGCCTCAGCATACATATGCGATGGAGGAGAAGGTTTGTTCGAATTGAGAAAGGCGTTAAGTGAGTTGCTAATAGTTACTTCTACATCAGACGAGCTTAGCCTTGTCTGATCCACGACCATCTCCGAAATTCTGTAGCTATGTACTGTGGGAGAGACGTATTTTATCTAGTCAACTTTCTATCAGGTGTTGAACAAGTCCTATGAATATCTACCTATATTGCAATTCATTCTCTTGGTTGACCATCTGTGAAAGCCTGATCTACCTTGTATTTTGTATGCAGAGAGCTATTATTGCAGCAATGGAAAAATCATATTTTTTCCAAACAAAAATTATCACCAAAGATACGAATGCACGGAAGAAGATAGTCATAACTGTATCTGTATTAACAAAGCCTCTACAGTTGCATAGCTTATACAAGTTCTTAAAACATTTCGACGTGGTGATCAAGTACTCCTTCGTCGTCCCAGCCGATCTCTTTTGCTCTTGGCGGCGCTTTTCCGATCAACTGAAGAGGCGCGTCTAATGGAGGTGGGGACTGTATTGCAAGTAAAACTAGTTAATAAATCTGTGTTAGAAGGCGAAGATTTCAGACATAATTCCACTGATGGAACTTTTTCGATCTTTTATTTTGAGATGATGAGTAACAGTTTGAGTACCATCATGTGAATCAGTGGCCATTTGATCCCATGGAAGAAAGGGTGTTCCTTGATCTCATTTGTGCCCACGTTAGAACCTAAACGACTTTCTGGGTCACGGTTCAACAGTGCGTGGATTAGCTGCCTTGCTGCTAAGCTCACCTGAATTTGCACCGAGCAATATGTATGAATGTGTATGTATTCGATTTTGTCGATAGCCTAAATGCTATAAAAATCTGATAACTCTTTTCTTTTTGGTTATAACATTTTTGAGAATGTAATAGTTTTTCACTTCACCTGAATGCTGCTTGGGAAAGTCAGATCTTTGTGCAAAATGTTTGAGAATGTCTTCTGCCTATTTTTTCCTCTGAACGGCGTTCGCCCGTAGAGCATCTCATAAAGAAGAATCCCTGAGTCAGAAATCACAAGTATGACCTAAAGCTGTACTCAGTAATCCTTACATCATCGAGATCCGATAAACGATGATATTTCAACTTTTTCATGGTCCTAAAAACACTTAATGACGACGACTCATGAAATATTTCATGGCTTCAAAGTATAGAATATGCTTACCTAGAGGCCACCAATCTATAGCGCTGCTGTGGCCTTCGCCTGTAATAACTTCCTGCAAATCAAGTGATCAACCATGTCATAACTATTCTGATTCATAAACATGTTTTACACTAAGATTTCGTTTTTTCATTCCCATTCGCTGTAATGCTTATCGAGGAAAATGTAAAAAGTAGCATGCATAGTATGTGAAGATCCTCTTACAGGTGCGATGTACTCTTCAGTGCCAACGAAGGAATTCGACTGAGCATTTGGTTCTGCGAAAAACAGAGGAGGTGGTTGACTCTTCGATCTTCGACTCTTCATTGGAGGATGCTTTATAACCTGGACGCATAATATTTCGGAGACATAATCACTGTCGAAACTTTCTTGTTTTCACTTTCTTAACTTGCAGCGTTTTCTGAGATATATATTAACAGTGGACTCCGCTTACTTGAGGCTTGCATGAAGTTTTGAAGGAAAGATCGAAGTCCGTCAAAACGACATGCCCGTCCTCCTTGAGGAGAATGTTCTCAGGTTTAAGGTCTCGGTATACTATTCCTATGATCAGAGAACACGTAAAAGTTAAGCGCTGACTCAGCGATCATTAATGTATTCAACGCTAACTTCTTCAGAGCGGTCCCATTTATAAGTACAGTAAAAGATCAATATCGAATAGTAAGGGTATCTACCTAGACAGTGAAGATACTCCAAGCAAATGAGAACCTCTGCTGCATAAAACCTGGAAAACAATGGAAACAAGTAATCCGCATGGGCAATTATGTGTTCATCCCATAATTGGATATGAGTGATTTGATATTTTTCTGTAAGAAACCTAACATTGAAAGTCTAATCACCTGGCCGATTCTTCTTTAAATAACTTCAGAGGCTGTTTATCGAGCAATGCAAATAACTCTCCTCCTGGGCAGAAATCTGTTATCAGGCAAACATGCGTAGGCGTCTGCAGACAAACATGTAATCAGTTAAGAAGAGAGAAAGATGAGAAGTACAAATCTGATACTGTAATAAGATCATCAGCACTATGGCCCATTAACTGAGAAATAGGAACCTGAAAAGAAGTGTAGAGTGTAGGCAGAAATGGATGGTCCAGCATTGATATAATATCCCTTTCGATACACGCTCTGTGAACCTGAATTATTACTCCATATCTCAGTCAACACTTAAACCAAATCAAGATAAAAAAAAAGAAGAAGAAGAGGAGGAGGAGGAGGAGCAGAAGGAGAAGAAGAAGCAGAAGGAGAAGGAGAAGGAGAAGAAGGCTCGGCAGGGGGTGAGTTGTCGAAAACACACATACCTTGTTGCGGTTCAGCATCATAGTTTTCTCCATTGCTTTCATGGCAAAAAATTGATCAGTGCCTGATAGTTGTACCAAATGAACACTGAAACAAAAATCATAATGGGATTGTTCCTTCCATCATATATCGTAAGTTACATCGATGCATCGTATGATTTGTGGTGAAAAAGCTTCACTAAGTTTTACCTTCCAGTATCTCCACATCCCAGGCTTCGTATGGGCTTGAAGTGATGTAATCCTATGTTTTCACCAGTCTCAGTGATCTGAAAAAAAATGATGGATATAATTCAACAAGCGATCTTCAAAGAAGGTGCAACTAGAGTATTGGACATATTATGTTCATACCTTTCTTATGGATGCCCACGCTACGCTGTCCCTCTTGTGAGGTTTTGGAAACACGGGTTGAGAATGTATAGCCCAGAGGTCTTCAGGTCTCTGAAGGTGATATAACAATGCATTCATATACTTAAAATACAAACTACATAGTTCCAAACTATTCAAATGAGTTACTAAACCAACATGAAAAGATGACGACATTTTTCCTTATGCTAAAACATGTTTTTCACCTTAAAACAGAACTTATTAATCAACTTGAACGTAAATGATGACAAATAGCTCATATCCAGTTTGTAATATTAGAACGGAGAGGGAAGAATACCTTACCAAGTTGGCATCGTAAAGTTCTCGAACAGCCTCATCGACATTATCAGCAGTAGCTTTGACCTGGTGTTAGAAGATGTCTTTGATTATAATCTAGCATGAAGATGAATGATCTAAGCACAAAATTTATTTTTCGATTTGGTAAAATATGCTAGCACTCATCGATGATACATAAATGAAGGACTCCTTTTCTTCTTAGATTCATTAGTTCATCACATATGATTAAGAGGAAACACTTAGTCCCAGAAACTGTACCAACTTAGCACTCTGTTGCTCGGTTCCCTCTGAAAGGCGGTTCCTCAAGGGTTCTACATGATCACTTCCATCTAGTTGAACACCAATGAAGTATTGAAGCTCACCCTATACAAAGATAATGCCAAAACATACAAAAAATATGTAGCACGAAGAAATGATATTGTTGTAGTTCAAGTTCAAGAAAGATCATTCTGACAAGTATATTACCTTGTGATCACGCATAGGTTGCAAGTGAAATAAGTTCCAGAATTTCTTCCTGGAAATCAATAAGCACAATCTCCTTTAAAAGTTGAGCTACAAATAAGACAAACTAACTGACATTAAGGTATTTTGTGTGATGTAAATACTATGCATACCACTCTTTGTGTAGTTAATTAACTGAACAGTGATTTCTCTTTGTTCCCTGATGGCATCACGTACTTTTTGCACAGTCGCCTGATCGGTTTCTGGTCCCTGAAGAAACCTGTAAGTATTTCAACCACTTTAAGTCCATACTTTGAGAGAATAAAAATCTCCAATAACAGGAAATCACCAAAGATTATTGCACGAGTAACAGTGATGCAATCACTTCCATACCTGCAGTTTCTCCCCAGAATCTCTTCACGTGTATACTCCGTTAGTTCAAGAAAGCTATCAGATGCAAATATCTGAAAATATACAACAACACATGTCATCAACACTGTGCCATATTGGATTCTAATGTCATAGTGAAAAAAAGAAAGCAAGAAGGAAAGTAGATTGTTAACTCACAATAGGATTATCAGGAATTCTAGGATCTGTAATAACAAAATTCTTTTCGATCCTTTCTAACGTCGTAGCCAAGTCGATGCCTTGACGTATATCCCTCTCTCTTTCAGCTCTCTCCCAACTGTCCGTACGTTCTATGTCTTTCGTCATCAACAGCTCAGGCGCAACTTGCATATTTTCATTCATACCAACACTGCCCGTCGATTTTCTCTTAAACCTGATGGATTATTAGCAAACGTTAAACCCAAACGGTAGATATCTCATGCATTCGTTTGGATAAAATCTCACTCACCCCTTCAATGAAATTCGGGATTTTCTGGAAGCTTTGTTTATGTCTACTGAAACTGAGCGAGGCAATTCTCCTATTGAATCCATCTCAGGTACATCTTTACTCTGTGATTTTACACGAGACCTTGGAGCCTTGAGGGTTTGAACAACCTCTGTGACTGAATCTAATGCCTCTTCCTTCTGACGTGCTGAAGCAAATCAACGTAGTTATATGAGATTATTAAGTCAAAAGTTTCTCTGTAAGTGATCAAAGCAGAGTCAGATTACCATCATAACGAATGAGTGACTTTGGCAATCCGTTTGGTCGGAGGGCCTTCTCGTTGATTCCTTCCGTATATTTGCTGACCTCAACCTGCATTCTGAGAGAGAGAGAGAGAGAGAGAGAGAGAGAGAGAGAGAGAGAGAGAGTTTCAGCTAGTATAGGCAATCTCCAGCAACTCAACTAGTGGCTTCAATTTATGATAATGGATGCTACACATGAAACTTGGCTTGTATGAGGTTGGTAATGAAAACCTTACCCAATAAACTTAATAGTTCTCCCTTGATTGTCTTTGATCGGCGTCACTGTAAGAAGATTCCAAAAAGGAGTGCCGTCTTTCTTATAGTTCAAAAGCCTCCCACAATAGCCTTTTCCCGCCCTCGTCGCCTCTCGAATCTTCGAAACCTCGTTCTGATCGGTTTCAGAACCCTGCAAGAAACGACTGAACCCAAAGAACCTCAATCAAAAACCCCTTTCCGAAGTTTTCATAGCATGTAATGAATGTAAATCCAATCCCAAGAATATCATTGTAATCCTCACCAGTTTCTTCCGATGACTTCTTTAGAAGAATAACCAGTCATTGTGAAGAAGCCACTGCTAGCATACACTATAGGGCAGTCAGGCTTAGTTGCATCAGAGACCACAAATGTCTGTTGAAGCGTAGCCAAGGCATCTTTAATCTCTTGAGACAACCTAGGAACCTCTGTCCCATGGCTCGATTCGCCTGATGTTCGAGTGGATCCAATGGAGTTTCTTTCCATGGAATTCCTATTGTTTTCACCACACGTTTCGCTTGAGCTAGGCCCAATAGCATGAAAGCTGCCTTCTCCAATGTCTGTTCTAACGTTAAGTCCCCATTCTGCAGTTCTCTCAGCTATTTTAGCATCCGTCGTCATCTTTTTTCTTGCCTACTTCAATAGTTTCGCCACTCTTTTATATGCAAATACGTAAGATTCGAGCGCCAACTAGAGAAACACCGAGACAAATGAACAGCATAAGTATAAGTAATTCCTCAATAGCTAAGTATGAAAAAAAAAAGAAACTTCTCCTACACATTTCATCAAGCACGGTGCATGGGATGATTTCTCATCGTCAAGGCGATAGAGAGCTCTAAGATAAATAGACCAAAATGCAGCACCTGAACGAAGATATTACTTCTTGGAAAGGCGATTGCATGCTTAGAACATAAAGTATGAAGCGTAGGAAAGGATAAGTGTAAGCATAACGTTCACACAAATAATGAAAATTCCAGCTTTTCCTTGTCCAAAAAAAAAACTAGTCTTTTGGATGGATGCATTGAAGCTTAAGCAACTGAATGAGAAGTGACTTAACTGCCCTTCAAACAGCATTTAGTATTCTTGCAGCTGTCTGTGGACCTAAGTAGTTATTAGAGATGATTGAAGCCTACTTATAATCCTCTTATCTTAATAACATGCCCAACTCCTTCCATGTCCGAACACATTGCAGATATGGAGAGGCATCGACATAATTTGACTATCTTTGAGGTTGCAGTTTGTGGACGTGTTCACTACACTACAGCTTATGCTTATGGATATTATAGTGATAGATTCTGGTCTCCATTTTATCGTCTTTCTTTGTCCTCACATATCACATAATAAACAAAAATCCGATTTTTATATCGAAATAGACATAAAGATCAGCGAAACAAGCATTACTTTTCAACTGTGGGAGAAGATTATTACAGCCCACCTATCCAACATTTCTTACATCTTTCTTCATGTCATAATATCACAACACAATCAATACACCCAAAAAAAAAGATAAATATCGTACCGTCGAATGAGTAAGGAAGAAACAAGAACGAAAAAGAAAACGGTGATTCGATATCACTTGGTCTGAACAGTGACGCCATTGCCGCCAGCAACAATCACAGCTGTCGTCATGTTCAGGAACAAACCGTGCTCGACGACTCCTTCCAATTTCGATATCTCTCTCCCAGCGCCCTCAGAGTCTTTGATTGGAGTGTTAAAGTACAAATCGACGATGAAATTCGAATTATCAGTGACATAAGGCTTGCCATCGCCCTCTAATCTCAGCTTCGCCTCACAATCTTCCTTGAACAGATCTTCCAATCTATTCAGATTGTATTCCCAGCAGAACGGGACAACCTCGACTGGCATTGCAAGCCCAGAACCACCTATGTAATGAAATAGGTTTATGTTAGAATTAGATTCTTAGTGCTACTCACCACGAATTTTTCGCCAGATATAAACTTTTCGCCAGATTTCTGCTATAGGACCAGCCATCAACAAAGGTACACAGTTAACAAATAGGGTTAATCATATCCACACTCCTAAGTACGAATTCTTGCCTCGATCATAACCCACAATCAATTGAATCATCAGTGATGACCAAGAATTTACGAATTATGGCCTCTGCCATCTATAAAATTATAGAAAGAACAAGAAAGGCAAACTCTTTCTCCGTCAAAATACCAAGTTTCTTTAACTTTGATGTGATCAATAAGCAAAAGTCAGAATGCCAATTTAGAACCAGGCTTTCTTATGTCAGAGACTTAATCAGAACAAATAAAGATCGAAACTTTACCAAGACCCAACACCAATTTAGAATCATCAACGACCACCACGAACTTATCAGACGCTGCCTCGACCATCTTCTCCCTCAACAAAGCCCCGCCTCTGCCCTTGACGAGGTCGAGGTTTGGGTCAACCTCGTCGGCGCCGTCGATGGCTAGATCGAGGCGTGGGTGGGTGCCTAACGTGGCGAGTGGAATCCCTAGGGAAGCCGCTTGTTCTTGCGTCCTCTTCGACGTGGGAATTCCGACGATGTCCGAAAGCTCTCCGCTCTTGAGGAGCTCGCCGATCTTGTCGACGACGAACGCGGCGGTGGAGCCCGTCCCAAGGCCGAGGACCATGCCGGATTTCACGTACTCCACGGCCTTTTCGGCGGCGAGCTTCTTGAGCTCGTCTTGGGTGACGACTGGCGCCGAGAAGCACTTGATTGCGGTGAAGTTCTTCCGTCGGAAGTGGGCCCTGCGGGGAAGCGCGATGTTGCTGGTCGGAGAGTTGAAAGATAAGGCGGCGGCGGCGGCCATTGGTTTTGCAGGTGGGGGATAGAGCAGAGTAGAGAGGACTGATTAGGTGGTGGTGGTGGTGGTGGTTAGCAGTGTGAGATGATGCATTCACTGATCAGATAATGGCTCGATTTTGTGTGTTCGATGTTTGGGCTTGATCATGTAATTTTGGCGCTTTGCGTCTATGTTGGTAACATCTCTTATTCTGAGGACCAAATTGTAATATACTTTTTTCTGGTGAGGTGAGATTACATTTTCGGTCTCATGTTGGTCAACTCGGACGATAAATGCATAACAAACTTTCTGGTAACATATTCTTACAGCATCAATGGTAATAATAGAAAGGGGAAGACAATTGCCTCACACACAATGACACAACACTATCCAAAGCAAAATCTCACAAGTGGGAGTGAACTACAGCTAAATGAAGATCAAACATGGCTTAGGTTTCTGTCACGCTCGAGAATTTTGCGTCGTCTTTTTTCTCCTCTTCAGAGATGATCTCATCATTCGAAGTATCAGCAGAAGATTCACCATCCTTCTTCAACTCTGATTCAAACTCTTTTGCAGCCTAGAAGCAAGAAAACGAGAAGAAAGTAGTGTTACTTCAAGAAAACATCTAAGATCAAATTAATCTCAAACCGAGCGAAGAAAACCACCTCAGCTCTCCTCTCCACATCACTCTTGCTATTAGGACAGCAATGAAAGCCTACACTTTGCACTAGCATATCAATGTTCCTTATCATTCATATCAACACATTGACAACTCCTATCGTCCCTGGGCTGGAATTTTCGCATTCAACCGTTTTTTAATTATTAGTCGAGTCAAGCTATGGGGCCATTTCAAGATTTCCCTTTTGTGTTTTGATATTTAAATGCTTTGGTATAATCGAACTACAGTTGTAGCATCTGAATTTAATAGCCCAAATTTCTAACCACACCCAAAAAGCTCAAATCAAATCAAACAAACCCTTAAAACTCCCAGAGAGAAGAAAAAACAATGTAAAGAGGATAAAGATTGATTCTTTAACAATGTAAAGGGGACAAAGATTGATTCTTTAACAATGTAAAGAAGGATAAAGATTGATTCTTTAACAATGTAAAGAAGGATAAAGATTGATTCTTTAACTATGTAAAGTGTGATAAAGATTGATTCTTTGCATACCTGTTGAAAGCTCTTGACAGTTTTCCCAATGCTCCGACCCACCTCCGGCAACTTCTTCGGTCCGAACACTAGCGCCGCCACGCCGGCGATGACCACGAGCTCAGGAACGCCAAGGCCGAAGAGGCAAGTGCACGACATGCCTCGCCGTCTCCGGTCGTTGCCGTCGGACTTTCTGGGACGACCCATCTGAAGCCCATTAAAATTCGTGGATTTGCAGCTGAAGAAAACAGAGTTGGAGGAAGAGAGGGGTTTGGATTTTCTTGATATTGATAAAATGAGAGTTGGTGGGATCTTCGCCGATGACATGGTCTTCGCCATTTAACACTTGAAGCTTCTCTTTGCTGGTAATTTGATGGGTTCGGCGAAGATAATATCTATTATTTATATACGACGAGTTTAATGTATTATGAAATGTTTTGGACTTGACTTAGAATTCAACTTACGCAAAATTTAAGATGCAAGTCCAAAAATAATGTCAGATCAGAGTGTACAATGGTCTTAAGCAAAGCAACAGTAACGACATCATAGAAAGGAAACTTCATTCAAATACTGCAAATTCTTTCACTAGTCCTCTTCCAAATTGATTGAATCCTTGAACTTTCCGTACAAGATCTTCTTCAACTCGGCCATTTGAGAGACTATGGATTCCTTCTCCTCCTCGAGTTTCTGCAGATTCACGCCCGTCGCTTCTTTCATGCTTTCAAGCCTCATCTCAACTTCATCCTTAGGCACGTGGGCGAAGACCTCCCCAATTTGAAAGCGAACGACGTCTTCATCTGTTAGAATCAGCTCATTGCCTGCGTCCTCGAGGCTCTCATTAGTTTCCTGACAGTATTATGTTTGACTATGTTAGGAAAAGAAGCAGAGGTTAATGGGATATGTCAAGGTTTAAGCAAAGCTATGTTTTGATAATAGTTTCTTAATGGATTAATGGGATCTATATAACACAATCAACGACAATGTTTAAGGGCTGCTAATCTTCTGTTGAAGGAGACGAATAAAAGGAGAATGACATTGGGACTCTCTCGAAAACTCGGGCATGGCATGACTTTTGACTTTACCCATAAAAAGAGATCTATTCTGATTCCAAGCATGATTTTTCCATGGAAGAAGAATCGTCTACTCTGGGTGTGAAAATTCAAGAACAAAACCCTCAATATGCTGCTTTAGCAGCATGCTAAATTACTCATTCTAAGTCTGATTCTCTCGTACTATTTTACTCCATTCGAAAAGGAGATAGTTGTACCGTACAATTCACCAAGAATCAGTTTGCACCAATTCTACAGGAAAAAAGGATTGACTATGAGCTTCTATTTCATCAAGCAAAGCAATCTTACAAGATTCTATTTCTGCTACCATTTCCATGAAGCTCGAATATCAATTCAGCCAAGGGAGTAAGACCAAATCATGACTATCTTATCAGCATTATCCAATTTACATAGAAATGCAACGCAGTTTGACCAATCGAAGTACTAAAAAAAATCTCAACTTCAAACCCAAATGACCACCCGAACAAAGAACAGATTAGTACGGCAATGGAGTCTACATAACCAAGAGATGAACTTTAAGAGAAACAAAAGGCATACAAAGAGAGTCCCATCTCAAGTCAAACAATGGAAGTGCTTTAGCCAAAATCACTACCTTTGCTGCCTTTATTTCATCTTCCAACTCGTGAAGCCGATTGTTCAATCTCCCAAACTTGTTGATATTCTGCTGATCCTCCCACGTCACCTCAGCCTCCGACCCAGATGATCCAGCCTTCGTATTTCATTAAAGGAAAAAAGAAAATTAATGAAATTCGAGCAAAACGAACTGAATTTGTATTAGAGATCTTCGACTCACCTGCTGCATTGTATAACGAACTAGGGTTGGATTAGGATTGCGAGGAAAAGCGTTTTAGCTATGAAATTTAGCTGGGGATGAGATCGTAATGTATCAGCGGAATATTGGTGCTAAATGTAATGTTTTGAGGAAAAGCGCCTTACATGTAAAAAGTTCATAACGAAAGGAGCTTGTTTGCAATTTGTTGCGTAACGTCCGACATACGTACGTACAGATTACGGGAACCCAAATCGATCTTAATTTCAGTCAGCAATTTCTACACGCTTCCTAACAATAACTCTTTCAAGTCCATTAGACTGATAAAATTACGCCATCGATGATCTCCATATGAACATTGTTATCATCGCCGGCGAAGGCACACGGAATCGCTCAAGCTACGAAGGTCAACCTTCAGTCAACCCCTAACCATGGCAGCTAGAATCAGTTGAACGCGAATTTCTGAAATTCGACTTGCCTTGATCATTTCATCATTCATGTATTCAATTTCGTGATTAGATTTGTGTTTTTTAGGTTTAAGTTCGTTGTGTTTCATTTTTTTGATTCCTTTTGTGCGATTTTGCAGAGCACGACAGTTGAAATGGACGGCAACGATTGGCGAGCAGCACAAGGTCAGGTTCAGATTCCCGGTCAGGTCAACAACGGTGAAGTTCCCAATAATGCTCCTGGGATGGAGGTTGGCGATTGGAGGACGCAACTACAGGCTGATTCGAGGCACAGGATTGTGAACAAGATGTGAGACGCTCAAACAATCCTCATTTTACTGTTGTTGATCTTTCTTTGGTTCATCATTTTATATTCTTGTGCAGTCATTGATGATATTGCAAGTTTGATTATGCGTCAATTTGAGGACCCAGATCATATTTTTTCTTGGGAATTTTAGGTTTCCAAGCTTTATTCTGTTCATTGCCAAAGATGTCAACTGACTGATATGATGATAGTTGAAACACTATAATTCGAAGCAAGGAACTTAATATACGATGCTGTTAAGTGTAACCCCCTAACTGTTAGGATCCTCTGAAGCTATCTTTATTTCGAGCTAGAGATTCTATACCAATTCCGTTATGCTTTTTAACATTGATATCACTGGTATCGTTAACCCATTCATCTGTAATCTTCCCCTTTTGCTCCTGTATCTTCCAACTGAATTTGTCGTGTCGTTATGTGCTTTATATGGTCAGTAGACAAATTTAAACTGTTTAAGTAAACGTATTCCGAATTTTGAGCTGTCACAAATTAGAATGTTGCAGCATGTAAAGTAGTCTGTTTAATGAAAAGTTCGGTGATGTTACAGTCTAACCAACTCATACATTTTCTGAAGATTCGTGTTTGCAGCATACTTTAGTTCCAATATGTTTGCTAGACCAATTCATAAATACTATATTCTGGTTCCATAACATAGGAAAGATGTACGGATTGCTGTAAATAATCTTTTATTTGATCTTGGGTATTCAATGATATGTAGCGCAAACAAAACTGATTTCTGCAGTTCAGTTGTTACACGATTCCTTGATGATCTTAACGATATTGCATGTGTTCGCTATTAACAATTCTCTTGTTATCTCTAATTTTGTTTCAATCATCTGATGGTTGACGATATGACTCTCTTGAATGGCAGAATGGAGACGTTGAAGAGACATCTCCCTTTTTCTGGACCAGAGGGACTGCAGGAACTTAAGAAAATAGCTCTTAGGTTTGAGGAAAAGATATATTCTGCTGCAACAAGTCAAGTAAGTTCCTGTAGCATGCTAAATTTGGACTATGTTATTTATTTGCCAGTCCTTTATACTATAGTTAAGCGTATTTTAATTTATTCTCGCAGTCTGATTATTTAAGAAAAATTTCCTTGAAAATGCTTACGATGGAGACGAAATCCCAGAATCCAATGGCAAATCCCATCCAGGCTAATGCTCCAAGTAGCAGCATAAATCCACCAGATCCAGGTAATAAAGTCTATGTTCTGTTCTCATGTTGAATATGCTTCCTTTGATTTTGATTTATGTCTCTGCCTTTCACTCTAAATGGATACCCTCTTCGTGCTTGTAAATGTGTCCTGCAGCTTCTCAGACAATACTGTCTCAGATGCAAAATCAGGTCCCTCAAATGCCCATGACAATGGGTTCAAATCAACCCCAGGTTCGCCAACAACCGTTATCCCAAAACAACATTGCGCCACCAAATTCTACAGGTTTGACACCTCCTGTTGGTGGCATGTCTCAGGGTACCATCCCTAGTGTCCCTGTCCAGAATCCTAATCTGCACAACATACAGAACATGACCAATATGTCTCAGAATGCATCGGGGACTTCTATGGGTCTAGGCGCACAACAGAGACAGATGCAAGGAAGGCCACAGCAGATCGTCGGTCAGGAGCAGCAACAACAGTCTCAGAATTCACAGCAATATCTTTACAATCCACAGCAGCAACAACACCTTTTGAAGCAAAAATTTCAACAGGGCAACGTCCCTCAATCCATGATGCAATCTCAGATCCAGCAGCAGTCACAACAGCAGACACAACAAAACCTTCTGCAACCAAATTCACTACAATCCTCTCAACAAGCTCTTATGCAACCTTCTTTAAGGCAAATGCCGAACCCATCTACTCTGCAACCGAGTCAACAGTCCTCTGTTCAGCAGCAACCGAACCAACCTATCCTTCAGCAGCAATCAAATCAGTCTATGCTTCAGCAGCAATCACAATCTGTGAGGCAACAGCAGCATCAGCAAGGCTCGATGCCTCAGCATTCTATGATGTCTCTACAGCAGCAGCAACAACAGCTAATGGGCCATCAGCCAAATGTGGGGAACATTCAAATTCAACAGAGTCAGCTCATTGGACAACCAAACAGCATGCTCGATGCACCGCAGGCACATCAACAACAGCAAAGACTGATTTCTCAGCAGAACGGCTCTGGCGGGCAACAGCAGCGCACAATTCACCAGCAAAATAACCTTCAGAATTTGCATCAGCAGCAGCCGAATGTTCAGCAGAACAACCTATCGAACATGCATCAACAGCAAATAGGCGGTCAAGCAAACCTCTCCAACTTTCAACCACAGCAAATGGGTGGGATTCAGCATGGTAATGCCACCTTACAGCACTCTAAGGTTTCGGTACAACAGCAACCACAGCAGAACACTGGAAATATGCTACAGAATCAATCTCAGCAACCTCAGTCACAGCCAGTACAGCAGCAGATAGCATCACAGTTCCAATCTCAGCCAGGCCAAATGCAACAACAATTGCCTTTGCAACACCAGGGGCTACAGAAAGACATGCAACAAAGGGTTCAGTCATCTGGTGCTCCCTTGCTTCAGCAACAAACCACGATCGATCAGCAGAAGCAGTTATTGCAAACCCAAAGACTGGTGCCGGATCCATCAGCCAGTAAGTCTTTATAATACAGCATATCACTGGTTTTTCTTGTAATTGTGTTTCTGTCTTGATTAACATGAAGGGAGAGATATTACTTGGGAGGTACTGCTGCTCTCGCTTCTTGTTCTTCTTTTATTTGGAATAATGAGAATTGTCTAAAATTATTATATGAACTGTAATGTTGTGGAAGATGAAGATAACTGAGAAATTAGTCTTGTTAGAATGCGCTGCTGTGTGTTGTCTATATCAAACATTCATGTAACTAATCCAACTCATGAGAGTCATTATGTAACTTCATAGATCAATCAGCGCAAACTGGAAATGCTAGTGGAGGGGACTGGCAAGAGGAGGTGTACCAGAGGGTACCACACACACTCTCTCTCTCTCTATATATAGATATATATACATATATATGTATATATAATATTAATTGAATGCTCTATCTTCAAGCCAGTGGGTGTTAGAGCAAGGTTGATGTGCTGTTGACAAAACTCTCTATTATACAAATTTGTCTTGGGATAAAACCCCCAGTTTAACATATGCGCCCCCCTCCTCCCCTTCTATTCTTATCTTCCACATTTATGGATTTGTATGATAATTATGGAAGTTGTTGGTCGTCCTATGCTAATACAGTAATACTTCATGACATTGTGGACCTGATAATACATTTCTTGTCTACAGATAAAAAATATGTGTGATCTGTACTATCCTGACTTGAATGAGATGTACCAGCGAATGGCTGCTAAGTTGCAGCAGGTAAACTATGTTATTTGTTGGATCTCGTTTCGTTGCTATTATCTCGTTTCGTTGCTATTATTGGAAAGTTTATTACTTATGAGTGGCCGAAAGTCAAGGTTTAAGGGCTGGGGATGCAGGTCATATTACAGAATATCTAGCTCTTAGCTATGCATGTTCGACTGTTAGTTATTGGAAGGATATCACGTTATTTCGAAATTAACATTCTGCTGTGTGAGAAAGACATTGCTACTTATTTCGGATTTCATAAAGTAGATTCTTGCTTATGGTTTGTATCTTACTAATGATGTGTTTTGTACTTATTATTGCAGTACGATGCAGTACCTCAACAGCCCAAAAATGAGCAACATGAAAAACTAAGGATTTACAAAACTATGTTGGAACGCTATATAATGTTTCTGCGTACTAACAAGAATGAAGTTCTTCCCAGTCATAGAGAGAAGATTCCTGGAATAGAGAAACAAATTGTCAGTATTCTAAATAACAATAGACCCCGAAAGCCACCCGGTCAATTCGGCCAACCTCAGATGCAGGCGATGCAGCAATCTCAGCCGCAACAGCCTCAAGTTTCCCAAAGTCATAATGAAGGTCAAATGAACTCTCAGATGCAACAGATGAATGCACACGGTTCTGCCATGTCCACGCAGCAGAACAATATGACCACTTTACAGCCAATTTCCCTATCGTCTGGGAGTGGTGTTTTGAATTCTCGCCAGAGCACGATGGATGCATCTCAGCCAGGTTCGAGTGCTGATCCTGGACAAAGCCATGGACTGAATCAAATCCAGCAAGTAGCCATGAGCTCTCTGCAGCAAAATCCTGTGGGCTCTCTGCAGCATATGAATAACAACTCGATACAATCACAGAGTGGACTATCTTCTCTCGCACCGAATGCGTATCCATTACAAGCGAACTCAAGTCTTCTACAACCCCAGCAGATAAAGCAGGAGCAACAAATGTTTTCTACTCAGCAAGTAAAACAGCAATACCAGCAGCAGCGACAAATGCAACATCTATTGATGCAGAGACAATTATTGCAGCAGCAGCAGCAAGTGACCCAGCAGCAGGCGACGCAGTTGCATCCACAGAAAATGATGCAACAGATTAATCAGACCAATGACACGAATGACATAAACTTGAGACATCAGATGAGTGGAAAACCTGGACTTATCCAACAGCATCCTTCTGCTGGCCAACGGCCATCATACCATCAACAGTCCATGAAGTCTGGGTCGCCTTATTCTATTTCTTCGCAGCCCATCCTTCAAGCTGTGTCGCCTCAGATTGGACATCACCCTTCCCCACAAATAGACCAACAGTATCTTCTGGCATCACACAAAGCAGGCACGCCTTTGCAATCTGCAAACTCACCATTCATTGCTCCATCCCCGTCAACTTCTATGGCTCCATCCCCTGCGCCTGTTGATTCCGAGAAGATAAATCCCAGTATGTCATCGCTGTTGAATGCTGAAAGCGTGAAGAATCAGCCAACAGTTGCTGCCACAGTACCAAGCCAGTCTCTTTCGATTGGCACACCAGGGATATCAGCCTCGCCTTTACTTGCAGAATTTACTAGCACTGACGGGAATCACGGTGCTCAGTCGACTGTTGTTTCTGGAAATTCTAGTGCTTTGGAACAGCCACTCCAACGTTTGATGAAAGCGGTAAAGGGATTACTTATCATGATATAAATTGTGAAAGTTTCGATGTGTTTTGTGTTGTTGCAGGATCGATTCTCAGTTTACTATCGGTATTACTTGACAGGTGAAATCAATGTCTCCTAATACTTTGAGTGCATTCAATGACATTAGCTCAGTGGTCAGTATGGTTGACAGAATAGCGGGATCTGCTCCAGGGAATGGATCGCGAGCCGCAGTCGGTGAAGATTTGGTCGCTATGACCAAATGTCGCCTGCAAGCTAGAAATTTTTTCACACAAGATGGTCCAGGTGGTACTAAGAAAATGAGACGTTATACAAGTGCTGTTCCGTCAAATGTTGTTTCATCAACTGGGAGTGTGAACATCAATCTGAGGCATCTCAGTGGAAATGAGTCTGATGGAGAGTCCACTGGGGCATCATCGAGCGTTAAGAGGCCTAGGGTTGAGGTACTTCTCAGCTCTTATTTCTATTATCACATGTTTAATTTGTTGGAAACAGAAGAGCATATGTCGACCAAGCACTACCAATTTGGTCATTATAAACTTAACTAAACCTCTTCTTGCATGCGTGCATTGGTTAGGCTGCTTCGGCCTCTTTTCTTTTTTTCTGGAACTTTGGCATATTGTTTGTCTTTCTAGAATCAAGCCGATACTTTTAATTTGGACATTTCGTGGGCCTTGCAATTTAGATTGAGATATGGTGAAGGCTTAGTTTAGTTTATGCATGTGGGCTGAGAGTTATGTGATGCTTAAAATTGGTAGTCTTGGGTTTATCAACATCCTGTACACTGAACTAAAAATTTCCTGTGTGGTGAATGGCTTACTGAGTATAGTTTTATATCGTAACTGTTGTGTGACTGCTCTATTGTATAACTAAGAGCGTAGCACTTTTGTCAGGCTAACCACGCTCTCGAGGAAGAGTTACGGGAAATAAATCAAAGGCTTATAGACACTGTGGTTTATATCAGTGAAGACGATGTGGATCCAACTGCAGCTGCAGCAGCTGCTGAAGGCGGAGGTGGAATCATCGTGAAGTGCTCATACAGTGCTGTGGCTCTTAGCCATAATCTGAAATCGCAGTATGCTTCAACACAGATGGTATGCTTTGGTTTTCGTTGCCCCTCTCTTCTTCATTTTAATTTTTCTCTATATGATCGAAGTATCTTTGATTACGTTGCAGTCGCCTATTCAGCCTCTAAGATTGCTCATTCCAAAAAATTATCCAAATTCATCTCCAGTACTTTTGGATAATTTTCCAGTCGAAGTTAGGTGAGTACATGTTAATCTTCCGTTGTATGGATATGCTCTTAAATATCTTCATATACGTTTTCAACGCTGTTTCACTATGCATATGCAGCAAGGAATTCGAAGATCTTTCCATTAAGGCAAAAGAGAGATTTAACATATCCCTTCGAGCTCTTGAGCAACCAATGTCCCTTGGTGAAATTGCCAGAACTTGGGATAGTTGTGCTCGTGCTGTTATCTCTGAATTTGCCCAGAAAAGTGGTGGAGGGACATTCAGCTCGAAATACGGCACATGGGAGAACTGCTCGAGCACATAGTGATTCTCTTCTCACTGTGAATATATTACCTCTCCGTTTGGAAAAAGAAAAAGGAGATTGCAAAAGAAGAACAATGGAAGCGTCGGTCGACTGTTTTGATGCGACGACATGGTTTTCTTCGCATGAATTCTCTTGGACCAAACCGAATGTAGCTTTACTATGTTTATTGTTGGTGTGGAATGATGTCTTGGCCACTTTGTCTTACGCAGCTTTATGTTATTGTGCATTTGGGTTCTGAGACAAACTGTGTATGTAATATATTCTCTCTGCAAAACATTGCTGTTGATGATTTGTTCTTGTGCGTGAAATCATGATTTTAGTTTAGGCAGAGAATTTTTTTTTTCTTCTATTAAATAAAAAAGAAAAGCCGCGACTTGATTGAAGAACCAATATATCGAAAATTACTAAGAAAAAAATATATTGCTATTGGATTCACGTCGATCATGGGAAAAAACAGAAATGTAAATGTAGTTTACAATAATTAGTAGGTCTTTTTCTAATTACAGAAACTTTAGAGGCGGATCTGCAGACGACATTAGTAACGTTTTAATAATGGGTGAATTACTTATCAGTACCTTTCAAGGTTTGAACTTCCTTATAAGTACCCATAGCGAAAAATATTCCTTTTCAGTACTCATCTGCGAAAAGTTATGTAATTAATACCCCAAACAATGAACGGACAAAAATACCCTTTCTTGAAATTAAACTGGACATCATAACAACTGTTTTGATTATTATACCTGTTGGGAAATGTGAGCCAAGAACTCGCCGGAGCCGAAAAGTCGTCGGCAAAACGGCTGTATGACCCCACTGAAACTGGATCAGAGGAGCTGAAATAGGCTAAGGTCTGAAGTGTTTAAACTGTGATTAAATGAGGGCCGTCGGATCTGTTGGCGCGTCATCACATGGCTAAGATTCAAACTGGGCAGATTTAATACGGAACGTCAGATGTGGCGCGTTTTGAAGTTCAACGGACGAGATTTGATGCAAGAAGAATTGCTTTAGCAATTCTATAAGTGAAACAGCACTTTATGTATAAGCTGCGGACATATGATAACCGTTGGATGCGATGGAGATCTGATCGGACGGCTGCAAATGAGCGCGACTTAAAACACCTGAAGAAAGCTTATATAAATATCAGAATTGAAGTTTCAGCGAGATGACTTTGAGAGCTCGTATCTTTTGCTAGGGTTAGAATTAGCGAAAGGTGTTAACTAGAGATTTGTAGAGGACACGGAAATCTGTAACTTTTGTGGTGTGAGCAATACAAATCGGAGCTCTGTTGGTCCGTGGAGTAGGCCTGAAGTCGAGGCTGAACCACGTAATTGTTGTTTCGTTTGTCTGTATTTTGAGCTGCGATTTGCTTCGATTGAGCTGGCGATTGCTCAATTAGGTTAGTTCAATTCGCACATGAATAGATACAGGTCAATTCCTTGTCGATCGGCAGTCATAGATCAACAATACCAACTGTTATTCTAATTATACCAGCTGTTATCATTATTGTACCAACTGGTATAGTGTACAATTCTGTTGGTATAATTACGACAACATATGGTATAATTTCTACATTTTGTGGTATAATAGCAAAATCAGTTGGTATAAACTCCAATTTCACTGTATAAAATTCGAATAACGAAATTTAGTGGTATAATAACGAAAACAAATGATATAATTTCTACAATTTCTAGTATAATAGCAAAATCAGTTGGTATAACATCCAATTTCCCTGTAAATTATAGTGACGCTATTTAAATTGGACATATACTGATTTGATTATTATACCAACTGTTATTCTAATTATACCATCTGTTGTCGGAGCGATTCTATGCGGCGGCAGCCTACGCTGGGTTCGGCGGATCTGCAAACTCCGGTGGCAAAGACGTGACTTCTACATTCGCAAACGACGCCGCTTTGCTTCTTTACACGCTCTATCAACAGGTTTCTTTGTCATTATAGCGTTCGATCTCCTTTTTATTATGCATTATCATTGTATGTAGAATGATGACTAGTTTAGCTTATTATTCATACGATCTGGTTTGGTCCAATGGCAAGGAGTATCGTATCGGAAACTTTGACTGATATGTTTGCCAGATTTCTCTAATTTGGTTATTTTGCTTTTTTTATTTATCCAACTGATTAGCTGCCGTGGAAATAAGTTGGCCAAATTTTCGATTAGTTGCTCTGGGATCGGCTAGCCGCTAAGTCGTGTGTTTCTGTTATATTCGAGTGTGTTGGGAAATCGGCGCCTATGAGTTCGCCTTTGGATAAGGCTTCAAGCGATTGGTCGGTGTCGGTGGAAAGGCCGACTTGTGTACGTACCGACTCGAAGAAAGAAGAAAGAAAAAAAGAAGAAAACAGGGGTTCTTAACGTGGTTCGACCCCAAGTTGGGTCTACGTCCACGGATCGAGCTCTCAATTATATTCCGAATGATTTACAGGGATTACAAGTTTGTCACTTTCTCTCTCAACTCACTAGTACAAAAGTCGAGCTAAATCTCCTTGAAGTGGTCCCGATACGATATGGATGTAAAACACTCAGTATAGACTAGATGTTGGGTAAAATGTCGGGGTAACACTCAACCTAACATTCAGGTGCACAGCGGAATATAATTACTTAGTGACGAAACTGAAATAACACGAGATGTAAATCTGTGCAGCAAGTTATAAAAACTTGCTGCGTGCCTGAAGGCGAAATTCCACTAACAGCAATGGATGGCAAAATAACTATCCGAAGATAGTAAAAAAAACAAGCCTAGAAAAACTACGAATCTAAACGATCCTGAAAACTACGAATCTAACGATTCTGAAAACCTATAAAGTCCAAATACTTTTGCAAAAGAAATACTAGGCTAAAAGGACACTTTGGCTTGCTCAAATTCTCTCAACGAAACTCGATAATTTTCGCTCGTAGCTCTCAAAAGTTTTCTCGTCCAAAGGTCTGAGTTGCAGCTCGAAATCTCCTCATATTTATAGGTCTTGGCTCATGTTTGAATTGGTAGGAGATCCCTTGAATATCTCCTAATGATTTAGTCTTGACTTGAGCTCCAATCGTCCTATTTTTAGTAAGCTTCTTCCATATTTCGCTCAAGCTACTCCACACGCTTTCCACACGGTTTGATCATTTTCCCAATACTTATTTAAGTCCTGCACAACACTAAAAATAGCCAAGATACGGATTAAACGCGTTTTGGGTATGAAAGATAAAACTGAGAAATGATACATTCTCGGCCAACAAATGTTGGATAGAATGTTCCCCTAACATTGCCAATGTTGAGACCTCAACATAAAAAATCTCCCCCTTTTTATCTTTCTTCCCAAAACCCATGCAGAAGTTAGTCGTAGTGAAACTCCCCCTGAAGTCAAAATCTATCCAACCACAAAACATCAAAAGATGGTTAGTAAACGTAAACAGTATAGTGATTAAACTATTCAAAGTACTACAAAATTAGTACATAGCCATAACAAGGTCTCAGGTTAAACATCTGCAAAATAAATATATTCGGCACGTAAGCAGGTAAACATGTAAACATATCGGAAAAGCAAATCAGCATGCACATAGTAAAAGCAAATTAATCTTGACATGCAAAAATAGAAAGGATCAGAGCTTCACTCTCAAAGTTTCCTTCTGATGCTTTCTCGGTTGCTTCTCCTTCTTGGCCAGCTCCCCCTGTTTGTTCGGCTTCTTATTCTGCTCCCCCTGAATTTCCTTATCTCCCACTTTTTATCTGCACAACCTTCTCCCCCTTTTTGGGAAGAAAGAAAAAAAACTCAGAGAACTTCTCTGTTAGCCAACTTGCAGATGTCGAGGTAAATGTGAGGCTAACATCTGGTCCAACATTCTGAGACTCAGAAACGTGTGAGTTCGTCATAATGAAATTAAAGATAAATTCAAGAAATTGATATAAGAACAGAATGTATAACCCTCGAATATTGTTTGTGTGGAATGCTTTAAAATCGATTCAGGCCAAGGCATAAATATGAGAAACAGTTCCAACTGTAAAAGATAAAAACGATCACTCAGCAATAATTTCATCGTGGAATAGGTAAGGCCGAGAAAAATAACCGTTGGACTCAAATAGAATTTCGACAGTTTAGAGGATAAGGTCGAATTAGGTCACAACTGTCTAAGTAAACATGGAGCTATATTATGTGGACGAATTAGTCATGCAAGCAAATAGGAGCACATCAGATCATGATTCAATCCAAAGACACCAAGTCAAAAGTCAAGGTAGAGTCAAGCAAGACTAACCGTTTGAGCGACGATGATGAGCACTTGAGACAAGCGTAACGAGCAGTTCTTCGAGAGTTCTAATGCAATTCTGAGAGATATCTAAACTAGACACACCAAACTAACAAATGCAGACCTAAAAGCTAATACAAATAAACGAAAGCACAAAAAATGTAGCATTACCAAACCGACAGTTATACATGTTGCTCCAACATTTGACTCAACATTCTCATAAAGTACTCCTAGACTTATCTGCCCAACCCTACTTAAAACCAGTTCCCTTTATTTCTACCCTTTCACCTTATTTATCAATCTCAGTTTATGCACTGCCCTTATACCCTAAGCCTCAAGGTTTGGCTTTTTGTCGCATAGTATACATCGTCACAGCGAATGCCGTGTACCTAGGGAACTTATTACCAAGAGCCTTTTTTTTTGGGGTCGGGTTCATTCAGGGACCAGTCAAGAAGAATCAAGTCATTTCATAGGAAAACAGAACAGAACATCTAACCAAACACCAAAGTAGTAACCATCGAATTTGACATATGCTTTGTTGATCCAGATGTTGGACCAACATTCAGACTAACATGTGCAAACCTATGGATTTTTTCAGGTCCGAGAACCTTTCAAAATCCAATGCTTTCGTGAATATGTCTGCTAACTGATGTTTCTCTCAGAAAATGATGTCTTATATCTATAGATCGGGTTCCTAGAGATGTTGATGGCGCTAAGGTTATCACAATACATGAGAACATATTCGCACTCTAAACCATAGTCACACATCATGCTATTCAACCATATTAATTGCGTACAGCAACTACCCGCTGCAACATACTCAGACTCAGCAGTAGATAAAGACACACAATTTTGCTTCTTACTATACCATGCAACTAAATTGTTACCTAAGAAGAAACAGCCGCCACTTGTGCTCTTACGATCATCCTCGTCACCTGCCCAATCAGCATTGCTATAGCCTACAAGACTCATATTAGTATCTTTAGAAAACCACAATCCTAGGCTACACGATCCACTCACATAACGAAGAATACGCTTAACGGCATTAAGATGGGACACTTTAGGCTCAGACTGATATCTAGCACATACGCACACGCTATACATGATGTCAGGTCTACTAGCAGATAAGTATAACAAACTGCCTATCATTGATCGATACAATGTTGGGTCAACATTCTGTCCAACATTGTCCTTACTTACCTTTTGCGTAGACCCCATAGGTGTTTTCATTACCTTTGTCGTGTCCAATCCAAACTTCTTGACTGTGTTCTTCACATATTTCTCCTGGGACATAAAGATCCCGTCGCTGCTCTGCTTAATCTGCAAGCCTAAAAATAAGTTAGCTCTCCAATCATGCTCATTTCGAACGTGGAATTCATAGCCCGTACAAACTGATCTAGCATAATTGTGAGCTCGAGCCAAAAACAATATCATCAACATAAACTTGGGCAATTAAAATATTAGAACCGACCATTTTTATAAATAGAGTGCGGTCTGCCTCACCTCGAGTAAACCCAAAATCGAGTAAAAAGTAGCTAACCTACCATACCGAGCTCGAGGCACTTGCTTTAGTCCATATAACGCTTTCTGCAGCTTAAAGACATGGTTAGGATAATGCGGGTCTTCGAAACCCTTAGGTTGTTCAACATAGATATCTTTATCAATATACCCATATAAAAAAGCACACTTAACATCCATTTGGTGTAACGTGATGTTAAGCCAACATGCAATAGCTAATAACAACCTAATTGATTCTAACCTAGCCACAGGAGCAAAAGTCTCATCAAAATATATGCCCTCAACTTGCGTATAACCCTGAGCTACTAAATGTGCTTTGTTCCTAACAACTCTACCAAGTTCATCAGATTTATTCTTAAAGATCCACTTCGTGCCTATGACATTAATGTCCTTCGGCCATGGTACTAAGGTCCATACTTGGTTTTCCTCAAATTGCAAGAGTTCTTCTTGCATCGCATTTATCCAGAAGTTATCCTTGAGAGCTTCAAGGACATTCTTAGGTTCTATCTCAGAAACAAAATAATTAAAACGTACCTCAGCGTATACTGTGTTCATGCATACGTTTCTTACCATAGACTTATAATCCTTGTGCGGTTTGTCTCTGGTTCTCCTTCCTTCATTCACGTCTCCAATAATGAGGTCAGTGGGGTGATCTTTCTGAATCTTAGCTGGCGGATCCCGTCGCGCTTCACTGGGTCCAGCCTCAGTGTTCTGTTCTGGCACAGATGTTGAGTCAGATGTTGGCTCAACATTGTCATCCCCAGTCTCATCTCTTTCATCGACAGCTTGTATAACATCTGAAATATCAACTTGAGAAGACATTTTGCTAAGATCAGTAGTATCATCAAACACAATATTCACTAACTCCTGAATGGACTTTAAGCGCAAGTTATACACACGATATGCGCGACTATTAGACGAGTATCCTAGGAAGATACATTTATCACTCTTCGAATCAAATTTAGTCAAGTACTCACGATCATTAAGCATATAACAGTAGCATCCAAAAACATGAAAGTACTTGACAATAGGCTTTTTCCCATTCAACAATTCATACGAATTCATTTTAGTACCATGACGTAAGAACACGCGATTAGATATATGACATGCCGTATGCAACGCTTCAGCCCAAAACCTCTTAGAAAGACTCTTAGAATGCAATATAACACGTGCCATTTCTTGTAGAGTCCTATTCTTCCTTTCGGCCACCCCATTTTGTTGGGGCGTCTTAGGAGATGAATACTCATGAATAATACCTTTCCTATCACAGAATTCATCGAACAATTGATTCTCAAATTCCCTACCATGATCAGTCCTAATACGAAATATAGTAGCACTGAAATTGTAATCATAGCGCAAAATTTTTTGAAAAAATATGCCTAAGAAAAAATATTCATGCATATCTAGAATAATCATCCACGAGCACATATGCATATTTCCTACCACCAATGCTATCTACTTCCATCGGACCCATCAAATCCATGTGAATAAGCTGAAAACAATGAGCAGTTTTAAAATGTTGGGCAGCATGTTGGTCAACATTATGGCTATCATGCACTTGCTTACCCTTCAAACATGACTCACAAACAACCTTACCAAACTCCTTAAGCTTTGGAATGCCTCTGATCGCGTCGTGTTTGATAAGTTGCTCCAACGTTCGGTAGTTGACATGACCCAGTTTGTAATGCCAAAGGATGACATCGTCTTCGGCCTTCGAGAGTTGGCACATGTCCTTGGATCCGGATTTGTCTCCGACGGAGTAGCAACTGTCGTTTGATCTTTTCCCTGCCATGACACAAACACCTTTCTTGTTAAAAACTTCACAACATTCCTTGTTGAACCTTACCTCGAGGTCGTCGTCGCACAGCTGACTTATGCTAATTAAATTAGCTACAAGCCCGTCGACATGTAGATTGTTGCTCAGCTTCGGGAAATCGGGCACGTTCAATCTGCCTCGATCGAGAATCCGCCCCTTAGCACCTCCTCCGAACGTCACAGACCCACTCCGTAAAGGCATGTAATCACATAGATACTCTTTGGTACCCGTCATATGTCGGGAACACCCGCTACCGAAGTACCAAGAACCTGTCACATTAGCTCGCAAAGAGGTATACACAACATTGCACTTATGCACGGACTTTTCTATCCAAACTTTCTTAGATAATAAAGCAACATTTGGGTTACCAGAATTTGAATATGAGCCAGCTGAACCTTCTCCAGACATACCTTTCAACACTGCTTTCTCATTGTTGAGCGGGATGTTGGATGACATTTCAGCCGACATCGATTTCTTCGCAGAAATCTCCCCCCTTCAATTTCCAGCAATATGGCTTAATATGACCAGGCTGCTTGCAATGATGACATTTAAATGACACATCCTTAAGTTTACTAGCAGCATGCTTAGGAATCACATTTTCATAAACAGCATTCGAGGCATGAGATTTTTCCTTCACAAAAACTATCTTAGGCTGAACATTGGTCACAGGTTTAGGATCATCACATATGGGCTGAGAACTGAATCCTAGACCTTGTTTATCAAAAATACCAAGAGATAATACCTCATCAAGGGTCGATTTACTCTTGTTCATTTTCGTGAACGTTTCGTCGGCCTCGTCGACTCGCTTTTGACGCTTGTTGATCTCCTTGTCCTTTCTTGTCAGCACGGCCTCCAATTTGTTCATCCCGTCAAGTAGGCTTTCCATCTTTTCATTCTTCTCATTTTCCTCGGACAGTACTTTTACTGCGGCTTTGAGTTGCGAATTTTTCGCCTTCTCTATTTCATATTGTGCGGATAGCAGCTTAAAGGCTTCATTCGTCTGAACTTCTTCGCAACAATCCGTTTCTGCATCATCAGAACTCAAATACCCATCAAAACAATTTGAGTCATCATAATAAAAAAATAATTTGTTTCGCAGATGTTGAGTCAAATGTTGGCTCAACATCAGTTACCGCCGTAAACCGGAGATGATCTTCATCGTCTGAGAAGGACTGTATGGTTACTGACGACTGCTTGGACTCTTTTGGACATGGTTCTGCATCTTCATCGTCTGATAGATAGATCCACATAGCTTTTCCGTGCTTGCGGAGAGTATTTGCACACTCGTTGGCAAAATGGTCCCAACCTTGACATTCATAGCATCGTACAGACTCATAGTTAATATTCTTCTTCTTTCCATCTGGTTTGCGTTTGAAGAACGGAGGGGCAGAAGCATGTTCAGCTTTGGCATTCTGGCCCTTCCTGAATGTTGGGCCAACATTATGCTCGACATTCTTCTTCTGAAGGAACTTTGTAAAATTCTCGAGCATAGCCATATCCTCGTCATTGTCAAGGTCAACTTCAGTTTGCACTTTGGATGACTGACTGACTAGAGCAATGCTTTTGCCGCGTGAAGCTCTCTTTTGGACTTCGAGGTTGGTCTCATAGTTCTTCATAATGTTCATCAACGTGTTGAATTCCATCGTGGACAGGTTGTGTGCTTCCTCGATCGCCGCTACCTTCACATTAAACTTTTCAGTTAAAGTACGTAAAGCTTTAGAAACAAGTACCTTATTTGCAATCGGATCTCCGAGGCTAGCACACTCGTTCGAAATCGTCAGAATCTTCCCAAAGTATGTGGTGACATCCTCGTCTTCCTTCATTCTGAGATTTTCGAACTGATTGAGGAGGTATCGTAGCTTGGTTTCCCTCACGCTCGCATCGCCTTCGCAGTACCTCTGAAGTAGATGCATTCTTTGTCATCGAGCAATTCTGAATAATCTTGAACATGAAAATGTCCACCGAAGAGAAGATGGCATTAAGAGCTTTGTCGTTATACTCGGCCGCATTCTTTTCAGCAATAGTCCATTGTTCGATAGGCTTGTCGACTATTTCGCCATCAGCATCTGGAGGGGATCGAGGTGGAGTATATCCGTTGAGAACAGCTTCCCACGCTCGCACATCTATGGACTTGATGCATTGGCGCACACGAACCTTCCAATAGGCATAATTGGAACCGTCTAAGACAGGGACTTTGCCGAGATGGTTTGAGCTTGTAACATCCATGGGAAAGGATCATAAACGCTTAGTCACGTCAAGCGGAGGCTTTGATACCACTTTGAAGTGGTCCCGGTACGATATGGATGTAAAACACTTAGTATAGACTATATGTTGGGTAAAATATCGGGGTAATACTCAACCTAACATTCAGGTGCACAGCGGAATATAATTACTTAGTGACGAAACTGAAATAACACGAGATGTAAATCTGTGCAGCAAGTTATAAAAACTTGCTGCGTGCCTCAAGGCGAAATTCCACTAACAGCAATGGATGGCAAAATAACTATCCGAAGATAGTAAAAAAAACAAGCCTAGAAAAACTACGAATCTAAACGATCCTGAAAACTACGATTCTAACGATTCTGAAAACCTACAACGTCCTAAGACTTTTGCAAAAGAAATACTAGGCTAAAAGGACACTTTGGCTCGCTCAAATTCTCTCAACTAAACTCGATAATTTTCGCTCGTAGCTCTCAAAAGTTTTCTCGTCCAAAGGTCTGAGTTGCAGCTCGAAATCTCCTCATATTTATAGGTCTTGGCTCATGTTTGAATTGGTAGGAGATCCCTTGAATATCTCCTAATGATTTCGTCTTGACTTGGGCTCCAATCTTCCTATTTTTAGTAAGCTTCTTCCATATTTCGCTCAAGCTACTCCACACGCTTTCCACACGGTTTGATCAATTTCCAATCCTTATTTAAGTCCTGCACAACACTAAAAATAGCCAAGATACGGATTAAACGCGTTTTGGGTATGAAAAGATAAAACTGAGAAAGGATACATTCTCGGCCAACAAATGTTGGATAGAATGTTCCCCTAAAATTGCCAATGTTGAGACCTCAACATCAACACTCCCTATTTATAGAAGATAAATCGCCTAGAAGTTTCCTACTTCGTCACCATTGTAACTGCTTTTAAGAACCCTGAAGCGCGTCACGGCCTCTAACACGACATCTCATGACCGTGACTCAATCAGGACGTCTTTCTTCAGCTTCTGTCGTTCACGGCCTCGCACATCGTCTTCACGGCCGTGCACAATTGAACGCACTCGCGCGCCTTCAGCTCTATTTCCAGGCAGCCTTCACGGCCACGGACAACCAGCTTCATGGCCGTGAAGCGGGGCAGCAACTCCACTCAGTTCAAAGCTGTAGTCGCTCACGGCCGCGACACCTCATGCGCGTGCCGGCGAACCTTAGCTGCGAGCTTGTTTCGATGCGTTCTTCGCTCGAACTCACCCCCGATCGATCTATGGCGATAATCCACGGAGTTTTGGGTCATTTTCCCCAACAGAGTGCATTAGGGGTGTTTTTTTTTCCAATTCAGTTTAGTATTCGGGACTCAGAAAGCTATGCTAGTTGATGTTATATTACACCATTTCAAGTTTATTAGTGTTGCTTGCGTAGAATTGCATTTCAATGTCCTTCACTCAATCTCAAGATGCATGTTTGTTTCTCCACAAGTAACATTAGATATGTACCAAATTTCGATAAGATTTTTGTAAAACATTATCCAAATTATGTTTTATGTTTATATATTCTTGAGAAAGGACTTAACAGTTCGCATGGAAAATATATTGGTGTCGCGATCCGGACTATTTTAGGCCTATGATATATTAAGAAGAAAAAATTTATTAAACATTTTCATTGTCAAATTATGTACTTCATTAACAAGTGGTGGGGAAAAAAAACAAAATGCATTTTGATTTTTTTCAGGCAACTGTGGGGCCTTGCAATATTTCTAAGCCTAGAGGTTGGAGCCCCGTTGAGCAAAGCAAATGGACAATGTTTTCTATTCTCATGTTAATAATTAGTAGTAAGACTCTTACTCATAAGAATCACTCATGGCTGAGTTGAGAAACAAGAATGCATGTAAAAACTTTTGTCATCACATGCATAAGACATGTTGACAGTTGATTGGTTGGCAACATGCATTAAACGTGGGAAGACAACTATGAATGATATGCTGGTCACTTGGCAGCGCCCAACTTTGTAGATAAATCAGTAAAATAAAACTTTCCAGAAACGATTTAGATACTATCTCACGCTGTTTGATTTTGTTTTTGAAGCTGGAAGGGCTTGGAAACATGGCATCGACTGAGGCAATAATGCGTCTCTTCGTTAAAATATTAGAGGTTAAGGCAAATTTTTTCGATCATTAGTATCAAGCTGTCTCATAACACCATGTATTTATAGCCTTTTCTCTGAAACAGGAGGAAGACCCTGGTTGGTATTCAAGGATATCGAACCATGTTTTGGAGCCTACTGTAGACATAGAAATCATTGTAAGATTTCACTAAATGAAATCTCTTTCACCTATGTTGCTGCTGCGATTAGAAATCTTCCCTGATCTTCCCCCTTTTTATTATCCACTGGCTCAGCACAATCCCAAAGATGGGGCTGTTTCTCAGAACGGAAACATGTTACCCGAGAAAGAGACAATTCTGTATGAAAATGGTAGCCTTTCAGAAACTCGGGATAAGGATGTTGTGTCTGAGGGCATGTTACACCTCCAGTATCTGGTTCATAGCCAAGAGCTCGGTATCAGGTACCGGCTGTTTTTTTAATTCTTTTCATTTTTTTTCCTAATTCATCTGTATTACACTGTTCATTGTATAGAATACTTAGTAATCAATGATTGACATGGCTTGGTTACATATATAGCATGATGCAGCTGTCATTGATGATAAAATGTACTTTTTTGGTGGGAATCATAACGGTCGATATTTGAGTGACCTACAGGTATGGCATAAAGTATTTTTGGTAAATTCTTAATTTCACCTGCAGTGTTACTTTCTCGCCCAAAAGATCTCAGAGATTACATGCCGATATCTAATGTCTTCATTTTGTGTGGTTATTTTTTAGGTGCTAAACATTAGAAGTTGGACATGGTCCAAAGTTGAAATTCGGGGTGTAGCCAGTGGTTTGACGACTTCATGTGCAGGCCATTCGTTGGTTAGTATGGATGATTTACTTTTTAATGAGAGTTTCGTTGATATCTGTAGGAAAAAAATTATATAAAAGTTAAACTATCATACTTTCCCTATAACGTCAAGCTTTTAGGTGAAATAGTCATTTAACATGGTTGCAGAGCTCGAACCAAGAGGTCATGCGTGTAAATCATTACATCCTCCAGTGAATGAAAATTCAAGTCTAAGGATAGACAGAAGAAATCAGTCTAAACGTAAGAGAACCTATTGAAATAGAAGTAGGTAAAAAGTTTAAATATGATAAACTACGTGCAAAAGCTTCAATGATGTGGCCATTTAACTGTTGGGGTGTCGAAATCACGAACAAATAACGGCAATCAAACGCAACAACGGAAACCAAAATAACACGTCAACTTTTAACAAGGAAAACCCAAAACGGGAAAAAACCACGGGATCACTCTCCCGATCCGATGAAACAATTCACATAAGACGTCGAGTTACAAACTCGGTTCACCAACTAACATCGAGTTACAAGCTCGGATATACGAAGAAAAGGTTGAAGCCGATTACCACCAAAATATGACGAATCGACCAATCTGACCCGATAGATGTGTAGATCACGTCGATGTGACTCTCCTCCCGAAGTTTCGACGAAACGGGGTAACGGATCGTCCGGATCGAATTTTTCTTCCTTTTTCTTCTTCTCCCTCTTTTCTTTCTTTTCTCTCTGTTCTCTCGTCTGTTCGTGCGTTGTGTGTGTTGTATGGTTTTTTTTTACATAATATTATATACATGCAAATGGGCCACCCAATATACGGGCCGGACACAATAAACTCCCCCTCCGGCTCATACTGTGGGCTCAAGTAAGCCAGCTTTCCGCCGACAGGTCTTGAGCTTCTCCTTCGGCAAAATGTTCGTCAACATATCTGATCCATTCTCGCTCGTGTGTACCTTCCCCGAATATAATTGCTTCGACTCGAGCAAATCTCGAACCCAATGGTATCTGACGTCGATATGCTTGGATCTCGAATGGAATGACGAGTTCTTGGAGAGGTGAATGACACTCTGACTATCGCTGTAAACAACATACTTGTCCTGCTGTAGACCAAGTTCTTCAAGAAACTTCTTCATCCACAAAGCTTCTTTGCAACCCTCCGTGATTGCAATGTATTCGGCTTCTGTGGTGGATAGCGCAACGCACTTCTGCAGCTTCGACTGGCATGGCATAACTCCCCCTGCAAAAGTCATCAAAAAACCTGAAATAGATTTTCTGGAGTCAATATCACCTACCGTCTGAATCAGGATATCCAACTAGCATGGGCTCTCTACTGCCAAAACACAAACACTTCTTGGAATTGACTCTGAGATATCTCAATATCCACTTTACGGCTTCCCAGTGCTCTTTTCCCGGATTAGAGAGAAAATGGCTAACGACACCAACGGAATGGGCAATATCGGGTTGAGTACAAACCATAGCATACATCAAATTACCGACCGCATACTGATAAGGAACTCTGCTCATGTCGGTCTTCTCTTTCTCACTTTTCGGGCATATCTCAGAAGACAATTTGAAATGACCTGCAAGTGGAGAACAAACCGCCTTGGCTTTACTCATGTGAAGTCTCTCGAGAACTTTCTCAATGTAGTCTTCTTGAGATAACCATAACTTCCGATTTTTCCTGTCACGAGAAATCTTCATGCCGAGAATTTTCTTCGCCTCTCCCAAATCCTTCATCGCAAAAACTTGCTCAACTCTCTCTTCAACGCCGCAATCTTGCTAGTATCATGGCCGATGATCAACATGTCAACGTACAATAGAAGAATAATAAAAGTCGCCATCGGAGTACCTCTTGACAAATACACAATGATCCGAAGAGGTTCTGGTGTACTCGTGACTGGTCATAAAATAACCAAACTTCTTGTACCATTGTCGTGGAGCTTGTTTCAGACCGTCCAAACTCTTGTTCAACTTACAAACAAGATGCTCCTTTCCCTTGACTTTGAATCCCTCGGCCTGCTCCATATAACTGTCTTCTTCAAGGTCACCATGAAGAAATGAAGCTTTCACGTCAAGTTGCTCAATGTCCAAGTTCAAGCGCGCCGCCAAATCAAGAGAATCCCGGATCGATGACATCTTCACCACCGGTGAGAATATATCTTCAAAGTCAATCCCTTTCTTGTGACCGAAGCCTCTCACAACCAACTGAGCTTTGTATCGTGGCTGAGAATTATTTTCTTCAATCTTCACTCGAAAAATCCATCGATTCTTGAGAGCTTTCTTTCCTCGAGGTAGATTTACTAAATCATAAGTGTGATTATCATGAAGAGATCGCATCTCTTCCACCATGGCTTTCATCAACTCATTCTTGTCGTCAACAGAAATTGCGTCTTGGTAATCCTCAGGTTCTCCCGCATCTGTTAGCATCACGTACTCATTTGAAGGATATCTAGTGGATGAACGATGCTTCCTAGCAGATCTTCTCAATTGAGGTTCAATCGAAGGTTCTTCAACAGCTTCATCAATAGGTTCTGCTGGCCATCAACATCGCCAATAGGATTTTCATCATTGCCAACACCGCTAGATTCTGGAACATCTCTCCTTTGATCGGGATATGCTGCACGTACAGGAGGTGGATCTAAACCAGGGAGATCACTGCTGGACTTCTTAGTCGACTTCTCTGTCTGAATGTCTTGTATGCACTGGTCTTCGATAAACACGACATCTCGGCTTCTAATAAGCTTCTTCTGCGCGGGATCATAGATACTGTATCCGAACTCATCTAGCCCATAGCCGATGAATATACACGGTCTGATCTCCACATCAAGCTTCGATCGCTCGTCTTTCGGTATGTGAACTCTTGCACCCAAAGACGCGCAGGTGGTCATACGAGACTTCTTTTCCCGACCAAATCTCCGGTACCTCAAATCTCAAAGGAACACAAGGTGTGAGATTTAAAACATGGACAACTGTATTTGACGCCTCACCCTAGAAAGAATTCGGCAACTGCGACTATGACAGCAAACATCTCACTCTCTCGATCAGTGTTCTGTTCATCCTCTCAGTTAAGACATTTAACTAAGGTGTCTTCGGAGTTGTCTTTTGATGTCGAATACCGTATCTCTTGCAATACTCATCAAAAGGACCACAATATTCACCTCTGTTGTCCGTTCGAACACACTTGAGCTTTTTGTTGGTCTGCCTCTCCACCAAAGCGTGAAACGGCTTGAAAACATCTAACACCTGGTCCTTGGACTCAGCGTATAAGCCCAGATCTTCCTCGAATAATCATTTACAAATGTAACAAATACACAACACCACCAAGTGTTCTTATTTTCATAAGACCACAAACATCGAAGTGAATTAGATCGAGTGTACCTGATTTCAGCGAGTGAGTGATGTTCTTGAACGCGACTCGGGTCTGTTTTCTAGCCAAGTAATGATCACATCTTCGTAACGAAGGATTCTTCACACCAGATAGAAGATTCTTCTTGGCTGGTATCATTAGTCCCTTTTCGGTCATGTGGCTGAGTCTATTATGCCAAAGCTCCGTTGCGCCACCATCGTCGACTGCATAATAGTAGAGTCTCCAATCTTTGCTTGCGTCACATACAGCTGAGATGACGTCTTCTCTCCTTCCGTCACGATCAAGGAGCCTTTAGTGACCTTCCATTTTCCATCTCCAAAGTGGCTGTGAAAACCTTCATCATCGAGCTTCCCTGTGGACATCAAACTCATGCGAATTTCTGGAACATGTTTCACGGCCTTCAAAATCAATATATTGCCGTTCTCTGTCTGCAAGCTCACGTCGCCGATACCGATGGCTCTAGCAATGCCATAGTTTCCCATAATAACTCGTCCAAAATCACCAGAGGTACATGAGCTAAAGAAATCCCGTCGTGGTGTAGCATGTATCGTAGCACCGCTATCAATCACCCAACTAGTCTCATGACTAGTTAGATTAACAGCATCGTCGTCGCACACAATAAAGAAATCTGCCGTGACTGCGGTAACCTTGTCAACCTTATCAGCATCTGTCGTCTGATGATCTTGACTCTTCGCATTTTTGTTCTCTCTCAGGAACTTTCGACAAACTCTTTTAATGTGCCCCTTCTCCATGACATTCAATGTTGGCATATTTCACAGTTGCAGAATCAACTTGTTTTAAGCTTCAGCGGAAAAGGTATAACATCGTAATATTCGGTTACTCTTGTGCCGTTAAATATTTTGAATCTGAAAATGAATTTTTTCGGATCCAATCTACTCAAATTAGGGAAAAGCACTTGTGAACCGAATACCAAAATTGGAGCTAATGTATTGAAATTGTAGTGACTAAGCCCGTAGATTGCGTAGTGCCACCGCGTTGGCTCCATCGTTCATCGTTCCAGGTGAACGGGTCTGAAAATGAACTCGTCGAAGAAATTTATGCTAAAAAATTAGAGGTATATATTGGGTATCAATCATTGTTTTCAAGAGAGGCACATGTATAGGTCGATATACATCACTGATCAATGAAGAGGTGCAGGATACCATAACAGGTATCGTGCTTCATCTATCCGTTACGGGTATGAATATAGTAGTCTATGTGATTTGAAAAGATATACCTAAGCAAATGTTATACGATGCACATCTACGTCACAGTAGCAGTATCAACTTGTTTTAAGCTTCAGCAAAAAAATTGTAACATCGTAATATTCGGTTACTCTTGTGCCGTTAAATGTTTTGGATTGAAAATGAATTTTTTTCGGATTCAATCAACGCAAATTAGGGAAAAGCACTTGTGAATCGAATACCAAACTTGGAGCTAATATGTTGAAATTGTAGTGATCCATAGCCCGTAGATTGCGTAGCGCCACCGCGTTGGCTCTATCGTTCCAAGTGAAGGGGCCTGAAATTGAACTCCTCCGAGAAATTTATGCTGTAAATCAAGATTTATATGTTGGGTATCAATCGCTATTGTTAAGGGAGGAAAAAGTATCAGTCGATACACATCCCTGAACAATGAAGAGGTACCGTTGTGGCCGTAACTGGTACTAGAGTCACTTATCCGTTACAATATTAATATAGTATTTTATTTGGATTTGAAAAGTAATACTTAAGCAAAAGTTATACGTTGGACATCTAACGTCACAGTATAATCATCAACTTGTTTTAGCTTCAAAGGAAAAGGTCTAATATCGTAATATTCGGTTACACTTGTGTCGTTAAATGTTTTGGATCCATCGTTGAACTTTTTGGATGACGCAAATTAGGGAAAAGCATTTATGAATCAAATACCAAAATTGGAGCTACTATGTTGAAATTGTAGTGACTCATAGCCCGTGGATTGCATAGCGCCTTCGCACTGGCTCACTCGTTCATCGTTCCGGGAGAACGGGGCTGAAAATGAATTTGTCCGAGAAATTTTTGAAAAGTGGACCTAGACGCAACACGGCAGCAACTTGGTAAGGACAAACAAGCAGCGTAAGCCTTATGCGGAATGATCGTGTGAAACGTGGAAGTTGTCTCTTCTACTCAACTCACGAAATTGAAGCTAATGAGTGTAGCTTTGTTAACCTCGAATTCACACCAAAGAACTCGACCAAACGCTAACACAACGAATTACGGACCGCACTCCCAGCCCACTTCTATTAAAGAACGGGGGCCCCAAGTTACGGGGAAGTACAAGCTAAGTTCGCAAACTATCGTGAGTTGTACAAGACTCGACTGCACGCACACGCACTAATCACAAAGTGAATTCTAGACTCACAAAGCCAATGCTCAAAATGAGCCAAGTGAAGGCCTATTTATGAAGTTTTCGAGATCCAGGGCATCGCGAGCGCCGTTTTGAACAATGAAGAGGTACCGGAGTGGCCGTAACTGGTATCTATAGTAATCTATCCGTTACAACAATATTATAGTATTTTTATGTAGATTTGAAAAGTTATACCTAAGAAAAAGTTATACGTTGCACATCTAACGTCATAGTATAACCATCAACTTGTTTAGCTTTCACAGGAAAATGTATAATATCCTAATATTCGGTTACGCTTGTGCCGTTAAATGTTTTGGATCCATTGTTAAATTTTTTTGGATTCAATCGACGCAAACTAGGGAAAAGCATTTGTGAATCGAATACCAAAATTTGAGCTACTATGTTGAAATTGTAGTGACCCAAAGCCCGTAGATTGCGTAGCGCCACCGCGTTGGCTCTCTCGTTCCAGGTGAACGGGCCTGAAATTGAACTCCTCCGAGAAATTTATGCTGAAATCAAGATGTATATGTTGGGTATCAATCGCTATTGTAGAGGGAGGAACAGGTTTCGGTCGATATATATCCCTGAACAATAAGAGGTACCAGAGTGGCCGTGATTGGTATCTAGAGTCATCTATCCGTTACAACGTGTTTAATTGGTATCGTTTGTCATCAAACCCATTACTTATTTGAATGGAAGTTCATGGCTTCAGATGGTATATTATCAAATGAACCGTTGCGATCACCAAATGACAAAAGACTAAAAGACAAAAAAAATGTTAGCAAGGTTTGATAAATTAGATGACAAAAATTTACAAAAAGAATATGTAAGCATCAGATTGCTTCTTTGCATGTTTTGCGATTGTGCCCATTCCTCTTACATCTTCCGCACTTGAGTGGGCGAACATCTTCAAGTTGGGAAGGAACTCGCTTTTTTCGTGGACGTCCGGGAGGTCGTTGAACATCCGGTTCTACTACGTCTTCAGGTATTGGGCTATCCAAGCCAATATTGAAAGGAATTGGGTTTATAAAGGACAATTAGGTCTCTCGATATTTTGCTAAACTATAATAGTCGTCGCAAAAATTGTATGGCGAAAGACCTAATGTGAGGATGCACGAACAAGCATGCTTACACGGAATACTCTCCAACTGAAAAAATCGGCACGAACACACCATGTTCGTTATGTCCACGACAAACTTCTGTCCTTTATCCAAAACCTCAAATTTCCATCCACAAGAAGTATCCACTAACAGTGTACGAGATTTTTCGATGTTGTATTTCAGTTTCTTCTTGGGCTTGCTACACAAGCGCCGGGCTTGTTTGTGCGCTTCATTTCTCTTGTCATTCAATATTATAATCTTTTGCCGAATTTCGTCAGCCAATCCCTATAATGGGCATTGTCCTAGCCTCACGCGCCCAACTATTCCAACTTTTTGCAACATTGTTATCAATGATTCTCTATCTCTTTCCAGCAAACAAGGAATTGGCCCAACAATTTTTTCAATGAAATGCGACAAATGCGACAAATGTTTGCAAGCGAGAGAGCCTTATGAAGGCAGTTACGAGGAAACCCCGAGTGATCAATAAAGAATTTCACGGTAGACTGTCGCTCTCCGCTGCTGAAAGGGAGCTCGTGGACCGTTTCATCGACCAAGGCGACCCCGTGTAAGTTATTTTTAACACGTTTCGAATTCATGTGATAAAATAATTGGTATGTAATGTTGGGACTGATAAAGGTAATGAGGCATTTACTGCTTCATTGCCGATGAAGACGAGAGCCGAGATTGCCAAGTTACGTCTGGAGCTGTTGCCGGAGGCGAAGTACGTTGTGTTCCCTCTGTTGGATGGACCCGATTGGCATATGCTTGTACTTGACTGCACCAATCAATCATTCATGGTTTATAATGCGAAGCCCAGTAGTCGAAGCAATGCCTACGTAAACCGCTGTTTAAGTCTCTGTTGTGATTCATTTTATGTTGTTTGTTCTGAAAATGATTACTTACTGTGTTTTAGGCATCATCCATCCGAAATTACATGTTGCACCTCAAACTTCAAATGTGCCCCAGTCGAAGGTAGAACGTGCTGCTTGTCGACAAACGCCTAACAATAGCTTTGAGAGTAGAACTCTGTTGTGCATGTTTTGGGATGCCTTTATTCGTGATGAGGCATTATTTTTGGATGAGGTTAACTGAACCGGCGACATCAATAACTTTAGGCTCGTATATTTGCCGGAATGTTGGAGTTCGCTTGGAAGCCGGGGGCTTGATGATATGTTTACGTTTGTTTGAGACGATTGGTATCTATTTTGTTTTGTGCATCAGACGAAAAATGGTGATGGCGAAAAATTGTTGGGCCAATTCCTTGTTTGCTGGAAAGAGATGGGGAATCATTAATAACAATGTTGCAGAAAGTTGGAATAATTGGGTGCGTGAGGCTAGGACAATGCCCATTGTGGGATTGGCTGACGAAATTCCGCAAAAGATTATGATAATGTTGAATGACAAGAGAAATGAAGCGCACAAACAAGCCGGGTGCTTGTGTAGCAAGCCCGAGAAGAAACTGAAATACAACATCGAAGAATCTCGTACACTGTCAGTAGATACTTCTTGTGGATGGAAATTCGAGGCTTCGGATAAAGGACAGAAGTTTGCCCTAGATATAACGAACATGGTGTGTTCGTGCCGATTTTTCAGTTGGAGAATATTCCGTGTAAGCATGCTTGTTCGTGCATCCTCATATTAGGTCTTTCGCCATACAATTTTTGCGACGACTTTTACAGTTTAACAAAATATCGAGAGACCTACTTGTCCTTTATAAACCCAATTCCTTCCAATATTGGCTTGGATAACCCAATACCTGAAGACGTAGTAGAACCGGATGTTCAACTACCTCCCGGACGTCCACGAAAAAAGCGAGTTCCTTCCCAACTTGAAGACGTTCGCCCACTCAAGTGCGGAAGATGTAAGAGGAATGGGCACAATCGCAAAACATGCAAAGAAGCAATCTGATGCTTACATATTCTTTTTGTAAATTTTTGTCATCTAATTTACCAAACCTTGCTAACATTTTTTTTGTCTTTTAGTTTTTTGTCGTTTTGGTGTTGGCATCGTTTCATTTGATAATATACCATTTGAAGTCATGAACTTCCATTCAAATAAGTAACGGGTTTGATGACAAACGTTACCAATTAAACACGTTGTTGTAACTTCATTTTCAGCCCCGTTCACCCGGAACGATGAACGAGGGAGCCAACGCGATGGTGCTACGCAATCTACGGGCTATGAGTCACTGCAATTTCAACATAGTAGCTCCAATTTTGGTATTCGATTCACAAATGCTTTTCTCTAATTTGCGTCGATTGAATCCAAAACAATTCAACGATGGATCCAAAACTTTTAACGGCACGAGTGTAACCGAATATTACGATATTATACCTTTTCTTTTGAAGCTAAAACAATTTGATGATTATACCGTGACGTTAGATGTCCAACGTATAACTTTTGCTCAGGTATTACTTTTCAAATCCACATAAAATACTATATTAATATTGTAACAGATAAGTGACTCTAGATACCAGGTACGGCCACAACGGTACCTCTTCATTGTTCAGGGATGTATATCGATCGACTGATACCTTTTCGTCCCTCTACAATAGCGGTTGATACCCAACATACACATCTCGTTTTTCAGCATAAGTTTCTCGGAGGAATTCAATTCCAGGCCCGTTCACTTGGAACGATGGAGCCAACGCAGTGGCGCTACGCAATCTACGGGCTGTGGGTCACTACAATTTCAACATATTAGCTCCAATTTTGGTATTCGATTCACAAGTGCTTTTCCCTAATTTGCGTCGATTGAATCTGAAAAATTCATTTTCAAATCCAAAATATTTAACGGCAAAAGAGTAACCGAATATTACGATGTTATACCTTTTCCGCTGAAGCTTAAAACAAGTTGATAATGCTAATGTGACGTTAGATGTGCATCGTGCAACGTTTAGGTTAACTTTTCAAATCACATAAAATTCTATTTTCAAATTTGTAACGGATAGATGAGCAAAGATACCAGTTACGGCTTTGTACCTCTTTATTGTTCTGGGATGTATATCGGGTGATATCTGATCCAAACCCTAAATTAACTTTTGATAACCAATATATACCTCTTGTTTTTCAGCAGAAATTTCTCCGACGAGTTCAATTTCAAGGCTGTTCTCCCGGAGCGATGAACGATGAAGCCGACGCGGTGGCGTTACGCAATCTACGGGCATTGGGTCACTACAATTTCAACATAGTAGCTCCAATTTTTGTATTCGATTCACAAATGTTTTTCCCTAATTTGCGTCGATTGAATCCAAAAAAATTCAACGATGGATCCAAAACATTTAACGGCACAAGTGTAACCGAATATTACGCTATTATACATTTTCCTTTGAAGCTAAATAAGTTGATGATTATACTGTGACGTTAGATGTCCAACGTATAACTTTTGCTTAGGTATTACTTTTCAAATCCACATAAAATACTATATTAATATTGTAACGGATAAGTGACTCTAGATACCAGTTACGGCCACAACGGTACCTCTTCATTGTTCAGGGATGTATAATGACTGATACTTTTTCCTCCCTCAACAATAGCGATTGATACCCAATATATACCTCTTTTTTCAGCATAAATTTCTTGGAGGAGTTCAATTTTAGGCCTGTTCACTTTGGAACGATGGAGCCAACGCAGTGGCGCTATGCAATCTACGAGCTATGGGTCACTACAATTTCAACATATAGCTCCAACTTTGGTATTCGATTCACAAGTGCTTTTCCCTAATTTGCGTCGATTAAATTCGAAAAAATTCATTTTTAGATCCAAAACATTTAACGGCACAAGAGTAACCGAATATTACGATGTTATACCTTTTCCGCTGAAGCTTAAAACAAGTTGATAATGCTACTGTGACGTTAGATGTGCATCGTGCAACGTTTAGGTTAACTTTTCAAATCACATAAAATTCTATTTTCATATTTGTAACGGATAGATGAGTAAAGATACCAGTTACGGCTTTGTACCTCTTTATTGTTCTGGGATGTATATCGGGTGATATATGATCCAAACCCTAAATTAACTTTTGATAACCAATATATACCTCTTGTTTTTCAGCAGAAATTTCTCCGACGAGTTCAATTTCAAGGCCGTTCTCCCGGAACGATGAACGATGAAGCCAACGCGGTGGCGCTATGCAATCTACGGGCTTTGGGTCACTACAATTTCAACAAATTAGCTCCAATTTTAGTATTCGGTTTACAGGTGCTTTTCCCTAATTTGAGTAGATAGAATCCGAAACAAATCATTTTCAGATCCAAAAACATTTAACGGCACAAGAGTTACCGAATAATACGATGTTATACCTTTTTCGCTGAAGCTTAAAACAAGTTGATACTGCAACTGTGACGTTAGATGTGCACCGTATAACGTTTGCTTAGATATCTTTTCAAATCACATAGACTACTATATTCATATCCATAACGGATAGATGAAGCGCGATACCTTTTATAGCCTATCATGTACCTCTTAATTGTTCAGGGATGTTTATCGACCTATACTTGTTCCTCTCGTAAAAATAACGTTGATACCCAATATATACCTCTTGTTTTTCAGCATAAATTTCTTCGAGGAGTTTATTTTCAGGCCCGTTCACCTGGAACTATGAACGATGGAGCCAATGCGATGGCGCTACGCAATCTACGGGCTATGGGTCACTACAATTTCAACATAGTAGCTCCAATTTGTTTCCCGAAAATGGGATTCGATTCACAATTGTTTTCTCCAATTTGGTCGACTGAATACGAAAAATTCTCATTGCTTATATCATTTAATAACCCAGGAGTAACATAATAATAATGTATAGTAGCACTTCTTATCTTCCCAAATATTTTTAAAATCCCGCCCAAAACTCCAAGTCGAAATTGGAAATTCCGCCAGAACTCAACTCAAATTACACCAAATAAATGACATTTGATACCATTTAAACTTTTTTGATTACCTCTTCTTTAGCCAATATAGTAACATATGTCTGAACAAAAATACCTCACATGTGTTTAACGATAACAAAATCTTTGAATTTTATACCACTTTTAAGGAACGATTACACTAAATTTTCAGCAATTCCATTTTCAGTTCCCATAACCTTCAACGACGAATGATGGAGACAACCCGATGGTACAACGTAATGTGCAGGGTAAGAGCCGCTCGAATTTATACCTATTAGCTGTAATTTTGGCAAATATATGATTCGATCTGCAATTGTTTTTCCTTATTTGCGTCAAGAATTTCGAAAAATCCTATTGCTAATCTCACAATTGATGACGTAAAGATCGTATTAAACAATGAGAACATATCAAATTTGTGCAGGGGTTGTTCGTAAGAATGTAAATAAAATGGACGAGAAATTTCGATCGTCAAGCTAAATTTTTGTTCTGCTAATACCACCTATAAACACTACAGTGACGCAATATTGGCTTCCTATAACACTTTATATATCTTCAAAAAAAATGGTAAAGAAAGGCAGAAAAAAGGCGTCGGATACCTCTTCTTTTAACGGTTTTGCAGGAGTATTTTGGTCAGATCTAATGTTAGGTCTTTTACTCTAAATTTTCCGGAATAGGTCCTTAAAACTATATTTATTCTGACAATGGTCTGAATCCAAAAGTTAAAATTTGATGGGGCTGAACTCCAAAGCTCCCAAAAGAAAATAGGATTAATGTACTGTACGACTTAGCTTGTAAAGGATATTGTTAAGTGAGCACTTCACCTAAAAACTTAAACTTGTAGGTAGTGCATTATGATTAAACTTTTATATATTTTATTTTAACACGCCCCATTATAGTTGGGATATTCCTCTCTTATCTATCCCCAGACTTGAATTTTTTATTTACGGGTGATCGTGATGATTTGTACTAATGACCTCTTTGTCTGAGCTCTTATGTCATGTTAATATTGGGTGGCCCATTTGCATGTATATAATATTATGTAAAAAAAACATACAACACACACAATGCACGAACAAACGAGAGAAAACAGAGAAAAGAAAGAAAAGAGGGAGAAGAAGAAAAAGGGAAGAAAAATTCGATCCGAACGATCCGTTACCCCGTTTTCGTCGAAACTTCGGGAGGAGACTCACATCGACGTGATCTACACATCTATCGGGTTAGATTGGCCGGTTCGTCACAGGTGGTAATCGGCTTTAACCTTTTCTTCGGATATCCGAGCTTGTAGCTCGATGTTGGTTGGTGAAGCGAGTTTGTAACTCGACGTCTTACGTGCTCTCTTGTCGGCGTAATTTTTCGGTGTGTTTTTGGGCTGTTGTTACCTCGAGACGTTCTCGTGAGAAGTTGTCTTTGTAATCGTCGAGAGACCTACTTGTCCTTTATAAACACAATTCCTTCCATATTGGCTTGGATAACCCAATACCTAAAGACGTAGTACAACCGGATGTTCAACGACCTCCCAGACGTCCACGGAAAAAGCGAATTACTTCCTAACTTGAAGATGTTCACCCACTCAAGTGCGGAAGATGTAAGAGGAAGGGCACAATCGCAGAACATGCAAAGAAGCAATCTGAGGTTTACATATTCTTTTTGTAAATATTTGTCATCTAATTTACCAAACCTTAGTAACATTTTTTTGTCTTTTAGTCTTTTGTCATTTTGGTGTTGGCAACGCTTCATTTGATAATAATACCATTTGAAGCCATGAACTTCCATTCAAATAAGTAACGGGTTTGATGACAAATGGTACCAATTAAACACGTTGTTGTAACGGATAGATGACTCTAGATACCAATTACGGCCACTCCGGTAGCTCTTCATTGTTCAGGGATGTATATCGAATGTTCCTCCCTCCATAATAACGATTGATACCTAATATATACCTTTTGTTTTTCAGCATAAATATCTTGGACGAGTTCATTTTCAGGCCCGTTCACCTGGAACGATGAACGATGGAGCCAACGCGGTGGCGCTACGCAATCTACGGGCTTTGGGTCACTACAATTTCAACATAGTAGCTCCAATTTGATATTCGATTCACGAATGCTTTTCCCTAATTTGCGTCGATTGAATCTGAAAAAATTCAGCGATGGATCCAAAACATTTAGCGGCACAAGTGTAACCGAATATTACGGTATTATACCATTTTCTGTGAAGCTAAAACAAGTTGATGATTATATTGTGACGTTAGATGTGGGTCGCATAACTTTTGCTTAGGTATAACTTTTCAAATCCACGTAAAATACTACATTAATATTGTAACGGATAAGTGACTCTAGATACTAGTTACGGCCACAAAGGTAGCTCTTCATTGTTCAGGGATGTTTATCGAGTGATACCTTTTCATCCCTCAACAATAACAATTGATAGACATCATATACCTGTTGTTTTTCAGCATAAATTTCTCGGAGGAGTTCATTTTCAGGCCCGTTCACCTAGAACGATGAACGATGCAGCCAACGCGGTGGCGCTACTCAATCTACGGGCTATGGGTCACTACTATTTTAACGTAGTATCTACAATTTTGGTATTCGATTCACAAGTGCTTTTCCCTAATTTGCGTCAAATGAAACCGAAAAATTCATTTTCAGATCCTAAACATTTAACGGCACAAGAGTAACCGAATATTAGGAGGTTATACCTTTTCCACTGAAGCTTAAAACAAGTTGATACTGCTACGGTGACGTTAGATGTGCATCGTATAACGTTTGCTTAGGTATATCTTTTCAAATCACATAGACTACTATATTCATACCCCGGATAGATGAAGCACGATACCTGTTATGGCCTATCATGTACCTCTTCATTGTTCAGGGATGTATATCGACCTACACCTGCTCCTCTCTTGAAAAAAATGATTGATACCCAATATATACCTCTTATTTTTCATCATAAATTCTCCAAGGAGTTCATTTTCAGGCATGTTCACCTGGAACGATGAGCGATGGAGCCTACGTGGTGGCGCTACGCAATCTATGGGACATGGGTCACTACAATTTCAACATATTAACTCCACTTTTGGTACTCGGTTCACAAGTGCTTTTCCCTAATTTGCGTAGATTGAATCCGAAAACATTCATTTTCAGATCCACAACATTTAACGGCACAAGAGTAATCGAATATTACGATGTTATACCTTTTCCGCTGAAGCTTAAAACAAGTTGATACTGCAACTGTGACGTTAGATGTGCACCGTATAACGTTTGCTTAGGTATATCTTTTCAAATCACATAGACTACTATTCATATCCGTAACGGATAGATGAAGCGCGAAATCTGTTATGGCCTATCCTGTACCTCTTAATTGTTCATGGATGTATATCGACCTATACATGTTCCTCTCGTAAAAATAACTTTGATACCCAATATATACCTCTTGCTTATCAGCATAAATTTCTTCGAGGAGTTTATTTCAGGCCCGTTCACCTGGAACTGCGAACGATTGAGCCAACGTGGTGGCGCTACACAGTCTATGGGATATGGGTCACTACAATTTCAACATAGTAGCTCCAATTTGTTTCCCGAAAACGGAATTCGATTCACAATTGTTTTCTCCAATTTGCGTCGACTGAATACGAAAAATTCTCATTGCTTTGCTTATATCATTTAATAACCCAGGAGTAACACAATAATAATGTATAGTAACACTTTTTATCTCCCAAATATTTTTAAAATCCCGCCCAAAACTCCAAGTCGAAATTGGACCCGCCAGAACCCTCAACTCAAACTATACCAAATAAATAACAAATCATACATTTAAACTCTTTTTATTACCTCTTCTTTGGCAAATATAGTAACATATGTCTGAACAAAAATACCCACATGTGTTTAACGTTAACAAAATCTTTGAATTTTATACCACTTTTAAGGAATGATTACACTAAATTTTTCCAGCAATTTCATTTTCAGTTCTCATAATCTTCAACGATGAACGATGGAGACACCCCCGATGGTGCAGCGTAATGTGCAGGCTATGGGTTGCTCGAATTTCTACCTATTAGCTGTAATTTTGGCAACGCAATTGTTTTTCCTTATTTGCGTCAAGAATTTCAAAAAATCCTATTGCTAATCTCATAATTGATGACGTAGAGATCGTATTAAACAATAAGAACATATCAAAATTGTGCAGGGGTTGTTCGTAAGAATGTAAATAAAATGTACGAGAAATTTCGATCGTCAAGCTAAATTTTTTGTTTTGCTAATACCACCTATAAACCCTACACTGTCGCAATATTGGCTTCCTATAACACTTTATATATCTTCGAAAACAATTTTTTGTAAAGAATAACAGAAAAAAGGTGCCTGGTACCTCTTCTTTCAACGGTTTTGCATGGGTATTTTGGTCAGATCAAATGTTAGATATTTTACTCTAAATTTTCTACGGAATAGGTCCTTAAAACTATATTTATTCTAACAACGGTTTGAATCCAAAAGTTAAAATTTGATGGGGCAAGAACTCCAAAGCTCCCATTTTTTACCCTTACTTTTAGATACATTGGGATGGGAACAAACTTCTTTATGTAGGTGGGCATATGAATAGGGATGGCAATGGGTAGGGTATCTGTAGACCCACTTAGATCCGTACCCAAACCCAATTAATAGATGGGTATAGACCCTTTCTAATCTTTGATGGGTCCAATTAATTGGGTACGGACCCAAATTCATTAAATTTAACGGGTAAACGGGTTTTAATTGGGTATTGAACTTATCTTTAGCTTTTAACAGAAAATTAACTAGATGAGTCGATACGTACTTTGTAGTATCAATTGATATAACAATAACAATGATAGCAATAGTCATTAAGCTGTAAATAAGAAATGACTACAAACTTTAATGTTTTAGAATTACGAAAAGGAAAAAACTATTCATTTAGTGTAGTAAATCCATGCTCCAAGTCCAAGTCCAATATTCAAATATCATCTTGAAACTGAATGACTAGAATAACCTTTAGTTTAAATGGTTTTGGTAGGGCTGTTTGTCCGGTACAAACTGTAGCGAACCGAAATTTTGGTTGAATTATAATTCAGTTTTTTCGGTTAACCGTTCTTTAAAAAAACAAATGACTGGGCCGTCACTTTATGTTTAATATAAAGTATATGTTTTAATTTAATAGATTTATTTTTTAAATATAAAATAGGAAATTCGGTAATTCGGTTCGGTACGGTATACCGAACCAGTATATCTGTACCGAACGGAATTACCGAAATTTTAGTTTTTTTAAACAGAATACCGAAACGAATTTTCGGTTCGATATTCGGTTTGTACCGAATTTTCAGTTTTTCTGTCGGTTCGGCCGGTATACCGAATTGAAAACACCCCTAGGTTTTGGTAATGGATAAATGGGTAATACCCATTTAAGACCCAAATTAATTTAATTGGATTTGGGTCTGCCCCATACCCATTAAATTTAATTTTTAAAGATCCATACCCATAATTAATGGATAGGGTCCTATGGGTGGACCAGGTCCAAAAAATTGTCATCCCTACAAAGGATCATTCTGAATCTTTGCAAGGTAAATACAGTTATGTTCTTGAGGTTGTTTCTTTTCCCGTTCTTGAAGTAAAAAAAGTGATGAAACTATGAAAGCTTTTTGATGCCATTTGTTCCTGCACTTTTTCAATATTTTCTTTTGCTTTATTTTCTTGATCGGTTAAGGTTTGTATCTGGTATTTGATTATCATTTTGGTTGGTTGTTATTCTATTATCCAGGGCAAGGTTCATCCACGTGTAGGTGCCTTCCTAACTTTTAATCACGGTTTCTCTGAATGACAGTAATGCCCCGTTTGTATTCCGGATTTCGATTTGAAATCCGGATTTCGCTCAAATTTTCCGTTTGACAATCGCACCGATTTGGATTTCGATTTCGAGGGGAAATCCAAACTCTTATAATTCGTCGGATTTGAAATTCCGTGTCAAATGACCCGTTTTCGAAATTCAAAGCTGAGCATGTAACGAGTTTTTCGACTGATAATAATAATAAAATAATAATAATAGTAACAGTATAACAATAATACTATAAATAATTAAAATTTTAAATAATAATAATGAAAAATACAATAATAACAATAATTATAATAATTAGGGGTGGACGATGAGTCGAGCCTATTCGCAAGCTCGATGAGCCGACTCGAGCTCGTCATCGATTCGCGAATGAGCCGACTGGAGCTTTTTTTTTTATATTTATGCTTTTAATTTTATTTTATTTTGTACTTTTCAAATTATTTTAGAAAAAGTTAGAAATCGAGTTCGACGAGCTTCACGAGCTCGAGTCGAGCTCTGTTTTGAAACCCGAATTTCGAAATACTAACGTTTGCCAAACAACGAATTTGGATTTGAAATTACGAATTTTAAAATTCATAATTTAAAATCAAGCGATTTCGTTCAAATATGCGAATCCAAACGCACTCTAAAGGTGTTCGATCGGCAATCTCAGACGTGGTCAGCCTTGCAGACTTATGGGAAGCCTCCAGTATGCTTTCTTTTATATCCTAACATTGATCTGTTATCTGTGATTTCCGTGGAAAGTTTACTGTTAATCTCTTAAAATTGCTGCATGCTTTCTTTGCTTATGCAGATATCTAGAGGAGGACATTCAACTAGGAACAACATTGGTCATTTTCGGGGGACAGGATGGAAAGAGATCTCTTTTAAACTGCATATTCTAGATCTAGAAACAATGACCTGGGATTGATGTCTTGGTTTTGTGTGTAATATTTATCTCACAGGAAGTTTCGTGATAAGAACTTTTTGATATTTACTGATTCCTCAGGGGGGTGCCGCCTACTCCAAGATCTGATCACGCTGCTGCTGTACATGCTGATCATTACCTTCTTATCTTCGGCGGTGGAACTCATGCAACTTGTTTCAATTGATCTGCATGTTCTTGATCTTCAAACTCTGGAGATACTTATTTATCTGATCATTGTGTCGTTTTCTCGATGCCGAGCAATTTGGGAATTACAGATATTTTATTATGATGTTGACTTGCACTGGATATGACCAACTGTTAGATGGAATGGTCGAGACTGATAAGTTAGGATCTTACGCTATTTTTGTACCCCGTATAAGCATGTAATTGATCGTTATTTAACGAAATATCTTTGAATATTCTAAGTTTATGGGTATATTCATATTTGGCATTAGTTCATTAATAATCGCAATAATATGATATCTCTTGGTGATATCTCTACCGTCTACAACTAATGCATTTTTATGTTGATAGTGGTTATATTAAAGAATGCTAGGCAACTTGGAAATAAGGAATGGAAAGTCACGTGAAAGCCTAAAGGATATATGCACGTGAATCAAGGCTTGCATGATTGCATAATTATTGGATTATATTTTGCAACTAATATGCACATGGGAAGGCTCGAGTTTAAATCCCAAATCATATTTGATTTCGGGAAGATCTGATTTGCGAATCCATACAGAAGAGATTTATTTGGGAAGAGATATCAAATCATAAATGAAGGAAGTCGGCGATCTCTCCTACATATAGATGCACACACGCACAGACGAAAAGGGAGCGAGCGAAGGAGGAGATTGACGACAGAGAATAAAATAAAGCGAAGGACTGAGAGGCTTTAGACGGCTGCGAGCTTTCGACGACAAAGAAGACTAGAGAAAGCTAAGAGCGATCCCGAGGGTCTCCAAGGCGTTTCTCCATCGTTCACACGATGGGAGACGCCGCTGCGGCGCGCGACGACTCGAGCATCGTGAGGGACGAATTCTATAGCTTTATTACCTCGTTTTCAACAATGTTTTCTTTCGATTCGTTGTTGATTTCGTTTATTCCCATGTTAGCTTAATTTCTTTTGTGATTTAGACCATGTTAGGTCGGATTATGACTACGTATTAATGCAATTATTATTTTATTTAATTATATGATTTGAGTTATGTATTCTTTGTTTGTGCTTCATATGCGTACGTGTGATTGGCGTCCATGCGTATTATTATTGATTGGTTTATGAGACGGACTAAGTGATTAGACCGATTAGAACAAAACATTGAATATCACTACGTAAAACCGACCATAGATGGAATTCGGTTTCGTATGTGTGGTTTCCGATAATTTAGGCGCCGAAAATGCCTAAACTCGGGGAATTTCATAAAGATCGAATGCACGTATAGGAACTACAGTCATATAGACATATAGTTGATTGGTTCTCTATTTACGTAGGGTTGCTATTGCGGGACAAACGAGTAGCACATATATTAGGAAATTCTACCTTGACTATAATTCATGAAGATTAGATAGATTATATTGCATGAAAGCGTAGGAGTAATTTGTGCCGAGCATGTGTCTTGATCACGTCGTCGTCAACTGCTCTATCCTATCTGTTTTATTTGCGTTTATTTTATTATTTGCGTCTTTTATCTCTTTTATCAAATCATCAAAACTATAAAAATTCCGTTAGTTTAAATTAGAATTAGGAATATTTTCTTAGAATTAATCGAGCTGTCTTCGTGGATCGATACTCGGACTTCGTCCGTTTTATACTACTTGCACGACCTAGTACACTTGCTGGTATTTGAGCGTGTCAAGTTTTTGGCGCCGTTACCGGGGACAGCGGTATATTAGTTCTAGGAGTTATTGTAAGTTTTAGTTTAGACCTTTTAGTTATTTTATATTTTTATTATTATCATCATAATTCTTATTATTATCACTATTATTATTATTATTATATACATTGATACTCTCATCTTTCTCGTTTGTGTTTTGTAGGATAAGGGATGCAGCGATACTCGCAATGTTCTCCCGAGATCTATGCGTCATGCGGTGATGAACTGGAGTGCGATTTTTGCGGATGCCGACATCTCACTAGTGAATGCAAGTACAATCGTTACAAGCCTCCACAATCGTGGTATGATGGAAGAGGGGAGAATTTCTACTCTTACACCAGCGATTATTCGCATTCTCCCTCGTATGATTACTTTGCTCCACCTCAAAAAGAAAAAGCCGCTTGGGAGATAGCGCTCGAAAAGATGGCAGGGTCGTATGAGCAACCATTAATTCAAAAAAATGCCCAACAACAGATTGATACGCCCCAAAAGGAAAAAGCAGCTTGGGAGATAGCGCTGGAGAAGATGGCAGTGATACAAGAAGAGAGTAGTCGTACATCTACTTCTACGAGTTTTCAGAGTCTAAAAGCGGAGTTGGAAAATCTGACGGCCCAATTTGAAAGGCTAAAAAATGTCGTGTTTGAACGCGAACAAGAAGTACCGTCGAGCCACATTGAGTCAAATCCAGAAGAGCACATAGAAGCCATTCCATTGAATTGTGAAATAACTCAAGAACCGGTGTTGGAACCAAGTGAAGCTAACGATGAGATCGAGTTAGAAAAACTGATCAACCCACAGAGGCTACTGTAGATTTCGTTCCAGCAGAGCCGAGTCTCCCAGATTTTCTTGAGGATACTTTGTTTTCCATGGAGTTGGAGGATCGCCAAGAAACTAGCGAGGATGAAAGCAAGAATTTCGCTGTACATAATGTCGTGGAAAAGAGAAAGATGGAACCCGAGACTTTCGATCCGATTCTACACTTGGTTATGAGGTCACCGTATCATTCAGATGGCATATTCGCTGAGGAATTCGTTAAGGCATCGATGATCGTTGATTTCACCATTATTTGGGAGCCGAAAGTCGACACCCATGTAGAGAGTTTAAAGATTGCGACCATGCAAAGTTGTACCATTCTGAGATCAAACTTCTCTCCAAAAAGATGAAATCAAGGTGTTCAGTACTTCTACTGAACATGCAGAGTCGTGGACCTTCAACAGGAACGAGAGTCGAGCTAACGACTATAAAAACAGCGCTTCTTGGGAGGCAACCCGAGGCTACCGATGCATATATATTATTATTTTTTCGTCCTATTTTATTTTTCGTTAATAAAAATTTGCTCTCACGGTGCCGTGTAGTCATGTTTTCTCGCAGGCTCAGAACTAGTTTGGGGGTTGCCCGTTCACGATGGTTGCTTGTTTACTGTGGATCAACCAAGTCTTCTACATCGATCGACTCAAAATTCAGGGCAGTGTCACTTTTACTCTCTCTTTGCTTTTATTTTACACATTGAGGACAATGTGCTATTTAGTTTGGGGGTGGGATGTGACACATGCTATATTTAGTATGCTTACATGTTTAGGTATCGATGTATTTTGGTTATTCTAGTGGGTATAACTGATGAAAGTTGCGATTTGAACGTCATCTGTGAAATCTCCTGTCTATGATGAAATTTTTTAAATTTTACCATGTCGTGATATGATTCGATGAACTGAATGTGGTAGTCTCCCATGTTGCATTGTTGTGATATTAGCATGATTATTCGGCTATATTGACTGCTTTAGGAGAATATTGCGTATCATGAAGCACAAACCCAGTTATATATGTGAGTTCTTGAGCCTTCAGAGATAAATTCAGAGCAACTCATTATGCTCGGTGTTTATTCTTGTGTGACACGCATGGACTGAATATTTTCGAACTCGCTCTGTTATGCATGTCAATGTTTACTATGTGGATTTTTGTGTGCGAAAATGAGAAGGGCACTAGGATTGAGTCACTGGCCTAAATATTTCCCTACCTTACGTATTTACCACTTAGTGAGCCCCTTTGAGCCTTATTTGACTTATTTATTGATTTGGAGCCCAGATATTTAGCCTGATTGCCTCAATTTAGCCTATACGACCCGTATCAACGTGTTAATTTATCGATATCGTGAATAGTGGCTTGTTGGTTGAGAAGAAGCTAATCGTCGATGCATGTTAGTTATGAACTCGTCCTATGATATAGATTTCTCGTCGTAATATTGCAGTGGACTAGAAACACCTCCCTTCGAAAAAAAAAACGATATGAGGGGCTGGTTCGAAAAAAAAAAAGAAAAAAAAAAAAGAAAAGAAGCAAAAAAAAAAGAAGAAAGAAATAAAAAGACGCAGAAAAAATGGCGAAAAAGAAAGCGAGCGAGAAGAGCTAGAAAATGTGAAAGTATGAGTCGAGTCAAAAATAGGCACGGCGTTAGAAGAGCAAAATAAGCGGTTAGAAAAGCGAGTCGATGATTGACACGTTTGATATTCTTAGCTCACTTTCCCATACGACGCATCTTTCAAACCCGAGCCCCATTACAACCTTTGATGAAAGACCATTTGATTCGTGCATGACTTCTACTATGTGACTATGATGTGATATATTTGCAAGCCTAGAGTAATGTCTTTTCATGCCGTGAATTGAGCGTCTTTATACATATTCCTTGAAAACACCTCGAGCGACTTGAGCGATCCTTGTGAGAGTTGTGGATTGATGCTTTATATGTTTCTGAAAATGTCTTTTACGCCACGATGAGATTGCAACCTATTACCTCATGCTTCATGTTTTGACTCGATCGTTCATTAGTTGATGATTTTCTCGACCTTATATGCTTTTACATTTTCTGAGATGAAACAGGAGAATTTCATTGAATGATGCTCTATAATCCTAACTCGATTTAGTTTTATTCCGCTTTTATGATCGAGGACGATCGAAGCTAGTTTGGGGGTTGTTGATAAGTTAGGATTTTACGCTATTTTTGTACCCCGTATAAGCATGTAATTGATCGTTATTTAACGAAATATCTTCGAATATTCTAAGTTTATGGGTATATTCATATTTGGCATTAGTTCAATAATAATCGCAATAATATGATATCTCTTGGTGATATCTCTACCGTCTACAACTAATGCATTTTTATGATGATAGTGGTTATATTAAAGGATGCTAGGCAACTTGGAAATAAGGAATGGAAAGTCACGTGAAAGCCTAAAGGATATATGCACGTGAATCAAGGCTTGCATGATTGCATAATTATTGGATTATATTTTGCAACTAATATGCACATGGGAAGGCTCGAGTTTAAATCCCAAATCATACTCCCTCCGTCCCATAATTTTTATCACATTTCTTGGTGGGCACGGATATTAAAGTGGCATTATTATAATAATATAGTATAATAAAAAGGTAAAAAAGTGTATATTTTGACACGTCTTTTAAGAATATTTAATATTATTATATTGATTGTTTGTGATAATTTTTTACCCAAAAAAGAAATGTGATAAAGTTAGTGGGACGCCCGGAATGGAAAAATGTGATAAAGTTAGCGGGACGGAGGGAGTATTTGATTTCGGGAAGATCTGATTTGCGAATCCATACAGAAGAGATTTATTTGGGAAGAGATATCAAATCATAAATGAAGGAAGTCGGCGATCTCTCCTACATATAGATGCACACACGCACAGACGAAAAGGGAGCGAGCGAAGGAGGAGATTGACGACAGAGAATAAAATAAAGCGAAGGACTGAGAGGCTTTAGACGGCTGCGAGCTTTTGACGGCAAAGAAGACTAGAGAAAGCTAAGAGCGATCCCGAGGGTCTCCAAGGCGTTTCTCCATCGTTCACACGACGGGAGACGCCGCGGCGGCGCGCGACGACTCGAGCATCGTGAGGGACGAATTCTATAGCTTTATTACCTCGTTTTCAACAATGTTTTCTTTCGGTTCGTTGTTGATTTCGTTTGTTCCCATGTTAGCTTAATTTCTTTTGTGATTTAGACCATGTTAGGTCGGATTATGACTACGTATTAATGCAATTATTATTTTATTTAATTATATGATTTGAGTTATGTATTCTTTGTTTGTGCTTCATATGCGTACGTGTGATTGGCATCCATGCGTATTATTATTGATTGGTTTATGAGACGGACTAAGTGATTAGACCGATTAGAACAGAACATTGAATACCACTACGTAAAACCGACCATAGATGGAATTCGGTTTCGTATGTGTGGTTTCCGATAATTTAGGCGCCGAAAACGCCTAAACTCGGGGAATTTCATAAAGATCGAATGCACGTATAGGAACTACAGTCATATAGACATATAGTTGATTGGTTCTCTATTTACGTAGGGTTGCTATTGCGGGACAAACGAGTAGCACATATATTAGGAAATTCTACCTTGACTATAATTCATGAAGATTAGATAGATTATATTGCATGAAAGCGTAGGAGTAATTTGTGCCGAGCATGTGTCTTGATCACGTCGTCATCAACTGCTCTATCCTATCTGTTTTATTTGCGTTTATTTTATTATTTGCGTCTTTTATCTCTTTTATCAAATCATCAAAACTATAAAAATTCCGTTAGTTTAAATTAGAATTAGGAATATTTTCTTAGAATTAATCGAGCTGTCTTCGTGGATCGATACTCGAACTTCGTCCGTTTTATACTACTTACACGACCTAGTACACTTGCTAGTATTTGAGCGTATCAGAGACCAAGACAGCAGGGTGAGATACCTAGTCCACGTGCTGGTCATGCTGGTGTGACAGTAGGCGAAAAAATTGGTTCATTGTTGGTGGGGGTAATAACCAGAATGGTACGACCTTGATGCCCTAGGATCATTCATTTTTAGATTCTCAATATATATTATTAAGTTGTGGCGCATTGATTATATTTTTTTGTTATTCTCATTATGTATCTACGGGAATCACTTAGATTTTTGTCATGTTGATGGTCAAATTCCAGTGTCTTTGAGATAAATAGTACTATTGTTGGAATTCTCCCAAGGAACTGATTTTCCACATGTTACTGAGTTACAGTTAGAAAACTACTTCTCAATCGCGGTACGGTACGTCTTTAAGTTCCCCTTCAAAATAAATACCGGAGGTTTTGTTTTTTCTTACTTACGTGAGAATATTACATACTCAACAACCCTATTACTAACAGTGGGGTTACATTTGATTCTGTGATTTCTAGTATGATGTGATGTGAGGAAACCCATAACATTAGCTTTTGGGGTGAATCTGGCTCAGTCAAGAACCGGCATGAGATTGTGAACTAGAGTTATTAATATTTGAGCTTGAGGAGGTCATAGTTCATATACAAATTGGAAAAAAGATAATATTATGCTTAAAATCTAGTTCTATCTGTAGCGTTCGAGTTTGGTCCTGAGTTCCTATATTGGTGAAGATGTCCTGGATATTGTTTGGAGGATATAATGGAAGATACAACCGCCACCGCCCGGGGCGGCTAACTATAACGATTCGTCGTAAACGTTATCGATTCGTTTAATTGGTTTCGAAATTGTTGTGTTTGAAAGGTTTATATTGCTCTAACTTTTTGTGTACACTGCATAAGAAAAGAAATTGTTGTTATACAGTTGGGATGGAATTATTATACTACCTTTGTCCCACTTAATACTTCCCAAAAATTAGTGGGCACGTAGATTAAGAAACCACAATTTTTTAATATTATAGTACACTTTTAAGGAATGGAGAGAGAAAACTAATTAGTGGTCACGCAAACTAAGAAGCCTTTTTTAAATATAAATGGTGTAATTAGTTGGCAAATTTACACATAAATCTACATACCCCAAACTATCCATCAACTAACTCCCCCCTTCCAATTCATTTATCGTCAAACTCCTCATTTCAAACTTTATATCATATAGTTACCTAATGGACAATTTTAGCCTTATAAAAACAATAATATTACCAAAAAAATCATTGAATACTCACACCCTTCTCTTTCACTTTCAAAATACAATGTAAATGATCGAAGAAGACAGAGAAGGATAGAGTGCGAGGCATAGAACGAGACGAGATAGAGAACGAGTCGGGACAGAGAACGAGACGAGACAGAGAGAACAAGTTTCAACTGTAAGTGTGCGTTTTTTTTTTTAGATTTTTTTGGTATTTGGGGTTAATGTAGAGCTTGGGGCTTCGATAGGTGCATTTCTTCAAGGATTCCATGTCGGGCAATGTTAATTTCTTTGATTAGTGTTTGAATTTGGGGTTTAGGGCTGAAATTAGGGTTTTATTTTTCGTTGTTCGATTCGGGGTTTTGATATCTTTCAAATTAGGGATTTTAGCTTCTATTACGTTTTAGATGAAATCTCATAAAGGTTTTGCATTTGTGCCTGTCTTGGTACGGGCTCGGTTGTTTGTTGTCTTGATACCGTATATTAATTGGATTGGTACTGTTTGTTCATATTTTTTGGTACTGCATTACATAATTAATGGTACTGAAAATTCATTATTTATTTACGTACACGAGGGAGAAGAATCCGGAGGCCGTGGATTGCGGCGTACATGTTGCAATGTCCATGGATAAATACATTGTCGGCGGGCCTACAGATCGTGGAAGGTATCTTGACGATGTTGAAGTCTAAGCATATTATTGCTCCGTGGCTTCCACAATACTTAGAGAACTCATTGGTTTATGTTATCGTAAGATTTTAGACTTGTTGAGACTGATATGTTGTTCAGAGGTTGAGGTTCTGTGAATCTGTTCTTAGACATTTTCTATATTTCTGAGGTTGAGGTTCTGCTTGAGACTTATTTATGCTCCAATTATTTTGATAATACCTGAAAAATGCTTGTAGTACCAATATACATATATTTGCAGTACCAATATATGGATGTTTGTGGTACCGTACCGTAAGCTAGTGTAGTACCATGAGTATGTTACTTGTGGTATTTTCTGTACCACGTTTTTAATTGTCGAAAACGAGTAGATTATCGTGCAAATAAGGCATGTCAACTTCTAAAATACGGCACCTAATAAAACAAACACACGGTAACATAAAATATAGACACTAACTTTCAATCGATCAAATATCTTGATTATGTAGTAATATGTTCTTACTAGTATCATAATAAGTGGAAAAGAAAGTTGGGTTTTCAACGTAATAATCCATAATTCCAAATATTAACCCACTAATATTGACACCAAATCATCGGTAAAACATTTATAACTATGGTAACATAGTCACGGACCAAAAATAATTCAGACGGCATTGAAAAATTCGTCAAAATTTATACTCCCTCCGTCCCGATAACTTTATCACATAAGTTGCCGGACACGTTAATTAAGGTGGTATTATTATAACAATATAGTACAATGAAAATGTAATAAAGTGTATACGTCTTTTAAGAATATTTAATATTATTATATTGATTGTTTGTGATAGTTTTTTGCTAATAAGGAAAGGTGATAAAATTAGTGGGACGCCCGAAATGGCAAAATGTGATAAAATTAGTGGGACGGAGGGAGTAGTATTAATATACATATGTTTGCAGTACCAATAGATTGATGTTCGTAGCACACATCGTTAGCTAGTGTAGTACCATACGTTGGTTACTTGTAGTATCTTCACGTACCATGTGTAACTATCGAAACTCCTACCCTAACTTGTAGTACCAATATACATATTTTTGTAGTATCAATATGTAGATAATTGTGGTACCATATAATAAGCTAGTGCCATGAGTAGGTTACTTGTAGTATCTTTTTCCGTATCACGTTTTTAATTATCGCAAACGCGTAGATTATCGTGCAAATAAGACATGCCAACTTCCAAAATACGGCACAAAATAAAATAAAACACACGGTAACATAAAATATAGACACTAACTTTCAATCGATCAATATCTTGACTATGAAGTAAGATGCTCTTAGTAGTATCATAATAAGTAGAAAAGAAAGTTGGGTTTTCAACGTAATATTAACACCAAATCATCAGTAAAGTATTTATAACTATGGTAACATAGTCACGCACCAAAAATAATTCGGATGGCGTCGAAAACTTCCTACCCAAATTTGTACTACCAATATACATATATTTGCAGTACAAATAGATAGATGTTCGTGGTACCATAGCGTTAGCTAGTGTAGTACCATATGTAGGTTACTTGTAGTATCTTCACGTACCATGTGTTTAACTATCGAAACTCCTATCCTAACTTATAGTACCAATATACATATGTTTGTAGTATCAATATGTAGATAATTGTGGTACCATATAATAAGCTAGTGTAGTACCATGAGTAGGTTACTTGTAGTATCTTTTTCCCTACCACGTTTTTAATTATCGAAAACGCGTAGATTATCGTACAAATAAGGCATGTCAAATATACATCGCCATAAAATTATTACCAGAAAGAGAGATGTCTTAATTGTTGAGCTTAGGTGGACGTCGCTGAGCTAAGGCAGAAGCTGCAAAACATGGAGACGTTACAAAGAAAGCTCGAAATCCTCCGTAGGCAAAGGCTGCTTCCGAACACGCGGCCCTCAGCACAAAGCAAAGGCAAGGGTTGGGCGGCGTATGGGGTTGGCTCGCGGGAACAGCACCACCGCCCGGGGCGGCTACTTAAACCATAGTAATTAACAGTAAGAGGAAATCGTGGAGGAATTCAATGAGTTATTTGTCTTTTCATTTCTTAGAACGTGAGTTTCCTATTTTTTTCACTATGGGATTTGAGGAGGCTAAATAAACCATAGTAATTATTGATACGTTAAACTGTTCGGCTGCCTACCAATTAAATAATTAAGTCTGTTCAACTCCTAATTAATTTGGTACAGTGTAGACAACGTATGATGCTTTTCATATGAATTTGAATTCTAAAAGGGCAAAATGGTCAATTCCATATATGCTGATGATGTGTCAAGCATTGGGGGACTTCACTTGATGACGTGGCAGCGAATGACAGTCTGGATCCTACTTTTCTCTGTTACGAGAATAACCTTAATTAATAGCAATTGCTCAATGAATTACTTAAATCAGTGGCATAACATGAAAATCCATGCCCACTGGTTTATGTCGATGTTGAACTCGAAGTCGGAAACGCGCGAAGACATGATTAGGATCTCAACGAACGAAATAAATAGAAACATTCCATCATTTGTGCTCTTTCCATCATTGTTGGGCACAATTTACCATTCGGTGGTTCATATATGATGTTGAATTAATTAACAGTAAGAGGAAATCATGGAGGAATTCAATGAGTTATTTGTCTTTTCTTTTGTTAGAGCGTGAGTTTCCTATTTTTTATTTTTTCATTATGGAATTTGAGGAGGCTAAATCAACCATAGTAATTATTGGTACGTTAAACTGTTTGTGCCTATCAATTAAATAATTAAGTCTGTTCAACTCCTAGTTAATTTGGTACAATGTAGACAACGTATGAGGTTTTTCATATGAATTTGAATTCTAGAGGGGAAAGATGGTCAATTTCATATATGCTGATAATGTGTCAAGCATTGGGGTACTTCAGTTGATGACGTGGCAGCGAATGACAATCCGGATCTTACTTTTGATTATACAGAAGTTTTATGTTTTACACTTCTATGAATTCGGAGTGTATTGGCTTGGAAAATTAGTGTTTCGTAAGTTGTTGATTTTTTTTTCAAATTTGTTGTTCATAAATGGCAGTTAAAACATTTCCGATCATAACTTTTGATCCAAGATATCAATTACCCTGATTCGAGTTTTGTTGGACAGCTAACTTAATTATTTAAAACTTTTATGTTTTATACCTTTTCAAATTCAAAGTGAATCGACGTCAAATATGGATTTATTTGGATACGTAATTAAATAAGTAATTTGAATAAGAAATTACAAATAATTCCAATAAAATCGAATAAAATTCGAATATAATTCGAATATAATTCGAATAATTCAGATAAAATTCGAAAATAATTTTTTTAGTAATTTTTGACTATTATTTCGAATTATTCGAATAAAACTCGAATTATTCGAATAAAATTCGGAATAATTCGAATTAAATTTCAATAATTCAGATAAAATTCGGAAATCAATTTTTAGTAATTTTTTGAATATTATTTCGAATTATTCGAATTAAACTCGAATTATTCGAATAAAGTTCGAATTAAATTCGAATAATTCGATTTTAATTCGAATAATTCAAATAAAATTCGAAAATCAATTTTTAGTAATTTTGTGAATATTTTTTCGAATTATTCGATAAAATTCGAATTTATTCGAATAAAATTCGAATTATTGGAATAATATTCGAAAAAATTCCAATAATAATTCGAATAATATAATTCGAGTAAAAGAATTCGAATAAAAATTCGAATAGTGTTCATATATAGCACTCGAATCATTGAATTCGAATAACGTTCGAATAAGAGTCGAATAAACAAGTACAAGTAATTAAGTTTAGCTATCTCTAATCATTTTTTGAGTAAGGATATTTTGGTAATTTTAAACTCAATCCCTTTTACTTAATAACGTAAGATATGAATCCCTTTTCTCAAATCCTCCTCTCGCAATTACTCCCAGCAAGAATCATTAATAAATGCGGAACAGAAACCGAAAGCGAGTCCCCAAGGTCCTGTGGCGCCTCTTCTGCGGCGGCGCTCGCACCCTCGCCGACACCATCGCGGCGGTGGTTCCTCCTTGCCGGTGCAGCAACGGCCGATGCATTTCCTGCGGCGGCGACGCTTTTCTCCTCCGACCGGAGGATCCACCAGAGTACCGTAGGCTGTTGCGGAGTTGCTACGCTGTGGTTTCGGAGAATGCCCCTTCGCTGTCCGTGTACGACCCAGAATCTCGATGGCCGATGCGTGAGGTGAAAAATGCTTTTCGGGTGATTTTTTTTTTTGTAGGGCATAGATTCAATTATGTGCTGATGGGTATGGTGCTGGCCATCTTTTGATCGAATATTTTGGCGGGAAATCCCTGAAGGCGATTTTTTTTTTTATTTGATTTCTTGATGCTATATGTCTGTGGTGTGGAGTTTGCTGCTGCTGATTGCACTTTATTGTAGAAACTTTCGCGATTCGGTTCGTACGTTTCAATGCCGTTTTGTATCTCAAATCCTTCGTGGATAGCAATGTGTCATGTTTACTTGTGGAGTTATGGTTTCAGATTGTACGAAGGAGTATTGAAATGATTTTGTGTGAACAACCTTCCTCTGAAAACTTGATCTGCTCCAATTATGACAAGGTGAGCGGTGACTTTATCATACAATTATTTTTTTATATTATCAGTCGACTGATGTAAAAGCCTCCATATTTTGTTTAATGTATGTATCCCATGATTGCAGGTCAAGCAAACAAGTGCTGTTATTGATGCATTAGCATCATCCGAATGGGATCTCCTCCTGACTAGGGTAAGAGAATTTGATTAATATTGTATTAGATTCTTGTATGGTGACTTAGCGCGGTTTTTATGCCACTAATTGATTATCCAGGTTGGTGACGCTGTATTGTTGTACTTAATCAAGTATACGTCGATATTTCTGCCACTTCCTCTGAAAAAGTACCATCAGATATCTGGTTTTCCTGTCAGTAGTTTGTGCGTCAAATTGCTGAGTAGTAGGCCTGGCTCAGAAGCTGCGCAAAATGCACTTGCATTTCACGGTAAAGATATGTGAGATGTTGTCTTGATCTCCATGGTTTTCAGATTTTGTTTGACGAGTTAAATTATCCTCTAAATGACCAAGTTTAATAAATAATTATGTGAATGTCGTAGGAAGCGAATTGCAGTCCACTTGGATGATTGGATCCTTCAGACTCATAACTACTCATAACTATCTCTTGAGTCACTAATGCTTCAATCTGTTCTAACCACATTTAAACGCAATTCTGCTGATTCATTTTCAAATAAGTTTTAGGTACCTCAGTGGAGATGCTTTTGGCTATCTTTTTGTTGTTATGCTGTATTTCGACACTATTTGAATTCTAGAAGATTAATTATTCAGGCTCAAAGAAGAGGAGAAAATTGGTGTTAGCCACTGAGTCAAAATCAGAGGAACAGCCAAAATTATATGATTTTGGTCTGAAGTCTTCTTCAAACTTTATAATGTCTGTAGGGAGTGAAGGTATGTTGACTTGGCTTAAACCGTTTAACCATTCAGAAAACTTGTTAAAAAAGCCTGGAATGGTACAATTCCTGCAGCTGCTAGTTGTGTCTGCGCTGAAGAATCACTTCTTCAAAGATGCGAAGAAGGCTCAAAACAAGATGTCCAATTGTCCCGAAAACGTACAAGGCAGTACCGATGGCAGCGACAGAGAAAACGTAGACAGCTAGCTGCTCAAGGAACCGTTTCTTTGATCCCATGTAGAGAAAAGTTCAGTAATGTCGTGTCTACAGGAATTATTTCTGAACATCCTGCCAGTTCAAGCAACGGAGATGATAGTGTAAGTGAGATATTGTTTTACTTGCACTGACTTCATGGTACATTGGTGGTGCCTACACAGAATTGCTTTACTAACTAGAGCTCTGTAGAAAATGATATCTTAGTTTCCATTTACATGGATTGAACGTTCGATTTATTTGCAGAAGATTGAAATCTGCTCTTGCTGTTCAGTCTTCCACAATGCACTTCAGATGAACAAAAATACCGAGATCAGTCGGCGGGACTTATTATATAGATTAAATAAATCATCATCAGCTTTCCCCAGGAATCGTATCCTCATCAGAACCTACTCCGTAAACTTTTTATGCGCCCTATTTTCCTATTACATTACGCATGTTTCCTATATCCCAAAAATCGCTTCTTATTATAATACTTGTTCTAAATATTTTCCTGTATGCCTCTTGCTTGTTTGGAAATGAGATCATACTGAACCTCAACTATGAGCAGACATACTGTATACTGTAAAGCCCAATGATTCAGGAGCAATAGACTTGTTCAATAGTATATTTGGATCAGTTGGAATAGGCAAGAATTCGCCTGCAGTTCCCTGTCTCCACAGCCAAGCTAGCTCGTTTATCAGATCGAATTGTCTGTAAGCAAACAATGTATTAACTGTTGCATTGATATGTATAAAACTAATCAATATCATGTCATGCCCTTTTGACTCTTCTATTCAGTCCATATTTTGATCTGTTTGTCCTTTGTCCTTTAGATACCACTGGCTTATGAAGCTACTCAAAAGGATTGTTCGTGAGACTCACAATTTGCCGTACTTGAAACTGTTGGACAAGCACTGCCCTTCCATATCCTCGTGTCAAGATGCTACTTGCAGCCTTGGCACTTTGATTGAGGTCAAAGTTTATATATATCTCCTTTGTGCAACTAGGCCTATCTTTCCTTGTGATTCCTTCCTTATAAAACAAGGCAAACGAACTGAATGTTGCGGGTTACCGTTTTTATATAAAAAATGCTTTGGTTTGTGACTTCAGGGAAACAATTCTGATATGAACTCATCCATAAGTGGATCACGCATTGACGGAAAGATGCTTAAAAATGTCAAAACCGAAGATAACTGTGTGAAGTATCCTCAAGCAATTGTTCATCGAGTTGAATCAAGTAAGAAATGCTGCGAGAAGAAACAGGTCGTATCATTTATCTGGGCTATTTGCAGGAGAATAGTTCCTTCCGAATTGTTGGGAGGAGCCTCTAATTGGAGAATTTTGAGAAGGAACATTTCTAAATTCATTCTACTGCGGAAGTATGAGAAGTTCACGCTTAAGGAATGCATTTATAAACTGAAGCTATCGGCCTTTTTGTCAGATAAACTTCTCAGCGATGCAAGTAGGAAACACAGTGGATGTGGCTTAACTGATTCTACCAGGAACATAATTGTTGAATCCTGGATCTTTTGGTTTTTCTCTCAGCTTGTTTCTCCACTAGTCCAAGCCAACTTTTATGTTTCAGAAAGTCAAAATGACAAGCACGAGGTATCCTTTTACCGTAAGTCCACTTGGCGCCAACTGATCGGCGAAGCTAGGAATGGCATGGACGGTAAAAGGTATCGCCAACTAAATCACGAATCTGTTAGAAAGATCATAAGTAACAGGAGTTTTGGTTTCTCAAGAGCAAGACTTCTTCCCAAGCAATTTGGATTTAGGATGCTGATAAATCTCAGAGCACCGTCAAGAATGCCCAAACACCCTCCGCCCTCTGTAATTCGATCTAATCATAAGTGGCAAGGAAAAGTATATTTCAGCCGCCAATACAAGAAGTATCAGTCATTCAAGTCTGTAAACAGTGTTCTTCATGATTTCCATGTGGTGTTAAAAGGTCTATGCACGAAATCCAAGGACATGTTAGGCTCCTCAGTATTTGATTACAACGATGTTTACAGAAAGCTGGTGCCTTTCTTGTTCCTTCTTAAAGAACAGTCTCTTGGCATTATGCCTGATGCGTTCATTGTGGTAGCAGACGTGTTGAAGGCTTTCGATTCTATCCACCAGGGTAAATTGCTTGGTGTGATGAAAGAGGTCATCGTAGATGATGAGTATCCCTTGGAAATGTTACTTCAGGTTATTAGCAATAAGAAGTCACTGAAGGTCCAAAGGCATTTGACCTTAGGAAGCTGGGAGATGGTCGCTGAATCTTCCAACTTCAAGTCACAGCTTTCGGCTCGTTCCTTCGATGGAATCCTTGTGAGTAAGGTAATTGATATTGTAGTTACAATGTACTGAGTATAGTATGCATGAGTACTCAACCTATAGCCGGCGTTATGCATAACCCCTAATTTGCGAATCGTAAACTTTTTCGCTGTCGTTAGATTGGCAAGGTGAGAAAGTTGCATTTCGGAGCGCTGTTTTCATCCAACTAGAATCGTATATCATTTACAGATCTTTTAGTACATAGAAGCTATTTATTAACATCCCCAAGTATCATCCTTTTACTTCAAATCATACCTTTGGTGTCTCAGGAGTTGAGCAGAATAGTAAGGAAAGAGGAATTTCTCACCATTTTAAAGGAGCACATAACTCGCAACGTAGTACAGCTAGATGGAAACTATTACTTGCAACGTAGTGGTATACCTCAAGGGAGTGTCCTATCTTCTTTGCTGTGTTCTTTTTACTATGGGCACATGGAAATGAATGTAATCTTTCCGTTTCTCAACAAAGCGCGTGGAGGCTTTCTCGGGGAATGCAAGGAAACACTTGAGAGTTCTCCCAAATATATTCTCCTTAGGTTCATCGATGACTTCCTCTTCATATCAACTTCGAAAGTTCAGGCCTCTATGTTCTTTTCCCGATTGAAAAGAGGAGTTCGCGAGTACAACTGCAGCATGAACGAGGATAAATATGGATTGAACTTCGATATTGAGGACAAAAAAGGCTGTGAATCAAACAGGTTGTGTGTGGGAAAAGACAGCGCCTCGTTTCTACGTTGGAGTGGACTACTTATCAACAGCTGTACATTGGAAATCCAAGCAGATTACACAAGGTACGTTTACATATAAGTATATTTTCTCTGGGTTGTATATTGACTAAAATCGATTGCTAGGTATCTGAATTCCCATTTGAGCTCGACACTAACAGTGAGCTGTCGAGGAAAAGTTGGTCATACGTTGAACACGAAGCTGCGAAACTACCTCCGACCTAAATGCCATCCTATATTCTACGATTCTAACATCAATTCTCCACACATAGTCAGACTCAATATATATCAGGCATTTCTGCTTTCTGCCATGAAATTCCTCTGCCACATATCCAACTTGTCCATTCTACCCAGATTCAACCCATCTTTTTACGTCGAAGCCATCTACTCATCTATAAGGTACAGTACCACAAACATGCATACATTTTCCATTCATGTCAGAATTTCAATTTCTTTTCCAAGAACTCGAATTTGAAGAAAACATTTTATACTGCAGATACATGCACAGGCTCATAAAGAAGAAGATGTATTCCTTAGCAGGCGAAGTGGATTTTCATCCCAAGTATGGAGTAAAAAGGAAGGACGTTCTATGGCTGGGATTGTATGCTCATACTCGAGCGATAAAGAAGAAGCAATCGAAGCACAGAGAGCTTCTCCATGTGCTCACTTCTAAGCTGAAAGCATATGGAAAGGTGGAGAAGATGCCCGCCGAGCTAAGGTATGCCGTCGATGATTCTCATTCGTCTGTGCTTTGGAGAATTAAGTATTGACCGTTTTAGGATAAATCAATGCATGTCGAAATTCTAACCTTGAGTTTATGGGGTGTTATTTATAGCAGATTCTAACCCATTTTAAGTTAGACTAACTTTCAATTGTGCAAGTCATATGTTGTCTATAAAGTAAAATGAAATTCTGAATTTCATGTGTCTATCCATGGACCAGGCGCTATATATAGTTGCTATAAGAGGTGCACTACAAGTTATAGTTTCTTTGTCAATGGCCCTTTTACATATTTGTTTCCTCTTACACTTAAATTGATTTGTCTGAGTTAATATATATATATATATATATATATATATGTATATATGAAGATATATATTTCTAATGTATGTTATACTCCCTCCGTCCCACTAACTTTATCACATTTTACCATTTCGGGCGTCCTACTAATTTTATCACATTTCCTTATTTAGCAAGAAAACTATCACAAACAATCAATATACTACCTCCGTCCCATTAATTTTATCACATTTTGCCATTTCGGGCGTCCCACTAGTTTATCACATTTCCTTATTTAGCAAAAAAACTATCACAAACAATCAATATAATAATATTAAATATTCTTAAAAGACGTGTCAAAATATACACTTTATTATCTTTTCATTGTACTATATTATTATAATAATACCCACCTTAATATCCGTGTCCATTCACATATGTGATATAATTCATGGGACAGAGGTAGTAATAATATTAAATATTCTTAAAAGACGTGTCAAAATATACACTTTATTACCTTTTCATTGTACTATATTATTATAATAATAGAACCTTAATATCTTTGCCGACCAACAAATGTGATAAAAATCACGGGACGGAGGGAGTAACTTATAAGCAAAGAGATAGCTTCACCGGAAACTTCCCTTCTGGTTGAAGTCTTGCATAAAAGAGTCTTACGTACTATACATGTTAGTGATTACGAGATTTGTAATGTAATTGGCACCTCAATTATGGTATTATAAAAAATTGTTAAAAAGTAATACAACCTTGTGTTTAAGACAGCAATTGCTCTCGATCTTAGATTGACGTACAAATCAACCTTGTTTTTCATGGCAGCATTTTCAAGAACAGAATATATCTTGTAATACAAAACCATGGTTTTGAAGACCGGACTGGATGGTTCCGGCCGGTTTTGACCGGACTGGTCAAAAATCCGGTCCGGTTCCGGTTCCGTCTTTCTTTAATAAATAAAAAATTTGGTTTTAAATAACTTATACAGAATCCGAAAATCAATAAATTGGTTTGGTCTAGGGATTAAGTTGCGGGTATTTTACCTAATGGGTTTGGGTTCGAATCCAAACACCTTAATTTTATATTTATAATTAACTTATATTAGCCCAATATTTTATTTTTATTCAAATTTGACCCCAATTCATAGATTTTATACTTGGCATATATTAAATTATAACAACCCACGCAATTTACTTTTATTTAATTTATCCCTTTATTTATATAATTATAGTTTGAAAAAAGTTCATAAAAACATGTATATTTTCCGTATTATTGATACATATATAAAATATATATTTATTATATTTAAGATACCGGTTTTACTCCAGTTTGATTCCGATTTTATACCGATTAAACCACTAAGACCACTAAGATTTTCGGTTCGGTTTGAAAACCCGGTTTCAGAACCTTGTATAAAACCACGCACATTATATTTTCGTTTTTCTTTCCAGCAGAGATTGATGTGTCCATCTTCTTTGATTGGCATCAATCATCTTAAAACCATTAAAAAAAATAAAAGAAAAGAAAAAATAGCATATGATATAGTTACACGTACCAAGATTGACATGTACGGTACATGGATGGTTTCTTTGTCTTAGTAGCACGGAACATGTATCATACTTTTTTTTCATACATCATGGCTTTTGAGTACCGTAGGAGTTTTATTACCATCTTTTTTCTTTGGAATTTAGTTTCTCGCGCAGCATGCAAATTGTAGTAGTAGCTAGTGAGAAGTCGTTTTCGACGTCAACAAATTAACCAAATTAATCAATTATGTGATATTTGTGTCGACGACGTGTGATTTGCTTAAGTTAGGAGTTAACTCACAACCCGACAGAGAGATGCTTTAGTTACAACAAATACAATGATATCATTCTCGTACTTTGTCATCTCATGCTAATTAGGCAAAAAAAATCAACGACGACATCTTCACCTATTTGTTGCATAATAGTCTTTGCTTATAAATTACTGTAGAATATTGTTCTTTTCTCAAATTCAACATGGCTTAGACCCTACATTTAGGTCCATCGCTAATTTATTTACATTTTAGACTCTACATCTGCATTTTTTGCCTGCGTATTACGTGATGGGCTTCTTGCACTGAGATAATGGAACTTATGAAAGTACAGGAAATATAATCACAACCCCCCCTTTCACCTGTCACAATTCGCATAATTTTTTTTTATAAATGTTACACAACATGTATATTGGAACCTATAAGTATGATAATATTGGAATGATCCAAAGAGGGTAAAAAAGGCTCAATCTTTGTATAATAGGAAACTGTACTAACAAGTACTTCCGTTTTTGTACCACCACTCTCAAACTACATTACAACGTATTTGCTTGTACCATAAGTCTCTCTTCTCGCTCTTTCTCCATCTCTCTCTCTCTCTCTCTCTCTCTCTCAAACACACACACACACAACACACACATGAGGTAGAGATGATGAAAGCTTAATGAGATGGTAATGGTGATTATGACAGTGATTTAATACTGTGGGTAAAAAAATTGTTTAAACTGCAATAGAATCAACCATCATTACATGTATCCGTCAAATAAAAGTAGAGATTAGTTATAACGCAAGGACATGGAGAGAGAGAGAGAGAGAGAGAGAGAGAGAGAGAGAGAGAGAGAGAGAGAGAGAGAGAGGGAGGGGGAGAGGGAGAGGGAGAGGGAGAGGGAGAGAGAGTAGGTGATATGGAGTGAGAAGTGGGTTTTGAAGTGTGGACCTTCAAAGAAACAAATGCATATTGATAGATTAGTTAGCTTCTTTGACTCCACACACTCATATCGTTCATGCGTATGAGATATCAATATATATATATATATATATATATAGATACAGATATATTTGCTTCCACATCACATAATCTCTCTCTCTCTCTCTATCTCTCTCTCTCTCTCTCTAATCATAGCCAGTACTCTATATATCTTCATCCGCACAAGTCCCCATCAAAGCCAGTTAGAACAGAAAAAGAAAAAAAGAAGGAAAGAAAGAAAACATCGATCAAACTAGAATCAAGAACTGATCACATCCCACTTCGGAGATCTATCATTTCTTTCTTTCAAACGTTCGAAGGGAGATGAGGAAACCTTCGGATACTTTGATTGTGAAAGGGAAGATAAAAAACAATAACAACAGCAGTGATCTTTCTAACAAGATCAAACTTAGGAAGGGTTTGTGGTCGCCCGAAGAAGATGAGAAGCTGATGAATTATATGTTAACTAACGGTCAAGGATGTTGGACTGACATTGCGAGGAACACCGAGCTTCAAAGGTGCGGAAAAAGCTGTCGACTGAGGTGGATTAACTATCTAAGGCCCGACCTTAAGCGTGGTGCCTTTTCGCCTGAAGAAGAGGAACTCATCGTTCATCTCCATTCGATTCTTGGAAATAGGTATGGTTCCATGTATATATATCTCTACGGTGGTTATCTTATTACGTTGTGCTTGATAAAAAAATAGGGTTTAATGATGTAAGAAGGAAGATAGATTTGATGTTTATTATACATTTCTTATGATAATATGAAATAGATGGTCTCAAATCGCTGCGCGCCTTCGAGGAAGGACAGACAACGAGATAAAGAATTTCTGGAATTCGACCATCAAAAAGAGGCTGAAGAACAACGGCGGTAGTAATATCAGCAACGATGGCTCATCATCGAATCAAAATAATCATCAGCTCGAGGGCTTTTCAGGGCTTATGGGATCTTCAGAAACGATGTTCTTCTTGCAAGAAAGCGACATCTCTGCGCTGTGCATGGATTCTTCTTCGAATTCCTCGTCATGCTCTCCCATATTACAAAACCCTAATATGAACAGTAACATGGCAATGTTCAATTCATCCACGCAATTCACTAACCCCCTTTTCGACGTAAATGGCTTCTTGGGAAGTTCACATATTATAAGCAACACTTATTCTCCACTGTTCAACTTGCCAGCTCCATGCATGCAAGAGGGAAAACCGCAGATCGTAATGGAGAATAACAGCGGCGGGGATTTTGGGTAGAAGGATCTACAGAAACCCTATGAAATCGGAGGATTGGTAAATGACCTTTCTGTCCCTGGATTGGAAGCTGTGAACAACAGTCATGGCGTTGGTTTGGACAAGATGGCTAATGCTGCTTATAATAGTTTCAGCCTCAACGACCTAAGTTTCAGGAATGGTAATAACAACAGCATTAACTGTAGCAGCGAAAGCGTGAAGGACTACGAGGATTTGCTGGTTGTTGGGGACATTGGTAATAACGAATATTGGGGAGAAGAAGGAAAACTTAATAAGATTGGTGGTGAATTGGTCGATTGGGAGGGTTTGTTGGCTAATGTCTCATCCTTACCTTTTCTTGATTTCCATGTTCAATAATCCTTTCCCTCTCTCTCTCTTTCTCTCTCTCTCTCTCTCTCTCTCTCTCTCTCTCTCTCTCTCTCTCTCTCTCTTCACACACACACACACAAACATACACATTCATTTTCGGCTTCTCTATGTTATTATTCTTCTTTTTCCCTACAAACGTGGAATAAAATCTTGATTTTTCTGCATGCTTAGCTTGAGAGATGAATGTACCTATGTAGGATGTATATGTATATGATGCGTACAGAACGGCTTTATAGATAGATACTATAGATTTGAAAGCGCATATCTTAAGATTCTTCTGTAGTAACTTGTTAATATCTAGTAGAGATTATGGAAGATGATGTATAGAAATAACAGAGAAACACACACACACAAATATCCATTTGCCATATATGTAATGTCTAATGATGACATGGTTCACAAGTACACCAAAGGAAACATATACTGACTATATAGATAGATGATGACTATATATTTTTATATTGGCTATATATTAACATGCGTTGTTGAACTTGAAGTTGTTGAAAAAAAAAACGTCGCCTGAGAGATTCGAACTCTCGCGGGGAAACCCCATGTACTTAGCAGGCACACGCCTTAACCACTCGGCCAAAGCGACTTCTTCGATATGACACTATAAAATATTTATTTGAATTAACAAAAAGTATCAATTTGTCTATGATACTTATTGTTTACATATGAAATAATCACATTAATTTACATATCAAGAATCAAAACTACAAATCTAACACACATTTAGCATTTTTTTTGTTTTATAATTTTTCGATGAGAACATTGAATTTGTTATGGGCTACGCAAGCTTACAAAGCAATCCAAAAATAAAGACATAAAAAAGCCCAAATTTGTATCCCTCCCTACCGTGCAAGAATCATCGTCAAAAAATGAAATGGATAAACTAACATAACAGCCCTTCAAATTTCGCGTGAACTCTGTCTCTCTTATCATCACCACCTCAAATCTCTTACATCCTTCACATTCCATTCTTTCCTTCTCAACATGGCCAGTCTGAGCTTCAATACCACCGCAAGAATCAAACGCCTAATTACAACTCACTTCCCTCCTTCAATTCCATTTTCCGACCTCAGTAGAACTTTATCGCCCCATCCAAGAAAAACCCATACCTTGCCTCGCCTTTCAGTCTCAGGTAGTTCAGTTTCCGAGCAAGGACAAGCCGACGTCGGCGACGACGTGGCGGATGAAGACGAAGGCGACGACGACCCTACCGCCGAGCTGAGCTACTTAGACCCCGAAACTGATCCCAAGAGCATTACTGAGTGGGAAGTCGATTTCTGCTCTAGGCCGATTCTTGATATTAGAGGCAAGAAGCTATGGGAGCTTGTGGTGTGCGATAACTCGCTTTCGCTTCAGTACACAAAGTATTTCCCCAATAATGTGATTAACAGTATCACTCTCAAGAACTCTATTGTCTCCATCTGTGATGAATTGGGCGTGCCTTTACCTGAAAAGATCAGATTTTTCAGGTAAGAAGTTCCTTGGGTTTCTTGATTATTACTCATCTTCATCGCTTCGATTGCTTGACAAGATTTTTCTTTTCGTATGGATTTGTAGGTCACAGATGCAGACCATTATTACAAGGGCTTGTGATGAGCTCGGCGTAAAGCCCATTCCTAGTAAAAGGGTGCGCATACGATGCTTTCAGCAAAATTTGCATTCTTCAACAATTAGTTCTTAAGCATCCCATGTTGTCATTATCAGCTCCCCTGTTTTTTGCTTTCCGTTTCTATTGCTCACAAGCACTTGGGTTTACTCTTTTTCCAGTGTTTATCGCTTATACTATGGCTTGAAGAACGATACGAGACCGTATACACACGCCATCCCAACTTCCAAAAGGGAACGAAGCCTCTCCTTTCACTCGACAACCCTTTCCCTATGGAACTCCCCGAGAATCTCTACGGCGAAAAATGGGCTTTCGTTCAACTTCCTTTTTCAGGTATGTACTTCTCCTCTACCTACCTACCTATTTACCTTCCCATTCAGTGATTTCTTGAACATAAGCTGCTGCTGACATTGTTCTGATTCTGATCCATCCTTTAGCTGTAAGAGAAGAAGTCTCATCCTTAAAGACAAGATTCTCATTCGGGGCGAGCTTAGATTTAGACCTCTTGGGAATCGAAGTTGGCGAAAACACACTAATCCCAGGCCTCGCCGTGGCATCTTCGAGGGCTCAGCCTTTAGCAGGTATGTATATGAACATACAAACAACATCTCTGTGATACCACTTTGAGACAAGTAATCATTACCTCGTACGTATTCCAAAATGAAGCGTGGATGAACGGCTTAGAAGTATGTTCCATAGAAGCTGATACTAAGAGGGGATACATAGTCCTGTCAGTGGGGATTTCGACTCGCTACAACTACGCCAGCTACAAGAAAACCGCCGCCACGACCAGCGAAGCAGAAGCTTGGGAGGAAGCCAAGCGTGCCTGCGGAGGATTGCATTTTCTCGCCATTCAAGAGGATTTGGACAACGACGATTGCGTTGGGTTTTGGCTTTTGTTGGATTTGCCACTTCCACCTGTTTGATTTTGGATTCAATCTGCGTTGTAATTTACTGCATTTTCGCAATCTTGAAATTCTATCTAAGCAATGGGGAAATTTTGATAAAGAGGAACGATTCATAACAGTTTTTAAAAAGAGGGAACGGGGTTGAAAATGACCAAAATACCCTTACTAGAAAACTGGTTAAGAAGATTAATTATGAAAAAGTTACTGTTTAAGCGATTTATTAACTGGACAACTAATCGAGAAACTTATTCGAGTGATATTCAAACTCGAATAGGTTATTAGAATAACGATTTCAGTACATACGAATACTCGAATATGATGCGTGACTCATTTAATTAATTAAACGATTTTCTGCTTTATTCGAATAAATTTAACGAATTCACCTTCCGAGTTGTTAACTCGAATACGATACTCGAATAAGTAACTCTTATTAGATAAATTTTATAAAAGGCGAAAGGTAAATTTAGAAAATCATTCGAACCCTTAACTCTTATAAAAGTCCGGCGATTCGAAGTTCTTCACCCACTCGAAAAATAGAAAACGCAAACCAGAAACTAATCATTCGATCGTCAATGGCGAAAACTAAAACGAAAGCGCCGTCTGTGCCTCAACGCAACCGTGTGGATGAGCAAATCGAAGACGGTCGAGTCACGGTGAGTTTTCGGTTTAATGAGTTTTGGGGGTTTTGTCTTCGAATAGTTCAATGATTCGTTTCTCATGTTAGATCGGTCGATTTTAATGTAAAATCTTTGGGTAAACGTCGTAATCGATCGGATTTTTTGCGTAATTCGTGATTTGCGATTATTCTAGTTTTTATTCGAGTAAGTAGGGTTCGAATAATATATATATATATATATATATATATATATTCGAGTATCGTTTTACTCGAATAATTTACTCGAATAACAGAGAATTTCTGTGTTTTTTTTTTTGCATTTTCAGATCTATTTTCCGACGAAGATGCCGGCGGAAAATTTCTACCATGCCACCATTACAATGAACGCAAAGTACATGTTAGTAGCCGAACGCATTCGTACCTTTTTGAACGAAGATGAATTGGCGGAGATGGTCAGCAGGACTCAGTTCGGGAATCTCATAAAGTCGGCCCGTAACCACTACAACTCAAATATGATTTTGTGGTTTTTGATGAGCCGGCAAGTGGAGTATATGCCTGAGTCGCAGGAGTATTGGATGGTCGTTCGTGGCCGACCATTACGATTTTCGTTGGTCGAGTATTGCCTGATCACAGGGCTCGATTGTGCCGCTGCAGATCCGGTGATACCGTCATCGAACGACTTTACAACGAGGCATTGGCCTGGTATGATTATCCTATTTTTTTTTTATCATTTTGAATCTTTTTTACTTCGATTTCAAAAACTAACGTTTGTTTTATGGCTCGTAGGCAAGCCCGTTATATATTTTCACGATTTGGATGTAAGAATGAATGAAATGATGCGTAATGATGCCGCCGCCAGTGGAGGCTCGGGCGTGAATATCGAGAAATTGAAGATCGCGGCGCTTTATTTTGCAGTCGGGGTACTAGGGAAGTGCCGTGTGAAGAAGGACTTGATCGTTACGAGCGAGTGGCTCTCTCTGGTGGAGGATTTTGATCGCTTCAACGAATATCCTTGGGGAAGGATAGCTTTCGAGGAGGTCGTTTATGGTCTAAACAAAGACCTGTTGGAGAAGCGCATTGACATGACTTCGAAGGGAAAAACCACTACAACCTTCGATATTAGCGGTTTCGTCCAACCGCTTCAGGTAAGTAATTTTTCTTTATTTAAGCCATATTATATTTTTTTTAACTTATATTTACTCTCTATTATCAGGTTCTGGCGTACGAGTGTTGGCCGATGGTCGGGGCCGAATTCACAGTGAGGAGAACCGGTGAGAGACTCCCGATACCCCGAATATGCCATTGGAAGACCAGATTTTTCGCCAAGAGTTCTGCTCCGTCGTGGGAAGCGGTTGAGCGTGCATTCAATGCCGGGGAGCTGGATGTAAGTATATATATTTATTTATAATATGGAATTTTAGAGTTGTACATTGCTAATTAGCTTGAGATGTTTTAACTTGTACAAATACACAGGATGTGCGGTGTTGGCTTACACCAACCGATGTTGAAATCAATTCAAGGCACTTCCGCACGGTCGCCGGCTTTTATGGCAGCAGGGATGATGCCGTCCCAGAGGATAGTGGAGCATCTTCTAAATGGGATGGCGGTCTACTGCAGTGACCATCGGCTTGCTCCATCTCCTCCTCCGCGATCTCCTCCTCCGCGTTCTTCTCCTCCGCGGTCTTCTCCTCCTCCTCGGCAGTCTCCTCCTCCTGCTTCTTCTAGCTCAGTAGTCGCCCATATCGATAGAAGAATGGACAGGCTGGAGGCTGAGGTTAGGGATATCCGAACGGAGATTAGGGAGCTACGTTCGATCGTGCTCGAGGGTATGTCTTACTTGATGTTTACTTTATAAAATTATATTGATATTACGTAAAACTTAATACTCCCGTTTTGTAGTCATCGAGACCCTAAGGCCGACAACGGTACGGAATATTGCGAGGTCCTATGATCGGGACACGCCTCCTTCGCCGCGGTTCGACACGCCAATGTTCGGGAGGACGCCGAACGAACCCGACACGACGAACGTGCCGGAGACGGGGAGGGCCGAGGGCCACCAGGTGGCCGAGACGACGGGGACGGGGATCGCGGCCGAGACAAGGACGGGGGTCGTGGCCGAGGGGACGGGGATCGCGGCCGAGACGACAGGGATGGGGGTCGTGGCCGAGGGGACGGGGACGGGGATATCGGCCGAGATGGGGACGGGGGTCGTGGCTGGGGGGACGGGGACGGGGGTCGTGGCCGGGGGGACTGGGATCGCGGCCGAGACGACAGGGATGGGGGTCGTGGCCGAGGGGACGGGGACGGGGATATCGGCCGAGATGGGGACGGGGGTCATGGCTGGGGGGACGGGGACGAGGGTCGTGGCCGCGGGGACGGGGACGGGGGTCGTGGCCGCGGGGACGGGGACGGGGGTCGCGGCTGGGGGGACGGGGACGGAGGACGACGCCGCTTCGACCACGATGGAGACCGTGGCCGGGCCGAAACGGTACAAACGGTTAAGACCCCGGACCGCCGTGGTTGCTACAAAACGGGATCAGCCTGATCGCGAGAAGAAGAAGGCGAAGGTCCTGACGAGTCCGTATATGCCGTTACCGGACTCGACGCCTCCAGGTACAAAACCTCGCTTGAACAACTTGGAGAATTTCATTGAGTCGAGGATTAAAAATTGGGAGGCGGTAAGGGTGGAGTTGGGAAGCATGGGCCCAACTGAAGAACGGGCATGCATCGTGCAGTCTTATGACAAGAAATTCTTCGAAGACCTGTCTGCTCAGAAAGTTTGGCTCTCGGATGCGGTATGTTCTTTTAGCTCAATACGTTCTACTTAATTAATTATTTCGCTTAGTAACATATTATGCTAATAATTGCAGCACGTCAACGAGGCATTCCACGGTTTTATAGCGATGCAAGACCGCTTTGGGCTTCCTGTGGATAGAGTGGCCTTCATGAGTACCAATTTTGCACAATTGGTACTGCTTGAGTCCACCAAACCTCGCCCGTGGGATATGTCGTCGTTCGAACGACACGCTACGGGAGAATACTATCACCCGCACAAGCCGTCACTCCACTGGAGCCAAGCGGAGGCTGCCGTCATACCGTTGGGGTACAATGCGCATTGGGTGCTTCTGGTCGCACGGTTCAAGGAGAGAACCGTTCAGATTTTGGACTGCGACCGGGCAGCTGACAAGGACATGAGGTTCGTAAAGTAATACGTCGAACCCCTCTGCGAGTTGATACCGCTGATGTTACAACACTTACGTGTAAATGACAATCTTGTCAAATTTACGTATGCGCGGTGCGGCAAGTTCCCTCAGGGGAAGATCAGGTAATTTTCATTTGTCTTACTTTTTTACTTTGCAATGTTCATTGTCTAGAGTTTGAAATTGTTATGTTTCTTCGGACAGCGGGGAGTGTGGTGTATATATGCTCCGGGCGGCTATGTCGATGATGTTCGATGAGAGAGATGATCTCTCGAAACTGAACGACGAAAAAATTCGCTTATTTAGATTGTTTTTGGTTGTTAGTATTTGGTTTAACAATTGGAATGTTTGAACAGTTTTTGGAATGTTTTGGAATTGTTGAACTGTTTTTAGATAGATATTTGAATGGATTGTTCTGTTTTTGAATGGATTTTTGGGTTGTTCAGTTTGGTTTCTGGTTAGTTCAGTTTCACATGCAAGTTCTTTTTTCTCAAAACTTTCTGGTATTCGAGTAAATCTAACACTCGAATAGTTGGTCCTTATTCGAATAACGTATTCTAAGTTATTCGAACTGACACGAAACTCGAATAATTTAAAAAACCAAAATTTTCAACTTATTATAATCATGAAATGTTAAATGTGTTTCTTAACTAAGTAATATCAATTTATGCAATCAAATAAAAAAAATCAGTTTCTTAACTAAGTAATATCAATTTATGCAATCAATTAAAAAAAATCATCTTTACCAAATTGTTCTTTTATATGAAGAAAACATTGATAAGTATTCTATACTAACGTATGATCTACCAACTAATTCCATTATATGTCATGGAACGATTTTTGTATGGTTTGAGTAAAGTATTCCATTAACATCACCAAGGCCCTAAAACATCAAAATATTGATAATTCTACTTAATTATGTCTTGAGATGACTAAAATTCGCATTTACCAAAAAACACTCGAATACATTAGAATATTAATACTTTTTTCGAGTAATGTTTTCGTATAAATATGTTTGCTCGAATAAGCTACTTTTCGAAAATAACTCCGCTCGAAAATTAATACATATTCGAGTTTCATCACCGAGTTTATTCGCGTTCGTATATTACTCGTATATGTTCAGCTTTGCTTCTTCCGACTATTTAAATTGGTACTTATCCGAGTTTCCTCATCGAGTGTATTCGAGTTCGTATATTACTCGAATTTTCAAGAATTGCTTTTTCCGACTATATCATATATTCGAGTTTCTTATTCGGGGTTATTCGATTGTCAACTGTTACTCGAAAAACAGTGAAATTTAGAGCAACTATAAAGCCAAATATGAATATTTCCCAACTACACAATCTCAAAATATCGATGACAACATATTCGAGTTTCTTCTTCGAGTTTATTCGCGTTCGTATATTACTCGTATATGTTCAGCTTTGCTTCTTCCGACTATTTAAATTGATACTTATTCGAGTTTCCTCATCGAGTATATTCGAGTTCGTATATTACTCGAATTTTCAAGAATTACTTTTTCCGACTATATCATATATTCGAGTTTCCTATTCGGGTTTATTCGATTGTCAACTTTTACTCGAAAAACAGTGAAATTTAGAGCAACTATAAAGCCAAATATGAATATTTCCCAACTACACAATCTCAAAATATCGATAACAACATATTAAAATATAATTAACGTCTACCACCAAACTCACCGACGGATGGAAACCTTCTTTGTTTTCTCCGACCACGCTTTGGTACGAACCGAGGTGGCAGCACCAATTCATCCACGGTATCCCATTCGGCTTGATCCGGAACCGGCGAAACTCGTCCATGATAAGCAAACTGCCATGTTAGGACAGAATAATAAGCCGAACACAACGGGTAGAAAGACGTGTGCGTTCGTAGACTCGCTGCGATTGCATGCGGACAAGGAATCCTATCGATGTCAAATTAGCGGCATGTACATGTCTTCGATTGCAAGTTAACGACGGCACGACTCCCTGAAGATCGGACATCATACTCCTCCGGACCGATTTCGCTAACTTCATACCCTTGACTTTGCGTATACTTTTCACGGATTGACCTTTCCACCGTTGGGGTAAACTGTGTGGTTGCTTGAATAGATTGCTGTATGTATCTAGCAAACCAATCAGCCGTCATCCTCTGTATCGATTCCAGAAGCGCAATGATCGGGAGCTTTCTTTCTTCACGGAGTCTTGCATTGATCGATTCCACTCCGTTCGTAGTCATGATGTTATAGCGAGATGTCGGAGAATAAGCTTGACTCCATCGTTCCTTCTCAGCATTTGCTTCCAAATACGCATATGCGGCGGGAAACATTTTCTCAAAATCCTTATATTGTGAATCAAAGTCGCATGGCTTGTATAATTTAGCAATCCGTATGAACGTCTCAATCGCACCCTGCTTCTTACATCGGCCTTTCATATTTTGCGACAGATGCCAAATGCAATGACCGTGGTGTGCATGACTGTAGACATTTGCCACGACGGCTTTGATTGAAGGAGCTCTATCGGATACGATAACAAGATCATCCTCATTGGGTACGACCGCCAAGAGCTCGTTCAAAAACCACGTCCAGCTTCTATTGACTCCACATCGTCAATTATGCCCCAAGCTAAAGGAAACTGATGTTTGTCGCCATCCTCAGCTGATGCAATGAGTAACGTACCGTTATATTTTCCTTTCAACCAAGTACCGTCGATGCAAACAACTTTCCTCATATGACGGTATCCCGCAATACAAGCACCGAGGGATAGGAATACGTGTTTGAATCTCCGCTCATCGTCTAGATATAGACTCGCTATGGTTCCCGGATTCATCCTTCTCAACGTCGACAGGTATGACGGAACCAACTTGTAACTCTCATCGGGGTCACCCTTCATTGCATTTTGTGCTAAAATGCCTCCTTTCCATGCTTTGAAGTATGAAACTTCGATCCCACGATTTCTCATCATTGTTTGAATTAGTTTAGGGGTCGGTGTACTTGTAGAACCCTGAAAAGATTCAAGAAGCATATCACTCACGGAGGTTGATGATGCTTGAGTGAGTCTTGCGTTCCGATTTGCAAGGTCGCACGTATGTGTGTTGCAATATGTACGAACAGAGAATACTGCTGTATCCTTAATCCTTGCCGTCCATATCCTCCAAGTACATCCCACCTCTTTGCATCTCATGCCGTAGTACGATCGAGAAGATTTTATAATCTTGAGCTCGAAACATGCCTCTATAGCAACTCTTTGGATCCTCTTATTGACAGTCCTCTTATCCTCAAATTTATCACCGACTTTGATGGAGGAACCGTCGGTAAAAGAATAGCGATCACTGGGAATAATTACATTTTCCTCCTCCTCATCATCCCTGTCTGCATCTTCTTCGTTTACGCCATCAAAATTGATGTGCACGTTCTCCCGCGTAACAACATTCTCACCAGAGTTGACATGCACGTTAGCCTCATTGTGACCTTCAACCCCATAATTCACATCTTCGTCTCCGCCAAAGTCGATGATACGGTCAAAATAATCATCGTTGTAACCACCTCCACCGCTACAAACCTCAATTGGAACAGGACCAACTTCATCACCCGCAAGAGCTTCACGGGCAAGGGTTGTAGGGAGTCCAATTTCCACACGGAGAATCGGTCTATCCATTGGACCCCCTAAGTAAATATAACCCTTCAACTCTCTATCATTCTTTATATACAATGGAGCACTACCTTCCATACCTCTCATATAAAGTTGATAACTAAACTTTAACTCCGGCCTCCCGCTTAAGTTAATAGACTCGTATATTTCATTTCGCAGATCCTCCAGCAAACAACAATCAACATCGAACCCAATGGGCTTTATATTTGTTCCCATCCTTGGAACCCTATATTTATTATCTTCTCCAATTATCCATTCTCCATCGTAATCAATCATAATGCTGGTCGGCATAACCTGCATATAAATATATAAATCACATAAATAAACAATAATTACAAATGAAATATTCGAATAAATCTAAAACTCGAAAATCAAAAGTATTCGAGTAAGTCTTTCGAGTTCGGGAAAAATCGAATAAGGTACTCGAATAGCATTAATGTGATTCGAGGTGCTCGAAACATTTGAAAAATGTATTTCGAGTTCTGAATACCCTTCGAATAAAGTTCGGGTAGCCATACATCTTTTACGAACTAAGATAAATCGAAAAATTTAATTTATAAAATTTACAAGTGAGGAATATTATTCGAGTACCCTTCCCGAGTTATTCGAGTAAAGTGTCCGAATTAGGACTAAGGGAAATAACTTATCCGAGTTATCTTTTCGAGCAGAATAAATTAGAATACTTTATTCGAATAAAACGAAAACGAAATGTTTCTTCAAATTCGCACCAGATCTACCGTGAAAATGCTACCCATAACTACCCAATGATGCGAAAATCTAATACCCGATGCTAGAAATGTAAAATGTTGTTAACATGAACGAAACTTGCAATGCCCGATAATGTAAAATGCGATACATGAATTTTGCCCCATTACTTACTGTATATGCTTCTTGGAGCTTGGGTGTTTCGATGGTTCAGACGTTTCGGCTCGTTTTTGCTTCGGTTGGATGTCTCGATCTAGTTCGTAAAGATGGTTGGTCGCGTTAATTGGCTTGGTCGTTGGTATATATATATATATATATAATATATATATATTTATTTTGGTATTAGTTAGGTTTAGTTAATTAATTAAACATGTTCCTTTTTTTTTTAATTGACCAAGTCTTGTTCCTATTTTTTTTAAAATGACCCTAAAATAATCCTATTTATCAAATTGGCCCCTAAGCAAAGGATGCGACTTAGTGAGGTGAATTTTGAGAAAAGCGATGGAAACCTAAAAGAATTAAACAAAATGGAGCGGGGGACAAAATGACTAGAATACCCTTACTAAGAAATGTTTAAGAAGGTTAAATATCAAACGGTTACGGTTTAACCAATTGAATAAGTTATTCGAGTAATATATACAAACGAATAAGTACTCGAATAATATAATCGAATAATTTATACGACTCGAATATATTACAACACTCGAATAAATACCTCCTCATCGATATACATATTATTCAAGTAAGTTACCCGAAAACAGAACTCGAATAGAAAACTCGAATAATGTATGCAGTCGAAAAAAACATCAATAAATAAGAAAGCCAAACATTTTCGAAACCTACTATTCCATTTTTCTTCTCTTCTCCGGTGTTTTCCTACACTCGAATCATTCAGTCGAAATCCTTCCACAAATCTGAGACCGAATACAATGACGAAGATGGAAAGAGTGACGCCGGCTGCGCTTCGAAGGGACCATGTCGATGAGATTGTCGACGGCGATAGAGTCACGGTGAGTTAACGTTAGTGTTAACGACATATTTCCATGTGAAATCGATGATGGGTAAATGTCGAAATCGAACGGGTTTATGTGAATTTTGGTATAAAAATTTGATTTGCGCTTATTCGAGTTTTATTCGAATAATCTTTTCGAGTAACTTATTCGAATCTTTTCGAGTATATTATATTCGAATAATATGTTCGAATAACAGTTGTTTTTTATTTTTATTTTTTTGCAATTTTTTAGATCTATTTTTCGAAGAAGATGCCGGCGGATAATTTCTACCACGCCACCCTTACGCCGACCTCACCGTACATGTTAGTTTCCTAACGCATTCGTACGCTTCTGAACGAAAGGGAAATGGCGGAGATGGTCACTACGATCCAGTTCGGGAACCTGATAAAGGTGGCCCGAGACCACTACAACTCCAACATGCTTATATGATTTCTGATGAGCCGTCAGGTCGAGTATGCGCCTGAGTCGCAGGAGCTGTGGATGGTCGTTTGCGAGCGACCGTTACGATTTTCGTTGGTCGAGTATTGCTTACTCACCGGCCTTCAATGTCACGCTACCGATCAAGTGATACCGTCATTGCTTATCATTTTGAATCTTTTTGACTTCAATTTTAAAAACTAATGTTTGTTTTAAGGCTCATAGGCAAGAGAGTTATATATTTAGATGATTTGGAGCAGAAGGTTAACGATATGATGCGCGACGCTACCGCCAATGGCGACACGGGCGTGAATATCGAGAAATTGAAGATCGTGGCCCTATATTTTGTCGTCGGGGTATTAGGACCGCGGAGAGGAAAAGGGACTTGAAGGTTAAGAACGAATGGCTCCGTCTGGTGGAGGATTTCGATAGCTTCAACAAATATCCTTGGGAAATGAATGCATTCGACGAGGTTGTGTATGGTCTGAACAAAGACCTGGTGGAGAAGCATCGGATCACGACTTCCAAGGGAAAGTACCAGACGACCTTCGATATTAGCGGCTTTGTCCAACCGCTTCAGGTAAGTAAATTTGTGTTATTTAAGTTATATTATATTTTTTAAACTTATATATACCATCTTTTATCACGTTCTTGCATACGAATGTTGGCCGTGTGTCGGGGTCGATTTTGCAAGGAGGAAAAACGATGAACGACTCCTGATACCCCGCATGTGCCATTGGAAGACCAAGTTCTTCGGCAAGAGTTCTGCTCCATCATGGGAAGCGGTGAAGCATGTCTGCAACGATGTGGAGATGGATGTAAGTATATAAATTTATTTATAATATGGATTTTTAGAGTTGCGTATCCCTAATTGGATTGAGTATTTTAACTTGTACAAATACACAGGATGTGCGGTGTTGGCTTACACCATCCGATGCTGAAGTTGATTTAGATCACGGCCGCATGATCGCCGGCTTTTGTGGCAACAGGGATGATGCCATATCCCGGAGAATAGTAGAGCATCTTCTAAATGGGAAGTCGGTCTACTGCGCTAACCATCGACTTGCTCCATCTCCTCCAGGGTCTCCTCCTCCGTAGCCGACAGAGCCTTCATGTGAGGCATCCCCTTCTCCACAACGTGAGGCAACCACTCCTCTAGCGTCTCCTCCACCTATGTCTTCTTTTTCGATAGTTCGCTCATATTGATAGAAGAATGGACAAGATGGAGGCCATGTTAGGGATATGCGGGAAGAACAGATTCGTCTCGCTAATAAAGTGGAGGCCGAGATAGGGTCGTTGAGGACAGAGATTAGGGAGTTATGCTCGATAGTGCTCGAGGTTATGCATTACTTTATGTTTACTTTATATAAAATTATATTTGTATATATTTCTTAAGTTCAACATATTACTCCCATTTTTAGGTTTTGAGAACTGAGGTCGACAAGGGAACGAGATAAGAGTTCTGATACGCCATTGGCCAATATCGGTATGTTTACGTTTTACGTATTTCCTGCTTTAATTAGTTTCTCTTTTGGTAATCTCGATCTCAATGTTTGCGTTTATGTTGCATTAAGTGTGGAGTTGCCGAACGAGGCTGAGATGCCAGTGTTCGGTCGGACGCTGACCAAGGTCGAGATGGGGAATGAGTGAGAGGATGACGACGGAGGCCGAGACGGGGAATGAGATGGCCAAGACGATGGCCGAGACGACGACGGAGGCCGAGAGAACGACGGAGGCCGAGAGGACGGTGATTGAGCCCGAGGCTGAGAGGGGGTGACGGAGTCCTAGGTCGAGAAGAAACGGTACAAAAGGTTAAGAAAACGGGATCAGCCTAGACGTGAGAAGAAATGATCAAAGATGTTGAGCAGCCCTTTTGTACCGTTGCCCGAATCAACCCTCTAGTACAAAACCTCGCATGAACAACTTAGAGCATCACATTGAGTCGAGGTTGAAAAATTGGGATGCAGTCATGTCGAGTTGGAAAGAATGAGTGGATCTGAGGAACGGACGGGCATAATACAGGCTTATGAGAAGCAATTCTTCAAAGAGCTATCTGATCCAAAACTTTGGATCTCCGAAGCGATACGTTCTTTTTGCTCAATATGTTCCAGTTAATTAATTATTTCGTTTAATAACATATTATGCTATTTTTGCAGCACGTCAACGAGGTATTCCAGGTTTTATTGCGATGCAAGAATGCTACGTGCTTCCTGTGGAACGAGTAGCATTCATGAATACCAACTTCGCACAAGCGGTCTTCTATGAGTCCGCCAAAGGTCGCCCGTGGGATATGGACTCGTTCCGACAATTGACTACGGGAGAAGTCAATTCGCCTGATAACCGTCCCTCCACTAGAACCAAGCGGAGGCTGCCATCATCCCACTAGCGTTTAATAGTCATTGGGTGCTTCTAGTCGCTCGGTTCAGAGAGAGAACCATTCATATTTTCGACTCCGACCGGTCAAGTGATTCAGACATGAGAGAGATGAAGTCGTACGTCGAACTCCTCTCCGAATTGATACTGTTGATGCTTTAACACGTAGGGGTAAATGAAACCTCAATAAATTTACATATACGCGGTGCGGCAAGTTCCCTCAACAACGTCTCAGGTAATTTCCATTTGTCTTATTTTTTTACATATCGAACTTAATTGTCTAGAGTTTGGTATTAAAGCTGAAATTGTTATATTTGTCGGACAGCGGGGAGTGCGGTATTTATATGCTGCGGGCGGCTATGTCGACGATGTTCAGCAATATAGATGATCTCTCTGCATTGAGCGATGAAAAAATTGGTTTGTTTAGAATGTTTTTGACTATTTGTATATGGTTTAACAATTGGACTACTTGACAATGTATTTCTCTTTTTTAATGTATGAAATGTTGATTTTATGATAAATGGTTGGTTTTATGATGAATGTGCTTGGGATGAAGTGTTGATTTTGGGATAAATTGTTGATTTAGGGATGAATGTATTTGGGATGAAATGTTGATAGGTTTCACTGTTATTCGAACCTTTTTGTTACTCGAATAAAATACATTATTCGAGTAATGTATTCGAATGTTTTCGATTTTCCAAAATCACTTGAATAGGTGCATTTGTTGAAATTCGATATTAAACATTATCCGAGTATTATTGTCGAACCTATTCGAACTTCCACACATCATTCGAAAACAGTTAAAATCCAACTATTATTATTACTATTATCATGTAATGTTAAATGTGTTTCTTATCTTAGTATTATTAGTGTTTTACAGATTCATGAAAGTAAAATATATCAAATTAAGATATGATATCATCTCTACAAAAGTCGAATTATACTCGATTATTATCAAACATCATCTCTACAAAAGTCGAACTATTTGTCATTCCATCATTACTCATTCCACGATTATTATCAAACATTGTTTTTGTTTATCAAACGAATTATTAACTTTGTAAAGGCTCTAAAACACCGAAATATTGATATTTCTCACCTAGATATTATTACATTACTCGAATTTTACAAGAAACAAGTCGAATAAAAATACATTATTCGAATATCGTATCCGGATGTTTTTCGATTTTCCAACTATACTCGAATAATTTCATTTTCGTTCTTTAACAGGTTAATTCTGTTATTCGAACTTTTCTTTTATTCTAATAAAAATACAATATTCGAGTAATGTATCCGAATGTTTTCGATTTTCCAAACATACTCGAATAAGTTCATTGTCGATCTTTAAGACAATTTTATTCGAGTAATATATTCGAACTATTCGAACTTCCATACAAAATTCGAGAAACGGATACTAAAATCCAAATATGAATCCAAATATGGATCTTTCCCAACGATACAATCTTAAAATATCCATAGCAACATTGTATCACTTGACACATTACAATATAATTAACGTCTGCGACCAAACTCACCGACGGACAGAAACCTACTTTCTTTTCTCCTACCACAACTTGCTACGAACCGAGGCGGTAACACCAATTCCTCCACGTTATCCCATTCGACTTGATCTGGAACTGGAGAAACTCGTCCATGATAAGCGAGCTGCCACGTTAGCACAAATTAATAATCCGAACACAACGGATAGAAAGACATGTTCGCTCGTAGACTCACTGCGATTGCATGCGGACACGAAATCCTGTCGATATCGAATTGGCGGGACGTACATGTCTTCGATTGCAGATTAACAATGGCACGACTCTCTGAAGATCGGACATCATACTCTTGCGGAGCGATTTCACCAACTTCATACCCTTGACTTAGCGTATACCTTTCACGGATTATTGTTCCCACCGTTGGGGTAAACTGTGTGGTTGCTTGTATGGATTTCTTTCTGTATCTAGCAAATCAATCCGCCGTCATCCTCTGTATCAAATCTAGAAGCGCAATGATTGGGTGCTTTCTTTCTTCGCGGAGTATTGCATCGATCGATTCGACTCCATTAGTAGTCATGATGTTATAGCGAGTTATCGGAGAATAAGCTCGACTCCATCGTTCCTTGGTAGCATTTGCTTCCAAATACGCATGTGCGGCGGGAAACCTTTTCTCAAAATCCTTATATTGTGAATCAAAGTCACATTGCTTGTATAGTTTAGCAATCCGCATGAACATCTCAGTCGAACCCTGCTTCTTACAACGGCCTTTCATATTTTGTGATAGATGCCAAATACAATGACCGTGGTGTGCACGATTATAGATGTTTGCAACGCCGGCTTTGATTGAAGCAGCTCTATCGGAGACGGTAACATGATCTTCCTCATTGGGTACGACTGCCAAGAGCTCGTTCAAAAACCACGTCCAAGCTTCTATCGACTCTACATCGTCAATTATGCCCCAAGCCAAAGGAAACTGATGGGTGTCCCCATCCTCTGCCGATGCAACGAGTAACGTACCGTTATACTTTCCTTTCAACCAAGTGCCGTCGATGCAAACAACATTCCTCATATGACGGTATCCCGCAATACAAGCACCAAGGGATAGGAATACATGTTTAAATCTTCGCTCATCGTCTAGATATACACTTACTATGGTTCCCGGATTCAACCTTTTCAATGTCGACAAGTATGACGGCAACAGCTTGTAACTCTCGTCGGGGTTACCCTTCATTGCATTTTGTGCTAAAATGCCTCCTTTCCATGCTTTGAAGTATGAAACTTCGATCCCACGGTTTCTCATCATTGTTCGAATTAGTTTAGGGGACGGTGTACTTGTAGAACCCTGAAAAGATTCAAGCATCATATCGCTCACTGATCTCTAGGTGCTAAAGTGAAGATTGGAAGCTCTTTTACACCGGAGGATCGAACAAAGTACGAGGGATAAGCTTGAGCTCGCTAAATAGGGAAGAATCTATGTATTTCTCTGCTTTGTTTCGTATACATCTCGTGGCTTCTTCCTTCATTATGAGTAGCTAATCATTTTGTGTGTTTGGGATGAGAAGAACGCTAGATAGCGTCGTAGTTTGGACTTAAAATACTCGTGAACACATGATATGGCTTTGTATCGTTTATGACAGCTTTTATTCGATTCAATATGTCTATGTATTGTTTTGAGAATCACATTTGGCATGTCTATGTGTTGGTGTGATGTTTTATAGACCGTTAAGGGCGAAAGCTAAATGACGGTTCGTTCTATCGTAAACGTTAGGCGTCGACTATAGGGCGAAAGCAAATAGTCGACCCTCACATTAGATAAACTACTATATATTCTCGTGACCATTTAGGGCGAAAGCTAAGTTGGAAACGAGTAGAAATTATCGTGACATAGTCATTATCATGTGGTAACGGTATTACAACTTCATCGACGATATCTAGCGGGATTCGAAATCCCAAGCACATTCCTTTAATTCAAAGTTACTCTTAAATCTTTAGTTGTTTTGATCATTTTTCTGTGTTAGTTAAGTTGTTGTGACTTAGTTCAAATTTAAAAATCTAAATCATTTGTTAGGCTAGATATTGAATTGATAGGTTATTACTAGTAATCGAGATTATTCCTCGTGTTCGATACTCGAATACTCGCTATAGCTATTTTACAAACGATAGGTACACTGCCTATCGCGCGTGGTGATAGTTATAACATATTCGTTTTAATTATTACTTGACGTACTTGCACGAACATTTATTTAAAACGTACACGCGCGCGATCAAGTTTTTGACGTCGTTGTAGTATAGTGGTGAGTATTCCCGCCTGTCACGCGGGTGACCCGGGTTCGGTCCCCGGCAACGGCGCCAAAAACTTGATCGCGCGCGTGTACGTTTTAAATAAATGTTCGTGCAAGTACGTCAAGTAATAATTAAAACGAATATGTTATAAATATCACCACGCGCAATAGGCAGTGTACCTATCGTTTGTAAAATAGCTATAGCGAGAATTCGAGTATCGAACACGAGGAATAATCTTGATTACTAGTAATAACCTATCAATTCAATATCTAGCCTAACAAATGATTGAGATTTTTATATTTGAACTAAGTCACAACAACTTAAACTAACACAGAAAAATGATCAAAACACAACTAAAGATTTAAGAGTAACTTTGAATAAAAGGAATGTGCTTGGGATTTCGAATCCCGCTAGATATCGTCGATGAAGTCGTAACTACCGTTACCACATGATTAATGACTATGTCACGATAATTCCTACTCGTTTCCAGCTTAGCTTTCGCCCTAAATGGTAACGAGAATATATAGTAGTTTATCTAAATTGAGGGTCGACTATTTGCTTTCGCCCTATAGTCGACGCCTAACGTTTACGATAGAACGAACCGTCATCTAGCTTTCGCCCTTAACGGTCTACTAAACATCACACCAACACATAGACATGCCAAATGTGATTCTCAAAACAATACATAGACATATTGAATCGAATAAAAGCTGTCATAAACGATACAAAGCCATATCATGTGTTCACGAGTATTTTACGTCCAAACTACGACGCTATCTAGCGTTCTTCTCATCCCAAACACATAAAATGATTAGCTACTCATAGTGAAGGAAGAAGCCACGAAATGTATACGAAACAAAGCAGAGAAATACATAGATTCTTCCCTATTTAGCGAGCTCAAGCTTATCCCTCGTACTTTGTTCGATCCTCCGGTGTAAATGAGCTTCAAATCTTCACTTTAGCACCTAGAGATCACTCACAGAGGATGATGATGCTTGAGTAAGTCTTGCGTTCCGATTTGCAAGGTCGCACGTATGTGGGTTGTAATATGTACGAATCGAAAATACGGATGTATCCGTAATCCTTGCCGTCCATATCCTCCAAGTATACCCCTCCTCTTTGCATTTCACGGCATAGACCGATCGAGAAGATTTTACGCTCCGGAGCTCGAAGGATGCATCTACGACAACTCTTTGGATCCTCTTCTTGGCAGCCCTCTTATCCTCAAATTCGTCACCGACTCTCATGGTGGAACCATCCGTAAAAGAATACCGATCACTAGGAATAATTGCATTTTTCTCCTCATTGTCCTCCTCATCCGTGTCTGCATTTTCTTCGATTACGCCATCAAAATTGATGTGCACGTTCTGCCGTGTAACAACATTCTCATCAAAGTTGGCGTACACGTTCGCTTCATCGTGACCCTCACCCCCATAATTCACATCTTCATCACTGTCGAAGTCGATGATACGATCAAAATAATCATCGTTGTAACCACCTCCACCGCTACGAACCTCAACTGGAAGAGGACTAACTTCATCATCCGCAAGAGTTTGATGGAGAAGGGTCGTAGCGTGTCTGATTTCCACATAGAGAACCGGTCTATCCATTGGACCCCCTAAGTAAATATAACCCTTCAACGCATTCCTTATATACAATGGAGCACAACCTTTCATACCTCTCATACGTAGTTGATAACTCAACTTCAACTCCGGCCTTCCGCTTACATTAATAAACGCATATATTTCGTTTCGGAGATCCTCTAGCAAACAGCAATCACTATCGAACCCAATGGACGTTATATTTGTTCCCATCCTTGTAACCCAACTATACTTGTTATCATCTTCAATAATTCATTCTCCATCGTAGTCAATCATGGTGCTGGTCGGCATAACCTGCATATAAATAAACTCGAATTTTAAATCAAATGTACTATTCGAACAAATTAAACACTCGTAAAAAAATTATTCGAGTAACTTATTCGATTCTGCGACTATCCGAAAAGCTTGTTCGAATAAATAATCTAGTACGTACATCGAGCCATTCCAATATGTTGAAAAAACACTTATTCGAACAATCTTTTGGAACAAAAAAGAATTGAATAATATACTTAAAGTGTTGTTTCGAATAACAGGTTCGAATTTGATATGTAGAAAAATACTTATTTGAACAACGTTTTCAAACAAAAAAATCGAATAATATATTCGAATATTCGAAAAATGGCATTTCCTTCAAATTCACACAGATCGACTGTGAAAATGATAAACACAACTACCCAATGATGCGAAATTCAAATTCCCGATTCTCGAAACGTAAAATGTGGTTAACATGAACGAAATTTACAATGTCCGAAAGTTCAGTTTAACGAAATTGCAGAAATCGAAATGCCAAATTACTTAGTGTATATGCGTAACATAATCGAGATTCTTGGATCTTGGGTGTTCCGAATCTAGTAGATATTGGTTGGATGATTTGGTATTTGCTCGTTTTTTTTTTTTTTTGCTCGATTTTCTGTTTTTTTCGTCGATTGGTTCGTTGGATTTTTATTTTGTATTAAAAAAGATATATTTAACGATTAATTTAGTTAATAGCTTTAATTAAAACAGCTCCCTTTTTTTAATTGACCAAGTTCTAAGTCCCTTTTTTAATAGGGATACAAACTAATCCCTTTTCTTAAATAGGCCGTTTTGTGAGTGGTGACTACTGGTGAGTTATCAAGAACCGACCCGACCCGACCCGACCCAATTGAAATTGCATTATTACCGTATCGTAGGAAAAAAGGAAGGCCTTGGCCCTTGAAATAGGAATTACGTATACTTCTAGTGGCTGTTGTGTTGTATTGTATTGTCTTAATCGAAATTTCTCGGCCAAGAATTATAAAGTAAGCGGCCGACCCAATTGAATAGACAAACAAAATTGGATAATTACGACAATAATTGCTCACATACTGCTCGTTTTCACTGTCCACCTAACTATTTGATGGAGTTGAACTTCTGGGCAGCGTCTTCTGAAATTTGAGTTATGGTGGAATTAGAGGAGGAACGGTACAGCTCACAGAAAGGTGATTTCTTTTTCTTTTTCGCCCCTTCTTCAGACTTATGCAGATAGTTGTCCCTTCTTTTTCTTTTAAAAAAGATAGTTTTATCGCTCTGAACTGCTAAATATGGTTGGTTTAGTCTAGTGATAGAGTTGGGCTGTTAATTTCTTCGATCGAGAAGGGATCTGTGGTTTCTGAGATTATTATTACAGTCTTCCAAGAAGTATCTTGGACTGAAAATCTTGTTTTCTTGACTGAAGTTTGGAATCTAATTTAGTGTTCAGCTGTTTCATTGTTTCTTATCTTTCTTGGCTTCTGTGAACTAAATGCTTATATTGTCGAAGGACTGCTTCGAAACACAGTGACCATCACATGATTACATCGCCTGACCTTGGTATTCTATTGCAATAAACACTGTAAAAGATTATGGAAACACATTCTATTTCGCAGATCAAGATGGGGAAGATGAGATCGTCGCGGAAGGCGCCTCGGTGGTCCGAGGTGAGCCTCTCCAAGACGAAGGCGGGCCCCCTAAGGTAGACTCGCAAGTCGAGGTTTTGCACGAGAAAGTGTCAAAGCAGATTATAAAGGAAGGACATGGCCAGAAACCCTCGAAATATTCAACTTGCTTCGGTACAGATCACTTGTTGAACTTGATTCCAGCCAAGATTTGATTGTTCGTAACGTAATGATCGTTTTTCTTTGATTGTCCCTTCAGTTCACTACAGAGCGCGGGCTGTAAGCACGCTACACAAGTTCGAAGACACTTGGCATGAACAGCAGCCATTGGAACTTATCCTAGGAAAAGGTTTGTTGGATCCTAGGATTTATTTATGTCCATTTATTTTATTTTTTGGGTCTGGGCTTATTATTCTGTTCTGTGACAGAGAAGAAGGAAATGAGTGGATTGGCGATTGCCATTTCGAACATGAAATCAGGCGAAAGGGCTTTGCTGAACGTTGGCTGGGAATTGGGCTATGGAAAAGAAGGAAGTTTTTCTTTCCCTAACGTTCCTCCCATGGCAGACATCACATACGAAGTCGAACTGATCGGTTTCGACGAAACGAAAGAAGTGAGCAGTTAATCGAAGTGGGCTAAAATCATTTCTATATTCTACTGCTGTATTCGCTCTGACGAGATTTTTTTTATTACAGGGAAAACCACGCGGGGACATGACCGTGGAGGAGAGAATCGGCGCCGCCGACCGAAGAAAGATGGATGGGAACGAACTGTTCAGAGAAGAGAAACTAGACGAAGCAATGCAACAGTATGGAATGGTATTGTTTTGCCAATATTTTACTGCTCTTACGTACGTTTTGAAAGAAAAAAAATGCTTATTATTTATCGCCTTTTTTTAGGCCATTGCCTACCTAGGAGACGACTTTATGTTCCAACTTTTCGGTAAGTATAGAGACATGGCACTTGCGGTTAAAAACCCTTGCCATTTGAATATAGCAGCGTGCCTTATAAAGCTCAAACGATTCGACGAGGCTATCGCTCACTGCACCATTGTAAGCGCATCATTTCTGGACTGAATTTTCGATAGGCTCGGGATTTTGTTACTGTATGAAAAAACGTTTCCTGAACTTTATTACTGATTTTCTAACAGGTCCTGACCGAGGATGAGAACAATGTAAAAGCCCTGTTTCGGCGAGGAAAAGCTCGGGCAGACGGATGCTGCCCGAGAAGACTTCCTTAAAGTTCGCAAATTCGTCCCACAAGACAAAGCTGTGGCTAAGGAGCTTCGACTCTTAGACGAGCACGACAGAGCTTTATACAAGAAGCAGAAAGAGCTTTACAAGGGACTGTTTGGACCGAGGCCAGATGCAAAACCTAAGCCCGAGAATTGGTTCGCTCTTTTCTGGCAATGGCTTGTTTCGATATTCTATCGCCTCTTCAAGAAGGCCGAGCATTCCAAGGATGAGTGAGTAATCGCATTTCTGTCGTAAACTTCCAGCGTGTAATAACGTACAAAGTTCTTGACTCTTTGATCATTGTCTGATATGAGTAACTCCATTGATGATTAGCTCATGTATGAACATGTTTATCCAACAGAATCCCATTACCATATAATGTTGATTAAGATATGATTAATATTGTCTAACCATGGACATCCATGCGAAGTAAATGCAGACGAGTTTTTGAGACATGTAGACATAGACAGCAAAGGATAGGCTCATCAAGGTAACGTCTTTCCAATCTCCCTTCTTCTGTGGGCTCAGATTCTGCTGCAAATCGCTGCCAAACTTGTGCATACTTCCCAGAAACTGCCGCACTTTATTACGACGGCTCTTGTCTTCATCTTCCTTGTTCGAATTTGGACCGCGGTTATGGCAGGAGATTACAGAGACGAACGGATGATCGTTCTTGGTTCTACTGAGGTCGGCCGCCGCTTTTCTTGGCTTGGAATTCCATAAGTTGACGATCGATGGCGATGATAAGGCAGCCATGTATTTTATTACACGCTAGATAGTTGAGGTATAAGAAGGATGTGGAAGAAATATCTGAAGTACACAAACGGATAAGGAACGATGGCGTGGAGTGGATGGCAGAGAAAGAACTCAATTATTTATTAGCAGGTCAAAAAAGTCAAAGAAATGTTTTAAATTTCTTTATTTATATGTTTAATTTTCTGTTCCGAAAGAAGACATGGATGACTGTATTTCCTCCAAAGTACGGCCCTTTGTCTCTGGGACAAGCTTGATGATGAAGATGACCGTTACTCCACAAACTGCTGTGAATATGAAGAATGTGGCTGAAGAACTCCATTGAACCATGAAGTTGAAGGAGAATGTAATAATCCATGAGCCAAGCCAATTCACAACTGTCACCAAGCTTCCAGCCAAGCCTTTCACGTTTATAGGGAATATCTGCAGAAAAAACATTTGCATTTGCATCAAAGTTGAAGAACTTGGGTTTTCTGATGATATAAATCTATGATTTTTCTTATACCTCAGACATTATAACCCAAGGAATACCTCCCATGCCTAAAGAGAAAGATCCACCAAATAACTGAGGCAAAAGATCGAGAAAAACGTTACATTATATTGTTCGGTGACGAAAACGGACGTGTAAACTAAGTGGGATTTCGATATTTTCGTTTTCGACGTGAGATTAAATTTGCGGTACCAAGACGCCGATGAGCGCTAGGTAGGGACTGGAATCCCAGAGCTTTAGATCCTGCATTAGATTGTAATCATCAGTTCAAATGATTTGCCAAGAAAATATGAATTTTTAACTCGAGAAGAAGAAAAGATTTTATGCCTGTAATAAGTATGAGAATGCGATAAACAAGCTACCCAAGCAAGTACCCGAAGCAGAAACCTGAAGCAGAATATGACTTTTGCTGTAATAACTGTATCTGTTCATAGAACTAAAACGCATCTGTATATGTAATGTATGCATCAAACCAGTAAAAGGGGGCGTCTCCCAGATTTATCCATCAGCAAAGTTCCTAAGATAGTCATGGGGACCTGAAAAATTCAAACTTGACATGATATTAGTAAGAGGAAAAACGAATATATATATATATATATATATATATATAGGAGGATTGTGCTGACCTGGACAACAACCATTGCATTGGTTCCAACTGTACCAGAAAAACCTGTCGTATTTGATCAAAAACCCCACTCGGGGTATAAGAAAATGAGGTTACTAACTCCTCTTGCGAATCAAATTTAAGGTTATTTCTTACCTGCAGTTGAGAATATGGAGCTTGCATAGTATGCAATGGCGTTAACTCCTCCGAATTGTTGCAGCACCATCAATCCAACTCCAACCTTAAATCGTAAACCACGTTATTATTACACGGTCGACAAAATCCAGACAAGGGAGTGGACTGCATAAGCCTTACTATGAGCGAATGGGCGTATCTTCTGTCGAACAAGTCGAGCATTTTCGTGTCCCTTTGCTGTTCGAGGCTTCTTGTATAATCCTATGAAAAACCGCCATTTTCAATGTACCATCTCGAAAAGGAAGAACCAATGTAGAGAAACTATAAGAAATATAACTCGAATCTCAGCTGCTTCTTCAGAAAAGTCGGCTGTTTGGCCCCTAAGCCGAGACAAAGATGCTTCGGTTCCATCCCATTTACCGATCTTAGCCTGGTTGTTATTACTCACGGTTTAAATACTTACAAAGCTCGTGTTTATTTAGTATCATTATTTTTATTACCAGCCATCTTGGAGACTCTGGGATGAAGAATAGGCCCAAAATCTGTACCAGGCAAGGAATAGTTCCTGATATGAAGTGAGAAAGAAAAAACGATTTCTGTTATCATCGATACATATGAAATGCATTAAGGCGATAGAATAGAATGCATACAACTTAACAGAAAAACAAGGAGTAAAGATGAATTTTTACCTACTATCAAAGCCAAAAGACGCCAGGTGATGAGATTGCCGACAAGAAACATAACAGAGGCACCAAAGCATATCATCAACTACGACAAACAAGACAGCATTTCTAAGAGAGAATGTATGTAAATGGCTTCCCTAGCTGTAGGGATTTTTCAGACCCAATTCCAGCCCAAACCCAACCCGGTATAAGCTTGTGGGGTTCCACTCTAAAACCAATTGGCAATAGAGGGAGTGAACCCACAAGCTTATAAACCACTCCTATTTCTTTTATCTAACCGATGTGGGATCTTGGGTTTGCATACCCAACAATCCTCCCCTCAAACTCAAGACCACACAACGGGCCTCCCTTTCGACGATTATCTGCACCAAGCGCTTCCCCGCAATCACTGCACAGCGCTTTCTTTCACTGCAGATTCACCAATCGCCTTACAAGGGCCGGGGACACACTACCCACACCGTACCCGGGCTAGATTTTTTTTTTCTTTTTTTTTCGTCTGCAGGCACCCTCACGCCTTCGTCCACGCTCACCGCACCATGTAGGGATTTTTCAGGCCCAATTCCAGCCCAAGCCCAAGCCCGTTATAAGCTTGTGGGGTTCCTCTCTAAAACCAATTGGCAATAGAGGGAGTGAACCCACAAGCTTATAAACCACTTAATTTTCCTTATTTCAACCGGTGTGGGACATGAGGTTTGCACCCCAACAATCCTCCCCTCAAACTCAAGACCACACACCGGGCCTCCCCTTCGACGATTATCTGCACCAAGCGCTTCTCCGCAATCACTGCACCAAGCGCTTCTCACCGCAGATTCACCAATCGTCCTCACAAGGGGCCGGGGACACACCACCCACACCGTATCCGGGCTAGAATTTTTTTCCGTCTGCAGGCACCCTCACGCCTTCGTCCACGCTCACCGCACCATGTAGGGAATTTTTCAGACCCAATTCCAGCCCAATTCCAGGTCCGTATAAGCTTGTGGGGTTCCTCTCTAAAACCAATTGGCAATAGAGGGAGTGAACCCACAAGCTTATAAACCCATCTATTTTGCTTTTTCTATTCGGTGTGGGATGCAGTTTGCATACCCAACACTAGTATTGAGATTAGGACATGAGTTTTAATGATACTTACCTGGTTTACTGCAGTAAACACTCCTCTGAGGTTCTTGGGCGTTATTTCGGCTATATAAACAGGCACCTTGTAGTTTACGTAATGAACGATGATTACGAATAATAGCAAACTACAGGAAAATGAAAAAACTTGGGGAGAAGAAACGATATGATGGTACCACGTATGATATAAGCCCGATACCAATTCCTGTTAATAACCTGCCAATATCAAGCCACCAAGCATTCTGCGAACAAGCCATGAGTCCAATTAAAATAAAAAAATAAAAAAGATAAGATATCTTCTTGATCCTATAAACCTATTGAAGCATGTACTAGAATGCAAGAAATGGAGCAGTTAGACACATAACTTTTACTCACTTTCCAATAGCTATTTTAGTGGCTTTAGGCTCATTTATGAAGCAAAGACACACTGAGTACATATATATACCTTGGCAAAAGCTATTGCAAGCCATCCGACTAGGTTAAATAACTCGGCAAACCCCATTGCCTGAATTATACAAAAGCAACATAGGAACACGAAAATATTGGCCAATTCGAAACAATGTATATGTAAGAAAAATTGTGTCTGAAAATAGTTGAGCTATTGACATACCCCTCTCCTTCCTATAAGATCTGCTATCTTCCCACTCACCACTGCTCCAAACATAGCTCCAATCGTCGATATCGAACCGAACAACGAGTACTGTCGGTCGACAAATAGTGTAAGTAAATTGCAAGGCTATAACTGAGGGATTTGAAAGATATTTTTTTTATCTATTCCCAGTAAGAGAATATCGTTATTGCTTATAGTTGTACTACTGATTGAAGATTAAAGATCACTAACATCAGCCAAGGAAAGTCCAAGATCCTCCAAAATCCCAGATTGAGCTGGGGACGAAAATCCCACCTGAGAAATCACGCAAAATATCACAAAATTCACACAAGAAAATCGATCAGCGCATCACTAACGACGAGAAAAAAAATGGAGTTATTAGCTTCTTTCTTGTTATAGTCAAACTTACTGCAGAGCCGAAGACATATGAGCCTGCTACAGCAACGAAGGTGCTTAGTACAAGAACTGCAGTGATGTCCGAATCCTCAGAATCGCTCTGTTTGATTGTCGTGGGAAGCAAAGGGTTGGAGCTATCACTGCTGACTTCATTTGACTTCATTTTTACGTGCTATTGAACTTGGCCCGAAAAAGATTATATTTTTCTCACTGCTATTTATTCATTCTATAGACTGTTCGATTACCAAGAAGAAAAAGAATAAAGATCAATTTTTTTTGTCTTAACGAGGGATGGATAAAGATTAGACAATCATTACTACAACATCGTACGTTACGGAGTGGTGCCGCCCGATGCTGACGTACTCAATGATAAAAGTTTGAGTTGTTCGGTTTTACGGAAAGAATTAGGGTCCGTTTGGTATGCGGAATTCAACGCGGAAAAGAAATGGAAAACGAAATGATACGCATTGGATCGTTATACATTACGTCTCACATGTCGTACCATAGTACGTTTTCTTTTCCTTTCCGCACCAAATTCCGCATACCAAACTCACCCTTAAGAAATCATGGATAAAGATGGATTTCATATCACGTGCGTAATTCTCTATGATTTTATTACAATTCTTTCTGTAGTTAGACAATTCTCTAATCTATAATTACTGGGTTGTACCCAAATGCAAAAATATTGAATCAACACACAGAAGCAAATCGATAACTGCAATTATGTCAAAATAATACCCAAAAAAAGAAAACCTAGCTAGCCAGTTTAAGCTCATGATATGATCTTGTCTAAAAGAGGATCAACTTGTCTTCCCAGATAAGAAGATGAAAATGAAGCTGAAGTATCCTTACATCTCCCAATTTAATTTCTCTAAGCAAAACCCGACCAAGAAGGGCCCCGCCAAATCCCCGACAGCACACCCTGCAACAATAATATAGCAAGCGAATCGTCTTCGTAGATCAGAACTTCCGCGCAAGATATAGGATCAATAATTATTTTTCAAGATTCATATTCCTATTACACAACGAGTATATAATGGTACCGATCCATTGGCCCGTCGAAGGACGAATACAAGCCGCCCCAATGCCAGCTCCTATGGAGGCAAAAACAATCGAGGAACCACATTGAAGGGTGGTGCCGTAAACTTTCTTGCCAAGAAGGAGAACTTGGTCCCCAGTGTTGACTTGATCGTCCTTATCTTCCTTGCTCTTCGTTATAGATTTAAAGAATCGATAGACATCGATGCCAACTTGGACTATCCACGATGCTAGAACTCCTAGGAAGTGTGCTGTTGATGGTAACCAGAAATAAATGGGAAAATTATTACATGGGATGGAGATAGATAGTTACAAAGGGGGGTTAAATTCAACGTTACCTCTGAAAGTTGTTCGGCTTACACATAATACGAAGGTTGGAGTGGGCAAACATCTTCCTGCTTTTCGAGTGGCTGACTTTCGAACATCTATATTTGTTGCGTTAGATTAAATTAGGCACAAGCACTATAAAAGAAATAAGAGGAAATATTCGAATAGAACCTTTGAGAAGCTTCCATGCCATGCGCTGCGAAACATAGTGCACAGCAACTCTTTCAAGAACGCGCCTTGTAGTAATCACAGTCGTCTGAGCATATATAACGAATTAGAGCTTCGAAGAAAATAAAGAACAGATTTCTTGAAAGGAACTCTTTCAACCGTGAAGATTCACCTCACGAAGTATTTGCTTGACAGATTTCTTGAAAGGAACAACCAAATCCACTCGATTTTTGACGGGATTTTCCTGTAAAAAGTCATCATCTCCGTCCTCCAAGGGAGTCTGTTGATCGAGAAGAGGCAAATAGAACAACAGAAACGATCTCAACGTCGTTAATGCGAGCGTTCTCCAATGAAATGCTGAAAATATCGGTTTCAACTGAAGGTCATATCGCTTTCCACTATAGTTCGATGCATTATCCTGAAATACGTTCTCAGATGCACTCCATAGACTCGAGACATAGTCTTCAGCCACCAAAGAGTCGCCGGCGTCGCAATATGCAATCTGCGCCCCACAGTTTCTGACAGATATTTAAGCGAATCACTACAAATCGAAGGGCCAAAATTCGATGTGCCTAATTCAATTTGCAACTAGGACAGATTCCTATTATACTGCTGAAGATAGAGCCGCATTAACTAATAAAAAGAACAGCTAAAACCACCCATGCATACCCGAACAACGCAGCTCGAGCTGCAAAAGGAGCAGCAATCGCAAATGTTGAGGCGCCGCCCACGAATTTAGTGGAGAAAAGGGTTCTCGAAGTGAACGCCTGGGAGCCGAAATTGGGGTTTTTCCTCAGTAAATCGAGCATCGCCATCGCCGCCATCGATCAATAGCAACAAAATGGCGCCGGCGCTTGAGCTGCGGCCAATCTGCGGGTTCGAATAATGGATTAGTTGAACGATCCTTAAACCTTTTTTTCCTAAAAGATCCTCAAGAGAATGGAACAGAAGCATACAATCAATTGAGCTGAAGAGTAGTAAAACCAAACCCTGTACGAAAGAGTGAGTAGACGATAGTATTTTACAGAAAAGCCCAATTTTCAAACAAAAACAGCCCAATATTTATAGTAGAGGCCCAAAGAATATTACAAATAAAGAGGTACCTTTGCAGTTTCACGTTAACCCAAAGGGTATAATTGGCATTTCCGCTTTGAAATTATTGAGGAGAGAGAAGTAAACAAGACGAGTCAAGTAAGAAGTTCAAACTCAAACTTACACCCAATCCAATCAAAGCTTTCAAAAAATTATATTTAGTTAAATACATAATTATTGTGTAACAAATCAAATCCTTGATTGTGTTGCTTTGTGTTTTGATAGTCTCCCCGTGAGCGAGTTTCTCTTATTGTAGGAGTTTCTCTCTCACTTTATGTGAGTTTATTCCCGAAGAAGATAAGGTTTTGAAGTTGAAGATGAAAGAAAGTGAAGAGTACCGTAGAGTTGACTTAGTAGCCATTATTGAAGTGTTAGGTTGATCTGTTGTATGTTCTTTAGTTCTTTGGGGCTTTTTTGGGTTTCTTGGCGTATTTGTTTCTCTCTCGTTGAAAGCTTTGTTCCATCTGGTGTGACAATGTAACCGGTGGAAGCATTTGGGTTCTTTTAACCCCTGTATTTTTGTTTTATCAACGAAGCTATCGTTTGAAAAACAAATCAAATATTACACTTTTGGCCCTTTGACCATCGTGGCGCTGGCGACCAACTTTGCGTATTCAAGTCTTCTTTCTCTCTCAGCTCACTTCGAAAGAAAGAAAAAGATAAAGAAAAATATTCCCCGTTGACTCAACGAACACATCTTTATCTCAATTCTGAATCGTCACCCATAGAAGCAGCTATACCTATATACCTACACTGCCCACCCCACAAAAATTCAGAACCGCGCGATTTGCGCGACGGCCGAGTAATTTCCGACCCGTGAATCTTGTACTCGGGTCAAAAGGGTACCCGAATCTGCGATGATTGCATCTCAAGCTTCTATTTTGGGTATAACCGAGTGGGGAAGCAAGGGATTTGATATACCGCCATGCTGCTGACTGGGTTTGATTTGATCTGTCAAGAACGGAGATTTATGTGTTTTTGTACGTCATTGGCTTGAGAAGAAAAGTTGCTCCTTTTGTCTTAGGTCTAGCTGTTTGATTTTGGAAGTTTTCTTGAACTGTAGATTTCGCTCTAATCTTTTTTCTGCGCTTGGAGTGGGTTTTTTCGTGGAGAAAGTTCTGTTCTTGCCTTTTTTTTTGTGTGTGTGCGTGTTTATTCCGAACTATGAAGAGGTTTAGGTCGTCGGAGGATTTCGATTCTTACGGCGAAAAGGGAGATGCAAAAGATTTAGGGGGAAGAAGAGACGAAGAAACAGGTCAACAGCGCCCTTCTTCCTCTTCTATGCAAAGGAGTTCCTATTCCTATTACAAGCCTTCAGAGAGTGGAAGAAAGCTCATAGCCTCCCCACGTTCGAGGTACGACGAGGAAAGGGATAGCTCAAGGCTGGTAAGAAAACGATCGAACTACGATTTAGACAGCTACGATCGAAGAAAGAGCTACGATCGACAGAGAGATGCTGCCCATGAAAGGGTCAGCTTCGGGCAGTCTCCTCGGGCAGGTTACGATGCCCATCGAATTCATCGCTCTGAGAGCTTTTCTGGGCCTAGGAGAGATTTTCCCAAGGGTTTCAGGTCGGAGAGAGATAGGCCGAGGAGGGATAATTTCGTGGCGTCGTGGCGAAGGCTCGGCGGTGGAAAAGATTTCGACGAAGGGGCGAAGAGCGCTAACGAGCCTATTCGTGGGAGCAGAATGGAAACTGAAGATGTTAGCGGTAGAGTGAAATCGCCAGTGAGACAGAGAGATGTGAGATCTTCTTCAGCTATGTCTAAGGAGTCTGAAAGCGAACGATCAAAGAGCGTCGATGGGAAGGGTAAAGTCGAAGATAGTAACAATAACAATACGATTGTGGAGAGCTTTGTTCTTCACAGTAACGAAAGAGAAGAAGGCGAACTGGAGCCCGAGAAAGATGGAGTGGACACTCTTTCTCAAGAGAAGCTTAGTAGTGAGAATCCCATCGAGCGTAAGGATGCCATGGATTCTTCGAATGCAGCGAAAGGAGAGAGCTCCACGAAGCTCGAGGTCAACATCAATGGTGGCTTGGATGAACGTCAGGGTGTAGCAGTTGAAGGAGCGAATAAGAGTGGCGATGAAGATGAAGATGATGATGTGAATGAAGAAATGGAAGGTAGCAATAACGTAGTCGAAGGCAGAGGAGAAGGTTCTTTCGAGGAGGATGAGGAAGGTACATCTGCGGCTGATAAGGGGAAAGAAGAGAGTAATACTAACATCGAAACGGAGAAAGAGGGCCTCAGTTTGAATCCAAATGTAGAAGAAGCAGAGCCTTCAATGGAAGAGATGGCCCGAAATTTGATCGATAAGGGAAAAAGCGTTGTACTTACCGTTTCGCCCTCGAGCAGTCCAAATCACATAGGTATGGACTTTGTGGCTGAAGCTGAAGGGCCAAGCACCATGGGGTTTCAGTTTTTCTCTAATGATCCAATTAAGATGAAGGAAAACGTCGAACAATTAGCTCCAAGAAAGCCTAAAGACGACAAAATGGGTGGTGCACTTGAGCTTTCGCTTAGCTTGCCAAACGTCTTACTGCCCATTGGCGCCCAGGCTGGGGAACAAGGCCCTAGCTCTCCCAGCCATGGAAGGAGCTTTCAATCGTTTGCTAGCTCGTTTAGGACGAACTCTAATGGATTCACTGCTTCCATGTCGTTCTCTGGCTCTCAGCAGATAACCCACGATCCCAGCTGCTCTATGAATCATGAAATGTACGATTACGAAAAATCTGTTGGTAGTAAGCCATTGTTTAAAGGAGTCGATTGGAAAGCATTGGCTGCTGCAAACGAAGAACCAGCCTTCCCGAGGCTTGCATCGCAGGTCTCTAAGGCTAATTCGTCAGGACAAGCTATGGCGAACGGTCAGAAAGTTACGGTCGATGGTCTTGAGAGACAGTTGAGCTTCAGGAAGCAATCTCTTGGATCGCAGGGCTTCGTTTCTTACAGAAACGTGTCAGAAAAGATGCAACTGATCGTAGAAAAAGACAGCAATGGAACTGATTTCGCCGAGTCGATCGTGACAATGATAGCCTCAGAACCCTTGCACCTAATGGCTCGAAGGTTCAGCGAAATGAATCCTCAGCAGATTTCCCTCGTCAAGGAGCATGTCCAAGAAATCATATCTCAACCGAGCAAAAAATGGCAGCTCAGCGCTCTACAGAAGGCATTGCAGAATAGGGACGACATTACAATGGACGCATTGCTGAGCGCACGTCGTTTTCAACTAGAAATCCTAACAGCCCTAAAAACTGGGATGGGAGATTTCGTCCTAACGAAGCTCGACGTCCCATCTTCTGAACTGGCCGAGATATTTCTTACCATGAGATGCAAGAATCCCATGTGTAGAAGCGTTTTGCCCGTCGACGACTGCGACTGCAAAATATGCGCTCGCCAGAGGGATTTCTGCAGGGAATGTATGTGCCTCGTTTGCGCCAAATTCGATAATGGGGCCAACACTTGTGGATGGGTTGGGTGCGACGTTTGCCTCCATTGGTGTCACGCTGATTGTGGTCTTAGGGAATCTCATATTAGAAATGGGCTCAGTGCGAAGGGCATGCAATTCTACTGCGTTGCTTGCGATCATCCTTCTGAGATGTTTGGCTTTGTAAAGGAGGTTTTTCAGAACTTCGTCAAGGTTTGGGATTTGGACAACCTTCGCCGAGAGCTCGAGTATGTAAGGAGGATATTCGAGGGCAGCGCAGATGTAAGGGGGAAAAGGCTGCACGAATTTTCTGTGAGGATGATGTTGAGGTTGAATGGTGGAGTCGAAATCGATGAGGCGAAGAAACACATCTTGAATTTCTTCAATGGTATGATTTGTTAGCCTTTTCTCTTGCAATTGGAGCTTTGTCTGAAAAACTTGCATTTTCTTGATCTTCTTTTTTCCTTTTTAACTGCAGAAATCGACTCAGACAAGCACGGGACGCCTGCAACTGAACCCAGAAAGGAATTGCCTGCAAAGATCGACGAAAGCAACAATAATGCCGTCGGCGTTTCGAGCCATGTATGGGGAGAACACATAGATAGAGCCCCACAATTCTCCCTGGATGAAAAGCTTGAAACGAATTTAGATTTTCGAAGAACTGTTGTTGAAAGGGAGCAGCCTGTGTATGATGAGCTGGAGAGCATTGTAAGAATCAAGCAAGCCGAGGCAAATATGTACCAATTGCGCGCCGACGATGCGAGGAAGGAATCTGAAGCTCTGAAGCGCATTTCGGCGTCGAAGGGCGAAAAGGTCGAGGAAGAATACAGAAGAAGAATCGACAAGCTTCGCTTGGCTGAAGCTGAAGATATGAGGAGACAGAAGGTCGAAGAACTGCAGGCCTTCGAAAGATCCTATCAAGATTACTTCAGCATGAAGATGAGGATGGAAATGGAGATTAAGGACCTTTTGTTGAAGATGGAATCGACTAGAAGAAATCTCACCATGTAATATGGAGATTAACTCGGATTTTTCTAGCTTACCTTTTCCGGACATTCATCTTTCTTATACTAACAAGAAGAGAAAAGGGTAATTTCCAACATTTCCGAATACAAATCAATAAGCATATGCGTAGGATACATGTTTGCATCAATATTCCAACTTTACTTTGAAATTTAAAGACCTGTAATGAACTCATGTCTTCTTGCCGTCGTCTAAGATTCCCACAAGACATTTCTCCAACAAGAATTCGGCGTTAACCCATGCGTGGTATTTATCTGTACGGAAATATAGCGTCAAGGAAGGAACCCACATGTGACGAACATCTCTCCATAAAGCAAACATATGTAAACGAATTCATTTCAAAATATTTCGATTTATATCTTAGTGGTTCCGAGATATATGCATGAATTCTTTGTTCGGCTAAAAGAAAATAGGATACTGAACAAGGAGGTGCAGTCTCTTCCTACCCCCTTCATAAGCTCATCACCTGCAAATAGAAAAGAATATGACAGATCCACACAAAGTTAGCCTTTCCACTTTACTGAGGTTAAGTTGCAATAGATAGTGCAGACATTGAGCTGCAAATCAGAAAACACACAAATTATTATTACCCCCGGGATGAAACTTCATGTAAGTTGTAATATTGTAGACACGGCCTTTAAGAACAGTCCACATGGAGTCTTCGGATCTGTGCTGTTTGACTTCGCTCATAGGAATAAGCCTCGTATTGGACCATCCCTTCAATCCTGTATATTAAACATCTTACTAAGTATGCAGATTAACTCCAAAGACTCTTTTATTAAGATATGTATGTATGACATAATCATACAAGCGCGAAAACCAGACATTCACGAATGATGTAGAACTCCAAAAAAGAAGAGAAAATCAAGAACTTCTGTCAGTGTCAAACTAGGTGGCAACAAAAAGCATACCTTTTCTCCATTGAAAAATACTCATATTTACAAGCCAAGTCGTTTAGCGTGGATTATACAATCTCAATTCGTAGAATTCAAACGAACTACGTCTTAAAGGCAATATAGCATTCGAATAGACAAACTTTCAATCACAAGACGAAAGGCAAAGTAGAACCCTTTTCTCAAAAAGGAGTGGTGTTCAAGTGTACCTGCAAGATCGGGACGTGTTTGGGTAAGCTTAAGCCAGTCCATTTGGCTGTAACCCTTCTCAAAGGGAACCTTAGCTCGGGCAATCGCCTTTGCCTTTGGAGCTTTTGCATCCGACTTCTTCGAACTTCCAGAAACTTCTTCGTCGGTCCTTTTGAGCTGCATATCGCTAGTTGAGGCGTCGATTACATTAAATGACAAAGAACCAACTGTTTCTCCAATCCTTTGGGAAGGAGGGATATTCCATATACTACCACCATTCTTGATATCATTTTCCACAGAAACACCTTTAACGTCTTCATCTGCTACTTTCTGAGCTTCACCAGCATTTATGGGCGGAGAAACCTGGCGATAAAACACTCTATGTCAGTAATCAATAACAGAAACATAAAAAAGCACATATGAAGTTGAAGACTTACACTACAGAAGGTGAAATCATCCTCATTCGCCATCTGCAGACTACTCGCAAGCTCCAGGCAGAGAATCTGATATATGCACAGATTTCACCACGCCCACGTCGAAACAGAGATGAATTTACCATAACATCAAAAGATGAAAGCTCAGTAGCAGATAATTATGCAAACCTTCCACAGCATACTACAGATCACTTTGCTAATTCCCCAGGAAACAAAATATGCATAAATCCCTAAAATGCAAACTTACAAGCCCAAGAAATCAATTCCCCACCTACTCGGCTAAGATTCTCGAGCTCTGACTGGGATCATATGATGATAAAAACATGAAAGACTCGACTTTTCTTTTATATGGGAAGGAAGTGAATGACGACTTATGTAATATATGGACCGCTATCGTAATCGGGCCGGTCAAATGCTATAGCAAATCTCTTGGTTTTAGCATTATGGGCTTTTGTTTACACTACACGTCTATATATAAAGTAAACGATTAATAAATGACAAGCAATAATGACAACTAGAAATGGGAGCACACTCCGATGCGTGTGCGATGATATATGAAATTAGTGGTGTTTAATAATTTTATTCTATATTCTTCATTTTAAATAAATCAATTGCGGCAGTTTTTTTTCATGCCATAGTTTTTGGTCAACAATCAAGAAAAACCAATTTAATTAGCATGTTGAACGACTGCTTACTAAGTGGTTATTTTAAGTAATAATTTTCCTTTAATTAAGTATTCAAACATGCCAAATTAGAACAAAATTAAAGCAGTTTAATCAAAGGTATGAGGTTTAATAAAATAGAATAGATGCCCACTAGTTCATATTATTATCAAAGAGTTTAGGTTAAGTATACTTCCATATCAATGAAAATTATTGAAACGCATGTGAAAGCAATTGTTATATATAGAATTATTGTTACATATAAAGATACACTCGAAGTGCCGCTGTAATCGTCTCGACTTTCTAAAAAATTCACTCGACATGCATGGGCTTTGTGTTGAAGCAGTTGGAAGAAACGGGGGCTTTTGATTCTGTTATGGAAAAAATCACTGGATGTCCGGCTCATATCATTCTCAAATTTTCACATTGACGTTCTCATCGAAACTTTACAACCATGTCTCTCTTTGCGCCACACAGATTTCTACGGGGACCCCAACACGGGACAACGAAAGAATAGCTGGAATCTCCTTCGTCGTCTTAAGGACCCTCACTATGCCCTTGGTTATGCATGGGAGATTTCAACGAAATTTTGTCCAACGATGAAAAACAAGGTGGTAATCTTCGGTCCACTAGGCAAATTGCTGACTTTAGAGAGGCCCTTGAAGAGTGTGAGCTTCACGACCTGGGGTCCACTGGTCCACAGTTTACATGGTCCGACAAAGCACGTCACCCTTACACTATCTTGGAGAGGCTTGATCGGGCATGTGCTTCTGTTGAATGGATGAATTTATTCCCACTACATCAAGTTCTCAATGTTCCTACATTCTGCTCGGACCACTCGGCCATTATTATTAAGCTCCAGCCAACTCACCCCTCTCCTCGTCGTCTCAAACATATTTTCCGTTTTGAAGCCAAGTGGACGACCGATGATGAATTTCTATTATACGACGTTGCTGGGAGGATAGACTCTTTCTCGGGCAACAAATGAACTACCGGGGCACATGCGACAATGTCAAAAGGAACTTCAAGAATGGTATCGACGAAAGCGAAGAAATGTTAGAGAAGAAAAGAGAAAATTACAAAGCAGTTGGATCTCTTGTCCGTGTCTGAGATTACTACCAATACACAGCATGAGGAACATAAACTACGTGTGCGCTTGAATGAAATATTATATCAAGAGGAGCTTTATTGGAAGCAACGAAGCAAAGCCGAATGGCTTAGAGAAGGAGACCGCAATACAAGATTCTTTCATCGAAAAGCTTCAATCCGTAAGGCTCACAATAACATTCCCCGCATTAAAGATAAACAGGGTGTGTGGCGCGATAATTCCAATGAGTTGTTCAGCTCCTCAGTTCCGCCGCAATCTGCTATTGATAAAGCCGCAAACACTATCTCGAAAAGGGTGACTGACGAGATGAATCAGACGCTTTTACGACCGTACACCGAGGATGAGGTAAAAAATGCTCTCTCATGTATGTACCCATATAAATCCCCCGGTCCGGATGGTTTTCCACCCCTTTTTTATCAAAAGTATTGGGATATCGTTGGCGGTGAAACCATCCGTTATATCCTTGATTTCTTAACTCCGCTGCCTCCTTTTCTTTCTTTCATAACACTCGCATCGTCTTGATACCAAAAATAAAAAACCCTGAAACGATGGCTCGCTTTCGACCGATTAGTTTGTGTAATGTTATATATCGTATCGCCTCTAAATGTGTAACTAATCGCTTACGTGCAGTGATGGATGATATCATATCTCCAACACAATCAGCGTTTATACCTAACCGTCTCATTACAGATAATGTCTTAGTTGCCTTTGAACTTAATCATGCCTTGAGACAGAAAAGACGAGGTAAAGAGGGATTTTGCTCCCTTAAACTGGACATGAGCAAAGCGTATGATCGTGTTGAATGGCCTTTCCTTGAAAGGGTAATGAGTAAACTTGGTTTTCACTCATCATTCGTGAGCCTAGTTATGAAATACGTTACACAAGTTTCCTACGATTTTACCCTTAATGGCAACGTCTTCGGTAATCTTATTCCCTCACGAGCCTTAAGGCAAGGAGACCCGTTATCTCCTTATCTTTCCCTTTTTTGCACGGCGTCTTTTTGTAGTTTGTTACAGGAGGCGGAGCAATCGCGCCGGTTGAAAGGATTTAACATTCGTCGAAGTGCACCCCCATGTCGCATCTTTTATTCGCCGATGATACCATTATCTTTTGCCAAGCGTCTTGCGAAGCGATGTCAACACTCAATGAAGTCTTGGAGGTGTATGGATCAGGTTCAGGCCAGCAAGTAAATTTCGACAAATCGTCAGCATCATTCTCGCCCAATGTAGACGAACAAATCAGGGGACAATGTTGCCGCACCTTGGGGCTACCACAATCTAACCGCCACAACCTATACTTGGGGCTGCCCACTATTGTTGGACGAACTAAGAGAGAAGCTTTTTCTTACATTACGGATCTGTCTGGTCAAGAATCAAAGGGTGGTCTGAGAAACTGTTATCTCAAGCGGGACGCGAAATACTTCTCAAATCGGTAATCCAAGCAATTCCGACTTATGCAATGAGTTGTTTTTTATTACCTGTTAAGGTTTTAAAATGGGGATAAAGCTTAAAATGGTCCCTGATGTTTACCCTGTGAACCAATTTAGTCCCCGATGTTCCGCGTGAACCAATTTAGTCCCCCATGTTATCGAAAATGGACCAATTGGTCCCTCCGTCAATCCGAGGTCAACTTAGACGGCGATGGTATTTGCGACGGATAATTCCGTCGCTAAATTTAAAAGTTAAAAAATAATAAAATAAATATTAAAAATGAGGAAAAAAATGAAAAATATTCAAAAAATAGAGTAAACAATTCAAAAAAAAAAGAGAATATTACTAATAAACTAAACAAAAAAATAAAGAATAATAAAAAATAAAAAATAATAAAAGTAAAATAAATAACTACAATTAAAATAAAAAAATGATAAATTAAACATTAAAATCAGGAAAAAATCCAAAAACAAGGAAATAGAACAAAAATTAAATAAACAATTGATAAAATTTTAGATTTTAAAAAAGTAACAAAATAAAATATATTTATTTATTAAAAATTATATAAAAAAGAAAAACAAAATTAAGGACTGGGAATTATCGTCAATTAATTGGGTCAATGACGAGATCGGGAATAAAATAAAATATAAATTCTCGTCATCACCGTTAACTGGACAAAGACGAGATGGAAATCATCGTCAATTAATCGTGATAATGTTAAAAAAATCGAGAACTGGGACGGCGATGCAATCACCCAGTATATTTGTTAAAAAAAATCGAGAACTGTAACGATTATGTCCTCATTAACTTGGCAGGGACGGTCTTCGTAAACTTTTAGACGCATTTTTATCCTTAATTTTGTTTTTCCTTTTCATTTAATTTTTAATAAATAAATATATAGTTTATTTTTTACTTTTTTAAATCTTAAATTTATATTTATCATTTTTTATTTTATTTTAATTTTTTATTTTATTTTATTTTTATTTTTTATTATTATTTACTCTGTTATTTAATTTATTAGTAATATTCTCTTTTTTTGAATTTTACTCTCTTTTTTGAATTTTTTTTCCTTTTTTGGATTTTTACTTCATTTTTAATGTTTAATTTATCATTTTATTTTAATTTAAGTTTTTATTTTACTTTTACTATTTTAATTTTTTATTTTTATTTTATTTAATTTATTAGTAATATTCTCTTTTTTTTTGAATTGACTCTATTTTCTGAAATTTTTTTCCTTTTTTCGGATTTTCCCTCATTTTTAATATTTAATTTATTATTTTTTTAACTTTTTCATTTAGCGACGGAATAAGTCGCAAATACCATCGCCGTCTAAATTGACGCTCGGATTGACGGTGGGACCAATTTGGTTCATTTTTATAACATCGTGGACTAAATTGGTTCACGCGAAACATCGGAGACTAAATTGGTTCACAGGGTAAACATCGGGGACCATTTTAAGTTTTATCCCTTCAAAAGCGCATGGCGAGATATTGGTGGAGCGCAACGGATCAATACAGGATGCATTGGCTTGCTTGGACCAAACTAACTAAGGCAAAATGCATAGGTGGCATGGGTTTTTGGGACCTTAAATCCTTTAATTTGGCCCTCCTCGCAAAACAGGGATGGCGCCTTATGACTCGCCCAGACAGTCTCTTAGGAAGAATTCTTAAGGCGCACTACTTCCCTGAGGTACCGTTCGCGAAAGCCAGCCTTGGTCGAAGCCCTTCGATGACATGGCGTAGTATTATGGCTGCAAAACCTCTGCTTGATGCTGGCGTTCGCTGGCAAGTCCGTTCTGGAAATAGCATCAACTTGTGGGGTGATCATTGGCCCCCATCAAGCAAGAGCTTAGTACTTGGACGGTTTCTGATATTCGTATGCATGGGTCTGGGCCATGGAATGAGACGTTGATTAAATCTCTATTTTTTCCTGTCGATGTGGATCTTATTTTAGGTACCCCGCTGAGCTCGAATATGGGGCAGGACAAGCTAATATGGCATTATTCAATGAATGGGGAGTTCTCTGTTAAATCTGCGTATCGCCTTGGGAGAGACCTGGAGTCCAGGACGGCAGCAAAGCTCGAGCTCACTAAAATGCTGGAAATTCCTATGGAGCGCTAACGTCATTCCGAAGGTCAAAATCTTTGCATGGCGCCTATGTCGCGATGCTCTCCCCACAGCAACGAATCTCGCTGCCCGTGGTTGCCTCAACAGCCCCCATTGCCTTAGATGTGGCTCTCCCTATGAGGACTCTAAGCATATCTTCATGTCATGCAAAAAAACACGTCAAATATGGAAGGCCTCGGGTATAAGGTATGATGTCGAAGCTTACTGGGCTGTTTCTACAGAGATGTGGCTTCGTAAAAACTTTGAGGTCATGAACCAACAAGAATTTGCGATGTTTTTTAATCACTTATGGCAATCTGGGATGCACGTAACAATCTGACGATGAAAGGAACCCGCATCCCGCACCAGGTTTCTATTTCAATGGCCGTTGACATCACGTTATACCCCGGCAACAAAGTGAACCAAGTGACTTCCCCCATACCAGCTTGATGGACTTGTCCCCCTCCAGGCGTTATCAAGCTTAACTTCGATGGAGCTATTCACTTGCAACGCTTCGGGGCTGCTATAGGAATTATAGCTAGAGACGGAGCTGTTAATTGCCGCGGATGGTGCACGAAATTCTTTCGTGGTTCTTTTGACCCGGAAGTCATTGAAGCTTTAGCAGCATTTGGGGCGATGCTTTTTGCTATTTGGAAGAATTGGCTCTCAGCAATTTTCGAAGGAGATTGTCTTACTGTGGTGGAAAAGCTATCGAAGAAGTCGTCGGAATCGACAAAGATAGGAGTCATCCTTTACGACTGCATGCATCTTTTGAACTCGTTTTCCTCTGTTTCGTTCTCTTTTGCTAAGCGTCATTGTAATGAGGTCGCTCACTATCTCGCTAAAGTGCTTGGTTGGGATGGCGAGGGACGTCTCCCACCCACACAAGCCTTAGCAAATTTGATTTCGGCCGATCTTCTATAAATAAAATGGTCTTTGCTCTAAAAAATGAAGCTAATTTTGAGAATCCATTTCCCAGCAGGCCCTAAAAAGTCTATTCACATCGATTATAGAACAAAACTTCTGTGAATTAAGAAGAGAGACTTCGATGAATTGGAATTGAAAAAGGAAAAAAATTCTAAAACTAGCTGCCTTGATTTTGTTTGACAATGGTTGGCAAAGTCGCGCATAGGAACTTAGAATACGAAAAAAAAAAAAAAAGAAAAAGAAAGTCCAATCCAAAAGCCATCCAACTTGCACAGAAGTAAAAAGTAAAAAGAAACTTGGTCACATGACATTCATATTAATAAATTAATTACAGCTATCCTCCCTTGAAATAAATAAAATGTCAAACTCGTCGTCTCATTCCCTCTATTAGGGGTGGTTCGGTACGGTATACCGTACCAAAACTGTGATATCGTATACCGAAATTTCGATATCCAAAAAACTCATACCAATACCATACCAAAATTTCGGTATACCTTAAATTTCGATTCGGTATCATACCGAAATTTCGGTATGGTATCGGTATCATACCTTCTACACCATTCATACGGAGGGTTTTTTACCATGCATGTCTCGTGACTCGTTAATTCGTTGTTTTGGAATTTTTAATCAATTCAAACTCCTTAGGCCCCAATAAGATAGACTATTAATACCAAATTTTTCAAAATAAAAAGATTTTTTATCCTTAAATAATTTACATATTTTAGCTAGTCTCCTTAGTAAGACAAAAAACTTTACATAACCACAAAATACAACTTTATATACAGATTAATTAGAACGAAGCGGCTATATTAAAATAATTAGTTAAGATTAACAAAAAGTAATTGCATTGCATCTTCACGCTTTAAAAAATCATGAAAAAGAACATTAAAAAGGCAAAAATTAAACGTTACTTGAGTTACATAAGTAAAATATGATGGGCCTAATATTAGAAAGTTGTGTATAAGTTAATAATATATGGGCTAAATACGTTTTTGAAGATCCTTAATTTTTCATTTTATATTTTTTGAAATAATATAATTTAGGTGTGTATATTTATATATATAATATATTAAAAATTTTAGAATTTCGGTATTCGGTATAATCGGTATACCTAATTTTAAAAACTTTCATCGTACCGAAAATTTTCGGTACGGTATCATACCTTACCAAAAACTTCGGTATACCAAAATTTCGATATTTTCGATACGATTCGATACGATAAGGACGGTATTTCGGTATTTCGATATTTTTCCCCAGCCCTACCCTCTATATATATACGGGGCGTAGGCTCAACATAATCATTCCAAACACACACTCATATCTAAATATTCAATACTCAAATTGTTAGGATCGCGTTTAGAGGGGGTGAATAAACGCTTGACGCTTTTGGTAGTTAACCGATTATGGCTAATACCGGTACTTGATATTTATATAAGTGTGATTTGTGCGGAAGCAAGTCGGTCGGTTCTGAACCAAGACCGATAATAAGTGTGATGTGTTAGCTTGTGTATGTGAGGAAGACACCGGTTTGTTTCTGGAAGTTCGGAGTTAAATCTCCTACGTCTCCCCTTCTTCCTCGCAAGGAAGGTTCACTAGACTTCAGTTATACACTCACCGTACAACCTACCCAACTGCCCTCAGCTTAATCCAGTGAATCCCTAGGCAGTCGTATAATACAATCCACCTACTTCATCAGCTTTTTACAGTCCGTCGGAAAACAACAACTCACTTACTTAACCAAATCGGTGCTCGTACAGTGAGGACAACACTTTCTAATTTCTTTCTTTGCTTTGGAGAGATTTGAATCTTGTCTTTGATCCTCCTGGTAAAGTGTCATAACAATCTTCAGCGCTTCTTCTCTGATATATATACTCGATCTTTGTTGAAGAAGACCGTTGTGAGATAGCCTCGTGTACCGGACTATGCATTAAACGCATTTTACCCAAAACGGGTACTGTCCGGTCTTCATATCAATTCGCGCTGTGCCAATTGCTTTTTCCTTTTTAAGCTTAACTTGACTTCAACTTGGCTCCTCCTGGCAGTCTTGCATTAAATGCTTTAGCAGAAGTCTTCAACATCCCGCATTGAATCATTTTGAATCTTTGTACACGTGGCAGGTCCGGTATCTGTACTCTGGTCTTGACACTTTGTTTGATCCGGTATCTGGTGCACTTTTAAACTGCTGACTGGTATACGGTCTCTGGCGCACTTGTGACCTGCTGACTGATATCCGGTCTCTGGCGCACTTGTGACCTGCTGCTGGTATCCGGTCTTGAGTCTATGTTTAACCGGTTATACTCAGTCAAGTTTGGACAATCACCAAAACTGCTTAATCTGAATTCTTTGATTCACGATACTTAACACTTAACACAAATCATTCATTTACTTTAAAAAAAAAAAGAAAAGAAAGATGGCAAACAATAAGGTTGTCTGCGTCACTGGTGCAACAGGTTACTTGGCTTCGTGGCTCATCAAGCTTCTCCTCGAACGCGGCTACATTGTGAAGGGCACCGTGCGCAGTCTCCATACGTATTTCAATCTTAAATGGTCCATGCACACACACACATATATATATATATATATATATACACATTATGTAAAGAAATCTTACAATTTTTGTAATGATATATTTCTCAGGCGACCTGAAGAAATTCGAACACTTGACGTTGCTCGAAGGAGCTAAGGATCGACTGAAGCTGTACGAGGCGGGATTGACCGAAGAAGGATCCTTTGACTCGGTTATCGAAGGATGCGAAGGCGTTTTCCACGTCGCATCTCCCATCATTCAAACCGCCCCCGACCCGCAAGTTCGTTTTTTTTTATTTTATCCATCGATGATTGATAATCTATGAACCGCCGACTTCCCATGGCTATTTTATTGTGTCACGGGAAGCCCGACCTGTGGGACCTGGTGTAAACTCTCGGTGTCAGCATTGACCAGCAAAACCACACCCGTACCTTTTTCTATTTTTCTTTACTTTTTGGGGGTTGTAGGGATTTTTCGAGCTCAAGTTTATCTCAAACTCAAACTAATATAAGAGCTTATAAGTAGCTGATAACTCTTCTAATTATCCAATACGTGACTTGAGTTTGACACCCAAACAAGGGTCATCGGGGAAACCCCAGGGGTTAAAGCACGACCATTGTCTAACGCTTTCTTGCTTTTTTTTTTACAGAAAGAAATAGTGGAACCGATTGTTAAAGGAACCCTAGACGTACTGAAGGCGTGCAAGAAGGTGGAGACCAAGAGGGTCGTGTACACATCCACGTTGGGCACCGTTATTTTCACCCCGAGGCTCGAGTACTTCTCGGGAACTACCCTCGACGAGACGTGGTTCTCCGACGTCGAATTCTTGGAACAAAAGAAGGAATGGTACTCAATGGCAAAGACGATCGCGGAGAAGGCCGCGTGGGAGTTCGTAAAGGAGAACGACATGGACATGGTGACCATTCACCCAGGTTACCTCATCGGCCCACTGCTTTCGAAAACCCTAACCTCCGATTATCTCTTGGGACTCATCAAGGAAGCGAGGGAACTGTTCTCTCATGGGATGTATACGTATGTCGATGTTAGGGACGTTGCGCTTGCGCATATTCTCTCTTACGAATATCCCTCGGCTAGCGGTCGGTACAATGTTGTCAGGACCATTGCTCATTCTCACGAAGCGCTTTCGATAATGCATGACATGTTTCCGTCCATCAAGAATCATTACGCGTAAGTCTACTTTCTTTTTTTCTTTTTCGCGGTTCAAAGAAACGTTTTCTTATGACATATGGTGTAAACGTTGTGGTGTTTCTTTTTTTATTTATCTTCATAGAGATAGAAAGAATAATCTTACGGAAGCTCCTTTCCATGTGTCGAGGGAAAAGACGGAGGATTTGGGAGTGAAGTTCACTCCGCTGGAAGAGAGTTTCAGGGACAGCGTTTTGAGCTTCAAGGAGATGGAGTTTCTTGATTTCTGATTTTTTTTAATTTTTTCATGCTTTCGTTGCTGTGAGCCCCCTGAATAAAAATTGGCATCATTTCTTCATTTTTTTCAATATGTTGCATTGTAATACCGTTATTTGTGTGATTTAAGGATGATGGGGCGTATGTATGTACTCAAGGTATTGTGATAAAATAAATTGTTCTTACCAACTGAAGAAAAATGGTTACCATGTTCACCGTGTCGTCGCGCCCTTTGCAAGATTTCAAGGCGGGTCGACGTTGTATCCTCGTAGAACGGTCAGATGTACGTATGTCATAAGCTGTAAAAGCGGACCGATGATGTTATTAGAGATCATATAGCAAATCAACCTCATACAAAGTTGTGGACAGGGGCGGATCTAGAAATTTTTTACTGGGGGGCCGTAATACAAAATTGGCGTTCAAAATGAGTTGACATAGAATTTATATATTCAACTTTCTTCGAATGGAAACTTTTATCGATAAAATAAATCTTTTCGTTGAAGTATATAAACACGATCATAAAAAATTTCATTTAGTACAATCAACACAAAAAAAATATCAATAAAAAGACATAAAAAATCCCTGCCGGAACTCGAACAACAACAAAAGCCTCAAAATATTACTATATCTAAGCTGATATGCGTTGTGTTTGTATGATACGGAGAAATAGAGCAAGAAACTCTAACTAGATAATGAAACGTATTAGAAAAAAGTCAAAATGAATTTAAATATTACATAAATATTTCATAAACTAAAGTATAAATTACTATGGAAAAGCATACTTACTTTTATAATATATTGGTTTTTCATGATGTATTGGTGAACTAAAATTACCGAATGATTCTATATTGCGTTAAATTAATTAAAAATATTAGTCTAAAGAAATAAAACTGTTATAGACTTAAAAAGAATAGAAAAGTAAAAAGAATAAATAAAAAACTTAAAATTGTTGAATAAGACTTCAAACCAATAGAACAACAAAGTAAAAATAATAAATGTTAGGTTTTTTAATTCAAAGTATTAGTTAAAGAAATAAATTGCTCAATTATTGGTAAAAACGAATGGAGAAGTATGAAAAGAAAAGTGAAAAGGGAAAGTTAAAAACATAGAAATTTAAGAGTCGAACTGCGACCCAAAAGTAGACATAAGTGTTACCAACCGCTATGCTACGCAACATAATATCACGACGTTATTTATCTTTTCATGAGGAATATGTACTATGTATAAACATAGTACTATTTTTTAAGAGAATTTTCGCAGGCCGTGGCCCCCCGGGCCATAATGTAGATCGGCCCCTGGCTGAGGATATGACTGTTCCTTGGAGCAGGTTCCCCGTGTAGGGTAGCCCAACGAGCAAGTGCTATTTCAGTATGTTACAATAACTTTTTCTACCAGGTTTAAATGATCCTCTGCAATTTCTGCTTCACAAATTTATGCTTACTATACTACAATCAAATGTTTGCAAGTCTGAGCTTTAAATGCGTACTTCACTGCATGAACGCATCAAGCAGAATCAAAATACACCCAAACTTTTTAAAGCATTCAATTCTCTCAACGAAGTTCATCGTATTCAAATCGTAGTCCAAAGACGAGAACCGAGTACGAAGCTTCGTCAAACGATATAAATCTTTTTTAAAAGCATTCTATTTCTTTTGAAGTTGCTCGTATTCGGATCGAAAGGCGGGATAGTGCGAAGCTTCGTCAGACGATATAAGTCTTTTTTTAAAAGCATTCAATTCTTTCGAAGTTCTTTGTATTCGAAACTCAAAGGCGGAATAATGCAAAGCTTCGTTAGACGATATAAGTCTTTTTAAAAGCATTCTATTTCTTTCGAAGTTGCTCGTATTCGGATCGAAAGGCGCGATAGTGCAAAGCTTCGTTAGACGATATAAGTCTTTAAAAGCATTCTATTTCTTTCGAAGTTGTCTGCGTTCGGAGCGAAGTTCAAAGGCGGGATAGTGCGTAGCTTTGTTAGACGATATAAGTCTTTCTTTAAAAGCATTCCATTCTTTCGAAGTCGTTCGTGCCAGAAGTAAAGCTCGAAACGTCCAAGTCCGAAGCGCTAAGTTCATGACCAAGCTCAAAAGTCCAGGAATAAAGCGTCTTTGATAATTATCAAGTCCAAGTCAACTTCGTGATCAAGCCCAAAAGCCCACGAAGAAGCATCCACGAAGATCGTGATCAAGCCCCAAAAGGCCCACGAAGAAACATTAAAGAAAGCCCATTCCAAGAAAATTCGAGATCGAGGAATTTTCCGAAACCCTTTCTTTGAAGAATCAGAGGAACAAATAGAGATAGAGTTCATTCAATTTCATCAAATTTCATTTGTACTATTTTCCGATAATTCAATATTCGAATAAAAGAAAATACGTTACAAATTTTTGGCACGCCCGGTGGGACCTCTCTACCTCTCATCTCTTCAAGAATTAGAACGCATCGATGACAAACTCATCGAACTTTAGCGTTTCAAGTTCTTCCAGTCAAAGCACTGGTGTTAAGACCCGAAACATGTCAAAAGTGATTCCAGAGTCCAAGGAGACAGATAACCAGTTATTTTTGGCAAAGATAATGTCAATCTCGGCATAGTAGAAGAAGAACAAAATGCCGAAAATGAGTGCTCGTCGGTACCTTCGCTCCACTCGACCTCAAGCAATTCTTCTAAGCGAGATGAAGTCATGGTGACGAATGCTAAAGCACAAATTGCAAGTTTAACAAGAGCAATCGAAGGGCTTACGAAACACGTGCAAGAACAAGATGCCCAGATTGCAAAGTTGACTAGCAAGAGCAACAACGTTGATAATAGCCGCGCATATGAGAAGCGGGAGGAATCTTCTGACGAAACCGAAAGGAAGAGCAGAGGGAACTCGAGAAGCCTTCGGGGAGTTTCCAAGTTTCTAATGACGGGATGATTCCCGTTAGCCAACTGAAGGAGTTCATCATTGGGAAAATAAAAGACGGAGGGTCCAAATCCTCATTGACGTATTCTAAACCGTATACTGTTAGAATCAATAACTTGAAGATGCCAAGTGGTTACCAACCTCCAAAATTTCAGCAGTTTGACAGCAAAGGAAATCCAAAGCAACATGTGGCTCACTTCATTGAGACATGTAATGATGCAGGAACTTATGGGGACCGCCTTATCAAACAATTTGTCCGTTCGCTGAAGGGCAATGCTTTCGATTGGTACATTGATTTGGAAGCTGGTTCAATCGATAGCTGGGATCGAATGGAATTTGAATTCCTTATCCGTTTCTACAGTACTCGTCCCACGGTTAGCATGATTGAACTCACTAGTGCTCACAAATGGAAAGATGAACCCGTAATTGACTATATTAATCGTTGGAGGAATCTATGTCTTAATTGCAAAGACAGCTTATCTGAAACCCCGGGAATCGTGCATTCAGGGAATGACATGGGGACTACGGTATATCCTTCATGGAATTCGCCCTGGAACATTTGAAGAATTGGCTACTCGCGCCCATGATATGGAACTCAGCCTAGCCACAAGTGGGGCAAATGGACCACCTGTCCAAGAGGCTAAAAAATTCCAAGATAGAACTGATTTCAAGAAAGGGGGCCGCCATTTGTAAAACCCCACAACAAAGAGTCTTTGGCGGCAAACGTCACACCTCTCAAACTTCGAGGCAGAGAAAAGGGCAAGAAAATTGAGGTAATTGATGTACCACCAGAGCATACAAAAAGGAAATTGACGCTTAAAGAGCTTCAGGCAAAGAAGTATCCGTTTATGGACTCCGAAGTATCTGAAATCTTCGATGAACTTCTGCGCGCAGATCTCATTGACCTACCAGAGATGAAGCGGCCCGATGAAGCTGGACAAACTCACGATCCTAATTACTGTAAGTACCATCGTTTGGTAGGTCATCCAATTCACAACTGTTTTATTTTTAAGGGTAAGGTCATGCAACTAGCCAGACAAGGAAAGATAACTCTTGATATAGAGTCGGCGGAGTCAATTATACTTCAGTTATTGACGAGGACTCTGAAAGTTGGGAAGAAGACTGTGCTACTTGTTATATGACTCAAGAAACTGAAGTCCTTGATGATGACTGTCAAGACGAGATCGAGGAAAACGACACGATTGGCTCATGCATATCTGCTATGACATTCAGCGATGAGGATCTGCTCCTAGGTTCTAAGCCACATAATTGCCCCTTGTTCGTGTCTGGCTACGTTCGTGAAAAGAATGTAAAACGCATGTTGATCGATGGAGGCTTTGCAGTGAATATTCTGCCTCTACGGGTGCTGAAGGAACTGGAAATTCCGATGGAGGAACTCTCTAGCAGTCGATTGATGATCCAAGGTTTCAACCAAGGAGGCCAAAGAGCCATCGGTATGATCAGATTAGAACTAGTGATGGAAAATATGACATCAACAGCATTGCTCCACGTGATTGACGCCAGGACATCCTACAACGTGCTGTTTTGTCGTCCATGGCTACACGAAAATGGAGTTGTGCCGTCAAATTTACATCAATGTTTCAAGTACTGCGACGGCGCCATAAAGAAAGTTCTCATCGATACAAACCCGTTTACCGAAGTCGAATCATACTTTGCCGATGCAAAATATTATCTCGAGCGTACAAAGGAAACAAGTGAGAATGTGACGCATGAGGAAAGTATGACACACAAGAATAAAGGTGATGAAGGCACGCAGGACATTGGAGGGATGATATACTCAATGAAAGTCCTTACACTACCCTTAACTCAAATTGGCTCTAAGAAACCACAAAGCTCGCCGGTCAGGGCTGGAGGATCTCGCAGCGATCAGAAAATGGACATCATATGTCGCCAAATAGGCAGATAAGTGGAGTATTTGGGCCTAAGGCTTATAAACTCCTCACAAAAGCAGGATATGATCCGAATGGAAAATCAATATTGGGTAAACTCCCAGACTCCCTAAACAGAAGTTCTCTCGAACTAAAAAATACTCAGAAAGGTCTCGGGTTTACCCTTCAGAAGCCCGTGCATATAGTGTTAAAAAGGCTAGTATAAACTGTGTGTCCGAAGCTGATGCATATTCCACTAACAACGCATTGAAGTGGATAATGCCCAAGTCAGTCTTTGAAAGACTAGGGCACAAGAAGAGTCCATTTGAAAGACTAGGGTACAAGAAAAGTCCGTTTGGAAGACTAGGAATTAAAAAGAGTCTGTTCGAAAGACTAAGACTTAAGAAAAATCTATAAACTTCCGTATTTGATAGACTTGAGCCATGCGGAAACTTTAAATTGCTGAAGAAACAGAGTCATCGACACGTCATTCGGCTCACGACTCGACTTAAAGCAAAAAGTCGTGCCCACATGACTCTACCCTGCTATGTGTCACATAACGGTGATCGACATCACGAGAACGGAGAAGATATGAAAAGCATAGGTTCATCATGTCATATCACCATAAACGACGAAAATCTCATCGAAGAAGATGCTAAGATTGCTCCTCTTGAGCTTGAAGAAGGTATTAAGGCAACAGTAGACGAGTTGAAAGAAATCAACTTAGGCGATGAAAACGAAAATAGACCAATATATATAAGCTTCTAGATGCCGATGAAGAGAAGAACTACATCGAGCTGCTGACAGAATTCAAAGACGTGTTCGCTTGGTCATGTCATATAAGGAAATGTCTAGAGTGGACCCAAAGGTAGCAATCCATCACTTATCGATAAAGAAAGGTTCGCGTCCAGTTAAGCAAGCACAGGGGCGGTTTCGACCAGATCTAATTCCACTCATTGAGGCTGAGGTCAATAAGTTGATTGAAGTTGGATTTGTTCGAGAAGTCAAATATCCAACATGGATCTCAAGCATAGTGCCCGTCAAGAAAAAATGGACAAATACGAGTCTGTGTCGATTTCAGAGATTTGAACGAAGCATGTCCAAAGGATGATTTCCCGTTGCCAATCCCTGAGCTTATGATAGATGCCACGACCGGCCACGAAGCATTATCCTTCATAGATGGATCTTCTGGCTATAATCAAATTCGCATGGCGCCAAAAGATGAAGAGTTGACGGCCTTTCGCACACCAGAAGGGATCTATTGCTACAAAGTTATGCCGTTCGGATTAAAAAACGCGGGTTCCACATACCAGGGAGCAATGCAGAAGATCTTTGACGATATGCTTCACACGGATGTTGAATGTTTTTTCGATGATTTAGTAATGAAGTCTAAAAGACGTGAGGATCACCAAAGTAATTTGAGAAATGTGTTCAATCGCTTAAGGAGATATCAACTCAAAATGAATCCTCTCAAGTGCGCGTTTGGTGTTTCCTCGGGAAAGTTTCTCGGGTTCATAGTGCGTCAAAAGGGCATCGAAATTGAGCAGGCAAAGGTAGATGCAATCTTATAGATATCAAAACCTCGTAACATCCACGAGCTCAAAAGCTTGCAAGGGAAGTTGGCATACTTGAGGAGATTCATCTCGAATCTAGCCGGTAGATGTCAACCTTTTAGTCGCCTCATGAAAAAGGGTGTTACGTTCGAATGGAATGAAGCCTGCAACAATGCATTCGAAAGCATCAAATCCTATCTAACAAATCCGTCCGTGTTGGCCGCGCCTATACCAGAAAAACCACTCATCTTATATATAATTGCCCAAGAAAGCTCTGTTGGAGCCCTATTAGCACAAGAAAATGACAACTGGAAAGAAAATGCGTTGTACTACCTCAGTAGGATGATGACACCCCACAATCTAAAGTATTCTCCAATCGAAAAATTATGTTTGGCGCTTATCTTCTCAATCCAGAAACTCAAGCATTATTTTCAAGCTCATAGCATCCGCTTGGTGTCAAGGGCAAATCCGCTGAAGAATGTAATGTCAAAACCGGTGCTTTCAGACAGGCTTGCGAGGTGGTATTTGCAATTGCAACGGTTCGAAATCATATATGTGGCTCAAAAGGCTGTTAAGGACAAGTCTTGGCAGATTTCCTAGCCGATCACCCTATCCCAGCGGAGTGGGAGTTATGCCACGATTTACCCGATGTACACATACTCTTGGTTGAAGTGGTTCCCCATTGGGCGATGTATTTCGATGGAGCTTCACATCAAGAAGGCGCTGGAGCTGGACTATATTCGTCACTTCCGATGGAGATGTGCTCCCTTATTCCTTCACTCTGACCCAGAATTGCTCAAACAATGTTGCCGAGTACCAGGCTTTTATTCTTGGATTAGAGATGGCTGTGGAGATTAAACAGAGACAGCTCACAATATATGGCGACTCCAAGTGATTGTTAGCCAGATAACCGGCTCATATGAAGTAAAGAAGCCTGAGCTCCTCTCATATCGCAACTACGCCAGAAAGATGATAGGATATCTCGGGGAAGCAACAATCGAGCATGTGCCGAGATCCAAAAACAAGCAAGCAGATACATTAGCCAAACTCGTTTCGACCCTATCAACGCTTCATGAGATAACTCAGATACCCATTTGCCGATATTGGGTCGTGCCACCCAATTTTGATGATGATAGTGAAGACGATAATGCTACTGAGGAAGAAAATCACACCATCGAAGTATTCGAAGTGGAGGAAGAAGACTGGAAGCAATTATTGGTCGATTACTTGGAACATGGGAAGTTGCCCGATGACCAACGTCAACGAATCGATATTCGACGACGAGCGCCTCGTTTCATCTTCTGTAAAGGAACACTTTATCGTAGGTCTTTTGATGGTGTATTCTTGAGATGTTTAAGTGAAGAAGAAGCTGGTCAAGCCATGGACGAGGCTCACTCTGGGATATGTGGTGTTCATCAATCTGGACCAAAGTTGCATTTTCGCCTAAAAAGAATGGGTTATTACTGGCCGACGATGGTTAAAGATTGCTTGGATCATGCACGACGATGTCAAGCTTGCCAATTCCATGCTAACCTTATGCACCAACCACCTGAGCCGCTACATCCAACAATCGCTGCATGACCGTTCGACGCTTGGGGATTAAATGTCATGGGACCAATGACAAAGTCATCAGGAGGACACTCATACATTGTAGCTGGAACAGAATACTTTTCCAAATGGCCCGAGGCTGTTCCTCTAAAAGAAGTAAAGATGGAAAATGTCGCTGATTTCATTCGCATCAACATTATTTATCGCTTCGGGATACCTCGCTACATCATCATTGATAATGGAAAACCATTCTGTAATAGCACAATAGATAACTCTGCGAGAAGTGTGGGTTCAAACAGAGGAAATCATCTATGTATAACGCTGCCGCAAATGGACTCGCCGAAGCATTCAACAAGACGTTGTGCAATCTCTTGAAGAAGATAGTGTCAAAATCGAAGAAGGACTGGCACCAGAGAATTAATGAAGCTTTATGGGCATACCGAACTACTCACCGGACGCCCACTAAATCAACACCTTACGCCCTCGTTTACGGAACCGAAGCCGCAATTCCGCTCGAAAAACAAATTCCTTCTCTTAGAATGGCTATACAAGAAGGACTCACTACGGAGGAGAACGCTCGCTTACGTCTCGAAGAATTGGAATCCCTTGATGAAAAGAGACTTGACGCGCAACAAAGGCTGGAATGCTATCAAGCTCGTCTTTCGAGAGCATTTAATAAGAATGTGAAGCTTAGGTCATTTCAAGTCGGATATTGGGTACTTGCGGTAAGGAGACCAATCATCACCAACCGTCGAGTTGGGGGGCAAGTTCAAATCGAAATGGGATGGTCCCTACGTCGTAAAGGAAGTCTATACGAGCGGAGCATACAAGTTGGTGTCCGAAGACAGATTAAGAATTGGCTCAATCAATGGCAAATTCTTGAAACGTTACTATGCCTAAAAAGAGGGAATCCAAGAAAAAAACAAAATAAAACAAAAAAAAGCAAAAAAAAGAAAAAAGAAAAACAAAAAAAAAAAGAAAAAAAATGTCGCTCCTTATCGCGCGAGCCTAAACCGCATGCTGCTCCTTAACGTCCGAGCTTAAACTGCATGTTTCTCCTTAACGTGCGAGCTTAAACTGCATGTTACTCCTTGACATACGAGTTTAAACTGCATGTTACTCATGTCCCGCACGAGTATAAAATGTGAAAAGGCGAACATCAATGATAAGTGCATATGTTTAAACTGCTACTTATCCCACATAGTTCGGTGTGGTTAAACAACGGATACTCCTGGCCCGCATGAGTATAAACTTTGCACGAAAAAAAAATTGAACTACGAGAAATGACTTGATCCCCTAAAAGGGTACGTAGGCAGCTTGGACATCGTCTAAGTTCAGTCATAAAACAAATGGGTGACCGTTTCGGTATGAAGGTATCTTATCCTCAACATGTTGCTCGAATTCGAATTGGGTCATCTCAACGAATGTCTGCGTGAGGACATTTGGCAAGAAACAATTAAAGTACACGAGTTGGAAACGTCAAAGTGGGGGCATTTTGTGATATTTTGGAAGCAAACGACAAATACTTCAAGTTTATCTCCTCCGAAAGTTCGTCAATAAGACTTGAAGTGGGGGCATTTGTAGACAATTAAAAATTGTCTATTTATATTATTGGGATTTAATGAAATAATTCCAATAAATAAAATAAAGTCACTTATTGAATTACTATTTATTGAGCTATATAAAATAATCTCAAATTAATAAATAGTTAATTATTAATAAATTATTACTATAAGTGTTGATAATATATTCCCTTAATACAAAAATTAACATAAGGAAAGCCTTGTAGAGATTTGCTAAATAAGTAAAGAAATCAAATCAAATATCATGAAATCGAAAAATATTGAAAGAATCAGGTCAAATATGGAATAAATCAAATCAAATCAAGATCAAACCATATATGGATAAAATCAACCTAAATATGGATGAAATCATCCCGAAAAGATTATATTTTCCATTATTGAGAATTCTTTACGCCTATAAATATGGGGCTTCAGAATTCAGAAATCACAAGTCAGAGGACAACAGCGAAGCGAAACTTTGAGAGACGATATAAGACTTTTTAAAGCATTCAATTCTCTCAACGAAGTTCATCGTATTCAAATCGTAGTCCAAAGACGAGAACCGAGTACGAAGCTTCGTCAGACGATATAAGTCTTTTTTAAAAGCATTCTATTTCTTTCGAAGTAGGTCGTATTCAGATCGAAAGGCGGGATAGTGCGAAGTTTCGTCAGACGATATAAGTCTTTTGTTAAAAGCATTCAATTCTTTCGAAGTTCTTTGAATTCGAAACTCGAAGGCGGAATAATGCAAAGCTTCGTTAGACGATATAAGTCTTTTTAAAAGCATTCTATTTCTTTCGAAGTTGCTCGTATTCGGATCGAAAGGCGAGATAGTGCAAAGCTTCGTTAGACGATATAAGTCTTTTTAAAAGCATTCTATTTCTTTCGAAGTTGTTCGTATTCGGATCGAAAGGCGGGACAGTGCGAAGCTTCGTTAGACGATATTAGTCTTTCTTTAAAAGCATTCCATTCTTTCGAAGTCGTTCGTGCCAGAAGTAAAGCTCGAAACGTCCAAGTCCGAAGCGCTAAGTTCGTGACCAAGCTCAAAAGTCCACGAATAAAGTGTCTTTGATAATTATCAAGTCCAAGTCAACTTCGTGATCAAGCCCAAAAGCCCACGAAGAAGCATCCACGAAGATCTTGATCAAGCCCCAAAAGGCCATACAAAGAAAATTCAAGATCGATGAATTTTCCGAAACCCTTCCTTTGAAGAATCAAAGGAACAAATAGAGATAGAGTTCATTCAATTTCATCAAATTTCATTTGTACTGTTTTCCGATAATTCAATATTCGAATAAAAGAAAATACGTTACAACGAGATTTTATTGTTTATGACGTATTGCTTAGCTTGAGATGGTGCACAATCGATCTTGTTTTAAAACACAGTTTCGACAATTTGTTTCCTCTCAAACTTTTGCTCCTTTATCAAACCTTCTTTCACTAAGCACGGACGATACAAGAGCCTGGAAACTTTCACTCCATAGTATGGACAAATATATTTATCGTATTTGACCAAACTTGTTAGACACCTTGATTTTGACCTTGTACGGACATGCTCATTATAGAAGAATGGAATGCCTAATGACTCTTCTATGTCCTATAGTTCACAAGGAAGAACCAAGTCATAAGTGATTTTGTTCTTCTATGTCCACTTATGAATGAAAGTGAAAACCAAAACATCGAAGTATTGTATTGCATACTATTTGTCTTATAATATTTGTTTGATCTCCCATTAATTCGTATGTCATTTCCAAAGAAACATTGTATGGATAAATCTAACGATTTTCTTAGTTTAGAATGGAAATTAATTCGATCTGTATATAATTTAAATTTTAAGGTTTTCTCATAGATGATAACTTATTGAATGGCTAAAAGAAATACTAATTTAGTAGAAATAATATGGGTGTTTTCGCAGCGCCTCGTGGATATATATATATATATATATATATATATAAAGTAAAAGATTAATAAATGACGAGCAATAATGACAATGTCCACTAGTTCATATTATTATCAAGGATTTAGGTTAAGCATACTTCCATATCAATGAACATTATTGAAATGCATGTGAAACCAATTGTTATATATAGAATTATTATTACATATATCGGATGGATGGATGATTCGAAATCTTTCCTTGATTGGTTTTTCCAAGATATTAAATGACGACATGTCAAAGCATATTGTTTACTTATTTATGAAGCTAATTTTGGAATTAATTTCAAATGTAGGTATTCGAACGAGTGCCAATTACAAAAATAGGCATTGTGTGTAAATCATTACAAAAATATGCATTCTTTAATTTTATTTTCTTTTGTGAATTTGTTTTATTTTGAGTACAAATTTATCACAAAAATAGGCATCTTAAATTTAATTTAATTTTTATGAATTAATTTTACAATCAAATAAAAGATAAAAATGAAATACAAATTCTAAAATTTAATCCACACAAATACAAAAGAAGTTGAACACACGTTCACATAACCTAAAGAAATAAGCACAAGTTTAAAAACAACAACCATAATCATTACTTCAAATTTATTCCCCGAAGAAATATTTTTGTGTGGTTTTCAATGCGGTTACAATAAAAACCATATAAATACTTTTCCTATGTGGTCGTTTTCCATTAGATAAAAAAAAACCCATGTAGTTAGCTTCCAAAAATTTGACAAATACGATAAATTTGATATAATTTATTAGTTGATATAAATTTTTAAAACTTAACTCATGAAATTTGGGAATCCTCTATTTTGTTCTGGCATTATATAATAAGGAAGGCAGACGTATTCAACTAGGTGTGTGGACAACGTCTAAATTTGCATGTATGTATATTATTAATGTAGTGTTTTGAATGAGTCACTAGTAGAAAATATAGAACACGCCACGGCACTATGGGCGACGGGTACCGAAAACGCGTCGCCCAAAATGGACGCGGTGGCATTATGGTTATTATTTTTACGTTTCGGAGCTCATAGGCGATGGTTGTCTTGAAACCTGCGTCCTATGATCCCAATAAACGTTGGGCGACAGTTGTTTAATAAAATGCGTCGCCTATAGCTTTATTTTTTTATTTTTTTGTTTACTCATGGGCGACTGTTATGGGAAAAATTAGTAGGAACCGTCGCCCATGACCCGTTTATTAAAACGAGCCTTCTTCCTCACTTCATAATTTCAACAGAGGCGAAAGAAAGAAAACCGAGCAAGCGGCTTTGGCGATTTTCCGGCGAAATCGAACGTTTTCCGACCTATCAGAGCTTGGGGAGCACGGTAAGAACTCCATTATTAGTTTCCCTCTTTCTATTTCGCGATATACGGCTTGAATGGTTCGAATTTGGGGTTTTTTCGAAATATTAGATTTCGAATTTTTGAGTTTTTGGAGCTTGATTTGTGCGATTCATAGCTTATTCTTGTCGTAAATTAGGTTTTTGGGTGAAGTTTGGACAAGTTGGAATTTTTTGTCGTAAATTGGCCGCGACCTCTCCCCTCTCGGCGAAATTTTCCGGCGACGTCGACTCTTTTCCGACGATTCCGGGCTACTAAAACACGGTAAGTCCCTTGTTTCAGGGCAATTCTCACGGCGTCGCTGACGGGTGCAGTCCAAACTCGGAATAGGAAATCGAAGGTTACTTGGAAGAGATGCAAGGTTCGCATTTGACATATGAATTTTCAGTGTTATTTGTGTTAAATTATTACCATTATTCGATATTGAATCACATGAAAATCTTTTTAAATTAGTGCCCACGACAACCAAACGGGAGCGAGTTATGTGGATTTTACGTCATGAGATACATATACGATATTATCTGCAATCGCATCGACAGAGATGATGCATCCAACTTGCCAACGGTATTGAACTTTAAAATCATCAGCTTCTTTAAGTTTCAAGTTTAATATGTTTATTAGTATGTTTTAACATTATCCTGTTTTATAGATACTAGAGCACTCCTCTTACGGCGACGAAGAGCTCAATGAAGTACGTGAATTGTGGGCGGAACATTTTATGTGCAATCTTTGATGTAGGTTAGACGACTTTCACGTTATGTTTGTGTTTATGTTACGAGGATTTGTTGAACTATTATGTAGATGTTGATTTTAGTTACGATTATTAGTAAATTTAATGAATGTTGGTGCTATTCTGGGTTGCATTGTTGATTTTAGAATTGATTTGTTGGGCATAAAAAAAAAAGAAAAAATATAAAAAAAAAATAGTAACATGGGCGACGGCTTCTAGTGAAGCAACCGTCGCCCATGATTAGCAGGGAAAAAATAAATAAATAAGAGCATGGACGATGCATTCTAACGAAGAATCCGTTGCCCATGCATGAAAAAGATCATGGGCGACGGTTTCTTCGCCCATGCATGAACAAGATCCTGCCAGAAACCGTCGCCCATGAGTTTACCAACAGCAACCCGTGTACTGTCTTGGGCGACGGGTTTTTATAAACTGTCGGCCATAACATATCTCCAGCGATGCGTGTTTGTCCGTCGCCCAAAATTCTGCGCATGGGCGACGTTGCTCTGGGCGACGCGTTGAAACCGTCGCCGATGAGCCGTAACAACTGTCGCTCATGAGCTTTTCTGTACTAGTGAGTTCTTCGCCTGCTAGTCAAAATAAAATTATGTTGCCCGTAATTCCTAATCGATAAAGATATGCGAACTATAAACCAGCAATAGAACATGTGAATTAAGAACAAAGACTTTGATCAAACTGGAATGAAAAAGAAAAAGAATTCTAAAACTAGCTGCCTTGATTTTGTTTGACAATGGTTGTCAAAGTCGCGCATAGGAACTTAGAATACGCCAAAAAAAAAGGTCCAATAGCCATCCAACTTGCACAGAAAAGTAAGAAAGTAAATAGAAACTTGGTCACATGACATTCATATTAATAAATTAATTACAGCTATCCTTCCTAGAAATAAATAAAATGCCAAACTCGTCGTCTGATTCCCTCTATATATACGGGGCAGAAGCTCAACATAATCATTCCAAACACACGTTCACATCTAAATATTCAATACTCAATCATTCATTTACTTAAAGAAAAAAAAAGATGGCAAACAATAGGGTTGTCTGCGTTACTGGTGCAACAGGTTACTTGGCTTCGTGGGTCATTAAGCTTCTCCTCGAACGCGGCTACACTGTGAAGGGCACCGTACGCAGTCTCCGTACGTATCTCAATCTTAAAATGGTCCATGCACATATATATACATACATTATGTAAAGAAATCTTATAATTTTTGTAATGATATATTTCTCAGGCGACCCGAAGAAATTCGAACACTTGACGTCGCTCGAAGGAGCTAAGGATCGACTGAAGCTGTACGAGGCGGGATTGACCGAAGAAGGATCCTTCGACTCAGTTATCGAAGGATGCGAAGGCGTTTTCCACGTCGCATCTCCCATCATTCAAACCGCCGCCGACCCGCAAGTTCGTTTATTTTTTATTTATCCATCGATGATTGATAATCTATGAACCGCCGACTTCCCATGGCTATTTTATTGTGTCACGGGAAGCCGACCTGTGGGACCTGGTGTAAAGTCTCGGTGTCAGCATTGACCAGCAAAACCACACTCGTACCTTTTTCTATTTTTCTTTATTTTTCTTGGGGTTGTAGGGATTTTTCGAGCTCAAGTTTATCTCAAACTCAAACTAATACAAGAGCTTATAAGTAGCTGACAACTCTTCTAATTATCCAATACGTGACTTGAGTTGGACACCCACAAGGGTCACCGGGGAAACCCTAGGGGTCAAAGCACGGCCATTTTCTAACGCTTTCTTGCTTTTTTTTTTACAGAAAGAAATAGTGGAACCGATTGTTAAAGGAACCCTAGATGTACTGAAAGCATGCAAGAAGGCAGAGATGGTGAAGAGGGTCGTGTACACGTCTACGTTGGGCACCGTCATTTTCACCCCGAGGCTCGAGTACTTCTCGGGAACTACCCTCGACGAGACGTGGTTCTCCGACGTCGAATTCTTGGAACAAAAGAAGGAATGGTACTCAATGGCAAAGACGATCGCGGAGAAGGCCGCGTGGGAGTTCGTAAAGGAGAACGACATGGACATGGTGACCATTCACCCAGGTTACCTCATCGGCCCACTGCTTTCGAAAACCCTAAATTTGACCTCCCATTATCTCTTGGGACTCATCAAGGAAGCGAGGGAGCTGTTTTCACATGGGATGTATACGTACGTCGACGTTAGGGACGTTGCGCTTGCGCATATTCTCTCTTACGAAAATCCCTCGGCTAGTGGTCGGTACAATGTTGTCAGGACCATAGCTCATTCGCACCAAGCGCTTTCGATAATGCATGATATGTTTCCGTCCATCAAGAATCATTACGCGTAAGTCTTCTTTCTTTTTTTCTTTTTTTCGCGGTTCAAAGAGAAGTTTTTTTTATGACAGATGGTGTAAACATTGTGGTGTTTTTTATTTTCTATTTATGTTTACAGAAATAGAGAAAATAATCTTACGGAAGCTCCTTTCCATGTGTCGAGGGAAAAGACGGAGGCTTTGGGAGTGAAGTTCACTCCGCTGGAAGAGAGTTTCAGAGACAGCGTTTTGAGCTTCAAGGAGATGGATTTTATTGATTTTTAAAGTTTTTATTTTTGCATACTTCGCTTTGCTGTGAGCCCCCCTGAATAAAATTGTTGCATCTTCTTCATTTTTATTTCAATATGTTGCATTGTAATACCGTTATTGTGTGATTTAAGGACGATGGGGCGTATATATGTACTCAAGGTATTGTGATAAAATAAATTGTTCTTACAAACAGAAGAAAAAATGGTTACCGACATTGTGTCGTCGCGCCCTTTGCAAGATTTCAAGGCGGGTCGACGTTTGTATCCTCGTAGAACGGTCAGACGTACGTATTAGGGGTGTGCAATGGTTTTCGAAAACCGCCCGCACCGCCCGCACCGCACCACACCGCACCATATAATACAATTAACGCCAAAACCGCGGTTTAATTTTATTTACAAAACCGCACCGTAATAGTGGTGCGCTGTGAATTTTTGTTACAAACCGCACCGCACCGAAACGCACTCTAGTTTTCTAAATTTTTTTACTAATTATATCTAACTTTTCTTTATTGTAATCGTACACTAGTCATATGCAAAATTTATTTTTTAGTTTAATTATTTTTCTTTACTAATAAATCTTCTAATTATATGCTAATTTTGTTGATAATATGAAAGTTATACCATATAACATACTTAATTTTATTTTTTATGTTAAACATGTTTCTATAAGAACAATCGGTCGGACATGTAGGGTTAAAATAGATACGACTCGAACATTTAATAACAAAATGACCTACTATTTATATTTTGAGTTTCCAATTGGACCACAAAGCTAACCAATATATTAAAATAAAAAATTGGCCCCTAATATAAAATAAGATAACGATACTAATTTTTTTGGACAATGGTGACGCTTCGATATATGTGGCAAATACCTCGACTTGCGCCTTGTTTCTGAGGCAAGGACGTCTCGTAACCTTTTGTGCCTAATGCTTTTAAGAACTATTTTTTCAATCGATAAAATATAAGTATTTTCTTTGTTCGGTTAAAAACCGCACCGCAACCGCACCAAACCGCTCGAAACCGTACCTGTGGTTTTATCTTTCAAAACCGCGGTTTGAGAATTGTTTTTAAAAAAACCGCATATAGTGGTTTGGTGCGAAATTGGCCGAAAACCGCACCACGCACACCCCTAGTACGTATGCCAGAAGCTGTAAAAGGGGACCGATGATGTTATTAGAGATATCATATAGCATATCAACCTCATACATTGTAATAACTCCATTATGAACAACCGCTGAGGATATGACTATTCGTTGGAGCAGGTTCCCCATGTGTAGTGTAGCCCAACGAGCAAGTGCTATTTCAGCATGTTACAACTACTTTTTCTTCCAGGTTTAAATGATGGGACAATTTCTATTCAGTCCCTTGTCAGTAAGTTTCTAAACCATTCAGTCCCTGTCGGAATCCTATTAGTTTAACGGACCAACTTTTCGAAAATGGCAGAGATAAGGCTTAAAAATATGTACTGACAAAAATATCCTTCCTAACATACTAAAGTAAGAGTTATTTTCCGGCGCTTTCTGTTATGCTGTTAGATTATATTGTTATAAACGCATAGTGAACTGTTATTTTACATCCTTATCTGTTACTATGATGCAGAAAATTGTTATCGACAGAGAATATTTATTTTATGAATCTCTTTTTTACGGTGAATCGAGCTCCGAAGTTTCGAATGCCCATTAACCAATCAATTTCGGCGTGTAAGGTAGGATGTTTTGTGGTATTGACGAAGCAAGATGTAAGATTTGTAATGAATTTTTATATTTCTATTTAGGGTTCTAATTTGCGAAATAAGATGAAATCAAAGCCGTTTTTTGCAACGATAACATCTAATATGTATAAATTCGAAGTACCCATATTACGGGCAGCTCGGTGCGGCACATGTTTTGCTCGTTCGTCCGACGTTCATCTTTTAATTTCGCGAAAATACGATTGACCCCAATAATTTGGGTATATTTTACTGTGTTAAAACTGTTACTCGGAGTGTTGATGTTGAGGTCTCAACATTGGCAATGTTAGGGGAACATTCTATCCAACATTTGTTGGCCGCGAATGTATCCTTTCTCAGTTTTATCTTTCATACCCAAAACGCGTTTAATCCGTATCTTGGCTATTTTTAGTGTTGTGCAGGACTTAAATAAGGATTGGGAATTGATCAAACCGTGTGGAAAGCGTGTGGAGTAGCTTGAGCGAAATATGGAAGAAGCTTACTAAAATAGGAAGATTGGAGCCCAAGTCAAGACTAAACCATTAGGAGATATTCAAGGGATCTCCTACCAATTCAAACATGAGCCAAGACCTATAAATATGAGGAGATTTCGAGCTGCAACTCAGACTTTGGACGAGAAAACTTTTGAGAGCTACGAGCGAAAATTATCGAGTTTTGTTGAGAGAATTGGAGCGAGCCAAAGTGTCCTTTTAGCCTAGTATTTCTTTTTCAGAAGTCTTAGTACTTCGTAGTTTTCAGAATCGTTAGATTCGTAGTTTGCAGAATCGTTAGATTCGTAGTTTTCAGGATCGTTTAGATTCGTAGTTTTTCTAGGCTTGTTTTTACTATCTTCGGATAGTTATTTTGCCATCCATTGCTGTTAGTGGAATTTCGCCTTGAGGCACACAACAAGTTTTTATAACTTGCTGCACAGATTTACATCTCGTGTTATTTCAGTTTCGTCACTAAGTAATTACAATTTCCGCTGTGCTCCTGAATGTTAGGTCGAGTGTTACCCCGACATCCTACCCAACATCTAGTCTATACTTAGTGTTTTACATCCATATCGTACCGGGACCACTTCAAAGTGGTATCAGAGCCTCCGCTTGACGTGACTAAGCATTTTTTATCCTTTATAATGGATGTTACAAGCTCAAACTACATCGGCAAAGTTCCAGTGTTAGACGGTTCTAATTATGCCTATTGGAAGGTTCGTGTGCGCCAATGCATCAAGTTCATAGATGTGCGAGCGTGGGAAGCTGTTCTCAACGGATATACTCCACCTCGATCTCCTCCAGATGTTGATGGCGAAGTAGTCGACAAGCCAATAGAAGAGTGGTCTAATGCTGAAAAGAATACGGCCGAGTATAACGACAAAGCTCTTAATGCCATCTTCTCTTCGGTGGATATATTCATGTTCAAGATCATTCAGAATTGTTCGACGGCAAAGAACGCTTGGGATCTACTTCAGAGGTACTGCGAAGGCGATGCAAGCGTGAGGGAAACCAAACTACGATACCTCCTCAATCAGTTTGAAAATCTGAGAATGAAGGAAGACGAGGATATCACCACGTATTTCGGGAAGATCCTGACGATTTCGAGCGAGTGTGTTAGCCTCGGAGATCCGATTTCTAATAAGGTACTAGTCTCTAAAGCTTTACGTACACTAACTGAAAAGTTTAATGTGAAGGTAGCAGCTGTGACGCCCGGGGCCGAAGAGGGCGGGGAGTGATCGCCGGTGCCAGGGTGCACGGACAATGAGCGGCTCCTGGCAGGCTTCTAGGCGAAGGGGTACATGAACGAACCGATCCAACACCAGAATGAGAGGGGATCCTGAGACTGACAATGTATGGGCGTGTCAGGCTAAGAATCGTATAAAAGGATTGATAGTACTACTCATATCACCAAGGTCGACCTACCTTTTCGGGAGTCCATCTATAGAAACTCCGAAGTTAAGCGTGCTTGACTTGGGGCAATCTAGGGATGGGTGACCCCCTGGGAAGTTTCTCAGGGTGCGTGTGAGCGAGTGCACGAAGCACGCTAAAAGGTTAAATGGTGGTACAATGGGGCCAGACTATCAGGCCGAGTGTGGTGGGCCCAACCCCACTGGTCCCGGTAGGGACCGATGCTATAGTGACACCCGGTATGGGACGGGTCGTTACAGCAGCTGTCGAGGAAGCACATAATCTGGGCACGATGGAGTTCAACACGTTGATGAACATTATGAAGAACTATGAGACCAACCTCGAAGTCCAAAAGTGAGCTTCACGCGGCAAAAGCATTGCTCTAGTCAGTCAGTCATCCAAAGTTCAAACTGAAGTTGACCCTGACAATGACGAGGATATGGCTATGCTCGTGAAGAATATTACAAAGTTTCTTCAGAAGAAGAATGTCGAGCAGAATGTTGGCCCAACATTCAGGAAGGGCCAGAATGCGAAAGCTGAACATGCTTATGCCCCTCCGTTCTTCAAACGCAACCCAGATGGAAAGAAGAAGAATATCAACTATGACTCAGTTAGATGCTATGAATGTCAAGGATGGGGCCATTTTGCCAACGAATGTGCCAACACACTTCGGAAACGCGGGAAATCGCTTTGGGTGGAGCTATCCGATGATGAAGATGAAGAGCAGCTCCAACACAGCACATGCAATCATCAGTGACGATCCATTCATTCTCTGATGGAGAAGACGAAGAGAATCACCAAATTGGCTTCACTGCGGTAACGGATGTTGAGCCAACATCTGACTCAACATCTGAAAAACATATCATTTTTTATTATGATGACTCAAACTGTTTTGATGGGTTTTTGAGTTCTGATGATCCAGATGAAGGTACAGAATGCTGCGAAGAAGTACAGACGAAGGAAGCCTTTGAGTTGATGTTCGCACAATACGAGATAGAGAAGGCAAAAAATTTGCAACTCAAAGCCGCGGTGAAAGTTCTAACCGAGGAGAATGAGAAGAATGAAAAACTTATCGAAAGCTTGGTGGAAGGAATGAACAAAATGGAAGCCGTACTAACACGAAAGGACAAAGAGATCGACAAGCTCCAAAAGCGAGTCGACGAGACCGATGAAACCTTTACGAAAATGAACAAGGGTAAATCAACCCTTGATGAGGTATTGTCTCTTGGTATTTTTGATAAGCAAGGTCTAGGTTTTTGTTCTCGTCCCGTTAGTTATGATCCAAAACCCGTGAACCATGCTTAGCCTAAGATAGTTTTTGTTAAGTCTAATGCCACGAGTGATGTTAGTGAGAATGTGACTGTCGATTCTAGTGCTAAGCATGCTACAATTAAGAGTAAGGATAGCTCATATGTTTGTCATCATTGTAAGCAAACTGGACACTTAAACCATTTTGCTGGAAATTGAAGAGGGAGATTTCTGCAAAGAAGTCGATGTCGGCTGAAATGTCACCTAACATCCCGCTCAACATTGAGAAATCAGTGTTGATAAGAGTGTCTGGAGAAAATTCAGCTGGCTCATCTTCAAATTCTAGTAAACAGAATGCTGTTATATCTACTACGAAAGTTTGGCTCGAGAAATCTGGTCCTAAATGCCATGTAGTGTATACCTCTTTGCGAGCTAACGTGACAGGTTCATGGTACTTCGATAGCGGGTGTTCCCGACACATGATGGGTACCAAGGATTATCTCAGTGATTATATGCCTTTGAGGAGTGGATCTGTTACGTTTGGAGGTGGTGCAAAGGGACGAATTCTCGGCCGAGGTAGACTCAACGTGCCCGACTTTCCCAAGTTAAGCAATGTACTCCATGTCGATGGGCTCGTTGCGAATCTAATAAGCATAAGCCAACTCTGTGATGACGACCTTGAGGTAAGGTTTAATAAAGAGTGTTGTGAAGTGTTTAACAGCAATTCTGTGCGAGTGATGGCAGGTAAAAGATCGAGTGATAACTGCTACCTAGTCGGCGACAAAACTGGTGTGAAGGACGTGTGCCAACTATCAAAAGCCGAGGACGATGTGGTACTTTGGCATTTCAAAGGCATCCCGAAACTTAAGCGTGATGCGATCAGAGGCATCCCGAAACTTAAGGAGTTTGGTAAGGTTGTATGTGAGTCATGTTTAAAGGGTAAGAAAGTGCATGCTAGCCATAATGTTGATCAACATGTTACCCAACATTTTAAAACTGATAACTGTTTCAGTTAATATACATGGATTTGATGGGTACGATGGCAGTAGGTACTATTGGTGCTCGAAATTATGCTTATGTGTTGGTTGATGAGTTGTCTAGATTTGCACGGATATTTTTTAGGGAAAAATCAGAATTGTTCGATTCTTTAAAAAACTTCTGTGATATGGTCAAGCATGATTTTCATGGCAACATTTTTCACATTAGGACTGATCATGATAGAGAGTTTGAGAATCAGTTTTTCAATGATTTCTGGGGTGTAAAGGGTGCGTTCTTGAATGACTATATTGATATTGAGCAACCGAAAGGATTTGAAGATCCACATCTCCCTAATTATGCTTTTAAGTTGCAGAAAGCGCTTTATGGTCTAAGGCAGGCTCCTCGAGCTTGGTATGGTAGGTTGACTATGTTCCTACTTGAATTTGGGTTCGTTCGAGGTGAAGCCAATCGAACACTCTTTGTAAAAAGAATTGGTTATGATATTTTGATAGCCCAGATTTATGTAGATGATATTTTTTTTGTTCTAGTTCTCAAACCATGTTAGACCAATTCTTACATGCTATGAATTCTACTTTCGAAATGAGTATGATTGGTGAACTAACATTTTTCTTAGGATTACAGATTAGGCAAAGTAGTGACGGTATATTCATGTCTCAGGAGAAGTACGCAAAGAACATGGTGAAAAAGTTCGGGCTCGACACGGCTAAGGTAATGAAAACTCCCATGGGGTCCTCACAAAAGGTAAGTAAAGACAATGTTGGACAGAATGTTGACCCAACATTATATCGATCCATGATAGGCAGTTTGCTTTATCTTTCAGGGAGTAGACCCGATATTATGTATAGCATATGTGTATGTGCTAGATATCAATCTGAGCCTAAGGTTTCCCATCTTAATACTGTGAAGCGTATTCTTCGATATGTGAGTGGGTCGTGTAGCCTAGGGTTATGGTTCTCTAAAGATACTAATATGAGTCTTGTAGGCTACATCGATGCTGATTGGGCAGGTGACGAGGATGATCGCAAGAGCACAATGGCGGCTGTTTCTTCTTAGGTAACAATTTAGTTGCATGGTACAGTAAGAAACAGAATTGTGTGTCTTTATCCACTGCTGAGTCTGAGTATGTTGCTGCGGGTAGTTGCTATACGCAATTAATATGGTTGAATAGCATGTTGTGTGACTATGGTTTAGAGTGCGAGTCAGTCCTCATGTATTGTGATAACCTTAGTGCCATCAACATATCTAAGAACCCTATCCAGCATTCACGCACGAAGCATATAGATATAAGACATCATTTTCTGAGAGATATGGTAGAGAAAGAATTAGTGCGCATTGAGCATGTAGACACGAAACATCAGTTAGCTGACATTTTCACGAAAGCATTGGATTTTGAAAGGTTTTCGGACCTGAAAAAATCCATAGGTTTGCATCAGTCTGTCTGAATGTTGGTCCAACATTTGGATCAACATAGCATATGTCGAACTTGATTGTCACTGTTTTGATGTTTGATTTAATGTTCTCTCTGTTATTCTGTGAAATGATTTGACTCATCTAGACCGTTCCCTGAAATGACCCTCTTCCTTAAAAAAAAAAACGAAAAAAAAAATATCATATATATTGCTCTGATTCTTCTTCAAGATACAGGTTCAGGTAATAAGTTTCCCTAGGTGCACGGCATTCGCGGTGACGATGCACTCTTTGCGACAAAAATCCTAACCTTGATGATAAGGATCTTATAAGGGCTGTGCATAATATTACTAGTCTATAATGAGGTAAGTAGGGCAGAAAATGAAAGGGAATTGAGTTTAGGGTGTTGAACAGAAAAGTCTCGAATTTCATAGTAGAATGTTGAGTCTTATGTTGGGGCAACATATGTGACTGTCAGTTTGATCATGCTATATTTTTGTGCTTTCGTTTATGTGCATTAGTTTTTAGGTCAGCATTTGTTGGTTTCATGTGTCTAGTTTAGATATCTCTCAGAATTGCATTAGAACTCTCGAAGAACAGCGTGTTACACTAGGCTCAAGTGATCCTCATTGTCGCTCAAATGGTTAGTCTCGCTCTATTCTATTATGACTTTTGACTTTGTATTTTTGGTTGAATCATGATCTGATTTGCTCCTATATTTCTTTATGACCGATTCTTCCATATACCATATTAGCTCCTTGTTTATTTAGACAGTTGTGACCTGATTCGACCTTATCCTCTAAACTGTCTAAATTATATTTGAGTGGCTCGCTGATATTACTCTCTGCCCCTACGTTTCTGATATAATTCACGGGTGATACATTCTGTGCTCATATTATTTTTTTTGGATATATCTTTGATTTCTTTATGGCGAACTAACTTGTTTCTGAGTCTCAGAATGTTGGGCCAGATGTTACCCCAACATCTGCAAGTTGGCTAACAGAGAAGTTCTCTGAGTCTTTTCTTTCTTCCCAAAAAGGGGGAGAAGGTTGTGCAGATAAAAAGGGGGAGGTAAGGAAATTCAGGTGGAGCAGAATACGGAGCTGAACAAACAGGGGGAGCTGACCAAGAAGGAGAAGTAGCCGAGAAAGCATCAGAAGGAAACTCCATACTCCATTGAGAGTGAAGCTCTGATCCTTTCTATTTTGCATGCATAATTGATTTTCTGATTAATTTATTTTTACTATATGCATGCTGATTTGCTTCTCCGATATGTTTACATGATTGCCTGCTTACTTGCCGGATATTTTTATTTTGCAGATTCGCCTAAAGATCGTTTCTTTTTACATGCCTGACTTTATGGTTATTTTGTGCATGCTGATCTGGTTAATTCTGCTTGTGTGACTATGTGGTTTGCCGACATGCGTATGGACGGTTTATATTGTGCAGATGTTTAACCTAAGACTTTGTTATGGCTATGTACTAATTAAGTAGTACTTTGAATAGTTTAATCGCTATTCTGTTTACGTGTACTCTAACCATCTTTTGATGTTTTGTGGTGGGGTAGATTTTGCCTTCAGGGGGAGTTTCACTACGACTAACTTCTTCATGGGTTTTGGGAAGAAAGATAAAAAGGGGGAGATTGTTGATGTTGAGGTCTCAACATTGGCAATGTTAGGGGAACATTATATCCAACATTTGTTGGCCGAGAATGTATCCGTTCTCAGTTTTATCTTTCATACCCAAAATGCATTTAATCCGTATCTTGGCTATTTTTAGTGTTGTGCAGGACTTAAATAAGGATTGGGAATTGATCAAACCGTGTGGAAAGCGTGTGGAGTAGCTTGAGCGAAATATGGAAGAAGCTTACGAAAAATAGGAAGATTGGAGCCCAAGTCAAGACTAAATCACTAGGAGATATTCAAGGGATCTCCTACCAATTTAAACATGAGCCAAGACCTATAAATATGAGGAGATTTCGAGCTGCAACTCAGACCTTTGGACGAGAAAACTTTTGAGAGCTACGAGCGAAAATTATCGAGTTTCGTTGAGAGAATTGGAGCGAGCCAAAGTGTCCTTTTAGCCTAGTATTTCTTTTTCAGAAGTCTTAGTACTTCGTAGTTTTCAGAATCGTTAGATTCGTAGTTTGCAGAATCGTTAGATTCGTAGTTTTCAGGATCGTTAGATTCGTAGTTTTCAGGATCGTTTAGATTCGTAGTTTTTCTAGGCTTGTTTTTACTATCTTCGGATAGTTATTTTGCCATCCATTTCTGTTAGTGGAATTTCGCCTTGAGGCACGTAACAAGTTTTTATAACTTGCTGCACAGATTTACATCTCGTGTTATTTCAGTTTCGTCACTAAGTAATTACAATTTCCGCTGTGCTCCTGAATGTTAGGTCGAGTGTTACCACGACATCCTACCCAATATCTAGTCTATACTTAGTGTTTTACATCAATATCGTACCGGGACCACTTCACGGAGTATCAAATTTGTTACTTGGAGTATCAAAACCGTTACTAGGTGTATCAGAATCGTTATTAAACTGCAATTAATTGTTACCACGTGTAGGGTTCTAATTTGCGAAAAAAAGATGAATTCAAAGCCGTTTTGGCAACAACTGCATCTAATATGTATAAATTCGAATTACCCATAGTATGGGCAGCTCAGTGCGGCACATGTTTGCCCGTTCGTCCGACGTTCATCTTTTAATTTCACAAAAATACGGTCGAACCCAATAATTTGGGTATATTTTACTGTGTTAAAACTGTTACTCGAAGTATCAAATTTGTTACTTGGAGTATCAAAACCGTTACTAGGTGTATGAGAACCGTTATTAATCCGCAATTAATTGTTACCACGTCTAGGGTTCTAATTTGCGAAAATAAGATGAATTCAAAGCCGTTTTGGCAACGATACATCTAATATGTATAAATTCGAAGTACCCATAGTTTGGGCAGCTCGGTGCGGCACATGTTTTGCTCGTTTGTCCGTCGTTGATCTTTTAATTTCGCGAAAATACGGTCGATCCCAATAATTTGGGTATATTTTTACTGTGTTAAAACTGTTACTCGGAGTATCAAATCTGTTACTTGGAGTAGCAAAACCGTTACTAGGTGTGTCAGAACCGTTATTAAACTGCAATTAATTGTTACCACATGTAGGGTTGTAATTAGCGAAAATAAGATGAATTCAAAGCCGTTGTCCTCTTTGTTTAGTTGATATCAATTGGTAACGTTTTGGCTTCTCGTTGTGTACGTATTGGATGTTTCTGCCTGTAATAACAAATTACGTACAAACAGTAACATTTCATATGCACATGGTAACAATTAATTACAGTTTAATAACGGTTCTGATACTCCTAGTAACGTTATTGATACTCCGAGTAACAACTATGAGACAGTAAAAATATACCCAAATTATTGCGAAATTAAAAGATAAACGTCGGACGAACGAGCAAAACATGTGCCGCACCGAGCTGTCCATACTATGGGTACTTCGAATTTATACATATTAGATGTAATCGTTGCCAAAAATGATATCAAATAGACAAAAAAAAAAGACAAAAAATACTGCAAACGTTAAATTGCTTCTTTGCATGTTCGGCGATTGTGCCCGATCCTTACATCTTCCATACTTCAGTGGACGAGTGTCTTGAACTTGTGAAGGAATTCTTTTAGATCATGGACGGCCCGGGGGTCTTTGAACGTCTGGTTTCACGACGTCTTCGGGTATAGGATCTTCAATTGAAAAATTAGAAGGAATTGGATTTATAGAACCCTGGCATGCCCCTCGGTATTTCGCCAAACTGTAATAGTTGTTGCAGAACGCGTATGGAGAAGGCCCAACGAAAGAATGCATGAGCATGCATGCTTACACGAAAGCCCCTGTAAATCGAACTGTCGGCAAGAACATCTCTTGTTGTTTGAACCAACGGCCGAGCTGTTGGTGTGCCTCCGTGCATTTGTCGTTCATCATGATCATTGTCTTCCGTCTTATCTCATCGACCAAACTAACAATAGGTAGAGCCCTAACCTCACGAACCCAACTATTCCAACTTTCTGCAACGCTGTTGTCAATTATGCCCCATCTTTTGCCACGAAATGAGGAGTTAGCCCAACAATTAGGATTCGTCTTTCTTATGAAGTTTGATTGTACGGGAAATGCCGTTTGAACTTCCTTAAGAAATTGTCTGAAATTCTCCAAGTAAGGAAAGTAAGCTGACTTCTTGAACTTTGTTGTCCAATTTTTTTTGTTCTTATATGGTCTTTCGTAATACATGAACAGATAGTGAAAAAAACAAAACCCTCGTCTAAAATAACAATACATCACTGAAATAACTTAAATGAGTCTAAAAATAACAATACATGGTAATGTACCTCAGTCTTGAAATTGTCAATGACATGTCTTAAACAATATTCATGGTGAGACCTATCCTTCATGCTGGTCGGAAAAAAAATGTATAATCTCTGAAGTTGTCTGTTCCATAATAGCATAAGAGGTGCCTCAATTTCAAAAGAAACCATTCCCAGTTAGGGGAAGTTTCTGCATCAGCCACTGTGCAATAAATTATGAATTGATAATATTGAAAACAACTACAAAAATAACAAATTATTGTAAGAAACAAAAACAAAACCTGCGAAAGCAACAGTAAACATCCATCATTTCCATCTTTTGACACAGCAGTAAGTAAGCACCCTTTGTGCTTATTCTTGATCCATCAAGGAAGAGTAGTGGTCTACAACCCCATATAAACCCAATTATACAAGCATTGAAACTCACAAACATTCTCCTAAATTTGATTGTTTCAGGATGAAGTTCACAATCTGCAAATGAACCTGGATTAGTTCGAAGCACAACATTACAATACCACCTTAATTTATCATACGAACCTCTTTGAATCCCATGAATATTTTTTAAGGCTATTTCTTTCGCAGACCAAGCTCGGTGATATGGTATTGCAACCCTGTATTTTCACAACATATCATTTTTAATTGTGCATGGATTGTAGAGAGACTCCGTGCTCAGATTCGGCTGAACCAACTCGGCAACCAATTTTGCATCGGCTTTTGGGTGGTCTCTTATTAGTAAACTGGATTCACCGCAAGTATGGTTGATGTTGCAGTTTTTTATGCTAAACATACCATCACATTGCCGGTGAGCTGCATATATCCTCCATCTACATCCATCGACGTTGCATACTACGATGATCTTCTTAGCGTCATTTTTTATATACTTGCAAGACTTCCTGCTCGCAACGGCATACCTTTTAAGCTTGCTTCGAAACTCATTAGCACCCTCAAAGACTTGCCCTTCACCCTCAATGCAGCGAATCCAAAAGTCGACTGAGTTCGCAATCGCAAGAACTCGACATTCACCCTGAGATGGCCCGACCTGAGATGGCATATCCTCAGTTGTATTCCCATTTTCATATACAATCACGTCAATTACCTTCATTTTTAGCTCGTGGTGCAACCTCACCATGAACTTCACATCAAAGCAATTGCATTGTGGTGTTGTTAAGAGGTGATTTGTATCTCAAGGAGATTGAGCTACTATCGACATCCGAGAAAAGTTGGGTAACTAGTAATAAGAGGTCAGTTAAAGATGATGTTTCTCTTACCTCCAACAAAAAAAATTCGCTTTTATAAGCACAAAGTGCAAGAATCGAATCTTGTGTGCTTGACATAGTGGGGACCATGGATTCTGTCAAAGTCAGTAAATGAAGAAGAGAGATGATTTTTCTTGTTGAAATGGGGTTTGGAGGAAAGTGTGGTGTATTTTTTTTTGCATCGGCGGGTTTTGTAAAATTTTCGGGTTCTGGTACTATTATGTGCATTACCGTTACTACGTTGCCCACATCTGTTATTAAATGGGCGTTGTAAGTTCGGGCGGGTAAACCATCATGGGATGAATTTTGGGCGGGAGAGTAAATAAAATCAAGCATAGATTAGCTGTTACCCGATATTTGTAAATTTGTTATTAATTATACGTTTATCTGTTACCAGAATTATATTTAGTTTGTAAAACTTCTTGAATTCCAACATAACCTCCACGAAAATCATAACCAACTAACATATTTTTATCTAAAACTTCGTAACTTCATATATTATAGTGAATGTAGCGTGTTTACAACATAAATTTTGAACATAATAAACTAAACCAATTACATATTAAATTGTTACTGCACTAGCGTTATCTGTTACTCGTCAAGTATCGACCTGTTACCAGAGTGTTCTTTTCTGTTTCCATATCATATTAAATTGTTTCTGAACACTGTTAGACCGTTACTGCAGGAAATCAGTAAACAACATAGGGTTTACGTTTAAGATTAATTGAAGATGTCATGACACGCTCAACTACTAACAAGTGTACTAGGTCGTGCAAGTAGTAAAACGGATGAAGTCCGAGAATCGATCCACGAAGTCAGCTTGATTAATTCTAAGATATTAAACCTAATTCTAATTTAGACTAAGAGAATTTTTATAGTTTTAATGATTTAATTAAACGAGATAAAAACGCAAATAATAAAATAGACGCAGATAAAATAGATGAGATAAAAATCAATTGACAACGAGTGACCAAGGCACATGTTCAGCACAAATAATTCCTACGTCTTCATAAAATCTATCCTATCTAACCATCATGAATCTCAATCAAGGTAAAATTTTCTATGACAATCGCTACTCGTTTGTCCCGCAATAGCGATCCTATGCGATAGAGAACCAACTCATATATGTCTATAGGATTGTAGTTTTCATGCACGCATTCAATCTCTATGAAATTCCCCGAGCTTAAACGCTTTCGGCGCTTAAGGATTCGAAAACCACACATACGAAATCGAATTCCATCTCCGGTCGATTTTACGTAGTGATGTTCGACGTTTATTGTTCTAACCGGTCTAATCACTTTGTGCGTCTCAAAAACCAATCAAATAAACATGCATGTGTTGATCAGGCATACACAAGCATTACGCGCCAACAAGGAAAACGTGACTCGATTCACACGATCAAATAGAATAAGAAAAATATTAATACGTAGTCATTATTCGGCCTATCATGGCCTTAATCAGAAAATAATCTAAGCTAGCATATTAATAAAAGAAAGACGCAAAATATTCAATGTCGATAATAGAGAAATAATATAAAACTTCGCTTATCACGGAAGGAATGCCTCGCAAGCGTCGATATTCTCCTTGTAGCTCTTTTTAATTTCAGCTGCGCAAGGTTCTTCACTGCCGTCGTTTCTATATTCGCTGCCAGTTCTTAGTAGAAAAGGCCCACCTTTTGTTCTCAGTCGCATGTATCGATATAGGTGCGTGAGGGCGGCCGACTTAATCGAAGATTGGAGGAGATCTTTTTGAACATTTGACTCATTCTCTAACTTTGAATATTTTCCTTGTGGTGCGTGATTCTTAGCAAAAAGAATATCTCCTCCTCTTCACGTCACATGGTTGCCACAAGTAGGAAAATCTGGTATATTGCAGGGCTGCCCCAAATAATGTAAAAGTTTGCAAGAAGATCCCCAAGATACAAATTGTTCCGAAAGTGCCCTTATTTTTCCTTTTTCGATCTCGTTTGCTCGGTCATCTATCAAACAATAAATCTAAACATAAACATAGGTTTTTTCAGGCAATTTTAGGTAATTAAGATAGAAAATGTACTTTTACGGGGTACAAAAATAATATAATTTCCTAACTTATCAACAACCCCCAAACTAGCTTCGATCGTTCTCGATCATTAAAGCGAAATAAAACCAAATCAAGTTAGGATTGTAGAACATCTATCAATGAAATTCTCCTGTTTCATCTCAGAAAACGTAAAAGCATATAAAGTCGAGATAATCATCAACTAATGAACGATCTAGTCAAGACGCGAGGCATGAGGTAATAAGTCGCAATCTTATCATAGCATTAAAGACATTTTTAGAATTATACCACGCATCAATCCACGACTCTCACAAGGATCGCTCAAGTCGCTCGGGGTGTTTTCAAAGGGATCTGTATAAAGACGCGCAATTCACGGCATGAAAAGATATTACTTTATGCTTGCAAATATATCACATCATAGTCATATAGTAGAAGTCACGCACGAATAAAAGGGCCTTTCATCAAAGGTTGTAATGGGGCTCGGGTATTGAAAGGTGCGTCATATAGGAAAGTGAGCTAAAAGTCTCAAACGTGTCAATCATCGAGCTCTTCTAACGCCATCTCTATTTTCACTCGACTCATCCTTTTACCTTTTCTAACTCTTCTCGTTAGCTTTTTTTTTCCTCTTTTTTTCGCTTCTTTTTTTTTTCCTTTTTTTTCTTTCTCTTCTTTTTTTTCTCTTTTTTTTTTGAACCAGTCCCTCCTATCTTTTCTTATTCTTATCAAAGGGAGAGGTTTCTAGTCCACTGCAATAGTACGACGAGAGATATATATCATAGGACGAGTTTATACCTAACAAGCATCGACGATTAGCTCATTCTCAACCAACAATCCACTTTTCACGATATCGGTAAATTAACACGTTGATTCGGGGTCGTATAGGCTAAATTTGAGGCAATAAGGCTAAATATCTGGGCTCCAAATCAACAAATAAGTCAAATAAGGCTCAAAGGGGCTCACTAAGTGGTAAATACATAAGGCAGGGAAATATTTAAGCAAATGACTCAATCCTAGTGCCCTTCTCATATTTGCACACAAAAATACACATAGTAACCATTGACATGCATAACAGAGCAAGTTCGAAAATATTCGGTCCATGCGTGTCACACAAGAATAAAACACTGAGCATAATGAGTTGCCCTGAATGTTTTCTGAAGGCACAAAAACTCACATATATAACTGGGTTTGTGCTTCATGGTACGCAATACTCTCCTAAAGCAGTCAATATAGCCAAATAATCATACTCATATCACGACAATGCAACATGTAAGGCTATCTCACTCAACTCACTGAATCATATCACGACGTGGTAAAATTTTTAAAAATTTTCATGATTGACAGGAGATTCCACAGATGACGTTCAAATCGCAACCTTCATCAGTTATACCCACTAAAAAGACAGAAACACATCGATACCAAAATATGTAAGCATATTAAATCTAGTATTGTGTCACATCTCACCCCCAAACTAAATAGCACATTGTCCTCAATGTGTAAATTAAAAGTAAAGAAAGAGTAGAAATGACACTGCCCTGAATTTTGCGTCGATCGATGTAGAAGACTTGGTTGATCCGCAGTAAACAAGCAATCATCGCGAACGGGCAACCCCTAAACTAGTTATGAGCCTGCGAAAAAACATGACTAGGCACATCGTGAAGTGAGTTTTATTAGACGAAAGATAAGTAGTACTTAGAGTTATAGGAATAAAAATAATATAATATATATGCGTCGATAATACTTTGGTTGCCTCTTAAGAAGCACTGTTTTTTTTAAAGTTGTCTAGGCTTGCTTTGGTGTTCTGGAGATCCTTCAGCTCGCTGGTATTCTCTCCAGACGAGGTGTCCCTAAAAGGCACAGAACAACGTAAAGCAGGAATGTTAGTAGCACTAGGTTCTTCAAGGAATACCAAGTTCGCCTTGCCAATTTCCCCATCATCGTAGAGTTTCAAGCGCGGCCCATTAACTGTGTGTCGTCCTTCCCGTTTATAAGGATTTGTACGGCCCCGGATGGATATACTTTCTGTACTATATAGGGGCCAACCCATTTACTCTTTAACTTCCCTTGAAAGAGACGTAGCCTTGAGTTGAATATCAAGACATGATCGCCGACTTTGAACTCCCTTTTTATAATCTTCTTGTCATGCCACTTCTTTGTTCGCTCCTTATATAACTTGGCATTATCATACGATTGTTGACGAAACTCATCCATCTCGTTCAGCTGGAGTAACCTATTCTTACCTGCTTCAGACAAATTAAAGTTTAGCTTTTTAGTAGCCCAATATGCATGGTGTTCTAGCTCAACAAGTAAATGGCATGCTTTTCCAAAAACAAGACGAAAATGTGAAGTCCCTATTGGAGTTTTATATGCGGTGCAGTACACCCATAGTGCGTCATCTAGCTTCAACGACCAATCTTTCCTTGAGGCGTTCACCGCCTTTTCCAAGATCTGCTTCAGCTCCCTATTCGAAACCTCTACCTGTCCACTAGTCTGGGGATGGTATGGGGTAGACAATTTATGCTTCACACCATACTTAGACAACAAATTAGCAAATAACTTGTTACAGAAGTGAGTACCGCCATCGCTAATTATTGCCCTAGGTGTACCAAAACGAGTAAAAATATGCTTCCGAGTTCACGAAGTTCATACTTCACGAAATCAACCACACTAAACACTTCCTAATTCGCGAAACACTAACTTTAAAGATCAAAGAAATCGAATGACTATGCATGCATCATTGGTCCTACATGCCTCTGCCTCTACCCATTTAGATACATAGTCTACTGTTACCAAGATATACTTATTTGAACATGAACTAGGAAAATGCCCCATAAAATAAATGCCCCACACATCAAAGAGCTCTATTTCTAACATGATATTCAACGGCATTTCATGTTTTCGAGATATAGCACCCGTACGCTGACAACGATCACATGAGGCAACATAAGCATGTGCATCCTTAAACGAAGTAGGCCAAAACAAACACGATTGTAATACTTTAAACGCAGTTCTAGTGGGTCCATGGTGTCCACCCGTCAAACCCGCATGACAATGAGATAAAACCGAACTCGCCTCTTTGGCGGGTATACATCACCGGATTACCTGATCATAGCAAGTCTTGTATAGGAATAGACCGTCCCACAGGTAGTGTTTCGCATCAGAGAGAAATTTCTTCTTCTGATGAAAACCCAAGCCTGTGGGAATCTCACCTGTAGCAGCATAATTTGCAAAATCCGCGAACCACGGAAATGATGTATTGATCAAAGCAAATAATTGTTCGTCAGGAAAATATTCGTCAATAGGTAACTCCTTATCTTGCTCATGCGAATTATCTAACCTAGATAAATGATCAGCTATCACATTCTCAACACCTTTTTTTATCACGAATTTCTAAGTCATACTCTTGAAGCAGTAAAATCCAGCGAATCAACCTAGGCTTAGTATCTTTCATAGCAAATAAGTATCTAAGTGCAGCATCATCTGTGTAGATGATTAACTATTCAACACTAGGTAAGAATGAAATTTATCTACTGCAAATACCGCGGCTAGTAACTCTTTCTCAGTAGTAGCACAATTCCTCTGTGCATCGTCCAGAGTTTTACTAGCGTAGTAAATGACCTGAAATACCTTATCCTTGCGTTGTCCTAGAACCGCACCTACAGCACCATCGCTAACGTTGCACAACAGTATACATGGGAGTGTCCAGTCAGGTGCGACCATCACTGGGGTTGTGGTGTAGACAATCATCAGTGAGGTTGAAGGCGGCATCTTTAACAAGTAAATTAGATAATGGTTTTGCTATTTTGAAATATCCTTTATGAAGCGTCGGTAGAATCTTGCGTGTCCCAATAAGCTTCGAACCCCCTTCACTGATGTGGGTGGTGGCAATTGCTCAATCGCGTCAACCTTGGCTCAATCCACCTCAATTCCTTTGTGTGATACCTTGTGCCGGAGAACTAACCTTCATGTACCATAAAATGACACTTCTCCCAATTTAAGACAAGGTTAGTGTCTTCACGTCGTGACAGAACAAATGCTAAATTATTAAGGCATGTAACAAACGTAGACCCAACTATAGAAAAATCATCCATAAATATTTCCATAAATTTCCCAACTATGTCATGAAAAATAGCGAGCATGCATCTCTGAAAAGTGGCTGGTGCATTACATAATCCAAATGGCATGCATCTATATGCAAAAGTACCATAAGGACAAGTAAAAGTCATATTTTCCTGATCCTCGGGCGCTATAGAAATCTGATTATAACCTGAGTAACCATCTAGAAAGCAGTAAAACTCATGTCCGGCTAGTCTTTCTAACATTTGATCAATAAAGGGGAGGGGAAATGATCCTTACGGGTGGCATCATTGAATTTGCTATAATCTTTGCATACACGCCACCCCGTAACATTCCTCGTGGGAATCAACTCATTAGAGGCATTCTTCATAACGGTCATACCTCCCCTTTTCGGAACAACTCAGGTCGGACTAACCCATGCGCTATCAGAGATAGGATAGATAATACCTGCGTACAAAAGCTTAATTACCTTCTTTTTCACCACTTCTTGCATCGCTGGGTTTAGGCGTCTTTGTGATTGTGCAACCGGCTTGTAAGAATCCCATCAAAATCTTATGCATGCAAACAGTTACTTTTATGTCAGCAACCTTCCATGCGAATGCTCATTTGTGTTCTCTCAGCACCCTCACTAGCTTTTCCTCCATAAGATCTGTCAAATTGGAAGAAATAATCACGGGTAAAGTATCAAGAGCGCCAAGGTAAACATATTTGAGGTGACTAGGTAAAGGTTTAAGTTCTAAAATCGGAGGGTCCTCTTGATGGTCGAGTTTGTGTGGCTAATGATCGATCGATATGCTCTACTTTGGGCTTGGCCGACCTCCGGTGAGGTGGGTTCGCTTCTAAGCTTGCTATGGTATCGGCCATTTCCTCGGACTCGTCTCCGACTAGGCATGCTTCCAATTTTTCCTTATTCCTGAAAATTTTAAAATACTCCAGAGTACATGCGTCAATACTATCAATAAAGGAACACGAATCATCATCTAGAGGGTGTTTCATTGCTTTATAAACATCAAATATAACTTTTTCATCCCCAACCTGTAGGATGAGCTTACCATTACCAACATCAATAAGAGCTTTTGTTGTATTCAGAAAAGGTATTCCTAAAATAAGGGGCATGTCGGTGTCTTCTTCCATGTCTAGTACCACGAAATCGGCTGGGAAGTAGTGCTCTCCAACCTTTACTAACACGTCCTCCACTACGCCTCGTGGGTATGTGATCGATCTATCTGCTAGTTGAAGGACCGTAGATGTAGGCTTTGGCTCACATATTCCTAGTTTTTTCAAAAAATAAAAAAGGTAACAGGTTAATACTCGCTCCTAAATCACAAAGAACATTAGTAAATGATAATGAGCCTATGGAACAAACAATAGAAAAACTCCCTCTATCTTTGAGCTTTGGTGGCAGCTTTCTTTGTAACACAGCAGAGCATTCTTAGTTAAGTGCTATCGTGCCATATTGCTCTAGCTTGTTCCTGTTTGATAGCAACTCCTTGAAAATTTGGCGTACTTCGAAATCTGCAAGCGAGCTTCGCAAAAAAGGAATGTTAATTTCTAACTTCCTAAAAATATTAATAAAGCGCTCGAAGTGCTTATCCGGTTTTCCCCTTCGTAATGCCGCAGGATATGGAGGTCAAATCTTGACTGGTGAGAGTGGGTCAACCTTCCTTTGGCCGTGATGATCTGTGTCCGTGGTCGTGATGTTGCTCTCATCATCATTCTCCGTCTCTTTTGCTTCCTCCACTTCCTCAGCCTCCTGAGTTGATTCCAGCGTCTTCCTACTCCTCAGCTTAATGGCCTTGACGTACTTTCGAGGGTTCTTTTCGGTGTCGCTTGGGAGTGTGCCTGGTTTGCGCTCTGACACTGTATTTGAGGGATGTCCCATTTGCATTGTTAAGTCCTTTATTGCAGCCCGTAATGGAAGCCTTCCTGAACTTTCCCTTCTAGACTCTGAAGTCTTTCGTCCGTCTTGCGGTTTTGATCCCCCTTGAACCGCCGCCATTTTCTCCAAGGCTATGTCCCGGTCGGCCTTTTGTTTTGTTGGTGGCTCAATTTGTTCGTTCTGAACTTCTGAGGCTTCAGGTAGTGCGAATTGCCATACGACAAATTAGGATGGCTTCTCCAGTTCGGATCGTATGTGTTGGAGTATGCATCCATCTGCCTATTATGGATGTGATTGACCGTCTCAGGGTCCTTGGAGTGTATCAGGTCTAACCTTTTATGTATGGCTTCGTACTGCGCCTCCAACGAGCTACTTGTATCATGTACTCCAGCTGTCCGTCGGTCCAGATCATGCTCAGTATATCTTGCAGGGTAGGTTGCGATTCGCTCGATGGCTTGGAGTGCTTCCTCATCGCCTAACTCCATGAAATTTCGTGTACACCCGCCGTCGACGATCCTCTTATTTGGTGTGCTCAGCCTAGGGTTGGCAACAGGGAGGGGGCGGGGACCTAATCCCCGTCCCCGTCCTCGCGATGCTTTCGGGGACAAAATTGTCCCCGTCCCCGCCGGATCCCCGCGGGGCGCGGATTCCCTGCGGGGATTCAATTTTTTTAAAAAAAATAATATTTTAAATATAATATACAAATTTAAATATATTTTCGTTATAAATATTATATAAATTCTAGTTTTATATATTATTTGCATTAATTTAATATTATCTAATCTATATTTAATATTATTTTAATATTATTTAAATTATAATATCATATTATATATATTATAATATACAAATAGGGGGCGGGGCGGGGCGGGGATCCCCGCGGGAAAAAATCTGTCCTCGTCCCCGCCCCGCGGGGATAAAAACTCGGGGATTCCCCGCCCCATTCGGGGCGGATCCCTGCGGGGACGGGGAATCCCCGCCCCACTGCCATCCCTGGCTCAGCCCTAAGAAGAATGATTGCATCTGAACGATCACAAGTATGATGTGGTTTGGGCATTGTCTGATGAGGCTCTTGTACCTACTCTATGCATCGCTCGGAGATTCGCCACCTTCTTGTTTGAAGTTTACTAGTTGGCTTCTAATTTCGCTGGTCCTTGACAGTGTGTAATATTTGCCGAGAATGCACTCCACTAGTTGCTCCCAACTAGTGATAGATGCATGTGGCAATGATGAGAACCATTCAAAAGCCTTACCTGTCAAAAAAAGGGGAAAAATGTCAGTCTTATCACTTCTGTGGAGACGCCAGAATACTTAATAGTTCTGCAAATTTGAGTGAATTTCAAAATATGTGAATTTGCGTCCTCGTTTGTAAGCCCATGAAACTGTGTTGAACCCGTCACTATAACGGGTTTAATCTCTAAATGATTATTTGGTCCTGGCGGGATGGCAATCGGGTTGCTGTCATCGAAAATTCCTGGAAGCGCTCGACTTAGTAAAGTGGGCCGTGCGGAACCATCTCGTTGTTGTACTGTTCTTCCTCGTTTTCTTGATTCTCCATTCTCTGTCTCGATTGTTACGCCGACACGTAGCTTCAATTTCTGCGTCAAATATAATGTTGCGTTCCTCGAGTTTCGTGTCATGCACTAATAGAAATTGCCTGCAAAAGATGAAAAATCAATGTAAGCGAATTGACAAAAAGAAATCATAATAATAATAATAATAATAATAATAATCGATGAATTAAATGTCTAAACTAAAACTCAGAATAAATCCTAAAATTAATAATATAGCTATCCCCGACAACGGCGCCAAAAACTTGACACGCTCAAATATTAGCAAGTGTATTAGGTCGTGCAAGTAGTAAAATGGATGAAGTCCGAGCATCGATCCACGAAGACAGTTTGATTAATTCTAAGATATTAAACCTAATTCTAATTTAGACTAAGAGAATTTTTATAGTTTTGATGATTTAATTAAACGAGATAAAAGCGCAAATAATAAAAATGTACGCAAATAAAATAGATGAGATAAAGATCAATTGACGACGAGTGACCAAGGCACATGTTCAGCACAAATAATTCCTACGTCTTCATAAAATCTATCCTATCTAAGCATCATAAATCTCAGTCAAGGTAAAATTTCCTATGACAATCGCTACTCGTTTGTCCTGCAATAGGATCCTATGCGATAGAGAACCAACTCATATATGTCTATAGGATTGTGGTTTCCACGCACGCATTCAATCTCTATGAAACTCCCCGAGCTTAAACGCTTTCGGCGCTTAAGGATTCGGAAACCACACATACGAAATCGAATTCCATCTCTGGTCGATTTTACGTAGTGATGTTCGACGTTTATTGTTCTAACCGGTCTAATCACTTTGTGCGTCTCAATTTTAGGTGAATTAAGATAGAAAATGTACTTTTACGGGGTACAAAAATAATACAATTTCCTAATTATGTCATTAACTTTGATGCATCACTTATGTTATGTCGACCATTTGGATTGTAATAAACAACTAATAGTTCATATCTTTCCGTTTTGTGTAAGTAGAATCAATTCGTAGAAGCATGATCATCCGCTCAAGAAGAGTGTTACTTGTTTTTCATACTCTATACTTCAACTTCTTGAATTCCAACATAGCCTCCACGAAATTCATAACATAAACTAACATATTTCTAAAACTTCGTAACTTCATATATTATAGTGAATGTAGCGTGTTTACAACGTAAATTTTGAAAATCATAAACTAAACCAATTACATATTAAATTGTGCTGCACAAGCGTTATCTATTAGTCGTCAAGTATCGACCGGTTACCAGAGTATTCTTTTCTCTTTCCATATCTTATTAAATTGTTTCTGAACACTGTTAAACTGTTACTGCAACAGAAGTGAAATTTGTTCAAAAGAAACATCCTACATGAATTGCTCAGGTACACATAGCAGCAAATTGTAACAAACTGCCTAAGATCTGCGCCCGATATGATCGGATGTCGCCGATCTCGTTGATTTCATCTCATGTACCAACATATTCTTTCAACAACGCGAACCCAAACATGCACACCCACGGGCCACAATCCAAGCTACCCATGGCTTGCTGGCGACAAATCTTAGGCAGGATCGTTGGAGCAAACTTCATATCCAACCCCACATGCTTACAATATTGTCCAAGTGCAGTAACCTATAGTACAATAATCAGCGAATCACTTTCAACGAAGAAACAACTGAAACAATTTATTTACAAATCGAACTTACACAACGGTTTGCAACAGCTGTTCCAGTCGACCCTCTCATTGAATTATAATCATGCCAACTTTATTTTGGACATCGCATACAAGCAGATGCCAATGATTGTGATTGTTCAATGGCAGAGCAACAAACTTGCATTCGGACTGTACGATCTGCTGGCATCAGTGGCGGGATGACCTACACGTACCCCAGCTGGCGCAACACTCTCGAGGGTGAGTATGGCTCAACGATACCGCGATATCTAACCCAACCCACGAAAAGCATCCTCGGGTGCTGCGACGCTGGATCGGGACGTACGATAGCCAAGCAACCTGATAACAGTTCACAATTTTTAAGTAATTATCATAAACATAGAATATAAATTGTTAAGCTACCTCGTTTGTAGTCATGACATCTATCTGACGGCGGATCTCAACCAAACGGCTCACCGTCTTCACGTTCTGAGATACAAACCACATGCGTGATACTCCACATGGTGGGAGACGGTGTGGGCGGAAGCATGGGAAGTACTCGTAGATCCACGCCTGTAGTAACGAGAGGCACCCAGCTACACCCCTCGCATCTGCCTTGCTTGCGAGGCCAAGCTAGCGATAAAAGTACGCAAGTGTGGCCGATCCCCACGAGTACTGCCTGGCAGCCGCCAACGAGCGGTAGAACTCGTGCATGAGCGTCGACGCCAAGAGAATCCACAACCAAGCGATGGCCTGGAACCCCGCCGCCCCCGCATCCTCTACATCACGTCTTTCGTCGCAACCCCACCGCTTCTCCAAGAACTCCTCAGATCGTCCGCGGAGATGCCCATTATCTCCCTCGCCGCGACCTGCCCATCGGCGATGTCTGGGGTGCACCACACCGTCGCCCCGTCGATCGGGATATCCAGGATCTGTTCGACATCGTGGAGCATGATCGTCATCTCTCCGAATGGCATGCGGAAGGTGTTCGTGTCGGGCTGCCAACGCTCCACAAAAGCGCGAGGCTGGTCCAAGTGACCCACCATGGCATCTGTGAGGTGCCCAAGCCTCGTGCCATCGATCTGGCGATGCGTCTCCGGCGGGAATTGGGAGTACCAATTCTTAAGCTTCCCAAGCACTAACGCCCGCTGCTCGCACTTCAGCAGGGGCCTCTCCTGCTCACCCATCCAGATGCGGGGCGCGATGTGTCCCAGATAGCTAGGGATCACCTTGTCATCAGCCGGACCACCGGGCTGTGGCCCCTGCACCCTCCAGGAATCGTCATCTACGACCCTGGAGCGCTTGCTCCCTATTTCATTTTTACAAATAACGCAAAAATCAATATAATTTCTTTTACGTATATTAAGACAGGACACGTAAAAATACTAATCTGAGGAAGCCGGTGGCACATCGTCATCGGATGACTAAAACGATGTTGCATCATCCGGTACGTCATCATCGCCTGCTCCAGACCACCCCGCATGCGGATCGTCTATACGGACTAAGAAGCAGCAACTCGCTGCCGCCTCTCCTCCTCCCGTTCTCTACGAACGAATGCGTCGACGCCGCGCGTCCTCGTGTGACGCTCTCCAGATCCCTCCAACGGGGGGGACTATTGCTACCTCCAGGTAGGGACTTCCCTCCCCTGGTCTGCAATTAAATATTTATTTAAAAAAACGGTTGAACAACATTTTCGGCCGCTTGTTGAGGCGGCCGAAAACGATTCTCGACCGGTGCAGCCCCGGCCGATCAGCATTTTCGGTCGGAGCAGCACCGGCCGAATGGAGATTTCGGCCCGGCATGGCATAGTCGAAAAGCATTTTTGGCCGTCACGAGTCATGGCCAAAAATGTGTTTCGGTCGGGCCGTGTGGCGGCCGAAAATGCTTTCAGGCTCTGCCCTGCGCCGGCCCAAAAAATTGTTCGATCTTGACTTTTTCAAAAAATCCGACCCGTGTTCGATAATTCATCTATGTACGAACGATTTTTACGAGAATTTGCTTACCAATCGTGACAATAGGACCTTTCCTTTGCCCTGTCCCTGACGTCGACCCATTGCAATTTGAGTATTTTTTGCTTTTTTTAGTCTGATTTGTATGTGTGATTGCGATATGGAAAGTGTTGTCTGGAAAAGGGCTTTAAATAGAAATTTTTATTAAGAAGGGCAAAATCGTCTTTGTATCGTCCTTTAGGGGCGGTGACTAGGAAAAAGGAGGTGGTGAATAGTAATCCAGTTTGTTTATACTGTGTTTGAACACTCGGAGGAAATTGCACTTTCAAACCCCCAACATCGCATTATATTGATTTGCCACACTATTTATCCTATTTACTTTTTTCATCATTATTATAGCCCATACTCGATTCAGAATACTCATAAAAAGGATAAAAAATAAGGGTATACTTGAATTCAGGCCTCTTTAAAGTTTTAAAATAGGTTTCTGTCCGTGCCAGAAAAAATTTTGTTTAGAGGACCCAATTTCTGTAAAATTTATATATAAGGACTTAAACTTAAAAGGTGTTATAAAATGTATATAAACTGGTATCGGATGATGGTTCTGTGGTACTACAGAACAATTAAGTGGTACTGCAGGAATCGGGTCCTTAAAGGTAATTTTTTTCCTGACATGGCCTGAATCTTAAGTGAAAATTTTAACGGGGACGCCGATGAGGCTTAGCTCTACTGGTCAAGCTGAGGCGCTTAGGGTTATGTTGGAAGTGGTCATGGGTTCGAATCTCATCCTTGTGACATTTCCCTAGGCCTGCCCACATGGACCCAAACATGTGCGATTGACCTTATCGGCCGGTTAGCAGGTAATGAGTCGCCCCGGGGTTTCACCATCGGCTTTTCCCGATTATCAAAAAAAATTTGACGGGGACTGAAATGAAAGTTTCCCAAAAAAATTCCGTGTGGACTAATATCATTGTAGTCAAACCCGCAACATCGCATTGAATTGATTTACTAGACTACTTATCCGATTTCTTTTTATTATTATTATAGCCCATATAGCCAGAGTCTGAAATCAGAATAGTCTAGAGGAAAGTGAAAAAAAAAGGGTAAATTCCCTATCAGTCTCCTTTCAAGTTTAAACTTCCTCTTAAATACCCTTCAAATTTTTTCTTCCTGATCAGTACCCATCTGCGAAAAGTTTCCTATTTAATACCCCAAACATTGAAATGACGGAAATAACCTTTCTTTACAATTGCAAAACAATTTTCAGAATATTATACCATGAGACGCGATTATTCTACCAACAAAAGATGTTATTATGCCACAGAAGAAATATACTATTTTACTAATAGACATAGTTATTATACCAACAGTGGACATTATCATATCTAGTTAAATTTAAGAGTATTATACCAATAGATGTCAAAATTATACTAAGAAATAAGAGTTATCATACGAATTGATCTTTCTACATTACACCCACAAAGACGAAAATTATACCATCAAAATGCAAAATTTCACCAACAAAATATTCAAAAAATTGTACCTAAAAATAGTTAATTATACCATATGATATCAACATTATACCAGTAAATAATGTAATTTTAAGTTATTGTTAAATCTGAAATACTCAAATTATACCACAAAGACCGACAATTATACCAACAAATACGAAAATTTAACCATAAAAGTATTCTGAAAATTATACCAGTAGAGCATAATATTATACCAACAAATTAATTTATTACATTATGATGTTTCAATCCAATTTCTGACAATTATACTAACAGAAGTTGATATTATACCAACTGTTTCAGTTATTGTACTTAAAAACACTATATATGAAATTATACTCACAGACATCAACATTATACGAACAAGTCAACTAAATAATTTCGCTGTATAAAATTAAAATACCAATATTTATTGGTATAATAATGAAAATAGATGGTATAATCTCCTCAATTTCTTGTATAATAGCAAAATTAGTTGATATAATCTCCAATTTTATCTATAAAATTAATATAACTATATTTATTGGTATAATAACGAAGAAAGGTGGTATAATAACGAAAATATATGATATAATATTCACAACTTTCGGTATAATTGCAAAAATTAGTTGGTATATAATTCAATTTCGCTGTATAAAATTAAAATGACAATATTTATTGGTATAATAACGAAAATAGATGGTATAATCTCCTGAATTTCTGGTATAATAGAAAAATTAGTTGGTATAATCTCCAATTTTCTGTATAAAATTAATATAACTATATTTATTGGTATAATAACGAAGAAAGGTGGTATAATAACGAAAATATATGGTATAATTTTCACAACTTCTGGTATAATTGAAAAACTTAGTTGGTATATAATTCAATTTCGCTATATAAAATTAAAATAACAATATTTATTGGTATAATAACGAAAATAGATGGTATAATCTCCTCGATTTCTGGTATAATAGCAAAATTAGTTGGTATAATCTCCAATTTTTCTGTATAAAATTAATATAACTATATTTATTGGTATAATAACGAAGAAAGGTGGTATAATAACGAAAATATATGGTATAATTTTCACAACTTCTGGTATAATTGCAAAAATTAGTTGGTATATAATTCAATTTCGCTGTATAAATTAAAATAACAATATTTATTGGTATAATAACGAAAATAGATGGTATAATCTCCTCAATTTCTGGTATAATAGCAAAATTAATTAGTATAATCTCCAATTTTTGTATAAAATTAATATAACTATATTTATTGGTATAATAACGAAGAAATGTGGTATAATAACGAAAATATATGGTACAATTTTCACAATTTCTGGTATAGTTGCAAAAATTAGTTGGTATATAATTCAATTTCGCTGTATAAAATTAAAATAACAATATTTATTGGTATAATAACGAAAATAGATGGTATAATCTCCTCAATTTCTGGTATAATAGCAAAATTGGTTGGTATAATCTCCAATTTTTCTGTATAAAATTAATATAACTATATTTATTGGTATTATAACGAAGAAAGGTGGTATAATAACGAAAATATATGGTATAATTTTCACAACTTCTGGTATAATTGCTAAAATTAGTTGGTATATAATTCAATTTCGCTGTATAAAATTAAAATAACAATATTTATTGGTATAATAACGAAAATAGGTGGTATAATCTCTTCAATTTCTGGTATAATAGCACAATTAGTTGGTATGATCTCCAATTTTTCTGTATAAAATTAATATAACTATATTTATTGGTATAATAACGAAGAAATGTGGTATAATAACGAAAATATATGGTATAATTTTCACAATTTCTGGTATAATTGCAAAAATTAGTTGGTATATAACTCAATTTCGCTGTATAAAATTAAAATAACAATATTTATTGGTATAATAACGAAAATAGATGGTATAAACTATAATCTCCTCAATTTCTGGTATAATAGCAAAATTAGTTGGTATAATCTCCAATTTTTCTGTATAAAATTAATATAACTATATTTATTGGTATAATAACGAAAATATATGGTATAATTTTCACAACTTCTGGTATAATTGCAAAAATTAGTTGGTATATAATTCACTTTCGCTGTATGAAATTAAAATAACAATATTTATTGGTATAATAACAAAAATAGATTGTATAATCTCCTCAATTTCTGGTATAATAGCAAAATTAGTTGGTATAATCTCCAATTTTTCTGTATAAAATTAATATAACTATATTTATTGGTATAATAACGAAGAAAGATGGTATAATAACGAAAATTTATGGTATAATTTTCACAATTTCTGTTATAAGTGCAAAAAATAGTTGGTATATAATTCAATTTCGCTATATAAAATTAAAATAACAATATTTATTGGTATAATAACGAAAATAGATGGTATAATCTCCTCAATTTCTCGTATAATAGCAAATTAGTTGGTATAATCTCCAATTTTTCTATATAAAATTAATATAACTATATTTATTGGTATAATAACGAAGAAAGATGGTATAATGACGAAAATATGTGGTATAATTTTCACAATTTCTGGTGTAATTGCAAAAATTAGTTGGTATATAATTCAATTTCTGGTCTAACGAATTATACTAGTACCAATATATAATTAAAACACGTCGTGAAAGTAACATCATAAATTGATTGATTGATTGATGAACATATTTCATATGTTGAGTCAACTAGTTTCAGAATAAGAAGTCAACCATATGTGATATGATTCGACTGATATACAAATCAAAGGATAGAAACGATTCTGCATTTCGACCAATTTACAGTGAATCAATCATTGACAAAAGCATATTGACAGTGAATGAAAGATACCAACTGCCATCGAAGAACATAGTTCGTTGTTTTCTACTTGATCCAAATTTACAATTGGTATAATCTTTGTATGTTGAGCATTGCATTGGTGACGATTGCATTAGTTCTACCAAATTATTAGTTCGATCGAGCATTGCATTGCATTAGTTCTACCAAATTATTAGTTCGATCGAATATAATAGTTGTAACGATTGTTTTATAGCAAGAGTGAAAGCCTATGTATAACAATCAAGTTTGTTTGCTAAAGAATATAGTTATAATTCCTTGATGTTGGTATAACAGTCAAGTTCAACACTGATGCCCTCGAAGAAACATTATAAACACTGCAATTCTACTAGAAATATAGTTCAACACTGATGCCAATCGTTCAACACTGCAATCATCGATGTTGGTATAACAAACAAGTTCAACAATTGTCCTAAAGAAGATAGTTATTATTCCTTAATGATAAGTTCAACATTATAACATCGAACCAACTTGAAAAGAATATAGTTATAATTCCTTAATGATAAGTTCAACACAATACCATCTATTTTCATTATTATACCAATAAATATTGTTATTTTAATTTTATACAGCAAAATTGAATTATATACCAACTAATTTTTGCAATTATACCACAAATTGTGAAAATTATACCATATATTTTCGTTATTATACCACCTTTCTTCGTTATCATACCAATACATATAGTTATATTAATTTTATACAGAAAAAATTGGAGATTATACCAACTAATTTTGCTATTATACCGGAAATTGAGGAGATTATACCATCTATTTTCGTTATTATACCAATAAATATTGTTATTTTAATTTTATACAGCGAAATTGAATTATATACCAACTAATTTTTGCAATTATACCAGAAATTGTGAAAATTATACCATATATTTTCGTTATTATACCATCTTTCTTCGTTATTATACCAATAAATATAGTTATATTAATTTTATACAGAAAAATTGGAGATTATACCAACTAATTTTGCTATTATACCAGAAATTGAGGAGATTATACCATCTATTTTCGTTATTATACCAATAAATATTGTTATTTAATTTTATACAGCAAAATTAAATTATATACCAACTAATTTTTTCAATTATACCAGAAGTTGTGAAAATTATACCATATATTTTCGTTATTATACCACCTTTCTTCGTTATTATACCACTAAATATAGTTAAATTAATTTTATACAGAAAAATTGGAGATTATTCCAACTAATTTTTCTATTATACCAGAAATTCAGGAGATTATACAATCTATTTTCGTTATTATACCAATAAATATTGTTATTTTAATTTTACACAGCGAAATTGAATTATATACCAACTATTTTTTGCAATTATAACAGAAATTTTGAAAATTATACCATATATTTTCGTTATTATACCATCTTTCTTCGTTATTATACCAATAAATATAGTTATATTAATTTTATACAGAAAAATTGGAGATTATACCAACTAATTTTGCTATTATACCAGAAATTGAGGAGATTATACCATCTATTTTCGTTATTATACCAATAAATATTGTTATTTTAATTTTATACAGCGAAATTGAATTATATACCAACTAATTTTTGCAATTATACCAGAAATTGTGAAAATTATACCATATGTTTTCGTTATTATACCATTTTTCTTCGTTATTATACCAATAAATATAGTTATATTAATTTTATACATAAAAATTGGAGATTATACCAACTAATTTTGCTATTCTACCAGAAATTGAGGAGATTATACCATCTATTTTCGTTTATACCAATAAATATTGTTATTTTAATTTTATACTGCGAAATTGAATTATATACCAACTATTTTTTGCAATTATAACAGAAATTTTGAAAATTATACCATATATTTTCGTTATTATACCATCTTTCTTCGTTATTATACCAATAAATATAGTTATATTAATTTTATACAGAAAAATTGGAGATTATACCAACTAATTTTGCTATTATACCAGAAATTGAGGAGATTATACCATCTATTTTCGTTATTATACCAATAAATATTGTTATTTTAATTTTATACAGTGAAATTGAATTATATACCAACTAGTTTTTGCAATTATACCAGAAATTGTGAAAATTATACCATATGTTTTCGTTATTATACCATTTTTCTTCGTTATTATACCAATAAATATAGTTATATTAATTTTATACATCAAAATTGGAGATTATACCAACTAATTTTGCTATTATACTAGAAACTGAGTAAATTATACCATAATAATTAGGTCCTCTAATTGTAAAATAATCTTGTGTATGGGTAGGATAACCAATTGTATTAGTATAATTAGATCTTTTATTGGTATAATAATTGTTAAAATCATTCAGTATTTGTTGGTATAATAACCAAAACTGTTGGTATAATCGTATCATGTGTTGGTATATTTATATGCACATTTAGTCACATATATGGTTATATAATAAACAAGTTTTTTGGTACGATGTTATACAATGTAATTCGGGTAGAATAGCTAAAACAGTTGGTATAATGCGATCTTTTGTTGGTATAATAGTAAAAAAATGAATGGAAAAATAATAATATAAAAATGAGTTTATTGGTATAATAATTGAATTTATTGGTATAATTATTTGAATATTTGTTGGTATAATATTCCTTTTGTTGGTATAATATCTGTCGTTCGTGGTATGATGTACAAAGATTATTTCATATATAAAAATGATAATAACACTATTTGTTGGTATAATAATAATAACAATTGGTATAATAATTTTAAATTTGACTTGGTATATAAATTGAAACAATTGGTATAATATCTATTTTTATTGGTAGAATTATATGTTCGATTTTGGGTATAATTAGTTGTTTTCTGGTATAATACATTCTACATGTGATGTAATAATCTGAAAGTTTTTTAAATCCTTAAGGAAGGGTTATTTTCGTCTTTTCAAGCATTTGGGTATTAAATAGGAAACTTTTAACAGAAGGGTACTGAACAGGAAGAAATAATTCGAGGGGTATTTAATAGGAAGTTTAAACTTCAAGTGGGACTGATAAGGAATTTACCCAAAAAAAAAAATCCGTGTGGACTACTTACTATATCAAGCGATCATAGCTGTATGGGAAATGGTAATGGACATATTGTCAAAGTCGCGCTTAGGAAATTAGAGTTCGAATACGCAAAAAGTCCAATAGCCATCCAACTTGCACGGTTTTCCCATGTAATCAGAATATAAAAGGCAACTTTAATCATAATATAAAAGGCAACTTGGTCACATGACATTTTATTATATTATAATCCCTTTGTTTCATATTACATGTCGTTTAAGGTTATTACACACAAATTAAGAAAAAAAAATAAAATCCCCATTATACCCTTAATTATATGATCCTATTTAAGATAGGGGTAAAACTGAAAATAGTCAATATTTTTTATCTTTTTTTTTTTGGTAAGAAACTTTTCATTACCACACGACCAAAATGTGTTACACCATTTACATGAGATAATCACTACTCAGCAGACATAACATAACAGAGAAAAACAGAGAGCTACTCTATTATGTGCTGTAGGAAGTCCAGTTCCGCTCCACTCTTCACTTTCATACTCAAGGCCTTGATGTGCTCCCCCACCTTTTCTATATCCGCCACAACCATGTCCTCATTTCGCTCCGCATCCCCGTGAAGGCGCCTATTCCGTTCATTCCATAACGTATAAAATAAAGCTGCTATCACCATGATTTGCATTTTGCAGACCTTGCTCTTTCGCTTCCCTAAATGTATCAACAATCTCTTCATTCTCTCCCACTCCTTCGGTAGCCGCAGCTTAATCCACGTTCCAATTCGGCTGCCCACATAGCCGCTGAAATCACACTCAAGGAATAAGTGGTGTATATCTTCATCCTCCCTCTTACACAGAAGGCATTTGGGGTCAGGTATGTCCATCCCCCATCGGTGAAGTCTATCCCTTGTCAAGATTCGCCCATGGGATATCAGCCACATCAACATCATGTGTTTAGGTGCAGACCATCTGTTCCAGATTGCTGTGGCAAGCTCATACTTGATCTCATTTCCAGCCCCCAGCCATGTGTACGCTGAAGAGGTGGTAAACCTGCCATGCGCTGTAGCAGCCCATCGCCCCTGTACACATCCTGGTCTGAAGATCTCCTTGATCTTATTCAATTTCCTCCAAGCCCAGCTACAATCCTTTGGAATATCATACTCCCAGAAGTCAGTTCCTTTCAGATATACTCCATTTAGCCACCTGATCCAGAGACAGTCCTTTTTTCCTGCCACATCCCACATTAATCTCCCTATGGCTGCTATATTCCAAGCCCCACAGTTCCTGATATTCAGCCCCCCACTACTCTTTCTTCGGCATACCATGTCCCAAGCTACCAATGCTCTCATTTTCCCTTTTTCATTCCTTCCCCACAAGAACTCCCGACATCTTTGATCTACCAGCTCTACTACACTTCGTGGTAGTATGAAAAGTGATCCCCAATACCCGTGTAAAGACATTAACACAGAATTAATAAGACAACATCTCCCTGCATATGATAAATTTCTAGTTGTCCAACAGTTTATCCTCATCACAATTCTATCCACCAATTCTTGACAATCACTTTTGCTCCATTTGGTAGGAGATATAGGAACCCCTAGGTATCTCATGGGAAACTTACCCGTGGCGAAACCAGTTAACTTGGCCAGCTCTTCCTTATGATATTCAGAGATTCCAGCTGTGTATATCTGAGATTTCACTCCATTAGCTTCCAATCCAGAAATGGTCTTGAACTGTTGTAAACTCTCACAGATAAGCTCTACAGATTTCACTTGGGCCTTACATAGGACAATGAGATCGTCTGCAAAACAGAGACTCACTATTCTCAGCTGTTGGCATAGTGGATGATACCTGAAGTCCTTCCCCGATGCAGTGTATTGGAGCTTCCTAGTGAGGTACTCCATAATCAACACAAATAGAAGCGGAGACATGGGATCCCCTTGTCTTATCCCCCTAGCTCCTTGTATATTACCTTCCAAAGTTCCATTGATGGAGATTTGATAGGATACCTTGGTGATGCACTCTTCAATCCAAGATACCATTTTAACTGGAAAGTTGAGTTTTTGTAGTAGGCTGAGAATGAATCTCCATTCAACCATGTCATAGGCCTTTCGGAGGTTAATTTTCAGCAAGCATCTTGGTGAAACTGCTCCTCTTCTATACATCCTTAGCAGCTCTTGAGTAAGCAGAATATTGTGAGCTATATCTCTCCCTGGTACAAAGGCCCCTTGGTTATCTTGGACCAGCTTGGGCAGCATCACCCGGATTCTAGAGCATATTAGCTTGGATATGCACTTATATATAGTATTGCAGCATGAAATTGGCCTATAGTCCTTGGCATAGCGCGGCTGCTCAATTTTTGGTATCAAGGTTATGGTGGTTTTATTGAAGGTTTTCATCAGGTGGCTATTCATGAAGAAGTTCTGCACCACTTGGGTAACATCCTCACCAACTACCTGCCAAGCCTTCTTAAAAAACTCACTGTTGTATCCATCCGGCCCTGGTGCTTTATCACTATGTATAGAAAACATGGCACTTTTTATCTCCTCTCGGCTGAATGGTCTCAGCATATCCAGTTGGTCCTCAACAGATAGAACATAGCCTTGCTTGATCACTTCATCCTCAATATCCTGCACATGGTCCATTCTAGAGCCCAAAATCTCTTCATAATATTCCACAAGATGCCTAACTACATCCTCAGGTTGCTCATATACAGTCCCAGTCTCTGTGACAATCGAGGATATTCTGTTTTTATATCTCCTCTGCTTGACCATATCTTGGAAGAACTTAGTATTTCTGTCACCTTGTTTCAGCCAGGTACTCCTTGCTCGTTGGGCGAGGAACTTGGTCGCAGCCTTGCTCAGAACTTCAAAATCTGCAGAGCATTGCCTCTCTGCCTGGATTAGTAAGTGGTTTAGGGGCTCTTCATGGAGTTGGTTTTGTATTTCTTTCAACAACAGCCTGCTTCTCTCCAAAGAGTTGAGTACATCAGGGAATTGAGAGCGGTTCAATTCCTTGAGAATACCTTTCAGTCTCCTCAATTTAGCTACCATCTTCCATTGACAACTTCCATCATATTCAGCATTCCAGACTGTAATCACCAGATTCAGAAATTGTGGTGCATCTGTCCACATATTCTGGAATTTGAAGCTTCTTTTTGTAGGCCAGTTAAAGCCCACTTTCCTAACCAAAATTGGACTATGGTCAGATATGCCCTCTTCCAACACATGAGCTTCCCTATCAGAGTACTTATCAATCGAAACTGAACTAACAAACACCCAGTCCAGTTTACTCCACACTCTGTTCTCTCCCTTCTGTTTGTTTGACCATGTGAATTTGCTTCCTTTCCTCGGCATTTCCTCAAGTTCACAGTCTCGGATACATAGCCTGAAGTCCTCACAGTCTGATATCATTACAGGGGCTCCCCCTATCCTATCTCCCATGTTCAATACACTGTTAAAATCCCCCCAAATTATCCAGGGGTATTGGTCTTGTTTCAGCCCTCTAAGTTCATCCCATAATTCCAGCCTTTTAGCAGTACTATTGTGCCCATATACACAGGTGAGCATAAACTCCTCAGTTTGCCTTTTGACTTTAACATGGATCATCTGATCTGTCTTCCTAACAGCCCTCACATCCCATTCCTGTTGCCACAGTAGCAAGATTCTCCCATTTGGATGATGTTCCAAGTTATTCAAGTAGCTACAACTTTTAAAACACCTGTCCATTATTAGGTTCAGATTTTCCTTCTTTACCTTGGTCTCAACTAAGCAAGCTAGAGTAGTCTGTAAGTTCCTACATAACAGCCTAATCTCAGCTTGCTTGTGAGGGGTATTCATACCCCTCACATTCCATACTAGGGCGCTATCCATTAGAGAGTGATCCATCCCTCTCTGTGAGAGGTTTGGACACACTGTCCTTCCCTGTATTTGTGATGACATCCCTTCTCTGGTTTACCTGGTCCCTGTATGCCTTCCTTCTCCCTTGAATTTTCCACTCATCTGCCACTTCTCTGTCAGTCTGAACCTGCTGCCTATGGGTCTCTACCCCCTGTTCCAAAGGCTCTTTGTCCCCGGAACAACTTGGCTCCACCATCTGATCCTTGGATGAGTCCTCCTCAGTTTTGTTCTTTTCCTGTTCTGTACCCTGTTTTGGCCTCCATTCCTTTTTCCCCCCTGCTTTCCGACACACCTCTTGCTCATGTCCATACATTCCACAAGTCCCATATTTGGTTGGCTTCCATTCATAAATAATTTCCTGTTCTTGGATCTGACCATGTTCATTTATGAATGATACTGTCTTCTGCATTTCATTCTTCAGCTCCACTTCAACAAGCACCCTTGCGAACTGGATCCGTTCCTTCCTTTCCGTGACTCCGTCTGCCATTATGGGATTCCCAATCAGACTAGCTATTTTGCTTAGACTCTTTGGGCCCCAGTACTTGAGCTCTAGGTGGGGCAGTTGAATCCAGATTGGTACCTTCTCCACCTCCCCCTTCTTGAATTGCGTATTTGGTGTCCAAGGAGCTAGTATAACAGGCGTTTTGTCAAACTGCAGCACCTCCTCCTGCAATACTCTGTCTCGAGTTTCAGTCGAGTCAAACTTTGCCATGAACAGGCCAGCTCGCACTTGAAGTACTTTCTGTAGCCCATACTTCTTCCACATTCTATTCAAGAAACCATTCATGACAGAGAAAGGTGGGTTGGCACCCAGAACATAGCAGACAATTGCAGTGTTCCAGTAGTGCACTTCCTCAGATATGTCCTCATCCCCAATTTGACTCAGTTTCCGCCCGTGTGTTATCACTGGCTCAACAAATTCTAACTTAGTCCCCGCATTCCGCAGCTTAGAAATATCAAATTTCTCCCACACTGATTTGCTATCCTCCTGCCTATTTTCCTCATGGACGCCCCCACTAGAGCTCTTCCCTTTCAATGCCGTTAGGGTTTTTGCTATCAGTTCCGCCCTGTCGCTTTGTCCCCCAGCTGGACTTCCAATAAACTGGCCTATCATCCTCGCGATGTTCTCGAGTGTGGGTTCACTATGAGTGTTTTTGGGTGTGTGCATTTCTCCCGTCGAACCTGCCGGCGTAGGTACCCCCATTTCAGGCGTAGAGGGACCCCGAGTCACCGTCCTCTTCTTCTTGGCCATGGCCGCGGCGGATTCCACCGGAGAAGGCTGACAGGCAATGGAACAGTGTCTCTCGCAAAAATCGCCAATGTGTGTGTAAATCGCACCTTCAGTGTAATCTTTGACAGGGCCGGATTATTATCTTGAAAACTGTAAAACGACATGTATTTTAAAACAAAAAAAATTTCTACAACGACATTTAATCTGAAACAGAGGGAGTACTAGTTTTATACCGGTACAATGCACGGTATTACCTATTTATAATTACTATATATAAATAAATTTATTAAATTTATGTTTGATAGTGGGTAGTTATTGTGTAATTAACATGTATTAGTGTGATTTTTTTTCGAATTTTTATTGTTTAATTTATTTTTAAATTAAGGGACACATGTCAGCATATTCGGACACCTACATTTCTATAATTATATAAGATTAGAGTGTAAATTAGTTATAATTATCCCCCCTTTCACGACCCGTCGTCGAATATTGAAAAGAATGACCAATGAAATAAATAATATCCCAAGTCAAGTCGTCGTCTCAATCTCTCTATATATAGGGCATAATTAAGCTCAACATCTTCATTAATTCCAAACACAAACACATATCTAAATACTCAATATTCAATCGTTCCTTCAACTAAAAAGATGGCAAACAATAAGGTTGTCTGCGTGACTGGCGCAACAGGTTACTTGGCTTCGTGGCTCATCAAGCTCCTCGAACGCGGCTACACCGTGAAGGGCACTGTCCGAAGTCTCCGTACGTACTCAATCTCTAAATATATAGTCCATATGCATAATATATTTATATATATATATATATATATTATGTATAAATTATAATATGGATATACGTAATATCACGAAATTTTAAATTTTTATATCAGGCGACCCGAAGAAATTCGAACACTTGACGTCGCTCGAAGGAGCTAAGGATCGCCTGAAGCTGTACGAAGCGAGCCTGACCGAAGAAGGATCCTTCGACTCGGTTATCGAAGGCGGCGAATGCGTTTTCCACGTCGCATCCCCCATCATTCAAACCGCCGACGACCCGCAAGTTCGTTTTTATTTTATTCATCGACGATTCATATTTATTCCGCGACTTTCCCTCGTCCGTTTTTTTTCTTGGTCGCTGTTAAGAAAACCCAAATAACTCATGTGTGTCCCCACATCTGTTAATCGAGAAGAAACTGATTAGCTTATAAGTTGATGGGTTACGTCACCTATGACCAATTGGTTTTAGGATAAAACCTCATCTAGCCTAATATGTGTCCTCTTATGTGGATCTATTCATAGCCCAATATGGCCCAATTATGAAATTTAACAAACCCTGGCTTGAGGGACCAGGTAAACCCCAGGGAGTCACCACACTGGCCTGCAAACCTCTATGTCTACTTTCTAACGTTTTGATTTTGCTTTACGCTTGGGTTTTACAGAAGGAAATAGTGGATCCGATAGTGAAAGGAACCCTAGACGTACTGAACGCGTGCAAGAAGGCGGGAACGGTGAAGAGGGTGGTGTACACGTCCACGTTGGCCACCGTCGTGTTCACCCCGAGCCTCGAGTACTTCAAGGGAGTCACCCTCGACGAGACGTGGTTCTCCGACGTCGAATTCTTGGAAGAAAAGAAGGAGTGGTACTCAATGGCAAAGACGATCGCGGAGAAGGCCGCCTGGGAGTTCGTAAAGGAGAACAACATGGACATGGTGACCATCCACCCTGGCTACCTCATCGGCCCGCTGCTTTCGAAAACCCTAAATTCGACCCCCGATTACCTCTTGGGGCTCATCAAGGAAGCGAGGGAGCTGTTTTCGCATGGGATGTATACGTACGTCGACGTTAGGGACGTTGCGCTTGCGCATATTCTCTCTTACGAGGTTCCCTCGGCTAGCGGTCGGTACAATGTTGTCAGGACCATAGCTCATTCGCACCAAGCGCTTAAGATGATGCATGACATGTTTCCGTCCATCAAGAATCATTACGCGTAAGCCTTAATCTTTCTTTTTTTTTCGTAGCACAGCAATTTTTCTTTTATGACTCTATAGTTTAAAAGTCTGTTTATCTCTTACAGAGATAGGGAGAAAAATCTTACGGAAGCTCCATTCCATGTGTCGAGGGAGAAGACGGAGGCTTTGGGAGTGAAGTTCACTTCGCTAGAAGATAGCCTCAGAGACAGCATCTTGAGCTTCAAGGATATGGAGTTTCTTGATATATGATCAGTTCCTTTTGCTTTGCTTTGATTTGATTTGAGCCTCTCCCTCTGAATAAACATTATTGCACCGTTTCTTCTTCCTTTTTTTTTTTTAATATGTTGTTTTTTTCTATGTTGTAATACCGTTATTGTGATTTAAAGGATTGTGATGGGGGCGTACTTGTGTATTATTATGGTATTGTGATGAAATAAATTGTGCTTACATGATAGATAGACTCGATAGATGGATGGATGAAATAAATTGTGCTTATTATTATTACCTCGGTAAACAGATTCAACGAGCGAGTTGCCTTAAAGTCCGTAAACACAGCAATTAGTAGGATTTGACTTCTTTGACCTCCCTCTTTATAGCGTGTTTGAACGCTGGTAGAAAATTGCACGTCATCGCATTATATTGATTTACTACACTAGTTAAGTTATCCTATTTCGTTTTTAAATATAGCCCATCCCATAGTGGAGTCGGAATACTCTTTGGATAGAAAGGAAAAAAAAAAATTCCGCGTGACTAACGACTATATCATTTATGGAACATATTGGATATTTTTCTGTTATTATATAATATTTTGACATTGACTTGAGAGTAGACAGGATGAGGTGGAAATGCAGTCATACAACTGTATTTTGTTATTTTCGAACATTATTATATTGATATACTATCAACATCATTATTTTTCTTACTCTATCTTCTGTAATGAAATAAACTCACCTCGATTCGAAAATATTCTCTTAATTATCAAACGTGTACGGTGTACTGAGAGAGGCAGGCGCACGCAACCATACGGTGGACCTCCACACATAGAATAATCACACCTCGGCAACTATCCAATTAAAATACTAGTATTATTTATTTATTTGTTTATCTCAACGCTGTTTCCAAATATTTCATGCATATTCCAATTCCATAGCCGTCAGCGCGTGCGCTACACCGAAAATGAAACCGCACGTGGCGTGAAGCTTCAAAATTGCCAAAGCGTCGTCAGACAAAGATATCAAATGGTGTCTGCATAAGCCATCGTCACAGAAAAGGCCACTTGCATCATACTCAAAAATCACCAACAAAATCTAACGCTCTTCTCTTCTAGCTGAGAATCAACCTTCGCCGCCTTCTCCACGCGCCGCCGCTGATGGGCACCGCCGAACCCGTAAGTCTCAACGCACGCACTCACCCATGGGCACACAAAAAAAAAATAAAAGAAAGAAAACACCCTTTTGCTTAAGAACAACGGTTTTTAAATAAGTCGTAGCTGAGATTCTTTCCTAACTTGCCTGGGAAATGTTTGTGAAAATTTCCATTCCGATACTGTTAATCAGTATCGCCAGCATTCTCCTTTTCTACGTTTAATTAGTAGGTGAAATCGAAAGCGAAATCTCTAGATTTTCCTCCCCCTTTCGCAGATTAATGTAGCTAATGAACATATTGGGATGAATTTCTTACTTTTTTTTGGTGGGTGGTTTGGGTTTTAGGCTGTCGAGCTGCACAGAAGAAGCACCAACGATGCCATCGAAGAAGAAGAAGAAGAAGAGAGGGTGATTAACAGAGGGTTAGACGAAGATCTTGAGAAAGGTGAGACGAACAACAACATCAGAGAAACTGTAAATCAAACACCTTCAGCTAATGAAGAGCTACACATGTCGAGGATGCAAAGATTGAGCGCCACAAATCCTCTGAGACTCGTCATGGAAAGTGCGACAAGAGTTGCTTCACCGTCCCCAAATATGACCACCGAGCAAACTCATCGCCATGGCCACAGCCACAGACCTTCACCATCTCCATTGCAGAACGAACCACAGCCTCGTTCTGTACCCGCCCCACAAGTAAGCTAAAATCCCACTTTCTCGATCAAAGATTCCATTTTTTTCTTATGAATTCGATGTAAATTGTGGGCTACGTTCGCATTTTCACGTGTCTAACAGCAACCCGCGGTAGTCTACTCGTTGAACTCAAGATCCTACACGAACAAGATCTCTCTGTTTTTATTCGTCACACACATGATCGTAGCAGTTGGATTAGTCGGTTTCTTGATATTCAAAGGCGTGCAAGGCCTTCTAGAAGAAGGAAGGGCAAAACGAGCCGAAAAAAGGGTGTTGAAGTACTTCTTACCACAAGTCGAAGCTGCCTCGTTTCTCAGCATAACCCTCGCCATAATCTGGCAAAAAGTGGTCAGAGTTTGGCCTTACCTAATGGTACATTTCATAATATGGAGCTCCTTCGTTCTTACATTAGCCGCGGGAATACTCTTAATCTGCTTCCAAACGCCAGCCACCGATGGAATTGGGGTTTTATTCATCGCCTTCTCAATAGGTAACGGTTTGTACGCTTGTTGGGTGACTCAAAGGACAAGTTTTTGCTCCAAGATCTTCATCAAAGCCCTCGAACCCGTCCCAAAATTTCGGGACTTGAACCACCCCACTTATTGCATGCTCGGGGCAGGATTTATATGGATGTCGTTTTGGATATTAGCGGTGATTGGCTCGTTGAACTTTTACATCCCGCCCCTAATTATAATCGTGCTGATAGCTAGCCTTATGTGGACCACCGAAGTGATGAGGAACGTGGCGAATCTAACGGTTAGTAGGGTGATTGCGCTTTATTACCTTAGAGGAATGCAATCTAGTACCAAGATTTGCTTCCAACGAGCCTTGTCCAAAAACCTCGGGAGCGCCTGCTTGGGGTCGCTCTTCGTCCCCGCGATCGAAGCACTGAGGATTGTCGCCCGAGGGCTCAACTTGCTCGAGGGTGAAGACGAGTTCATGTTTTCTTGCGCCCATTGTTGTCTGAGGGTCATGGAATCGTTCTTCAGACGAGGGAACGGATGGGCTTACGTCCAGGTAATTCAACGCTATGTTTTGTCGACGTTATTCTAAAATTAGAAAATAAAGGACTTGCCAAATGGGGACACATCGTAGTTAATTACTAAAGGCTTGATTATTTTTTTCTGGTCATGTATATTTGGGGGAGTGGCATCTTAAGGACACTCGAATTATGGATGGCAATTTTAGGACAATGAGTTTCAAAATCGAAGTAATTTGAGGACGCTCAAGTTGAAGGTTAATATTTTAGAACAGTAAGTTTCAAACTTATCGTCCTAAAAACTTGTCACCCTTGATTCAAGCGTCCTTAAAATGTTACTCCACAACCCAAATATACACGACTAAAAGAATAATTGAGCCATTACAGAACTAAAAAAGTTGATTAAAAAAAAAAGCAAGCCCGAATTTTTGCTGGTTTAGATTGCGGCGTACGGAAAAGGCTTCGTAAAGGCGTCACAAGACACATGGGAGCTTTTCGAGAAGAGAGAAATGGCGCAAATCGTGGATTCGGACATAACGAGCGCCATCTGTTTCCTGACGGGAATATGTAGCGGGTCGATATGCACGATAGTCGTGGCCGCTTGGACGTCCACCGTGCACCGAGGCTACATAGGAACGCTCTCCATTCTAGCCGCCTTCATCGGATACCTAATGGTAAAGTAAATTTTTAAGAATATGCTTGTATCAACCTTTTTCATGAGTTCAGTATAAAGTGTTTGTTCCCAAACTTTATTCTGATTCTAAAAGCTAAAGCTTGTGGATTTTATTTTATCGTTGTAATAAACAGACGAGGATAGCCATGGCGCTGCCCCACGCTTGCATTAGCTGCTATTACGTTTGCTACGCCGAGAATCCTGACAATAGGTTGTTCGACGAGACCATACCACATCGTATCGAACTGATTAAGTCGGGCCGAGATGTGGTGGTGCCGACGCCTAGGGTTCCTCGACGGTTTCAAGGGTAGAATGGTTGTACATCTAATTAATTTTAATTGATGTAATTTTAATTGGATTAGTTCAATTTGTTTTTGTTATTTGTGGCTAATAAGTTGTGCTTAGGACGTGCTTCCTTTCAATGTGGTGTTGATATGCAATAATAAACGGAGTAAAGAAATCCCAATCTCAATTTGATCGCCTTTTAGATTAATTTTGAGGGGCTTTTGCTGCTTGTGGAACGAAAGGCAGCCCGTCAATATTGTTTTTCTGATAGGTTTTTTTTTGCCTAATGTCCTGTTCTTGATATTGTTAGATAAAAACACCACCACAGTGCTATTCTTCCATTCAGTTTAAATCAACCGTCAAATATGAGTTTTAATCGTCACACAATAAAATAAAGTAAAATCGTTATTAGCACATTTAAATTAAAACTGATATGTATCTAAGGCATATGGTGTGTGTAGCAAACACTTGAAAAAAAATAAGCAACACAGTCATGCCCAGCCAAACAAAACTACGTAGTAGGATATCACAGGCAATATAAGAAAGATAAAGCAAAAATCTTAATGATACCAACACTGTTTTGCGTACACAAGTGATCTTGATGATTTATCTCATGTTCTGTCTCGTCTTTATCATTCTCTTGAGTGTTGCTAACCAAAAGTTGCATTCGTCCCAATCGCTTGTAGTGAGAAGCACCTGTAAATAAAAAAAAAAAAAAGTAATAGCAAGCCTCACATATTAAATGGCAAACTAAGTAATTATGATAGGCTTTGGGCAGTTGGGTGACTTGAAACTATACCTGGATTTGAAGAGCGGTACCGTAATCGCCATTGTCCAGTGCTTGACAGAGCTGGACAAGCTTTTCTGCAGCGTTCTTTGATATGTCACCGCTGTTTAGCTTTGCAAATAAGGCACCGAGCTTTTTTGTGTTGTCCTCTATCTCCCGCTTCTTGGCTGGATTTGCTCGTGCTCCTCCCAATGCTTGACTTGTCTCATTAAAGAGACGAGTTAAAGTCGCAACAACGGGCTTCTGTTGAGCTGTAGCAGTCGTTCAGAACAGAAATTAGGCAGATGAAAAAAGCAAACTACTCTCCAATAGCATCCATACTACTTTCTTGCTTTAACTATTCATTCCCTCGGTGCCAAAAATGATGGTGAGGTTTTTTATTATTATTATTATTATTATTATTATTATTATTATTATGTTCCAATTGGATATATTTCAGGTCTGGACATATCTCAAAGCCCTGTGGTTACTAAAAAGAACTCAAGAGCTTTCAGGATGTACACTTCACCAAACGGACAACAGCATGATAAACAAAACAATTAGTGAGCGATCATCAAACTAGAGAAGTGACCACCCAATGTGGAAAAGCGGGAAAGCAATTCAGGGAAAAAATATGAGACAAGATTAAACAACAAAATATTATCAGTCAGAACTAAAAGATCAATTGGAGGATAGAGAATGTACCTGGGACTTTCGAAGTATCAACAGTCTGTACAGTGGGTGGTGGAGCAGCAGGTGCAACGGGTGCTTGTACTTGAACGGGTTGAGAAGGAGCCTGAGGTTGGACGGGGCCCATCCCAGGCCTTTGAGCCACAGAATTACTCATTGGCATAAATCCTTGTGTGAGAGGAGTACGCGCCACAACCTGAGGCATCTTTTGCATGGGTTGGGGCGGACCAAGCTGGGACATGTTGGAACCATAAGCAGGCTCAGGTGGACCAGCTTGATAAGTTGGGTTAGCAGAACCCTAAGATAACCAACCAAGAAACGCGAACCAAAAATTTTGGGTGTGAGTATAAACTTAAAAGTAAGATTGTAGTCAATTGTACAAAAGCATATAACATGGGTGAAGGATATAGTAGCTAACCGAATATAATTGGGAGCCCAGAGATTGTGGCTGTTGATATTGCTCTACGTTCTTCAACATAGGTGGGGTAGTGGGATCGAATTTTGCAGGAGCAGGCTGGGTATTGACAGGAGGTGGAGGAAAGTTTCCCTGCTAAAACAGAACCAAATTGTTTTCCTCTTTAGAACAAGCTAAATTTATTTCAAACTGTATTTACACACTTTATTTTACAGAACAAAGAAATGCTTTCTTACCACTGGAGCCTGAGGCGCTAGAGAAGGAATGAACATGGAAGGTGGGGCCGTATTAGCCTGTTGAACTGGCTGATAGGTGAGAGGAGCCTTATAATCTCCTCCAAATGGAGCAGCAGTTGGGTGCTGATAGTTATTAGCGTATGAACTATTAGGGATGGTTGGTAGCATTTGCGATGTAGTATCCTAATGGTGATTGGCAAGAGAACACCCGTATGAAATGGGAATCAGCAACCAGGACCATGTCAAATGCTAGATGAGATGTGAGAACTAACCTGATTATAATGTTGAGTAGCGCCCATAACACCATAACTCGATTGATCAACCCCATATGCATGTCCAGTTTGTAATTGACTCGTCTCATAGGTCACATTTTTTTCGACTTCTTTCTCTGTGAATATGAAAAACCCAGTTTGCAATGTGCCATACACATTATGGTAGTAAGATGCATAGATACTATATCGGGCATTGGGAGAGGAAAGGACACAGTCCTCACTCCCGCATAAATAGCACAAGTTCAATCATTGATATGTTTTCCGATGTATTTCCTCTAGGTAGCTGCAACTACTTGAAGACACTTGTGGATCTAAACAGAAATATGGCATGATACACGCACCTGCCTCAATCGAGCACGCAATGCGGTCTCGCAGGATAGCAAGTTCAGTAGACAATTCGTCGGTACCAAGAAGATTCAAATACTGCATAGCTGTTGAGAGAAGACCCTGACTTGCTAATATTTCAGCATACTTCTCAACTAGCTTGCATAAGGAAGCACTAAATCGTTTCTGCCCGCTAGCTAAAGCAAAGACAATAGTCTTCTCCATCAAGTCCTGTATGATCAAAGTGCTACATTTATTTTCATATTCATAGTCCATGGATAGATGGGAATGGGACCAGCAGATGGTCATTAGTTATATATACTCGCCTGAAGCCGATCAACGTAGGGTTTCCCCTCCTGGTCTTCAGACAGCTTTTTTGACCATATTTCCACTGCTTTGTCTATATTACCAGCACAAATATAACACTGTGTCGCAGCTGTTGTTTCACCAGCAGCCATAAGTCTTGCAGCCAGAGTGTCACACAACAGAGTCCACTCATCAGTCTGTGCAAACTGAACGGACGCGATATCACATAAATTTCAATTTGACGTGGGAGTGTAAGAATTGCACAAAACAGAGCACTAAACTAAGAAATTACATTCTCAAGCACAATCGATTAAACTCTTTCGGGAAATAAGAGACTTACAGTACAGAAATGAGCAAGGGTTTCCTTCCACGATTTTAGGGGCCTGGTCTTGGCTATGCTCACGAGATCATTGTTTACCATGGCATGAACAACCTGATGCATTGAATATTTCAGAAAAATAAGTGGAATAGCAGGCAAAAAATTTTCAACAGGATAAAGATGAGGTCCACCAAAAGCTCACACTGATAGATAATACAAACGCATATCGGCTACCTTAAGGTAAGATGAATGGGATGCCTTGAGGTACTGCTCGCGTGTATTTTCCCATAAGGAACCACCACCAACATTGGCAATGACCAAAGCATCTGCCCATCTATTGGCAGAAATGCACTGGGCAACTGCACCCTTATAATTGCCAACAACTAATGCACGCTGAACCGCGTCATCAAAAGAAGGATCAGAACTTCCCTCCAATCCATTAATAGTTTCTTGCAGTGGTTCCTTTACAGACTCAACTTCTACAAACTCATTCTTAGAATTGGAAACAGGTGTATCAGCCTTTGGACTTGGGAGATTGTTAAAAAAATCTTCGCCGTTATCTGATGGAAGGAAGGTAGATTCTCCGTTCTTAGAAAATCCATCTTTGTTAGCTGAGCTATCATCAAGACCAAGAGAATTAATGGTCTGAGACACGTCAGTCTGTACTGTATTGTCTTCTTCAGCAGGAAGGCTGAAACCGAGATGGGAAAGAAGCTTCGACCTTGCAGTGCCGTCCTCATTGAACATGACTTTCATAAAACCCCATATTTCTCTTTCCTCCTCGGACCTAAGCAGAGAACGAAAAGTAAAAAAAAAAAAAAAATTGAAGCTGTAACGTTCGCCATAACCCCACCTATATAGCATAAATATGACGGAGAAAAATATACTCAGATTCTTGAGATCTGTTTTCACAGAAGAGTTTCAGTGCTGCTCTATCCCCATTTTGTATGGCAGTTTCGAATTCGGAAGATCGACTAACTAGTCCATGTTCCGTAACTAAATTGTGTACCAAAACCTGAAATGGAAAAACAAGATCAGATCATAAAATTGCCAGAAGATATGCAGATTAAAGATCATAAACTACCTCCGAAGATCCAGCCCCAGATTCAGCAGAATGAAACGAAACAAGCTTTCCCCCAAAACCAAAAGAAACTCCAGATTTACGCTTGTACCATTTTGGAGCCTTCAGAGAAGCTGCAAAGTTGTGTGATTCAAATAAGAATAGGTCATACAACCAACTAAAATGACTTCACTACCAGATCCGTAATTTTACTTTTTACTTCAAATCAAAACGATTGTTGAATAAAAATTTCACCACAGATACGGGCTATCGCCAAATTGAATATTTACCTGCTCCAAAATCGTTCTCTCCAAGCCCATATCGACCAGCGCCCTAAAGTTAAGATGATTGTCACAAGGCATTATGAGCCGAAATAGTTGGATAGATAATTAAGTGGTTCAATAACGGCCAACCTCTATGTTATATATGCCAATTTTCCCATCAAATGAAGACGCTGAAATGACTCCTGGAATCTTGTTATACCAGTGAACATCAAAATTCCAGTTTGTTCCAGCTGGTAATTCAGCCACAATCTACAAAAAGAATCCACGGTAGATTGGATTTTTGCACCAGAATATCCAACTCAAACAGAGAAAAGATTAAAAATTGAACTAGCGACTACAATATCCACCTCTCCAGATACAGTGTCCCAGCAAATAGTTCGATTATCTTTGGCACATGTGAGCAAATAAGAGCTCTCATTAGGGCACCATGACATAGCAATCACACCTGGTGCAAACACAAAAAACTACTTAAATAAGTAAAGTAGGAACAGTTACCAAAGTTCAAGTGGAAGAAAGTAATATGTGCGCACGCGCACACACATACCTTTAGCATGCCCAACAAACTCTTTTACTGGAGACATTATATTTCGCATGTCCCATAACTGAAAGCGAAACACATGCAAAGGTTAATTCGATTACAAGTTTCTCGGATGATCCAAGTGGATGAAAAACTAGGATGTATACCCGGAGAGAAGGTGAACTATCGTCATCTGAAGCAACAATGAGTTGAGTAGCAACCTCAGGATGCCACTGCAAGACAGAGCACCTTCTCCTAATTGAATCTGAAAAACTGCAACACAATGGTATTGTAAATGCAATGTTTTAGAGGGAACAATAGTCCATTTAATGGCAACCATTTACCTTATCACTGGTTTTTGCTTCTTGAGATCCCAGACAACTGAAATTACAGAAGTTTCCTATTATTCCAAGGCTGAATGCGTAAGTTAAGATGCATAAAAGAAAAAATACTTAATTCTTCTCACCAGTTGTCCCGTTATATGATGTCGATGCCAATATATGCTGAACCTTGCTATTCCAGGACAAAAAAGAAATTTCTCCTTGTGTAGCAGATCCACTACCCTGTGAAACATTTGATGATACGAGTTTTCCATAGCGAAACAGAAACAGAAGATTAACCATTACAAGGGCTTAAGTCCCAACAAAAGGCCTTATAACCCAGAAGTCGCCAAGACATCCCCCCCAATCCCCAGTCCCGAAAGGAACAAAAATATTGACGTGGGGCAAATATAAATTCACTTCAACATTACAAATTGCAAAGATTCGCTTTAACCAGTAAATTAAAGCTTACCTTGAGAGGTGGAAAATGACTTGGTTCCGATGGTTTTGATACATCCCATATACAGATTTCGCCTTCATCAGCACCAGAGGCAAGAAGATTTGGGGTAATAGAATTGAACTCCAAGCCACGAACCTGTACATCAAGGTAAAATATGATCGAATGAATACAAATTGAACAGAAGGGAAAATAATGCATAATACAATTAACGAGAAAGCACAAACTTACAGGTCCTCTGTGTCTTGAAAGAGGCGCTACAAGAGCATTATCAGTAAAATCAGAACCCTTTTTGTCAGTGTCGGAACTGAAAGCGGGGAATTTTACATTAATTGCAATATCCAAAATTCGATAAATTATACAAATTAAGTTTCAAAGGAATCAAGAAACTGAACATTACTACCAATCTTTTGTTCAGTTCAGAAGCGATATAAGAATTGAGTGCCTACCCAAATAACAGCTAATTACAGTGCAATAAGTATCTCAGAAACAGTAAAAACAAATTATCATTGCTACCCAGGCTTAACGGCAAAACAGAAAATCACTAGTAACCTCAACAAAACACGTACTACGCGTTAACCAATAAAAACAGACCACCAGTATCGCCACGAAAAAAAACAATTAATCAAATAACACTTGCACAAAAACTCACGAGATCAGGGCCTTCGGATTCCAAACCCCAATGTTTCCATCCACAAGTCCTCCAGCAATCAATCCGAGCGAATAATCATCCGAGTTCGCAGGCCCTTTTCCCCAAGACAACCTATTGAACCTCTCCGAGCTCGGAGTCGTGCCAGCGAGGACCAAATTTCGATCGTCCGACGCAAAATTGAGCTCGAAAATGTCAAGATTCGCCGACGAGCTGAACTGCAGATCCACCGCACCAGCCATCGTCCCCGCCGCCATGTACCCTCCGTCCGGAGAGAACGCCGACGACGCCGATCTGTGGGCCACCTTTATACACCACTCCATCTTCGAGATGAAGGAAAAATCGATCGATCCGACCCAGAAATTGAGGAAGTGATCTGTGTATATCAATCGTCTTATGGCAGATCTGAATTTGAGGAAGAATTATGTGTGTCAAAGTATGGATCGATAGAGTGGGTTAGCTCAGCGCAGCTTAGGTTCTGTCTCGCGATTAAGTTACGACGATACAGATTAGATTAACATATCGAGGGTAAAATGGGAAATGCCATGTGTGAGTGTGACGTCATTGAGAATGACGTTCTTGCCCTTCATTAATGGGCTAAGCTTTTCTGTTTAATTAGCCCATTAAACGGCCCACTAAAGTCTCGTGAAGCCCACATATGAATTATCAAAATTTAAGTGAAAAATTATCTGTTGAGGAGGAAAAAACCACATTAGCAACTGAATGTGGAGTTCACCAATAGATTTGTCTCATATTGGCCTTGAATCCAATATAATCGAATAATTCAATATTTAAAAATTAATTATTGTGTATATAGTCCGCTATGTAACGATGCAAGCAACCGCAAACCATAGTCCTGTGCATACATGTAAGTAGCAAATATTCTTGAAATTGTAATCCATTAAAAAAAGGGGCTTTTAAGAATCAGCCCATCTTTAAGTTTCAAAACATGATTCAGCCCTTGTCAGTGTAAATCTCGATTTTAAGGACCCAATATCTTTTAAGTTTAGAGAAAAGGACCAAATACTTGACTTGACCAAAATACCCCTACAAAGTTGTATAATAAGTGGTATCCAGAACCAGTTTTCTGTTATCATCGTTACCATATTAATAAGTAAATAAAATATTCTTTTGACGATCAAAAAAACTCGCAGATCTTTCGAACGATCGTCGGAAACGAAACGGAATCTATCCCCGAGGGTTTATTTCGATATTCAGGTCTCGAAATGTTTGATTTTACGGGCATATTTTTCGAAATCTTTTGACGCAAATAATAAAAACACGATGAAATCGAATCTCGATTCGGTCGAAATTGAAGATATTTTGTACAAATTCGAGAGACCCATAACCTAAACAAATCTTTGAAACACAGTATTGGCTCTATTGTTCGTCACTCGTGGTTAGTCGAAATTTAAACTCGTCGTATTGTTGGCTAAACATCTGTTCCCCAAACGTGGTATGGATCGTCATGCATCTGTCACCCTGAAACAGTTAACTGGTATTTGTGAGCTGACATATGGCATATATACCGATTTAAAGGTATCTTTAAGCTGGATTTGGTACCGAATGCCAATTATCTGGTATCATTACAACAGTGGAAATTCGATCGAAACAATCGATCGTATATATTATTTCCATCTGCACGAACACACGTCCTGCACCAAACCAAGTTGGGTGTGTCCTAGACGGTTTATCATGTTATTCAGGTCTCGAATGTTCGATTTTTACGGGTAAATTTTCGAATTCTTTTGACGAATTGAAACACAGTGAAAATCAAATCCCGATTCGGTCGAAATTGAAGATATTTTGTACAAATTCGAGAGGCCCATATCCTAAACAAATCGCTGAAGCACAGTACTGGATCTATCGTTCGTCGCTCATGGTTTGCCAAAATTTAAAATCGCCGGATTGTTGCCTAAACAATTGTTCCCAAAATGTGGTATGGATTGTCAGGCATCAGTCACTGTAATACAGTTAACTGGTACTGGTAAGCTGACATATGTTGTATATACTGATTAAAAGGTTCGAGTAAGCTGGATTTGGTATCCTTTGCCAAATATCAGGTATCACCGTAACAGTGGTATTCATTAATTACGCTCACAAATCCATTTTTCTTCGATTGTTTAGTTTGAGGTCTCGAATTTTGAGTTTATGGTCTATTAAATGTTGTTCGTGCTTTAATGTTGAACTTTTAATACATTTGGGATGGAATTCATAACGTTATGTCTCATCAAAAGAGATACTAGTATATTTTGTGAAAGAAGAGCTATGTGTTTACATGACTTTTGATCTCAACTTTCACATATTGATATCAACATTCCCAAAAACGTGTCTTTTAATGAAATTTTTTGATTTAGCTTCATCATATCACCTATTTCCATGAATTTCCATTTTATACATCCCAACGAAATGAATTTACGAACGAAATTAATCGAAAATAGTAATGTGGTATTGATTAGCTATTTTGTGGTTTCCGTAGCTACAAATGTGGTATAATCATTGTTTATATTGTTATTGTTTATCAGACATGTGGTATTATTTGCAGGCAATGTGGTAATATTAAGTTATTGTACTGTTAATATCTCTGACAATCTAGAACCTTCTAGAATGTTTTAGTTATGTGTTACCAAGAATGCGTGAATTGTTACTCAGAATAAATGAAGTGTTACCAACCAACTTTTTAATTGACAAACGTTCCAATATTTCGCATCAAAATTTGTCGTTATTCCGTGACTAGCATCGATAATTATTGTCGATTCTAAGACCCACGCCCGAATTGGTGTGAATCTACAAGCATAAAATTCGAGATTTCACTAGTTTTTTTTACCAAATTTTCGAATTGGGTTTATAGCACTATTCCAACATAACATCGAAAATTTCCCTTGTTTATGAGAACCCATGAAAAATTGAGATCGGTTGTACATTTTCTGATTACTAACATTGAAGATTTCTTCAATTTCGGGGAGTTTTGGGTAGCATACGAATTTTTTATCTTTCTCTTGACACCTTAGTCCGTACCAGTTGCATGTAGTAATTATAGGACAAACCGTTATTGTTTTTTTATTATTTGTTACAGATGAGGCAAGACTTGTTACAATTTATTAGTAATCGGTTACGATTTTTGAAGGTAGAGTTTTGGAACTTGCAGAAAATGGTATCCAGATAAAGTGATGTGTTACTGAAATTGAAAGTATTTCGATCTTAGCTCGCAGCAAATTTCGTTGTTATTTCATGTCGATTACTAAAACCCACATCCGAATTGGTGTGAATACTCATTATTCGAGCATAAAAGTCGAGATTTCACTTGTTTTTTTACCAAAATTTTCGAATTATGTTTGAAGCATTATTCCAAATTAACATCGAAAATTGTCCTTGTTTATGAGGATCCATGAGAAATTGAGATCGGTTTTACCTTTTTCGATTACTGACGTTGAAGATTTCTGCGATTTCAGAGAGTTTTGGGTGTCGTACGAATTTTTGATCTTCCTCTTGATGCCCTATTCCGACTAGTTGCATGTAGTTATTATAAGAAACAAATTGTTATTGTCTTCTCGTTATTTGTTATATATGAGGCTACATTTATTCCTCAATGTTAGGAATCTGTTATTGTTTTTAGGGTAGGGTTTCCAACATAGTAGAAAATGGTACCTAGATAAAGTGACGTGTTACTGAAATTATTTGTTATTACTGAGGCAACATTTATTCCTCAATGTTAAGAATCTGGTATAGGTTCTGATGGTAGAGTTTCCGTACGAGCAAAAAATGGTCGAGGAAAAATTCGTTGTTATTTCGTGTCGATTACTCAACCCACATCCGAGTTGGTTGAATCCACGTTACTCGAGCACAAAAGTCAAGATTTCACTCGTGTTTGTAGCAAAATTTTCAAATTTAGTTTAAAACATTATTGCAACATAACATCGAAATTTCCGTTGGTTACGAGAACCCATGAGAAATTGAGCTCGACTTTACCTTTTTTGCTAACGTTGGAGATTTTAGAGATTTCGGAGCGTTTTGGGTGTTGGAAGAATCGAAAATGGACCAAAAACTAGAACGTGAGGGATGATGGCATATATATGTAAATTTTCGCAACAGTTGAGGGCAAATGGGTCTTTTAGCACAATTGGGTCCTTAATTCTAAGGCAAACTTGAGATGGGTGTTTTAAACTGAAATTTAAAGCAATTGGGGCTGAATTCAAATGAAACTTGCTTAAGTGGGGCGAAATTAACTCTTAAAAAAACAGTTACTTTTTCCTTTTTCCAAGAAAACAGTAATCTTTGAATTGCTGACTGAGAGTTGTGATAGGAGCTAAAAACCCTTTTCTATAACACCACTGACACGCCAGCCGTCAATTCAATGGCGGGCGTAAAAACCCTCGGCGGGGATCCGTCCACCGAGGCCGGCGAAAAGCGCAAGCACGACGTTGCATCACATTCCGGCGAAGATTCGCCGGAGCACGCCGACCTGCCTGTTAACCCAGAAGAAGGACAAGCTTCCGACTCGCCGAAACGCGCGAAGGTTGAGGATGAAATGGAGAGACGAGCCAGAGAGAACTGCCCGAAACGGATAGGTGCATTTCAGTTGCGCCGCCGATTGGAGAAGATGAGTGTGATGAAGATGATGATGACCCTGACGATCAAGATTATGAATATGGCGACGAAGATTACGATACGTATTACGAGGATGTCGATGAAGACGACGATGACGATCAAGATTGTGACGAAGCAGTTGTTGGTCGAAAGGGGAAGGGAATCGTGATAGGAGACAAAGGGGAAAGGTAAAATGGTCGAGGAATCAGATGCTGCTGTCGAGCGAAAGGGGAAAGGAATCACGATAGAAGACAAAGGGAAAGGTAAAATGGTCGAAGAATCAGAGGTTGCTGTCGATAGAAAGGGAAAAGGAATTATGATAGAAGACAAGGGGAAGGGTAAAATGTTTGATATATATGAAGCTGTCGTTGATCGAAAGGGGAAGGGGATTCTGATATATGACAAAGGGAAAGGCAAAATGAATGAGAAATCTCAGGCTGTTTTTGCTGATCGAAAGGGGAAGGGCATTAGGGTTGCTGACCAAATGGTTGCGGGATATGAGGATGATTACGTAGTAGATTTGGACGACAGCGATGATGATGACGATGATGACGACGGCGATGATGATTCTGAAGAAGACAGTGATTTGTCATATGGGCCTGGCGTTGCTGGAGAGGATAGTGACGATGAAGATGAAGATCCACTCGCTGAGGTTGATCTTGACAACATATTGCCCTCAAGAACGAGGAGAGGCGCAGGTGGATCTATTGCCCCTACTAGCGGCGATAAAGACAAGGGTAAATTTCCGTAAATCCATGATCTTAGAGCAGTTTCGAACTTGGTTTTTCTTCAAGGAGAGTTTGATTTGAGGGGATTGTTAGTTTTAGATATACTGAATGGCTAGTTATGATCATTAGTGAGAGATGTTGTCCCTATAGAAGATGAGATGAGGATTACATGTTAACCATCATTTGATTGAAACCTATTCAAGATGTAATTGGCATTTCTTGAAATTGAATTTGATAGAGTTACTGACTTGATTGTTCGGAAGAAACTGCGCGAGTTTCATGTCTTCGCTATACAGGCGTTCTTTCGGAAGAAAAAAGATTTATTTGGACGGCGCAAATTACTGAATCTCCGTAGGGAGGGAGACATAATGAGAGCTTGTCTTCATATCTTAACTCCTTGAAAATCTAAAGTAGTCATATTAGCCCTGAATAAATCATCTTTGTTTGTTTTCCCTGTTGTAACTCAATCAATGAAGATAACTGTGGTAAATAAGCTCTGCTTCCGCATGCTTATCTTCTCGATAAAGCGAAAATGGAATGGCGAGGAGATTGCATGAAAACCTATACGAAAATTTATATTATAGCGCTCGTTGTGTTATAAATTATAATTCAAATCTTCCCATCCTTGGAGTCGAAACCTCCCAAGTTAGGAGCACATAAGGCGCATATCCTAGAGGCTCAATCCTGAGCCCCCAAGCGCCATAGAGGCCCGAGGTACGTCTTTAACTGCTATGATAAGAATTATGGCATTCATTGTTAGCATGCTATGAAAAACTGTCTGTCAAATTAGATTAGATTACATGATTAATCTTCATTTGTTATTTTTTTTTTTTTCTGAATTACTGTTCCATGGTAGACCAGCATTATCAACTTCCCCGTCAAAAAAGCCATTAACATGGCTTATCTTCACTTGGCAATATCTATCATGGCTCAGATGACCCACAAATACTTGTCAATGTCTTTCTTTGGCCTCTCATATATAGAAGATAAGTACTCTGCCTAACACACTGTCAGGAATCTTGTAAGGATAAACTCTCAGCTCATTGGCTTTTACTGAAAGGTGCTTTGTGCTAAAGTGACTTTTTTTTCTATATATGTGCACAGAGCAGATGGTCATTTCAAACCTTTACTAATGGAACTGTTTCCACCATTTCTGTTGTCAATGCAGAGCTATAATAGGTTGAGGTCTATTGGGCTGTTCGTCTTCATCGAATTTTCTCCGAATGGAATATTCAGAAACCAAAAAAAAAAAGAAAGAAAACTCCCTTTATATATTATCTTCAACGTATCAATCATTAGAGAAACCGAAAACTTGTGTTCATGAATACGTTGACTTTGCAACATCGGTCGATACTGTCGCCCTAGTTGAGACAACTGGTGAAGATACTCAATGGGAAGACAGTAATAACTCTTCAAAAATTGAAACATGGACACTAAGTGGTCTGTCTTATATCGAGTTTTATGGTACACTCTAAGTGAGCACATTCTGTGTTGGGAATTTGACCAACAACACCATGTAATAAAATATGGGAACATCTTTGATCAAACTCATTTCTGTGTATGTATGAAATGCTTAGAATTCAAACTTGTGAGGAATGGTGAGCCTTCGTCTTAGAATCAATAGGGGGTGACGATTGAAGTACTTTCGCAATAAGCCGAAGAGACTATCTGCATTGCAATGTTCATATATATGCTACTACAAATACATTGTAGAAAAAAAAAAAAAAAAAAAACAGGCCAGGCCTCCTCCTCATCATGCTTACAGTTGCTGAGGAGGATAAGAAAAAAAAAATATATGTTGAATGCCTAATAATTTTCATATCGAAGAATATATACGATATCGTCGTCAATTATTCGCCCCCTTCTTTAATGTCACAAAGCTGATACAGCCTTCTGAAAGATCCTGTGCCCAGGCGCAAGTATTGCTAAGGGATCGTACTCGGATTTTCTTCGCGCAAAAACTTCCCACCTCGGCCCAAAATGCCTTTGCCACTCTTCTTGGGAGCTGTAATGAGGGAGGTATTGCTTCACTCCCAAATCTTCTTCTTCGACGAAATCAAGAATTCTTCGGTTAACGCTCAGCAGATATTCGAGCCCATTCTTGCCCGTCGCCGATGGCAATGCGTGGGGAAGAAAAGCCACCATGTAGAAAACTTCTTCGTCTGGCGTCACAAATGAAGTCCTATTATCCCACCTGGCGAAATAAAAAAGGACAATGACAACATCAGTGAAATGATAAAAGGAAGCAGAAACTTGACGAAGCTTCAGCTTCACTTGAGGGAACTTACTTCGATTTGTTGACGGGGTAGACTAGTACAGGCCCGTTATTCGTGTCAGTTATTATCTTCCCAAAGACCCCTTCGGCGAATACGTTTATTTTGCTCCTTGGGACGAGGAGATTAAGCCATGGATGTGGAATGTCCCACAATCCCTTCGATCGAAGCTTATGCTCTGCTAAGTGAACTCTGTCCAAGAAATCTGTGTAAGAAGCTTCAGTGACGAAGAGGGTCGATGGGATGTAGTTCAGCTGAGACAAGAGAGACTTGATTTCCTGTAAGAAGAAGAAAAAGGAAAACAAACATGTGTTAGAACAGAGAGCCTTCGAAGGAACAAGAAAACAGAGCAGCTTACACCTTTTTAATTCTAACCTTGTCTACTTTATCAGCAGATTCGTCGGGGTTGAAATTCTTCGTAAGCTCCAAGCAGAATAGCGTCCTTCCATCCGATACGAACTGGCTTGCTCGGACAGGGTCATCGGGGCTGAACGAAGATCGCCAGTTATTAACAAGGCCCGTTCTGTTTGCTATTACAAGCCCTTCGATGTAATCGAATGTGTTTTCTGAAGAAATGAGGCGTTCTTGGTCTTTAGCGAATGTCCCGAAATCTGAGTAAAGAACTCTGATCCATTTCACCTGTGGAATTTTCGAATATATCAGTCTTTGATCACTTGGCAGAAGGTTCTTTTTTCTTGGGCAAAAAACAGAGTATGAAAGACTCTTATTACCATCTTCGGCGCTGGCTCTAAAGCGATCCTCGCTCGTGTTATTACACCAAACTGTCCTAATCCTCCGAGGACTGCATGAAAAAGGTCTGCGTTCTTCTCTTCTGAACACACCACTACTGCTCCTTTCCCTGCAATTAAGATCACAGAATATGATACCTATCTCATCCATGTAGTCGGTTGAAATGATCTTTCTTTCTTTTTCCTTATGCAATTTTTATTTACCCATTCACAAACCTGTGACAACTTCGAGCTGAAAGACATTACTAATCTGAGGGCCGTGTCTAAACGCCTGCCCACTAATCCCTGCATTAGACAGAGTGCCGCCGACGGTCAAGTGCAAGTAGTCCGTCCAAGATTTCGGAGACAGCCCATGTTTCAGGCACTCGCGGAGGACGTTTATCCACAGCTCGCCGGCCGATGCGTCGACGTACGGCGGCGATTTGCCGCCGTATACCTGCATTTTTTCTTGCTGACCGAGCGATTCCATGCTGATGACTATCCCCTGCGACGCCTGCGCCTGGCCCTGCAAGGAGTGGCCGTGGCCCCGAGCGGCGACGGTGAGTGCCGAGGTGGGGCCCATCTGCCACACGTGTTTGATCGTCGAAGCTATGTCGGAAACCCTCCTCGGATGGAGGACGGCGGAGGGGAGGAGGTGGATTTGACGGCCGAAGTCTTGTGAGGCGAACTCGTTTCCATCGAAGGTGAAGTTTCCGTGGAGTTGGAGGGTTTTTAAGGAAGAAGTGAGGCTTGAGAAAACAGAGCATGGAGCCATGGTAAGAATGAAGCAAGAAATGGAAAGTGCGAGGATGTACGATGAAGAAGATGGACGTCTCATGCTTCTAGAAAGTTGAAAGAGCGGTTTTTTAGGAAAGTAGATTTTTGTTGGGGAGGTTATGTAATACAAGTGTATGAGGTGAAGAGGGAATTTATAGGTGCGAACTCAAAGAGCATATATAGTCAAAGTCAACCTATATTTGGTGGTAAGAGAAGAGTACGTATGTAGACTGCTTACTAGGATGCAAAGAGATGGCTTTCTTATATAAGAATTAAAGATTTTATATTTTATGTAACAAATCACAGCCCAATCCCATTCCCAACTAGAAACTGCAAGAAAAAAAAAAGTAAGATTTTCATAGATCTTGTTTGTTTGTATTTTAATATTTTTCGTCGAATAGTTGACACCACCACACGTTTTACCTTTCTTTCCCCCGCAGACAGGCTTTTCTTTCGTGTAGTATATCTCGCACTGTAATGTAATAAAGCTTTGCCTATTATTATTTTTTGTGTATTTCCTTCGCAGATTCTGAGAAAGGGTTGACGATATCTTCCTTCGTAATTGCTTCTTTCTTTCTAAGTAGGTCCAACTATATACTACACGTGAAAAAAATTGCATTTTTAGTGAATATTGATCGCTTTGCTCATAGTGAGTGGTCTCTCTCTCTCTCTCTCTCTCTCTCTCTCTCGGAAAGAAGGTAAAGGCAGGCAAACAATGGGAAGTGAAAAGGTTGCAATGCTGACAAGGTTTTGAGGTGTTTATTCACAACACAAATAGGACCATATCAGAAGTGAAGAAGAATATAATATGTTTTATGTACTTTTGAACACTTTGCACATTTGATCTATTTTAGATCTTCTGAGCTTCTTTAGCTAGAACATCGATGTGGAGTGGATCACTACAAGCCAACATTTCTTCTTTCATTTTTTCTTTTTTATCCATCACCCTTTTCCCTCTTTCTTCTTACGTGGGATTTGCCTAAATATTCGATAAGATATTCTCTGGTGAATTTGGGGCTACTTCTCGATGTAGATTCATATTATTGCGGGAGATATTATTCTCAATGCCAAAGATTACATTTTCATTTAAATATTAATTGATGGTCCCAAATGGACAGCGGCAAATTATGATTATTACTGTTATTCACATAAGGAATATATGCTTGCTGGAGACAAATTGACGGCCATATTCTTTAAATTAATATTGAATGTGTGCTTTTTTAAAAGATTGAAGAGAGTTTAGTAATACTATATATTGTTTGCTTATGACAGCAACCTTATAACAAATCTTGCAGCAGTCATATAATATTTGTCTCCCACCTTTGTTTCCACATAGGGATGCATACACTCATTATATTGGTTTATTACATGCCCATTAATTTAAATTTTATTGTCCAACCACTATTAGAAATGCATATTAGACACTGAAAATTCGGTGTCTAAAACCAAAAATTGAGTGATTAGACGCGGAAAATTCGGTGTCTAAAACCAAAATTATGTAGGTGTTGTTCTCCTGACAAATTTGGATACGGATATATACCGTTTCTAAAATGAATTTTGTCATATTTCCATTTTTATTTCCGTATATAATTCGTGTCTAAATAAAAATATTAATTTATTTTAAAAATAAAAATAAAAAACCGTGTTAGAATCCGTTTCTAATACTCATAATTTAGACACGAAACCAATTCCGTATCTATTTTCCGCGTCTGATACTATGTTTTTTTGTAGTGAACTTATGTAATGAAAAAGCCAAAAAATGAGGGGATTATTAATTTGATAAAAGAGTTGCTTTTCAATTGGATCTCAGGTGGAAAGGTTTGGAGAAGATTAGGATTGCAATTAACTTGATTATAATATCTATTCCTTTATATTAATTTATTGTTTTAATGATTTATTATATGTGAAAACTCAACAGATGTCAATGTAGTTTCTGTCATAAGCCAAGGAACAAATCTTTGTTAATCTTATAGATCCATGCTTCGCCTCCAATTTTTCGAACAATTTGGGACCACTTAAATATACGCAAGCTTTAGTCTTTTTATTTAGACAACAAAGCATGGCAACATTTAAGCGTTTAAATTATATATATAGATAATGAGATTACAATACTTTTGTAGATCTTGCGATCGATTTGACAAGTTAAATTAGAACATTTGTCTACGTCGCTGGATTATTATATCCAACTTATATGTTACAAGTTGCAATCTTTTTGGATATTACATGATGATCATATCTGTTAGGCACTTCGTCGAAAACATAATCGCTACGTGCTTTAACACCGTCCTTAATTAGTGTAGTGATAGAGGTTTAAAAACCTAGATTAGGGTAATAAACCCACTCTATGATCTATCTAAACTACTTTATGGACGAAATTCCTAGAACAGGATTTCTTTTTTTCTTTTTCCTCTAAGTCTGAGGGATTTTAATCTAACAGCTTTCTTTAACAAATTTCAGTTACGATATAATATAAGGTTGCATTGCATGGTATATGGTCTTCAAGAAAGGATCAGAAGATCGAATTTTTCTAATATCGAATACCTTTAATGAGATTTGTAACATATGAACATGTCCTAATATCAATTATGGTTGGCTTAGTGGGTAGACTGTATTTTTCTGCCCTTTGTTTATTATATCACATAGGCTATGGTTCCTTGGAATATAACTAAGAATCGCAACCCATCAACGAATATTTTTAAACCTTGCATTTGGTAAGAATAAAAAAATTAGTTGGGTAATAAACCATTTTATCTAGATTCCTATTGGTTCTTTAGAAACTTGTAATGAACCAATAGTTTAGTGACAACGTTTATTGCACACCGCCGGCCGTGATGTGCTTGACTGGCACGTAATTATACTTAATCACGTAATTAAAGTAATCTCAAGGAGACAATTACTTATGGTTGTTGGGGCTCATGTTGGCTTGTGCATTAAAGTATCATCAAGTATAATAATATAATAATTCTATAAGATATGTCCATTGACTTATCGTGTCTCCTCATCCACTCAAATAAGTCCCTTCGTGTCTCTCCTCTTTTATTACACGACGTTTTAGCATAATTGTTATATATACTTTAACTAGTAGACTGCTGTAGTGTAAGTTTATTCCTATATAAATAATAAATGAAGAACCATATTTCTGATCGATCTTTGTGACTTTGTCCATCGTATTATTAAATGTTCCAAATATATCTATTAATTCAAGGAAGCATAGCACGTTTATAGCTAACATCAGAATCTTAATAGTTTTGTTGTTTGGACTGTAAGAAGGTATACGTCAACAACAACAATAATAAATAGTAATAATAATAATAGTAGTTTATATCTATTTATTTATGACTAGAAAAAAAACTACCTGCTATACTATATGGTAGGACAAATCCACTATGGAACCTTCTATGCAAATCGTTGACCAAGGTCAACGATATTAAGGTGGTTTCCGAGCTTTCGTTCTTTGTTTGTATCTCCATTTAGTATAATTTCTACAATATAAAATAGGTAACTTCTGATTCAACGGTACATTTTCTACGATTAACGTTAAACACCACTGATCTCAGTCTACCAACATTAGTAACTGGGCTGACCCCACTATGGTCGATTTCACACGCATAAATATTAATTATTTGTAGCTTGTTCTAACACACGTTTATGTAATAATAATGATGTTTTACGGGATTTCAATAGTTTGCACGCACAAACATATTACTACTTTTTTCTTAAATTAATAATTAAAAAGTTTGTAATAAGGGGTATGAGATTGACTAAAATTGTATAAGGGTAGGGTATTTAAATAGGGTTTTTCATCGTAGTAAAACGTATATTGAAGCAACTGCGATCGATATCAACTTTGCTGTCACATTCAATATGTGGTATGGCACACAAATAAAATCGTAACACTTGGTTGGATCATAACTCGTAACTGATCCAAATAAAAAAAAAAAATCTTATGAGGTGGGTATTTTCACACATACACACAATATTATGTGCGTCGCAAAATGAAAAGAGAAAAAAAAAATATAGAAAACCCTACTTCCGAATGTATATAATGTCTAATCAAATAGAAAAATAAATTGGTCTATTTTGTTTGGACTCGAACCCGTGTGATACAATAGTTCCTCTATGCGTAAAGGTTTTATTTTACAATTGAAAGTGTTGTATCAATATATATATATATATATATATATATATATATATATATTATTACATATATGTGTGTAATGGAAATATTGGTTGAAAAGCAGAAGACATCTCTAGTTGATTTTGCCAACCACATTGTGAGGGCTTCGTTTAGATTCCCTCACGTTAAAGTAGAAAACAAAATTTTGGTCCAAGGTTTGATGATGCGTAAATATTTTATATATTGAAACTCGACTAATTTTCTATTTAATAAAAAATGCTGCTATCTATATTATTTCAAATAACACGTCGAAAAAGAAGTGCTTTAAACGAGGATGAAGAATTCTTGAAGCTAAATTTAAGTATATTTTCCGAATCGGACATAAGATTCACCACATCCTAAAAACGTTAGCGTCGACCGACATAAAGACTTCAAACCTAAAATGTGGTCCAAAATTCAACACCTTGAATTATTTATGTTGCTTCTAAATCTAAAACTATATGTCATTGCAAGGAAATATCTATATATACAATGTGTGATCACATGAATAATATAAAAGTCGAGCGGAAAGCAAACTCAAGAATAATTATATTGTTCATGGTTTGTTGCGTATGATCATGAAGAAAATCACGTAGTTGGAAAATAAGATTTCAAATTAGGTTGGGTTTATACTATTAAGACGTCTTTGCTTTCACGAATCAAATTAGGTATGATAACTTGAATTTGAATACTATTGCCCTTTTTCTGAACTAGTATTTTATTGCCTTTCGAACCCATAAATCCATACGAATCAATTATGATGCATAAAATGACAAATCTGGGCAAGCTTTTCATGTATCACATATAGACTTTTTGACTTTAATTAACAACAATAATAATTTATGACAAGTAATCTAAAAATATTCTTCAAAACGATTGGACCACTTAGGCACTAATGACAACTGAGCTTGCTTTGCATACAATGTGTCTTATTAGCCGCATAATAAATAATTGTCGCCTATCTAATTAGGTACTGTTTTAAGAAAAAATTATTATTGTTGTAGAAACACTTTCTAGTTGGGTTGATGTAATTAATCATGTGGCTTTTGTGATTTTTATAAAAAAAATTATTTTATTTTTATGATAATTTTGTAAAACGAATGTCGATGTCAAAAGATTTGCATATAGATAAAAACAACAATTATGCACGATATCTTTGAAATCAAAATTTGGTCCCATTCGTGTCGATTTGTTGCCATGAACTGACTTATTGCGATCATATCGAAAACGTTTTTCGTTTATCTTTGAATAAAAGGAATCAACTTCGTAACTACTTTCTAGAAACAAACACCTATTAGAAGATAAGCTGAAATGGGAACATGAAGCTGATCAAAAATGATCAGAGAGCTTCAAACTAATCAGAAGAGCTGCTTGAAGTTTGAAAAGAGCTCAAGTTATCTGAAGAACAAAACGCAAGTATGGGAATAACGTTTTCTCAAGTGAAGAAACGATACAACTAATAGAGACGCTGATAGAAGCGACGACTTATGCTAAGCAGCTCAAATAGAATTTGGCGCGCACTTTTGATATAAAAAGAGGGAACAGTGGTGAACGCGTGATTCAGTTAGTCACTCTGTAATTTTTCTCTTTAGCTCATTTTACACAATACACAGCTTGGTGTGTGTTTTTCTTAGCAAGAAGATAAGAGTTCATCTTCTTGATCGTTTTGTAATCTGTTGATTGTGAATAAAGGATTACAAATTTCCGATCGTGGATGTAGGATTTATCAAGATCCGAACCACGTTAAAAGCATTGTTCACACAATCGATTTCTTTTGTTATGGTATCAGAGCAATTTCTAGCTCAACAGCTGCGATAATCTCGATAAATTTAGGGCAATTATTCCTTTTCTAAGAGATTGATCATGGAAGATAATCCACCGCAATCAAGTCTGGTAGCTGCTCCATAGGTAAATGATCCATACTACATCAACATCAGTGATTCATCGGGGCAACTTCTTGTGCATGAAAAGCTGAATGGGGATAACTATGGGACTTGGAGCAGATATATGATGATATCCCTCATTGGCCGGAACAAAGAGGGGTTCATCAATGGGGATCTTCAACCTCCAGCCGTCACAGATAAAGATAAATTTGCAGCTTGGAAAAGAAATAACAGTGTTGTCATTTCATGGATCTTGAACTCGGTGTCAAAAGAGATCTCAGCTAGCATCTTGTATAGCTCATTTGCCCGAGATGTGTGGATAGACTTAGAGGAAAGATTTGGCCAGACAAACAGGCCGAGAATCTTTCAGTTGAAGAAGGAGCTAGTGAACTTGTCTCAGGGAAATAGCAGCATCACAACCTATTACACTAGGTTGAAAACCCTGTGGGAAGAATTGGCAAGCTACCTACCGACTTGTCAGTGTACTTGCGGGGGAATGAAGCTCATGAAAACACAACTTGATGAGGATTATGTGATGGTCTTTTTGATGGGATTAAATGATTCCTATTCACAACTCAGGGGACAGATATTGACCATGGATCCACTGCCATCAATAAGCAAAACCTTCTCACTATTAGTCCAAGAAGAGAAACAAAGGTCAGTAGTTCTTGGATCTGTTAGGACCAGTGATGATCAGATCAATAATATGGCCATGTTGGCTGCAAGAAGGGACCAAGAACAGGCAAAAAGACCTTACTTTGGGCAGAAAAAGGAATCACAAAGACCAGTGTGTACCCATTGCAGTAAGAAGGGACACACAGTTGATAGCTGTTATCAGGTGCATGGATACCCACCTGGTTTCAGGCAAAACCTAAAGTACAAGGCTGCTAGGATAAACCAATCGGCAGTAGACAAGATGCACACTTCAGCACAGCAAGGCCAGGACAGAGAGGCATCCAATAGCAGCTCACTGATTCAGCTACAGCTCACACCTCTCCAATTGGAGAGCCTCAAGTCTTTGATGAATCAATCAGGCATAACTCAGGGAGCAGAAGACATGAGCTTTATTGGACAGACAGACAAAAGGACAGGTATCTGTCTCACATTTGATCTGCAAGAATTGACTAACTCTGATTTTTGGTTGTTAGATTCAGGTGCAACTATGCATGTCACAGGAAATGTGGAACTGTTACATGATCTTCATAAAATTAGCAAGTCACGAGTGATCCTGCCTGATAACACAATAATTGAAGTTAATCAGGCAGGCTCATTCAAGTTGAACCAGCACATAACTCTGACAGAAGTGCTGTTGGTCCCTGAATTTCGTTTTAACTTAGTATCTGTCAGTTCTTTGGTTAATAACCAGTGCTGTAAAGTTCTCTTTGAGCCTAATTTCTTCTTGATACAGGACCATTCACGGAGAGTGATTGGCAGGGGTAGGCAAACGGCAGGTTTATACATCATCAAAGCAGATTCAATCAACAGTCAGTCTGATAGAACTAATAATGTCTCTGTTTTCTTGAATAGAATAACTGCTAATCTGTGGCATACTAGATTAGGACATCCATCAAGTGAGGTGTTAAAAATGTTGAAACTTCCTTTTAGACATGATGATGCATCTTCAAACAGTTATTGCAAGATATGCCCATTAGCAAAACAGAAAAGGAATACTTTTCCAAATGATAATGCTTCAGTTTGTATGCCGTTTTGATCTCATTCACTGTGATACATGGGGTCCATTTCATGTTCCCTTATACCTAGGACATCAATACTTTATCACTATAGTGGATGACTATTCAAGGTTCACATGGATATTCATGATAAAACACAAATCAGACGCTCAAACTGTTCTACCTTATTTTCTCAGCTTTGTTGAAACTCAGTTTAGAGGTAAAGTGAAAACTATTAGGACAGATAATGCACGTGAACTCAATATGGCAGATTTATTTAAGAAGAAGGGAATAGTGCATCATCTATCATGTGTGGAAACACCACAACAAAACTCGGTGGTGGAAAGAAAACACCAACACTTGTTGAATGTGGCAAGAGCACTCTTCTTTCAGTCTGGATTATCTATGGATTTTTGGTCTGAATGTACCTTGGCTGCAACCTACCTTATCAATAGAACTCCCTCAGTTGTGTTAGGTGGTAGAAGTCCCTATGACATGCTTTACCAAAAACCCTTTAATTATCATGCTTTGCGAGCTTTTGGGTGTCTTTGCTATTGCTCAACACTTGCAGGGTCTCGAAGGAAATTCGATCCAAGAGCCCGGGAGTGTATCTTTATTGGATACCCAAATGGAGTAAAGGGATATAAGGTGATGGATCTAATGACAAGGAACATCTTCATTTCCAGGGATGTTAAGTTTGTGGAGGGAGTTTTTCCACTAAAGGGGCAGGATCAGTCACTCAGACAAGAAAATGATCCATTTTCACAACTGGTGTTGCCTAGGTCACTGCAGCCAAGCATGGAGGGAGAAATTTTGCATTCATCACATTCACATGTGCAGCAAGAATCATCAGAGGAGCAAGGAAATACTACTCTGCATCAAGTTCAGGATTTCAGTACAGAGGACTCACAGCCCCAGTCTCAAATACCTGAAGCTGACCAAAATGATCAAGACCTTTCAAATTTTGAAGGACTGGCTGATGATTCCCAACCCACTGCAGAGACTTCACAAGAGGTCTCCATGGCAAACACTAGGTCAGGGAGGCAATCAAAGAGACCATCATACTTGGCTGATTACCATTGTAACAGCCTGCTAGAAGGGAAGGTGTTATACCCAATGTCAGAAGTGCTTACATCTCAGAAATTTTCCAGACAATTTCAAAGTCTGATCAAATACTGTCTCCATCAATCAAGAACCTAAATCTTATATACAGGCAGCACAATCTCCACAATGGGTTAGGGCCATGCAGGAAGAACTACAAGCACTTGAAGATAACAACACTTGGTCACTCATGACTCTTCCAAGAGGCAAAAAGGCTATTGGTTGCAGATGGGTCTATAGACTCAAGTACAACTCAAATGGTGAATTAGAGAAGTACAAAGCGAGGTTGGTTGCTAAAGGATACGACCAAAGGGAAGGTGTTGACTACATAGACACATTCGCACCCGTAGCAAAGCCTAGCACCATAAAGATTATTCTCAGTTTAGCAGCTAAACTTCAATGGCACTTGGTGCAGCTCGATGTCAATAATGCTTTCCTAAATGGAGAGCTGACAGAAGAGGTATATATGGACATTCCTCAAGGATTGGTCAATGTAACGACCCTCACTTTCTAATACTAATTATGGCGGATTTTCGCAACGTAAGTCGCGGAAGACCCGTCTAATAAAAATTTTTCTAAAAAAAAACATAACGCACACATCTCGCAAAGTTATATTTTACAATATATACACAACTCGCACACATCTTATCGTACAAAAGTCGTATCCCATTATTTATATTTTCAAAGACCACGACATGACACACAACATAACTCTAAAGTCGCTCCACAGGTCGCATCCATGTACAGCCTCACCCTCAAAAGTCCGTGGAACACCGCCGTCAGCCCGCCTAGTTGCGACGCACATCAGCGTCGGGCTCGGTACCTACAACACGTAAACTGAGCTCCTTGCCCAGTAGGTGAAACATGCATGTATGCAACGTGCGCTCGATCCCAACCCATACATCTCACGACATGCACACTCGACCCTCATCTCAATCCATCGCATCTCACGACATGCACACTCGACCCTCATCTCAATCCATCGCATCTCACGACATGCACACTCGACCCTCATCTCAACCCATCGCATCTCACGACTCCCCGCAACTCAACACCATACACCCTCGGGTATCCCATTCAGGTCACTTTAGAATAGGAAGGCTTCTCAGGTCTCTTTAGAGTCGCCCGTTTTCCCCGAGTTGAGGTTCACGTTCGGTCTGCCCACTCAGGTCTCTTTAGAGTGGTACATACTGAAACCTTTCCCTCTATACCTACCGCTCGCTCGGCCCACTCAGGTCTCTTTAGAGTGGTACGTACTAGAGCACGGGCAGCCCACTCAAGTCTCTTTAGAGCGGCATACACCCAACCACTAACGTCCCAACACTCGGGCGGCCAACTCAGGTCACTTTAGAGTGCACGCACCCAAGCACCATCCTATCGCTCGGTCAGCCCACTCAGGTCACTTTAGAGTGGTACCTACTGGAGCACGGGCAGCCTACTCAGGTCACTTTAGAGCGGCATCACCCACCCTCTATTGACACACGGACCAACACCACTCATCGACTTTCCCAAATGTTCCCGTTCCGCACGGTACTCCATTCCCTCGCACTGACATGAAATGCAAGTGTAGTGCATATAACATAGCACATGACATGGAACATGTGTACATATGACATACGAAAATACTTAAAACATATAAAACATGTAATCCATGAAATTCACATAGGCACATAATCATGTTAGCACATAAATACCACATAATAGTACCACATAATAATACACATAACCGTTTACGTGTCGTAGGTGTATTTCACCTACCTTCCTTCCGTAGTTTTCGAGCTTATATTCTACACCTGAGGTTGCTACATCTGTCGGAAAATTTAAGAACCTGTTCTTCATTCACCAAGAAAGTACATCAATTCAGTTTTGCGACATAAACTTCTAAATTACGTTAAAAATTCTAGAAACATCGGATTGAGATGATTCCAGCGGCTATAGGAAGCTAAGAGGATTAGATTTCAATAGAGACAAACTTCAATATCATCGGATCAGTTTAAAGAGGTGAAAACAGAGAAGTACGGGTACATCTGATTCGAAAATTCTGTCCAATAGTAGAAACTTTAAAAATTCGTAACAAATCACGGGCATCCGATCGATCTCATTCAGGTGGCTATGGAAACCCGATAATCTTATCTTTCAAGAGAAACAAGTTTCGAAGGAATCAAAGGATAATAGCTAGGTCAAATGTTCTGAAAACAATGGCAGCGCACAGATCCGGTTTTTAGAAAGTTCTGAACTTACATTAGAAAGTCAAAGCCTCATAATCGACCCTAGAAATATCGGATCGCCCTGATTCAAGTGGCTGTGGAAAGCTTAAGAAGTTATCTTTCAAATGAGACAAGATACGAATGAATCGGAGCACAATAACTTGGTCAACTTAGTTTAAAACTAACGCTGCGCACGAATCTAAAACTGCAATTACAGACAGAATTCTGTTTTCGTGCTGTCACTTTAGAAATTCATAGGAGTTCGAAGGATGATCCGATTGAAACGATTCAAATTGATCTGGAAAGCCAAAGAAGTTAACTTTCTATAGAAACAAGTTTCGATATAATCCGAGCACGGAAACTGGGTCCAATTCACCGAAAACAGAAGCTGCGCGCGGATCTAAAACAGCAGCTACAGAATTATTTTACAATTTCGTGTTGTCTACTTAAAAATTCATAGAAAATAGAAAACTGATCCGATCGGGTCGATTCAAACTGATCTGGAAAGCCAAAGAAGTTAGCTTTCCAGAGAATTTAGTTTCAACAGGATCTGAATACAATAGCTAGGTGAAAATCGTTTTGACCTCAGGCTGCGCAAACTGCACTCAAGAACCCGATCATAAAAACGAAATATAAACATATTAGCTTGTTAATTACCTCAGGAGCACTTAACTGAGACAAGAACACGCACAAAATCAAGCTTTCATTGTAGCTTGATCTCCGTTGACTTCCCCTTCCCCTCTTTTTTTTTTTCTCTTTCGTTACTTATGGTGAAATGAACCTAACAACTGGATATGTATAAAATAGAAATGGATCTCCTAACATTATTACATGGGTTGGCATATATCAAAGGATATGGACTGAAATTAATTTAGGCTTTGGGCTTTGAAGTGTTAATTAAACTATTGAACCTTAATTAGTAAATTGAATTAATGCACTGAGCCATATAAATGCTGGGCTACACAATTTATTACGAATTTAAGCTTTTGACCCATGATATCAGTTTACTTTCATTAATTAATTTAATTTGACTTAATTTATATATATTTTATTTTCACCCTGCTAAATTATATCAAAATCCCGTATTAAATTTTACGGGTTTTACATTCTAATCCCGTATTAAATTTTACGCGTGTTACACTGAATTGATGTACTGAGCCATATAAATGCTGGGCTACACAATTTATTACGAATTTTGAGCTTTTGACCCATGATATCAGTTTACTTCCATTAATTAATTTAATTTGACTTAATTTATATATATTTTATTTTCACCCTGCTAAATTATATCAAAACCCCGTATTAAATTTTACGGGTTTTACATTCTAATCCCGTATTAAATTTTACGGGTGTTACAGTCAATGCTTATGATAAAGCAGAAAAGGGCAAGGTAGTCTGCAAGTTGCACAAGTCATTATATGGACTCAAACAAGCTTCTCGGCAATGGAATAAGACCTTTACAACTGCTGTCAAAGAACATGGCTTTCACCAAACCCAAGCTGATCACACACTGTTCTTGAAAGGCAAGGGAGACCAACTAATAATGCTCTTAGTATATGTCGATGATATAATACTTGCTAGCCCATCAGTCAAGGCAATTGAGGAAACAAAAGACTTCCTAAGCACTTGTTTTAGAATAAAGGACCTCGGTGATCTTAAGTACTTTCTTGGCGTAGAGGTAGCACGCAGCAAAAAGGGCATTTATTTGTCTCAGAAGCAATATACTTTACAGTTATTGGAAGATACAGGATACATTAATGCGAAGCCTCTAGGAACTCCAATGAGCCCAAGTCAGTTAATCACAGAAACTGAAGGTGAACTGCTCAGAGACCCCTTTCATTACAGAAGAATAGTGGGGAGGCTTCTCTACCTAGTTTTTACAAGACCTGATATAGCTTTTACTGTGCACAGATTAAGCCAGTATATGGCACTGCCGAGGACATCTCACCTAACTGCTGCCCATCACCTTCTAAGGTATTTAAAGGGGACTACAGGGCAAGGCATTCTGCTAGGATCAGATCAGAATTTAGAGCTAAAAGCTTTCTCCGACGCAGATTGGGCAGCGTGCAAAGACACGAGAAAATCAGTTACGGGTTATTGCACATTTCTAGGATCATCATTAGTAACTTGGAAGGCAAAGAAGCAAGCAACTGTGTCCAGATCGTCCACAGAGGCAGAATACAGAGCATTGGCAGCCGTTGTTGCTGAAGTGCTCTAGATCAAACATCTATTGGAAGAAATGAGCATTAAACTGGATCAGACTCCAGCAATTTTCTGTGACAATCAATCGGCTGTGAAGCTTGCATTAAATCCCAAGTTTCATGAACGCTCTAAACACATAGAAATTGATTGCCATTTCATCAGGCATCATTTAGCTAGCGGGGCAATAAAGCTGCTAGTTCGTTCAGAACATCAGTTAGCTGATGTTTTTACTAAGGCTTTACCGGCACCTCTGTTGCGAGATCTACTGCTCAAGATGTCCGTAGTCAATCTGTACAGTCCATCTTGCGGGGGGTATTAGAAGATAAGCTGAAATGGGAACATGAAGCTGATCAAAAATGATCAGAGAGCTTCAAACTAATCAGAAGAGCTGCTTGAAGTTTGAAAAGAGCTCAAGTTATCTGAAGAACAAAACGCAAGTATGGGAATAACGTTTTCTCAAGTGAAGAAACGATACAACTAATAGAGACGCTGATAGAAGCGACGACTTATGCTAAGCAGCTCAAATAGAATTTGGCGCGCACTTTTGATATAAAAAGAGGGAACAGTGGTGAACGCGTGATTCAGTTAGTCACTCTGTAATTTTTCTCTTTAGCTCATTTTACACAATACACAGCTTGGTGTGTGTTTTTCTTAGCAAGAAGATAGAGTTCATCTTCTTGATCGTTTTGAAATCTGTTGATTGTGAATAAAGGATTACAAATTTCCGATCGATTGTGAAATCAAGATCCGAACCACGTTAAAAGCATTGTTCACACTAGACGTGGGCTTTGGGCCGGTCCAACCCGAAACCGGCCCAAAACCGGCCCGCTAACCCGGCCCAAAACCGGAACCGGTAGAACCGGTTCTGGATCCGGTAACCGGCCCATTTAAATTGGGCTGGGCCGGTTAGCGGGCCGTGACCGCGGATCACCGTTCCGGTTCCCGGATCCGGGTCCGCGGTTCCGGTTCCGGTTCCGAACCGGAACCGGAACCGGCCCAACGGCTATATAGCCGTTGGGCCAACGTCACTTTGTTTTTATTTTTTTTTTTTAATTTTTAAACACTGAAAAATTACAGTTTTAACCCCAAACGAAAAATCTGTAAATGCCACCTCATTTTAACCATTTTTAACTCACAATTACATCCAAATCTCTTCCAAACTCTCTCAAAAAGCTCTCAAAAAAATCATCCTATTAATATTTAATATTATTAACACTAATAATTATTTTATTTACACTACACTACTACACTACACACACTCATTTATTTTATTACAAATAATTGAATTATTATTTTACACTAATGGCGTCGTAATCGAGAAATCCTAACCCTCGTGACGAAGATGTTTTTATGATTTTAGGTCACGCCGACACATTTCGGGGAAATGCCGACACCGACGATGAGACCGATGCACCGGAAACGAATCCGACAGCGGTGACCGACGAGGGACCGAGCCAAGCTTCTACGGCGACGACAAGAAGGAAGCAACAACCGCGTGGTCGGCGGTCTAAGGTATGGAATTTTTTCGACTTAGAAATGGATAAAAATAATCCAACTTCAGGTACCGCTTATTGCAAAATGTGCCGCCACCCCTACACAATTAAGACCGGACCGAATCAAGGTGGGACGGGCTCGCTGAAAAAACACCTCCAGAGGGCGCATAACTTCGGGGACGATCTAGAGCCGGTAGGAAATGAACCCCGACAACAACAAATAAACGTAAGTACGGGTAAGAATTTTGTTATTACTAGGGAAATTTCTAAAAAAGCATTAGTTAAATTCGTAGTTATGCGTGAAGAACCCTTTTGCATTGCGGAAAGTGAAGGGTTTATCGAATTTACGAGTACGATACAACCCGGATTCCATAACGTGACCCGTAAAACCCTTAGGAAATATATTTTAGAAACTTTTAAGGAATATCAAACTAGCTTAATTAGTCATTTAGCCAACATTACGTATTGGATTAGTTTGACTACCGATATTTGGACTAATATTACGTCGCAATCTTATTTAGTCGTCACCGCCCATTGGATAGATGAAACATGGACCATGCAAAAACGTATTCTTTCCCTAGATCCCCTAGATTCGCAACATAATGCCACTACGATATCGAACTATGTGTTGAATGTCGTTAATAAATATTGTATTCAAGATAAGATTATGTCTATCACCTTAGATAATGCTAGCGCGAACAACGTAGCGATAGGGATCCTTCGTAAGCAACTTAGGTTACCCTTAGACGGCAAATTATTACATGCTAGGTGTGCTTGCCATATTATTAACTTGTGTGTGCAATGTGCTTTTGACGAAATTTTGGGAGATATTGTAGAAAAGTTTAAGGTAATAGGTAAGTTACTTCGGGAACGCCGCTTCGGAACGTCGTGGAAGCAAACCGTCCTTGCCGCCGGCCTCACATACAAGAAGTTTCCGTTGCCAGTCCCGACTAGGTGGAACTCGTTGTACCTAGGGTTGCAAATGAACCGAATATTTTCGGTTCGGTTCGAGATTCGATTCGAAATTTAAGATTCGAATTCGAAATAAATGAATACGAATACGAATACAAATACTTTTTATAATTCGAATAATTTCGAATACGAATAAGAATATGTTTGTATTCGATTCGAAAAATTAACGAATATTCGATTCGTTTAATGTAATATATATTTAAATAATATATATTATATATATACTTGTAAGCCGAAATAAAATATTAGACCCAAATTATTTATTTGTTTTGACCCATAAAAGGAAATAAAGCAAACCCTTCATCTATTTAACTCACGCTCCAAGTGTAAAAATAAAAAGCAAATACGAACATTGAGTTGTTTCTTAGATTTTGTAATTTTTCGGAATTATTTTTTAATTCTAACAGGTTTTATGGGGAAAAAATTGAAATTTTCTTTCGAATATTCGAATATTCGAATATTCGCGAATATATTCGAATATCTTATCGAATCGAATCGAATCGAGTTTTAAGATTCGAATACGAATCGAATCGAATACGAATACTTGGAAAAATTAACGAATACAAATTGAATATTATGATATTCGATTCGATTCGGTTCGTTTGCAACCCTAGTTGTACCACCTCCTCAGCACATTCATGCGCTACAAGGACTTGTTGACGCCTTTTTGGAACGAGGTCGCAGTCGGCAACACCTCCAGGTATGAATTACGAGAACTTGATTGGGATATTGTAGGTTTGGTCGTGTCCATACTTGAAGTGTTCGTCGAGGCTACGGAGAAATTTTCCGGAGTTCACTACCCGACGTCCACATTATTCATCCCGAACCTCTTCGCGATGTGCTACAAGTTCGTGGAGCATCGCAACAATCCATACTTATGTACTTTCATCCAAACCATGGAGGAGAAGTTCAAGAAGTATTGGGAAACCATCCCAACAGTACACGGTTTGTCGGCCTTACTCGACCCTAGTTGCGGTGTTGATACATTTGATATTTTTTTCGAATATTATGCTCAGTTTCTTGGAAAGAAAGTGGACGACCAAAAGGCTTCAATACACGCTTCTCTCCAAGAACTTTTTTCTTTTTATGCAGCTGAGCAGGGACATAGTGTGGAGCAACCCGTACCAGCGAGCGAAGCCGGTTCGTCGGAAGGAGGCGACGGCGCAATGGGACTACTTATAAGATTGAAGGCACAAAAGACGAAGACCAAAACGCGTGCGTCGGGGTCGAACACGAATGAGATCCAGCTCTACCTGAGCCACAACTTCCATACTCCCGAAGACTTCGACGTTTTGGCCTGGTGGAAGTCGAACGCGACTCTTTATCCGACCCTCTCCGCCGTCGCTCGAGACGTTTTAGCCGTCCAAGCGTCTAGCGTCGCCTCCGAGTCCGCATTCTCTACCTCCGGGCGAATTATCGGCGACAGACGCGCGAGCCTTAACCCGACTTCCCTCGCAATGTTAACATTATTGAAGGATTGGTATTGGCCGAATCGAAGAACCGACGGGAGAACGCCATCGACGAGTTCCGTTCTTCCAGTTCCGACGAAGACGAAGAGGCCTCTAACATAGTTTTAGTTAATAGTCAAGTCGAATAAATTGTATTTTTTATTTCGAATTTTTTTTCCTTGTTTGTATTTTGTAACTTGTAAGTTTTAGATTTATTTTTCTTTCTTTTATGTTTTTATTTGTATTTTTTAGGTAGTTTTTTTTATTATTTTTTTTGTACTTTTCTTATCTTTTTTTTTGTTTTTTTCGAATAAAATTTTTGGATATTTTCTAAAGAATTTTTCCAAAGCAAAAAAAATAAAAAAATAAAATTAAACGGGCCGGTTACGGTTCTGGAACCGGAACCGGTCCAATAGAGGCCCGGGGGTTCTTAGTATGGTTCTGGTCCGGTCCCTGGGAAATGGTCCCAGAACCGGAACCGGAACCGGAACCGGAACAGTGCCGGAACCGGTTGAACCGGAACCGGTAGAACCGGCCCGGAACCGGCCCAAAGCCCACGTCTAGTTCACACAATCGATTTCTTTTGTTAACCCCCCCCCCCCCCCCCCAAACACACACACACACACATGCACACATTTTCTGTAGAGAAAATTCAATTAATACCCCAATGGGCGATTAAATATTGGGAATTACTATTTACCGCCCCCTTTTTCCTAGTTACCGCCCCCTAAAGGGCGTTTATGCCCTTATGTTATTTAAATTAATTTAAAAAGGTAAAATATAATAAAAAGTAAGAATTTTCTTTAAAATCCTACACGACGCAACACTTTTCAAATCACACAACCAAATTAAACAAAAAAACAGAGAACTTTGCAAATCGTAATGGAGCGAGGACAAGGAAAGGGAAAGGGAAAGGGGGTCCTGTCACGATTGGTAAGAAAACTGTCGTAAGTTCATTCGTATGTAGATAGATTGTCGAAAACGGATCGAATTAGGCTGAAAACGGGCGATCGGACGCGAAATAGGGCGAAAACGGCACGACCAAACCGAAATTTCGGTTGGCCCAGTCGCGACCAAAACGTGATTTCGGTCAGTCAAGACAGGACCGAAATCAGATTTCGGTCGCAACAGGCTCGACCAAAATATGATTTCGGTCGTGTCTTGAACGACCGAAATCGTTCTTCGGTCGCCGGTGTTCCGACCGAAATCATGTTTCGGTCGGATCTGGCTCGACCGAAATCTGGTTTCGATCGGTTCCTCGCCGATCGAAATTTGATTTCGGTCATGCCACTGTTTGGCCGAAATTTTTTTTCGGTCAATTTTTTTTTTTTAATAAATATGTAATTGCAGGCCAAGGGTGGGAAGTCCCTACTTGGAGGGAGCAGCAGACCGGCCCCGTCGGAGGGATGTGGAGAGCGTCATACGAGGGCGCGCGGCGTTGATGCATCCGTTCGTAGGCAACGGGAGGAGGAGAGGTGGCAGCGAGCTCTTGATTCTCATTCCGTATATGCGGAATACGAGGCGCCTGCGGATGAGGAGGTGCCCTACGATGCGGAGTCGTTTGAGTCATCCGACGACGATGCGATACCGGTCTCCTCAGGTAATTCCATTCTCCTTTATAAACTGTATTGCAATGTAGTGTCTTAATATACGTAAAATAAATAATATTTATTTTTGGGAAATTCTTAAAAAATAAAATAGGGAGCAAGCGCTCCAGGGTCGTAGATGACGATTCCTGGAGGGTGCAGGGCCACAGCCAGGTGGTCCAGAAGACGGCGAGGTGATCCCTAGTTACTTGGGGCACATCGCGCCCCGCATCTGGATGGGTGAGGAGGATCGACCCCTGCTGAAGTGCGAGCAGCGTGCGTCAGTGCTTCGGTCGCTTAAGCAGTGGTACTGCCAATTCCCGCCGCAGACGCAGAGCGAGATCGATGGCACGGGGCTTAGCCACCTCACAGATGCCATGCTGGGTCACTTGGACCAGCCTCTTCTGAGCGCTTTTGTGGAGCGCTAGCACCCTGACACGAACACCTTCCACATGCCGTGGGGTGAGATGACGATCATGCTCCACGACGTCGAGCAGATCCTGCGTATCCCGATCGAGGGGAGGACGGTATCGGGCACCCCGGACAGCGGCGACCAGCAGATCGCGACGAGGGAGATTATGGGGGTTAACGCAGACGCACTGCGGGGATTATGGAGAGGCGGTGCGTTCGCGTCGAAAGACGTGATGCAGAGGATGCGGTCTGGAAATAGGCCGGCGGGGTTCCAGGCAATCGCTTGGCTGTGGATTCTATTGGGGTCGACGTTGTTCGTCGACAAGAGCGGGAACCGGGTGAAGCCCGACATCATGCACGAGTTCTATCGGTCGCTGCCAGTTGCCAGCGGCCACTCGTGGGGGTCGGCCGCTCTTGCTTACCCCTTGTGTTGACCGAAATTATGTTTCGGTCGGGCCGAAATTTTTGCTCGAATCCGACCGTTTTTCGAGAATTCACGTCTCGAAATTTACGAGAATTTGATTACCATCCGTGCCAATAGACGCTTTCTTTTGACTTTTCCATTTCCCAAATAGACGATTCATTGCGATTTGAACGTTTTTTTTGTTTTGTTTGAGTCAGATTTGAATGTTTAATTGCTATATGAAAATTGTTGTCTCGTAAAGGACTTTAAATAGAAATTTAAATTCAAAAGGGCAAAATCGTCTTTTTTCAGCCTGCTATATGAAAATTGTTGTCCAGAAAAGGACTTTAAATAGAAATTTAAATTCAAAAGGGCAAAATCGTCTTTTTTCAGCCCTTTAGGGGGTGGTGACTAGGAAAAAGGGGACGGTGAATAGCAATTCAGTTAAATATTTTTATTACACTAGAACATTTATTCAAGTTGTTGATTTGTAAACAATGTGAAAGCATATGGGCTTTGCGCGCTTTGTAAAGCTCACTAAAACTTTATTACATGTTTTATCATTATCAAATGGAGCATGGAGAGAAATTAATTCATGGTGAAGAAACGCAAGAAAAAAGGTCATATCTCATATGCAATGAGTCGACTTACACTAGTTACAAAAATAAAAATAAAAAACTATAAAATAAAGAACAATAAAACAATTCCAATATTGTATCTCCCTATCATTCTATACATCACATATCCTGAGAAAACACGAAGAAATCACCATTTCACAACTTCATCTTATCGTCCTTTCTCCTACGTCCCTAACTCTGCTTGGATAATGATCGGGAAAATCCCATAAGTCGAAAGCAGAATATACGTTAAAAACAAAAGGCCTCATTCAATCGCATGCTCGTAGCTTCTCGAATCTCAGCGACTGAAAATAAAAATCAAACAAATCCAAGAAATCCCAGAAAGAAAAATAAGTAGCAGAATCAAATAATCATGATTCGATCATAAGCTCGTTCTCGTCCATTACTGGTGGAAATAATGGTGGGATAGCTTCTTCATAATACAAAGAAGTGTTTGCTTCAAGAGTTCTTCTGACAATGGATCGAGTTATTACATCACGACCAACCTTTCTTGGTTTTAACAGATGCCAAGAACTTTTCGTTCGAAGGGTTTTGTTGAGCAGACACAATGATGGATTCAAATATGCCATAGTCGGCTCTCAAGCCTTGGATGATAGTCTGTGAGATGCTAAGTTGGTTAAATGCTAAGTTTTGAACTTCATAATCGTTAAAAGCTTTAGTAAAGAATGCTTGCTTACCATCGGAGCATAGATTCGAGATAAAATCCCCTTCCTCAGTAGTTTCAAATTGAGAGATTTATCGGTCCAAACAACATGTTCGCGATACCTATGAAGTGAGAATGCCAGAAAGCATATGATGGAAGAAAATGCATGAGTGAAAATATTCTATAATATTAATTAAAAAAATATCACTAGTTAAGCCTTTCTTTCCTGGAATTCAATTATTACCACTTTAACATTTCTTCCTCTGTAGCAGTTGAGCAATTATAAATGCCTGCATGCATATATATATGTGTGTGTGTGTGTGTGTGTGTGTGTGTCAAACCTATGTTATAAATGACTAACCAGAATATATGAAAAGATGAAAAATCACTATTTCAAGCGAAATGCAATAAGATAATACTTACAGCTCTATCAAATTCCAACATAAAGCAACGTTTGACGTAGTTGGCTTGCAACCGCACCTATCCCTTCTTGAAGTTAAGTCGGAAAATTTAGCGTATGTGTAATGCCAGACAGCAGCCTCCTCCAATTTAACTTCACTGCAGTCGGATCATATGAAACGAATTACTTCATTTCGACAATGAAATGAACAGATGAATTGTTCTCATGCTAGGTAGCAAGTAAAATATATTAATGTTCGCTCATAGAATTATAAATAATATACTTTGGAGTTTTCATATAATTCTGCCATCTGTGAGCACCATTGGGTCGAAGATGATCTTGTGCTCTGGCAGCAGATTTTCCATTCCCATAGGTCAAAAAGTAGTTTGGATTGCCGCGGGTTGATTCCTTGTACATGCCAAAGTACACAATCTTTTGATAAATAGACACCTATATAAATAGATTGAAAATAAACCTTAAGTCGATTTCAAACAAAAACGAGCGTGGAAGGATCTGTCACATAGGCTAAAAAACGTGAGATGTCAAATGAACAATAAGCTCCGTGAAAGGTTGTTTGATGTCGTCTCGTTCAACACTGCTCTCCGAAGTAAAAGGAGATTGAAATTGAGGAAGATCAGATTTCTTTCTCACCATCTCAATAGTATTGAACTCACAGGCTAAGGCAACTTATATTTTAAGAGACAAAATGGAAATAGACCACCAAAATGCTTACATAGTTGGAAAAGATAACCATGTCCACAATTCCTGCACTTCAGACAACAATTGTCTTAACGAGTATTCACGGGCACCAGCAGGGTGTCAGATGAAGTATCCAATCCACACCACCCTCCTACATAGAAATTTCAACTTTAGTTACTATTGTTATTATATTTTATCAAAACAATGTCTACCGTTCTAGCTTAAATTGCCCATACCCTAGCCATAACAATTGCCATCTCCATGTTAAGGGATTGCTTCACGAAAAGCTCGTAATTGCAAGGCTTGTAAAAGAAACTAGATAGCCAAGTTCCATTCCAGATTCGGCTGAGAAAGCAAATAAAGATCCAATGGCAGACGGATTTTTACATTGCAAAAATTCTTGAAGGTTATGAGTTTTGCTTTATCAAGTCAACAGCGAAAAAATTCGTGCACCTCTTCACTTGTTTCTCCTCTAGCTCTTTTCTTCTGTATACCACTCTCACTCCCTATAAAGATTAAACAATGTCACATGATATATTAAAGCTCGGGCGGGGCTGAGCAGAGTGCTTGCTGTGATACATATCTGTAGATAAAGAGCAAAGGATAAGAGATTCTCAACAAAACCACGCGAAAAGATTGTAGATTGATTTACATAGTCTTCCAATTCGGCTAGAAATCCAACATCCCAATTCAATCATTTCATTATTTGCACTAGAAATCCAACGTCCATTCAGCTGAAGGAGAAAACTCATTTCCCAAAACACAACTTATCAGGCAAATCAACAGCGCAGAAAATACTGAGAAGATGCAAATAACTGACAAGATATCTTCTCATTTCCAAAGTAGAACTATCGAAATAGAAAACAAATAGAAATGAGATGACAAAACCTTAGGCTTGAGATCAGAGCGAAGCTTCAACTCCAAATCAATCAAACTACCAAACGGGCTCAAACCCGCGTTGGATCGCCACCTCACCAGAGAATTACACCCTTCATCCGATGACGACGCCACGCATCCCAAGGTGGACAGAGGCGACGCATCCATCCCGGGGAAACTGTGGGACTCATCCTTCGACCACCTCGAGATTAGATCGTCGACGACGGCGGCACCGCCGCGCCACTGGAGGAGGAATGCAAACGCCGCGAGCAGAGAGGTAATAGGGTTAGCAAATGGAGGAGCTTAGCTGCGAAAGATGCATTGGCGGCAGCTGAAGAAGTCAGCAGCTGGCGGAGCGACGCGTGTAGTCCCGCCATTGTGGTGGTGAAAGTCGTCATCGAAGACGGTTTAGGGTTTAGGTAAATATTTTGACTGTGGCGTTTCATGATTTATGGTTTAGAGTTTTAAGATTTTTAGATTTTAAGGCTCACGATTTAAGGTTTAGGGATTGAGATTTCGGAGTTAGAGTTCGAGATTCGGGATTTAGGGTTTGGACTTAGGATTTAGGGTTCGATGTTTAGAGTTAATGTTTGAGATATAGGGTTTAGGGTAGAGATGCCCAACCGCCGGTTAGTAACCAGCGGTTGACGGGGACTAACCGTAACCTAACCGGCCGGGGACGGTTGACGGTTAGCCGTTCCCGGTTGCCGGTTAATTCTAACCGCCGGTTACGGTTAACAGGCGGTTAAACCGCCGGTTGATTTTTTAAATTTTTTTAATTTCTTTTATTATTTTCTTTTCAATTTACTCCAAAGTTAAATGAAATTTCGTGTATTTTCGTTCGTATTTTACTATTTTGATGTAAAATTTTAAATATAATAAATAAATGAATCATAAAATATATTACAATACAATATAAAATACATATTTTTAAAAATTTCTAATTAATTACTGTTAATATTAGTAAAGTTATATAGTATTTCTAATTAATTAATATTAAAATTAGTATATTAAAATAGTACATTTTTATTTGTTTTATTTAATGGTTATAACCGCCGGTTAACCGCCTAACCGGCGGTTAATAACCGGCGGTTGGCGGTTTGGGAAAACCCCTAACCGCCCCGTAACCGGCCGATGACGGTTGCCGGTTACGGTTATCATAACCGTAACCGGCGGTTAGTCGCGGTTTGGAAAAACCCCTAACCGCCCCGTAACCGGCCGATGACGGTTGCCGGTTACGGTTATCATAACCGTAACCGGCGGTTAGTCGGTTGAACCGCCGGTTACGGTTGAAAATGAGCATGTCTAGTTTAAGGTTTGATGTTAAGGACATGGGGTTTAGAGTTTAGGGTTTAAATTTTAGGGTTTAGGATTCGGCGTTTAGGATTTGTGGTTTAGGATTTGGGTTCAGGGTTTAGGATTTTGGGTTAAGGTTTTAGTTGGGATTTAGGGTTTGTGATGATTTAGGGTTTAAGACTCAGGGTTTGCGTTTTAGAGTTTGGTTTCAGTGTTTAGGGTTTACGATTCAGAGTTTAGATTCATAGTTCAGAGTTTACGGTTTGGATTTTCTTTACTAAGACCCTGTTTGGTTTGTGGAATCTATAATGGAAAAGAAAAGAAAATGGTGGAAAAAGTAATTTTTGTGTTTTGATTAGGAAGGAAAATAAGATGGAAAAGAAAAGAAAGGAAAAGAAACATAAAATATAACTAAAAAAGGGATTCAACACTTAAATACCCAGAAGAATAAAAAATAGACATCAGTCCCCTGTCAGTAATATTTTCTCTAGGTACCCAGTTGAAACATTTTTTACTCATAGGTACCTAACTGACGGAATTAACCTTGCAAAAACTGGTTTATCACAATATTACCTGTGGTTGCTTATTTCAGCGTTGGTTCATAAAAAAATAGCATATACCATCCCAAATCGAGCGATTCTTCCCCGAATCGACCCGTGGTTGCTTTGCTTCAGATTCATCATCGTTGGGTTCTCGCTTCCTCGTGGTATTCGCCTTCTAAAGTCGTCTTCCCCAAAAGGTAAGTCATTTGCCTTCAGAAATCGACATTATGAAATTTTATTCCGTCTTGGTGGGTTTCGTTTACTCTGTGGAGAACCAATAGGCTCGTATCTAGTTTGCCTTTGCCGTTGTTCGTTGGATTTAAGCATTTTCGGTTAATGTTCATATCAATTTGTGCGTGTTTTTTCGAATGAATCGATTTGTTGTTCGAATTTACTGTGGTAGATTTGTGCGTGTTTTTTTTTTGAATGGGTCGATCAGCTTGGTCGATTTGGGTATTGTTGAATGCTTCAATTTACTGTGGCCGATTTGACCATTTTCGAATGGGTCGATTTGGATTTTTTCGAATGGGTTCAATTTGGTACTACATGATCACTGTATTTGGTACCATATGTATGGGCAAATTGGTACGCCGTGTGTGTATAAAGTGGTACTGATTCTTAACAGTTTTGCTTTTTTGCAGAAATGCTCCGCAGAACAGATCTGAGCTTTCTTCCAGGTGCCATCATACGCTCTTTCGATCTACCTTGGGTATTCGTTGGCCTCGCAAGATGACCTGGACCGCTGTAGCATTCGCAAGTTTTACCATTGTGCATATTGCGTTACAGTTCTGGATTAATGTCGGATGATTCAATTTACTGTGGTCGATTTGGCCGGTTTCGAATGGGTCGATTTGAGTTTTTCGAATCGGGTCAATTTGTTTTGGTACGACATGATCACTGTATTAGGTACCATCTGTTTGGGCAATTTGGTACACCGTATGTGTATAAAATGGTACTGCTTCTTAACAGTCTTACGTTTTTGAAGAAATGCTTCCGCAGAACAAATCCGAGCTTTCTTCTAGGTGCCATCCTGCGCTCTTTCGATCTACGTTCGGAATCTGATGGCCTCGCATAAGATGGCCTGGGCCGCTAGAGCATTCGTAAGTTTTAACATTGTGCATATTCCGTCGACTGTGTTGCAGTTCTGCGTTAATGTCGTTTTTATATTGTGCAGACTCATTTTCTAATGAGTTATTGGGCACAAAAGTATAAGTATCTATGTAAGAAGACCATGGATCCAGAGTTTAACCGGTCCCAATTTTGCGACGTAGACTTCGGGGTGCATGCCTGTTTTAACCATAGAGGACTACATTGTCGACACCCCAGAGTTCAAGAACTATGGCAAAGAAGTCAACATGAATGTGTATCGTGCTTCTATGGCTGCTCTCATTTTACGTGACGAGCACAGTTGTATGCTAGATCTATTTCGTTAAGTTACTTGAATATGCTGTGAGACTGTTTAGAGACTGTGTTGTTTAGGTTGGTTAAGTTATTTGAGTTGGGGACGAGAATGTTTGGAGATCCTGGTTGTTTATGTTGGTTTTTTGTGTGTGGACGGTTAATGCCAGGTGTTGTGTTGTGTTGTGTAGTTCTATGAGACTGGCCGTATTTTATGCAGTACCAAATGTTTTTTATGATCGTACCTTATATTTTACATACAGAGTATCATAATATGCACTTTAACCGTACCATTATGTAAACATATAGCGCATCATAAATAGAAGATATGAAGTACATTGTCTTTTAGATTACCGTACCATATTGTTTACATACAGAATAACATAATATGCAGGTTAACCGTATCATTATGTAAATATATGGTGTACCATAAATAGAAGATATGAAGTACCTTGTCTTTCATATTGCCGTACCATATCTTTTACATACGGAGTACCATAATATGCGGTTAACCGTACCATTATGTGTATATGTCCTGTACCATAAATAGAATATATGAAGTACCTTATCTGTGTACAGCAAGATATCTTATCTTGTACAGTAATGTACCTTATCATTTACATATATAGTACCATAATCTGCAGGTTTACCGTATCGCTATGTATACATATAATGTACCATAATAGGCAAGTATATCGTACCATTTGTTATACAATCGAAAATAAATAGATTCCTAAGCGAATCGCGTTGTTCTGCATGATTTTGACAATACCTAACTATAATAACATGAATAAAAAAAATATAAAAAAACGCACATGTAGGACTCACCAGATTTGTCAAATTATGTTATAAGATGTTCTTGCTTCTATCCTTATATTCTAATGAATCTTGGAGTTCGAAAGTTTAATTCATGTGTGTAAGGCCTAATGCAAAATTTGATCTGAAACATAACTAATACTCTATATTAGTGTTTTAGGGTGGTTCCAGATGAAAAACTAATTCGTACAACCTCGAAAAATACTAACCCTAGTATGACGTATCACATATTTAAGGGACGACGTACCGTACTTAGCTTTGTAGGGGTACTTGTTTTTTTATTGTAAGCGTACCATCTCAGACACGGTTGTAGTACCCAAAATTACATATGACATCAAACATTTTATGAAAGCCAATGACATGTCAGATGAGCTGTATTTTTTATTTAATACCTCGTACGTCAGAAATCTGTCCACTCATGACAGAAAAATGTCATAAATATGTCCAGTCATGACAGAAAAACGTCAGAAGTTGTCTCTTTATTTCTCCACATCAACATCTTCTTAAATGCTTTGTTTCTGACGAAATATAGCCAAGTCTTAAATTTGAACTTACTTTAATTTATACAGTACCTATTTCTGAAACGATACAGTACCATCCGTGGTATGTTTATTGTACCTTATTTGCCTATATTACAGTACCTTGTTGGCTTATATTACAGTACCTTATTGGCTTATATTACAGTTCTTTGTTGGCATATATTAGAGTAACTTGTTGGCTTTTATTACAGTACTTTGTTGGCATATATGCCCATCTCTTTGTTCTCATATATTACATTACTAAACAGGCATAAATTGCGATATCAAATTTGCATATATTACGGTATCAAACTGGCATGTATTACATTACCAAATTGACATATATTACAGTACCAAACTGGCATATGTTACAGTACCAAATTCGCATATATTACGGTATCAAACTGGCATAAATTACGATATCAAATTTGCATATATTTAGGTAACTGGCATATATTCGAGTACCAAATTGACATATATTACGGTACCACACTGACATATATTACAGTACCAAATTTGCATATATTACGGTATCAAACAGGCATATATTACAGTATCAAATTTGTATATATATATATATATATTGCGGTATAAAACTGGCATATATTACAGTACCAAATTGACATATATTACGGTACCAAACTGGCAGATATTACAGTACCAAATTTGCATATATTACGGTATCAAACTGGCATATAATACAGTATCAAATTTGCATATATTACGATATCAAACTGGCATATATTACAATATCAAATTTGCATATATTACGGTATCAAACTGGCATATATCACCGTACCAAATTGACATATATTACGATACCAAAGTGGCATATATTACATTACCAAATTTGCATATATTACGGTATCATACTGGCATATATTACAGTATCAAATTTGCATATATTATGATATAAACTGGCATATATTACAGTACGAAATTGGCATATATTACAGTACCTTGTTGTCATCATTTAGACAAAAAGAATGAGTCATATCCTATTGACACATTTGGACAAAAGAATAATCTACTGGTATCATTTGGATAAAAAAATGTTACATTACCATACAAAAGAGCAAGAAAAAGGTTGTTGGGACAAAACTAGTAACAAAACACATGGCAAATACGGACCCTACGTCGATATGGCTTCTCTACAAGTCGACGATTATTCCTGTATTTCCCACATATTTTGCACTTGTTAGATCTTCTATCTAGTTGAGAATGAATCCTCCGCGCCTTTCGACGACCGGAAAGAACACGGATGTCCAGGTCACGAATAAAATTCCCATCATCGGTTTGAGCATCATCTCGTGCGTCGTCGCTTCATTGATCTATACTAAGAATGACTCCCTTTTATTCTCACACAATGAAAATAACGTCCTGCCACCAACCGAACTTGTAGACGGCATATTTTCAGATAATATGGGAACCTGTATAAATGGTACGTCTGTTTAGTTTATAATGGTACTGCGTACGCAGACATCTTGGTACCGTATAGACACTAAATGGTACGTAACATAAATAACCAATGGTACGTAATAAACAATACAAATGGTACGTAATAACAGTTATGTAAAAATCCAAAATCTCGATGAATTAGCCTCAATCACGATCAAATACCAACATCCCATCCTTATATCGAGCTCTTAGATCGCATTCAACTTCCGGGTTTAGGCTCATGCTCGACCACAATGAGTGCGATCAATTAATTGTGGCTAAAAACTATTCCCAAGTATTCGCTTCCGGAATGAAAATCCTAAATAGCACGGCCAAGGAGAAGGGCGCGAAAGTGTGGGAACATTCTTGGTGTTTTATGGCAACATGATTTATTGAGAAGAAAAAACTAAAAAAGCTTCGTGGTGGTTTAATGGTGGTGAGGAGAGAGAAATTGGTGTGATGAAGAAGGCATCGATAGAGAATAAATAATATAAAATTATAAAGTCAGGGATAAATTCGTCTTTTCAATCAAATGGGTAGCTGAGAGTAAAGTTTTTATCCCACTAGGTACCTCATGATAAAATAACTCTGACAAGGCACTGAATCTTTTTTTTGTTTACCACTGGGGATTTAAGTGTAGAAATCCGCTAAAATAAATGTATTTCCTTTTCCTCAAAAAAGCTGAGGAAATGAGAGAAACGTACCAAGCTCTTTAATCTCATTTTCTTATCTGCAACTATCAATCCTTGCTCTCTCCAGCAATGTCTTCTCAACAAAGAGGAAAAGTACCAAGCTTGAATCGCAAAATTGCTTCATCAAATTTGGAACAAAGGCTTCCTCGCACAAATCAAACTCTAGACTATTCAAATTTCTCCCACAGTCAAAGTCGACCATCGAAGCATGCTGTGTGAAAGGGTATGAGTTCTTCTCAGTTTGGTCTAAACGACAGTGAGATGATCATACACTGCCTAATTTGAACAATGGTCTGAGCTTGGATCACCATCCATCGATGGTTTAGAGGAAGATGAATGTGATAATTTTGTGGATAATTTTCTTACCGTAGATATATAGAGGAACACATCATATGATGCTTGAATGCTGTCATTTAGATCAGATGTTAAGAAATTACGCCACATTTCCTAGGTTTCATTGTTCGATGAATTGCCTCAATGGATATGTGGGAGATAGTCATGCTTATGTAATAGTGATAATTATCCTTAAACTAGTTGTTAACTTGAGCATGAGTACTACATCACCGCCATCAGAAGAATTAAACCTCATCTTAATCAACATTTATAGACTACGAAATCTCATTTCTTTTTATTGTGTAGATGAATATAGGTGAAGAGGAACAATGGGATAAAATGAGAAAATGGGCAGCTTCTTGTGTTGTGGTTTGTGCATCTTATTCTGCTTTTCTTGTTTCGTTAATTCGAGGTTCGGATTATAGAGATGTGTCAAGTTCAATAGAAAGGACTATGAAAGGCAAAGTTTATTGAGACATCTTGTGAAACTAAAAGAGGATGATTGTAGGGAGCAGCTACGAATGAAAAAGATGCATTCGCAAACCTTGTATATATTATCAAAGGTACAAGGACTCCTTAGAGATACTAATCATAGTAGTGTGGAAGAACAATTGGCAAGATTCTTATATATTGTGGGTCAAAATTTGAGGAACAAACATTTAAAATTTTTGTTTAGACGGTCTGGTGAGACCGTAAGTAGACAATTTAACAAGGTTCTTAGAGCTATCATATCTTTAGAAGACCTCTTTTTCAAGCAACCTGTTGGAGAAGTGTGTCCTAAGGAGATCAAGAAAAATTGTTATCCTTATTTCGAGGTAAGTCATTTGTTGTAGCTTAGTGAGGCCAGAACTAGTAGGTATGCTTAACAACATCGGTACAGGATTGTGTAGGCGCAATCGACGGTTCACACTTTCGTGTTAGAGTGTCATCCAACGATGCTCCAAGGTATCGATGACGGGAATCATATCCAACTCAAAATGTTCTTGTTGTATGTTCTTTTGATTTGAAGTCATGTATGCACTACCTGGTTGGGAAGGATCAGCTTCAGATTCTAGAATCTTGAAAGATGCTTTAACTAGAGAACATGATCGCTTAAAGTTCCCCAAGGTGTTTATTATACAACAAAACTAATTTCCTTGTTAGTCGCATGTGTCTAATATCATTTATCTTCATTTGGAGAGAGTAGTAACACACAATGAAATTGTCTAGGTAAATACTATTTGGTTGATGCGGGATATCAACTAAAATCAGGATTTCTCGCTCCTTACCGTGGTACCCGTTATCATTTGAAGGAGTATAGTCCACAGGAACCACAATTTCGAATGAACTCTTCAACCTACGTCATGCTTCATTGAGGAATGCAGTTGAAAGAGCCTTCGATGTTCTTAATAAAAAATTCCCCATGTTATGAAGCGGAACATAGACCTATTTCAACGTAGAAACTCAAGCGGACATCGTATTGGCATGTTGCATCCTTCATAACTATATGATGGGTGTTGATCCCGATAAAAGAATTACTGCCGAAGTTGATGAAGAGCTTATGAGAAGAACTCCTGAAACTTACCCTAGGCTAGTTAATGATTGTAGGGACGAAGAAATATTGAGAGAGAATCGCAAATCTTATGCGGAGGGATTATAACCAGGGTCATTAAATGTATTAGAGACTATATTATTCGTTTTTGTTAGATATGAACAATGTTTGCTGGATTGAAATTAGTTCTTGGTTTGCTTTTCTATTTCTTTATCTTATGATTCAAGCACTCTAATCTAGCAGCTAATGTGATGCTTAAATAGCATTACGAATTGTGACATTATTGAGAGCATGTTCTTTTAATTATTTAATCTGTCACATTTTTACTAAGCAACTACAGCTTGGAGATGATATAGAAGACTCAATGGTCCTTGAAAAAAAAAATTCTCAAATGGACTGATGAAATGGATGCTTGCCTTGTTGATTTCTTAATGGAACATAAGCTCAAAGGACAAAAGATTGGTGGTGTTTTCACAAGAACAGCCTACAAGGCTACTGCTGCCAATGTGTCTTCCACATTTCAGATTTTCTGTGATTCTGCCCATGTCAAGAACCGTGTTAAAATATTGAAGAAACACCATGCTTCAGTGAAAGATATTCTACAGAATTGCAGTGGATTTGGTTTTAACTATACAACCAAGATTATTGAAGCCGATGCACGGGTGTGGGATGCCTACCTTAAGGTACTTTCTCCTTGAAAAAATTACACAATCATTTTTTATGATGAGTTTTAGCAATATCACTGAATATTTGATGTGATTTATAATATAATTGTGATTTATATTAGAATTGTTGGAGCATATTCTTTTGTTCTCCAAGTATCCAATTCTTGAAATGATTTATATTTGAATTGTTGTGGTATATTATGCTATTATCTAGGTTTCAATAGTTGATGTGATGTATATTTGAATTTGTCGTGTATGTTTTGTGTTCTCTATGTATTTTTTATTGCTTGGTGAGGAATCACTCCATATATTACAATCTGGATGTATGCTATATGATTTTCTGTTTTTGTTATGTACACAGATTTCATATTTTTAACAACATATTTTTTCTTTTCAGGCAAAACCTATTGTATCTTATTTGCGGCATACTCCATTTCCAAATTATGAGAATTTAGACGAGATTTTTGGCAAAGATCATGCCACGGGTTTTCGAGCAGTTGGTGTGAAATAAAGGCGAATGGAGTGGCAAAGAGAAGAGAATCCTATCTCGAATAATGACAAGCATTCTTTGAAAAAACGAGAGAGAGATGGATGGAATGATGGAAAAGATGATAATAACGAAGAATCTTTCACATCAAGACCTCCAACTGAAGAATCAACGTGTTTCAATAATTACAAACGTGGTATGAAAAAGATACTACAAGTAACCTACGCAGAGTACTACACTAGCATATGTTATAGTACTATGAATATCTATATATTGGTACTATAAATATCTATATACTGATACTACAAATTATGATAGACGTTTTTTGACGCCGTTCGAATTATTCTTTGATCCATGACTATGTTACCATAATTATATGTACTATTTGATCATTTTGTATCAATATTGGTGAGTTAACATTTAGAATTTAGGATTATTACATTGAAACTCCAACTGTCTTTCTACTTATATGATACTAGTAACAATATCTTACTTCATAGTCAAGACTTTTTATCTCTTGGAAGTTAGTGTTTATGTGTTACATTATCATGTGTTTAATTTTTATTATGTACCGTATTTTGGAAGTTCGCATGCCTTATTTGCACAAGAATCAACGTGTTTCAATAATTAAAAACGTGGTACGAAAATTATACTGCAAGTAACCTACGTAGAGTACAACACTAGCATACGTTATGATACTATGAACATCTATATATTGGTACTACAAAAATCTATATACTGATACACAAGTTTATGATAGGCGTTTTTCGACGTCGTTCGAATTATTTTTTGATTCGTGACTATGTTACCATAGTTATATGTACTATTGATCAGTTGGTATCAATATTGGTTTTAACATTTAGAATTAAGAATTATTACATTGAAACGCCAATTTTCTTTCTACTTATATGATACCATTATCAACATCATACTTCATAGTCAAGATTTTCAATTTATTAGATGTTATTGTTCATGTTTTAGTTACCATGTGTTTAATTTTTATTATTTAATGTATTTTGGAATCTCCCAGGTCTTATTTACACAAGAATCAACATGTTTTCAATAATTAAAATGCACGAAAACGATACTACAAGTAACCTACGCATGGTACTACACTAGCATACGTTATGATACTATGAACAGCTATATATTGGTACAACAAATATATATATATAATATATATATATATATACTGATACTACAAGTTATGATAGGCGGACACCGTTCTAATTATTTTTTGATCTGTGACTATATGCCATAGTTATATGTACTATTTGACCATTTGATATCAATATTGGGTTTAACATTTACAATTTTAGGGTTTTTACATTGAAACGTCAACTTTCTTTCTACTTATAGGATATTATTATCAGCATCTTACTTCATAGTCAAGATTTTCGATTTATTGGATGTTATTGTTTATGTTTTATGTTACCATGTGTTTAATTTTTTTTATGTACCGTATTTTAGAGGCTCCCAGTCCCATGTCTTATTTGCACAAGAATCAACAGGTTTTCAATAACTAAAAACGTGGTTCGAAAAAGATACTACAAGTAAGCTACGCAGGGTACTACACTAGCATACGTTATGGTACTATGAACAACTATATATTGGAACTACAAATATCTATATAATGTGCCTCGGTTTGATGCTACAAAGAGTTTGCAATGCATTGCATGACAAGGTTTGCATTACAAAGAACATGAGTGAAGTACATCAATCCTTAACCATATGACTACATGAGAATTATCACGATAATTACCATGGCAATGACTACAAAGATGTACTTTTGCACTTTTCCATTGGTTTCGAGCACCCCAATTCTTTTCGCCAAGTCGTTCCATATATCTATTAGGTCGCCAATATGCTCTGTGTTGAGAGCACATCTTTTTTATTGCACATCTTCACTATCAGACGTATCATCTTCAATGTGACTATCTACTGGACTCAACCAACTAAGAAAATCAAAATTTCCATTTCTGCAATTACAGAATAATTTACCTTTCGTGGATTTCATCGCACCAACAACTCGAATCGCAGCCACCTGACCACATTCACGTCCGATTTTTGTATCTTAAGTCCTTGATAGAATTCTTTGAATTAGAAGACATGCTGTCAAATTAAATACATAATATCACTTAACAAAAAACATAACCGAGGATGAAAATACTCAACAAATAGGAGAAGACATGCGCTAAAACTTTCGCCACACAAGCTAAAGCTTCAATATACCTAGAAACAGACAAGGGGTGTGAAAAGTTTAGTCTACATAATATACACAGAACAGACACAAATGATAATATTGAAACTTATAGTACCCAGAAACAACCTAGTCTCGTACCAAAACAGTCACAAATCAATACATTTGGTTTCATCGAAAGCGTGATAGAAGCTAAAAAAACCTAATCTGAAAGATATCAAAATCACACATCGAAAAACGGAAAATAAAACCCCAATTTAAGCCCTAAAACCCAAATTCGAGCATTTATCAAAGTAATAAACATAGCCCGGCATGGAATCCTTGAAGAAATGCCAAAATCGAAGCTTTTAGCTCTACAATAATCCAAAATGCCAAAAAAAAAAAACCGAAGCTTACAGAAGCTCTCACTCGTTCTCCTTCTTATGTGTTCAACAATGGTGGAAGCCTGCTCGTGGAAGCTTACTCGTTCTCTCTCGTTGAACAGGAGCTCTAAAAGTAGAAGCTTGGTTGTTCCTTCGTCTCTCGCTCTCGTTCTCTGTAATGTTTGAAAGCTAAAATGAAAGAAGTGGGTGTTGAATTCAATTGGTTATTTTGTAATATTTATGTTTTGCAAGAGTATAATTGTCCATTGGGTAGGTATGTGAGTTAAATGTTTGAAATGAGGAATTTAGTGATAAATATATATTGAGAGGGGAGTTAGTTGATTGGGAAGTTTGGGGTGTGGGGATTTATGTGCAGATTAGCCAAACACGATTATATGTTTTCCAATAAAATAGTTTCTCTTTACATTTCCTTGGGGTAACCAAACGACAATAAGATGTTAACCTTTCTTGGATTTTAATTTTTCTTTTCCTTCATTTTCTTTTCCCCATCAAAATCTACAAACCAAACACACCCTAAATCCCAACCAAACAAAACGAAACTATGATAACAAAAAAAAAATTAATCAAACAAAGTAAGTATACCCTTCCTATCTTCTCCAAACAAACCTGTAAAAAAAAAATCAAACCCCGTAAAACCTTCACAAAAACAATACCTTCATCAAATATAAACCCGGAAAAAAAAAGTAAAACACTTTCTAACTGTTAATAATGCATTTCAGCTTCCTCCGAGTGACTCGGAACCCACCAAACCCTAATACTCTTATCAAGACTCCCACTATAAACCATAAAACCGCCGCCGCCGACCCTCACCGGCGACGCCTGAACACACTTCACCGGCCCTTCGTGCCCCTTAATCACCGCCGTCCTAAACAGCCCGCCATCTATTCCATCTCTTCTCCACAGGCTAATACTCTTATCCGCCGAGCCAATCGCTATAAAATTCCTCGTCAAACACATGCAAAGAATCGCCAAATCGTGGGCTTTTACCTCACATGCCGCTTTCCAGCTCTTGAAATCTTTGCTACCAATCCATCCCATTACATAACCATCAGAACCGCCGCCGTAGACATAGCTTCCATCCTCGGACAGCACCACACAGTTCAAAGAGATGTCTTTGTGCCCTTCTAAGATACCCTTCAGAGAATGCGTCCTATCAGCCCCGTCTTTGCCCCAAGCTTTGATCTTTCCATCTGCAGAAGCTGAGTAGAGAATGCCATCGCCTGCGATCAACCCATTGATGGCATCGTCGTGGGCCTTAATCGATTCCAAGCACTTGAAATCGATAGTGCTCCATACTTTGAGCGTCTTGTCCCAAGAACCTGAGTAAATCAGACCGTTAGACACTGCCAAGCATGATATGCTGTCCGAATGTTCTATCCATAGCTTTTTGTGGTGCCTCCTCGTTTGTACGTAGTTGCTCTGCTTCATGAACTTTCCAAGGTAGTCTTTCATGGTGGGTAGTGTGTTGGAGAGCCTGAAAACATTTTCCGACCGAGTCGACACTCTCCACACTCTGATTCTGCTGTCTTGATGGGCCGTGAATACCCTATTGCCGAAGCTGACGAGGGCTTTAACGGAGCCGTCGCCCTGTCCGAACTTGGTGAACTTCCTTAGGTCGGGCTGCTGCCATACGATGATGTCCTTCCCCGCCGATGCGCTGAGGACGAACTCGCCGCACAGGGCGATGCAGGAGACCGAGCCCACGTGGCCGGAGAGGACGGCGAGCGACTTGTACGGCTGTTGGGAGTGGGAGGAGACGGCGATGGGTTTGCCCGGAATGTTGAACGGAAGTTGTTTGTGATCGTACCTGAATGAGTTTTCTGGGCTATCGTCTGAATCGCTGGTGGCGTTCGTGGAGCTTGTTGATGTGAGGCTATGGGGCGAAGTTGCAGACAGCAATGGCGTGATTTCTCGAATAGGGTTGCGATTCATCGTTCGTTTTTTCGAACGGATGATTTTTCTTGTATCGACGATCAAGAATCGCAGTTGATTGAGAAAAATAAAAAAAGTTTCCGATGGGGCTCCTATCCTTGGTGCTTTGTTCAACTAATGTGGATTACCCTTGATTTAAACTATTAGTTCATAACCCACCATTTAAAAGCAATTGTATTGGCGAATTGAGGGGGTACTTTGACATTAAGTAGCCGTTGCTTGGAATTCTTGACACTTTGAAGGACCAATGTGCAACAACAGTTAATTGTGGGCAAAATGTGATAATTCCCTTTTCCTTATGGCACTTTATACCAAATAGGAAATATATTATTGTATACATGCAACGGTGGAAATATATTACATAATTGGAGGACATATGAAAAGAATATTTGGCTAACGAAGATGGAAGCAAGGAGGAGCGGAGAGCAGAAAGGAAAAAAGAAGAAACTAATAATAAAAAAAGGAAAAAAGAAATTTAAAAATGAAGCAACGGCTACTTTGACACCTAACCCATGGCCATGATTCCAGGACCAAAGCTCCTTTTGGGACCCACATTATTAGCTTTTAACTTAATATCATTATCAATATAATAGTAATATTGGTGAATAGTGAGTGAATGGCGATTATATAGAAATATAACAAACCTACTTCAGAGAATTCAGGGCATAAGTCAAAAGGAGCTCCCTAAGTCAACGCGCTTCTTCTTCAACGTTCAAAAAGATCGGCATTCCCCTGACTAATTACATGATTAATCTAATATAATATTTAAAAATATCGAGCCAATCAATAATCTTGCACGTTCGGAGACAATTGAGGGTATATTATTTCAATACGATTGAAGGAATAAATAAACACAGGAAATCTAAAGCTTCAAGCTTGGTTAAAAGGACCACTGCATCAACCTTGGCTTCCAACGTACAAATACAAAAGATTTACTTGCAATATAAGATTGGTCGGTCATACATATAACGTAGTTTCAAATATTTATTTACAAGGATGAAATAACAATAAAAATTTCCTAGTACTATCCAAAGGGGCAGTTGTTCGTATCCTCGTATATCCCTAAATCGTTGTTGCTTATTGCAAGCAATTGCATATACGCATCTTCACTTTGATTTCCTCGCCAGCCTCTACGGACCAAGTAACCTGAAAATTAATAAATTAATGTTAAAAATAAATGTCACATCTATCCATTGATAGCAGGCCAAGAACCGTTAAGAGTGAACGTATATGAAGCCCATTTATAGAGCTACTATTGAATTATATATGTATTTAGCAATTTATTAGTCCTAAATAAAAATAGGGAATAGATGGGGCTCATCTTACGTGAGTACCTTATTAGAGCACCTGTTGAATTCGTGTCATTTCAACACCTCACATCGACCTCTAAGGTTATATTATCCTAATTAACACCTTCTAGGTTCCATTAATCGATATCTAGGATGCTGATGTGACATATTAACGCCTTACATAACATTTTACGTGTCAATGAAATATATCACGTCAATATGACACATCAGCATCCGAGATGTCGATTAATGACACCTAGAAGGTGTTAATTAAGACGACATAACTTTAGATGTCGATGTGGGATGTTGAAATTGCACGAATTCAACGTGTGCCCACATAAGGTGCTCCCATAAGCTGAGCACCAACAAATTCCTCTCTCTCTCTATATATATAATATTTAAATTACTTCCACATCTCGATCCTATAGGAAGAGGATTGCCGCAATATTTTCCGATGACGACGACCTTCGACGGCTTGAAAACCCTCTCGGCCTCGACGACGGAGAAAATCTTACAGAAGCAGAGAAGATTAATCTTCCGTGCGCTGGCGCAACATTTTTCGTTGGGCTTGTGGAATCTCGGGGAATAGTGATGCATGTAGAACGAGCACTGTTTGATGAAATCGAACATGTCTTTACACTTCTGTATAATTCCTCGTCGTCGTGGTGGTTCGTCGTGGTGTTCTTCGCCCGAAGCTATGGTACTTAGAGATGACAATTCACAAGTGATGAAGATTATCATGACCCATGATTTAAATTTTACGTTTGATATGGACATTTTTTTTTTCTTTTTCATGCATTTGATGGGGAAATAAGAATTGGTTTATATAGAGTTTTAGATCGTTTATGTTGCGTTTGTTTTGATAGGAAATGTGAAATAAATAGCGTGGTACGTCAAATACGATGAAGCACACTTTTTTAAGTGATATCTTCGTATTAATATCTTTTTCTTAAACGTAGGAGAAAGATGATTTACGGGGATGATTCTCATCTATTGAAATTATAAGACCCCTTTTTTTCTCATCAATAGTGGAAGACTCTACTAACCACGTAATGGTCCATAATTAGAGATGATATTCGCACAATTCACATAAGACACGTAGTGAAAACGATATAACGCACGACATATGTTTGATTGACGATTTGAAAGCATAATACTGCATGGGATTCTTTATTATTTTTGTGACATCGTAGATCAATTGATACCAACTAAATTAAATATGTTTTAATCGAGCCCACCATAACGGTTTGGTGTGGCCCGTGAAAACAATACATGAAGCACACTTTTTTATACATATATATTATATATAATGTATAAATAACAATATGCTTTGCTTTACGTGCACCTTTTGCGAAACCATTGCAACATGAGGAAGTCTTAAGAGCCATCGATGGAGCAAAGAATAAAGCTGCATGAGAAAGGCAAACGGAATGAGTATAGTTAGTGGGAATCAATTTAATCTTTTTTTTATTATGTATAGCTTAATGTTTTACGGACCATGTTCTATGATGGAGTTTTCCATAGTTAATTCTTGCTTCATAAAGTACATTCCCAATTTAAAAATAAAAAAGAGATTTAATATTTGATCGAGGGATCACAAGTAGGAAAATACTTTACCCTTCACTTTGGTGTCGAGTATTTGTGATGCATGTTGATATAATCAAATATTGAGATATCTATCGAAACCATCTAAGTTTGACCTCTATGATGTTTTTTTATTTTTAAAAATAAAATTATGAGTCGTATCTTCTTACGCAGAGAGGAGATATAGCCTATAGGATAGATAGATAGATAGATAATATTTAGTTATTTCATCCACTTTGACCCTTAAAAAGAAAAGACGTACGTCATTAAAAACCTCTATATTTAGAGCTCCGTAACACACAACACAACAAATTAAAGAATATGCAATAATCGCCTCTACGTGCTACTTTGACTACTTCATAAATAACGAGGAAATAAATGATAAATATATTAAGTGCATATGTCTATTTTATCTTTAATATGGTATAGTTCTAATTGTCGAACATTAAGTAGAAAATAGAAATGGAGATTTTTTTTTTCAAATTTTAAATTGAAATACCTTTATTAGGAGATAGTAGAATGTACTAATTTATTAAATTCACATCCCCACAACCTAGGTAATTTATTGCACATATTTAGTAAATTATCCAATAATAACAATAATACGAATAAATCTCAAAATTGGTTCTTATATTTACCAATCGGTCCATAACACAGAGTCACAGAACAGAGAGAAAGGAACAAAAGAACTTTTAACAGACACGAAACAGAGGCATTGTATTTTCAGAGAACACTTTTTATTTGTTCCTTTGGATTCTCTTTTTTCCGCCAAAACCAAGACGGCGAGGGGTTAATAGAGCTAGAATTGGGCGCGTAAGGATGACAGCCGGCGAAGGAGATAGCTCGGGCGCGGTGGTGGTGGTCGGAGTGAATCTCGACAGTCGCAGCCGAGAGCTGCTGACGTGGGCGTTGGTAAAAGTTGCGAGGACCGGCGATCGCGTGATAGCACTGCACGTCCTTGATCCGAAGGCTGGTACGACGTCGTCCTTCTGTTTATCTGTAGCAGTATTCGTTTGTTCTTCTTTAACTAGCTGTCGTATTTTTCAATTTGTATCGAGGGGCATTTTTTTTTCTCACTAATTGAGTCGGTTCGTTTGCTGATATTATTTCTTTTTGCTGTATCTGCGTTTTTTCCCCTCTCTTTGGCGTTGTGACTGGGAAGATAAGTCGAGGCTGATTTCTCTGGTGAAGACTTTTGATTATATGCTGGGTGCTTATGAAGGTTTCTGTAATCTTAAACAGGTAGTTGATTATTTCCACTATGTTTCGAAATAAAAACAATTTTATCTGCTTTTGCCTTGCCTTGCCTTTTGTTTTTGCCTAGGGCGCTGTATGTAGCTTAACAAATGGATTTGCAATGAACTCTGAATTTTTACCATAGGTGGATTTGAAGCTTAAGGTTTGTAGAGGATCCCCAGTTCATAAAATCCTTCCTCGTGAGGCAGAAAATTGTGGCACGACGTGTTTGATTCTTGGTACTTCAGAAAAGTATCACAAGTTGAAGTCTAGAACCTCTGTAGCCAAGTACTGTGCCAGGAAACTGCATAATAACGTGTCTGTTATATGCATCGACAATGGGAAGATTGTTTTCCAAAGAGAGTCATCCGACGCTTCGAATTCTTGTAGTCTCATAGAGTCGGGTTCGAGATTGAAGAGAAGGAAGATATTAGCTAAAAGCCCTCTGAGCCAGCCACCCAACACAACGTCGACATCTTCGTCGACTAACGAATGTGGCACTGTCTCAATGGAATTAGTAGCAGTAAAAACCCGAGAAATTCATGAACTTGGTCGATGGGCTTTGCTTCGGAGGCTATTTCTACAAGGCCCAAAAGCGTCTGAAACTTCTCCTATGAAGAAACGATCGCTGAAGCAACGGCTATTAAGAGGACCAAGCAAGCAATCAGTTGCATCTATTTACCCAGATAAAAAGCAGACGACTCCGTCTGATAACTCAGAATGTGTTGTAAGCTCGGAACATGAGAAAGGTGCTGTTTTACCTTATTTTGGTGGCACTAATTCCACTGTTTTTTCGGAAGCTTTCAAGGAGAAACTGAAAGATATCGTGGACAAGCACTCGACACCATGCCATTTGTTTGATTACAAAGAACTTTTTCTGGCTACTAATGGCTTTGCGGCTGGTTAGTTTATTAAAATGTTATGTTCTCTCTGCTTCTTGATCTCTATTTGATTCCTTTTTGCCTCATATGTTATTTGCCATGCTGTATTTTCAGATAATTTGATAGGAAAGGGGGGTACCAGCCGTGTTTATCGAGGCTCTCTTCCTGAAAAACAAGAGGCAGCCGTGAAAGTTCTTAAGCCATCTGAAGATGTCGTGGATCAATTTGTTTCGGAAATTGAAATTATTTTATCTTTGCAACACAGAAACATAATATCATTAATTGGTTTCTGCTCCGACGAGGGCAATTTGCTGCTGGTATATAATCTTTTATCTAGAGGATGCCTGGAAGAGACTCTCCATGGTACAACATATATATATGTATATATATATATAGAGGAATGATATGGTGCTCACCTTATGTGAGCACCTTATATGGACACCTGCTGATTTGGCACCGATTCGTGCCAAATCAGCAGGTCGCTTCAACATCAAATGTGATGTGGCATTAACCAACACATTTTAGGTCTCATAGATCAACACATATGATGCTGAGGTGTCATATTCACGTATCTACATACAGAAATAAGTTTTCCTTGGCTGCCACTGATATAACTTACTTCATGATCATCTCAGGTGCTGATAATGATGAGATTCTTTTGAGTTGGGAGGATCGATACAAGATTGCTTTGGGAGTAGCCGAGGCATTGGATTACTTACATAGTAGAACCGAGCCAATTATACACAGAGATGTCAAATCTTCAAACATCCTTCTTTCAGATAACTTCGAACCCATGGTACATATTCAATGTTAACTTTTCTTTTTTCGTATATTCGTGTCAACTGCTACTATTTTAACTTGCGTTGTTCCTTGCCTACAGCTTTCTGATTTTGGCCTTGCTACACGGGCTTCAAATCATATTCATCATACAAATATGCCTCCTGACATTGCTGGAACATTCGGGTGAGTGCTCTAGTCGCATTTTGACGTCCAATCTTCACACCAAATAAATCAAGACATCGTTTTCCCTGTAAATTGCAGCTACTTAGCCCCAGAGTATTTTATGGATGGAGAATTAGACGAAAAGATCGATGTTTATGCATTTGGCGTCGTGCTTCTCGAGCTATTATCTGGTCGAAAGCCAATTGACAACGGACGACCAAATGGTCAACAAAGCTTGGTGATTTGGGTAAGTTCATTTCCAAATTTCAAGAATCCTTGTATTACATGGGTACAAGATATCGACTCGGCTCATGTCTGAACGTTGGAAAGATCTTTACGTAAAATCCATACAACTTTTTCAGGCGAAAAACGTCACAAGGGAGGGCAAATTCGCAGATCTAATAGATCCCAACTTAATCACTCCTTCAGACCAAAAAACAGTTCGATGCAATGGTATTAGCTGCTAGTCTGTGTGTCAGAGAATCCCCTCAATCCCGCCCTGAGATCAGCGTTGTAAGTACTCTTTAACAACTCAGATTTTGCCTTGGAAAGCTCTTAAACCACAAACTTTCTAACCATCCTTCCCCTGTTTGTTCATAAAACCCGTAAAAAAAATAGGTTCTCAAACTCCTTAAAGGCGATCAAGAAGTCACAGAATGGGCTATGCAAGAACAAGAAGCTAAGAGTTTCGAAGATTCGAATGTCATTGAAGGCGAGAAATCCACGAAAGACATACAATTTCTTCTCAACCTTGCACTGATGAACTTGGACGATGATTCTGCTTCGGTTAGTAGTAGCATCGAACAGAACGTATCTGTCGAGGATTACTTGGGTGGTCGATATAGCCGATGTTCGAGTTTTGATTAGTAGATTTGTTTTTATTTTTCTTATTTATTCGATCGATGATCGTCTCCGCCGGCTAACTCATGGCTTGAGTCTGAGTGTGTATATGGATGGATTTGCTAGGAATTTTTGTTTTGGTCTGTGTAGCAAAATGAAAATCTGTACAGTCTTCCAAATGTTGGAAATTCGGAAAATTCAGAAAATTTAAAAAGAATTCGATAAGAGTGCGTTTGGATTCGCGTATTTGAACGAAATCGCTTGATTTTAAATTATGAATTTCAAAATCATAATTTAAAATCCAAATTCACCGTTTGGCAAACACTAGGATTTCGAATTCGAAGAGCTCGACAAGCTCGTGAAGCTCGTCGAACTCGATTTTTAACTTTTTCTAAAATAATTTTAAAAAATACAAAATAAAATAAATAAAAATAATGAATAATATATATATAAAAAAAAGAAGCTCGTGAGCCAGCTTGCAAGCTTTCGAGTGCCCACGAGTGAGCTCGAGCCGGCTCACTCACGAACCCATGACGAGCTCGACCTCGACAAGAACTCGTCGAGCTCGAGTCGGCTCATCGAGCTTGCGAATCGGCTCGACTTATCGTGCACTTCCTACTTATTATTATTATTATTATTATTATTATTATTATTATGTTTTTCATTATTATTATTTATTATTATTATCGTATTGTTGTTATACTACTACTATTATTATTATCAGTTACGAAAAACTCGTTACGAAGCTTTGGATTTCGAAAACGGACCATTTACACGGAATTTCAAATCCGACGAATTGTAAGAGTTTGGATTTTCCCTAGGATTTGGACAAAATCAAAATTTAAATCAGTGCGATTGTCAAACGGAAGATTTGAACGAAATCCGGATTTCAAATTCAGAATCCAAACGGGGCATAAATGAATATATTGTTTTTTCTCAGAGACGAATTGTATTAGACGGGTTGTTAACCCATATGCTCGAGAATAAATTAAATTAAATTGAGATAAAAGAAAATAAGTCTAGCGTGTTACTCACTCTTCTTCTAAAACCCCCCAATTCAAAGAGGTTAGGGTTTATCGAATAAGAAAACATAAGGGAAAGCTTCTTCTACGATCTTCGAGTTCTATTGATTCTCTTCGCTCAATCCATCAGGTGCTTTCTCTGGTATTCTTAGTTCCACTCACGTTTAAGCTGAGAATGGAATTGATGATGTGAATTTTTCTCCTTTCATTTGTTGGTGGTTATCTAGTTGGTACGAGGCCTTTAGCTTCTTCTATATTCTGCAAATCTCATGTTTTTATGTCCTTTCAATAGTGGGATGTGATCGCTTTCATGTCTTGTAATATACTTGTTTAATCCTGTAATTAGCAAATAGCCTTGGATTGTCAACTGTTCAAGTAGGTTGAGCTTATATATGATTTTTTTTGTTGTTTTAATTGAAGCTCATCCATCATTCGTTTCCAAACTTTCTATTGAGCTTATTATCATTTGTTAGTTGAAATTGCTTCACGAACAGATTCTTCTATTTCATCACAATGGCGTATGTATCTATAGCTTATGAAATTTCCGATGTCTTTGGTCGATTGTGAATCACTTTCTCTTTGTATTAACCATGACTTAGTCTTTTATCCAGGGACCAAAAGAATGGCATCTCAACCAAAATCAGAAGACGTTCTTCGACAAACAAACGATGGCTCGCAAGAATCGATGGATTTTGGAGGAAAAATCTTAGAACGATATAAAAAGATGAAAGAACACGCCGAAACCTATCCTTATGTGTGGGCTTCTTACATTCTCGTGTATGGTGGATTTGGGCTATGGTTTACTTACCGTTGGAGAAAGCTTCGGAGTACCGAGGACAGAGTCAGAGTTCTTCAAGAGAGGCTTCGAAAGCTCGTCGAAGAAGAGCAGTCAGCTACTACTACTAATTCAACTGCTAATAAAGCTTCAAAATCCGGCGATCAAGCCAAGAAATGACGACATCTCATCCAATGTTTCATTTCATGGTTTCGAGATCCGGGAAAAATGTGTTCTTTGTCTTCCCAAATTAAGCTGTTCAGTTATGGGAACTCTGTATCTTGAAATCCATACAATTTCAATTCTTTTTTCGTTCTCCCTTCGCCTTTGTTCCTCTGTTAAGTTTATATTTTTTCTTCCTTTGTAAGGCGGTTTGGAGACAGAGCAGCCTGGAGTTCTAGTAAAAGAAAGTGTTAAAATTTTAAGGGCCCGTTTGCTCTCCTAATTATGGCCAGATAATATAACTAATATTCCATTTGTTTATGTTTGGTTGCTTTTTAACCGGTCTGAGATTAAACTACAACCCACGAAAATATTACGGGCCTTATTACAAATAGTCCGATCCGAATTAATAACCTGGGATAAGTACTATATCTGAATAAAAAAATGGTCATTTATCAAACTAGCCTTACTATACTATACATATACAACACCTCAAGCCCTAAACAGTGCATCGTCCTCATTTATATGTGCAAAGAAGATTTTCTGGAAATTTGGAAGTCTTGGAGCAATGAACCGGTATGTTTTAGAATATATTAAGGTATATCTTTTGTGTTTTCTAGAGGAATTTATCATCCGATTCTCAGTTTTATAGCAATTCTGTTATCCCCGTATTTTATCCGTCCAATATTCGAGTCTAACCAAAGATAGGGCGGCAAATATCCCCGCGAAAAATACCTCCCGAGGCAATACCCCCGCGAAGATATCTCCCGAGACGCCCGCGTCCCCGAGGCATAAAAGATCACTCGAACGGCACCCGAGGAGAAACCTCCCGATGCGATCAAGGCCCGAAGAGACGCTCACAAGGATTGACATATTTCTCCGACGCTGCGCCGAGGACACCATGTGACCGAAGGACTTATTCGAACATTGCATGTCTTATCTTATGGCAGGAGCAGTTATAGAAGGTCACCACTTGCTATGTCTCAGTTAGTTTTGCAAACGTGGGCAGACCAAGTCATGAGTACATGGGATATGAGTGGGTGGTTATATAACCCACCCTCTCAACGTGTGATACTATGATTAGTGCCTAAGCCTATACATACATAAGGAGGCTTGGTTGGGAGGAGGAGGTAAGTTGATCTCACCACTTCAGACGACTCTCATTGCATACTCTATATCTTGCTGAAGAAAGATAAGGGCCAGATGGTATAATCAATCTCATAGCTGGAGATCCTTCCGTACCCTCTCTTTAATTATTGATTTCTCTTATTTTTACGCTTAAACTTTGACGAACGAATATCCGACTTGAGCGTCGGAGGGGCGTCGCCGAAACGGCGCCCTTTAGCCCGTCTTTTTCGTGGTGTTTCAGGGATCCGTGGAAAACGAAGACGGCGGGCTCGAAGCGGCGACGGACCGATAACTTCCAGCGCACCATTGATGTTAGGGTCGATTTTTCGGTCCGCATCAAATTCCTTTTTGATTTCTTAATTTTTGGAGATTTAATGTTAGCTGGTAATATGGGCTTGATCTTTTTGATGGATTCTATGATGGTTGTTTTGCTACTTTGTAGATTTTATCGTCCACTTCCATTGGTTAGGCAAACTTGAAAGCGACTTGATGTTTTCCTAAACAGTGCATCGTCTTTACTGTTTACAATAGGGTTCTGCTTTATTAAAGATGTGAGGGTAAAAATGTCATTTGATATAAATAATATATAGAAGGATCTAAAACCAAACGTGATATTAATATGGACTGGTCTAAACCAAACATCTTTTATATTCAATTTATAATGGCCCAACTTGAATTATTTATCTTGGGCTCATAGGATGTCTTGTAACCTAACGTGCCCTAAAGAGATTGAATCAAAGATGATGAATAAAATTTGTGTAGTGGGCGAAGCCAAAATGGGCCTCCAGTTGGGCTGAGAATAACTAAATAGTTGGGCCTTCAAGCCCATATATAAATTTGTGCCTGCATAATAGGAAACGAATGTATAGCTCCACATTATGTTCCGATGAAGTTCTGAGAACGAAACTAATTCGATCTACACGGATGGAGGTAATCATTTTTCTCCTACCCTCGCGAAATTTGCTGAGAAGTGTCTGAATTGGGTAAGATCGTTGAATCGTTGGATTCTGCTTGTTGGAGGGGGGCTTCGAACATCTTTATCTGGGTTTCTGTCTTTTTGTAGTCGTTGTGGTACAAATGAAGTATTGTTGTTCGAGTATTCATACAAGTGACAGCGCTTTCATGTTTAAGCTTTGCCGGAAATTTGTGAAGTGAAATACTCGTGTTAAATTGTGGAATTCATGGATGTGTGGGAAACGTAAGTCGATGAATTCGATGTCGTAGCTGTCCTAGTTACGAACCTTGTATATGGATTATGCCTCTGGTCACTAAAGGGTACATCAAAACTTGAATTATTTATCATCTTAATCAATTCCTAGGATCTTGACTCTTGAGATTAAGATTCTTCATTCTCTGGCCATAAGATGGATTGTACGTTATTTTTTTTTTTAAATTTATTGTAGGTAGTCCTAATGTTTGTGTATCGATGCAGAAAAGTTTGGCTGAAGAACTATATTCAGAAGCTATCCAATCATCAAGTGTAGCGTTAGACAGAGGTTCAACACCAGGCCTGATCAGTGTTTTTAAAAGCGTTCTGACGCGCGCCTCGTAGCGCGCGAAGGCGTTTATTTTTGTGAAAATGCGACAAGGCGCACGTTATTTAGCGTTGTTTTTTATTTTATATTTTTTCTATTATTTATCATTTTTTGGGGTCTACACGCCAACTTTACTCCTTATTTAGCGTAGCTTTGTCAGTCATCAATGCGTTGCGTCATGTCTGAGGTGGAGCCAGTGTAAGAAGGTTGTCAGATAGTAAATACCATTACTTTATATTATATATATTATATATATGAAATATGTAATTAGAGATAGAAAATATCTTATTTTATCTCCCTTCTTTATTTAATGGGTTACTTTTTTTATATCTAATTTTCATTGACAAACTTTTTATTGTATTTATCTTTTTCTTTGTTATTTATAATCAATATAGGAGTCAATGAGAACAAAAGATTAGAATGAATGAGTTATATATTATTATATAAGCTATAATATAACATATTTATGTTATATAATACGTTTTCATTGTAATTTACTTGCTCAAAATACTCACGCAACGCGCTACGCTATTTACGCTACGCGCTTCAGGAGCCAAAACGCGTCGCGGTGGCGTTTTAAAACATTGGGCCTGATAGACGATAACTTAAATGGTATTTCCTTTGTTCTTATTAACATGAAATGCATTTGTCTCCCATATTCAACGTTCTTTGATCTTGTTGACCATAAAAATTGCTATCTGAGGATGACATGGCAATAAGCTGCTGGTTTCTTTCTAAGAATTCATACCATATTTTATCAAGCAATTATGTGGTGCTAGTTCTGTGGTCGTTTCCTTAAACCGTTGCAGAAAAGTCTTGTTTTTATAAGAAATCTTTATTTCATTTCAGACGAGGATACAGATGATTTTTGGTGCAACGACGAATGTCAAGATTCCATCGACAAATCAAATAATTTATCTGATATGGACAGGGAATGGCAAAAGAGGCAAAATCAATTCCACACTGTAAAGCAAAAATTTTCTACCTCTTGACAGCCGTCTTACCTTAATGTTGATTGTCATAGTCTAAATTCGTATTGTGTTTTCTTGCGAGGTAGATAGGGTACCGTGACGGTCTCATTGCTGGAAAAGAAACCTCTGCACAAGAGGGATTCAATATGGGCTTCATGTGTTCTGTATCTGCAGGTTATAACTGGGGCCTTGTTAAAGGAGTTACAAGGTAAACATTACGAAGCATGTTCCATTTAAAGTTGAGATCCATTTGATTCGAGTAATTCACCTGAGATTCTAAATGCTTATATTATTCTAAATTCTTCGTTTACTCCAACGATTGGTTTTTCTGTTTCTTTGACACTCTCTCAAAGTGCAATGGCGTGCCTGCCCGGAGAACTACAGGCGAAGTTGGTTGAAACAGACGAAACAAGAAAAAAGTTCAAGTCTTTGCATGAAGCGGTGCAGTCTATATCAACAACCGATGGGTTGAAACTATTTTACGAAGATTATAAAGGCAAATCATTGGTAAAGAATGAGGGCACCGAGCAGCATCATCCCACAACAAAAACATCAGACCATCACAATCCTGATTCTAGTGTACTTGACAACTACTACGGTCAGCTTCAGTCACTTCTTGAAGAAGCTCCTCTTATGAACAGCCGTAAGTAAACTATTTGATGTTTCCCATAGTACTAAGAGTGCTTTCTGTAATAAAAATGGAGTAAGAGTGTATATATTGAAATCTAGGGCCTTGTAGCAGCAATTAGTAACACCATAAAGATCGGAGAAACCAGAAAAACAAAATATGGGAGTGCTTGACTCAACATGCCCTCGTCCTGTTCCCCTTCTCCCGAAGAAAAATTCGTCTTGTCTCGCAAAAATGCATCGAAATAATTTTGGTAGCCTGTGCTGCGAGGCGAACGCTTCAAGCTGGTGACTTTCATCATTTCCATTGCCTGCCAAGTACGTATGTATTCTTTCCTTAGGTTATACAGCCATTGATGGATATTGATGACAATGATATTTCATACTGAAAGATTTGGATTGCGCTTGTAATTTTCTTATCCGATATGAATGATTGACTGATCATGTTGATTTTTACCTGGAAACTGAAATAGAACTGTCTGGCCTTTTTGCTCACTTGAGGACTTGGGTGAGACTGAAGCTTCTCATACATCACACGAGCGTCTTTTGATCTATCATTTACGTTTAAACAGAAGTTACTAGGCCAAGTGATACAGTTGAGTTCGAAGAAAACCCACATATGAATGATTGTACGAATAAATTCGAACATAATGTACTGTACTTGCTAAGGGAGTCCTGACATATAGACCACTGCAAAGCAGCTAATCCATGAAGTTCACTCTGTACATTGAATGCAAGAGTTTGTTAGTGTCTGTTTCTGTTCGATCGATGTTTTTGGCTGGAAAACAAAAAACTCGCCTGGAATGCTAACTTCTGCATAACCTTCTCATAAAATGGTATGGCCTCCTTCAGTTTTCCCAGGTCCATGAGGGAGTCACCCTCCTCCAAAGCCTATGTATAACAGCACTATAATTATAAACAGAGGTTATTTGGTCATATGATTAACCCGATTACTACTGATAAAGAATATGGATTCTCATGTCATATTATTCGGTTTCTGTTTATAGATTTCCGTACAGACGATACCTTTTCACATTCAGCTTTAAGCTTTGGCTCGATGTTCATGCCGATTTTACTCTTGTAAGCAGCCACTAGCTGCTTCGTACGTCTTTCTTTAGCAGCTTTTTCTTCTGCTGTCTCGAGCGCTTCTCCCGGGCGTAGATTTCTTCCACCGCCGTACTGTTCTTACATGAGAATAACGAATCAATTGCCTTCTTAACTCTGTTGTCTGAAATTGTGATGTTAGAGATATGCATGCGAAAACTGCGATGCATCCCGCTCACCGTTCGTGAAATGTCGTTGGGCCTCGGGAAAACGCCCCATGTAGAAACCTTTGGCTTATACAGATCGTCTTCTTCTTCTTCTGTTGCGATTGAGGCTGATTCTTCGACTGAGCTTTTAAATCTGCTTTTATCGCCGACGATTATTTCGACCTCGGGCAATTCCCCTTCAGGGAAAGGATCGGATATAGGAACCAAACCGGCGGGCAAACTTCGTCCTGTCTTTTTATCAGAAAAATTAAGCCCCACGAAATCAATGTTCGATATTTTCAGTTCCTCGTTCTTCTCAAGGCGTTCGACTGGTTCTGTAGGAATTTTCTTGCTTCCTGCCAAGAAATAACATGACACGATCCTATAATATAAACCAAGAACGTTAATCTGAATCCTAGGAATTACTACGCAAACTCAGTATACCTGAAACTTCACTTCTTACATCTCTATCCTTATCAGTTTCAACATCACCTCTGTTCTTCTTGTACTCCTTTGCCTTCTCCAAAGCAAGTTTTAAGGCTAAAGGAACTTCCTTCGCCTCGCCATCGTCAACTTCGATGCTATTTTTGTACTCCTCTGCTTTCTCCATAGCAGCTTTCACAGCCATGGGAGCTTCATTTTCCTCAAGAGGCCCATCGGAATTCAAATCTGCACCGTCGAGATTTTTGCCATTCTCTTCTTTTCTAACGCAAGGAGTGGCTCGGCCTTGTTGGGATTTTGGAGGGTATATCTGCGCTGGCATTCGACGAATTTTTTATACGCCTTGGCTTTCGCAAATGCGAGCTTAATTGGGTCTTGAGAAACTTCCGGCGACGGCGACGACTCTTGCGGCGGACTGCTCTCCGAGGTAGAGCACGAGATTCTAACGGCGGCGCTGTTGGGATTCAAGAACGAGGAATAGCTGTTTAGGTGTGATGGATTGTAAGAAAAATAGTGAATCTTGCGGTTGATGGGAGCTGAGAAGCACGGCGGAGATTGTGAGAATGAGGCCATCCACCATATACGATCTCTATTTTTCTTCCCTCTTTTTTTCTGGGTAATCTTGGCGATGGATTATTGTTATAGAAAGATGCGTGTATCAACGAGATAAGACGACGAACCTGAGATCCTCATATTTTATTTTTATTATTAAAAAAAATTGCCCAAAAAATCGTTTAAAATTTGACGAGTCAAATGGGCTTAACTAACATAAAGGCGCGTTCTTTTCTTTCATCGGATATATGGACTGGGAAGCCTAGTAAAAGAGTAACTGTGTTTTGGGTACTATGTATTAAGTCTAACTGTAATAACATCTTTTGTTTTCTTTTTTTCGTTAGGAGCATCTTTTGTTTTCTCAACTGCGAATACCTCAGCCTTTTTGTATTAAGATTATGTACATAAAAACACGACACGAGGACGAGAAGAAAGGAAGCAAAAATCAAACTTCAAACAGCAGACTCAAAATAACACCACACAAAAACTAACCAAAAAAAAAAGTCAGTAAACTCAGAGAAAAAAAAACGGCGGAAAGAAACCATCATCTCTCATCAGTCGGATTTCCCGAGGAGGGCGAGGAGGAAATCCTTGTAATCTCCCGAAGTCTCCTTTGCCACGGCGTCCTCGAGGCGAACGCCGTTCCTCTTGAAGTAAAACTCCTTTATCTGGATCAGATCCTTCTCTGCCCGACTCGCCACCACTCGGGTCAGCGAATCCTCGTCTGTCCCGGCCTTGTTCAGAGCCACGCGGATCACCTTAAACATGTAATAATAAAATCCCCAAACATATGTAAGAAAAGAGAGACGAATGAGTTCTTTTTGCGGGGATTTTACGAATAAAAAAGACTGATCGATAGCCTACCTTCTCAAAGTACTTCTTGTGGTCGATGATGCACCGAATAGCGACGCGGAGCGTGGTTAAGTAGTCGCTCGATGGGCCGTCTCTCAGATGCTTCCACATCAAATCATTACATACATTTGAAAAAATATCATATATATATATATAAATATTTTATAAAAAGACAATAGACTCCATAGAAGCAATCTTAAGCTTTAGGTGAATTGACCAATTAACATGGTATTAGAGTTAGGAGGTCCTGTACACGAATCCTCACGACTGACTAACCATATAAGAAATTACACGTCTACTTCCTTCATGTTAAAGCTGGCAGTGTTGTAAAATACGCCCTAGGCGCTAGTCGGCGTTAGCCGTGGCGAATAAGCCCAAATCGGGCGTTCTAATCGGCCAGGCCGCCTAGGCGCCGAATGAGGCGATTAATCGGCGAACAGAGCGATTTTTTGGCCGATTAATCGTTACTTAAAATTTAAAAAAAAAAAATTAACTTAATGATAAACCTGGCTGGCAACAGCCCAGTTATTTGGGCCCAAATATTTGGACCACCAATGTGGTGCAAGCACTTATTACACGAAGAGGGTGGCTATGGTATGCTTTATATAGAAAGCAATTTCGGCTTTCTTTGAATAACGCAGCCGGTGTGGGACAACATCATATGTCAATTTGATACAATTGCTTCGTTTGTTGGGCCTGACGCACAAAAAAAATATTAAAACTGAAATAAGAATTATTAAAACTGAAAGAAATTATTAAAACTGAAGTAGGAATATTAAACTATATAAACCGACACATACAAATTGAAATATAAAATGATAGAAATAACAGTTACCTTAACAAAAAAATTGAATGGAAATTTTTATTTAGAATGTCTGGAAAAATCTATTATAACATTGGTATATTTGATATATAGAAAAATAATAAAAAAAAATTGATATACCGATTAAGTGGGAGATACCTAAAAATAATCTATATCATTGTTGTTTTGATATATTGATGGAAAAATAGTTGAACCGTATAATTTCCGCCTAGAAACCGTCTAGGCCCCGCCTAGACGGTCTAGGCGCTAGGCCCCCTCGGGCGCCTAGGTAGCGCCTAGCGCTTTTTACAACCTTGAAAGCTGGTCATTCAACAATATACGCGAATGTGTATATATAAATATATACTCCCTCCGTCCCACTAATTTTATCACATTTTGTCATTTCGGGCGTCCCACTGATTTTATCATCTTTCCTTATGTGATATAAATACCTTTGTTATGGGAGAACTGTGATCATCCTTGTACTGATTAATAGTGGCCACGACCTGGGCTTTGCTCCTCGTAGTCAAAACCCTCACGACTTCTTCATGGTCGAAAGCCTTCTCCTTGATGGCATTGTGGAGAACCTCAGCCTCGGATTTCGCCAGCCTGGCATCAACCTCGCCACCGTGGTACCTATACGTGCCCACCATGCCCAGCAAAAGCTGCCTCCGAAAAGACGACAAAAGCCATGAGTTTCATGCCGAATCAAATAATCAATTAACTATATACGATGTTTAGACCTTTCGCATTTCGCCAGTGGTGTTTCGGGCCAAGTCCTCCTCCACAGAGCGCTTGTAACGGGCCTGATAGGCCCGTTTGACGGCCAAGAGCTCCTCGGGAGAGTGGACGCAAGAAATCTCAGCCACCACGCGATAATCCCGAGCCTTGATAGCGAGGTGGAGCAGCACGGCGTCTCGGTCCTCGGGGTCTAGGATCCATCTGTACACAACTTTCTGTTCACAAGAAAAGGAACTCAATCAAGTTCGTTGTGGAGTTTCATCGAACACCTAGTCTGCAGAGAACTACTCAAGACGATTTGATCGATACCTCGAAATCTCCAGTCAGCTCTTTCTCAAGGCGCTTGACGAGATCTTCCTTGTACAGATCCTCGTACGCCTCTCTGATCTGCTTCCTCTGAACAGCATTTCTTCTTCCCAGAATCGTAATCACTGCCTTCTCATCAGTTCCCAATCCTAAACACACGCATACAATTCAAATACGAAAGTTGGAAATATATATATATATATATATATATATTTATATAGATATTTATAACGTACCTTGGACAGCTTTTCGAAGAGATTCAGCATCAGCAACAGGAGAAGGATGCTCAGGGAAAATGATGGTAGCCATTGTTTAATGTTTTAGCTTGAATGTTTTCCTCTGTGTGTGTCGTATGAAGAAAAGGAGCGTCCTCGTATTTATAGAAGAGCTGAACAACGACGTTGTATTGTATGTAACGCCGAGTGGGAATATTTTAATTTTAATTGATCTTTTGCTGTTACGTACTTAATTCATCTTAGGTGTTAATTACCTTAGTTAAGCTCTCGGTTTACGTGGCTGTGACATTATGGTTTTGGTGAGCTACGCCTGCAGTAAATTGAACAAGTGTCGAAAGGATTTTGACTTGAATTAGTAAAGAATTCATTCATTTATTACAAAAGGACGTAAGCGAGAATATTTTAGGGTTAGTACCAAGAAGTAGGGGTGAGTATTTAACTCGTCGGACCGCCACCACCCAATCAACCGAACCCAGACTGCAAGTGTCGGGTTAACGGTTTGATGGGTTGGTTTGGGTATTAAAATATAACACCGCATATTTTGCAATCGGGTTTGGTTTTGTATTTAAAAAACCGCATAAAACCGCACTCAACCGCATTTAAAAATATAATTACAATTTAGTATTATTCAATAATTCATAAGTAATAGATATAACTTGTAATAGTAGTGAAGGCAAAAAAAATTAATTATTTTTTACTAAGATAGAAGGATATCGATTATCGACTCATCACAACACTTGCGTAAAGCTAAATTCTAAATTTATTTTAATAGAAAAATAAATATTATATTAGTGAAAAAAATTTACTTGTCTATCCAATGTAACCATTCTCCTTTATTCAAACTTTAAATCAACGACTATAACACTTGAAGTTTATAGAAGGCGCGTTAAAACTTTGAGCCAAATTTTTTTTTTCTAAAAGAAAATTAAATACAAGGACAGGGCCTCGTCATAACACATTGCGTAAGCTAAATTCTAAATGATGCTATTAAAAAGAAAATAAATATTGGGACTTGATATCACCAACTATAACACTTGAAATGAAGGCGAGTTAAAATTTTAAAATAAAAAAATTATTTCTTCTAAGGGAAATTTTAAATCAAAATGAGGTCATTATTGCTTTAGTTGATTTACCAAAAGCCGGCCGTGAACAAGGAATATGAGCTTCTAATCAAGCTTCTTATCGGATTTTTTATTATTTGTTACTATTATTTGATACTAGGATAATAATAAATTTTTATATAAACTTTTATATTTTTAAATAGGTTGATGATATATCTTTTTGCTCGATCTTTACTTAAAAATATTACACTTAATTTTCCTTATGATAAAAAATATATTAAAACTGCAAAAACCGCCCCAGCCCAACCGCAGTCAAGCAAACCGCAATCTATCGGGTTACAATTTTTACGATCGGGTTTGGGGTATATTTTAAAAAACCGCAATTCGGGTCGGGTTAAAATTTCGATAAAAACCGCCCTAACCGCACCGCGCTCACCCCCACAAGAAGTGAGTAGCTGTAGTTAATAATACTAAATTGGTAATTTATGAGGATTAGACTCGTTGAAACCTATGTGGGCTTGGACAAGTTGGATAAGCCCAAACTATATATTGGGCTTAGCCCATATTGTCCAGTGGTTGTACTTTCGGCGTTCTCCAACCAATGAGAATGCGGCAATAGATCGATAATCCTCGGCCACTAATTTGGATACGATGAGTCACACTTGAGTATCAATTACAGCCCTCACAAAACAATGGGCCCCACATTTACCACCTCCACCTCACCTAACCACAACAACTCTCTCTCTCTCTCTCTTCAATTGTTCTATTCCTGAAAGAGAATAATGGTGGAATAGATTATGTATATTATATTTGTTTTTCTACCGTGAACTGTGTAATCCGTGGAGCTAAGGAGTGGTTAGATTTGGTTTACTGATCTCATCGACTTTACTGTTAGTGGAATCGTAGCGTCGCCGATGTTTTGGTTACATCTGAAACAGTGTTGTGTTGATAAGCTGCGTTTACTCGGATTTGGTGCTTCGATTTCTTCTTGTTTTTTTAGCTATGTTTGATTGGAACGACGAAGAGGTTAGTGGCTTTTTCATTCTTTAGTCTCCAAACTAACTGAAAAATCAGACCTGCTTTACTCTAACTTGTGTTCGTGCTACTTCTGCTGCTGTATTTCGTGAAAAAAAAAAGGTTGAAAATGGAAAAGCAAAGTGGTCTTAGTCATGTTTATTATCTCTATTAATTATCATGGATCTTGACTACGATGGATCCAATGCTGTGTTTCGTCATTAGTTCTCTTTGAGGTTCGAGCTCGATGCACTTTATTATCGATATATTGTATTTCAGTTGACGAATATCATATGGGGTGAGGCTGGAGAAAGTGCGGATCAGATTGGTTCATATTCTAATCAAATTGAGGAGAAACCTGCACTTTATGGTGAAAATGTTAAGAAAGAAGCCAATCAGCAAACCGATCAGAAAAAATCAACTGCTAATCCTGAACTTGGAGTAGATACTACCGAAAAATCTGAGACGACTGATGTTACTCAAGGATTTGGTTTCAATTCCCTGTCTGATGGAGTCGAACCTAGCTCGTCAAATGCTGCAGAAGACCATAGCATATTGAGAAGTTCGACTCCAAGAAGTAAAGCTATGAGTCCTATGAGGGCCTCCACTTTAGGTGATGCTTTAGGTTTGATTCTCTGAGCTCCAGATAGTTACTCACTAAACCTCTTTTCTCGTGTGTTTCATACATAGCAGACGAGACATCCCAATTAAATGGTGAATCCGAGTTACTGAAAAAACAGTCGGAAAATGGAGAACAAGGTGACTTTGTTGACTATAGCTGGGCAAACATCGGAAGCTTTGATGACCTTGATAGAATATTTAGGTAAGTGTCCCTATCTTCCTTGATTTGGTGATCATCCCATTATTCAGCTTAAATTTAAATAGTCAATCAGGTTTTCTTTCTTGATGGAAGACATGATTAAGCATTTTCATGAAGTCCGCCTGACTTAGTATCCTCACAAGTGATATTTTTCAGCAATAACGATGACCCAATTTTTGGAGATCTAAATGTTGGAAATACCGATGAGCTATGGCCAACATCCAAGGGTGAACATTCAACCCTGTCCGGCGATTCCTCTGATTTCCGGCAAAGAGGACTAAGGACCTCAACTGAGGAATCTGATATCAATGCTCAATATGTGATAGATCAGAACCGTCCTTTCATCTCTGGATATGACACGTTTGACGTGACTCATACTCCAAGGGATGCACAGGCAAGCATAGATAATATTGAACCTATTGGAGGTAAAAGTAACCTATTTATTAATGGAAAGGTATAAAAGACTCAATGTTCTTGTCATTGTTTGTTATTTCCCTATCATCCTTTTGGGAAGTAGAGAGTTAGATTGAGGCGTTTTTTCTTTCAAACCACAGTATGGAAATATTTTCAGTCTTCTTCTGCATGTTTTTCTCAGACTTTCACCATGGGTGGAAAAAGGCAACCATCAAGCAACAAGGAGTTAGCTGCTGCCCGCCCCAATGAGCTATCTGCCAAGGTACTTTCCTACATCATAAATTCTCACAATACGTTGGAACGTAGTAACGATCACCTTTCGAAGAAAGAATCTAAGTCATGCATTAAATCAGAAGCTATGTATACATGACATTATGACTGGACCTTTCTTTATACAAAACTGGTTACCCTCAAGGAGTCTACTGCAGATGCTTCGACGTGGTGTTATTTTTGTTCATTCAAATTCTTAAATTTTAAGAGCATATCAACTGGACAAGGCCCCATTTATCGTTTTTGTCCTTTTTGCAACATCATATTGTTCGTCTAGTTCTCTTCATTGTTTTCAGACCAGTCGTCCTCGGCCAAAGAAACTCCCCAAACATCAGACATCAGACAAAAAGACTGAAATTAGGCAGGTGAACAATTTGATGATTGGGTGGCCCTCTGCTCAATACCCACCTTCAATGGCCGGCCTTCATCCACCATTGATGCTCGCCCAGCAACAACAGCACTTCGGCGGATTACCATTGGCCACTCCCTCGTACGGGAATGTGGCTAATCCTTATTCTACCCCAGCCATTCCACAGTTTCACCGTATGGATGTGAACAGCAAACTGTTATCGCCTCGTTATGAAATTTCTCCTCGCAACGGCAATTCGGCAAAGAACCCGATTGATCCTGGAGTGAAGCCAATGACTCCAGAGGAGAAAATCGAAAAGCTGAGGCGGCGTCAGCAAATGAGAGCAAAACTTGCTATTCAGAAACAGCAGCTTCAGTTAGTGTCTGAGCATTCGAACATGGAAGGCGGTGGTAATGTAGAAGTTGAAGATAGCCTTGGCAGCTTCCATTCTCTCGAACCAACTTCGCCATTGGAGCGCGACAACTGCTCCGTGGAAGAGTCTGTACTCTGCCGACTTCAAGGAACCATCGATAGGGTTAGTTTTAGATCCTTTTGAATGTTTTATTTTTCCTACGCCATAACTTAACTCCATTATGATTCTATGTGTGATACATTATCACTATCGATTTGTTTTCTCCAATAGTTGGATGTCGGAATAAGGCTTTGCATAAGGGACAGTTTGTTTCGATTGGCTCAGAGTGCTATGCTGAGGCAATTCCCTAAGCATCCAAGCAGTCCAATCAGAGACGAATCACTCAACAAGGACAATATCAATCATGAGAGGTCAGTAAATTAAGCTATCCCACCAACCCATATTGACTCACCGCTGTCAGAATTTCATCTTTGTTTACTTTCGATTTCGTTCTATCAGATTTACTAATATCCCGGACATAGAGACAAACACAAACCCGATAGATCGAACTGTGGCGCATTTACTCTTCCACAGGCCTATCGAGTTCGCTGGCAAAACTGCTGACACCCCTGAATCTCCTTTATCGGTCAACTTATCCTATGAGAGAATATCTCGGTCGTCTAGAAGTTTAGCGGAGGGAAACTTCCCCGAAAACTCCGAGAATACTCAAATTGTATCTCCAATGGGATCAAAAACTCCTGCCTTGACTTGTAAAGATGATCAGTCTAAGGATGCATCGAAGAATGAAAATGTTGATGCTGGGCTCACTAAAGATGGATCCTCCATCTGATGAACACTATGGCGAACAAATCATTTTGAAGGTGGTACAATATGACGTAAAAACAGTTCCTTTACAGCTGTAGCCGTGACAGTTGGAGTTAGTATTTATTGTTGCAAGTGAATGTTGTTTTGTGTTATGTTATGTTATTCTCCTCTTCATCAAAACCTTTGAACCTGTGTGTGTTTGTGTAAAAGGAAGGCTTGACATCAAAAGGAACCTAACAAGTCCTTTAATCTGTTGATAGCTGCGACATGGCTGCTTGTGTTGTTTCGGCGCAATGTTCTTTGTTATTTTCTCTGAATTTCACTTCACTGGTTTTAAATTAAATAATGCATTGATATTATATTTTTTAACCAACATTTTCATCGTTAACATCAAATTTTTATTAAAAACTTCGCTGCAACTAATGAAAAATTCCCAATTGCAACGCAATGCAAAAATCGAGACATACAATAGGAAGATTATGTCCATGCAAAAGCAACGTGTAACATGGGGATTTCATTTCCATATATTTTCAAATTCAAAAAAGAAAGGAAAAAAATATACGTAAATGTTTTTAGCCCCTATAGGCTATAAATGTCGAGCCTAAACCCTTTTTTGGCGGGAACATATTCGCCTCCATTGTCGACACAGTACAACTGTAGAGTCTCTCTCTCTCTCTCTCTCTCTCTCTCTCTCTCTCATCTGATTTACTGTTATCTACAGCTTCTTTAACTTCATCCGTACGCATGCGACGTTTAGAGTAGGGAATTTTTTGAGATGTTAATGCAGAAATGTATTCATTATCCGATTCGCTAACGGCATACGATATATACAAAAGTTATTCATGTTCGGACATCGGTTTCTATAGTGAAGCTCTATAGTAATGATGAATTTTCTGAAGGAAGGTTACAAAAATGCCGAACGTTAAGGTCTGCGCGCTATTTCGACCTCTAAATGCGAAGGAAAAGTCTGATCGCGGTAATGACATCAGCATTTCTGCAATCGATTCTGAATCGTTCGTCATCAAGGTATTATTAGACCGATCACTTCGCTGTTTTCTAGCATTGTAGCTCTATTTGATGATGTGAGTGTTTTACTGTGTGATTATCAGCATTATGAGAATCATATGTGTCAAATGCTGACGAGTGCGTATTGTCAAAGTCATCTGGTGTTATTAAAATACCTTACGAGGAGGCTTGGGTAAATGGCTTGAACATCCTTCGCTTTGTCCATGTAGGATGAGAAAGAAGGTGAATTCAAATTCCAGTTCGATGGAGTTTTCTACCCTGGATCATCCCAAGCTGACATATTTAGTTTCCTCGTTTTGCCTATCGTCAAAGGTAATATCAGAATCTTATTCTCCTCAATGTCATGTTTTCGACAGGAGAGTGACTTTTCCGTAACATAGATCATGGCGTAAAATGCACTTTGATATTATGCATTTTTGGTTGAACAGATGTTCTTAAGGGGATGAACGGTGCCGTAATCACGTATGGACAGGTATCATAGCTGCAAATTTCTCATGATTTTCATTTTGTAGATTAATCATTGTTCACATATGCTGGCATCTAGTTCATGGATTACATTACTTCTATGATCTTGGATCAAACGTAGCAATGCATACTGCATATTTTGGACTCTGTCTTGCCCCTGTTAACGAAACTTGTTTATTGCCAAAAAAAAGGAAATAAATATAAGAGAAATTGTTGCATGGAAGGCTATACCATACTGAATATGTAGTTTTTTTTTTTAAATTGCCGACAGTGAGTCTCTTGTCGCACGATGAACTGGTTATAATCTATTTTCTGAATCTTTCTTCTTGATTATTCTCCTGGTGGCACTTCATCGTATTATCCAGCCTTATGTCATATTTTTTTGTCATATTTTTTGCAGACTGGAGCAGGGAAGACTTACAGCATGGAGGTAATAAGATGAATCCAACGCCAAATAACAATATAGAGCTTACTGTATTTTGTCTTGTCATAGGGACCAAGAATCGGGGATTTTAATGAGAAACAGAAAGGTGTGCTGCCACGAGTGGTTGATGAGCTGTTCAGCTCTGTTAAATCATCTGATGAGAGAACCAAGTATACAATTAAACTCTCAATGGTATTATATAATGACCCAACTACATTCAGATTTTCAAGTTGTCAATTACTGCATTCTCGCTTACGTTGTCAATCACCGCATTCTCTCTTCTGTCATTTTTATAGGTTGAAATATATATGGAGAGAGTCAGGTCTGCATTACTTCCAAGAGCCTTACCTGCGATTCTAAACTTGATAAATTTATATAATGAGCTCCTTCCTAGTAACAGGCATATGCTCATTACCCCAGGGACCTCTTGGATCTATCAAAGGACAACCTTCTAATCAAGGAGAGCAAAGCTCAAGGAATATTCGTAAGTGGTGCAACAGAGGTATGCCTAAGTACTCCCTTCAAAAGCTGAGTTTAGTTTACACTGATGCAATATTTGCATTTATTCACGTTGTGCACAAATATGTTCCTTCTCCTTACATATACTTCCTTACATACTTGAAACTAATTTCAATATTTTGCCCCTCTTTTGCTCCAAGGTAACAATATCGGATTCGGCTGAGGCATTGCAAAGCCTATCAGTAAGATGAGGGTCCCTTAACAGTAGCTCAATAAATTTTAGTTGTTCTGTTGATTCCTGAAAACTTAAAACTATCATGTAGAGTGGGATAGCCAACAGAGCCGTGGGAGAAACCCGTATCTTTTTCTATGTTACATTTTACCCATTTTTTTATGGACCCTGTTATCTGCTTCTGGACTGTGTTTGTCAAAAGCCTATCAAATACAGAAATGAATATGTCCAGCAGCAGAAGTCACTGCATATACATATTCTTGATCGAGCGGGAGATAAAGATGGATAGAAGGTGATTTATGATCAATTCTTTTCAGTTAGTTCATCCCACCTGGCCAACATGTATTAAATTAGCTATCACAGGTTTGGAAAGCTGTTCCTCGTGGACTTGGCTGGATCCGAGAAGGCAGAGAAAACTGGGGCCGAAGGCAGAGTCCTTGAAGAAGCGAAAACCATCAACAAATCATTGTCAGCACTTGGGAATGTAATAAATGCACTAACCTCCGATTCATCAGGAAAAGCAAACCACATACCGTATAGGGACTCAAAGCTTTCCCGCATCCTACAAGATTCTCTCGTTAGTTTTACCTCCTGAAAACCCAACTTTCAAGTGAGAGCCATGCATTATTACTGGGAACAAACTCTTGCATTTGTTGGTATATAGGGAGGAAATTCCCAGACTGCCTTGCTCTGCTGCTGCTCGCCCAGCCCTTTGAATGCATCAGAAAGCATGTCTACTCTGAGGTTTGGCGCAAGGTATGGAAATAAGCTTTCTGCCGTCCACAATAATATAGATCATATTTTTGCTGCAAAGGTGATAAATTTATCATCATGTGCAGAGCAAAGCATATAAAGGCATCGCCCGTGAAGGAGAAGAAAACGCCGAAAGATGCCGCCGTGGAATCCATAGCTGAGTCGCGCGAGAGAATATTGGATAAGGTGGTTGAGATTGGTCATCTATTTTATCCGATCACGGGGTTTTTAAGTCACCTGATTCTTCTGCACAGTTGAGACGAAGCATGAAGCCTGAAGATGTCGAACTACTCGAGCAGCTATTCATCTTGGAAGGAATCTTCTTTGATCCCAACTCACTCGAAGAAGTCGAAACAGCTCACCAAGACATAACGTACAGAACAATTTTATCCCTCCAAAACCTCGTGGAAGAGCTTATGACAACCGCCGAGGAGGTAAAAGAAAGTAGGTCAGCCAGTTTATGTTCTGCAAAATAAAAATCTTTGTAATTTATTTTCATTTTTTTTTTCCATATTTGTGGCAGCTGAAGAAAGAGAACCTTAATCTCAAAGGCCTTGCTGAAAAGCGTCGGCCGTAAAATAACTCTTTCTTCATTGGTTTTTCAATAATAACCATATCTACTGCCTGTAATTTTGTAGACGCGAGCGATTACTTAAAAACGTAGAAAAAGACTATCATAATAAATATCAAACATTTCGCATGTTTAATAAATTAACTTCATTTGAGCTGAAGTCCTCTCCACCGCCGGAGTCAAAGTAAAATCGAATTGGAGGCCTGGCAGGCGGTGATGAGCTTCGATTCGATCAAATAGGCCAGTTAAGTAAATACCCAATGGAAACAGATAACCCTAAATTGAAGAAATTCTCAAGGAGGGCTCACATCAACATTCTCGATGACGGATGTCTCATGCACATTTTCAGTTTCCTTTCACCAATTCCTGGTAATTCTCTTCAATTTATGTCCTGTGATTTTTTTCATCACCTTTCTTACGGAGTTACTGCTTTCGTTAGCTGAATCGAAGTTGTATGTATGTTGCCGAGAATTCCTTAAATTCTTTGATTTTTGGATTTAGTGTTGACGTGGCTTTGTTTTGTGGTGAAGTTTGGTCCTTTGTTGAATTTGACAGAGCTTTTACTTGCAAATTTAGGGGTGAGCGCGGTGCGGTTAGGGCGGTTTTTATCGAAATTTTAACCGGACCCGATGTATTGTTGTTTTTAATAATATACCCCAAATCCGATCATAAAAATCTCAACCCGATAGATTGCGGTTTTCTTGGGTGCAGTTGGGTTGGGCGGTTTTTGCGATTGGTTTTTTTTTTTTCTTCTAGTTAGTAGGTATGGAATGCCCTATATCAGTATTCTGTTGTCACAATTGTTCTTGAGTGCAGATCGGTATAACACAGCCCTCGTTTGCCGCAGATGGCGTTTTCTGGCTTGTCATCCCAGGCTTTGGCTTCGAGTGGATCGATCTGTCAAACACATATCTCCTCCTGGCGTCTTCCCCAACATCGAGACTGCCGTTTCAGCTGCCAGGTTTGGTTGTTAAACTATTTTTTTGCTTGGAGAAAAATGAATATCCATTAATGGACGTTGAGTATAATCATTGGTCACTCACTGCAGGCCTGGAGACACTATACTGATTGCCGCTGGAGGTGTTCACTGCACGTCCAATATTCAGATTAATAAGCCCCTTTGCCTCGTAAGTTCTTATATCTATCTCTTCTACCTTGGATGAAAAAAAAAAATCAGAACCGAAAACATTGAAATGCATCCTATTTCGTTCTGCTATGCTTAGCTGGTGGCTAATTTTGTTGTTGCCTCTTGTCTTTTCTTCTTCTGCCAACTGTTTCACTTTAATCGTTTCTTATTTCATTACTCTCTCTGTGTACGTACTGCATAGGTCAAAGCAAGTCAGTTCGTTTTTTTGTTTTTGTAATTATAGGTTGGTGGCGGAGAAATCCCGGACGATACGACACTTTTATGCCCCCGCGGTTCTGACAGGTTTGCGTCATCTGATGATTTTTGTGCTCTATGTGCGTCTACCCATCATTGACCGACATACACCTACTAATGCTACAGTGCCTTCGAGTTATTATCAACATGCAAGCTGAGTAACCTCACAGTGAGGGCCGAGCTCGGTTGCTGCCTACTCCATAGGAGCGGAAGGCTGACGGTCGACGGATGTATCCTTCAGTGCGAGTCTGACCCACTCGACCATTTATCTCACGCGATTGTTACCACTGCAGCAGTATCTACTGAAGACAAAGATTTCTCGCCCGTGCTCAAAAATTGTGGAGATTCCATCTCCGTGATGCAGACGAGGATCGAGGGCGGGGCTAAGGCAGTGCTGACCAGCGGTTGCCTCTCCTTGCAGCAAGTACGTGTCATTTATGCTCGCACTTCCCTTTTTTTCTGGTTCGACGTCGCCCAAAGTCGGTGAGGTTTGGGTTTTAGTTACTTTTATTCTCTCTTACTTCTAGTTTTAAATGGTCCCTTGTCTCCGTTGTATCATGTATTATAAAATTTATTTCAATGTGGCTCTACTGTGTCGTTAGTTTACTGCATATTATTACATTAGTATCAGTGAACCCTGTCCCTGTAGTTTCAACGTGTCTTAGAAGCATGGAAGTTAAGATATCTTGGTACTGCTGCTATGTTTGTTGTACTGTGTGGAAGATATAGTATGAAATGAAACCATTTGATCTTTGCTTTGCTATGAGGCATCGTCTCTAAGCATCATGTTTCTATATGAAAGTATTTCTTGTTTAAATAGATTTTGCTGCCCATCTATAGTAGAATAAACGGCAACATTGATGACTGATGTGAAATCTTAATTAATGTCCATTAACATTCCTTGAAAAAACAGAAATTAAAAGCCGATTTCTTCCTTAGTCGTGAAAATCTTACATGAGGTCATCAAGTCCCCATTCATGTGAGCAAGAATTATAGCTATCGGGAATTTTATAGTTGACACTTAAACAAGACGAGACATTATAATGAAACTCTCTACCATAGACCTCAGTAGTCAGTACAAGGAGCATCATCAATGCCCAACATCAATTTCCCCAAATCCTCTCAAAATAAAATAAAAATATATATAAATAAAAATAACAATAACCAATTCAATATATATACAGAAAAACAGCAGCACCAACGTCTATGATATCTATTTCCATCAACAATCAGCAACTACTGCATAGCGGACAACGCCCCAGCCCATTTTCATTACAATCGGGGCACCTCTTCGCCCGCCCTTCTTCCTCGTCGAACACTCTCTTACTCCCACTGCAGTTCCCACAGGGAACAAATCGAATGCCATCGCACGCAGCGCACGGGCCCACGTCCCTCATCTCGGGCAGCCCTTCGAGCAGCCTAACGAGCTCGCCCGCCTCGTGCAGTTGCCTGACCACATCTGCGCCGCCAACGTACTTCCCTTTCAAGAATATCTGGGGAAGCTTTATGTTGCTTTCGCCCAACGCCCTTTGAAGTTCCTTTCTGTAAGATGCGTCCATGGACACGTCCCTCTCGTCGAGGTTCACTTTCAGGCCTTTGAATATCATTCGCACCACGTGGCAGTCCTGAAGAAGTTTGGACAGTGTTTCAGAATTGCCCCGAAAATGGGATCTATATCGATCTTTGAGGAAGTTTTTTGAGGTTGTTCTAAGATAGATTGGGCAATGTGATTGGGAGATGAATGTGTGTTGACTTGGTCTGCACTTACTATACTACAGGTTGAAGTCTGGTTTAGCTAAGAGATTGCTTGAACTCTCCCCATCTTGAAGGAAGTTTTTAAGGTTATTCTAACATAGATTGGGAGATGAATGTATGTTGACTTAGGCTGCACTTTCAGAGGTTGAAGACAATTCGTGTGGTTATAATCACAATGGGCTATGGTTTAGCGAAGAAATTGAGCTTCAAATCAATCTCAATAACAACATAGCATCAGAGAAGCTCGATTGAGATTCTATCAGACGAAATTATGGGAAATTATATCCGATTGGCCGAAGTAAAACTCGTAATCTATCGTGAGTTTCAGTACTGACCTGAAACGTCTTGCGTATGCTGCGAAGCGAGGTGGTGTAAATCACGACCCTATCCTCAGTTCCCGGCAGTCGAAACGGAACCGGAGAATGGACTCCCTTGGACGCCGCCCACGGCGTCGGCGGCGGCATCAATAGCTTCGTAGGCGGCGGCAGAGCCTGTAATTTAGCCGAATCGACGGGGATTTTCGGGGATTCGAATATGGAGCAGAGCTTCTTAACTTTCCCCTTGAGCGAATTCGCGGAGGAGATCACCGAGTATATCGTCTTGATGGAGCCAGTGCGGTGGAGGGCGGCGGCGCCGTACAGGGACTTTTTGGTAAATTCATCGTCGGCTTTGGACGATGAGGATGGCTTGAGGGTGATCGAACGGCTGAGATTGCGCGGTGGCTCCTTGCTTAGTTGTTGTTGCTTGGCTTCGGCCATTTTCTTTTTTTCTGATCGGATGATTTTATGGAATGGGGAAAGTTTTGTACTTCAAGCAGCTTTTTTATTTTTGAAAAAAGTGAGAGAAAATATTTTACTTTATTTATTGGATATTAAATGGTATTATTATGTTCTATGTGTGGAAAAAGAGACAACAGAAAGAGTTGAAAACTGAACAGACACGCACGCGTGAGGTGGGATTGCGTGTATGTGTGAATAGTAAAATAAAATGATTTTCTTTCTTTTTATATTTTCTGTTTATCCTAATTACTTGAATTGTACAAATCTTTTTTATACAAGTAATGTAACCAGTGAACTACTAAATGCGATAATTCGCCTTTGTTGCAGTAAGTTAAGTGGTTTAACCAAAACAAAGGTCTATTGACTAAACACACAGAATTGCAATTAATTTTAGTTATTATCTCTACGTCAAAGTACTATTGTGTTTACGTTATGATTTAAAATGCACTCTTATTTGTTTCTATTGTCAAGAATTCGATTCCATTTATACATAAAAGAGAGAGAGAGAGAGAGAGAGAGAGAGAGAGAGAGAGAGAGAAGTAACAAACAAACAAAGCAAAACAAAAAACGTGCTCTTACATCACCGCACCGCTTGCCATATACTAGAGAAATCGGCACAAATTTAGAATCTTGATGATGTCTACGTTTATGGGTTGTATTTATCCTTTTAACATAGAATAAATCAAAAGAAAAACCTTGACGACAATAACAATTAAAATAAAAAAACTCGATATAACTGACGAATATTTTTATCTAATCAAGAGACAAAAAAAACCACATTCTTCTTATTTCTGCTATATCGAGTAATTATTCTTCTTCATATCATGCTACGCTATCTACGTTCTCATGATAATAATCTCTCTACGGTGATGAAGTGCGTTCTTGCAATGGCTTTCTTACAAGGTGAGACCTGAGGTTGTTGACGTGGCACTGTTGAACTGGTTTGAGTATGAACTCCTCGGCGCCATTCTCTAAGCAGCTGTTGATCCTCGAAGGTACGTTTTCTGATGACATTATAACAACTGGGATGTCCCTCAATGTCCTCGAACCCTTTCAAGAAATAAGAAATTATTATTCATATCAAGTCTTTCAATTAGCTATTTGTTTACCTTATATCTTAGTGTAGTAATCATATGACCAGGGTTCTTATTACACACACCTTGATTTTTCTCAGGAGGTCATACCCAGTAACTGCTGGCATGCTGTAGTCTGTGATGATCAGATTCACTTCTATTCCCTGTGTGGGTTTTCGGATTTATGAACATGGAAGAAGAAATTCTCATTTTGATTTACAGTAGAGAGAGAGAGATTGTTAGTCATACATGAGGATGATGATTTGAGTTAATTTCTGAGCTTTCATCATCTAACAGTCCAAGAAACTCGAGGGCTTTGACGCCAGATTCCACGACAGTCACTTGCAGAAGAAAAAGATAAATAATTTATGGTCTTTGCAAAGATCCCATCTTTATTTATTTGCAGGGGAAAACAAATGTAAAAATGGCCCCCACACACACACACACTCAGAAACCTTGATAAGAAGAAGTCTTTAGGAGCTTTTCGATCAACTTCCTGTCTATGATGCTGTCATCAACTGCTAGGACATGGAACTGAGTCTCTGTGCTTCCTCTTTCACACATTTTCTTGTCTATGACTAGAATTTGAATGTTATGGGTGGGAAACATGCGATGGGTGAAATGAATTTAATATATGAAGAGGAGGGCTTTGGAGGAATTTAAATTTTTGAACAAGAGATACTCCAAGATTTGAATAGATATTAGAAAATCGCTGTGATTTCATTAAGGATCTCTCAGGATTTTCTATGTTTGCTATTGAATCCCAGAAACATCAAGTGATATTCGTTTGGGATATAAACTCTTAAAATAAAAGATTACGGATGATATTTTTGTGAAAGTATCGTAATCTCTGGTTCTTTCATAGAGGCTTATGCTGTGATGCTAATGATATTCTTGCCTTTCTTACACATTATTGAGGTGCCATGTGAGAGCAAACGTGTAATAAGATATGAATCATATAAAGACGGTCATCGTCTGTCCATGGAGAATACGATCATATGACAATACTTCTACAAAAATAACAAAATGATCTTGCAACTTAGTTCCCCATTACAATTCAGGATTAAGGCAACAAGAATCGTCTACAACCACGACGATTTCCTCACACACAACAAATGGCCGCCTAAATGTAGCAATAAACGATCCAAAAATTCATACCATCTCAGATATATAGATATTCTATCCTTCTTCCTTCAATCATCGTTCGAAAAAACCAGGCCCAGCACGAGAGAGAAGCTCTTCGCCAGCATCAATGCCCATCTTAATCATATCATCGAATGCATATGGCCCCGTTCGTGAAGTTTCGAGCACTGTAACAAGCCAAAAAAAAAAACCCAGAAAATTATAATTTTTTCCTACGCTGTGAGGAAAAATAAGCAAATCACTTCGTAATTCCGTATTTCGTGTTATTTTAGCCTTTCTTGGTATAAACCTTTAGTGCCGTCGGGCGATGCCACCAATGCTTTAAAGCGACAATTTCCATTCTCATCACGGCGTGCGTATCCAGCGATTGGCGTTCGACAGGAACCTTCTAATTTCTCCAAGAAGGCTCTCTCACATGAGATTGCCAATCTTGTGTCTTCGTGATTCAGTGAAGATAGATAAGTAGCCTGGGATTTAGTTCAGTTTACCAAAAGATCGTTATTTTCTGGGAAAAAATACGTATCAAAACGAACGAAAAAAAGGTTTCGAATATACCATCTTTTCGTCGTCCTCTCTACACGCGATTCCTATGGCCCCTTGAGCTACAGCTGGGAGCATGTCGTCAATGGACAGCACAGATGTGACATTTTCTGTCATGTTTAGGCGCTTTAATCCCGCTAATGCAAGCAATGTCGCTTGTACTACGCCTTCGTTCAATTTTTTCAGCCTAGTTTGTACGTTACCTCGAAAGTTCTCAAGAACCTAGTCGATATTAGAAAGAAAAGCGTGGAAATTGTCAAGGGAAGTTGCTAGAAATGAAACAAGAAACATTTTGCAAGAAGCCCATATGCACAATAATCTCAACTAATGTAGTAATAACTGAAAGTTTGTAAGGAAAGACAAGTACGGAGCCTCTGAAACAAGAAAAAATTTAAGCAAGTACCTTTAGCGATGGATATCTATTGAGGATCTGCGACTTTCTTCTCAACGAGGCAGTACCTATAGTGCTTCCCTGAGGAAGATCCGCCAAGGAAGAAGCAGTTAAGCAAATGAAAGCATCTCTCACATCCTCCCTGGGAAGATTGCAGGGCAATATCGTATTTTCAGGGAGATACGTAGGGACATCCTTCATCGAGTGAACTGCAATGTCTATATCTCCATTGATCAACGCCTCGTCGATTTCCTTAGTGAACAGTCCCTTCCCGCCGATATCTGCCAAGGGCTGACTCAATATCTTATCGCCGGTCGTTTTAATGATAACGATTTGAATCGCTCCTTCCTCTGCTAGCTCGGGATGTGATGCTATGAGTTTGTCCCGAGTTTCGTAAGCTTGGGCCAGCGCCAATGGGCTGTTCAACAAAGATCGTTAGTGTTGGGTAGGGGTATTCAAAAGTTCGTAAACCGACCGTACCGAACCGATACCGAAAGTTCGGTACTAACCGAATACCGAAATTTCGGTTCGGTATAAAAAAATTGGAACCGAAATTTTTCGGTAATTTCGGTTCGGAATTCGGTTACCGAAAAAAATCAAATTACAGAAATAAATATAATAATATATATACAATAAAACATAAAAATAAAATCAGGAAAAAATAATAAAAAAGAGGAAAATAAGAAAAAAGTAGGAAAAAATAATTGAAAAATAGGAAAAAATAAAAATATGAAGAATTAAATATATCTAAGTTCATAAACAATTTTTCTTTTTTTTTTAATTTAGTTCGTTTTTCCGTTATTTACCAAAAATAACCGAAATATTTCGGTAATTACCGAACCGATTAACTTCGGTTCGGTATTCGGTTTGAGATTTTTATAACCGAAAATTTCGGTTACCGAAGGTTCGGTACGGTTAGGTAATTACCGTTTGAACACCCCTAGTGTTGGGTGTGCAAACTCGATTACCATACCGACGAATTAAAAGAAAATTGAGTGGTTTATAAGCTTGTGGGTTCATTTCCTCTATTGCCAATTGGTTTTATAATTAAACCCACAAGCTTATACGGGTCTGGATTTGGGCTGGAATTGGACCTGAAAAATCCCTACAGTGGTGCGATGAGCATGGACGAACACGTGAGGGTGCCTTGAGAATTTCTAATCCGAATACGGTGTGGGTGGTGTATCTCCGGCCCTTGTAAAATGATTGGTGCCTTGTGTCGAAAGTCTTCCTGACCTTGACGGTGGTCAGGCGGTGGGTCCCGTTGAAGAGGAACGGAGGTACAAGATGATTATCCTTGAAAGGGAGGCCCGTTGTGTGGTCTTGAGTTTGAGGGGAGGATTGTTGGATGTGCAAACTCGACTCCCACACCGACGAATTAAAAGAAAATTGAGTGGTTTATAAGCTTGTGGGTTCACTCCTCTATTGCCAATTGGTTTTAGAGAGGAACCCCAAAAGCTTATATTGATTTGGGTTTGGGCTGAAATTGGGTATGAAAAATCCCTACGGTTAGTTTGTGAAATCTTAGGACATCAATTAACACGAACTACCAAATGGTACATTCCAAGTTTTTCGACATTTAAAGAACTAAAAAAGAATCATTTTATCGCCATAGTTGGTCCAGCGCCGTGGCTGTGCAAGCTAGCTAGATATGAACACACGGCGAATGGGAATTCAACAGGCCAAACAATGGAATGTTACCCAGAACACAAAAATCCACAAACAGCCGAAGAAAGTCAACACTGACGAAAATCTCCAGTGAAAGAAGAAGAAAGGGGGGGGGGGGGGGGGAGAGAAAAGAAGTCTTTACCTTCCTCTGGTGCCAATCTTGATTACAGCAGCAGCTCGAGTCTGAGCCTTATCCTCAACGGCTACAGAAGCTTTGACCGCTAAACTCTTGGCACGTGGCGTGAAGAGCGATGTTCTACATCCCTGCGAAGGAAAAGAAAGTGCCGAAACAGAAATCGCGGGATTATATGAGAGATATCTCGCGGCGTCCATTGCTGGGGGAGAGAGAGAGAGAGATAAGGTTCGAGCAAGTTTGAAGAAGTGCTCTCCTTTATAAAGGGGGGTTTCGATTTTGGGATCTGTTGAGCTAATTTACAGTCGACCAAAGGTTTTACAGTATTGCGATTTTGTGCTATCGGCTTATCCTCACAAGACAGCCTCACCATGTCAGCATAGCACCTGTCCCCATCCCATTTATAATCACAATTAACTTCAATAATTACAACTAGTATATTAAACACACTCGATACCCAATTTATAGGAATATAATTTTAGTTATAGTTAAAAAATTGATATTTAATACATGATATTATGAGCAAAATTCTAAAGGAATATTTTGAAATAGGTAAATTAAAAATAATTTATAAGGATTTTAATTAAAATCAATTAGAAATTATAGGACTAAATTATAAATAATACATCAAAATTGACACACAAAATTGGGAAAATAGAGGTGTCAATCCGGCCCGCGCGAGCCGCGAGCTTTGGCGGGGCTGGCCCGCAAAATTAAATAGTTATTATATATTATATTTTATACAATATATATAAAATATATATTAAATTAATTAGATAATTTAGTTAATGATTAAGTAGTAATTAGTGTCACATTTATTAACAAATACATAATTAATGGCATGTTTATACTTAATTTTTTAATAAATATCATAATTAACAAACATTTATTAATAAATTAAAAATTTTAAAATTAAAATAAGTAAATTTTAAGTGGGCAGGCCAGGCCCGCCATCCCTTCCCTTGATATAATAGATGCGACCAAATGGATTTGACCCGATGCATGTCAATCCTTAATGATTATTCACATTGAAAGTTGAAATCATGCCATAACTGACAATCATGTTGAAATTCATTTGAAACAGAAGGAGCTTGGAGACTATGATGGCGTTGCAGGTTTAGAAATTGTTTGTACTTTTAAGTTTTTTTTTTTTTTTTTTTCTGAAAGTCTAATTTGCAGACAGCATAGTGACCAAAGACTGAAGAATATAAAAAATTTCACCACTTATCATCAATTCCTATCACGACCTGCGCCTGAGGCGCAGCGTAAATGCCTGCAGAGACAAGACGATCTCCTTCAAGGCTTCCCTAATCGAGTCGTCGACCAAGTTTCCTTCGCCGTCGAACTTCTTAGGCTGCTGATGCGCGTTGAGGAAGAACTCGGGCTTGTTGATGAAATGAAGGTCCAAAAACACGCCGATCTGCCGAAGGTGATACTGCGATTTCGAACCGCGGGACCCGCCCGAACAACTTATCGTTGCGGCTGTTTTATCGGCCCATACGTTCGGCGGCCTCGACGCCCAATCTATCGCATTCTTCAACGGAGCTGCCAAGAAAAAGAATCGAAGAAATCAAACTGTGATCGACAATGAGCAGAAGAATTGATCTTTTTAAGCCTTTTTTATTGGCTAGATTCGAATTAATGGAGATAAGATATATATAAAAAAAAAAGAAATCGAGCAGAATTGGCTTTGATCATCAAGGGAAGAGACGATTCATCATACCTGTAAGAGAATAGTTATACTCAGGCGAGGCGAACAGCACGGCATCGGATGCGAGAACTTTAGCGCGGAAAGCTTCGACGTGGAGGGGAAAAGTACCGTTAACTTCGAGGTCGGGGTTGACGAATGGCAATGATGATATGTCGACGTACTCGATCTCAAGGCCTTCGATCGATTTCACCAGCTCGATCGCTGCGTTCATAAATCGAAATTCGATGTAATCAGCAATGCAATACCCAACATCATCTACAAGCATCGCCAAGCTGATAAATTACCATGTTGACCGGGAAATAAAAGAAAAAAAAAATATTCGAAGATTGTGTAGCACACAATTTCCTTAAAATAGATTCGCTCCCTCACGTATGTGCTAGAGGTTTTAACGAGCGTCTATTTCCCAGGATACTTCGAAAAAACACGGCGTTCGTTTAGCACAAAAACGACACCGACGGCGAACGGAATAAAAGCAAGAGCAGAGCAATATTTTAGGAATTATTTTCTTATTTATCTTCTTTTTTAATTCTTGTATATTTTCCTTTGAATTAATGGCCTATTTATAGCCATAATTTTGTAATAAAAAATGGTTAAATTTTTTATTTTTTATTTTTAATTCATGGTGGAGTACACGTTTGGATTGAGTGGAGGAGTGGTTAAAAGACCACTCAATTACAAAGCCACCAATCCCAACTTCTAGAAGTTGGGCCTTCTAGAAGTTGGGCCTATTGGGCCAAAACCGAAGCCCGATAGCTTAATTTGAAAGCCCAAAGCCCAAACCAAAGCCCAATAACTTAATTTAAAAACCCAAATTCTCATTCAAATAAATACTTTACAAAATTAAATTATCTAACAATCCCCCACATGAATGAGAATTGTTTTTGTAATGTTTCTGCTAATCTAATGATACTCTGCATAGAGGATAGTATGTTTTACCATTTGAACTTCCTCCTTGTATGCACGCTTGGTTTACTGCAGTCCAGTAGAACGCGATGTCTTTGAACTGTCCCGCTTTCCGTGTAAACGAACCCACTTACAATACACAGAGACCATTTTCCTCTTGTTCCGTTCTCATGGTTTTGTCCAGTATGGCCATGGACACGTCCTGATTCTGCGAGGGTTTCTAAAGAACTAAGTCTTTCAGTTCTCCTTTGAAGCGGCCCCACTTCTCCCTAACATAGGTGACTTCTCACGTCGCGGGTATTTTCTATCAATACTCTATGATAGTCATTAAAGCATCATAATGCTAGCCTTTTCCGTCATCACTGTTTCTTGACAGGAATGAGCGGGGTTATCCCCCACAGTGATACCAAGTCCTAAGATTAGGTTGTCCCTTTGAACCTAGATCTTGGGATCTCCAGTCACATAGGTAGGGTTTTCCTTCTTAGTACTTCTATACTTTAAGGCTTTAAGCCCATTCCTTTCGTCAACCTTTCAACTGCATCTCTATTTAACCCTTTGGTTAGCGGATCCGCAATGTTATCCGTCGATTTCACATAATCAATCGAAATAACTCCAGTTGAGAGCAATTGCCTAATGGTATTATGTCGACGACGTATGTGTCTCGACTTACCATTATACATAGTACTCTGTGCTCGTCCAATCGCCGATTGACTATCGCAATGTATGCATATAGGCGGCACAGGTTTTTCCCATTTCGGAATATCCTCCAAGAAATGGCGTAACCATTCAGCTTCTTCTCCACATTTATCCAAGGCAAATAACTCGAATTTCATAGTGGATCTTGCTATAACCGTTTGTTTCGAGGATTTCCAAGACACAACAGCTCCAGCGAGTGTAAACACATAGCCGCTTGTGCTCTTAGAGTCCTTCATATCAGATATCCAGTTCGCATCTGTGTAGCCTTCTAACACAGCGGGATATCGATCATAGTGTAATCCATAGTCTCGAGTATACCGTAAGTATCTCAAAACCCGTATTATAGCGGTCCAATGATCCGCACTCGGATTGCTCGTGTAGGAACTCAGTTTGCTTATAGCATAAGCAATATCTGGCCTAGTACAGCTCATTAGATACATCAAGCTTCCGATAATCCGGGAGTATTCTACTTGAGAAATAGCCTCCCCGTGATTTTTCGATAAATGAACGCTTCGATCTAATGGCGTTCTGGCAACACCAGAACCACCCTTGCAGAATTTGTCGAGAATTTTATCTACGTAATGAGCTTGACTCAAAACAAGACCGTTACTCGTTCGTTTGATTTTAATTCCTAAAATCACGTCCGCAAGTCCCATATCTTTCATGTCAAATTTTGAATTTAACATATCCTTGGTAGACTTGACCATTTTGTCATTACTATCAACAATGAGTATGTCGTCTACATACAGACATAAAATGACGTAGTCATCGCCTGTTTCCTTTGAGTAAACGCATTTATCGCTCTCATTGATTTTAAAGCCGTAGTTGATCATCGCATGATCAAACTTTTCGTGCCACTTCTTAGGGGCTTGTTTCAAACCATACATAGATTTGATCAATCTACAGACTTTCGTTTCGGTTCCCGGAGCACGAAAACCCTCGGGTTGCTCCATATATATTTCTTCGTCTAATTCACCGTTTAAGAAAGCTGTTTTGACATCCATTTGATGTACTTCCAAATTTCTTAAGGACGCGATAGCAAGTATCATCCTTATCGAATTTATTCTCGTCACAGGAGAATATGTGTCAAAATAGTCTAAGCCTTCGCGTTGCTTGTATCCTTTGATAACAAGTCTGGCTTTATACTTTTCTACAGACCCGTCTGGTCTCATTTTCCTTTTAAAGATCCATTTTGATCCTAAAGGTTTACATCCCTTTGGAAGATCAACTAACTCCCAAGTGTGATTCTGCAAAATAGAATCAATCTCGCTCTTTATGGCTTCTTTCCATAAAGGTCCGTCCACGGAGCTCACTGCTTCGTTATAAGTCAGCGGTTCCTTTTCAATCAAATATGTAACAAAGTCATCACCAAAAGATTTCTCTATTCGGGCACGCTTGCTTCGTCTCGGTTCAATCTCATGAACCGTACTAGGAGTCTTGGTTTCTATATCATCTCGTTTAGATGTACCGGATCCATAATCGGAGTTACAAGGAAATACATTTTCAAAAAAATACGCATTCCTCGATTCCATGACCGTGTTCTTGTGTATATCCGAAATTTTCGAATCATATACAAGAAACCGATATGCCGTACTATTGTGTGCATATCCTATGAAAATACAGTCCACCGTTTTAGGACCAATTTTCACCGCTTTAGGCGCAGGTACGGCTACCTTCGCCAAACACCCCCACATTCGCAAATGTTGGTATGAAGGCGTCTTTCCTTTCCATAACTCATATGGAGTTTTATTCATTTTCTTTCGAGGTATCCTATTTAATAGGTAATTACTCGTTAAGATAGCTTCGCCCCACATATTAGGCGGTAGACCTGAACTCAGTAACATCGCATTCATCATCTCTTTTAATGTGCGATTCTTTCGTTTGGCCACTCCGTTTGATTGAGGTGAATACGGGGCGGTCAATTCATGGACGATACCATGTTCCACACAGAAGCTCCCAATTGGTGCTTCGTACTCTCTCCCTCGATCACTTCTTAATCTTTTAATTTTCTTGCCGAGTTGCGTTTCAACTTCGGTTTTGTAGAGAACGAATTTCTCTAATGCTTCGTCTTTGCTTTTAAGCAAATAAACATAGCAATATTTGGTGCAATCGTCAATAAATGTTATAAAATATTTATTGCCACCACGTGTTTGAACGTATTTCAAATCACATAAATCGCTATGAATCAATTCAAGCGGTTCGGTACTTCTTGCTACCGAAGGGAAAGACGATCTCGTCATTTTTGCTTCAACGCAAATTTTGCATTTATATTTCGAATTAATTTCGAATGTTGGAATATGGTCTATATTAATTAATCGACGTATCGATTCAAAATTAACGTGACCTAATCTACCATGCCACAAATTGGAAGATTCAAGCAAGTAAACGGAAGAACGTTTTTCATTCTCATTTACAATAGTCATTACATTCAGCTTGAACAAACCATCACAGGCATAACCTTTACCAACAAACACACCCGACTTAGACAATATCACTTTGTCAGATTCAATAACAATACGAAAACCGTGTTTGTTCAACAAGAATCCCGATATAAGGTTCTTGCGAATTTCCGGTACATACAACACATCTTTCAGCGTTAGTATTTTTCCGGACGTCATCTTGAGCATCACGTTCCCTTTTCCTTCGACGGTAGCAGCAGCCGAGTTGCCCATGTAGATCTTTTCTCCTTCAACCGGCTCACAGGTAGAGAAGAATTTACGATTCGTGCACACATGACGTGTAGCACCGGTATCGATCCACCATTCTTGTGGATTCGACCCAATCATGTTTACCTCCGAAACCACCGCGATGAGGCTCAAGTCCTCAACTTCTTTGGTGATGTCTTTCACCATATTGGCCTCGTGGTGCTTCTTTGGAAGTCGACAGTCCGACGACTTGTGGCCTAGTTTGCCACAATTGAAGCACTTTCCCTTGAACTTATAGTTCGGCTTAGCGACGCCTTCGGTCGCCCCAAGTTTCGCTTTGGGTTTAACCGCGCCTTTGCCCTTTTTAGAGCTATGCTCCACCACGTTTACTTTCGGTTCAGATGAGCTCGATACTCTCTTTTCCGACCTTTTGTTGTCTTCTTCGATTCGAAGTCTAACAATCAGATCCTCCAAAGACATCTCCTTGCGCTTATGCTTGAGATAGTTTTTGAAGTCTTTCCAGCCCGGCGGCAGCTTTTCGATAATAGCTGCAACTTGGAAAGATTCACTCAGAACCATTCGTTCTGTATGGATCTCGTGCAAGATCAACTGGATCTCCTGCACCTGACTGATCACAGTCTTGGAATCGACCATCTTATAATCAAGGAACCGTCCGACAACAAATTTCTTTGTGCCGGCATCCTCAGTTTTATATTTCCGGTCTAACGATTCCCACAATTCCTTAGCCGTAGCGACCGCACCATACACGTTGTACAGAGTATCGCTTAGGGCATTCAGAATATAATTACGACACAGAAAATCAGAGTGTTTCCATGCATCAACAGCGATCACGACCTCAGCGTTCGTCTCGCCGTCGTTTACCTTAGGCTCGACCTCTTTCAGGTATGTTGCCAGGTTCAGCGTGGTGAGGTAGAAGAGCATATTCTGTTGCCATCTTTTGAACGTCGAGGCTGTCCCCGTAAATTTCTCCGACTTCTCCAGGTGGTTGATTGGTACGCTAGGCTTCGTAACCACAGGTATGGCAGTGGGGATAAAAGTAGTTGGGAGAACGTCAATGTTTCCTTCGTTTCCCGTAGATTCTTGATTGTTGAGGAAGTCCACGTAGTCTGACATCTTTGCGGGATCGTCGATCTATTTTAAGATTGTTGACCGGGAAATAAAAGAAAAAAAAAATATTCGAAGATTGTGTAGCACACAATTTCCTTAAAATAGATTCGCTCCCTCACGTATGTGCTAGAGGTTTTAACGAGCGTCTATTTTCCAGGATACTTCGAAAAAACACGGCGTTCGTTTAGCACAAAAACGACACCGACGGCGAACGGAATAAAAGCAAGAGCAGAGCAATATTTTAGGAATTATTTTCTTATTTATCTTCTTTTTTAATTCTTGTATATTTTCCTTTGAATTAATGGCCTATTTATAGCCAAAATTTTGTAATAAAAAATGGTTAAATTTTTTTTTTTTAATTCATGGTGGAGTACACGTTTGGATTGAGTGGAGGAGTGGTTAAAAGACCACTCAATTACAAAGCCACCAATCCCAACTTCTAGAAGTTGGGCCTTCTAGAAGTTGGGCCTATTGGGCCAAAACCGAAGCCCGATAGCTTAATTTGAAAGCCCAAAGCCCAAACCAAAGCCCAATAACTTAATTTAAAAACCCAAATTCTCATTCAAATAAATACTTTACAAAATTAAATTATCTAACATACCAGTTATTACAAGGATTTACATCAAAATTTAGGATCATCCTTGGCTAATACCTTCTCATACAAATACTAGATAAGCTTTTTATCAAGTATGTCGTGAGCGCGTGGGAGTGACAAAAATTGCAGGACAATCGATCTGTGTAATTAAAATTTCTAAGCACACACAAAATTGAAACCACAACAACAATCGATTTTACAGCTTATCATATATCAGAGGAATCCTCATAACTTAAAGAGATATCAATAAAAGAGAATCGTAGAAGCGATAGACACAGTCACCTGCACGTATGAGTCCGAGATTGGATGAAGTTTTCCGAAGCGAACCGCATAGAGCAACGACTTTGACGGATTCTTCACCTGCGGCCATGTTTTCCTCTAATTTTCTCCGTCCAAAGTGAAAGTGAAGCGACAAGCAAAGAGAAAAGATAAGAAACGGAAGGTCAGCACTCAACATAGTGACGTGACGATGGTGAAATCCTACGCTTTTTCCACTGTTTGGTTGTTTGTTTGGTAGTAAATGTGAGGCTTAGGAAAGGTGCAACTCTGTTGTTGGACTCCATTGGTAGCTACTACTGCTGCTTTATTGTTCGTCTGTAAATTCTCACTTTTGTTTACCCTCAACAAAAGACCATTTAAGGCCCAATGACTTCAACCATAATTCAAAGCCCAAACAACTATCTCAATTTGCAATGGACTGGCCCAACAAAATGCACAGATAAGGATATTTACCTCTTACAATGTGTAACAAATTAATGTATTCAAATTTAGAAAGTTGAATTGCAGTTATAAACGAAAAAAAGGTCGTCCTTCCTCTCCTATGTCCATCGATTTATTTAACATTTAACTACGCATGTTCATCAGACTCACGCCATTGGTATGGTAACCACCTAGCTAGCTTTTGGACACAACGTAAATTATATATTTATATATTCTAATTTTGGGGTACATTTCAAAACTTCCACGCACCGCTACCTTAATTTTTTGTAGGGAAGTATGTGTAAGTATTTTCGATTGGCATAATAATTCGCATAATCTCACATGGCGAATATGGTTTGTCGGACCGTAATGTCATTAAACAACTCATCCATAATGCAGTAATTACATACAATCTTGTTCTTATACTCTTTGGCAGCTTCTTCATAATTTCTAGATACACTCTCTATTCACATTCACAAGCGAATAAAACCAAACCGACAATTTTATATCCATCCATGGTCAATGGTATTTATACACGGGAGTGAATATATACATATATTATCCAATTTGATATTATTAAGATAAAAGATGTGTATACATAATCCCACCATAACCCTTGGACCAAGTTTATTGAGTTCACATGACGTGCCTCATACCCATAAACAACGTCACTTAAACATTCACAAAACAAAATTATTCTCAATGTATGCCACTTACATACACTCATGAATCATGAGTGGACTAACAACGCATGTGAATACCTCACAGAAATTCGCATAATGCCATCACATGACATACACAAAGAGAGAGAGAGAGAGAGAGAGAGAGAGAGAGAGAGAGAGAGAGAGAGAGAGAGAGAGAGAGAGAGAGAGAGAGAGAGAGAGAGAGAGAGAGAGAGAGAGAGAGAGAGAAATCGTAAATAATAGTTAATTAAAATCACATTCCCTTCTACATATAACCACACATCCCCACAACAAATCACCTCGCACTAAACACTTTCTTGAAAACCCTAAAAAATGAGTAATAACATCTCAATCTCCCTCACCTTAGTAGCCACACTACTCTTCCTTCACTCCACACTATCCCAAGCGGGCCAATGGGACGACGTCGGTTCGAACCTCAGACTCTTCCACGCAAACGAACCATTGTCGCCTTTTGGGCCCAAAATGCAGCGACTGTCATGGGAACAAACCGTCCTGCAAATGCAAGCCAACGACATGGCTCGTGTTCGATACCTATCGAGCCTCGTCGCGGGCCGGTCCATTGTCCCCTTGGCCTCGGGCCGGGCCGTGACCCAAAACCCGACCTATGTGGTTCGAGCCAAGGTAGGGACGCCGGCTCAGTCCGTGCTCGCTGCCGTGGACACGAGCAACGACGCGGCTTGGTTCCCGTGCGCCGGGTGCGTCGGGTGCTCGTCGGTTGGGTTCGATACGGCTAAGTCGGCCACCTTCAGGAGTGTGCCGTGTGGCTCGCCTCAATGTAGCCAGGTAAAATTAATTAATTATTGTTAATATTTTTAATAGTCGATCTCATAAGTATTTCAAAGACTAATTTTTAATATAGTGGTCTTGGTTCAAGATTTACTTATATGTTGCATAGCTACTATTGCTATTTTATGGAGTACACGCGCTTACGCGCCGACAAGTAGTCGAAAAAGTTGGTTGTCTTTTTTATCTGCGATCACATTCTGCTCCGAAAAAAGGCGGTGTGTAAGAGAACAACCCGTGAGCATATTGATGAAGAAATTCGTCACTATTACCGACGTTTCTGTGACAGTTAAAATATCGTTACTAGAGCTGACGATTTACTAATTTATGTTGTCTTGGATCCTCTATACTCTAGTATAGTTCATTCTATTAGCGTTGGGTATCCAATGTGTCTTCAAAAGTCCCTTAGCTTCGCTTTATGATGATTTTGGCTGTCCCTTGAATTGCTCTTTAAAAAATATAAATCATCAATCATATATATCTTAAATAATTTTTTCTATTAGGTGCCCAGCCCAAGCTGCACGGGCAAGACATGTGGGTTCAACATAACCTACGGCAGCTCAACGGTGGCCGCAACCCTAGTCCAAGACAACATAACCCTAGCCACAGACTCGATCCGCGGCTACACCTTCGGCTGCATCAACAAGGCCACGGGAAATTCCATCCCGACCCAAGGCTTATTGGGCCTGGGCCGAGGCCCATTATCGTTGTTGTCCCAGTCAACAGGCCTATACCAAAGCAAGTTCTCATACTGCCTCCCGAGCTACAAGTCCGCCAACTTCACCGGCTCGTTGAGGCTCGGGTCCACGAGCCAGCCCGTCAGGATCAAGACCACGCCCCTCTTAAAGAACCCGAGGAGGTCTTCTTTCTACTACGTGAACCTTCTTGCAATAAGGGTCGGCAGGCAGAACGTAAGTATCCCCCCGAGCGCCTTCGCCTTCGATCCCAGCACTGGTGCCGGGACCATCTTCGATTCAGGTATAATGAAACTATAGGGTTTTTGTCTTACCTACCCCAGTTGAGTATAATCAAGCTCCACCCAAAAGTTGCACATGGTCAGGTTGGTACACAGTCGGTCGTTAGATTTTCGACACATTCGTCCATACGTGTTCAAAATCTAGGCGAGTTGAGTTATCTCAATTAGGTTAGAATAGAATAACCAATGTTGAGATTATAAATTGAGCTTCGTCCCACATCGAATAAGTCAAGCTCTTGAATTCGCACCGGATATAATAGATGTTATCTCCTCCTAGCACCAATCGATTTTCTCTCAAATTCTAATAACCAATGAATAGATCAAGTAGAATGTTGATTGGTTGAGTCTCTGAAATCAGCTAAAGATAAGGCGTTTCTTGAGTTTTTTTGTCATATGCCCTTGTCGTAGTTAGTGAGATGTTGATTGGTTGAGTTTCTCTGGTCGGATGAAAAGGTTGATGTAATGAGTCGGTGTTAAAAACTTGGTGGTGGTAATGAAATTTTCCTTACCAAAAAAAAAAAAATGAATAGATCAAGTAATGGATTTTTCGGGTTTTCTGATTCTGAATTTTGAACTCTAATTAAACATTCGATTTTTCGCCAATGAAGGTACGGTGTTCACCATTCTGGTTAAGCCTGCGTACGTCGCGGTGAGGAACGAGTTCCGCCGCCGTATGGGGCCCCGGGCCGCGGTGTCCTCCCTCGGGGGATTCGACACGTGCTACACCGTCCCCGTCACGATCCCGACCATCACGTTCCTCTTCCAGGGGATGAATGTTACCCTCCCCCAGGAGAACTTCATCATCCGCTCCACCGTCGGCACCACCTCTTGCCTGGCCATGGCGGCGGCGCCCGACGCCGGAGTCAACTCCGTGCTCAACGTCATCTCGAGCTACCAACAGCAGAACCACCGCGTCTTCATCGACGGGGCCAACAACATGCTCGGGGTTGCGAGGGAGCAGTGCAGTTGAACAAACCACTTAAGCCGTTCTGCTTATTGAGGATTTTTATATGAATTTGGGTTTGCATTAGTTTCGGTTTTAGCTTCTCTTTTTTCTGGAATATGATGTTCGGGATGTTTTGGTTTTCGGAAATTATCGAATGTTTTGGACCGTTGAGATCGCGAACCTCGTCAAAAACCCGACAAAGACGCTCATATGCTTTTTTCTGGCAAACTTTCGTAGGCAAAAAGGTTAAGATGTTAGTTAGCGTAGCTAGTTGTCCGTCTACGACAAACCTGATGAAACTAACAGCAATTGGATCCAAAGGAAGTAAACACCGAGACGAGAACCGGATTTTGAACTAATAGCTATCATAAGTTACGCCATCGGAGGAAAGACCCTCAAGTCGTCGTTTCGCTCGCAAGTACAACCCAACAAATTCGAACAAAGAAACGACAACAGCTACCAAAATGCAGACAACAAACGATGGTCATTATGACATTAAGGAAGAAAGCTGTTATTAAGAAAATCGTAAGACATCGTATGATCGTCCATCAATTCTGAGATTCGTTTTTCTTGTCGACGTTACTCTCACCTCCTATTCTCTCATCCAACAACCTCCCAGCTTCCTCGTCGGCCTGCTGTGCCTTCTTCTGCGCCTCCTTGGCCTTAAGCGCCTGAAGCTTCGTTTGATTGTAATACGCTACGCCCAAGAAAGCCAATGCATAACCAAACAGATTGATAGGAGTCACTACATCCTTAATCACAGACCAAGAGAAGGCAATCAATAGCCAGTCCTTGACAACCCCAGCGACATTCATCGTAAGAGCAGAAGTCTTCCCAACGAGCAAGAACACGGCGAGGTTCAGTGCGAAGGCGCAGAAAGAATTAGTCCCAAAAACCACGTAATCGAAATGGAAGCTCGAGTTTTCCTTGAGGACTGGGAACTCCACGAGGACCCACGGCACAAACAAGAAAACCAAGCAACACGGAGCCACGTAATAGAGTGAAGTAATGGGATTCAGCGTTATACCCTTGGAGGTAAGGAAGATCTGAATCATGACGAGCCTCGTCGCCTCAAACGCTACGGCCCCCAATTGGAGAATCACTCCCCAGGTATCGAATTTCGCCTCTCCGTAGGCGGCGATTCCCACCCCAATCGAAATTGAGACCATGTTCGCCATCGTCTCCGAGCTGAAGGCCTCCTTCTTGAACATCACGCCGATTGAGTACACCGCCACTGGCATAAGAGCCTTGAGCATCTGAATGAAGGAGACGGAGAGGTATATGTAGGCGGAATTGGAGAGCCACAGCGAAAGCGAGTACAGAAGGCCGATCGGAACCACCGATTTGAGGTAGAGATCCCACGACATGGTGACCGAATCGACGGCCTTGAAGACGCGGACGAGGAGGTAGGCGAGCGATGAGCAGAAGGACATGTGAATCATTGTGAGGGAGATTGGGTATGGCCAATTGTACATCTTTCGATCGAGTATGTACTTGTTGTACACGATGACTGTGAATGAGAGGAAGATCCATATCGCCACGTAGGTGTACGATAGGACGATCTTCTTCACCACGCCTTCGCTCAGACCTTCGACTTTCCCCATTTCGTCTTCTCTTCCTTGTTCAGCTCTCTCTCTCTCTCTCTCTCTCTCTCTCTCTCTCAGATTGAAATTTGGTTTTCGATGTGTGAGGAAAAGGAAAAGGCGAAACTTCCCTACACTACATACATAGGCAAAGGGGTGTTTTCCAGAGAGACGTTACGGAGCATCAAGGGTTTGACATTGACTTTACTTTCCCCGTGTACTAAGATACTATTAATACTAGTACTACTTGCACACCCTACGTGTGTGAAAAAAAAATAGAGATAATTAATTTTAGTAAAGTATGCACACCACTATTTGTATTGTAGTAATTATTTTTTCTATTTTGTTTTCCATTTTTTGGATTATTATTTCATATCTTTCGACTTGGGCCACTATAGATAGCCCAGTTATAAATATTTGTCTTTGCCGCTGAAATATAATCGAACTATACAGTGGACGGTTCCTTAATGACGTGGGTTGCTGCTCGATTTTTGGTTTTTTATTTTATCAATTATTATTAATTGTAGAAAAAATATGATTGGTTAATTCACCACCAAATCAATTTTAATTTGACAGTTTATATCCCCCTCTCCCCCTTTATATAATATAGTATAGATAATATTATTATTATTATTTATTATAATGGTGAAAATGGATATAGGCAAGCCCATTGCGTTAATATAAGACGCCCAATAAGCTCATTTGAAGACATATGGGCTCCAAAGGTCAATGGCCTGCCCAAAGATCATAAGAAAAGTAAAAGGAATAAAGATCAATATTTTGAGTATTATAATTATGTGGTTTTTTATTCAAATGCTTATTAGGGAGAAGAGATATAGTCAAGTCGCTCAAGATCTTTGAATACTAAATATTTAAACAAGTTAGGTTTGAGAGGAATTTTATTTTATCTTATTATTAAATTGTGCCGGCCCATATTGATTGAAGGAAAACTTCAAACATGTGATTGGGGACCACAGGCAATAATGCAGAAAAGATGGTGGGTGTACGTATTTTTCAAAACCCAAGAGCAATACGACAAAAGGCGCCTTTTTTGGTATCTTTACAATTTTTCTTTACAATTATTAAATAAAAAACAAATCACAAGTCTCGACCATGGAATTTATTGTTTTATGCAATAGTCACATGGGCTCCACTTTTTAACTTAATTGTTATCTCCCACTATATTCAGTTTAAAGCGAATTTTAACTAAGTTTACTATCCACCCAAAGCACCTACTATTCTCGACTAGTTATAATAGTTAAGGAGTACAGATTACACTCGTGACTCGAGCCCCGACTTACGTCTACTATTATGTGGCCATTTTTTCCTATCATCTTGAAAATAATCATAATATGTTTATATAAGATATTTTATATATGAGATGACCATGAATAGAATCGTAAAGTAAATTTTGAATCGTGATCACCTTTGGTAAACGACGTAGAGTACCTTCCGAGAGAGTCGTGACAAAGTATACCTTTCTCCAATAATTATATATTCAACTTTATATATCCGAATTATCACGGGCAAGAGATAAGCTTTTGAACATAAATAACAGTTGTACAAAAATATAATGTGATTTTTTTTAAGGTATAGTTTTCACACTTGGACTATGTCAGTTATGAAATTCCTCGCCAGCTATATTACTATCCCGACTTTTTCCCCCTTTTATCTCTGTCTTAAATTCGTACAAACTACGATAGTTGAAGAGTATACTTTAGACTCGAATTTATGGCTATTTTAATGTTTTTAAATGGTGCATGTTACCATACAACACATCTTTCTCTTTCAATATATATAAATATATATATATATATGTAAGTATCTTTCGGTAGCTATAGTTTGTTTGCCATAAAAAAGAAAATAAGAAAGAAAAGGAAAATGGTGATGAGAAAGGACTTGTGTGCAGCGATGAACGCGAGAATAGTGGGTGGGAAAGAGACGAAGACAACCTTAGTTTTAGCTCATGGCTATGGCGCTGATCAGTCGATTTGGGACAAGGTTGTGCCTCTCTTATCCCAACGTTATACCCTCGTTCTCTTCGATTGGTGCTTCTCTTCTGCTGTAAAAGATCCAAACTTCTATGATGCTCAAAGGTATATATTATATATATAGATATATTATCTATATCTAATTAATATATGTTGGTCTTAAGTAACTATTTATTGGTCGTACCGTAGGTACTCTTCTTACGATGCATATGCAGATGACTTGATCTGTCTCATGGACGAGATGAAGCTAGACTCGTCGTCAGCAACGACGAATACTGTGTTTGTAGGCCATTCCATGTCTGGCACCATAGGTTGTATTGCTTCTGTTAAAAGGCCAGACATCTTCTCAAAGCTTGTTCTTGTCGGACCTTCGCCTAGGTAATAATTATCTGTTCAAAATTAACATGTAATAAGATCCATCCTTGTCAAACAAATTTCCATTTAGCCCAATCCCCAAAAGTCAACGTTTAAGTCTTCCGTTATAAAATCAATATGTGATTAAGCTTGTGTAAGATTTTTTCGTGCCCAACTCTAGATCAACCTTACAAGGAGCTCATCATGATTCTAGTTATTACTTATTCGACGTGAGACTTGAGTTTGATACCCAATAATTTGTAACATCTTAATAAATTATTATATCCCAATAAATGATGTAAAATCTTATAGGTTCATCAACCTCGAAGATTACGAGGGCGGGTTCGAACTCCCACAAGTCGAAGAACTCCTCTCGAGCATCGAACACAACTTCGAGGAGTGGGTCTCGGGCTTCGCACCGTACGTGTTGGGGAGCGACGATCCACCTTCGGCCCGAAAGCTCGAGACGATCATGAAGGGAATGAGGCCCGAAGTTGCCCTATCAGTCGCCAAGGCCGTGTTCTTGGGAGACTACAGAGACGTTCTTGACAGAGTGGTTACGCCTTGCGAGATTGTACAGACGCGAAAAGACGCCGTCGTCCCCGACTCGGTCCCGACCTACATTCGGGGAAGAATAAAGGGAAGGTGTGGTGTTAGGGTGGTTGACGCCGAGGGACATTTTCCTCAGCTGACGAAGCACGTCGAGTTCGTCGAGGTTCTCGATGAGATTTTATCGGCTGATTGATTCTTGGTTGATTTTATCAATTTATGGTGTTTGATTTTGCCTTCTTTGTTTGTTTGGATTTTATTACATGCTTAGTGTGGAATGATTGCTTCTTGTCTCCCAATAATGATGAATGTGTATAGTGTTTGATAGTAGTGTGAGATCGCTATTTACTTGTTTGTATTTGTAAAATATGATTCTATATGTTTGTACTAGTATCGTGATAATGTCCCATATTGTTTGAAGTGATTAGTCGATTATTGTCTCATAGAGGATGATGAAATTTGTGTTCGATTAAGATCTGTATTGAATCGGAGTCTGCATCCCGTAGATGATGCTCATGATTTATTCATACTAATTTATCATTCAAGTGCGTGTGTTACATAATACATGTGTATTAATTATAAAAACTAGTACATTTTCGCATGGGTGTGTTCAAAATATAATTTTATTTGATAGTATTTATAGTTTTGAGATTACTAATTTTAAAGTGTTTAAGATGAAACATAATTTTTTAATATACAAGCAGAAAAATAATGTATAAGGTATAAGTACAATAAATAGAAAAATTAGAAGTCATATGAACTCAAATGCATAAAATGGTTTGGGACGGAGGGAGTATATAAATGTGGTTAAAAATATAGGAGTGAATAATTGACTTTACCTCACACATTTTTTCTGAGTCCAAGCAAGGTAAAGAGTAAGACTGAATAATTGCGAGGTAAAATTAAATTAATCATGGAGAAGCGGTGAGAGATCAGCTTAAAAGGAAAAAAAACACGTTCAAGAAATCTATCAAGGATTTGGTCAAATATGCATATTATTGGTTAAATTATCCGGAGGCTTTTTAAATAAAATAAATTCGAAAATTATTAAAATAGGATACTTCATTTCGAAATTAATAAAATAGGGCAAATCGCGTTTACTAAACGCGGCGTCGCGGCTAATAGGCGACGATGACGTGGCACGTGCTTAACTTTGCAAAAAACAAGTTGGGCATGTAGTTGGCCCAGCACTGATCACCGTCGCACGTAACGGCCGCGGCATCGCGTTTAATGGGCGCGACGTTGACGCGACCCACTAACGACATCGATGAGACGGCCCATTACTCGTTGTTCGCAATAATGGACCATAGTCGCGCTTAATGGACGCGACGCCGCTGCCATTGCACGCGACGACGTCCTTAATCGCAACGATTTTCCTTATTTAAGTCGCACGCCGTTGATATTATAATTCATAGAAATTTCATACATATTCAATGTCCAGAAAAATTCAAATAGTTGTCTATTATGACGGTGAAATCATACAAAATCAACACCATTCGATATATTATTCAACCCATCGATTTTCGACGAATTCGTCGCGAAACCAATTTCGATCAATTTCTTAGGAGAGAATTACATAGATAATGTTATTTTGAGAATGGAGTTACAACACTAGTTGAGTTTTTAAACCTATTACAAAACTAATCAACTTTTTTAATTATAACTATTTTTATTTTCATTTTAACCACGAAAATACTAAAAATTATAAATTTTCACTATTGTTATCTTCAAATAGCACAAAACTTGTTAATAATTAAAATATTACCCCAACTTTTAACTCAAATATATTAAGAATATATTACTTAAAAAAAGAAGCAAAAGAAAAAATAAAATTATTTGACATGACTGTGACATACTCCTCCCACGTGAGTTCAATATCTAGAGCAAAGCTGTCAAACGGGCCGGTGGGGCGGGCCGGCCCGTTACCCGCCAAAGCCCGCTGATAGGCGGGGCGGGCACGGGTAAGCCCGCGTTCTGGCGGGCTTGCGAAAGGGAGGCCCGCCCTGCCCCTTGGGCGGACTACGGGCCCGGCGGGCTTAGCCCGCCATAAATAAAAAAAATAAATAATAAAGAGAAAAAAATTCAAAAACAGATGAAAAAATTTTATAAAAGAAGATTTTTAGTTCGGAATATTTGTATTTATCGCAACTCTTTAATAATAATTTATTTATTTTATTTAAACTTAATCCCACTTAAAATTATAATAAAAAACTATATAAGTTAATATACATATATTATTTAATTAAAAAATAATATTTTTAATTCAGGCGGGCCTGCCCCCGGCCCGCGCCTAAAATTTCACAGCCCGCCCCGCCACTTTTGGCGGGGTGGGGCGGACCGCGATTAAAATTGACAGCTCTAATCTAGAGATGTCAAAATGGGTCAGGCCGGCCCGTAGCCTGCCAAACCCCCCTAGGGCGGGCGGGCGCGGGTAAGCCCCCCGTCTGGCAGGCCTAGATTGAAGGCCCTTCCCGCCCAAATAAAAACAAATTCAAAACAAAAACAAATAATTCGAAAAAAGAAAGAAAAAACAATAAAATATATTTAAGCTCGGAATTAATTCTAATTAAATCTAGTATTGTAATAATAATTTATTTATATTATTAAACTTGAGTAAATTAATATTTATATACATATATAATTTAATTATATATCAATATTTAATAAAAAAATATCATATGAGCCCGCCGGGAATTATAATATGATATTTTTTTTATTAAATATTGATTCATAAATAAATTATATAGGAATAGTATTCTTTAGCTCCGATTTTTAATTTACTCAAGTTTAATAATATAAAAAATTGTTATTACAAGATTAGCTTTAACTAGAATTAATTCCGAGCTTAAATATTTAATATTTAGTTTTTTTCTTTATTTTTTTGAATTTTTCTTTTTTTTGATTTTTTTTTTTATTTGGGCGAGGCAGGCCTTCAATCTCCATGCCTGTCAAACGGCGGGCTTTGGCGAGCTACAGGTCGGCCCGTCCTGCCGGCCCGTTTTGACAGCTCTAGATATCGTTGGAAAGAGTAGGTCACTGTCACACCAAGTAATTTTATTTTTCTTTTGCTTATTTCTTTAAGTAATATATTTTTAATATATGTGAGTAAAATAAGTTGGGGTAAAAATTTAATTATTAACAAGTGTTGTGGTATTTGAAGATAACAGTAATTAACTTTGTAATTTAAGTATTTTCGTGGTTAAAATAAAAATAAAAATAGTTAGAATTAAAAAAAGTTGATTGGTTTTGTAAAAGGTTTAAAAACTCAATTAGTTTTATAATTCAATTATAAAAATAACATTATTTATGTAATTCTCTCAATTTCTTAGTATGCTGTACGACATGACTTTCGACGACAGGCAAGTGGAACGTGTGCGTCTCCTTCCTCCACCTCTCCACGAGAGCCGTGATCAAGTGGATCTAACTTCTGAGGTCCACAACTATAGACGCTGTAAAACGACATCGTATCTAACTTCTCCATAATACGACCGTGCAAACCGGTCGTGAAAGCTTACCCCACACGACACTTTCCAAACCCCTAACGGTCAAAGGCGTCTCTAGGGCACCATCGGAGTACATCGTTACAACGATGACATCCTGGAATATCAAGAGCGATCGATCGATCGGACCGTAGTATTCGTACTTATTCATCCTAAACTGAACGTTTACAAGTCAATATCCCCACAAATATCGACGAACAAACACAACATCAACACATAAACTGACTCACGTATCGAAAAATCAAACGACATCAAGGAAACCCTAATTTGGGGAAATTTTCTAAATCGAATCAAATATTCAGAATGACGTGTTATATCAATCCAATAAAACCCACGATATCTATATCAGACATTATACCAAGAACATAGATTAGTAACAAAATCAACAAAATTTAAAGAACATTCAAAAATTGAATTGTAGCAAATTTCTTACCCAAATTGAAGATGACGAGTAAGAAGAAAGCTATGCCGTCGATCGCCGGTGGTGTGTCCGTCGCTTTTGTGATGATTCGCGGACCGTTCGAAACGAAGAGAGCAGAGAAGAAGAAGTAATCGCGAAGGGTAAGAAAAAGGGGAAGAAGGTCACGGGTTTATTAAACCCGAGACGCAGGGTCGCACCTATTAACCGCGACGGCCCAACACTTTTTTAAAACAAAAAATGGCTCGTTTCGTTCCGGGCCACAGCTGCGACGCCGTGCTCAATAAATGTGTTTTCCACTATTTTATTAATTTCGAGCTAAACAATCCTATTTTATCAAGGGGTCTTTACACATAAGTACTTATTTAGATAAAAACTTGTAATTTAGTACCCTGTCAGGATTTTTTTATATGTAGGTACCTAACAGAATAAATTTTTTGCACATAGGTACCCGATCCCCGAAGTACACCATACAACACATTTGGGTACCCTATATCAACACATTTGGGTACCCTATATAATAGAAAATGGTACGGCGTATGCTATATTTAGGTACGCCCTATGTAACACACATGTATGCCGTAGGTACGACGTATGCTATATTTAGGTACCATATATCAACGTGTTATGGTACGCAGTATACACACATGAAGGTACGACATAACTAAAGAAACTGGTAAAAATTAAATCGGGTACCTATCTGTAAAATTTTCTGAATGGGTACCTATGTGTAAAAATTTTATCCAATTGGGTATTTTTCTATAGATTCACCTTTTATCATTTTTTGAATTAATTAGCATTATTTTATTAAAAAAAGCCTTATTCCGGAAAAATGAGAAAAAAAAATGTAAAAGGAATGTCCTGAATGTGTAGTTAACATATCTGAGGTGCGTTTTGCTATTTAAAAAGTCGACTTGGAGTTTTATGCAATTTGAGCTCTTTTAACTAGGGCTGGGGAAAAATACCGGAATATCGAAATATCGTCCTTATCGTATCGAATCGTATCGAAAATATCGAAAATTTTTGTATGCCGAAGTTTTTGGTAAGGTATGATACCGTACCGAAAATTTTCGGTACGGTAATGGTATGAAAGTTTTTAAAATTAGGTATACCGATTATACCGAATACCGAAATACTAATTATATTTATATATATACACACCTACATATATTATATTATTTCAAAAAATATAAAATGAAAAATTAGGGATCTTCATTAACTTATTTAGCCCATAAATTATTAACTTATACACAGCTTTCTAAGATTAGGCACAATATTTTACTTATGTAACTCAAGTAACGTTTAATTTTTGCCTTTTTAATGTTTTTTCCAGAATTTTGAAAGTGTGAAGATGCAATGCAATTACTTTTTGTTAATCTTCACTAATGTTTTAAATATAGCTGCTTCGTTCTAATTAATCTGTATATAAAGTCGTATTTTGTGGTTATGTAAAGTTTTTGGCTTACTAACAAAGACTGGCTAATAAAATATGTAAATTATTTAAGGTTAAAAAATCATTTTATTTTGAAAATTTTGGTATTAATAATCTATCTTATTGGGGCCTAAGGAGTTTGAATTGATTAAAAATTCCAAAACAACCAATTAACGAGTTACAAGACATGTATGGTAAAAAACCCTCCGTCTGAATGGTATAGAAGGTATGATACCGATACCATACCGAAAATTTGGCATCATACCGTATCGAAATTTAAGGTATACCGAAATTTTGGTATGGTATTGGTATGATTTTTTTGGATACCGAAATTTCGGTACGGTATACGGTATCACGGTTTTGGTACGGTATACCGTACCGAACCACCCCTACTTTTAACTACACCTGTCTCATCTCAACTCAAGCTCGTCGATCACAGTGACTGTTGAGAAGCTTCTATCAGCTCGGGACGATGGCGATGTTTTTCAGAAGAATCGCGAAGGCCACCGCGATCGCTTATGGAAGTCGATTTGAGTCTAGCTCTCGCATCAGATGGGGAGCTTTGGCGGCTATTTCTGGTGGAATTTCATCTCTTTACATTTTTTCATCGCCAGATTTGGTAATTTCTAACCTCAATATTCTTCTTGGCTGTATCGATCTCGGTTTATGTATTGATATGATTAGAAATTTCATGATAATGCCATTATTGCTTATATTTGATATGTTAAATTGTATGCTGAAACCGATGATTTCATATTTCATCACTCAGGTTTATTCAGATCAAATTCATGAAGAGTCCAAAATTGGTACGAGGTTTCTGATCTCAAAATGTTATGGTCACCGTGGTTCCCTTTTGATTGTTTTCTTTTTATTGGTCTTACCATCAGTAACCTGCCAAAATATCTTATTTTTTAATTTCTCGTATATAAACCCTGATAGTGATTGTAAAATGTAATTAACTTGGCGGCATGAATCTACATCGTTGAGCTAAAGATTAACTATATCATATGGGATGGGAAACTCAGAATATGACATGAATGTCCTAAGACCATATCCTTCAAAAATGTTATGTTTCAGCCCTAAATCCTGAAAAGTGGACTGAATTCAAGCTGCAAGAAAAGGCGCAGGCTAGTCACAATTCTCAGTTATTTAGGTAAGCTATTACTACACTCTCTGTATTTTTCTTCTGGTAGTGCTGTTAATTGAGATATCACAATTCACAAGTTACTGATGTTTTGAAATGCTTAGATTTTCGTTTGATCCAAATTTGAGGCTTGGCCTTGATGTGGCATCCTGCATCATTACGAGGTATTTTTTGTTATCATAGTCTTTTTTTTTTGATATGTTTGTCTTTGATGTCTCAACTCCCATGGTATATCATCCTGCTGATGAAGCCATCTTTGTCTTAATGACCAATTCGTCTATTATCTTCTTGAAGAGCTCCTAGTGGACAAGATGCAGAAGGGAAAACCAATTATGTTATTCGCCCGTAAGTCATAATTTTTCACATTTATGCTATTTCTTCATGTGTATTCTTTAAGTTGAACTATGCGTGCCTCATTGCTAGAGTCAAGGTAAAGAATTTTTCATTTCTGAAGAATAGAACACGCCATCGTATCGGTTTTCTGAAATAAAATTAAAACTAAAAAGCAAATCCATTGGACTGTTACTGAAGCTGAACTCATTGAACTGTTAATGAAACTAAAAAGTGAGTCTGGCATCTGCAGTTACACTCCCATATCAGATCCAGATGCAAAGGGGTACTTCGATTTGCTAATAAAGGTACTTAGACGTCCTTTACCTTTTATTTATTGTGTTTTTATTTTATACTTTTGGTTTTGTGATCCTCACTATGCTGTCATGCATTCCTTACTGGCTCTAGAATATCGTTACAACTAACATATCTTTGTATTTCTACAGGTATATCCGGAAGGGAAAATGAGTCAGCATTTTGCAAGCTTGAATCCAGGAGATGTGGTAGAAGTCAAAGGGTAAGTAATTAGAGCGATTGTGAAAAAACATAAAATTTAGATTACACCACTTCAACGTCTTTTGGTTTCTTCAGGCCTATTGAGAAACTCAGATACAGCCCAAATATGAAGAAAGAGATTGGCATGGTAAGATACATGCGAGGGTGATTGTAGTGAGTATATGTTGATTATGGTCTGTTAGACAAAGTTGATTGCGTCGAGCAACTTGACTAACAAGAGTGCTTTGCATTCAGATTGCTGGTGGTAGTGGAATTACACCAATGCTCCAGATTATCGATGCCATCCTTAAGAATCCTGATGACAATACTCAGGTGGACCTTGAACTCAATCATTTTGGTTCGTTCATTTATAATTACGACTAATTTACTTTTTTGGAAAATTTAATTAGGTCTCGCTGATCTATGGCAATGTATCCCCTGATGACATTCTTCTAAAGAACAAGCTCGATAAGCTTGCTGCGAGCAATCCAAACTTCAAGGTAATTTAATTTTAACCACTAGCATCAAATTAAGACTTCTTTTTGTCAAACGTAAGCTAATCTTGCCATGTTTACACTCTTAGGTTTTTTACACTGTTGATAAACCAACAAATGATTGGCTGGGAGGTAAAGGTTACATATCGAAGGACATGGCAGTGAAAGGATTGCCCAGCCCAAGTAATGAAACACTTATCCTTGTAAGTTTTCTTTCAGGCGTTCTATTCCGTTGAAAACGTTGTGCTTATTGTAGAGGGTTAGAGTTGATATTACAAAGATAATATTATCAGAACGATATGTATAAGGATATATCTACTTATCTAATATAATTAGCATAACAAATATAAGAATATATATATGTAGGTCTGTGGTCCTCCTGGATTGATGAACCACATATCTGGTGATAAGGCAAAGGATCGGTCCCAGGGAGAGGTGTGTGCTAATATTTCATTATTTTTCGTTTTTATTTTTTATTTTTTCATATAACTTTTTATGTTTTTTTTTTCCCAATAATTTCAACCGTTCTGCAGCTTACGGGCATACTCAAGGAGATCGGTTACACGGAAGACATGGTTTACAAATTTTAAACGATAGATTTAGACGCAGCCCAGGCGAATAAATGAAGTCGGGAATAGTTTCTGCAGACTTACATATGTGATCGAGCTTTTGATTGAGAGGTAAAGAGTGCCCACGAAACCTCGTTCAACATAACATTTTTTCTGAGGCAAAATGTCTGCCATTTCTGATCTTGCATGTGTGCCTCTACTAAGGAGTCTGATAAGTTTATGCCATAACTGTTTTTGCTGCCTGCGTTTTTTACATGTCGGTTGACACAACGATAGACTGGAGAGCAATCAATGCCTTATGAGATAATTTTAAGAAACCAAAACCCAACAATAATAATAGATTGTATCGCTTGATATGAAGGATCATCTCAATAGCAGTTACGCAATGATCGTGCCTTGTTAGGTTTCGATATGAAAAAAAGCGACAGAAACTTTCTATTACAAGCGATTAGTTTCGATCAAATCAAGCGACGGGAAAGAAACTATGTGCATTTTACAAAGTAGATCTCCCAAGAAGCTATAACAGGCACAGAGAAGAAAAACAAAGAATGTGCAGAACCGTAGTAAAACAAATGCAAAAATCAGCCTAAAGTTAACGATTTCGTCCCTAATAGACCGAACGGCAATCTTGTTTTGTACGTTTCAAGCCGATCCAATCTTCGGTGGCTGAAAGAAAAAAAAAACGAAAAAGGATAAACGATGGCCATCAATCATCTCCAACCCCAATGTATCGGAGAACAAGAAAAAAAAAAGAAACATACCCTTCTTAACGGCACCTTCGAACCAGTCGCCAAGGGCTTTAATATCTCGAAAGCGCATACCAGCGATTCATCGACGCTCAAAAGCGCACCAGCATTATCAAACTCCCCTCCATAGTTCGGTGCCGAGAATAAGGTGACAAGTCTTCTTTTGGCGAAGAACTCATACCCATCCTCCACTACCTAAAGCAGAGAGCACAAAAAAACACAAAATACCAATCAACATAGGCAATAAAATCCAAGATTATATATAATCCACATTACCTGATGACCCCTGCAAATGAGATCCAAGTCATTCTTCTCCAAGAACTGAGCAACAACGTCTGGCCCAAAAACGCAAGAAACGCCTCTGTCACTATCCGACCAACCTCTTATCCTAGGATCGGGATCAGACCAGAGCAAATCGCAGAGAAGCCCATTGTCTGGAATCTCCGTGGGCCGTTCGATCTCCTTAATCTGATTGAGGTTTTCCAATTCCGGGGAGAGCCCACCGTGCATGCATAGGATCTTCTCGTCTATGAGCGCAACGACGGGCAAGCAATTGAAGCAGTCGGTGAATATCTTCCATAGGCGGACGTTGAATCTCCTCTTGCACTCGTCGTAGAAGCCATATATGCGGTTGATCTTTGCATCCTCGTGGTTTCCTCTAAGGAGGAAGATTTTGTCGGGATACCTTATTTTGTAGGCGAGGAGAAGGCATATCGTTTCGAGGCTTTGCTTGCCTCTGTCGACGTAGTCTCCAAGGAAGAGGTAATTTGCATCGGGTGGGAATCCGCCGTACTCAAAGACCCTCAGAAGGTCTTGATACTGTCCGTGTATGTCTCCTGCGAAGGAATTTATTCATTTTTTTCTTTTGTTGAAGAAATCTCAAAAGGAACTGACGCAATTGCATCATCACCATCGTCATCATCAAATTGATTATTCTCTCTCGATCAATGCACGCTTGTAAATGCCAACGTGCAATTGAATCTCGAGCATAATCAGAACGATAAACACAAATCAGAAAAAGGACATTGATAAAAGCTCGTCATCATCAAATTGATTTTCTCTCTCGATCAATGCACGCATGAAATTGTAAAAAACGAACGTTGCTATTAATCTCGCCAATTAATTAAACCAGAAAGATGAACACAAATCAGAAAAGGACATTGAAAAGCGAATGCATACCACAGATCCTAATAGGGGCGTTGAGCTGAAGGAGATTAGGCTGAGAAAGGAAGATTTGGCGCGCATTGACGCACAATTGGCGGATCTCAGCCTCAGAAAGCTGGACTTGCTTGCCGCCTTTGCCTTCAAGCAATCGCTTTATTACATCGTCGAGCACGCCTTCATCCATCGCCCCTTCGACAGACATTTTTGTTTACGGATATTTGCTGTTTTTGGATTGAGAGAAAAAAGAGAGAAAGAGGAATTGATATGTATGTTCGTTGGTATGAGAGGCAGAGAGGATTACAACATATGCCGCGTACTATTTGGTTTAGTTAGTCGCTCGCTCGCAATGCCTATACACATAAATATATATTTTTATTATTTACGTCACCACATAAGGAAGATCTTATATTTACTATTTGCCAAAAATACCATTTTTACTCTTTTTATATTTACAAAACTTATGTCCCTTAACAAATAAATATTGGAAAAGAAAAAGAGAGAAACGATGTAGTATATTGTCGTCCTCATTGCTCAAATGCCAAAGTTAGGAGGAAAGTTACGAGAATTATATCTAAATAAGGATTTTGTCTTGCATATAACTTAGGTATAACCCAACTAATCTCAAAATTTGACGCATAGCCTCCAATTAACTTTTCATTGGAATTACCAGCATCAACCTAGAACTTGCCCATTAAATTAAATATCAAAGTTATCTTTGCTCATATATACATTATGTTTTCATGTCAAATTAATAAAAAATTGATTACTATAAAGAGCTGTCAAACGGGTGGCGGGGCGGGCTGTTAATTTTTCGGCCACCAGAGGGCGGGTCTGAGCAGGCATGCCCGCGCGCGGGCTTTGGGGCGGGCAGGCCCGCCACAAAATAATATATTATATTATTATATTAAATAATAAGATTTATAAATTAATTATATTGATTTTGATATTTCCAAGTTGAATTCTTTAATTTTTTTTATTTTTCCAATTTTATATTATTTTTATCTATTTTTTCTCATTTTTTTCCTTTTTTTTATTATTATTTTTTATTTATTTTTTAAAAATTGGCGGGCTAAGCCCACCAGGCCCGCAGGTGGGGCGAGCCTTCATTTTCCAGGCCCGGTAGTGGCGGGCTACGGGGCGGCCCGCCCCGCCAGCCCGTTTTGACAGCTCTACTCTAACTATAATGTTGAAGTTTAAAATATATCGTGACAAACGAAAGAGCATTACTTTCTATGTATATATATAAATGTATCAAAGAGCATATAGCTCATGATCACGCATTATTTTTTGTTAAATAAGTACAAAACATACGGTAGACGGGTTTCTTAAGTAAATAGCCTTTGAGTTGGTCATCTTTTAAAAAATAGCACCCAAAATCGGATTTTACCTTTGTACCCTTACTAAGTCTGCCATAAAGACTATTTTACCCTTATTTAATATCAATCAACAACCTCAACAACACTTAACGAAAAAATTAATTAAAGGGTTTACAGGTTATACTGTAGCGAATCTGAAACATCAGACCCGTGATAGAAGGGAAGGGTAAAAGTAAAAAAGAAAAGCAACCACTTTCACTTTTAGTAGAAAAGCAAGCGTTCTCTCCCGACCCTGCACTGCAAATCGTTTTCTCTGCAACTCAAACTCAAATCCGAACCTCAATCGACTCAATCGACAATGGCATTCAACGCGAACACCCAAAGAGTGGAGGTATGTGTTCTACTCTTCGTCTTCTTCAATTTAACGCGAGAAGGGAATCTGGGAACGACCCATCGAACCCTAATTTGGTGCGGACCCGTGCTTGCTAGTTTAGGACCCGTGCTTGCAAGCATAGGACCTGTGCATGCAAGCGTACGTCGCTTTTTAATGCATGGGTCCCGTGCTTGCAAGCACGCGACCCCCGCTTATGAGCAGGGGACCTGTGCGTATTTCATGGGACCGCCCATAAGATGATGGTCCCAGCACGGGTCCCCTGCGTATTAACGCGTGTCTCCTGCTTAAACGCTCGGGTTCCCTGACCTTAATGGGCGGGTCCCGTGTCACTGCGCGCGCAAGGTCATGGGACCCGCTCGTTATAAGCAGGGGACCCGCGCGCTATGACCAGGGGACCCATGCTCATAAGCGGGGGTCTCACGAGCTTCTGTGCTTGAATCTCAGCATATGCGATGTGGTCCCCTGCGCATCTGTGCATAAGGGTTTTCTATTTCAATATTCATACCACATAATTAGCTAAGATGTGTTTTACGTATAAATTAGGTTGTGATGAAGAAGCAGTTCGGCACAGGGGACGAAGTTCCTGATTGCCGTGTAACGCTGAGCTCGTTATACGGCGAGGCCAGCGAGCTGATAAGACAGTGTCTTAACCAAGAAGAGTTGCAGATGTTTTGTGCCGAAAGTCCGTTTGGCCGCCTTGTTAGTGCCGAGCCTGATTTTAACCTCTCGTGCCAGTTGCTGTGGTACCTCATCTAGAGCCAGACGAGGCTGCACAACCGCGAAGAGCTGTGGATAGTTATTGGCGACAAACCACTCCGATTTTCAAAATCGGAGTATTGCCTAATCACTGGGCTGAAGTTCGCAGCCGAGATACCGCCGATAAACAGCGACTCACAATTCATGATGAGACATTTTGGTCGTAGATCAACAATTCGCATGACGGACGCAAGCATGCGTTGGAGGAGTTGTCTGGCGACAAGGAAGATGTGGACTTCGAGAAGCTGAAGTTGGCGGACGTCTACTTCGCCACCGCCGTATTGATGCCTCGATCATCGAAAAAGGACACCGTCGTCAGTCCCTAGGTCCTTAGTCTCGTCGAAGATAAGTTTGCATTCTCCCAATATCCTTGGGGCAGCGTGGCTTTCAATGAGGTCAGACGCACTGTAAAGATAAATCTACGGGAGAGGGCAAGGGAGTGGCTGATCAGTGGTTCGTACAACCACTTCAGGTGATTTATAATTAAGCTTCTTTGCATACCTTGTTTTGACATATAAATAATTGCTAGTACTTTTTGCGTTATTTGTATTCAGATACTAGCATACGAGTGCATATCGGGCTTTCAAGACGCCTTTGCAGGACGCAAAGAAGAAGATTTTACACCACGCATGCTGAGGTGGGTGACGAACAATTGGCGTCGCAAAGCATGCCCGAGTCTTAGGACGGTCGCAGATGCCGTCGACGGGGATTTTGTACGAGGATTGTTAGTACCGTTAGCTGAGGAGTTCGAGGCGGCGTACTTTAGGGACATCATTTTTTATGTTGGGGCGGCACACGAGCTCTTCGACCGTGTGACGGGCCTACTCCTGCAGGGAGTGGAGGTTAGCTGTTCCCGTGGCCACCGCGATCGTGGCGAGGGTCCTAGCTGGCAGAATTTCGAAACTGAGGTAATCCTCTAGATCGAGAGCAGTGGCCGTCGCGACGACGATGATTTAGCTATTGTACCTGTTCAAGAGTTTCCCACACCTGTGGCGGTGGTTGAGGCTGGAGATTTTGGTGCCTCGTCGAGTGCCCGGGGAGTCCGAAGAAGAGGCAAATCGACCGTAGAAATTGTTGATCTAAGTGATGAGGATTCAGAATCAGATAGAAATGAGAAGTGGAGCAAGAAGTACCTCGGGCGAGTGGACTTCTCCGGGCGTCAATTGATTCATTTATATGATTGCGTGCTCATTGACAAGTACCTTGAAGCGGCAAGATTTAGGTAAATTTTTTCTTTCGATGTCAAACTCATTTATCGTACATAAATAATTTATTCTACCCTTCTTTTTCTTTTTCTCGACCTTCTCCAACCCGAGCTTGTTCGACATCCTTCTGCATGGCGTCGTTTCGGACAGCCTCGCCTGCGGCTCACTTCGCTCAGAGAATCATCGTCGTTGTTTCGGACAGCCTGGTGTGCTTGTCCTTGGATCGCTTCGCTCATAGCATCGTCGTCGCCGTGTAGGAATCTGTCGATCTCGGACACGATGAACACCCTCCTTTGGGAGAGGTCGACGCCGAGGTCGGCCTCTAGACGGCGGCGGACGGCGGTGGCCATGGTAGTCCAGTGGTCCGAGCTACGGACGATTTCGTGGAGGCGGGCGACGATTTGGGCGTCCGTCAGCATTCTTCCTATTTGTTTCTGGGATTATTTAAAAATGTTATTTTCGGATGTTGTGTGTTTGATAATGTAGACATAATTGAAGCCCTACAGCTTGCAAAACCGTGAGAGCTTTCGAAAACCCTAACATATAGCGCGGGATCCAAGCTCTAGTGCGCGTGACCAAAGCTCTTGTGCACGGGACCCAAGCTCTAGTGCATGGGACCCAAGCTCTAGTGCATGAAGCATGACCACGAGTAACAATCCTCCCAAGCTCAATATATAACATTTGAAGAGAATGAAATTAGGGTTTACGACGAACGCGTGTATGGGGGCATGAGACCTGTCAATAAGAAGCGATTCTGCGTGGGTTCCCTATTTTTACGCGCAGGTACCCTGTATTTATGTGCGGGTCCCATGATCTAATGCGCTGGCACTAATGTGCGGAACCATGCACTGATGCGCGGGTACCATGAATTTATGTGCGAGTCCCGTAAATTTATGTGCGGATCCAGTGAACTAATGTGCGTGACTCCTGCTTTTATGTGGGATCCCATGATCTAACGCGCGGTTTGCCTGCTTTCAAGCAGGGTCCCCTGATCAACTGGACGTTTTATAAAGCGAACATTGAACATGTTCGGCCTTCGAAACCGGAATTTTGAAGCTTTGAGAACCAAATTTAGTTGGAAACAGGATTTAGGACTGAGAGTTACAAATTTAGATGGTTATATTCAAAATACGACCCAAAAAAATACTTACAGTGAAGCGTGAGGTGCGAAATCTTTCACTGAGGACTTTCGAGTGTTCCTCCGACTGACTTGCAGAAGCATAAGAAATTGTAGGTGATTTTTCTTAAGGACGGATGATGAAGAAGAAGAATAATTAGGTGAGGTGGAATGAATGAATGTTATGCTTTCTGCTGCAAAATGGACGTGCAACTTTTAATTCATTTCAGGCGTTGTATTTTATATTTGTTTTTCTTTTTTATTAATATTAAGGGATTAGAAGAAGATGATTAAGTGTTAATTAAAAAGATTGCTATTGACAAAAAAATAAGTCAAGAGTGCTATTTTTTTTTAAAATTGACAACGTCAAAGGCTATTTTTTAAAAAGACCCTACGGTAGACTATGTTTTAAGTTTTGAGAACAAATTCGGCATAAATCAATGTATAAGGAAATCTAAGTTTGTTTCCAAGCGGATAGGAACACAGAGAGATTTGATTTAGTATTCAACCCAATGTTTTAAAACGCGCAAAGCGCAATGCGTCGCGTTTCAATTCAGATAGCACGTAGCGTATTGCGTGAGTATTTCGGAAAAGTTACTTATTACGTTAAGAAATATAATTTATAACAAATTATTAATCATAACCACTTTATAAAATTTGGGTTCAATAATGTAAAATCTAGTAATATATATTTCAAACAATAAAAACATATAAAAAAATATATTAAACGATTCATTTACATAAGATTTAATAGAAAACTTAATTTCATGGGCCATCACTAAAAAAAATATATTAAACAATTCATTTACCTAAGATTTAATAGAATTTTTAAACTTAATTTCATGGGCCATCAAAAATATTAAAAAAGATATTAATTAATAAGGGAACCTAAAATGTAGTATTTAGAAAATGATTCTTACGAGTATGGAAAAATATAAGATATGCATATCACTTTGATCGTTGTTCAACAAAGAATAAATTAAATAAATTTATTTATTTTTATCACATAGATTACGTTAAATAATCTAGCTTTATATGTTTTGATGAAAATAATTTAAAAAAATTAAAAAAAATGGAAAACAAAAATAAAATATGTTAGCCACGTCACAGTTGTAGGCGTTTGTGATTTTGAGTGTCGCTAGGCACTAACCCAAATAAAAAAAAATAAACTAACATGATCCATCACCAAAGGAGACAGATTAGCTTTTTGCAACGAACTTGCGACTGATTTTCTGTCGCTAAACTCAATCCTGTTTCCATACGCTATTTTTCTTACGCATCGTCGCGTTTTCTGAAAAATATACACGAAAAGCGCGCGATACAGCGGTTTTATAAACACTGATTCAACCTAGTTAACAACAAAGAAAATCTTTCTTCCATTTTGCTTCTCATCCCTTTTTCTGCACGACCATCACCTATGTCGCCTATCTAGGCTCCATCATTTCTATTTGTACGTTGGTTCATCTTATGTGATTTATGGCTTTTTCTATTTAAATATTCTTGTAGAGAAACGAGGATATTTGCATTGCAATGATAGTCGCCCAATTGCTCTTTCTTAATCCAAATACACGCCAAGGCTTATTTGTTTAACAAATCTTAATAAAAGTTTTCGCATTTGCATGACATTTTAATAAGCTGCTTAAATATTGACCTTTGTCTCACTATGATTGAGATAAAGTTGCGTTAAGCTTTAGTAGAGATTATTTATAATGGCAATTGAGTTGAAACCCTTCGTTGCGCATCCAATGATGATAATGTTATGATATTTGAGGCACTTTGTTGTATATCATCAGTCACACACACCATCAATTTACGAAAAAAACATAAGGAGTAAGCCTCAATGCAAAGAATCAAATGACAAATCAAACACGATCAAAATAGATTTATTGCGAAAATGAAATTAAAATAGAAAAACCAAAATCGCCTGCGTTCCTTCAGAGATGGGATATGAGAATCTGATCTCAATCATTCGAAATATCAGAATTAGCATGGTTTGATCACATAAGAGCATCATCAGGAACACAGGGAATAGGTAAAATCGACTCAACAATTAGTTCAATATACGTTCTACGCAAACAAATAAAACAGAGAAGTGAAAAAACGCTAAAATACAAAATCGAAGCTGCGAAGAAGCTCAGATAGACGTGAGAGATAGAGTATTATCCCTGACCTTACACAAAGAAGGTCTCATAATGAGCTGGGATTATATCATCTTATCATCACCGCAAACAAGCGCCGTTAATCAAATGAACCGAAAATAAAAACCAAAGAAAATAATTAGAAAGAAGATGAATGTTTTGCTTATGTGAATGTTACTGCGGAGGCTTTTATTATATAGGGGGAAAGATCTAGGGTTTGGTCCAGGATGGGTCATACGCATATATATTATTGGGCCTGGGCTGATAGGATTATAACTTGGTCGGACCCAGGTTCGGGTCGGGTCTAACATATCTTACAGAAAATAATAAATACACATTCAAAAGATTATTATTCTTACATAAAGATATTTTGGACATACATAAAATAAGGCGACCTCCATAGAAAAGTAACAATGTCATGAAGCTTACATACAGCAAAGATTTCTTGAGTAGCTGCTAAGTGTAAACATCACGACACGGACAAACGAACCAAAAAACGACACATACGAACACGCACTAAAAACCTTCCTAATTTATAAAAAGCATATAAGATTTGCAAACTGCAAAAACTTTTCCGCACTGCTCTACCGTTATTCTTTCACTTTCACAGCTTTTTCAACCACGGACTCCAAAAAAAGGACATAGAAATCATCGAAAAAACCGTTCAATTACCACCCACCGAAGATCATCTTGACGAAAGACTTAGTTTTCTTCTCCGCCGCCGGAGCACTAGCGATCGGAGCATAGGCATAGTTCGCCGGAGCCGCCGCGATGTAAGAACTTAGCGCCGGAGAAGCCGCGATGTAAGAATTAGGTCCCGGCGCCGGAGCTCCATAGTTCGTCGCCGGAGAAACGGCAATGTAAGACTCGGCGATGGGAGCCGGCGCGGGAGCGTAGGCGTGCCTCTTCTTGTGGTGGTGAGGCTTATCCTTGAATATGAAAGCAGCTCTATCCCTCGAACGGCCCAAGTCTTTCGTTTCTTGCTTAGAAACGGGAGAGTACTTGGCGTGCTTGTCTTCCTCGGGGACGGGGAAGATGAACCCCTTAATGCACGGAACCTTCCTATCCCTAATCCACCTCTTGCCGTCGAGGAAGTAGGCCACGGTGAACCGCTTGACCCGTTTCGCGGGAAGCTCCTTGACGCCCGACCACCCGACCCGGCCCGACTTGTCGGACCCGGGCCCTCGGTTGTTGAACTCGGTGTAGAAGAGGGTCTTGAGGGCGAAGTCGCCTTCCCAAGGAAGCCAGCCCTTGGGGTGGATGACGTCGTCGATGTACGACTCCATGATGATGGTCCTCGAGTACTCCTTCCATGGACGGCCGAGGTAGGACTTGAGCTTGTGCCTGAAGGGGAAGTACTCGGGGGCGGCGACGAAGGAGCAGTTTTGCAGGACGAGTCCCGTGGGCTGGCGGACGTCCTTCCTCCCCTGGGCGGTGACGATGTTCTGCTGGTTGTTGAGGGGCTTACGTAGGAGCATGGTGCAGTTCTGGATGACGGCAGCGCTGTCCCCGAAGATGAAGTCGATGGTGCCCGAGACGAGGCAGTTACGGTAGTACTGGCGGTACGTGTGGGCGTAGAGCGTGTCCTGGTAACCGTCCATCTGGCACCTGAAGAAGATGGCTCTGTCGGCGGAGACTCGGAGGGCCACGGCCTGGTGCTTCTCGGGCCCCGCCGAGTTCTCGAACCCGATGTCTATAGCCGTGAAGTTGTCCGCATGCACGGCTTCATCGTTTCCCCCCCAAAAGAAAAGATAAAAATTTCACGTTTAATTTGAGCAGCGTAAACGGTTATTTCAAGTCAACCGCGCCCAGACTCAGAAAACAAAATATAAGCCACGATTTCGTGAGATTCCACTCTAAAATCAACTGGCAATAAAGAGAACAGCTCTCAAAAGTTATTTATCTGATATGAGAGTGTAATAAAATACGTACCGACGGTTGCGGTGTGGTAGGTATTGGTTCCATCGATGAAGTTCAACCTCCCGGTGATCTTCGTCTTGGTGGGCCCATCTCCGACGATCATCAAGTTCGCAAGGCTGCTGTTGATGGTCACCTTCTCCTCGTAGACGCCTTCCTTAACGTACAGCACGAAGATCTCATCTTTGTTCTTGGGAACATGGGCCAAAGCCTCGTTGATGGTTCGGTACTTTCCGCTACCGTCCTTTGCCACCACGAGGTCGGCCTTGTGCTTCTTCCACGTCGTCATCTCCGAAAGAAGCTCGCGGCGGTTGTACTCGACCCACCCGGGCATCTCCTCCCCGCCCTGCTCGCCGGGCAGGTCAAGGAGTCGGCGGCTGGTGAAGAATCCCTGAATGCCAATCGACTCGAGGAAGCTCGAGACCGAGTTGACCATGGCTAAGCCGTTGCTAGTCATCTGCATGGCATCGGTCAGAGAATCCCTCATTTTCTCGCCCGCGTCGCCCTCAACGCCCTCGAACCCGTCGAGGCACGTCTCCTGGTATGTGATGGCGCCGCTCAGCCATATCTTGAGGTCGTCGAGGACGTCGTCGATCTGCACGAAGCTCATCTGCTTGAACTTGTCGAAGGAGCGCTGGAGGTCGTACACCGCACGGTCGGCGAGCTCGCGGCAGCTCTCGACCGCTGACTTGGCGCGCGGGTCCTTCTCGAGGTCCTTGAAGAGGGTCGAGTTGTTGACGCCTTGGTCGATGTACTTGATGGCGACCTGAAAGGCGCGCTCGATGAGCTCCTTTGGGTCGCTGGTGTCTTCCCCGGCGGATTTGAGACTGTTGACGCAGGCTTCTTGGTAGTCGGTGCTTTGGCAGAGGGCGGTGATGGCCTTTTGGGAGGCGTTGATCTCGGGGGTTTTTTCCTCGGGCTTGTCGTTTTCTCGGATGCCTATGGTGAGGGCGACCACCATGGCGACGAGGATTAGGGAGCAGACGCCGGCGACGGCGAGCTTTTTCTTGGAATTGTCTGCCATGTAAGCGTTGTTAGGTGATGGTACGGCGAATGAAAAAGGAAGCAACTAATGGAAAGAAAAAAAAGGGATGATTTATTTTGGTTTTGGAGAAGGGCCTTGTTACTAGACGGACAGACGATCAAGACCCTCGCTCCGAATTGACGGGATGTTGGAGGAGGGAGCAGTACAGCGAGTGTTTTTTTATTGTTCGACACGTTACATATTACGACGATGGATTGTTCTGTGATTTTATGGGAGGGGGAGAAGGTGAACTTATACCGTGGGGAGAAGAAAATGGACCGTTCAACTGTATGTTGGTTGAATCAGTGATTACCTGTGAATTCTCAGGCGAGGTTTGCTGTCTGCCTTCAGTTTTGAGCCTACAATGTGGCAGTAAATGGCAATCCGTGAATGTAGGGAACGTAAGTGTAGAGATGGTCAAAGAAATCCATGTTTCTTAAATAAGAAAGTGAATATGAAGTTCCAAATTATCCGAAATTGCGGGTGTTTCAGACTATTCAGTTTGTGGGTGGTGGCAATTAACTTCGTCCTGAAAGTTACCACATGAGAAATAATCGAAACATAAAACAAGTTAGATTAGAGTGTTAAGACGTACCTAGTTTCTACGTTCTCCGACATCAGTCGAGTTTAAATCCTTGGTCTTTTCGACTAGGCAATAACAGCCTCTTTACCGTCGGCTCTTTTCACTTACACGATCGCAGTATATCGAAGCAAATGTACTAAAACACCAAATGATATTTAAGTTGTTGAATACCAGCAAATGCATACGCCACAGAGATTGTCCAATCCTTGGCTTCAAATACAGTCAAACAGAGTTAAAAAAAATAGGCAGATGGAAACAGTAAAATGACATTCGACCAGTGCGATTGCCTTCCTTGTGAGCATACAACGAAGTAGCAACTAGGGGTGTTTCGGTACGGTATACGGTACCAAAACTGTGATACCGTATACCGTACCGAAATTTCGGTATCGAAAAAATCATACCAATACCATACCAAAATTTCGATACGGTATCATACTGAAATTTTGGTATGGTATCGGTATCATACCTTCTATACCATTCACACGGAGGGGTTTTTACCATGCGTGTCTCGTAACTCGTTAATTCGTTGTTTTCGAATTTTTAGTCAATTTGAACTCCTTAGGCCCCAATAAGATGGATTATTAATACCAAAATTTTCAAAATAAAAAGATTTTTAATTCATAAAATAACCTTAAATAATTTGCATATTTTAGTCAGTCTCCTTAGTAATACAAAGAACTTTCATAACTGCAAAATACAACTTTATATACAGACTAATTAAAACGAAACGGCTATTTTGTATTTCCTTTTGTTTTTCTTAATGTAAGTAAAATATGGTGGGCTCAATAATCTTAGAAAGTTGGGTATAGTTAATATTTTATGGGCTAAATAAATTTATGAAGATCCTTATAATATTTTTATCCATTTTCTATTTTTTTTGAAATAATATAATATATGTAGGTGTGTGTATATATATATAATATTACAACTTTTATTATTTTGGTATTTCGATATAATCGGTATACATACTTTTTAAAATTTTCATACCATTACCGTACCGAAAATTTTCGGTACGGTATCATACCTTACTAAAAACTTCGGTATACCAAAAATTTTCGATATTTTCGGTACGTTTCAATACGATAAGGACGGTATATCGGTATTTATATTTTCCAAGCCCTAGTAGCAACCTCAATAGCTACTCCATCTATAGATTCAAAAACAGTCGATCAGTAAAAAAAAAGAAAAGAAAAAGAAAAATCAGCACTAAGCAAGAAATGAGAACATATACATAATATTCAGGCTCGATAGTAACAGACGGAAGCACTAAACACGATTCAACGACCACTACCATCTGGACGCTCGCCGTCGCTCAGGTCGCTCATCGCCGTAGTTTCAAAAACAAAAAAATTAAAAAAGTCAGAAAAGGCACGTCGACGAGAAACTATAAACACCGATGACGCACGAATCATGTTAAGTAAGCTACAGCAAAGTATCTAGCTACGGAGATAATTAAGGAATCACACCATTAGCTTCCTCCATAGTAGATTATAGTAGAAAGCTTGGTAAATGCGGATTATGCTTTCGCATTGCGCTGTTCTGTGTATTTATCGAAGGACTTATAGTAACTGCTCACCAATTCATTGGTGTATCATCAATCATTAAAATTACATTTAGACCCTTAATTTTAAATTATCCCAATTATATCCTTGAAAATCATTTTTTACTTTTAAAAATAAAATAAAAAAATTAAACTTCATATTATAATCCATAATAGAAAAAGTAGGATCAGGACTGTCATTCGCTGCCACGTCATCAAGTGAAGTTCTCCAATGCTTGACACATCATCAGCATATATGGAATTGACCAGTTTGCCCTTCTAGAATTCAAATTCATATGAAAAACATCATTCGTTGTCTACATTGTACCAAATTAATTAGGAGTTGAACAGATTAATAAAATTTAATTGATAGCCAGCCGGACAGTTTAACGTATCAATAATTACTATGGTTTATTTAGCCTCCTCAAATCCCATAATGAAAAAATAAAAAATAGGAAACTCACGTTCTAAGAAAAGAAAAGACAAATAACTCATTGAATTCCTCCACAATTTCCTCTTACTGTTAATTTATTCAACATCATATATGAACCACCGAATGGTAAATTGTGCCCAACAATGATGGAAAGAGCACAAATGTTTCTATTTCTTTCGTTCGTTGAGATCCTAATCGTGTCTGCGCGCGTGTCCGGCTTCGAATTCAACATCGACATAAACCACTGGGCATGGATTTGATGTTATGCCACTGATTTAAGTAATTCATTGAGCAATTGCTATTAATTAGGGTTATTCCCGTAATAGAGAAAAGTAAGATCCGGACTGTCATTCGCTGCCACGTCATCAACTGAAGTACCCCAATGCTTGACACATTATCAGCATATATGGAATTGACGATTTTTCCCTTCTAGAATTCAAATTCATATGAAAAACATCATTCGTTGTCTACATTGTACCAAATTAATTAGGAGTTGAACAGACTTAATAAAATTTAATTGATAGCCAGCCGGACAGTTTAACGTATCAATAATTACAATGGTTTATTTAGCCTCCTCAAATCCCATAATGAAAAAATAAAAAATAGGAAACTCACGTTCTAAGAAAAGAAAAGACAAATAACTCATTGAATTCCTCCACGATTTCCTCTTACTGTTAATAATTCAACATCATATATGAACCACCGAATGGTAAATTGTGCCCAACAATGATGGAATGTTTCTATTTATTTCGTTCGTTGAGATCCTAATCATGTCTTCGCGCGTTTCCGACTTCGAGTTCAACATCGACATAAACCAGTGGGCATGGATTTTCATGTTATGCCACTGATTTAAGTAATTCATTGAGCAATTGCTATTAATTAAGGTTATTCTCGTAACAGAGAAAAGTAGGATCCAGACTGTCATTCGCTGCCACGTCATCAAGTGAAGTCCCCCAATGCTTGACACATCGTCAGCATATATGGAATTGACCATTTTGCCCTTTTAGAATTCAAATTCATATGAAAAGCATCATACGTTGTCTACACTGTACCAAATTAATTAGGAGTTGAACAGACTTAATTATTTAATTGATAGGCAGCCGAACAGTCTAACGTATCAATAATTACTATGGTTTATTTAGCCTCCTCAAATCCCAAATGAAAAAAATAAAAAATAGGAAACTCGCGTTCTAAGAAAAGAAAAGACAAATAACTCATTGAATTCCTCCACGATTTCCTTTTACTGTTAACTTATTCAACATCATATATGAACAACCGAATGGTAAATTGTACCCAACAATGATGGAAAGAGCACAAATGTCTCTATTTATTTCGTTCGTTGAAATCCTAATAGTGTGCGCGCGTGTCCGGCTTCGAATTCAACATCGACATAAACCAGTGGGCATGGATTTTGATGTTATGCCACAGATTTAAGTAATTCATTGCGCAATTGCTATTAATTAGGGTTATTCTCGTAATAGAGAAAAGTAAGATCCGGACTGTCATTCGCTGCCACATCATCAAGTGAAGTACCCCAATGCTTGACACATTATCAGCATATATGGAATTGACCATTTTGCCCTTCTAGAATTCAAATTCATATGAAAACCTCATACGTTGTCTGCATTATACCAAATTAATTAGGAGTTGAACAGACTTAATAAAATTTAATTGATAGCCAGCCGGACAGTCTAAACGTATCAAGAAAAGACACGTTCTAAGAAAAGACAAATAACTCATTGAATTCCTCCACGATTTCCTCTTACTGTTAATTAATTAAACATCTTATATGAAACACCGAATGGTAAATTGTGCCCAACAATGATGGAAAGAGCACAAATGTTTCTATTTATTTCGTTCGTTGAGATCCTAATCATGTATGCGCGCGTGTCCGGCTTCGAATTCAACATCGCATAAACCAGTGGCATGGATTTTGATGTTATGCCACTGGTTTAAGTAATTTATTGAGCAATTTCTATTAATTAAGGTTATGCCCGTAACAGAGAAAAGTAGGATCCGGACTGTCGTTCGCTGCCACGTCATCAAGTGAAGTCCCCCAATGCTTGACACATCATCAACATATATGGAATTGACCATTTTACCCTTCTAGAATTCAAATTCATATGAAAAACCTCATACGTTGTCTACATTGTACCAAATTAACTAGGAGTTGAACAGAGTTACTTATTTAATTGATAGGCAGCCGAACAGTCTAACGTATCAACAATTACTATGGTTTATTTAGCCTCCTCAAATCCCATAATGAAAAAATAAAAAATAGGAAACTCACGTTCTAAGAGAAGAAAATACAAATAACTCATTGAATTCCTCCACGATTTCCTCTTACTGTTATTTATTCAACATCATATATGAACCACCGAATGGTAAATTGTGCCCAACAATGATGGAAAGAGCACAAATGTTTCTATTTATTTCGTTCGTTGAGATCCTAATAATGTGCGCGCGTGTCCGGCTTCGAATTCAACATCGACATAAACCAGTGGGCATGGATTTCGATGTTATGCCACTGATTTAAGTAATTCATTGAGCAATTGCTATTAATTAGGGTTATTCCCGTAATAGAGAAAAGTAAGATCCGGATTGTCATTCGCTGCCACGTCATCAACTGAAGTACCCCAATGCTTGACACATTATCAACATATATGGAATTGACCATCTTTCCCCTCTAGAATTCAAATTCCTATGAAAAACCTCATACGTTGTTGTACCAAATTAACTAGGAGTTGAACAGACTTATTTAATTGATAGGCAGTCAAACAATTTAACGTATCAATAATTACTATGGTTGATTTAGCCTCCTCAAATTCCATAATGAAAAAAATAAAAAATAGGAAACTCACGCTCTAACAAAAGAAAAGACAAATAACTCATTGAATTCCTCCACGATTTCCTCTTACTGTAAATTAATTCAACATCATATATGAACCACCGAATGGTAAATTGTGCCCAACAATGATGGAAAGAGCACAAATGTTTCTAATTATTTCGTTCGTTGAGATCCTAATCATGTCTGCGCGCGTGTCCGACTTCGAATTCAACATCGCATAAACCAGTGGGCACGGATTTTGATGTTATGCCACTGATTTAAGTAATTTATTGAGCAATTGCTATTAACTAAGGTTATGCCCGTAACAGAGAAAAGTAGGATCCGGACTGTCATTCGCTGCCACGTCATCAAGTGAAGTCCCCCAATGTTTGACACATCATCAACATATATGGAATTGACCATTTTGCCCTTCTAGAATTCAAATTCATATGAAAAACCTCATACGTTGTCTACATTGTACCAAATTAACTAGGAGTTGAACAGAGTTACTTATTTAATTGATAGGCAGCCGTACAGTCTAACGTATCAACAATTACTATGGTTTATTTAGCCTCCTCAAATCCCATAATGAAAAAATAAAAAATAGGAAACTCACGTTCTAAGAAAAGAAAATACAAATAACTCATTGAATTCCTCCACGATTTCCTCTTACTGTTATTCATTCAACATCATATATGAACCACCGAATGGTAAATTGTGCCCAACAATGATGGAAAGAGCACAAATGTTTCTATTTATTTCGTTCGTTGAGATCCTAATAATGTGTGCGCGTGTCCGGCTTCGAATTCAACATCGACATAAACCAGTGGGCATGGATTTTGATGTTATGCCACTGATTTAAGTCTGTACATGGAAGTTTACATCGAAATTATTGATGATCTAAATCGAATGATCGAAAATATTTTAACTGACATTTATTCAAATTTTATTTGAATTTTCTGCGATTTTTGAACTACGTTTCAAAAAGACCAATTTTTTACGTCCTTGGACTTCGAATTTAAAAAAGTGTAAAACACGAAAGTTTTGTATAATTAAGTTTTGTATGATAAAAAAATGTGTGAGCTGCCATTTTTTAGTGATGAACGCGCGAAAATGTAAAGAATGCGAGAAATAAGATATCACGCGAGAAAATGTAAAGAATGTAAAGAATAAAAATTTTTGATAGTTAAGTTTGTTGTCAAAAACTCATTTACCACATACCTTAATGGATATAACGTCAAATGTGTTGAGACATTACATCATACGACTTATGATTCATATATGTGCCGAATATGTGAATTATGTTTAAATTGTTGTGATTCAAACATATGTAGTGATTATAAATATTTGAGTTTTATGATTTTATGTCTTCATTAATTTTGCAACTAAATTAATATCGCATTGTAGAACGCATTGCCATCTTCATTAGACATTGATACCACATATTAAACCTCTTCATGAACATTGATACCTAATTATGTCTCCGAAAAACACATTTTTGAAGTCGATCAAGTTTGAATTAGAAAAAGTGTAAAACATAAAAGTTTTGTATAATCAAGTTAGATGTCCAACAAAGTTTGAATCAGGGTAATTGGTTCTCTGAATCAAAAGTTATGGTCGAAAATGTCTTCACTGCCATTTCCTCACAGCTAATTCGAATTTAATTCGAATTTAATTCGAATTATTCGAATGTAATTCGAATATAATTCGAATTATTCAATATTATTGGAACATTTGTAAGGTCGAATTAATTTTATTCAAATTATTTATCCTAATTACTTATCTATCCAAAAAACACATTTCCAAGTCGATACAATCCGAATTAGAAGAAGTGTAAAACATAAAAGTTTTGGATAGTCAAGTTTTCTGTCCAACAAAGCTTGAATCAGGGTAATTGGTTTTCTGAATCGAAAGTTATGGTCGAAAATGTCTTAAACAGATTATTCAAATAAAATAATACGAAAGACGAAATCGTCGACTAAAAGACGAAATTATCGACCTCTGAGAGGGAGACGGTGAATGCAACAACAGGATGAAATATATTAATGGGTGTAGGATTTTCGTTGGGATTATTTTTTTAAACCATTTGCAGAAGAAAAAACGACGGAGAAAAAGCGACGATAGAGAAGATGAACAGTAAATTTCTTTTTTTTTTATGAAATAGATAATTAAAATATTTATTAATTAAGTGAAGATTAACTAATTACTAACCTAATCAACTTCACTCCCTTTTTTTTTAATTGAAAAAGTCAAAATCCCTTTTCTTTAATTCTTGTTGAAACTAATCCATTCTGTTAAATTATCCCATTGCGAGAGCTGTGAAGTGAAGAGTCCACTGTTCCTTGCAGAGCTTAAAAAAGAAAAAAGAGTTGGCCTTTTCTTGGATTACTACACTAAATCGGGTAATTTAGCTAAATTACCTCGTCTCAAATTCATTTTAGGTGAATGACCTCCATTTTTTGAATAGACACTTCTATTACTAACTACGGGAGGTTTTGTTGAAACCACAACTGCCTCAGGATGATGACTTCGACTGCAACGTCGTCATCACCGCGGATTACGTGCCGGCCAGTGAGCGTATAATCAATTTCCTAAATCGAGCCGAGCTTAGCGAAGTACTGGCATCACAATTTGGCACGTAATTTGTGCTGCGCCACTATTCAAGAACCTCTCGCACCAATTAATTTGGTTTTTAATGAAGAGGCAGATTTCGATCAACAATCGAAATGAAATATGGATGATCATCAATCAAAGCCCAGTCCGCTTTTCTATTAAGGAGTACTGTTTGATCACAGGTCTCAACTGCTCCTCCAATATTCCGGATGTGAACGAGAGGATGGGGTTTCGTGATCGCCACTTTCCCGGGATGGATCCAATCAGAAAATCATACTTGGAGAGCCGAATGGTAGAATTGTCTGATGAAGATGCTATGGAGTTTAACGTTGAGAAGGTGAAGTTGGCGCTTCTCTACTTTGCCGCATCCGTCCTCTTTCCTCGTCGAACGAATAAGTATCTCGCCGTGCCAGACTGGGCTTTTTCGTTGGTAGAAGACTTGCCTTCATGGAACCGATATCCGTGGGGGACCGTGGCTTTCGGTGAGGTCCTGGACACGTTGAAAAGAGATCTTGTACGGAAGAAGAGTGAGTACGAGACAAAACGGAGTGGAGGTGGCAGCGACTACTCTAGTTTCTGCGTGAGCGGATTCGTACATCCGCTTCAGGTAATATGGAATTAATTTCAATAAACCCTAGATAGTATCTTGTAAGTGTTCAACAAACCCTAAAGAATAGTATTTCTAACTTTGGTCAGATTCTAGCGTACGATGCATACCTGGGATCGTGCCTCGGTTTGCCCGTCGCGTAGAGGCGCCTATATTCCCACGTATTCGTCGCTGGAATACATCGCGGTGGAGCACCAAAAAAGCTCCAAAGCTCGATAATTACCGCTGACGCACTTCAATCAGAAAGCATTGTTGGAATATTGGTTCCTACAGCAGAAAAGATGCAGGCTGCATATTACGCAGGTGTGAATTTTGGCAATCAAGAAGCGGATGAAGTGCTTGACCATGTCACATCCTTACTCGAGCAAGGAAGGACCATGAGATGTGTCTCAGAGTTGTCAATGCAACCACCCCCAGAAGGACCTCATGATTATTTTGGTGATTTCCGTATTAGACCGTCGAGAAGATCTCGCCGTCAGCAATACAAGCCGAGTGACCACATGCAACAGTCCCCGCCCATGTGGTTTCGCACGTTTCAAGAAGGGGTTGATATGAAGTTACGAAATCTCGAAGAAGGCATCTGTAGCAAGATCGATACGTTCAGAAATGAACTTCTAAGCAGTGGAAACAGTGTCGTCTTGGACCGCGTTGATCTGTTGCGGCAAGACATTCAACGAAAATTCCACGGTTTTGGAGGTATGCAAACATTGTCTTGCACCACTTATTACATTATTTTTCGGTAATATTTTTTGTTATGACTCATAGCCGCGACTGATCAATCCCAACCATGGGGACATGATACGAGCTGTTGGTCTGGCGAATGGCCCGGGGATGGCCCGCAAGGAGAAACCGTGGCGGAGGAGCAAATAGGAGAAGAAGATATGCCGGATGAGGAGGTGGAGATGCAACAGGAGCCATTGCAGATGTCGGACCACCCACGAGAAAAAGGGAAAGCCAAGGCGAGAACGCCTAATTCCGACCTCGGCAAGCGAGACCGTCCAAGTATAAGTCTCATCCATACACGACCCCGCCACCAACGACAGATCCAAGAAGCGGAAATTCTACATTTGTTTCCAACTTCATAAAATGTAGATTTAGGATGGACCGCGGTTGGAAAAAGGATTCAGAACATGCGTAGCGGCCAAAACGTTCAATGCACATTAGGACCGCAGACGAAGGAGTGGTTTCTCACCCTTTGGACAGCAAAGAAGTGGATCGATAGCGCGGTAAGATTTACTTGAATATTTACTTTAAATATGTGTGATATATTTATATTTCTATTTTGCAACACGTTGATGAATCCATGAAGGGATTTATCGCCATCCAGAATAATGTGGAGGAAGCTTGCAAGGATATTGCTTTCATGCCGATGATGTTTGCCAACTATATAAACGTCATCACGATGGACGATCGAAGGGAGCTTAATGACGATATGCTAAAGACTCTTACTGAATATGCTCTCGGGACTGCTGAGGAATGGGGGTCTGTTCCATGGACAATGGCCAAACTCATCGTCATACCAGTTAACAAGGACGACAACCATTGGGTCCTAGCCGTTGTGGATTGTAAGAACAACGCAATGACTGTCTACGACTCGGAACTTTCAGCTGACGTGGCAGGCACAAACATTGAAAAGGCATGTGCTGGTATCCTGCATGTACTTCCAATAGTGTTCTCGCACATGAGACTTACGAACGGATTGACACAGTTGAGTTACGTGCGAGATCCGAATTTTTCACAGCAAAAATTCTCGTAAGTTTTCTAATTAAGTTTATGATAGAATGTCTTATGATAGACTCATTTTTTAGACTATTAAGATCTAATTGATGGTATGCAGAGGTGAGTGTGGGATATACATGCTACGGGCTGCATTTGCGCTGATGTTCACCGGCGACAATTTATTCAATATTCCTCCTGAAGATATTGTAACTTCTTGAAAATTTTTGACATGTTGCATATTTCGTCGGCAATGGTATGGTCCTGTATGACATGTTTAGGTGGTTGTATGACATGACTGTTTGTCTTAGCTTATGTTTTTGGTTGAACGATTCTTATTGCCACTTTTAACGACATGTGAAATTTAATCGTTTGACTACGTACGGATCCTCAGACGCTAGACGGGTTCTCACAAAATGATTCATCACTGAGTACCCATTCTTTACGTGAGTACCCAATAATAACCCTGTTAGAGTAACCTATATATTTTAAAGACATAATTATTACACAATCATTCGCGAGTGAGTTAAAGGTCACTTTCGGAACAGTCAGACATGGCATAACTGTCGCCGTCACTGTCACTGTCAGGAATTATTCATGAGTAGGTTACCTATTCGGCGGGTACTCAGATTCTTTACGGGTTCTCTGATAAGAAACAAATACAAAGGACCATGCTGATTACATGAGGACCCAAGGCAAATCGCATTCAAAGTTCATTTGACTGAAAGGGTCCTCACAGGTTGCACAGGTTCTCATAATATAAAATCAAAGCTGAGTACCTGATCTTTCCTGAGTACCCAATAATAACACTTTATCATATATATTTTAAAGATGTCAGAACTAACGCTTTCTCTGTCAAAAACAGTCAAGACATGTCATATCACTGTCAGGAATCATTCACGAGTGAGTTAAAGGCTGGTACTCAGAGTCTTTACGAGTTCTCTGATATGAAACAAATACTAAGGACCCTGTTGATTACCTGAGACCCTGGGCAAATCACGTTTGATTTTCTTACGATTTGGCGTGTATAAAGACGATTTTGTGTTCAATCTTTGGTGGTTTAGTAGTTTGCATCGGGGTGATAATATATGCTGGGGAAACCTCTGCTTATTTATAATTTTGAGTTAGCACGTTGTGTTAAGTGATAATGAGGTATGATTGGTTGAATAATGTTCTACAACTTTCGTACAATTATCGATGTTCCTCTTTTTTTTATTAACGACGCAATTGACTTATCATTAGTGGTGGAATATTATTCATGACGAACAGTTCCTTCAATTAAACTTTTTCGGGGTTCAAAATCGTAGTCAAAGTTCGTTTGACTGAATGGGTCCTCACAAGTTGCACAGGTTCTCACAGAAAAATTTCAAAGTTGAGAACCTTTTCTTTTCCTGAGTACTCAATAATAACTGTCAGAACTAACGCCTTCTCTGTCAGAGAATTAAATGTCGCTTTCAAAACAGTCAGACATGTCATATCACTGTCAGGAATAACCCTTGACCCTGGGTCCTGAGAGTTTATACGGGTTCTCAGATAAGAAGCAAATACTAAGGACCTTGTTGATTACTTGAGGACCCTAGGCAATTCACGTTTGATTTTCTTACTAACGCTTTCTCTGTCAGAGAATTAAAGGTCGCTTTCAAAAACAGTCAGACATGTAATTAAAACCCTAATAAATCCGTACAGCAATATTAAGGACCCTGTTGATTACGGGTACTGAGAGTTTATACGGGTTCTCAGTTAAGAAACAAATACTAAGGACCCTGTTCATTACCTAAGGACCTTCCATTAAAACCCTAATAAATCCGTACATCAATATGAAAGTCACCTTCTTCTTATTCTTCCGAATTCACCGACTGACGGATATCTTTGTGTCCTTAATCTGCCGCGCTTACTTTTGAAAATTGGAGGAAGAACGGTAGTGGTACTTCCGTCATTGTTATAGTCTCTCTCGGTCACTGGCCAAATCGTATCGCCATAAGCTAATTTCCATATCTCCAGCATGTAATAACCATCTACTAATGAATAGACATCAACCCCAGCTACACTGCAAGCCGCAAAAGCATGTGGACATGAAATTCGGTCGATATCTAACCTTCTACAACTGCACGATTTCGTTTCAAGATCGACGACCTCTGTAACATTCTGAGAACGCACACAGAACTTTGAATCACCTACCTCAGTTACCTGGTAGATCTTAGACTCCCGATCATTTTTTTGCATAACCGATTCAATCACGGGAGTACAGGTTGTCGTTCCACTATCTATTGACGCAGTTGAAGTGGCTCGACGACTAGCGAACCAACGTTCAGTCAGTTTATGAATCGAATCCAACAATCCACTGAGTGGTAGCTCTCTATCATGACTCAAAGCTGCGTTTATGGATTCCGATCCATTGGTTGTCATTATGTTATATCTAGATGTGGGGCAGTATGCCCTGCTCCACTTATCAGGAGAAGACCCTTCTTCCAAATATTCCTTGATTTCCTCGTGTCTTTCACCCAGAATAGCATACAAATGGGCAAAGTCAAACGTCGTATATGCATTTGCCACTTTCCAGAACATATCTGCAGCGCCTTTATTCTTCTTGCCACTTTTCGATTTAATATTTTCTTTCATGTGCCTTACACAATATCCATGGAATGCATTCTCGAATATTGCCTCCATGGCATTCTTTATACTGACATGTCTATCTGAAATTCTAACAAGATCACGAGTGTCGCCCACCACAGTCCGCAACCTTGCGAGAAACCATGACCAAGAAGGCGTTGACTCGGTGTCAGCGACACCCCATGCAATAGGAAACTACCATCCTGTGCCGCAGCTATGAGCAACACCCTTTTGTACTTTCCCTTTAAAACAGTAGCATCAATAGAAACAACCTTCCTCATGAAGCAGAAGCCCCTAACACATGCACATAACTTATAAATAGGTATTTGAATCTATTTTCTTCATCAACCTCCAAATCAGTAATACTTCCTGGCTTCATGTTTCGTAAATGTAACAACCCTCATTTTCTAATAAATAGTTTGGCAGATTTTCGCAACGAAAGCTGCGAAAGCCCATTTTATAAAATTTTTTCCTCAGTTTAAAATATCAAACACTCGAAAGTCGGTTACGGAATCCACATAATATAAACGTCTGGTCTCAAATCATTAAAACACACAACACTGGAATTATATAACGCAAACTACGACATTTCACAGGTCGCATCCATGTACCGCCCTGCCCTCAAAAGTCCATGGAGTCACCGCCGTCAGCCCGCCTAGTCGCGACGTACTCCAAAGTCGGACTCGGATGTACCTACAACACGTAAACTGAGCTCCTTGCCCAGTAGGTAAAACATGCATGAATGCAGCGTGCGCTCACTCCCAAACCCGAATACCTGACAATAAATGCACGCTCGACTTTCTCCACTCTTCCCAATCCTATCATAATCCAACACAATAGGGCCCTAGGCTAGACTAGGCACCTCGCGCAACCCATTTAAGGAAGGAGTCAAGAGAACAGATCTCGGGAAGCCCCCGGCTCTCTCCCGAGACGTCTACCTGCCCCGGCGATGCCTACGCTGTTAGCATCCTCCCTGAGCTAATACTATCAGGTCGCCTCTTCCGCCAAAAAGACCCTCTTAAGAGAGATCTCGGCAGTATAACTGTCAGGTGCACTAGACTATCCTCAAACTCTACCACAATTCAACTGCCAATATCGGCACAACCTACCCCACACATCAACACCGCAAGGTGCCACCGTGTTACCACGGTAAATTCTCTCACCATGCAGACGTGAATGCATATGACAATGTATGCACAACCCACATAAAAAAATAATTAAAATTTATGTAAAGCATAGCGTCATCAAAGCACATAATCACGTAATATCACCCAATAATTCACATAACGTTTACGTGCCGTAGGTGAGTTTCACCTACCTGTCGTCCTTAAATTAGCAACTGATAAATCCTTAGTATTCGGGACCTCTGAACCTTTTAGACATAGAAATATTATCATATAAGTATATCTGCGTAATGAAATTAGTATGAACGTTTTCCAACCCTAATTCTCGAAAACCCTAAAAATATCGTAAAACTCTAAATACCGGAAATATTTACACACAACGAAAACCTCACGTCACCAAAACGCTCTAACACCTAAAACCAACTTCACCATCCTAACACATGTTCGAAAATAACATATGCAGAAAATTAATTTTTCTTCTTTTCTAACCAATATTCGAAACTCACATCAATGCAAGAATGTCCCCAAAACTCATGTAATTACCATAAAATACATACAACATCTAAATACAAAATCACCTTGAAAACCTCATATAATTCGCATATAACCCATGGCCATCACATAAAACATTCAAACACTTTATACATGTAACAACGAATTTAACTATGGTATTGAAGATTAAATCTCCATGATTCGATATTCATGTCTAAGCATTTAGTACATGTAACATTCATATTTATTTTTTTATTGACTATGATATCTACCCCTTTCAAAAACACACAAAGTATTCACAACAAATTAACGTATCGGGTGTAATTATTCACCTCCAATCTGAATTTCAAATAAAGGTTTACATATCGTAGGTGAAATTTCCACCTACCTATCCTCCAAGATTCGATGTTTAGAGAATTCCTAACTTGACCAAGCTTTCATTTGATAAATTCTTCTTCTTCCTTGTTCGAATGTTTCCTCTCCCTTCTCTTTGTGTCTTTATTTAAATGGGATTTTAGGGTTGTTCAATGGAATAGTGGGTATATGCAACGTGGGTCTTGTCATAAAGAGTTGTAGATTAAGTGTGAAAGATTCCTTTGTAAAGTTTTCTCTCCCTTAATGATTTTGCTTAGTGTTTTACACATATGATTCCAACGTGGTTTAGTTCTTCTTGTTTTGTTTTCTTCCTAATGATGATGTGTAGGTATAATTTTATATATTAAACTTTTGGTTGGGTGAGATTTAGATCAAACTTTTGGTTTATCTTTTTGCTTATTTAGTGGATGTTTTACGTGGTTAGTGGATTCACAGATCTAAGGCTTTTGTTGTTACTATCTTCATTATATAAGTGTTAGTAGTGAGTCTTGTAATTATGTGAATTAATGTAGACCACATTTGATTTTCGTATGAATGAATTTCGCATATAATGATTTCAAATGATTTTAGTTTGTGTTTGATTAGTAGGTGACAAACCTACTACATGAGCTAAGTAACAACCTTTCCTCTCATTTATGATTCATTCTCCAATACTTTATCTTATATTAAATGATTGTATTTAGGTGATAGCAAATAAGTGATAGAGTACTAACGTGGCTTACTAAACAATAAGAATCTTTCACCCTCACTTTGTTCATATGTATTTAATTATCATTCTTTTAAGCAACTGGTAGGGAGGTGACAAGACCTATACGTGGTTTTCCTTACTCTTAAATAATCTAATTCTTTCCTTACTTATTAAAATAGTTTGGGTTTTTATTCTTTTTTTTTTGGGTTTTGATAACCTTTTTAGCCTCACTAGTAATTAGCTTAGGTTTTAAATACAATTTGGTCCAATAATTATTCATTTGGGCTTTAGTTCTAAAATTAAATCCAATAAATGTTTAATTGGGATCCAAAAATTATTCAACTCTTACCCGGAATTCCTTATGGATTATTTATCTTTAATATTTTATTCAATAATTATCTAAGTTCCTTGTCGTAATCCCGCTTTAAACGTTGCGGGTATTACAGTAAAGCTTCTAAATATCGAGGCAATGAGGCAAAACATTCATCCATGTCACCAACCAATGTGTCCCTTGCAATCTGCTTACCTTTCCAAGCCTTCCAATATGTAACGTCGCAGCCCCTCTTCTGCATCATCGAAACGATTCCTTTTGGTCTTGGAATTTCTCTATATTCATGGAAATTCTCCATCAACATACTAGAGACCAATGAAGCACTTCCTTGACGATGTTTCCGATGACGATTAGACACATCACAGGTGTGTGTGTGTGTGTTACAATACTTTCTGATGGAAAAAGTTGACGAGCCTTTGTCCTTCACAACCCGTACACGCCAACTACACAGGTTGTTCACGCAACGGGCTACGTACAGGGTTGTGGTTGACTTTACAACTGAGTATTCAAACGATCCATTAATGGCGACATTCATCAATTCGTTCTTCACGGCTTCCTTGTTGGGGAATTCTTGCCCTACTTCAAGGTTTGAACCGTCGGGAAAAGCAAATGTACCATCCTCAGCAAAGTCATTGATTCCGTCATCAATCTCCATGCGCTGATCATCATCAGGGTAATCTCTACGGACTTGAGCATATTCCTCCTCTTCCTCAAAATTCTCTTCTAAATTACCACGACCCTCGACGCAGTGTTGGTCCTCACGAGCAGTGTAATTTTCCACAGAACAAGGATGCTCATGTTGTGGTGGAGACAGAGTTGAAATAGAGTGCCCATGAGCTCCGCATATGATAAGACCCGCGATAGGCTGAATTTCTTCATTCCGATCATAATCTGTGATAAGACCATTATCGCTTCCAAATTCATTGGCTTCAGGTTGTCCGATAACTTCATGTTGTGCTTCACGATACTCAACCTCTACATGAAGCACTGGTCTTGATCTTGTACAACCAAGTCCGAGATATGAATGTAACCCAATATCGTTTTCGATATATATAGGCTGTGGAAATTGGTACATGACATCCGGCATGTAGGTTAAATTTACTTTCATATTAATGTCTCTAGACGACAGCACCTCTAGTATTTGACTTTTCACTTGTTCTAGTCCGCACGTATCGTCATCCACTCGGATGTTTTGCCATCGACAATCCGGCGAGGGACACCATTTGGAAGTATTATAATCGCTGATTGTCCATTGCCCACCGAATTGAAACACAATGTTTGTTAATGTCATGGAGATCACCTGAAAATTATGTGAAAAGACAATCATATAAAATTCCTAAATACCCAAACCCTAGAAACCGTGCAAACCCTAAAACCCTATAAATTAAAAACCAAAAAACATTAAATCACAAAACTCTATATAAAAAACCCTAGAACATTACAAAACGTAAATTACACAAAAACCTTAAAACCCTAAAAACCGTGGAAACCAAAAATACATTAAACCACAAAAACCTAGAAATTTTACAGCATAGAACCTAGAGGTTCTCAGATATATAACGGGTACTCGGGAATCATTTCATAGCTGAGAACCTACAGCTACAGGTTCTCAAAACATACGACGGGGGAAAGATATCATAGCTGAGAACCTACAGGTTCTTAGATATAAGATGGGTACTCAGGTATCATTTCATAGCTGAGTTCTCAGATATATGACGGGTACTCAGGAATCATTTCATAGCTGGGTATTCGTTATAAAACTGAGAACCCGTACTGAAGAAGACGAAATTGTATCCCTACCACGAGATATCACTACGATTTTGGTTCACGCTTCATATCAGACTGTGAAAAAAGGTTTATCTACTCCTAAAACTCGCGAAAGAGAACTCAACACTCTGGTTCTCAGTGAAAGTAACAGCAAAGAACCCAAAACTAACCGGAATTTGATTATGAAATTCATCAAGACGGTAATGAAGTCGTTTAAATTAACTCAACAAATAGCAAACCCACTCAAATCAAATTATAGTTGACGGACGAAACCCGAAAAAAATGACTTACTTTCGAGAACAAGGTGACGAATTTCTTGGTTGAACCACTCGACTTCAACAAACCGGAAGCTTTTCTGAATTTTGTTTCTCCACTCGATGGTTGTTGAGGCCATAAATGATCGTTCTTGCATTATTAGTACTGATTAGTGATTAGTGTTGGTGGTTGTAGCGTCGTAAATATCGTTAGGTTTTCTGTTTTTCTTTTTCAATTTTTTTATTTTTTTACCCCTGAATGTCGTTGGGTTTCTTTTCTTTTTTTTTTTGTTTATATATATATATACATATTAATCGATGATTAGAGTTCAGCTAATGAGGTTATTTAAATGGAGGTCATTTGACCAAAAACTTATAGTCAACGAGGTCATTTTGCAAAAGCTTATTCAGTCAAAGGTCATTTAGCTAAATTACCCCACTAAATCTGCAATGGCAATTACTCAGTCAGAACACGAAAAGCCTCTTTATACTAGTAATTATATGTTGCCCTTGAACATTTTGAGTATGAATATTTATATTGAGTAAACGGCAAATTCGGTTTTCAAACTATACCAAAGTTTCACTATTGGTGCTTATACTTATAATGTGCCATTTCGGTTCCTAATTCTTGTAAAACCTGTCATTTCGGTTCTTTTTATATCTTCTATCAAATTTTAACCGATTAATAGAAATTACTTAAGGGTATTTTCGTCTTTAAGGGATTAGTAAGATAGAAAGAAAAAATAAAAAATTAAATAGTAAGTAAAAGAAATAAAAAATGAAAAAATGCAAAATAGAAATCCCATTGAAAGAGAAGCTAGGATCTGAAAAACTCTACATCTCCATGGAAATCAATGGTCGATCTTCGCCTGTTCTAGCTTCACGACGTAAACACATAAACCTCTAGCCTCGATTTTAGAATATTGCTCGATGTCTTTCGAAAACCCTAGATTGACAAAACTCAAATCGTAAAACACCTTAGTGAGGCATCGATTGGAAAAGCTTCGTATAGCACTATAAAGGATGTCCTGGTATATTAGGCCTGATGGTGAAGATTTAGACCTGACTTCTGCTTACGTTGACAGTGAGTACCTTCATTCACTTATATTCTTGGTTTTGCAAATTTCTTGTCTGTGTATATTTGTTTTCGATTATCGGATGATTTAGTTTGGTTATTGAATAGGTCTATTCTTTTTTTCAGATGATGAAGGCGTTGATGAGATTGAGTCTGAAAATGTCAACAAGCTCCGAGTAGATTTAGTTGGAAAGGGGAATACATTGAGTCAAAGTCATCTGCCAATTTGTTGGACGAATGATCCTTACGACATTAGACATGAATGGAAGCGCTCAACATTAACTCGTGATGTGGCAGAAACTAGTGATGTGCCTAGAACTACTGATGTTGATGAGGTGGGAGGTGTTGTTCGGGTAGAGACTTCAACATATGCTGTGAACGAGGGCGGAAGTGGTGATCCGAATGGGGCTGGTAAAGAAGGTCAAAATGATGAAGAATTTGAAGGTGATGATGAAGATGAGCGAGGTGATGATGTACGGATGAACAACTAGAAGCTGAACAGTGTAGTGGTGGTGGGATAGCCGTTGAAAGGGTAGAAGCACAAGAAAATGCTGAATACGTATACCAGTCTTCAAAGCTTAATGAGATGTTTGACATCGAGCACATCCAGAAAGATATGCTTCATGACCATTTATCCTCAACATCGTGGAACAAATTGAATTTCGATTCCAATACTGAAGATAATGATTATTCTGATGATGAGGAGCAGGAGTATGATAATGCTAACGAAGCTGAACAGATTGGAGATAGAGATGTTCGTGGTGTGCAATATAATTACACGGATTACATACAATTATGGGATCGGGCTCCTATCTTCCACGTTGGGTTAAAGTTTGGAAGTAAGAATGAGTTTAGGGATGCAGTGAGGCTATACGCCATCTTCGCGCCGGATTCTCGTTTGTCCATGACGTCGTGATTTTCGACGGAACACCACAGTAACAAACGGGACCATTCATTGTTGAGTAATTTCTTGCCATATGATCTCTCCACTTGTAACCCTAATCGATCTTTGCACCTGTGGCTGTTAATCTAAGATCTACAACGCAATCGGCCTAATTTGGACCTAATAGACGCTAATTTTTCTCAGCATTGCACGAAGCTCTCTGCTTCATCGTGTCGATATGTAGCCTCACTGTTCACTTTTCTTTCTTTTTTTCATGTTTCCGTCGTTCAGTTTGTATATGTTTCAATTTATTTTATATTTTTCTTTGTTTTTTTGTTTAATGTAAATGACTAATTTGCCCTTAATTTCGGGCAACCGGATGGTTAATCGGCGACTTTCGTCAAAAGAACTAAAAGTGACAGAATTTACAAACTTTAGGAACCAAAATGGCAATTCATAAAGTATAAGCATCAATAGTGAAACTTAGGTATAGTTTGAGAACCAAATTTGCCGTTTACTCATTTATATTCTCTTTTCTTTTTTAAATTTCCATTTGATACAAGTAGAACTGTCAATGGGCCTGCCGCCCACCAAAGCCCGCTGTTTGGCGGGGCAGTGCGGGCTGGCCCCCATGTGGCGGGCCTTCAAAACTGAAGCCCAGCCCACCCCGCCAGCCAGGCCCGCCCATCTTAATTAAGAATTATATATAATTATATTTAAATATACATTAATTATGTATTAATTAATAAAGGCATCATTCATTATTTAATTATAATATTTAAATATACATTAGTTATGTAATAATTAATAAATGCATCATTAGTTATAAATAAAATCATTAGTTAATTCCTCTATTTAAATAAATATATTTAATGTATAAAATAGTAAATTAATTAAAATATATGGCGGGCCGGCTCGCGGGCCAGCCCGACCCTCCCTGCCTAGCCCGCGCCCCCATTTAGGCCCGCCAGAAAATCCCAGCCCAGCCCGCCCATAGGCAGGGAGGGGAGGGCCCGCCCGCGGGCTGCGGGCCATTTTGACAGGTCTACATACATGGTATCTTACGGTGTTGGGTGGAAATGGACTTAAGACATTTTGACTTGACCTCGAAGGTTAATCACATCTCGATCTCGAATGTGCGACGTCAACTAGAGCGGGCTCTGAAAATTTAGGCCTGGGCGGGCAAGCCGAGCGGGCCGCGGGCTGTCGGACGCGGGTTGCGGGCATGCCCGCCAGAATTTAAAATATAAATATTTTATATTAAATTATATATGTATAAATAATTTATGTAGGTTTTCTATATTTTTAATTATAATTTTAAGTGGAATTAAGTTTAATAAAATAAATAAATTATTATTAAAGAATTAGGATTAAATTACAAATACTTCCGAACTAAAAATCTTCTTTTTTTAAAAAAAAAAATTCCTCTTTTTTTTCACTTTCTATTTTTTATTTTTGGCGGGTTAAGCCTGCCAAGCCCAAAGCCCGCCCCGCCAATTGGTGGGCTTTTGCGGGTAACGGGCCAGCCCGTACCGCCGGCCCGTTTGACAGCTCTAACGTCAACTAATTGAATGTGGCCCCGCCCGCTTATCCCAAGTTCCCAACCCTTCTAAATTGAGATTAGATTGTGTAACTATGCACATTAGAATAAAAACAAAAAAAAAAACACATGGCTCAAATTGAAACATATATCCAAGTGAACGTAAAATTGACACGACTATCTCCACGAGCATCGATAGCATGAATACAACGTGACATAAAACACCAGGGATTACTAACAAAGGGCCACACTGCGATTTGAATCTACAAGCAAAAGACTTTCAATTAGAAGAAAAGAAAAAACTGTCATTAATTTTGGCCAAATTCTTGAATTTCTTTCAAGTGTAAGAAAGAAACATTATCGAAGCAGAAGTTTCGAGTAAACACGTGAGGTGGCCTTCCCTAATGACGGTGTCCGCTTCACAACCTCTGAGCTTCATTACATGCATTCAGTGCCCACCTTCCAACAACCACAAAAGAATACAAAAACAAACAAAAAGCTATAACTTTTGGCATAAATAACTCAGAACAACCCCACCAATTTGAACCTGAACCCACCCATTATATATATCAAAAGAATAAAGCACATACCTTTTGAAAAACTAATCTCCTTCTTGCCATCATCGCCAGGGAAAAAAGATGTTGGATTTTCTCTTTACAGTTGCTTTCTCAGCAGCTCCTTTGACCATTTACATCCCGCCTGTAAGAAGCTTGAATCTCTTCGTTGATCTTATGGAAGATGTATGGAAAGAGTCGAGGGCTCTTACTGCTAGAATGTATCCAAGGCTTAGGCGTGCTTGTACGAGGATCTTCAGTTGTTGTATGCCCTTACCTTCTTCTTCTAGGTAGATTTTCTTCAAGTTACTTCGGAAGAGTATAGCGGTGTAGCGTATTGATGGGATTTTTACTGTTTAGTTTGAGATTAGATTCTTGTATTTCTGCAATAACCATCTTTGATATTCTCGTCTTCTTTGCGTAATTTTCTTTCTTTTTAAGTTTCTATGACTGACTTCTATGGTTGTTAATGCATGCATCAAGGCTAGAAAAGAACCCACAAACACAAAATTAAGGATTCTAAGTACCCAAATCGATATGAGGTTAATTTAATGAGAGGGGGTGGCGGTTGAGGGGTGGAGATGGAATAACCCCTCAAATTGAGTGGTTTGAGGTTAACGAGGGGTTTTTTTTGAGAGGTTTGGGAAAGATCGTGGGTTTATATGTAAATTTCGAAATAAGGTGGATCACATTGAAATTATGTATAGATGAAGATTCCACGATATATGATATAGTATAACTCCTTCGATTGGAATGAGAAGAACGATTACAAACAGAACATACATAAGTCGCTAGTTTACAATAAGGTGCAATAATCTACACATCGCTCGTAAACAATAATACCTTTTGCACGTTGCTGCATTTTCGTCGTACAAATTCTCAAGGCCACCTTACTCTTTCGGCAAGGGTTCGTTTTATTCGTATATTACATAAAATAACAAGTTTTATTTTGATATAAAGATAGAGACGATACGTAGCATTCGTTCGTTGGGCACCGACGGCAGTTAAGTTGGGCAACGCGGAAGAGGGAAACCAACTATTGGAGTAGAAGCAATGTAGCAGAAGGTTACTGTCGTTCCGATTGTAATTGTCGAGATTGTGACGTTTGTAGCTACCACCACTGGCGCTGGCGGCGGCGGCGGTGGTGAAGGTGGTGGTGGAGATGGTGGTGGTGGAGATGGCGGAGGTGGTGGTGGTGATGGTGGTGGTGGTGGTGGGGAAGGTGGAGGTGGTGGTGGAGGTGGTGGTGGTGGTGGTGATGGACAGAGAGGAAATCCAGGCAAGGGAATTAGTAGCGAGCAGAATCCGAAGCCAGGCAAGAATATAATCGTTGCTTCGGTGCTCGAAATGAGATAGGACGACAACACGACAGATATCAGAATCCAAACTTTGAGGAATTCCATGTTTTTTGTTATTAATTTGATGTTTTCTATTACAGTTATCAGTTGTGACGTTGTGAGAATTTTGGTGCGGTGATGAGCCCTTTATATAGTACGCCAACAATATCCTTGCATTGCATGGCTCAGCATTATAGGTTGTTAATAGTTTTATTACCATCTTGAATAATGGATAGCTATGGCTTTGATCATATATAATAATGGTAAGAGTTTACTTTGCAAATGCATTTTTTTTCTACTTGTGGTAAGAATTCAACTCTGCAAAGGTGGTCCGAGTGCTATTCATATTCTCCACTTGCCAAATAGAAGTTTAGTTTGCTCATTGTATAATTTGAAATTTTACGATATATAACATACATGCACTTGCACGCTGTAGGAAATTCAAAACGAGGGTTTTGTAATTGAATTATATATACATATTAAAGAATCATCTATTATTGAGGGTTATACCACACGTATTTTAAGGGTAGACGATGAGTCGTGTCGAGTCGAGTCGTTTCGAATGAACCTCTGTCTAGTTCATGAATATCGAGCTTGGGCGTGACTGATCGACTCACAAGACCGCTTGTGAGCTTTTATAATATTTATTTTATTTTAATTTTTTCCTTTAAATATAATATTTTCGAGCTTTAATATCAAGATACAAACCAAGCCGAATTATTTATTCAAAATCGAGTTCGAGTGTAGAAAATGAGTCTACACGCTCTATAAGGAGTAAAGAAAATGATAAATATTGCATAAAATATACTACCAGTTTTACGAAAAAAGAAAAAAAGAGGTCGTAATTTACACCAAAATATCGAATTTGATAACTCCAAATATTATATGAGAAATGACCTTAGTTAATATATATGAGAAAATAACCTTATCTTAATCACTACATATGATGCCATAAATGAATTCATATATCCAATTGAGGAAATGTTGAGAGTTTACCTAGAGGTTGGCTACACATATTCAATGCACATTTGTCATTACTACTTAGAATTTATGTCCCCTTGATCCGATCTTTGTTTCCTTTTTAAGAATAAACATGAGACACATCTTATACATGGTATTATAATATAATATATAGCTTCTAGCTCTCTTTAAATGTCCAGAGCTTTCTTTTTTTCTTTTGAAAAGGTCACTATTATATAGATATGTAAAACGAATAAAAAAAAACCACTGGTAGCATGTTACCGTGGGCAAATATATGCATTATATTGTAAAGTTCATTTTTTAATTTTATTTTCAACACGTTCTCGCTGATTTATTTGGTACATAACGTTAGGCATTAATTTTTTTAATGGTAATAATCGTAAGGATTAGTATCCACGACCTAATGGATTGAGCTCTAATATCATGAAAAAATGACCGCTCAAATGGTCATCCAACAAACAGAACGTTAAAACCTAAAAACAGTAAGCAAACATCAATAAGATAACGATACATTATGGTATAATTTCCTTTGATTCGCATGAGAAGAAGATGATTACAACAGAACGTACACACATCGCTAGTATACGATATGGTGCAATATAACTACAATCGCAATTTACTACACATCGATCGTAGACAAAGCTCCTTTTTCTGCAATATGGTTCTGCATTTTTGTCGTCCATAATCTCAAGGCTGCCTTACTCTCTGGATAACGGCTCGTTTTATTCAAATGATGTATAAAATAACAAGCATGCTATAAGCTGCATTATATATTATTTCATACAGGAGTTTTATTTTGATAGAAAGATGTAAAGATGGATGGTATACGCAATTTTTCGCATCGGTGGATTTCAAGGGCAACGCGGAAGAGGGAAACCTATTACCGGAGCAGGAGCAGTGTAGCAGAAGGTTATTGTCGCTCCAATTGTGATTGTTGAGATTGTAACGTTTACCACAACTGGCGCTGGCGGAGGCGGGGAAGGTGGTGGTGGTGGTGGTGGGGAACGTCGTGGGCAGAGAGGAATGCCAGGAAAGGGAAATCGTAGCGAGCAGAATCCAAAGCCAGGCAAGAATATAATCCTAGCTTCGGTGCTCGAAATGAGAGAGGACGACACCAAGACAGATATCAGAACCCAAACTTTGAGAAATTCCATGTTTTTTTGTTATTAATGTGATGTTTTCTATTACAGTTATCAGTTGTGATGTTGTGAGAATTTTGGTGTGGTGATGAGCCCTTTATATAGCAGGCCAACAATATCCTTGCATTGCATGGCTCTAGCATTCTAGGTTGATAAGAGTTTAATTACCATCTTGAATAATTGATAGCTATGGCTTTGATGGTAATAGTGGTAAGAATTTACTTTGCACATACATGCATTTTTTTTCTACTTGTAGTGAAAATAATTCAACTTTGTAAAGGTGGTCCGAGTGTTATTCGTTTCCCACTTGATAAGATAGATGTGTTTATGAGATAAACATGCATGCGCGCACGCCATAGGAAGTTCAAAACTAGGGTTTATAATTGAATTATATATACAAAAAGAGTTGAAATATCCTCGTTTATTGAGGTTATGTTTGTTGCAACATCCTCGTGCGCCTTTTTATATTTATTTTGTTTTAATTTTTTCTTTAAATATAAAATTTCGCGCTTTGCTGCAAACCGAGCTAGCTTAGATATTTTATAATGGAATTCGAGTATAGAAAATGAGCGACCTGGACTCTTTTATATTGCGTGTAAAATATAAGCAGATAAGAAAAGGAAAAGAAAAAAAAAGCTCGTATTTTCCACCAAAATATCGAATATGAGAAGTCGAAATATAAACTATCGAACCTAGGAGTTATATATATATATAATATATATATATTATATATATTATATATATATATATATGTAGGAATGATATGGTGCTCACCTTCTGTGAGCACCTTACATGGCACCTGCTGATTTAGCATCGATTCGTCAAATCAGCATGCCACTTCGACATCAAATGTGATGTAATGTGGCGTTAATCAACACATTTTAGGTGTCATAGATCTTACATATGATGTTGATGTGCCATGTTTACATGGCATATATGAAGGCTACACAACAAGTGCCACATAAGACGTGAACATATCACATCAGCATCATATGTGTTGATCTATGACACCTAAAATGTGTTGATTATGTCATTTCACATTTGATAGTGAAGTGTCATGCTGTTTGGCACGAATTCGTGCCAAATCAGCAGGTGACCATGTAAGGTGCTAACAGAAGGTGAGCAACATATCATTCCTCCTTATATATATACGGGAAAAGAGATGCATAGAACAACGTCTTATTCTAATCGCTACATTTGATGCCAAATCTCCACTTGATTAATGTTTTGAGAGTTTATTCGGGTGGAGTAGCTATATGTACGCAAATTCAACTTTGCATATTTGTCATTATTAAGAATTTATGTCCGCTAGCTAGATTTATTTAATTTTCCTTTTTAAGAATAAACATGAAACACATAAAATACCTTGTAAATTGCACAATACTACTACATAGCTTTTAGCTCTTCATTAAATGTCCATAGCTTACTCCTTTGGATCCCACCACCTCTATAAGGAGTAAATAAAAACGAGGTCGTATGTTCCAGTTGGCCACACTAATTCAACGTTGCCTTGAAATTTATATTCCCTTATTCTTAAGAATAAACATGAGACACGAAAATACCTTAAACATGGTACAATACTATAATATATATATGTTAAATCCATTAAACATGAAAATCCATTTCTGACTCGGTTATTTCCTCGTCTTGATTTTTAAAAACTCCATGAACAATATTATCAGAATTAATTCTTAATTCTTCTACTTTATTTTGAGAATAATCACTAGAGGTTGATTCTCTGATTTGAGAAGTCGAAGCTCTAGAAGGAGATCTTATCAGATAATCACATGGTGATATATGATAATGAGAAGAATTTGATCTAGTCATTCTAGATCTAGGAAGATCTTTGATTTTGTCCAAATTGTATTTGAACAGATCCATCAGTTGTTTGAATGATTTGAGTAGATTATTTTTAATTTTGGGTTGAGGAGGCAAAGCTCTTTCGATTGTCCAATTTTCAGGAAATTGTATTTCTTCCCATTTAATAGATCTTCGAGTTGTAATATTAGATGGGAATTGCTATTCACCGCCCCCTTTTTCCTAGTTACCGCCCTCTAAAGGGCTTGAAAATGACCTTTTTGCCCTTATGATATTTAAATTAATTTAAAAAGAAAAAACAAACTAAATATATAATTCTGGTACGAAATACTGAAAACTACATACACAAATAAATTCGAACGATCGATCGATACGGAAAAAAAAAATTTCGATTTAACATTTTAGTACCGATCGATCGATATTTTCGGCCCTGCAGTGCACGGGCCGAACGATATTTTCGGCCGGACTGTGCGCGGGCCGAACAGTATTTTCGGCCCGGACACTGCTTGGCCGAAATTTCAGTTCGGCCCGCACAGGCCCGGCCGAAATCTGATTTCGGCCCGCACAGGCCCGGCCGAAATCTGACTTCGGCCCGCACAGGCCCGACCGAAATCTGACTTCGGCCCGCACAGGCCCGGCCGAAATCAGATTTCGGCCCGTACACTGCATGGCCGAAATCTTATTTCGGCCCATACACAGCACCCGAAGTTCAGTTTCGGGTACAGTTTTGGGGTCGATGCGCTCCGAATCAGGCCAAACATAAAACATAAAAGTTATAGATAATCAAATTGGCTTTCTACAGAAATTTGAATCAGGGTCGTCCGATTTGTAAATCAAAAGTTATTGTCAAAATCGTGTAGACTGCCAGTTTCGGCCGATTCCACTCGGACAGCAACCCTAAGTTAGAATCGGGCAAATGTTAAAGGTCAATGGACTTCGAATCAGACCGCCATTAAAACACAAAAGTTATATATAATTAAGTTGGCTTTTCAAAGGAACTTGAATCAGAGTCGTCCGATTTGGGAATCGAAAGTTATGCTCAAAATCGTGCAATCTGCCAGTGGAATAGATCGAAACTAGCAGTCTGTACGATTTTGACAATAACTTCCGATTTACAAATTTCGGCCCTGCAGTGTATGGGCCGAAATCAGATTTCGGCCGGGCCTGTGCGGGCCGAACTGAAATTTCGGCCAAGTAGTGTCCGGGCCGAAAATACTGTTCGGCCCGCGCACAGTCCGACCTAAAATATCGTTCGGCCTGTGCACTGCAGTGCCGAAAATATCGATCGATCGGTACTAAAATGTTAAATCGAAATTTTTTTTTCGGTATCGATCGATCGCTTGAATTTATTTGTGTTTGTAGTTTTCAGTATTTCGTACCAGAATTATATATTTAGTTAGTTTTTTCTTTTTAAATTAATTTAAATATCGTAAGGGCAAAAAGGTCATTTTCAAGCCCTTTAGGGGGCGGTAAGTAGGAAAAAGGGGGCGGTGAATAGCAATCCAGTATTATATCTACTAAAATTAGTTTCTATTAAAATAGTTTCGTTGATAGGTTTATCAACAATTTTACACTGAGGATTCAGTGTATATAAAGGCTTATAATAAATTCTATAACAGATACATATAACTTCCGAACCTGGAGCATAATTATATCCGTGAGTTTTGACATTAATGTCAGAGCATCCAATATATTGACATCAATCAATGATAATTGGAGATTTGGGTAAACATTAAAATAAACTGGACCATGTGCCAGACTAGACTGAATTATTCCCATAAGGGATTGTTTCCAGTCGAGATTTCTTCCATCTCTAAGAGCAAAGCTCTCAGGTAAACCTTCTAAAGTCAAAGGCTTAAAAGCTACCTGAACTAACCCGATATGAATAAATTTATGCTTTATTCTATATTTTTCTAAGTATCTATTACTTAAAAGTTTAATAACCATTTCTTCGTTGTTAAGGGAGATAGTTTCTTCGGTAGTTTTGACTACCTGTTTCAAGCCTAATTTCTCAAAAGTTCCTAATTCATAGATTATTTTATAATCTATCTTAGGAAATGTCCAACGATTTCATTTATCTAAATCTTGAGGAATATCATACTCCTCTTCAATACTGTTTTTAACAGTATCTTTTCGTCTCATCAAATTTAACATTTGAAAAAGACCGTTAAACTACACCTCAACTTTTTAATAACTCCACCATGGCTCTGATACCATACGGAAGGATCTTTACAAAAATAAAACCAAAAAAAAAGTGATGATTGATACATGATAAAAACAGCTTATCGAACCTCGATAATGATACACGGACTTTGTTTAACCATTTTAGTCCAATCGGACCTGAGGTAGTCAAGCCGTCATACCAAAAATCGAACTTTCGTTAGAAAGCGTTGTTCAAAAGTAGTTCAACCAAAATACCAAACATCAAAAAAGAAATTGGAAAAAGGTACGTGGCGTTGTTAAACTTATTAGTCCAGTTATCAATCTGTAAACAGTTTGATCCCGTTCGGACCCAAGGTATTACAGCCTATATACCATATTTCCAAAACAAAGTTAAAATTTATTTTTGTGATTATTAGAATTAAATTATCGGATACAAGGATTTTTACATGATAAAATTTTCATTTGACTTAATTCAATCGGTAACAGCCATGCCCTCAAACGCCTATCTTTCGGCAACACGGGCTTTGCCAAGAGCCGACACAGAATTATTCAAAATCAAATTTTATTACAACCTTTATCCAAAATTTAATTCTTTCAATCAAATTTTTTAAAAGTTTTTTATAAAAGAAAATATTAAATACATCATATTAATATATATATATATATATAAATTATGATATAAAACCACGATTAGAGTATTAAGGCATCTTGGTGTAGTTTAACGTAGAAATTAGCCTTCCATTAAGGCTAAGAGAGACAAAAGATAAATATGTAAAACAAAAATTAAAAACTTACTTAAGAGAGAGGAGTCGTACAAAAAATTTCAACTTTTATTTCTTATAATATTTTACAGAGGAGAGAGGATTACAATGGAGGGAGGGAAAGAGAGAGAGAGAGGGAGTGCATAAAATGATGCGTGCAAAGCAAATGACTTAAGGTCATTTTTATAGACAGAAAATAAAAGACAAAGTAAACATTAATAATTGGCCGAAGAATTTTCTTGAGTTCTTGCTTTATGAGCTGTCCACCATCTTTGAATGTAGACCGTTGCTTTATTAAAGTTGATTGCTTTATTAAAGTTATCAACTTTGTCTTGAAAGTCTTCGTAATGATCCTTACTTTAGAAAATGGACAAAGTAAGGCATCATTTCTTTTTATCCTTTTCTTGGATTTTCTTGGTGATCGTGTCCTTGTGGATATCAATTGCATCATCCACCAAAATATTATCCGGATCTTCCGGATCTTGTCGTTCTCCACCAAGACAAAATTCTTCGTCTTTTGACGAAGTCTCCATTGAGAAATCCACCGGGGCTTCAATGCCAAGATTTTCATGGATATCTTTTTTCATTAGGTCAAAATAAGCATGAACGATTTCTTCAGTTTTCATTTTTCCCTTTTGAATATTCATCCTTCTTGAAATTATTTCAAAAGGACTTGGAGGTTCTCTTTGTTGATGATTATTAATAATCTCTTTATACTGAGAAATTTTCTTTCGATTTTATCAATCGTTTGATGGCTTTCATATTCACGAGTAGCAGTTTTTCTTATCATTTTTTTTCCAAAATTTTATATAAAAATTTCGTTTAAGACATGGAATTTTTACTGCGGGAAATTCTCAAAGTGCTTTGAAAAAAGGTTATACATTTAGTAAAATCATTTTCAAGCAAATTATTTCGCCTGAAAAATGGGCTATTCACCCTTTAAAGGATAGAGAATATTTTCATCCTGAGTTAAAAACTATAATTAAATTTAATTAATACGATTATATTGATGCCTTTTATAAGGTATTTTTATACCAGAATGAGAATAAGAAACATTCTTGGTGGATTACGATTTGTGCGGATGTTTATAAATCTGATATACCTAATTGGTTTTGTCAATGGTGGCTTTCTTATGGAGCCTCAATTGAAATTTTTAAAGAACCATTTTTTGGATTATATCAAGAATGGGTTAAAATTTCTCCGAATTTAATTGAAGCGGAGCATAAACATGAATGTATTGAAGGAATGGCTTCATTACATTTTTATACTGAATTCAATATTCCAAAGATTTGGAGATGGACTCCAGAAGTGGGTTATACCCAACAAAAATTCCATGTCTTAAACGAAATTATATAAAATTTTGGAAAAAAATGATAAGAAAAACTGCTACTGGTGAATATGAAAGCCAACAAACGATTGATAAAATCGAAGAGAAAATTTCTCAGTATAAAGAGATGATTAATAATCATCAACAAAGAGAACCTCCAAGTCCTTTTGAAATAATTTTAAGAAGGATGAATATTCAAAAGGGAAAAATGAAAACTGAAGAAATCGTTCAGGCTTATTTTGACCTAATGAAAAAAGATATCCATAAAAATCTTGGCATTGAAGCCTCGGTGGATTTCTCAATGGAGACTTCGTCAAAAGACGAAGATTTTTGTCTTGGTGGAGAAGGACAAGATCCGGAAGATCCGGATAATATTTTGGTGGATGATGCAATTGATATCCTCAAGGACACGATCACCAAGAAAATCCAAGAAAATGATAAAAAGAAATGATGTCTTACTTTGTCCATTTTCTAAAGTAAGGATCATTACGAAGACTTTCAAGACAAAGTTGATAACTTTAATAAAGCAATCAACTTTAATAAAGCAACGGTCTACATTCAAAGATGGTGGACAACTCATAAAGCAAGAAATGAAGAAAATTCTTCGGCCAATTATTAATGTTTACTTTGTCTTTTATTTTCTGTCTATAAAAATGACCTTAAGTCATTTGCTTTGCACGCATCATTTTATGCACTCCTTCTCTCTCTCTCTTTCCCTCCCTCCATTGTAATCCTCTCTCCTCTGTAAAATATTATAAGAAATAAAAGTTGAAGTTTTCTGTACGACTCCTCTCTCTTAAGTAAGTTTTTAATTTTTGTTTTACATATTTATCTTTTGTCTCTCTTAGCCTTAATGGAAGGCTAATTTCTACGTTAAACTACACCAAGATGCCTTAATACTCTAATCGTGGTTTTTATATCATAATTTATATATATATATATATATATATATTAATATGATGTATTTAATATTTTCTTTTATAAAAAACTTTTAAAAAACTTGATTGAAAGAATTAAATTTTGGATAAAGGTTGTAATAAAATTTGATTTTGATTAATTCTGTGTCGGCTCTTGGCAAAGCCCGTGTTGCCGAAAGATAGGCGTTTGAGGGCATGGCTGTTACCGATTGAATTAAGTCAAATGAAATTTTATCATGTAAAAATCCTTGTATCCGATAATTTAATTCAAATAATCACAAAAATAAATTTAACTTTGTTTTGGAAATATGGTATATAGGCTGGAATACCTTGGGTCCGAACGGGATCAAACTGTTTACAGATTGATAACTGGACTAATAGGTTTAACAACGCCACGTACCTTTTTCCATTTTCTTTTTTGATGTTTGGTATTTTGGTTGAACTACTTTTGAACAACGCTTTCTAACGAAAGTTCGATTTTTGGTATGACGGCTTGACTACCTCAGGTCCGATTGGACTAAAATGGTTAAACAAAGTCCGTGTATCATTATCGAGGTTCGATAAGCTGTTTTTATCATGTATCAATCATTACTATATATATATATATCTATATATATATATATATATATATAGCTTCTAGCTCTTCTTTAAGGCTGCATTTGCTTTATAAACCCCTTTATGAGAAAGGTCCAAGCCCGATAAAATATAGTGCCAGATCCAAGATAAAGTTATAATAGGGGTCATTTAGGATAAATAATAGAAATGCCCGTTTGATATTTTCGGGCTTTAATAATTTGCCGGGCTTCATCTTAGTAAACCAAACATGAGACTATGTATTACTAATTATTTTGTAACCCATTTTCTAAGTTTATCCTGTAAAGCAAACAAGCCTAAATGTCTTACTTTCCTTTTTTAAAAGGTAACTATTATATATATATATATTAGAAATGTTATGGTGCTCACCTTGCATGAGCACCATCCGTGGGCACCTGTTGTGTGGCATTTTTTTATGCCACGTCAACATGCCAAATCAACCCCCGACGGGTTCACTAATCTCATGTGTAGGTTATAGATCAATAAAAAATCACATTGTATGCTGATTTGGCGCGTTGATGTGGTTGGTGCTCACGAAGGTGCTCACGCAAGGTGAGCACCATAACATTACTCATATATAATATATATGTGTGTGTGTGTGTGTGTGTCAATATGTAGAAAGAAAAAAAAACCACCGATAACATGCCACCGCGGACAAAGAAACTATCAAGCCTCACGCCAGATACTACGAATAGCACATGACTGCAAAGAATATAATTGAGATTACAATTTGGACTTTGTCCCACATCGACTAATTCAAGCTCTTCTATCCGCTATATATAAGAGGCATTCTCCTTCTATTACCAATTGGTTTTAAGAATAAGGACCCCTTAATTTGTAATAAATATCTAAAAGGTAAAATAGACGGTCGCAGATAGACAAATAATGCTAATAACCAAAGGGATCAAGTGAGAAGTCAGATGAAGCAGATGTTTCCCCCGCCATAATGTGTCTTGCGGCCCTTCCAATGCCTAACCTCCAGTCGCCATAAGGCAAAGTCCATTTGGGCAGACCCCTGAACAAGCTAGGTCAGCGTTTAGCAAAAGGACAGACGAAAAATAAGTGATTTTTCATCTTCGTGGTCGACGTATCACAAAGCAAGCATTGAGACGAGCCCACACGATTTCCGATCCACTACTTATGGCGAGTGGGGGGTGCTCCCGGAAGCTTACTTTGCCATTTCGCAAATAAATGCAAGAAAAAAGTTTAACTTCTTCGCAAAGGTCATTTATTCTTCGTACGTTATTATAACAACGCCATCATAACCCATCACCGGTCGCTTGTCCAACCGAAAGTTTAACATTCAAAAGGAATATATTTTAAAGTGTTCCATATTTTATTTTCAACACATTTTTCGTCAATTTATTTCTTAACTAACCTTAGAAAGGCATTATTTTTTTTAATGGGAGTTATCGTGAGGACTGAGGATTAGTATCCACGAGCTAATGGTCCGAGCTCTAACATCATGATAAAATGACGGCTCTAGTGGTCCTCCAACAAACAGACCGTCAAAACCTAAAAAGCGACATCGATAAGATAACGATATTGTTATTTGAAAGAAGAAAACGATTACACACAGAACATACATACGTCACTAGTTCACGATAAGATGCAGTACATAATCTATAATCGAAAACTACTACACATTGATCATAAACAAGCTCCTTTCTGCATGGATGCTGCATTCTTGTTGTCGTCCAAATCAAGGCCGCCTTACTCGCTTGGTAAGAGTAATATTTATTTATATATAAGCATGCCGTTTGCTTTTTTTTTTATTATTAGTATGTATAATATATGTCCGCAGTATTTGTTCGTCGGTCGGCGACGGACGACAGTTAAGTTGGGCAACGCGGAATAGGAAAACCAGCTATTGGAGCAGGAGCAGTGTAGCAGAAGGTTACTGTATTTCCGATTGTAATTGTCGAGATTGTAACGCCTGTAGCTACCACCACTGGCGCTGGCGGCGGTGGAGAAGGTGGTGGTGGTGGTGGAGATGGTGGTGGTGGGGAAGGTGGTGGTGGAGATGGTGGTGGTGGTGATCGTGGACAGAGAGGAAAGCCAGGCAAGGGAAATAGTAGCGAGCAGAATCCAAAGCCAGGCAAGAATATAATCGTGGCTTCGGTGCTCGAAGTGAGAGAGGACGACGCCACCACAGATATCAGAATCCAAACTTTGAGGAATTCCATGTTTTTTTTTATTGTTGCTCTTTTTTATTATAGTTATTAGCTGTGATGTTGTGAGGAATTTTGGTGTGGTGATGAGCCCTTTATATAGGCCAACAAAATCCTTGCATGGTTCTTTTTTCCTTAGCATATAGGTTGATAATAGTTTTAGTAGTCTAGAATATAGAGATAGCTATATGCGGCTTTATAACGGTAAGAGTTTACTTTGAACATACGTGCTTTTTTTTCTACTTGTAGTAAGAATAATCAACTTCGCGAAGGTGGTCCGAGTGCTATTCATTCCCCCACTTGATAAATAATAGAAGTTGAGTTCGCACACTGTATTTGAAATTTGACTTCAATTTACGAGATACATATGCACGCACGCGCGGGAAATTCAAAACGACGGTTGTAATTGAATCATATAATAGACGTGTTCATACGGTTACGGTTACGGTTCACGGTTATGAACCGCCGGTTTACGGTTAATAAAAACGCCTAACCTTAACCGAACCGTGATAATCACGGTTAATGTTACGGTTTTGAACCGGCCAAGCCGGTTACGGTTACGGTTTTGAACCGCCGGTTTACGGTTTTTTTCTTCTAGTTCTTTTTTAGAATTTTCTTTCTTTTATAATAATTTAAATATATAGTAGAAAACTTTGATATTTTTATATAAAATGTAAAAAAAAGAAATTTCCATTCCGAGTTAGAATTTATATAATAACCTTCAACATTTGAAAAAATAAATTACACCTTAAATATTAAACAATATTATGATTAACATTCATTCTTCGATTAGAAAATCTTTGACGGACATTCATCGTTAGGCATTTAGTTCTAAATATCATGTTTATCACTCAATATTCGTCTACGTTTTCTAAAGATAATTTTACGATATTTGACAAAATAAAAATTAAATATGGTGAATAAATTATCATTAGATATTATGATAAGAGCAATAAAATTATATATTTGATTATTATTTAAAACACGGTTAACCGCCGGTTATAACCGCCGGTTTACGGTTAGGAAAATGAAGAACCGTAACCGAACCTTCATAATTTACGGTTCGGTTACGGTTTGAACCGTAACCGTTGACCACGGTTAACCGAACCGTTGACCGACGGTTCGGTTACGGTTTGGTTACGGTTTTTCAAACCGTCTGAACACCTCTAATATATGCATAAAAAATCTTCTATTATTAAGGTTATGTTATTGCATCTAATTTAAGGGATCTAATTTAAGGGTAGAAGATGAGTCAAGTCGGTTCGACTGAACCTCTGTTCGAGCTCATGAATATCGAGTTTGGGTGTGACTGATCGAAAGCTCCATTTTTATATTTGTTTTATTTTATAATTTTTTCTTTCAATTTAATATTTTCTAACTTTAATATCAAGTACACAAACCGAGCTAGATCATATATTTATAATCGAGTTCTGAGAGTAGAAATGAGTTTACTCGTTTCGATCCCACCACCTCTATAAGGAGTAAAGAAAATGATAAATATTGCATAAAACGTAACCAGTTTAACAAAAAAGTTAAAAAAGTTAAAAAGGAAAAAAAAAGAAAAGAGGAGGTCGTATTTTATACCCAAATATCGAATTTGATAACTCGAAATACATGAGAAACTAACCTTAGCGCAGCCTAGTCTTTATATATATATAGGACAAAAGGGATACTTAGAATAAAGTCTTATTTTAGTAACTACATATGATGCCATAAATGAATTCATATCCAATTGAGTAAATGTAGAGAGTTTACTTTTAGTTAATTACGTCCCATTGATCTGATTTTTTTTTTTTCTTTTAAGGATAAACATGGGACACCTTATAAATGGTACAATACTAGAATATAGCTTCTAGCTATTCTTTAAATGTACAGAGCTTACTTTCTTTTTTCTCTTGAAAATTTCACTATTAAATATACAAAGAATACACGCCAGATAACTACGCATACACTCTGTAAAGAATATTGTTGAGATTATAATTTGGGATTTGTCCCACATCGACTAATTCAAGCTTTTCTATCCCCTATATATAAGTGGTCTTCTCCCCTATTAGTAATTGATTTTAGGAAGGACCGCTCAATTTCTAATAAATATCTAAAAGGTAAAATATATAGTTGCAGGCAAAATAATGCTAATAACCAAAGGGATCAACTGTCCGATGTACGACAAGCACCCTCGTGCCAGCGCCACGCTCCTGTCAAATACAATATACATAACAGACAAGTCAGATGGAGCAGATGTTCCCCCACCCCCCAACGTGTCTTGCGGGCCATCCAATGCCAACCTCCGATCGCCATAAGGCCAAGTCCACTTGAGCAGACCCCTGAACAAGCTAAGTGATCTGTCGTCTCAGTGGTCGACGTATCACAAAGCAATCATTGAGTCGAGCTCACACGATTTCCTACCCACACCTTATCGCGAGTGGAGAGGCGACCCCAGGAGCTTACTTTGCCACTTTGCAAATCAATGCAAAAAAAAAAATTTAACTTCTTTGCACACGTCACTTGTTATTAGTACATTATTATAACAGCGTCATCATAACCAATCGTCGCACTGAAAGTCTAGCATTCAAGGAATGCATTATATTATAGAGTTTTTTTATATTTTATTTCTAACACGTTTTTTTCGTCGATTTATTTCATATCCAACCTTAGATATTAATTTATTTTAAAGGGAATAATCTTGAGGATTAGAATCCACGACCTATTTTTATTGAGCTTTGATATTATGATAAATGACCGCTCTACTCTAGTGGTCATCTGACAAACACACCCTCAAAACCTAAAAACAGTAAGCGACATCGATAAGATAATGATGTGTTACGTTATAATTTCCTTCGATTAGCATGAGGAGAAAACGACTACACATAGAACATACATATGTTGCTAGTTTACGATAAGGTGCAATATAATCTATAATCGAAAACTACTACACATCGATCGACAACAAGCTCCTTTCTGCATGGTTGTTGCATTCTTGTCATCCTCCAAATGAAGGCCGCGTTACTCGTCGGCAAGGGTTCGTTTTATTCGTAATATACATTAATTATATATAAGCATGCCATATCTGTTTTTTTTATTAATATGTATAATATAGGTCGATTAGACGTAATGATATAGATGATACGTACGCAGTGTTTGTTCGCAGATCGGTGACCCCGACAGTTAAGTTGGGCAAGGCGGAATGGATAAACCAACAATTGGAGCAGAAGCTATGTAGCAGAAGGTTACTGTCGTTCCGGTTGTAATTGTCGAGATTGTTACGTTTGTAGCTACCACCACTGGCGGCGGCGGCGGTGGCGGCGGGGAAGGTGGTGGTGGTGGTGGTGGAGATGGTGGTGGTGGTGGAGATGGCGGTGGTGGTGAGGGTGGTGGCGGGGAAGGTGGTGGTGGTGGTGGAGATGGTGGTGGTGGGGGAGGTGGTGGTGGTGGTGGTGGAGATGGTGGTGGTGGTGGTGGTGGTGATCGTGGACATAGAGGGATGCCAGGCAAGGGAATTAGTAGCGAGCATAATCCATAGCCAGGCAAGTATATAATGGTGGCTTCGGTACTCGAAATGAGAGAGGACGAGACCACGACAGATATCAGAATCCAAACTTTGAGGAATTCCATGTTTTTAATTTCTTATTGCTGCTCTTTTTTATTACAGTTATTAGTTGTGATGTTGTGAGAATTTTGATGTGGGGATGAGCCCTTTATATAGTAGGCCAACAATCAATGTATGGGTTTTTTCCTTAGCATATAGGTTGATAGTAGTTTCATTACTTCTTAGTATTATAGATAGCTATATATGGCTTTAATACTGGCAAGAGTTTACTTTGCACATGCATGCATTTTTTTCTACTTGTAGTGAAGAATTCAACTTTGCGAATGTAGGTGGTCTGAGTGCTAGGTTAGCCACTTGATAAATAGAAGTTGATTTTGCACATTATTTGAAATTTGAACTTCATTTACGAGATACATTACATGCACGCACGCCGTAGGAAATTCAAAACGAGGGTCTGTATTGAATTATATATACATATTAAAGAATCCACATGTAATTTAAGGGTAGACGATGAGTCGAGTCGGTTCGACTGAACCTCTGTTCGAGATCATGAATATCGAGCTTGGGTGTGACTGATCGAAAGCTCATAAGACAGCTCCGGAGCTTTTTTATATTTATTTTATTTTAATTTTTGTTTAAATTTAATATTTTCGAACTTCAATATTGTACAAACCGAGCTAGATTATATATATTTATAAGGGTAAATTCCTTATCAGTACCTTTCGAAGATTAAACTTCCTCTTAAATACCCCTTAAATTATTTCTTCCTAATCGTGCCCATCTGTTAAAAGTTTCCTGTTTAATACCCCAAACGCCTAAAATGACGATAATCTTCTTTAATGATTTAAAAAACTTCCAGATTATTATATCACATGTCGCAAAAAGCGTACCACCACAACAAGTAATTATACCCAATGTTAAAGATATAATTCTACCAATAAAACCCGATATTGTACCAACTGTCTTAGTTATTCTTCTCGAAGAACACTATACCACGAAAGACAAAAAGTAAATCGACAGGAAATATTATACCAACAAAGTCATTTATTATATTATTATTTTCCATCCAATTTCTAAATATTATAGCAATAAAGGCCGGCATTATACTATCAATGTCAGTTATTTATTAGAACTACTATACCAAAAAAGGCAAATAGTATACCAACAAATGGAAACATTATACCAACAAAGTCATTTATTATATAATTATTTTCCATCCAATTCCTACCTATTATACCAATAAAGGTCGACACTATACCAACAGTTTCAGTTATTATACTCGAACTACTATACCACGAAAGACAAATATTATACCAACAAAGGGTACTATTATACTAAGAAAGTCATTTATTATATTATTATTTCCATCGATATTCTAACTGTTCTATCAATAAAGGCCGACATTATACCAACTATTTCGGTTATTCTACTCGAAGTGCAATATACAACGAAAGGTAGTTATTATACCAACAAAAGGAAATATTGTACCAACAAACTCGTTTATTATAATTCTATTTTTCCATCCAATTTCTAGCTGTTATACCAGTGCCGACATTATACAAACTGTTATAGTTCTTATACACGAATTACAGTATACCACAGAAGACAAATATTAACCAATAAAAGGAAACATTTTACCAACAAAGGAAGGAATTATACCAGCAGTTTAAGTTATATACGCGAAGTAAAGTATACCACGAAAGACATAAATTACACATACAAGGAAGTATTGTACCAACAAAAGCCCACATTATACCAACTGCTTTAGTTATACACTCGAACTATTGTATACCACGGAAGACATATCTTATACCAGTATACCAGGAAAGACATCCTATAAAAAAAAATATTATACCTGAAAAGGTCGAATTATACCAGTTGTTTTAGTTATATACTCGAACTTTAGTATACCACGAAAGATATCTATTATAACAATAAAAGGATATAATATACCAACAAAGTCCTAATTTAAAACGATTTAACCCTAATTTCCCATATAATATTATAACATTAAAACGACAGAAATCGAAATTACACCAAGAACCCACGATTGTAGTTGTCGATAATCGACTTTCTCATTAGAGCACGAACTTGATAATGTTATTATGTTGAACTATGCTGAGTTTTTTTATGTTTGTTCATGTTTAGGTGTTTTCTTCTGTTAGAAAATTTATATTATAGTTGATTTTATGAATTTTATGTGAATGAGGAATTGGGCTTCGAAATTAAATATTATTGGGCTTCGAAGTGGCCAAATAACGGCCCGACTTCTAGAAGGCCCAACTTCTAGAAGGCCCATGTAGTGGCTAACCACTACTCAAGTCCATGGCTCAAATTGAGTGATGGAATGGTTAAAAACCACTCCTCAAGTTAGTGGCTTTGATTAAATGTTGGAGTTGGTTAAAGCCACTCAAACATTATGTCATCTTATTAAAAAAAAAATTATTTCTTTAATAAATTTTGGGTTCTATAAATAGGTGATTAAGCATAAGAATTAAACACAAGAAATAGAAAGAAAAGAAAATACAAATATCTCTCAAAATTAATTCTGCTATATCGCTCTTGTTCCGTTCGCTGTCGGTGTCGTTTTTGTGCTAAACGAACGCCGTGATTCGAAGTATCCGGGGAAACAGACGCTCGTCAAAACCTCTAGCACATACGTGAGGGAGCGAATCTGTTTTAAGGAAATTGTGTTCGCACAATCTTCGAATATATATATATATATATATATATTTTTCTTTTCCCGGCCAACAATCTTAAAACAGATCGACGATCCCGCAAATATGTCAGACTATGTGGACTTCCTCAACAACCAAGAATCTACGGGAAATGTTAGGAATATTTTAGAAGTGTCCAAAATATTAATTATAAGTCTTGTAATTTCTTTTCAATGTATTTTATAGATGTTTTATTTATGTTAGTGGGTTGTATTTGTAATAGGCTTGTTAGGGGCCCAATGGGCTTAAATACCTCACAAGGTATTTAAGCTTAAACCCTAACACTCATTAATCTAAGTTTCCATTTTGCTAAAATCTCACGTACTCAACACTAAACCTCAAAAGCACACTATTCACATTCTACGAAGGTTTAATCTGTTGAAGTGTTCTTGGATAATCTGGAATTACAAGTGGTATCAGAGCCAAGCGTGTAGTTGAGGAAACTTCATTTCAAGCTTTTAAGGATTAAGCAGTTTGAACTCTTGCGTGGTCGCTATCCTCTGTTACAAAGCTTAGACTCTTGTGTATAAGCCATTCTCGGAGATACTCTGTTTGTTAAGGCAAGCTTGTGTTGCTATCAATTCTGAGTCATCAAAGTGGTCTCCGTGGAGGTTGTATCAGTTTTGTTGGAATTTCTGTCTAAAACATTTGAAGAACAGTCCTGTCCTTCAGTGTGTTCTTGAGTTTGCGAACGGAATTATTTTTGGGAACTAGGATTGCGAACTCAAGGATTTCTTTTAGTTTCGCGGCTCATTCATCTCACAAGGCTACTTTGCGATTCTAAACTTCCACACTTGGTTTGCTGTTTTTCAAGTTTGCGCATCGACACTTCGCAAAGTTCTACTTTGCGGGTTCTATGTTACCAAGCCGACAGTTTTCAAAGATCAACGTCTAGAGTTCTTCTTCACTTCACGGGTTCATTCTTCAACTCGCAAAGTCAGGTCTTTGCGATCTCCTGTCTATTTTGCGAATCCGAAATACTTTGCGATCTCTTGACACATTGCGAACTTGCCACTACTTCGCGGATTCAGGTCAATTTGCAAACTCAAATAGCACTTTGCGAACTCTCTCACCTCGCGAATCAAGATAGTTTGCGAATCTTCTCATTAACCCGTGAAGCGATAACTTTTCGAATTCACAGATCAATTCGCAAAGTAACAAATCCAAACACTTTGCGAACTCAATTCACTTTCTCAATTCGCAAACGAGTCAAATTCCTCAAGTCGCAAACACCTTGTCCTATCCACTCTTGCGATACATACCCATATATTTCAAAATCAATTCTAAATTTTGATTTTGACCAAAATTCACAATTCAATTCCAATTTTCCTCACATTACACGTTAACGATCATATCCAAAACACAAGCAATGGACTCTTTCAGCATGGGAAATGATGTTAGGCCTCCCATCATCCGACATGGAGAATACGCAGTCTGGAAGAGAAGATTCATCAACTTCATAGAAAGCAGGGACAATTCTGAGAACCTGCTGGAATCTATTTACAATGGACCCACACAGTATTGGACCATAATTCCCGCCACTACTGACACCACTCCAGCAAGAGAGGAACAGAGGATCTTGAAAACTGCTGACCAATGCAGTGATGAAGAAAAACTGCGACTAAAGGCAGACAAAGTGGCGAAATCATACATGATGCAAGCCATTCCCAATGACATTTTGATGCAACTCGAATGTGGTGATAGCGCAAAAGAAATGTGGGATGCTCTTCGAATTATGATGCAGGGGACAGAAGTCAATACAATGGCAAGAATGGCGAACACACTCATCTCTTATGACCGCTTTCATGCTAACAAAGGGGAAACTCTCCAAGAAACCTTCCATCGATTTCTTGTTCTTCTGAATGAACTAAAGATGAATGGAGTCACAAAAAGCGTAATGGAGATCAATATCAAATTCTTAGGATCACTTCATCCAGAATGGGAGGCTACTGCAATTATGATAAGACAAATGAACGACCTAACCAAAGTTAGCATTCAAACATTATTCGACTACCTCAATCAACATTCCAATCATGTGGAGAAACGAAGGGAGGAAATCAAATCAATAGGAAGAGACTCACTTGCTCTTATGACTGAACGATCATCAAGAAAACAAGCCAAGGACAAAGAAATTATCCAGTCATCACAAGTTAAGGAAGGAGGAGATTCTGATTCTGATGACGAATTCAAGGACCTTACTAAACATGGAGACCAGGAGATTACTCTCAAGGATCTTGCTAAGCAACTCGCTCTGGTCTCGAATTTTGTGCAGAAGAAGTATTATAAGAAGACTGGATCCTCCTCCAATCGTCAAAGAACCTCCTCCAATTCTAGAGGAAAGACTCAGGATGAGGAAAACAACTCTGAAACTCCTCATCAAGGCGGCAAATGCTTCAACTGCGGAAAGAGTGGACACTTTGCTAGAGAGTGCAGAATGCCCAAGAAAAAGGATGTTAACTATTACCGTCGAAAAGTTCAATTAGCTGAACAAAAGGAAAAGGGACTGGTTTTAATGGCAGAAGAGGACCATTGGCTTGAAGATACCTCAGACAGCGAGAATGAGAACGCGGCACTGATGGCCAAGCTGGATGACGAAGAAGATGGAGCTGGAGCTGAAGGAGGCGAGTCAGACAGGGAAACCTCTAACAATTCAGAAATGGTGGAGGTAAGTGAAACAGATTATGATTCTTTACTTAAGATGAAAAATGAATTTTTATCCTTATATAAATCTAACAAATTAGGTAAAAGAAAAATCAAGGAACTGGAAGCTAACTTAGAGAAAAATTTAGTAGTATTAGATAAGTTTAGATATGATTATGCATGTGAGAAGAATCGTGTAATTTTAGCAAATGAAAAAATTGCTAAGCTAGAAATACAAGTGCAAAAAACCGAAGCTAAAGCCAAGGATTTAGAAAAGGAAATGAAATCTCATAGAGATCAAGCAATGGACGCTACAATTAAATATGACTTACTAAGTACAGAACGGGAAAAACTGTACTCCAAAATAAAAAAATTGGAGGATCTTTTAACCCGACGAGATCAATCGGAACAAACAATCTTTTTAAACAAACCAGCTAACATTGATTTTTACAATCCCTATAAAGGACTAGGTTTTGAAAATCCACATAAGTTAAAACAAGGCATATCAAGTTCACCTTATCTATATGATCTCAAATTTATGCAGACAGGTTGCCTGGCGAATCTCATGTCTTTTGTCAGTGAAAATGAGACATCAACACACAGTGAAACTCAAATATCTTTTAACTACACAGAATTAAATGATAGTTATAAAGAAAGAAGTTGTCCAGCAATAACTGAATTTGAGACAGATATTTTTCATCCAAATGAAGGAGAAACCTCAGGTGCTTCGGAAAGTAAGGCACCGATGATCACATATGCAACTGGATATATGCCTGATTGCATAAAGAAAATCAGTGATATTCACTCCACTCTCGAAAGCGAGAGAAAGTCATTTGATGAAGAAATGCAAAAACTTCTTCGTGAAATATCTTCACTTAAAGAAAAATTAAGATTACACACAATTTCATACACCTTAATTTCAAATGACAAAATTTCCTGCACTAATACATTAAAATTTTCAGGACCCACAAAAGAGCCATTGAAGGGTCAAGTATGGGTTAAAAAGGAAGATATCTTGAAGGAGAATCGCGATCTCAATGTACCTTTTGTCATTGAATATTTTCCTTCCAAAACCTTTGTACCATCTTTATTTTGTCATGTATCGAAAAAATTATCTTCTTCAACAAAAACAAAGCTTACCGTGCGTGATCATGTCACCAAACAAACTCACAAAACAATTCCTAAAAACAAAACTACAAAGTCAAATCAAGAATCAAAATCAAAAGCTATCAAAAAACCTGCCAAACTTACAAAAACCAAAAAACACGAGTCTAAACCTAAGACAAAAAGACCCTTACTAGAGCACAAATGGATTCCAAAGTTTCAAACTGCAGGAACACAAATCCCTATCCTAGAAATAATTAGTGACTATGTGTCATCCCCTAACAAAGGAAAATCTAGGGAGTCTAAACGGACTAACAAAGCTAACAGAGGTGGACCCATATTTCAATGGGTACCTAAAACCCTCTAGTTTTATATTTGCAGGCCCTTCATGTGTGGTACTTAGATTCTGGTTGCTCCACACACATGACTGGGACAAAGGAACTGTTGAGCAACTACGTTGATAGACCAGGAGGACTGGTACGCTTTGGTAATAGCAATGGAGCCAGAATCCTTGGCTATGGCGATCTCATATGCAATCGACTCACAATTAAACAAGTCTCGTATGTTGAAGGACTGACACACAACCTCTTATCAATAGGACAGTTCAGTGATTTTGGACTCCAAGTTGTGTTTCTAAAGAAAACTTGCAAAATTCTCAATACAATGGTGAAGAACTTCTCACTGGAACTCGCAAGACAAATCTTTACACCATTGATATTAGAACTGTCAAACCAAAGACTGATATCTGCCTAATCTCCAAAGCTACTTCAACTCAAAATGACTTATGGCACCAGCGGTTATCTCATCTTAACTTCAAGACCCTCAACAAGCTGTCAACCAACAAATTGGCTATTGGACTACCACCACTGAAGTATCAAAAAGAGCACATATGCTCTGCTTGTGAGAAAGGAAAAATGAAGAAAGCTTCACATCCTACAAAACACACAGCATCCACTCAACATCCTCTAGAGCTTTTACACATGGATCTGTGTGGCCCAATGCGAACTGAAAGCATAAGTGGAAAGCGGTATATGCTGGTTATCGTCGACGACTATTCCCGATATACTTGGGTACGCTTTTTACGGACTAAATCAGAGACAGTCGATCATATTCCAAACCTAATCAGAACAACACAGAACCTACTCCAGAGTAGTGTTAAAATAGTTAGATCAGACAATGGAACAGAATTCAAGAATCAACAGCTCAGTGACTTCTTCGAATCCATAGGGATTACTCAACAGTTTTCTGCTATCTACACACCTCAACAAAATGGGGTTGTCGAAAGGCGAAATCGAACACTCGTAGAGGCTGCTCGAACAATGATCATCCAATCTTCACTACCTCATTTCCTTTGGGCTGAAGCAATGAATACTGCTTGTTATACGCAGAATCGCACAAACATTCATCTAAGATTTGGAAAGACGCCCTATGAACTTATAAATGGAAGACTGCCCAACATTGCTCATTTTCGAATCTTTGGATGCAAGTGCTTCGTCGCCAACGACCGTGAAGACAAGTCCAAGCTTGATCCAAAAGCAACTGAAGGAATCTTCGTAGGCTACTCTGCACAATCTAAGGCGTACAGGATATTTCTCAGAAACAGAAGGATGATCATTGAAAGTATAAATGTCACCTTTGATGAGGGACTCGAACTTTCGATTGGACATAGCAGTTTGGGACAAGTCTCTAGAACACCACACCTTATTCATTCTCATAAAGAAGAAGGAGAATGTTCGAAAGATGCCTCTGAATGGAACTCTTCAGATCAACAAGCAACTGATTACTCTAGACAAAGCAACCCCACATGCTTCACTCAACGAGCTCAAGAAGAACGGGATCTGGATCTACTTTTTGAGCATATTTATATCTCTCAAAATCAGACAAGACCATCCACTGATCCATTTCCAAATACTGAATCCAGTCCTAGTTCGTCAAGTCATGATTCAGAACCTATTTCTAACCAGACAATTCCTCCCTCAGATGCAGAAGCCTCGACCCCAACAACTTTGACAACAACGCAGACAGAGGTCTCCTCTTCAACTTCAGCCGGCAACATTACCGCGTCTACAATCGACTATCCACTAAGTGAGGAATCGCAAATAGACGAAACGACATTACCCCACGAAAAGAAATGGGTTCGACATCATCCTACTGATCAAATAATAGGAGATCCCAATACAGGAGTAACGACTAGAAGATCACTTTCAAATGAATGTCAGTTCACCTGTTTCTTGAGCCAAATAGAACCTAAAAGAGTAGTTGACGCACTACGGGATCCTAACTGGATAGTGGCTATGCAAGAGGAGATTAATCAATTCGAACGTCTCAAAGTCTGGAACTTAGTTCCTCGTCCAAAAGAAAAAACTGTGATCGGAACAAAGTGGGTATTTAAAAACAAAAAGGATGAAGATGGTGTTGTCATTCGAAACAAGGCTAGGCTCGTTGCTAAGGGATATAATCAACAGGAAGGAATTGATTACGATGAAACGTTTGCCCCTGTAGCTAGAATCGAAGCTATTAGGTTATTCCTTGCATACGCAGCACACAAAGACTTTACTGTCTATCAAATGGATGTAAAAACAGCCTTCTTGAACGGAATTCTGAAAGAAGAAGTGTATGTGTCACAGCCAGACGGATTTCTCAATGCTGATCATCCCGACTTTGTTTACAAACTTGACAAATCACTGTACGGACTTAAACAAGCTCCAAGGGCCTGGTATGAGGTGCTATCCGACTTTCTTATTTCCTCAGGTTTCACTAAAGGGAAAATTGACACTACTTTGTTCGTAAAGAAAGATGGTTCTGATATCATGCTTGTGCAAATCTATGTGGATGATATCATTTTTGGCTCTACTAATCCTAAACTTTGTGAAGAATTTAGCATTCTGATGCAATCACAATTTGAAATGAGTATGATGGGAGAAATGTCATTCTTCCTCGGATTACAAATCAAACAACTTCAGGATGGGATTTTTATTAATCAATCAAAGTACATTCACGATATTCTCAAAAAATATGGGATTGACAAGAGCAAATCATCGAGTACACCTATGTCCACATCATGCTCACTCGATGTAGATCACTTAGGTGAACCTGTAGATGTTACTCATTACCGAGGGATCATTGGATCATTACTCTACCTCACAGCCAGTCGGCCAGACATCTTATTCTCTACATGTCTTTGTGCTCGATTTCAAGCTAACCCCAAGGAGTCGCATCTTCACGCCGTCAAAAGAATCTTGAAGTATCTGAAAGGAACACCAGACCTTGGACAGTGGTATCCTAAGAACTCAAATATGAAACTAATAGGGTATTCTGACGCAGACTTTGCAGGTTGCAGATTAGACAGAAAAAGCACTTCTGGACACATCCAATTCCTAGGCGACAAGCTTGTATGTTGGGCCTCGAAGAAACAAAATTGTGTGTCAACTTCCACGGCGGGAGCAGAATACGTTGCTGCAGCAAGTTGCTGCTCACAAATTTTGTGGATCAGAACTCAACTACGGGACTACGGGTTTGATCTAAATAGAATTCCTATTTACTGTGATTCCAAGAGTGCTATTGCAATTACATGTAACCCTGTTCATCACTCACGCACTAAGCACATAGATCTTCGCTATCACTTCATAAAGGACCACGTAGAGATAGGCATAATAGAAATGTACTTTGTCAATACAGAGATTCAACTAGCCGATTTGCTTACAAAAGCATTGGATGAAAAACGCTTCCAATTCTTAGTAGCAAAGTTGGGAATGTTGAACCTCAATTTTTAATTTCGTCTAGGCCCTCCTACAGTTCACTATTTATCTATCTGCTATGTTTTTACTTATCTCTTATTCTGTGCGTGTTTATTATTTTAATTGGTTTATTAGGACTTTATTTTTTTTCCTTCTTTCTCTCTTTGGTTACTTTCTATTTTTCAATAAATTTTCCTGTTTACAATAAGTCGATGTATCGCCAATGCTGATGGCCATACATCGAGGGGGAGAAAAGCTATATCCATGCATCGAGGGGGAGTAAGTTCAATCATTTTTCAAATACTCGATAGGCATTATATCTAGGGGAGTTTTTCAACAAATATTTATTCAAGAAACCCAAACATTTAGGGGAAGTTTTCGTACAACAACTCAAATACTTATTCAAGAAATCCAAACATTTAGGGGGAGTTTTCGTACTCTCAAAAACTCGTATGCCCTATAAAAACCCAAAGCAGAATAGCAAGTAAAACAACGAATAAGCTCAAAAGAAGGTAAATCTCAAAAACAAGCATATTCAAATTATGCTCAAAGTTGCGTCTTAACTCTGCCTGTTCCCTGAGCTTCTTCTCTTCTTCCTGCTTCTGCCAATCCATCTGTAAACGAGAAAATAAGAAATTAGTTAGTTCTTAGATGTAAGATACTTCTATGAGACTTGAGACATATCTATTTATAAACTTGATGACAGAAACATAAGTCATTTATTGTCCCGACATGAAAATCGATCTTGAAAAATCCATAGATTTGATATTATCCTTGTGATTAATTGTGTCAAACTGGTAGTATTTGGGTCATTTCTAGATTACTTGATATAGTTGGTAAGTTGGAAATCTCGTACATTCATTTCTTCTTCTTCTTAGGTCAGTTTCTAAAATCTCATTGCAAATCAATTATTAGGGTTAAGATTCGCAAATTATACTCATTTGCGAATCAGCTCAATTTGCGAAATCATAATTCGCTAAACTCTTAGTCAACAAACTCGCAAAGTTCTCTATTTCAGCTTAGAATTCGCAAAACTAAAACGCATGAAAACAACTATTATTCGCAAACCATCTCCAATTTTGACCAGTCAATGAGTAAAATTGCGAACTCACAGCTCCCAAATCGCAAACTGATCTATTCGCAAACAACCGCGACTTTGCAATCTACTTCGAATTCGCAAATCTAGTGGGCCTTTACCTCAAAAGTTTACAGCCCAGCTCTAAGCTAGGGTTCACACTTTAGGCCCGCGAAGTTTGTTTTTTTTATTATTTTTATTTTAACCAATTCGCAAACTGAACTCGCAAAACAAAAAATCCCAAATCATAAACCCCTCCTCTGCGAATCCCGTTCATCAAATCTTCCATCATCGCTTGCATATTCTGTGGTTGATTGCTCAAATTTTTACTGTCACATACTCGCGTCTTCTCTGTGGTATGTATGAAATGTTGCTTTAACTCTTTCTCTTTTCTTTGTTTAACAATTGATTTTCTTAAATTACAGGAGTGATTTCTCGAAGAACATGTGGTTTGCAGTTGGTTCCTGCAGAAATCTTGTAGTTTTTAGTGATAACACAAGCCTGTTTGGTTGATTTATGTACTGAAATCGAGTTTATCTTCTCAAATCGTTTTTTTTTAAATCGAGGGATTCTTTTTATCTGGGTTCGAAATTTTTTTAAGAGGGGGTACCTTTTTGATTCTTCAGAATGGAACTTTGCGGGTCCAAAAGTGTTTATTTTTCCTCAAACTCTCGAATCACTCACTTTACGGCTTTGACCGTCTGACTACCTTATTCGCAAATTCGAAGATCGCGAATCTTGGGACTCGTAAATTTCATTCTGCGAATTGATGCTTTGCGATACTTTGATTGACCTGGTCAATTTGCGAATCTTGTTAGAAGCGCAAACTTTCTGCTTTGTAAAGTTCAAACTGATTTGACTTAGTCAAAACCGCAAACTGCTCTGCTTTGCGAATTTAAATTTCCTTTACATTGCGAATTCTAAGTATGCGAATTTAAGTATATGCAAGACACACTTCGCGTATTGGCGTTCGCAACACTCAATTCGCAAAGTCCTTTTCAACTCAACCCGCAAACCTTTGAACTCGCATTTCAGAATTCGTAAAGTTCTGTGTTTCAAACTTCTCGCAGAATTCGCAATCTAGAATTCGCAAACTCGCAAAATCACCACAAAAACACAGCGTACAATTCCCTTTTATCAACCCGCAATCCAGACTTTGAAAATTTTCGGCCAAAAATCTCTTTGAACATCAATGGGCCAAACAGGAATGGGCCAAATCTTTTTCTAAACGTTTTTTTTTCATAGCCCAAACCTCAACAACATTATTTATTGATATTTTATTGTTTCAATATCACGTCTCTAATTCCTTTTGTTCTTCTTCTTGCAGTTTCAGCAGCACTTCCCGGTGTCAAAAATAAAAAAAAAAAAAAAAAAATTATGACGACACCTACGGACATGGCTTATCCACCTACGGATATGGTTTACCCAACCTCAAAATGGATTACGACCAAGGACAATAATTTCCAACTTGACCTTCACATATTCAAGTGCAAAGAAGAAATTATATTATCCATTCTGAGAAACCACCACTTTGGGTATGCCTTTTCGGCCTCGGTCCAAGTCCCTACAGTTTACCTTCAACAGTTCTGGGGGGACGATGAAGACCAAAATTGCTCAGGATAACAGTATTTACTACGAGGCCCAAATCGCAAATGAGACTGTCAGTATCACAAGAGATCTCCTTCGGAGTATTCTCAGATTGCCAGGTCAACCTCACTACGAACCTGAGGCTTCCGAGAATGAGCTTCTAGAGGACATGATGAAGATGGGATATTACTCGCCTATCAAGTTTGTCTCCCATTTTCAGAACTCAATGATCCCGCATCCTTGGCGAACACTCTTTGCATTTGTCAATAAGTGCTTCTCACCCAAGCACTCAGGATGGGATAGATGCAATATCACAATCCTTCGCATCTTCCATGGGATTGTGTTTCGAAGAAATTACGACTTTGTCAAGCTTATCATCACTGATCTCGACGACCAACTTCACCAACGAACAAAGTCCAAAAAGCCACAGAATCTGCCATATCCCCGGTGGTTCTCACTTATCATCCATCATTTTCTGACCACAACACCGGGAATACCATCACGCCCCGTAGAAGAAAATTTCACCCCACCCAAACTGCGCTACCTTCAAAAAAAGGAAAGACTGATGAGAAATATTCGCGCAAGGCAATGCCAATCCCTCACGAGTTACTCATTCTTGCAAACCCCGACCATATCGATGCCTACTGCAAAGATTACAAAGTTCCTCACCCCACGACACAGGATAACCCACCTGAGTCTAACCCAGGGGTTAGTGAGACTGAGAGAGCTGAAATGAGCGAGAGAGAAAGAGAGAGTGAGATCTTGAGAGAAACCACAGAAACCGAACTTATCCCACACGCACCACAGACTACATCTCAAGAAACAATCCCCGACCAACCACCACCATCCTCTGAACAAACAATACCTGAACAATCGCTCGAGGAACAACCACACATAGATGTTCCCGAGACGATCACGACTGCACTAACTCAGTCAGAAAAAGCCGGGTCAATCCCTAGGATAGAAGACGTCGTAATCGACCCAACGACGCATGAGCGAACCCCACCAGACCATTCACTTGTCTCCCAACAGACAAGTGTCTCAACGCAACACGAACCACCCCAAACCTCCAGCAGCTCGGTTCCTGTGTCTGAACCAACTCGAGAAATACCCATTTTCGTGACACAGACCGAGCCTCTGCCTGATCCTCAGGCCTCAACGTTCATAGAAGAGCCCCAAATAGAGGCTCTTCAAGGATTGGACGGAAGTCTCTCGGATGTTGATGATTTCAGCAGCTCACCATCCGCGAGCCACCGTACAGAACCTAGTTCTGGACGCGTGCTAACAGGACGCCTTGGCGATCCCGGAGATAGCTCCACCCAAGCCCGTCACACTGACGTGGCAACAACGACCCGAGCACCATCTCCAAAAAATGTGTCGCAAGGAGAGGTCGGAAGAGCCAAGGACCCCGAAGTTCCACGAACTTCGGGTGACGAGGGCCACCGTCCAGAACCTCGTTCTGAACGTGTGCCAACGGCTACCTCTAGTGGCACCGGATATATTCCAACACAGGTGACGACTGCCTACTTGGAGAATCCGCTGTTCGAATTCTTCGAGACCGTAACCCTACCAAGGGTCAAAGGTCTTATTAAGGAGGCGGTTCAAGCAACTTCCACCGACAAAGGGAAGGCTCCCATATCTGACCAACCTCCTCCTCAACAGCCGGTACTTCCTCGTCTTCTCACCCTGCCACCACGCAACCCGACGACACCCAACCTGTACACAGTGCCTCTGCTAGAGCTCTTTGATGTCGGCATTGCTCGCATAATAGATCTCGACAGCAACCGGAGCATTGAACAAGAAGACCTCTACCGGAAGCTGGTCGCAGGTGGCGTCATCCCACCTCCTGATGCGAGCATCCCGACCGACACATGCCGCCAAGAAGGCCCCAGTCAGAAACGTCGTCACGACGATCCAGACGACCAGGATCGTCCTGAGGGGGAGAGCAGCAAGAGACAGAGAACCAAGTCCCCTGTTATTCGCGGCGGAAGAGGCAGAGGACGCGGGGTTCAAACGCGTGGAGGCTGTTCGTCACGACCACCTAATCTACCACCAAGGTCCTCCAGTGGCAGACAAGCTACACCAGGGCCAAACCAGACAACTTCCCTTGGTGAAGCCGAGTCTGCTCCCTCGAGGATCTCCATCCGATCAGTCCAAGCAACTACAACCCCTCGTCCAAAGGATCCTCAAGGCTACATTGACAGATACATCTTAGACGAGGAATGGACGACGAGAACAGCGACAGCAGAAGAGTCCCACCTAAGGATTGAAAGTGTTCGTAATTTATTAAAGGCGGCAGCAGCAGACTTCTGCTTCATCGAGCGAGAGGAAGAGGAGCAAGGAGAAAATCCTGAGGCAGATCTTCCAGAACTTCCAGAACTCCTTCAACATCAGGTGCCCGAGGAACCGACGCCAGGCTACGAGTTCATAGAAACTCGTTGGAGAAACGCGAAGATCAAGGCACCTTTTCTTGAGGATCTTTATCCAAAGATCTGGAGGAAGGAAGAAGAAATAAAGGGAGTCAACGAGCTGAATCTTCGAGGCCTTGAGCACCTAAGAGGGACGTATAGGGGACTTAGCCATCAGATTATGCTCTGGGAAGTCACGGCCAAGAAAGAAATGAATAGAGATCAATACAGGAAGTACATGAGAGATCAATCGGCCATCTGTGATATTGTGGATGTCGAATGGGCGGTAGGAAGATATGTAGGCCCTGTCTTTGTTATTGATCGTTATGACAGGAAAATTGTAAAATATTCAGAAGCAGATCTTCCTTATCTTCCACTAGGCGAACTCAACAAGCTCTATAATATCTATCGCAATAAGTTTCCCCTTGACACTCACACAAGACGAGATGGTTATAGAGCTATCAAAGAGTGTATGCTGAGGCAGGTCAAGTATTTCGCTGCTCATGACTTCCAAATGGCCTTGGAAAGCAATATGAGCAAGGTCAATCTAACACGTCCAGACAACAGATATAAGGATCTCGAAAAGTATGAAGAGGGATTTATCTTCCTTGAACCACAACCAGGGGTCACTTACCTACAAGCTCAGAAGAAAGTAAAGCAGGTGCTCCTATCAGAGATCTCCAAATTCTCAGATGGAACATTGAAGATTATCCTCAACCAACTTCGGGCTAAGAAGAAGACAGTTTCCGAAGATGACAAACTAGAAGGAACAGAACTGGAAGAGAAAGATGTCCTACGGAAACTCGTCGAGAAGATCAGATATCGAATCGTTCTTCGGAACGACATCAGACAGTTCGAGACTGCCCTAGGATTCAGGAAGACCTACTTGGCTCATAGAGAACCTCCACCTCCACCTCGCTCGAAGAAAAAGAAATGAAGACTTAGTTTATGTGCTCGATTGTAATTTGGACACTTAGGGGGAGAATGTTAGGAATATTTTTAGAAGTGTCCAAAATATTAATTATAAGTCTTGTAATTTCTTTTCAATGTATTTTATAGATGTTTTATTTATGTTAGTGGGTTGTATTTGTAATAGGCTTGTTAGGGGCCCAATGGGCTTAAATACCTCACAAGGTATTTAAGCTTAAACCCTAACACTCATTAATCTAAGTTTCCATTTTGCTAAAATCTCACGTACTCAACACTAAACCTCAAAAGCACACTATTCACATTCTACGAAGGTTTAATCTGTTGAAGTGTTCTTGGATAATCTGGAATTACAGGAAACGAAGGAAACATTGACGTTCTCCCTACTACTTTTATCCCCACTACCATACATGTGGTTACGAAGCCAAACGTACCGGTCAACCACCTGGAGAAGCCAGAGAAATTTACGGGGACAGCCTCGACGTTCAAAAGATGGCAACAGAAGATGCTCTTCTACCTCACCACCTGGCAACATACCTGAAAGAGGTCGAGCCTAAGGTGAACGATGGCGAGACGAACGCTGAGGTTGTGATTGCTGTTGATGCATGGAAACACTCTGATTTCCTGTGTCGTAATTACATTCTGAATGACCTAAGCGATACTCTGTACAACGTGTATATTGCGGTCGCTACGGCAAAAGAATTGTGGGAATCATTGGACCGTAAATATAAAACTGAGGATGCCGGCACAAAGAAATTTGTTGTCGGACGGTTCCTTGATTATAAGATGGTCGATTCCAAGATTGTGATAAGTCAGGTGCAAGAAATCCAATTGATCTTGCACGAGATCCATGCAGAACGGATGGTTCTGAGTGAATCTTTCCAAGTTGCGGCTATTATTGAAAAGCTGTCGTCGGGCTGGAGAGACTTCAAAAACTATCTCAAGCATAAGCGCAAGGAGATGTCTTTGGAGGATCTGATTGTTAGACTTCGAATCGAAAAAGACAACAAAAGGTCGGAAAAGAGAGTATCGAGCTCATCTGAACCGAAAGTAAACGTGGTGGAGCATAGCTCTAAAAAGGGCAAAGGCGCGGTTAAACCCAAAGCGAAACTTGGGGCGACCGGATGCGTCGCTAAGCCGAACTATAAGTTCAAGGAAAAGTGCTTCAATTGTGGCAAACTAGGCCACAAGTCGTCGGACTGTCGACTTCCAAAGAAGCACCACAAGGGCAATATGGTGAAAGACATCACCAAAGAAGTTGAGGACTTGAGCCTCGTCGCGGTGGTTTCGGAGGTAAACATGATTGGGTCGAATCCACAAGAATGGTGGATCGATACCGGTGCTACACGTCATGTGTGCACGAACCGTAGACTCTTCTCTACCTGTGAGCCGGTTGAAGGAGAAAAGATCTACATGGGCAACTCGGCTGCTGCTACCGTCGAGGGAAAAGGAAGCGTGCTGCTCAAAATGACTTCCGGGAAAATATTGACGCTGAAAGATGTGTTATACGTTCCGGAGATACGAAAAAATCTAATTTCGGGATTCTTGTTAAGCATGGTTTTCGTATTGTTATTGAATCCGACAAAGTGATATTGTCTAAGTCGGGTGTGTTTTTTGGTAAAGGCTACGCCTGTGATGGTTTGTTCAAGCTCAATGTAATGACTATTGTAAATGAGAATGAAAAACGTTCTTCCGTTTACTTGCTTGAATCTTCCAATTTGTGGACGGTAGATTAGGTCACGTTAACTTTGAATCGATACGTCGATTAATTAACATGGACCATATTCCAACATTCGAAATTAATTCGAAATATAAATGCAAAATTTGCATTGAAGCAAAAATGACGAGATCGTCTTTCCCTTCGGTAGCAAGAAGTACCGAACCGCTTGAATTGATTCATAGTGATTTATGTGATTTGAAATACGTTCAAACACGTGGTGGCAATAAATATTTTATAACATTTATTGACGATTGCACCAAATATTGCTATGTTTATTTGCTTAAGAGCAAAGACGAAGCATTAGAGAAATTCGTTCTCTACAAAACCGAAGTTGAAACGCAACTCGGCACGAAAATTAAAAGATTGAGAAGTGATCGAGGCAGAGAATACGAAGCGCCAATTGGGAGCTTCTGTGTGGAACATGGTATCGTCCATGAATTGACCGCCCCGTATTCACCTCAATCAAACGGAGTGGCCGAACAAAAGAATCGCACATTAAAAGAGATGATGAATGTGATGTTACTGAGTTCAGGTCTACCGCCTAATATGTGGGGCGAAGCTATCTTATCGAGTAATTACCTATTAAATAGGATACCTCGAAAGAAAATGAATAAAACTCCATATGAGTTATGGAAAGGAAAGACGCCTTCGTACCAACATTTGCGAATGTGGGGGTGTTTGGCGAAGGTAGCCGTACCTGCGCCTAAAGCAGTAAAAATTGGTCCTAAAACGGTGGACTGTATTTTCATAGGATATACACTCAATAGTACAGCATATCGGTTTCTTGTCTATGATTCGAAAATTTCGGATATACACAAGAACACGGTAATGGAATCGAGGAATGCATGTTTCTTTGAAAATGTATTTCTTTGTAAAACCGATGATAGATCTGGTACATCTAAACGAGATGATATAGAAATCGAGATTCCTAGTACGGTTCATGAGATTGAACCGAGACGAAGCAAGCGTGCCCGAATAGAGAAATCTTTTGGTGACGACTTCGTTACATATTTGATTGAAAAGGAACCGCTGACTTATAACGAAGCAGTGAGCTCCGTGGACGGGCCTTTATGGAAAGAAGCCATAAAGAGCGAGATTGATTCTATTTTGCAGAATCATACTTGGGAGTTAGTTGATCTTCCAAAGGGATGTAAACCGTTAGGATCAAAATGGATTTTTAAAAGGAAAATGAGACCAGACGGGTCTGTAGAAAAGTATAAAGCCAGACTTGCTATCAAAGGATACAAGCAACGCGAAGGCTTAGATTATTTTGACACATATTCTCCTGTGACGAGAATAAATTCGATAAGGATGATACTTGCTATCGCGTCCTTAAGAAATTTGGAAGTACATCAAATGGATGTCAAAACAGCTTTCTTAAACGGTGAATTAGACGAAGAAATCTATATGGAGCAACCCGAGGGTTTTCGTGCTCCGGGAACCGAGAAGAAAGTCTGTAGATTGATCAAATCTTTGTATGGTTTGAAACAAGCCCCTAAAAAGTGGCACGAAAAGTTTGATCATGCAATGATCAACTACGGCTTTAAAATCAATGAGAGCGATAAATGCGTTTACGCAAATGAAAAAGGCGATGACTACGTCATTTTATGTCTGTATGTAGACGACATACTCATTGTTGGTAGTAACGACAAAATGGTCAAGTCTACCAAGGATATGTTAAATTCAAAATTTGACATGAAAGATATGGGACTTGCGGACGTGATTTTAGGAATTAAAATCAAACGAACGAGTAGCGGTCTTGTTTTGAGTCAAGCTCATTACGTATACAAAATTCTCGACAAATTCTGCAAGGGTGATTCTGGTGTTGCTAGAACACCTTTAGATCGAAGCGTTCATTTGTCGAAAAATCGCAGCGAGGCTATTTCTCAAGTAGAATACTCCCGGATTATCGGAAGCTTGATGTATCTAATGAGCTGTACTAGGCCAGATATCGCTTATGCTATAAGTAAACTGAGTTCGTACACGAGCAATCCGAGTGCGGATCATTGGACCGCTATAATACAGGTTTTGAGATATTTACGGTATACTCAAGACTATGGATTACATTATGGTTGATATCCGGCTGCGCTAGAAGGCTACACAGATGCGAACTGGATATCTGACATGAAGGACTCTAAGAGCACAAGCGGCTATGTGTTTACACTCGCTGGAGCTGCTGTGTCGTGGAAATCCTCGAAACAAACGGATATAGCGAGATCCACTATGGAATCCGAGTTCTTTGCCTTGGATAAATGTGGAGAAGAAGCTGAATGGCTACGCCATTTCTTGGAGGATATTCCTTAGTGGGAAAAACCTGTGCCGCCTATATGCATACACTGCGATAGCCAATCGGCTATTGGACGAGCACAGAGTACGATGTATAATGGTAAGTCGAGACACATACGTCGTCGACATAATACCGTTAGGCAACTGCTCTCAACTGGAGTTATCTCGATTGATTATGTGAAATCGACGGATAACATTGCGGATCCGCTAACCAAAGGGTTAAATAGAGATGCAGTTGAAAGGTTGACGAAAGGAATGGGCTTAAAGCCTTAAAGTATAGAAGTGCTAAGAAGGAAAACCCTACCTATGTGACTGGAGATCCCATGATCTAGGTTCAAAGGGACAACCTAATCTTAGGACTTGGTATCACTGTGGGGGATAACCCTGCTCATTCCTGTCAAGAAACAGTGATGACGGAAAAGGCTAGCATTATGATGCTTTAATGACTATCATAGAGTATTGATAGAAAATACTCGCGACGTGAAAAGTCACCTATGTTAGGGAGAAGTGGGGCCGCGTCAAAGGAGAACTGAAGGCTTAGTTCTTTAGAAACCCTCGCAGAATCGGGACGTGTCCATGGCCGTACTGGACAAAACCATGAGAACAGAACAAGAGAAAAATGGTCTCTGTGTATTGTACATGGGTTCGTTTACATGAAAAGCGGGACAGTTCAAAGACATCGCGTTCTACTGGACTGCAGTAAACCAAGCGTGCATACAAGGAGGAGGTTCAAATGGTAAAACATACTATCCTCTATGCAGAGTATCATTAGATTAGCAGAAACTTTAACCAAACAATTCTCATTCATGTGGGGGATTGTTAGAAAATTTATATTATAGTTGATTTTATAAATTTTATGTGAATGAGGAATTGGGCTTCGAAATTAAATATTATTGGGCTTCGAAGTGGCCCAATAACGGCCTGACTTCTAGAAGGCCCAACTTCTAGAAGTCCCATGTAGTGGCTAACCACTACTCAAGTCCATGGCTCAAATTGAGTGATGGAATGGTTAAAAACCACTCCTCAAGTTAGTGGCTTTGATTAAATGTTGGAGTTGGTTAAAACCACTCAAACATTATGTCATCTTATTAAAAAAAAAGTATTTCTTTAATAAATTTTGGGTTCTATAAATAGGTGATTAAGCATAAGAATTAAACACAATAGAAAGAAAAGAAAATACAAATATCTCTCAAAATTAATTCTGCTATATCGCTCTTGTTCCGTTCGCTGTCGGTGTCGTTTTTGTGCTAAACGAACGCCGTGATTCGAAGTATCCGGGGAAACAGACGCTCGTCAAAACCTCTAGCACATACGTGAGGGAGCGAATCTGTTTTAAGGAAATTGTGTTCGCACAATCTTCGAATATATATATATTTTTTTCTTTTCCCGGCCAACACTTCGATTGCATAGGTGTTACTTTAAGTTTTTAGTTTATGTTTATAGGTTTATAGTGTTTATTATGTTGAACTATGATGAGTTTTTTATGTTTATTCTAGTGTTTCGATCGCTTAGGTGTTAGTTGATTACACACGTTTATGTTTTTGTTCACGTTCATGTTTATAATGTTTGTTCATGTTGAGTGTTAGTGTATGTTTAACTTGATTATTGTACACACGTTTTTTCAATATTAGACCTCATTAAGGAATTATAACTATATTATTTAGCAAACTTAACTTGATTCTTATACATATTCAATATTATACCTCATTAATGAATTATAACTATATTATTTAGCAAACTTAACTTGATTATTATGCATACGTTTCCAATTAAGTTGATTTATACAATTAATGGCTTGATTAACCAATAAAGGCCGATATTATACCACTTGTTTTTTAGTTATTCTACTCGAACTTTACTATACAACGAAAGACAAATAGTATACCAACAAATGGATATATTATACCGCTTAACAGGGTTATTATACAAGTAAATGTCCTGATTATACCATTAAAGGCCGGTATAATACCAATTGTTTTAGTTATTCTACTCGAACTTCATCATACCACGGAAAAGACACATAGTATACCAATAAATGGAAGTATTAAACCATCTAACTGGTATATTATACAAATATATGGTTTGATTATACCAATAACATCGACAATATTTTTGGGTATAATGTGCGCAACTGTTAGTATAATCAAATCGTTTATTGGTAAATTTATGGGCAAATTAGAACTGTTGGTATAATAAACATGTCGGTTGACATAATTGTGTTGCTGAAATATTGGTACGATACTCGAAATAGTTGGTACAATTAAGCTCTTTGTTGGTATAAAATTGCTAATTGTTCATTCTTGGTATAATGTGCGAAACTGTTAGTATAATCGGATCGTTTACTGGTAAATTTGGGCAAATTTAAAATGTGGTATAATAAACATGTCAGTTGATATAATTTGATTACTGAAATGTTGGTACGGTAGTCGAAATAGTTGGTGCAATTAAGATCTTTGTTGGTATAATGAACTATTTTTTAGGTATAATTGTTTGAGAATTTTTGTTGGCGAAACTTCGGGTTTTGATGGTATAATTTTCGTCTTTGCGGGTATAATGTGGAAAGATTAGTTCGCATAATAAATTTTTTATATATATTATTTCTTAGTATAATTTTAAGAGCTATTAGTATAATACTCTTAAATTTTAACTAGGTATAATAATGCCCGCTTTTGGTATAATAAATATGTCTACTAGTAGAATCATGTATTTCTTTAATGGTACGATTATATTTTTTGTTGGTATAATAATCGCGTCTGATGGTATAATAATATGAAAATTTAACTAGGTATAATAATGTCCTCTTTTGGTATAATAAATTTGTCTACTCGTAGGATCATGTATTTTTTAGTGGTATGATAACATCTTTGGTTGGTATGATAATCGGGTATGATGGTACAATAATATGAAAATTTAATTAGGTAAAATAGTGTCCGCTTTTGGTATAATAAATATGTATACTAGTAGTATTCATATATTTCTTTACTGGTATGATAACATCTTTGGTTGGTATAATAATAGCTTCTGATGGTACAATAATATCGAATTTTAGCTAGGTATAATAATGTCCGCTGTTGGTATAATAATTATGTCTACTAGTAGAATCATGTATCTCTTTAGTGGTATGATAATATCTTTGGTTGGTAAAATAATCGCATCTGATGGTACAATAGTATGAAATTTAAAGGTATAATGTCCGCTGTTGGTATAATAAATATGTCTATTGTCTACTAGTAGAATCATGTATTTCTTTAGGGGGTGTTTGTTTTGGGGTGATCTTCCAAAACATCACGGTGATCCTCTCAGTTACCACTTATCACTGTGTTTTGTTTAGTCTAGGTGATAAGTCATCACCGGAATGATGGATCACCTAGGTGATGAAAATGGGGTGATATTTCATATTTCAGATCACCCCAAAAAACCTAGGTGATCCAACATCACGGTGATGGGGTGATCTATCTAACTTTTTAATGGACGAAATACCCCTCATATTTTAATATACTTTATATGCCATGATAAATATTTTAATTACATGATTAACATAATTAAATTTTAAAAATATTTTAGTTATTTAAAAATATTTAAACTTATATTTAAAGAAGTATAAATATAAATGATGCTTATAAATTAAATGTAAGTTTTAATATATTAATGATTATCACATAAAATATCACCTTAAAGAAATTTAAAACATTATTTAAATCATATATATAGGGTCAAAGATGACATTTATACAACATCACCCTACACATCACAATGATTAAACAAACAGAATACTCCAATATCACGTTTATCTGAAAAATGACATATCACCTTAAAACAAACACACCGATGACATATCACCTTGATTTACATTCAGGTGATACTCACATCACCGTGATGTGTGTATCACCGTAATATTGGATCACCTGAAACAAACACCCCCTTAGTGGTATGATAACATCTTTGGTTGGTATAATAATCGCGTCTGATGGTACAATAATATGAAAGGTTATCTTCGTCATTTCAAGGTTTGGGATAGTAAATAGGAAACTTTTCACAGATGGGTACTGATCAGAAAGAAATAATTTAAGGGGTATTTAAGAGAAAGTTTAATCTTCAAAAGGTATTGATAAGGAATTTACCCTATTTATAATTGAGTTCGAGCGTAGAAAACGAGTGTATTCGTTTGGATCACACCACCTCTATAAGGAGTAAAAAAATGATAATTTATCGTATAAAATATAATCAGTTTAACATAAAGTTAAGAAAAAAAAAAAGAAAAAAGAGGATACCAAGATATCTAATTTGATAACTCGAATTATTATATGAGAAACTAACCTTTAGCGCGAACCTACTATTTATATATAGGACAAAGGGGATACATATCATATATGATGCTATAAATGAATTCATATCCAATTGAGTAAATGTGAGAGTTTACTTTGTGAATTACGTCCCCTTGATCTGATTTTTTTTCCTTTTAAGAATAAAACATGAGACACAAAAAATACCGTATAAATGGTACAATACTATGATATAGCTTCTAGCTATTCTTTAAATGTCAGAGTTTACTTTCTTCGTTCTTTCTTTTTTTTTTTTTAAAGGTCACCATTATATATATAGAAAAAACCACCCGTAACATGCTATGGTTGGACAAATAAACTATCAAGCCACACACCAAATACTACGAACAACACATAACTTTAAAGAATATCTAAAAAGTAAAATAGACAGTCGCAGACAAACAGTGCTAATAACTAAAGGGATCAACTGGTCCGGTGTACCGTGTACGGCCGGTACTCTCGTGTCGTGTCAGTCGCTCCTGTCAGATACAACAGACAAGTTATGAAAAAAAGATATAATAGACAAGTGATTGCTGAGAAGTCAGATGAAGCAGATGTTTAGATGAAGCAGATTTTTCCCCCGCCAACGTCTTGCGGCCTATCCAATGCCCAACCTCCAGTCGCCATAAGGCAAAGTACATTTGAGCAGGCCCCTGAACAAGCTAAGTCCGCGTTTAGCAAAAGGACAGACGAAAAATAAGTGATTTTTCATCTTAGTGGTCGACATATCACAAAGCAAGCACTGAGACGAGCCCACACGATTTCCTATCCACTCCTTATCGCGAGTGGGGAGGTGCTCCCGGAAGCTTTGCCACTTTGCAAATCAATGGGTGAAAAAACAAATTCAACTTCTTTGCACAAAACACTTATTTTTTCGTAAACTACAACGTCATCATAACCAAGGAATGCATTATTATACAGTATAAATATTTCTTATAAATTGACTTGAAAATTTTACATATAATAATTACAGGTAGTAATACCGTGCATTTTGCACGGGTAAAAAACTAGTACCATATTTTTATTTTGTTTAGTGTACACTTTTTTTTTGGCCGATTCCATGGGTGTCTAGATATGGAATATCGTTTCACTAAGACGAACGTACGCTGGGATGATCTAATTAAAAAAGGGATAATCGACGTCATGGACGGTGACGGTCATTATTTCAAATGGCCTGTCATTATTTCAAATGATCTTCTTTAGCACAAATGTTTAATCGAGATTAATGATTATTAGTTATTTATTATTTGTTAGATTTCATTCCCTCTGTTGTCTCGTGTTGGGCAAATCGGATTAAGAGAGGGGCCTTAATAGTCGTTGAAAACTAACCAAGTAAGTATACTCCTTATTTTAGTAATATTTTATCTCAAATATTAATCTCTTACTTTTTACTTATAGTCCTTCACACCATGCTGATATGGCAAAGTATATCAAGTCGGGGTGATACGATGTCGTTCACGAAATGACGGGCGATAACTTATTAACATATGTATTCATTCTTTCACATATATATTCAGTTACTATAAATGTCGTATGATGTTAATTATTTTTTCTTATGTTTTTAATTAGAGTACGCATTTTCTATCTCTGCGGCACAACTTCTTAAAACGGGGTTTATGAAAATAGAGGTAACTTCTTTCTTATCTAACGGATTGATGTTGTTGATTTCTTTTTCAATGTATATTGCTAAAATGGTTGTAAATCTTGAAATCATTTTCAAGTTTCAAGACACACTCCTTGATAGAGATCAAGACGCGATATATCTATATATTGCATTGCATTTAGTATACATTGCAGGTAACATGGCATCACAACTAATGCTGTCAAAACGGGCGGGCGGGCCGGGGCGGCCCACAGTCCACCAAAGCTTGCTGCTTGGTGGGGCGGGGCGGGCCTAAAAAATTAGGACCCGCTCCGCAGCGGGCCGCTGCGCTGGCCTGCCGCCCGTCTTACATAAATTTGGGTGGTTTTTTTTAGTTTTATAGTTTTATGTAATAATAAGATTTTAATTAATTATGGTATTTCTTACTAATTATCTATAACTGTGCCATTAATTCGGATGTTATTAATAATATGTCATTAATTGTCGTATAATTAATGAATCATTAACTGGATTCTTAAGTTATATTTAACATATATATCATATAAATTTCATAAGCATGCGGGCCGGCCCGTGGGGTAGCCCGCCCCGCAAAGCCCGCACCGTGCAGGCTGGCCCGTTCAGGCCCGCTTAAAATCGCAGCCCGCGGGCTGCGGGCCTAATTGACAGCACTAATCACAACATGCATTGCACTTAACAAATATTTGATGTTTCGTCGGACATGCGCATGGCAGTAAATAAAATAATATGGAAAGGGTACACTCAATCAAACCCCTCTGGGATGCAAACAAATTTTGGAATTTGTCAAAGCATTTTTTTTTTAAGATCCTGAATTATCCTCGCTCAAAGCTATTTAATTCAACTTTTCTCGTACCTTAGTATTCAACACTTTTAAATCAATTGTTATTATTTTCATAAATAAATTTGTTATTGATTTTTTATAACTGATCAATTCAAATATCAATCTTCTTATTATATTAGAATCAATCTATACTTTTACCCTTAACTTCGAATGTAAATATATTCAAATCTTTCTATATTAATATCTCATTTATTTTAATACAAATAATTATATAATATAAATATTTCTTGTAAATATACACAAATTGACTTGAATAACAAAATAACAACAATTAGATAAAAATAAAAATTATAGTTTACATCATTCCAATACATATTATCGACAGTACAGTTAGAGCACAAATTTTTTAATCAATACATTATATTAAGTGTGAGGGTCATAAATTGATTGGAATGGTAGGTGTGTTTATCATTTTCCCCTTCTATAATATTTTTCCCAGAAAAAAAAATGAGTTGCTTTAATATGCCCACAATTATATGTTGAGATAACATACACAAGGATAATAATAGGTTAAATTTGAAAATTAGAATAAACGGGGAAAGACGATTTTATATGTTTCTGTATACATCATCATCATCATCATCATCATCATCATCATCATCATCATCATCATCATCATCATCATCATCATCATCTAGCTAGGTTTGATAGAAAAGCTTATTATTCTTTTACAGTTGTGGATAATCTCATTTATATAGCTATAGTTATTTATTTGTTGATTTTAGCTAATTTTTTCGATAAGATAATGATGGTAGTATAATTTCCTTTTATTCGCATGAGCAGAAAACGATTACACAGAGAACACACACGTCGCTAGTTTACGATAAGGTGCAATATAATCTTTCATCAAAAACTATTCCACATCGATCATGATACACAAGCTAATTTCTGATGGTTGTTGCATTCTCGTCGTCCTCCAAATGAAGGCCGCCTTACTCGCTCGGCAAGGGTTCGTTTATTCGTAATATACATCAATTATATATAAGCATGCCATATCTGCTTTTTTATTAATATGTATACTATAGGTCGATTATACGTAAAGATAGAGATGATACATAGTGTTTGTTCGTCGATCGGTGATGACGATAGTTAAGTTGGGCAAGGCGGAAGAGGAAAACCTTCTATTGGAGCAGGAGCAATGTAGCAGAAGGTTACTGTCGTTCCATTTGTAAACGTCGAGATTGTTACGACCATCGTTTGGGGGGGTGGCGGCGGTGGAGATGGTGGTGGTGGTGGTGTTAGGCCGATTTATCCAACCATGACATGATTCATAATATATGATATTACCTTAGACGATGAATTACCGATGTGAAGAATCGTAATACCACTAGACGTGTTGTAGAGTTTGACGACGAGAGACGCGCAAGTTCTTCAGCAATAATACGTCAACTCCAATAACGAATCAGCAGCCCTAAACGATGTATCGTTTAGGGTATTTATACACATAAGCCCTAATGGGCTATTGGGCCCGATATAACTAATATATCCACAAGTTAGGTATATTCACAATTAGGTCCTAGATTAATACGAATTACCAAGCTAAGATAAAATAATTAATTGAACACAATAAATATTTCCTAACAATCTCCCCCTTTGTGTTCAATTTCCAATTCAGCGCTGGTTATCTTCGTCTTGTAATTGTCCTGAATCCTCAAAGAACACGTATCAAAGTTGTGTACGCGAAAGCGTTTGCATGCGTGTTATTCTTCAATCACATCCTCCTCTTGAACTTCTCTTCTCTTAAGTGTTCAAAGCTGCTGGATCATCTCTTTTTGTGTTCGATCTCTCCCTTGGATAGTTACCACTCCTCCGACGTTTCTTCAACCTTTTGTTGGGATTGAGGAGTGCTCATTAAATTTGGAGAGACATACACAAGTCGAATCTTCTCTTTAGATATTCCAGCTCTTCCTTCACTTGTCGCAACTCCCCTACATTTGTTCAACCTTTTGTTGGGATTGGGAGTTTTCTTTAAACTCGAAGAGCTGTACACGAGTCTGCAGCTTTGATTCTTGAAGTCCATGCTGAAGTTGTTGGTCGTATCTTGCCATTTGAGTCAGATCTCTCCGTTCGATTGCAGCTCAACCCCCTACATTTGTTCAACCTTGCGTTGTGATTGGGGAGTTTCTTTAAAATCGGAGATTCGTACATGAGGCGACAACTTCAATTGTTGGACTCTGTGGTCTTCGCTTGATTCTTGACGACGCTTGAGATTTGGTATTTTCTGATCTATATTGCACTTTCGTCGTGGTGTTGCTCCCATTTTGCTTTAGTACTCATCCCCCTCATGAAGATCGAGCTAGGGAGATCGTCATGCGATAAGTCAAAATGGGGCGTCGTCTTTGGCAAGAAGAGCGCGTCGTCAGGACAAGATGATGGAGTTGCGTTTTCCAAAAAAAATGCTTAGGCTCCTTCAGATTTTTCCACCAATTGCTTGAGAGCCCGTCTTCAGAGTGGTACGTGTGGCGGAAATGGTGGGTTCAGGTTGGGTAATAACCTGACGGAGCCACAAAGGCAATCCGTCGACACGACTTCAGAGATAATCTCTGAGACGTGGTCTGTGAGGACAGGGCTTTATAAACCGGGGCCACATAGGCGTCCCGTTAACATCAATCTAGGAGCATATCTCATAGACGATGGCCTGAAACCGTTGTTGTTTTGATGTTGCAACGGTAGGACTTCCTTCCGATCATCGAAGCATGTCGTAGTAGGACATCTCTACGAAAGTTCTGATCTGGTCACAAAGTCCAGATAAGAAAAAAGTGTATGTGTCCTAAAAAGATATAAAAACATTTGGATGGTGAGGACACACTAGACTCGATGTGTTCAATAAAATTCAGTGGTGTGGGGCTGACTACCATTTAGTTCAATATCTCCTACTTCCAAGTGAAGCAGTGATAGATTACGTGGCACCCCGTGATTTAGTGAAACATCGGTCTGTTGGGAGATCGACGAGTGGGTAAGGCTCGGTTGTGCATGCGCCTTTGGACCTAATGTGGCGACTTCTACCCGGGGGCTAATAAAATTAGCACCTGTACCTATGGGGGTTGGTCCGAGTAATTTGTGAGCTAAGGGAATTTTGTATCTTCCGCTCTTCGGTCTTGTCAAGAATTTCCAAATAGATGTGGCTCTTATGGGCTCGAATCTTTACTAACACTCGGCTGCGTTCCGGGGTTAGGTTCAGTTTGGTTGACTGAACCATAGGAACTGAAAATCCATGCGTCCGTCTATTTGAGTGCTGCTTGACCAGCAAGTCAGAGCAGGTTGGTTGAGATTATCTTCGTGTCAGTGTAATGATAACACCTTCGCCTTTGGAATCTCTTGTTCTTGAGGGTTGAATTATTGCATAATCCATCTTGGGAGGTGGAAATGCCTGAGAGGGTTTATCTTTTTTTTTTGTTTTTTTGTTTTGTTTTGGTTTTTATTTTGACTTTTTTTTAATATATAAATAGATATATATATACATATATGTATATATATAGATATAATATATATATATATATATTTTTTTATTCCTTCCCATCAAATCATGCTTCTTAAAACTGAATACTCCCCCTAAAAAAGATGCAAATACAAATCAATCGAATCTCTTTCCCTAAGTTCAAGTAATTAAGTTCGCTCCCCCTCAAAAATTTAATATTGTTCCCTTTAACACAAATATAGGAGTTGTTTCTGTTTAAAATAAAGATTTGCTCCCCCTCAAATTTAACTCAAATAGGAAAAAATGGTATTTATTAGTTGACTAAATATGCGTAATGAATTTCAAAATCTCGCAAGGTTATGAAAATGCATATTTAAACATGTACCATTTTGAAAAATAAAGGCATTTATCAATTCAGCTTATATGCATTAAGTAAAAGTTTAACCTCGAAATTCTTTAAGATGTATGCATAATGAAAATATACCTATAACATGGTATTTAATGCATTTCAGCTCATGTATGCATGCGAAAATTTGGAATTTAAGGTCTTTTTGAAGCATGTATAACTATAATGTACCCTTTAATTTCAAAGTAGGTATATAGTCTTTTCATTTCAATATGCATGCCAAAAGTTTAACTACGGAATGCATGTATAGAGTTTACCTACATTTGGTTGCTCGCATCGCTAACCAGCCGTGTGTGTGGAGCAAACAAAGATACCATACACGTTGGGATGTTTGGTTGCCCTCGTCGCATACCAGTCATGAGTGTGGAGCAGCTCTCTTAGTACCAACTCATGCTGGGATTCTGCAAAGACTTTATCAGGACTTTGGTACCCATTTTTGGATGGGTCCACCCTTGTTAGCAGAAAACAAGTTAAGCACATGTGGTTCAGATATTGATCCTAAGTCATCATTTGAAGTCCTATTCAATTTGATTTGTGATTTAGGAATCCATAGCTTCAATCCGTGTTTTGAGTGTTGAGGGGATGTGGAGTGATGTTTTTGCTTGAGCACCCAAATTTGTTTAACATTAGGATTATACCCTGTTGAGTTCTTATGCATCAATCGATTGAATACGGGAGTGTTCGAGACGTGACTTGCATGAGATGATGGCTGTCGAGTAGAAGAATGATGCATCTTATAAATATTAGATTTATTAAAACGGAAAACATCACAATACTTAATAGTCTTCGATGAAATGAAGTTATGTTCATCAGAAGCATAGTTTGTAGAGTAGAAAGCCTTGGTAGGAGAGGGTTTAGATTTTGATTTCCTGACCCAGTCCATCGTCTTCGTTTTCTTGGTTAGTTTCTTGCCTGTAGCTAAATTTGACACATTGTTAGGAGTTAAATCATAAGTCGAAGAGGAACCAACTTCAGATGAATGATCGTTGAGATTTCTTAGGAGGAAAATTTCATTTAGTAGTTTCTCTTTTTCGAACTTGAAGATTTCAATTTGATTTTGGTTTTCCTTTGCTTGTAATTTATTGATGTTCTGGAGACGCGAGATTTCAGCTAGAGACTCAGTCGTTCCTTTTGTTTGTGCCTTGTCTGGCTGAGTTTGCGAGCCTGACTTACCAAAGAAGCGTGCATCATTCTTGATTGTGCTGGCATTTGCTAATCTAAAACGAGAATTTAGGGCAAGTGCATCATCGCAGGAATAGTAATGATTTGAAGGATATGCATATTTTTCAAATAGCAAATCGTCTCTTGTGGCTTTCTCCTTCCCTTTCGTTGTCTTGTGAAGTGATGCTTCTATTTTCGACTCGGCTGGAGGCGATTGTGCGCAGAAACCTATGGGATTGTTGATATGGTCTTCAAGTGTCGATATGATTGTCAGAAGTACGTCTTTTTCTACTTGAGAGGCAATCTTTTCGGATTCAAGAGTCGAGCGCAAATCACATATTTCCTTGATAACTGGTGGGATATATGTACTAGAGGAATTTGAATATTGGACACTTACGTCCTATGGAGGTGTTGACAACGTTGGGAATCGAAAAAACGCAAAAAATTGAGAGATTTGCTTATGGTACTCACGGTAGGTGGGAACCATAGCAAATCTCATATAAATATATATATATATATATGTGTGTGTGTGTGTGTGTGTGTGTGTAATATATATAGAGAGGAATTTTATGGTGCTCACCTTGTGTGAGCACCTTATGTGGCACCAATTCGTGCCATTTCAACATCCCGCATCGACATCTCAGGTTATGTTGTCTTAATTAACACCTTCTAGGTGTCATTAGTCGGCATTTCGGATGCTAATGTGGCATATTGACGTGATATAGTTCATTAACACGTAAAACATTATTTAAGACGTCAATATGCCACATCAGCAACCGAAATGCCGACTAATGGCACCTAAAAGGTGTTAGTTGAGACGACATAACCTTAGATGTCGATGCGGGATGTTGGAATGGGACGAATCGATGCCACATCAAAAGGTGTCCACATAAGGTGCTCACATAAGGTGCACCATAAAATTCCTCTATCTATATATTATAATATATATATATTTATATATATATATATATATATATCTATATCTATATCTATATCTATATGGGGAGGATGCATAGAATAAAGTCTTATTTTAATCGCTGCCAAATATCCACTTGATTAAATGTTTTGAGAGTTTATTCGGGTGGGCTAGCTGTATGCACGCAAATTATTCGTCGTTATTAGAATGAGTAATTCTATTGACGTACCCTATTTACTAGGTGCACCCCTCTCTATTATCAAAATAAATCCTACTAAAAATAGTATATTTTTCAAGTTTAATTAATTCTTTATTTTTTTAACAGAAAGTTTTTTAACATAAATATTTACTATTTTTTTCAACCAACAGTATTACTAGCTCCTCAAAATTATATAGTTTTATCTATTATAATTCAACAAATTATATAAGTATTGATTTTTTAAATTTGTCATTCGAATTAAATTTATACTATCTACAACATAGAAATATTGTCTTATTTATAATGTGTAATTAACTAAATTAATTAGTAACTTTTTTCAATTGTATAAGTTAATAAGAAGTATTGTTATATGATTATATTAAAATAAGTTAATTATTAGTATTTATAAATTAAAAATAATACTTTTTATAAAATGTAAAGTTTAGATAATTTTACAATAAAGTATTACTCTCTCCGTCCCAAACCATTTTGGACATTTTACTATATCGGACGTCCCAAACCGTTTTGGACATTTCCTTTTATAGCAAAAAGCTACCACAAACAATCAATATAATACTATTAAATATTCTTAAAAGACGTGCCAAAATATACCCTTTTTCACATTTTAATTGTACTATATTATTAAAATATTCAATTTCTTAAAAACCGTGTCATACCCCAAATGTCCATAACCGTTTGGGACGGAGGTAGTATTAAATACAATGTGCTAATGAAAAATAAAGTAACTAGCAAAATTATTATTGTTGAAGAATTATTGCACTATTTTGTTATAAAAATCGTGCATGGCTTAAGTATTTTTAATGTATTAAATGCCATGTTACACGTATTTAATGTAACGAGATGAAAACAACATTTTTTATTTGGGGTGAACAGTGTCACCCATTACCGTCGTCACACCCAATTGCCAGCCGCCATCTCACGTCAGAAAAACGACACCTCCTTTCTGAAAAAGAACAGCCCAGAACGGCCCTCCTCCGCCGCCGACAAGGCAAGCTCCACGGCGCTCTCGGCGCCTTCTTCGGCGCTCAAAAGGCCGAAATTGCTGGTTATGTCCGTCCTCGAAAACCCAGGACAAACGCAGTTGACGCAGATCTTGGGATACTTTCGAGCAATCAACCTCGTATAAGCGTTCAGAGAAGCCTTGGAAACCTTGTACGCCGAGAAGTACGCCGGCCAGCTATTGGCTTCACGGCGACCGTCTTTCATGTCTTGTAAGAAGCGCCGAATCACTTCGTCGATGTTAGACTCTTTTAGGGTTTCGACGTCTTCGCTTAGCACGCTTTTAGCCCATTCGTTCTTAAGGAGCTGCCATGGATCGATTATCAAATGAAACCCTAAGGTTAATTAATTACAGAAAAAGGGCCAACGTTAGGAGGTAAGAAAGGAAATACCTTCAAGTTTCCCAGTAAGGAGGAAACGTTGACGATTCTCGGAGAATCAGAAGCTTGTAAGAGAGGGATGAAGTGTTCGATCATCCTCTTGGCACCGTAGTAGTTGGTTTCGATGCAAAGTTCGGCGTCCTCCGGCGACTCGATGGTCTTTCCGGCCGACTTGATCTCCGCAGATTCGGGCTGAGGAGAAAGAAGAAGGAAAAACTGGGTTTTGTTTATTGTCTAAATAATGTGAAAAGGGCTATGGATTTCTGTAAGAAAGACGAACGTCAACTCCGAGGAAGACATAGTTGGAGTCGATTATGATCAGTTCTTCGATGATGGAAGCGTCTCCTTCGACTCTGAGGCCATTAATTCCGGCGTTGTTCACCTGCAACGGCGGAGGGACGGCGTAAATCGTCGATTTTTTAGGACATAGCAAAGAAATCATCACATAACTAAAAGGGTTGGGTTGTTCATCGATTGGTACTTACGAGGATATCAAGCCTGCCGTAATTGGTTTTGATGAAGTCGACGATGGAAGAAACGCTCTTGGGATCGACGACATCAAGCTGATGGAAGATGAGGTTGTCGGAAATATCGAAAGGCTTTAGCTTTTCCAAGGCTTCGATGCCCTTTTTCTCGTCTCTAGCTGTTAGGACAACCTTTACACCTTTGGAAACTAACTGCTTGCAGATTTCTAAGCCAATCCCTTTGTTTGCCCCAGTAACCAATGCATACCTGAGATTATAATATGTACAATAAGTAAGAAAAAAGGGAAGAAAAATATGATCTTGCAGATATATGCAACGAAGTGAAGAGAAAGAAAAGGGATGAGATGCAGAATCTTTGTTGTTACCTTGGTAGGGGGTTGATGATTTTCCCTTCCATTTCTGTGAAATTTTCAGTGACAGGGCTTCTTCGTTTCTTGTATTTTATTTCCTTTTTCAACGGAACTGTTGTTATTACATGATTGTGAAATAAAAGACTGCACGTATGAAAGGGTTGGTTTTTGCAAGAAACACGAGTGACGAAACGTATCAGACAACTGTGTCGTTTTCAAGCCACTGTGTGTTTGAATTCACTCCCTATTTCGAGTTTCACGGGAAGATTCTGTTTCATAGTAGTAATATTTATTTTCAGCAATGGCCGGCTCTCACCTACCAATTATCGAATAAAGTGAAGCCACAATGGGGATAATATAAGATATTGCATCCAATGAATGATTGATGACTTAACAAAAGCAATTAAAAATGGTTTCATAGCGCATTAGGGTTTTGCAAAAGAATCTAACATTTTTTTTCGATTCGCGATTTGATTCGAAATTTTAATTCGAATTCGAATATTTAGAATACGAATCCGAATCAGAATATTGTTCTTGATTCGAGAAATATACGAATACGAATATGAAATCACAATATTCGATTCAAAATTTAATCGAATTATTCGATTCGAATAATATAACATAAAATATAGTATAATTAATATATATATTCCCATATAATATATGATAACTCACTAAAACATTTAAACATAATATATTATAATTCAATATATGTTTAAATATAATTTATTATAATTCAATATATTTTAAATATAATATTGTTTATATCTTATTAAATAGAAAATGAAAGATGACTTTGAATACAAATATTCGATATTCGATTCGAATATTCGAGAAAATATTCGAATTCGAATAAGAATCGATTTTATGATTCGATTAAATATTCGAATATTCGTATTCGTATTCGATTGTCATCCAAATACAAATAGAATATTGCGGTATTCGACTCGATTCGATTCGTTTGCAAGCACGTACTATGTGATTCCGTGGCAAATACTGTGGGTATTAGTCTCATACTTGGTACATAAAATGAGCCAAATCATCGATGGTTAAAAGCTCATTATTTGCTGAAGTATAAATCTCTTCATCAGTTCAGTGTTAAGTCGAAGTTGCAGCTGTGAGTGTCGTTTCTATAAGTTGCTGGAATGAAGTACAAGTCAAGGAGCATGAGATACAAGTAGCTAAAGCAAGGAGGTTAGCTGAAGAAAACGAAACAGAACAAAACAGAAATAGCTACAGTATAAAATGCTTCTTCACGTGGTTCAACGAAAAATAGAGAGCTCATTCTTCATTCACTTAACACACACGCACCCACATTTCTCTTTGTAGATTGATCATTAGAAAAGCTTTGAATATGTAATCTCAAGCGTAGAGAGTAGCGATAGCTTTGTATTCTGTAAAAGGAGAGATCAATAAAAGAGAGAGTTTAGCTGCCGTGGAGTAGGATTGATACGATTGTGAGATCAATCCGAACCACGTTAATTTCGGGTGTTCTTGTGTTGATTTTCTTGTTTATTCACTGTTCTTCCTGGGATTGATCGAAGCTCAACTACATGGTGCGGTGAGCGTGGACGAACACGTGAGGGTGCCTTCAGATGGAGAAATTCTAGCCCAGATACGGTGTGGGTGGTGTGTCCCCGGCCCTTGTAAGATGATTGGTAAATTTGCGAGGAAAAAGCGTTTGGGGCAGGTGATTGCGTTGAAGCGCTTGGCGCAGATAGTCGTCGTAAGGGAGGCCTGTTTTGTGGTCTTGAGTCTGAGGGGAGGATTATTGGGTGAAACTCAATGATGGATGTCCCACATCGGTTAGTGAAAGCAAAATAGAGTAGTTTATAAGCTTGTGGGTTCACTCCCTCTATTGCCAATTGGTTTTAGAGAGGAACCCCACAAACTTATACGGGCTTGGACTTTGGCTGAAATTGGGCCTAAAAAAATTCCTACAAATACAATGGATGGTTGGAAGTGGAATAATAGATAAAAGAAAATGGCAAATTAATTAACATAATCCCGCGATACGCGAAGATTAAGGGCATCTCCAACGAGACGCTCAGCACAGCGTTAAACGCCATCAATGAAAAGCTCCAAGGGAACTCTAAACGTCACCCTAAATATGAAGGATTGAAGAGTACCGCGCTATATGAAGCGGGTACTGCTTGCCCGCTATCTCATTTATTTTTTCTTTTTAAATTTCTTTCGTTTTTCAATTTTCGGTTTCTATAAGTTTGGGGATTTTTTGTTGAAATAAATTTGTTGGTATCGATTTTCTGGTAGCGATAGCGAAGAACAGTACATGAACGTTGGTTATTGTGATTTACTCATTGTGCTAAAAAATAGTAATTATAGTTCTCTACTTTTAATATAAGATTATTAATGCAAAAAATAAACTAAAAGTAACAATTTTTGTAATAGTTAACTAATAATTTAAAATTATTTAAGAAAATGTAGAAAATGGATGTAACGACGACAGGGTCTTTACACATAAATACCCATTTGCATAAAAACTTATAATTCAGTACCCTGTAAGTCTTTTTTTATATGTATGTACCTAATAGAATAAATTTTTTGCACATAAGTACCCGATCCACCGCAGGTACGTCATATAACACATTTAGGTACACTATAGCAACGATTTTGGTACGTAATACGTTGAGAAAATGGTATGTCATATATAACACACTAAGGTACCATACAAACACCGTATAGGGTTCCGTATAAACGCGTGACGTGGTACGCAATACACACATAAAAAGGTACGGTAAGACTGAGAAAATTGGTACAAACAGTAAAACGAGTACCTATCTGTAAAAGCATCTGACATAGGTACTGATTTGTAAATTGTTTATTCAATTGAGTATTTTTCATAGATGTCACGACTTATGATAATTTTATTTGACGATAAAATAAATTCATGGAATATTTTAGATAATTTAATTATTATAAATATATTAAAATGTGAATTATAATATCTACTTTGATCATTTTATGATATTAACTATAAAATTAATTCTTAATAATATTTTAAATATTTAAATTATTAAAAGTATTTTTGGTAGAATATATTAAGAAATAAAGTTATTATAAAAGTATGGAATATTGAAGAAATTGTAAGTATGTATAGAAAATGGTTGGGATTGGCCAAGTGAATGTAATGAATTCGAACACGTTGGGTACAGACAGTACAATACAAACAGTTCCTAATGTAATGTCGAACAAAAATATTCAATTCTATTTGTAGTAGAAGTGAAGTATAAGAAACAAAGGCAGTTTTCTTTCTATGATTTCGTAATAAAAGTTGATTCACACCATAGAAAATGGCCTGCCGATTGTTTGTTTATTCGAGAAATACTGCATAATTATAAAATGTAAGAATAGGGAGGATTGGGATATTATTTCACCTCTCGTGAACAAGAGGGCTGTAGATAGGGTACCACATGTTCGTCTTCACATAATCCACCGTTTCATCCTGGACATGATTAAATATAATTCGGTATCTCTCTATCTCTCTCTTTTTGAACAAATAAACATAATCCAAAGAACCACGTTGTAATTGATTACCTTTGACATGATTGATAGTTCTTTGGGTCCCACATCGTCGTGTCCTTCAGCCACTTCTTCGGACACTGCTGCCCGTAATACAGCAGCTCCAACTTCTGCTGTGATATCCCTTATACTAAATAATAAAAATCACCACACATAAAAAAAAAAAGAAAATAAAACGAACTCAACTTTCGTTTTCAGGAGTATAATAATACCACAATAAAGTAAGTTTTCTACTCGTATGAAAAGCCTTACCTATCAATAGAAGGATACAATACACCCCTTTGAATTTCATCATCTGTCATATACGAGGCAAGGCTGCACCAAACGACCATAGTAAAGATAAAATAGGCTATACTTATATTATATGACCCGACGGATGTGTAATTTTTCAGAACATTTGATCATAACATCAGAAATAATTTACAGGAAAGAGAACTTAGTAGCAATACCACTCAGATGCTGCCTGAAGCATCTCATCGGTTATTATACGAGCACCAGAAAGAAGACTTCCCAAGCCGATCCTGAATCAACAGACAAGTGATTGCAGAGGAATGTAAAACTAATTATTTGTTATGTAACTTGTGAAAAATGGAGCAACTGGCTTACCCGGGGAAGAGGTACATGTTGTTTGCTTGATTCACGTGACCTATCCTTCCATTCTCTGTTTCAGATATATATGTCAGTACTGATCATAAAATCTTGCGTTACTATGATATGTTGCCACTGTAGGCATCAAAATGAAGCAGGTAACTATTTTTAGATATCTACGGATACTATTTCCGGTCTTATCATACTCACGACACGAATCAGAGAGCACGATCAAATGTTATACTCAAATATGATATTAAAACGAATTGAGCCTTTATGGTAGGTAAAGAATCCATAAACTAGTTATTGAAACTAGAAGCGGGAACAGTCAAAATAAAAACATTACCAAGAGTTACATTCTCGAAGGGGCTCCCGCTTGCAAAAACAATATTTTCACCAGCAAGTTTGAAAGCATCAATAGCAGTACACTCAGCTGTTGCACAAAAACAATGCTGAGTAGTTTTATAGCATGTTTCTAACAGGACTATAACGAAGAGATCAGATTCCACGTAAGAAGATGCAAAACAACAAACCATTTGCAGTAGGATTGGACATTGCAAAAATAGCTGGTTTAATGGAGTCCGACTCTCGCATGGCCTTGAGGACCTGTTTATATGTGAAAGAAAAATGCAGAGTTTGATAATTATCAACCAATTCAAGAGTGGTGACAAATGAGGAGATTGTTGAGTAAAATGGCCTGAGGGAAGTATAGCATGGATCAAAACTAAAAGGGAATGAACCTCATCATTGAAGAGACCACCAACTCCAGATAACCCAAGGAGGACATGTGGCCTAACTTTTTTGACCTGCATCACGGTTGGTATGCCAAAATTGTGAGAATGCATGAGAATCGACAAAGAATAGAACTGCAAATCTATAACTTGGAAAGAATATAAAGATGTCCCAATTCATTACTTAATAAAGCACGCAAACCCGTGGAAAACGAAACTTACCACTTCAACAAGAGTGGATCCTTCACTAAGACCAAGTCTTTCGACCTCAGCTTGTGATTTAGCAAAAGGAGCAGCTGCAGAATCAATGAATTTTCTCTCTTTCGTTATGAGACCCTGCAGATGCACAAGGTTAAATAAGAAATTGGAGAAAACAAAAGGATAAATCCATAATTCCTGGCTTTATGCCTTCATATTTACTCTTCTTTAAATTTTAGTGAAGCCAAAGATGTCAAAATGCCATGAATTCATGGAAGGCTCTACTTGGGAAAGTTGGCATTCTTATAACCTTTTAAATATATATAGACCTAATTAATGGTAGTTAAAGTAGTTAATTTATACATCTTTGTCAAGGAGGAAAAAGTGAGGATCAGCGTCTGGCCCAGCCATTCTCGAAACAGCCTGCAGAGCCATCTTAAGAACACCAAGTCCAGCACTGGAATAAATATTTAGAAGCAGAAACATAGAACAAAGTTATGGGACAGACAATTTTAATTTTCAAAATGAGGCCTGGCAGTTCATCAAAACCATTTGCTACCTTCCAGCCCCCACCACAACTATCTTTTGGTTTGCAAAATCCGTCAATGGCCGTCCTTGAGCTCTCACAGATCCAAGGAGCCCAGCCAGTGCAACACCAGCTGTTCCCTGCATACAAGAAGGGCCTCTCAGTTATCATAGTTAAAAATAGTAGGATTTAACCACCACACGCCAGTTACCTGTATGTCATCATTGAACATGCAAAATCTTTTACGGTAACGGGCCAGTGTCTCAAAAGCCCATTTAAATTGGAAATCCTCGAACTAAAAGTTTTTTAACAAAAGAATATGTCAGTAACATATTTACTGATAGATCACGTAGACAAACATTCGTAAACAGATGAACCTGAACGATAGCCTTCGGCCATCGCGCATGAACAGCTTCCATGAACTCATCAACAATCGATAGATATTCTTCACCTTCCAGTCGAGGTTGTCTCAATCCTAAATCTGCCAAACTACAATCTTGTCAAACTAACAAATTCTTTTTTCACAAAAAAGTTACGAATAAAATAAAATTTCTGACATCAGCCTTAGTAAAGATTTTGGTGTTAGCAAAGAAACAAAGACCACTCCATACTCCTATTAAGAAATGTATGAGATGGTCAGGTTAAACTCCAATGCTAATAGAATTCTATATACGGCAAGCTAAAACATTGTTAAGCTGCAAATACAATTTGAGAAGAATATGAATAATAGATCATCCACAAATGGAAGACATGATAGTTAATGTAATCTGGGATTGAGAAGACAAGGGTGTTACAAAAATAAACCATGGATGGGTTAGATAAGTCAACTTACAAAGACGATCTTCAAGAAGCTTCTGATTATTCGTACCGACATCAAGCATAACTGGCAGTATCTGGAAGACATTCCAATACATAATGAATATCAAGAAAATATCCATGCAATTGACTAATTTACAAATTAGCATACGTAGACAAGGTGACAATCAAACATACCCTTTGTGGGTTGATACCAGCTGCTGCAACATACATGTCCAGTTTCCCGATGGGTATACCAATGCCTTGAACTCCAAGATCACCAAGACCAAGGATACGACTACCATCTGTTAATACAATCATATCTACCTGCAGGAACAAACAGTTGCAAGCTAATAAGTCAAATAGTGTATGATGGTCAGCTTGTTGTTAGACTAATTATGCAATAAATTATCACACGAGCAGTTTTATCCCAAACATTGTTGCTTGAAATTTATAGAAGCTATGAACCGAGGAAACTGGTTTTGCTAAAATTAAGAAAATTATGGGCAAGATGACAAAACAAATATATGAGTTTCATTTAATACCTTCTGTGCTGGCCAATTGTAAATCATAGACATCATTTCTCCCTTATCTTTGGCACTGAAATACATCCCTCTTGGCCGTCGAAACAACCCAGAGTAGTTCTGACACACCAATCCAACCGTCGGAGTATATATAACAGGAGCAAAGCTCTTGATGTTGTCAATGAGAACCTGAAAGGGAAAGTGTTTCCTCTCAGCTTACATTGGCAATATACATGTTATCCTAAAGCAGAGGTTAACATCCATCAAACTCACTCGGTAATACAATGTCTCATTTCGATCATGCAGTCTATTCAAAATCCTCCACTTTGCAAGCGATACAACCTTCAGGGATTGGCCTTCGGTATTTTTTTCAAGAGATTTGTATGACTCCACTGATAAACAAGAAAAGAACAAAAATAAGTTTACAAAACTCAAAACCCTCAGAGTACAAATTTTCGGATTAGGCAATGCCGGAAAGGCAGTTACAAATTTGCCGAATAAGCCTTCATCGTCAGAGCACTAGTCAATTGAACTAATTTCAACCTACAACCTTGTCTTAATACTTCATCCAGAATAATAAAAAATTGACTACTTTACCAAAAACATTTCACATGCCGAGCTAATCATTCTGAAATCTGACATGATGATGTACATAATAAGTTAGCGAACTCACTGAAACGGGCATACTGCTGCTCAAATGATATCACACGAGGCGGAAGCAAACCACGTAGTCCCAACCTGTCTCTCTCCGTCAGAGGAAAACCCGTATCCTGTTTATTTCAAAATTCATGAAAAATAGAACTGGGTTTACATCTCATTTCCAGGAGTGGAGAGCATCATGCCAATGTAACCAATGATATCTCTTAAAAATATTGCACGACATAAATCGAAATCTGAAGAAATCCAGAGATTAAAAAGTGCTTATTATATATATTCAACAGTTTCTTCTTTCTGCAAATGTAAAAGAGTTGCAATTGAGAAGCAATTGATTAACGATAGTTCTCATATCACTCAGTAAACGTCTTGTCGTCTTGTACCATCTAATCGGTTTGCTAATCAATGCAGATCTCATTAGAAAGTAGAGAAACTCCATCCACAACAGAGTTTCGAATTAATTTTCTTCCGATAACGAGAAAATTAAACTACGCTGAAAGCTAACACACAGCTCAAATCACATTAAATCCAGTCACAAAAAGAAAAATAGGCAACAAGAGATATCAGACTTGCATCGATTTAAACAACATATAGTGGAAGAAAACCTTATTAAACCAAGGATCGTGCAGAATGTCAGCACCACGCTTGTGCACAATACACGGTCCTGCAATATGCGACATCAACCTCCGCGACTCGCGGAACCTCGTCGCACCCGATGGCACAGCCCTCCACATTTGTTCGGCAGCTGAAATCTCGAGAAAACGCCGATCGATCTTCTCCAAGGAAGCTGCAAATAGCAGACAAGGATCGTTGGTGGAAAACAAAAATCAGCAAAATCACACTACTGTTTTTCTACAACCTCAGTTCATATAGATATAAGATACAACTCTCCACAGAAGGCGAATTTCGAATATATCAATCTCAGAAGAATCAGATTTTCTTACCTTGTGATCTGCACCTTTTGAATTACAGCAACCTGAGAACGAACAAATTCCTTTGTCGATGGAAAGTTGAAAAAGCTCTGGACGAGCGAAGACGCGGCGAACTTGACTGAAACTGCCCGGATAAACGGGCAGGAGTGAGAGACAAAATCTACGGTGAATTGTGAGATTACAAACGCTGCCCGCTATGGACCTCGGGTAGAAGGGCAGAAAGGTCATTAGACTTTTAGCTTCCAATTATATTGGTTCAAACACGGTCTGGGCGAGCGTCGGTCAAAAAAGGTAATTAATTTACTCCAATCTAATATATTAATATATACCTATTTTAGATTTTACTTTTAATTTAAAACTATAATAGATAATATTTTCATTTGAAATATTTATTATATAACGTGAGGCATAAGCCCGTGATGAATCATCCTCAAGTCCGAGTCGTGTTATAATACTTCAGAAATTAATCTAAACTATTTACGATAGGCAGAAAAGAATTTATTCGTTGATCATATTTATAAATATGTATAAAATATGTGTGAGGAAACCTATCCACAACAGGCTGGAAAAGAATTTATTCGTTCATTTAGGGAAGAAAAGTTTAAATATGGATAGAAGTGCTAAAATTTCAAGCATTAGATGCTGATTTACCATTCACCTCTATGGGACAACATTAGCCATTTATGTTCAGTTGCTTCACAAAGCAAATCATTCCCCTATTTGTCATAGCATGGAATTTGAAAGATAATTGTAAGAACTAAAAATGTATATATTTCTAGAGGGTGTTTGTTTTGGGGTGATCCTCCCATTGTTTTCATAATCACCGTGTTTGTTTATCAGGGGTGATGAGCCATCACCGTGGTGGAGGATCACCAGGTAATCAAAAGGGGGTTGATATTTCATCTTTTGGATCACCCCAAAAAAGCAGGATGATCCTACATCATCGTGATGTGGTGATATTGTCAATATTTTTCTGGACAAAATTATTCCTTATTTTTTAACATCATTCCTTATATACCCTTATTCCTCTTATTAAATTACATAACTGACATATTTTAAATCTTAAGAAATTTATATTTAATGCTTAAAAAAATAAAAGAATCATGTTGAAGGATTATAAACTTATAAATAATAATTGATTAATCTATTAAAGCTTAGAAAATACTAAAATAATTATATTGAAGAATTATATAAATACTTATAATTCATAACTCATTTAAAAATCGACGTCGCTTAAAAAAAGAATTTTCAAATATTAATAACTATTACGTAAAATATTACCTCAACAAATATACATAAGGTTAAATATGACATTTATACAACATCACCCCACACATTACTGCAATTAAACAAACACAATATTTCAATATTACATTAATATGCAAAATGAAATATCACCTCAAAACAAACACGGTAATGATATATCACATTGATCCACATCACGGTGATGTGAGTATCAACGTGATGTTGGATCACCGGAAACAAACACCCCCATAATTACATGAGCCTTACGGACCAAATTTGAAATAAAAACTTTAAGACGAAGTGTGAGCATTTCGGAATATTCCACTTATGACGTCAGCACTCGCTTCAGTTAACCACCAATCGTTTCAACGGTCGTGAATACAACGTTCACGTGCCGAGCGCGTGACGAACCTTCTTTCCAAGTTCCAACGCCAAGATTCCTACGTCAAGCAAGCAAATTACTCGTTGGTGCAAAGAAAATATTATATTTTTTGCCAGCTCGCCACGCCATCTCCAGCTCTTCGCGTATAAGCATCGCGCTGATCGTTGATTAATTTTCTTCCGCGTCGATTGTTTTCCCCTATCGATTTTTAGCTCTATTCGGAAAGGTATGTTTTCTTCACTCAACCGATTGATATGATGCTTTTGCTTCACGAGTGGATCCCCGAAATTTGTATGGCGTCGATTTTTCCGATTGATGGATTGCACTGGTGTTTGATTTCCTAGTACGGGCGGGTGATGATTTCAGCTATCGTTAATGTATCATATTTGGATTTTAATTTTTTTTCCGCTCCCTGATGGTAAAATTCTCCCCTGTTTTGATTATTCGTCTGAATCGAAATAGAATCGAAACTTAGCAATTAGCTTTTGATGTTGTTGAAACAAATCAGATGTGGCCCCTTTTAGCTTCCTTGTGTGCTTAAGATGAATTTGGAAAAAGGCTATGGCGAATCATTATATTACACCTTTTTCCATGCTCGATACGAGTATGAAAATGATTTGTGACTATTGTTTTACTTTATGACAGCAGCAGGAAAGTACCCTACGTCGATTTTTCATTGAGTTCTTACATCTTTCCGTGCAATTCTTCATATAAGGCTGGTATTGGGCGTAATTAATCTATCAAGTCTATGGATAAGAAGCAACATATAGCTATATTCACTACGGCGAGCCTTCCATGGCTGACTGGTACTGCTGTCAACCCTCTGTTCCGCGCTGCATATCTAGCCAAAGACGACGACCGACAAGTCACTTTGGTCATACCTTGGTTGAAGCTCCGCGATCAAGAACGCGTCTTCCCCAACAACATCACTTTCCATTCGCCCTCAGAACAAGAACAGTACGTACGCCACTGGCTTGAGGAGAGGTCTGGGCTCAAATCGAGATTCTCTATATGTTTCTATCCAGGAAGAGTAAGTCGACCATACATGAACATTTTTGTATCATCTTAGTCTTGGCCCTTTTTCCTGAACTTTCTGCATTTCATTCGTTGGCTGTGCAGTTTTCTCAGCACAAAAGGAGCATCCTTGCCCTCGGAGATATAACCCAAGTGATCCCCGACGAAGAGGCAGACGTCGCCGTCCTCGAGGAGCCCGAGCACCTCACTTGGTACCACCATGGAAAGAGATGGAAATCGAAGTTTCGACTGGTCATAGGAGTGGTACACACGAATTATTTGGAGTATGTGAGGAGAGAAAACAATGGTCGACTCCAAGCCTTCTTTCTCAAGTACCTAAACAGTTGGGTTGTCGACATATATTGCCACAGGGTACTACTGCTCTTGGCTTGAACTTGCTTCGATTTTTATTTGATCGCTGCAAATAGCTGACCAATCTTACAAAAATATATCAGGTGATTCGACTTTCTGCAGCGACCCAAGAACTGCCTCGTTCAGTCGTCTGCAACGTTCACGGAGTAAACCCTAGATTCCTCGACATTGGCATGAAGAAGAGAGAGCAGCAAGAAAATGGGAATCCTCAGGCCACAAAAGGCGCTGCCTACTACATAGGGAAAATGGTGTGGAGCAAAGGCTACAGAGAGCTGCTGAAGCTTCTAGAAGACAACCAGGACGACCTAACGGGCCTCGAAGTCGACCTATATGGGAGCGGGGAAGACTCCGACGAAGTCAAAGAAGCCGCCGAAAAACTCAATATAACCGTCAGGGTGCACCCTGGGCGTGATCACGGCGATCCCTTATTCCACGAGTAAGTACACGCACACCTTTTTTCTAGGATATCTTAGTCCTTTTAGAGCATTCTCCATCTTCTCCTATAGAACTGTCAATTTAACACTATTATTGCGTTGATGAACAGTGTTACGCCGTTATCGTGCACTAAAATGGCGTATTTTTTTTTTTTTTTTTTGCGTAATTTGACTGTATTTTTGTGTTGTGCGCTGGAGATGACCGTACTGCCTTTTACGCCTTACCTTCCTTTTTTTTTGCTTTCTCTCCATATCCCATAGCTACAAGGTATTCCTCAACCCAAGCACCACCGACGTGGTCTGCACCACGACGGCGGAAGCGCTGGCCATGGGCAAAATCGTAATATGCGCAAACCACTGCTCGAACGACTTCTTCAAACAGTTTCCCAACTGCCGAACTTACGACGACGACGAGGGCTTCGTCAGGGAATCTCTCAAGGCGTTGTTAGAAGACGAGCCAACTCCTCTAACCGACGAACAGAGGCACGAGCTCTCATGGGAAGCTGCTACCGAGAGATTCCTAAGATCTGCTCAGCTCGACGAAAGAGGTGATGGCAATGGTTCGAAGAAATTGGAGAAAAAGCCGTCGAAGGTCTTCATGTCGAAATCGCTGAGCCTTAGGAGCAATTTAGACGAGGCGTCGGCCTACATACATTTCGTGGGGACGGGATTTTTCAGCACTCAGCCCGACGAAGAGCAGCTTAACGATGTAGGGCTTTCCCTGCCGTCGAAGAGGCCGTTGAACCCTTCGCGGAAATGGGCTTTTTAGGCTTGATTTTCTTTTCTTTTCTTTTTTGAGGTTGGTTTCTGTTTTTTTTTTGTTGTTGTTGCTACTGTTTGTTCGTATTTTCGGTATTTGCCGAATGTCGTTTTCTTGTAGTTTTTTTTCGCGTTTTACACATGAAAAAAAACATGAATCGATCCGACTCGCTTTGTACGAAACGTGTCAAAAATCGAATGACGATGAGTCAAATAAGCAATGATTTTAATACAAACGAGATTTTGTTCATCCACAATCTCCCACTTAAGAGGAAACGAAAAAGGAGCATTCGAATTCAGGAGTTTTAATGAGTAGTTGCACATAAATCCTATGTACTACTATATCTAGCAAAAGCGTATGTTGAATTTTGATACACAAAAGAAACAGGAAAAAACTAAGTAAACTCTTCATATTTAACGAATCGCCAACTGCTAGCTTTTGCAAGTGGTGGAGGATGCATAGGAAGGAGGAGAGGAGGTGCACCCACCTTCACAAAGTTGAATCTATTATTATCTACTAAGGGAGAATCCACTGGATTTCAGCCAGTTTCCCTCCGGTCACAGGTTACCAGGAAAATGAAAAATTAAAATTATATACTCCCTTTATTACCCAACAAAATAATTATGTAGACAAACATTCGTTTTCACCGGTCTCACTGCAGAAAAATTACTAACAACTGTTTCCACTCCTAAGAACAGCCCACTGTATCTATTGGTTCTTCAAACGGTGGTAGTATTACACTTAAGAAAGATTTGGGATATTTTAAAAAATGAGATTACTTTTGTTAAAAAATAGGAACTTGATCAAGTCAATTTAAAAAAGAGGAACCTGTTTAATTAATTAACTAAACCCCTAATTAATACCTAAATAAATAAAAAAAGAAATATATATATAAAATAACGGAAAAACGCACCCACCTCATTAACGCACCCACCAAGCACCAAACGAGATCTTGACGGAAAAACGAGCTGAAGCATCCGCCGAATCGAAACACCCAAGCTCATCCCAATTTCGTTCTTGAACGCATATACAGTAAGTTTCGTTCATGTTAACGCCGGTTACTAGTATACGTTATCGGGCATTGTAATTTCCGTTCATGTTAACGACATTTACATTTCGAGCATCGGGTATTAGATTTTCGAAGGTTTGGGTAGTTATGGGTAGCATTTTCACCGTAGATCTGTGCGAATTTGCAGAAAAATTTCGTTTTCCGTTTATTCGAGTTCATTATTCGATTTTTCTTTGACTCGCAAACGTTACTCAAATACGTTATTTTGGCAACTTTCAATTCGGACAACTTACTCGAATAAACTCGAAAAGATTACTCGAATAATATTATTGTTTATTAAATTTTACACGTATATATTATTCGATATTATATTACTCGAACATATTATTCGAATGAAGGTTCAACTCGAATATTTTACTAGTATAAATTTTAGTTTTCGAATATTTTATTTATTCGAAAAATTCGTTTGCAATTAAAGTTTATTTATTCCATTTATTTCTTCGATAACACTTTATCGAGTGTCTTCAACATCTTATTATTCGAACATTTCGTTCGAGTTTTTGTATAACTCGAATCGCTTACTCGAATAATTTTTATTTTTCGAATATTTTATGTATTCGAATAATGCATATTGCAATTAAATTTTATTAACAATGATTTATTTCATATGCAGGTTATGCCGACCAGCATCATGATTGATTACAATGGAGAATGGATAATTGGGAATGATAATAAATGGATATGGGTTACGGATGGGAACAAATATGAAGCCATTGGGTTCGATGTCGATTGTTGTTTGCTGGACGATCTGCGGAACGAAATATACGAGACTATTGGCGTAAGCGGGAGGCTGGAGTTAAAGCTTAGTTATCAGCCATCTATGAGAGGTATGGAAGGGTGTGCTCCGTTGTATATAAAGAATGATCGAGAGTTGAAGTGTTATATTTACTTAGGGGGTCCAATGGATAGACCGATTCTCCGTGTGGAGATTGGACTCCCTACGATCCTCCACCGTCAAACTCTTGCGGATGATGAAGTTGGTCCCGTTCCAATTGAGGTTCGTAGCGGTGGAGGTGGTTACATCGATGATTATTTTGACCGTATCATCGACTTTGGTGGATACAAAGATGTGAATTATGGGGGTGAAGGTCACAATGAGGCGAACGACCGTGATGAGAATGTTGCATCACGGCAGAACGTGCACGTCGATTTTTATGGCGTAAACGGAGAAAATGCGGACGGGGATGATGAGGAGGAGGAGGAAGAGGAAAATGCAACTATTCCTAGCGATCGGTATTCTTTTACCGACGGTTCCACCATGAAGGTCGGTGAAGAATTCGAGGATAAGAAGGCCGTCAAGAATAGGATCCAAAGAGTTGCTATAGAGGCATGCTTCGAGGTCAAGATTATAAAATCTTCCCGATCGTACTATGGCGTAAGATGCAAAGAGGATGGATGTACTTGGAGGATATGGACGGCGAAGATTAAGGATACATCCGTATTCTCGATTCGTACGTATTGCAACACACATACGTGCGACCTTGCAAATCGGAACGCAAGACTCACTCGAGCATCGTCAACCTCCGTGAGTGATATGCTGCTTGAATCTTTTCAGGGTTCAACAAGTACACCGGCCCCTAAACTCATTCAAATAATGATGAGAAATCGTGGGATCGAAGTTTCGTACTTCAAAGCATGGCAATGAGGCATTTTGGCACAAAATGCAATGAAGGGTGACCCCGATGAGTTACAAGCTGTTGCTGTCGTACCTGTCGACGTTGAGAAGAGTGAATCCGAACCATAGCAAGTGTATATCTGGACGACGAGCGGAGATTTACGCACGCATTCCTATCCCTTGGTGCCTGTATTCCTATCAGCGGAGGATGGCGACCGCCATCAGTTTCCTTTAGCTTGGGGCATAATTGACAATAACGAGTGCATAGAAGCTTGGTCGTGGTTCTTGAACGAGCTCTTGCAAGTCGTATACAACGAGGACGATCTTGTCATCGTATTCGACAGATCTGATTCAATCAAAGCCGCCGTTGCAGACGTCTACAGTCGTGCGCACCATGGTCATTGTATTTGGCACCTGTCACAAAATAAGAAAGGCAAGTGTAAGAAGCAGGGTGCGACCGAAACGTTCATACACATTGCTAAAATATACAAGCAATGCGACTTTGATTCACAATATGGTGATTCTGAGAATAGGTTTCCCACTGCATACGCGTATTTGCAAAAGATTGATACTAAGGATTGATGGAGTCGAGCCTATTCTCCGACGTCTCGCTATAACATCATGACTACGAACGGGGTGGAATCGATTAATGCAAGACTCCGCGAAGAAAGAAAGCTACCGATCATTGCGCTTCTGGAATCGATACAGAGGATGACGGCGGATTGGTTTGCTAGATACAGACAGCAATCTGGACAAGCAACCACGCGGTTTCCCCGACGGTGGAAAGGAAGCTCCGTGAGAGGTATGAGCTAAGTCAAGGGTATGAAGTACATGAAATCGCTCCGCATGAGTACGTTGTCCGATCTCTGGGGGGTCGTGCCATTGTTAACTTGCGGTCGAAGACTTGTACGTGCCGCCAACTCGACATCGACAGGATTCCTTGTCCACATGCAATCGCGGCGAATCTACGAGCGAACATGAGTTTCTACCCGTTGTGTTCGGAATATTATTCTGTCCTAACGTGGCAGTCTGCTTATCACGGACGAGTTTCGCCGGTTTCGGATCAAGCCGAGTGGGATACCTCGGATCAATTGGTGTTGCCGCCTCTGTTCGTAGCAAGGCGTGGTCGGAGAAAAGAAAAGAGGTTTTCCGTCCGTCGGTGAGTTTGGTCGTAGACATTAAGTAAATCTTGATGTATGAGTTTGTATAAGTTTGATGTATGAGGTTGTATGAGATTGATGAATATTGTGAGCTTGTGAGGTTGTATGAGTTTGATGGATATTGTGAGTTTGGCTTGATTGTTGCTTTTTTCACTGTTATTCGAGTAAACAACATGACTCGAATATTATTCGAATAAACTACTCGAATATTATAACGATAAAAAGTCGAAAATGAAAATCTGAACTTATTCGAGTAACGTAAAAACTCGAATACATTAGAAAAAATCGAATACGAAACTCGCATAACTTCTTGCAATTCGAGTGTTATCTTCAAAATTTTTGAATTTTAATTATCTCGATACTTAGATGTATAAATGTCAATATTTCGATGTTTTAGGGCCTTCATGATGTTAATAAGTCGCTTGATGAAGATTAACAATGTTTGATAAAAATCGTTGCATGACATACAATGGAATACGTTGGTAGATAGGACTTTAGTATATAAATTCTCATCCACGTTGGTCAACATGTATAGAAATATCAACATGATTTTTTTTTTTTATATTTTTTCAAGAATCTCTAAAATATTTTATTAATTAGATAGGAAACGCATTTAACATTTCATGATCATGATAAAAACAATATTTTGGATTTTTAAATTATTCGAGTAATATACAGTACTCGAATAGGCTCGAATAGTTTACTCGAATGAATATCGTTTTGCCTGTTTCATTTATTCGAGTATTATATTGTACTCGAATAAGCTCGAATAAGTTACTCGAATAACAGTGAAAACCGAAAAACAACAACAACTAAACCTTGAACAACCTGAACAGCAACTCAACCAATCAAAACTGAACAATTCCAAATGCAAAATCTATACAAATATCTGAAACGGTTCATACAACATCCCAATTGTTAAAAAAAAATACATATCGTCAAAAACTTTCTAAACGACGCAATTTTAGAATCGTCCAAAGCGTAGAGATCATCTCTGTCGATCAACAGAGACATACCCGCCCTAAGCATGTATATACTATACTCTCCGCTGTTCGAAAAATAGAACAATTTCAGGTTTAAGAAAATAAGAAAATAAGAAAGTGAGAAAATAAGAAAATTACCTGAGGACTTGTTGAGGGAACTTGGGGCACCGCACCCAAGCAAACTTCTCCACGGGATTTTGCTCCACACCTACGTGTTGAAGCATCAGAGGTATCACTTCGGCCAAGGGGTCGATGAACGGCTTCATGAACCTCAAGTCCGAATCGCTGTTGCGGTCGGAATCCAAAATGAGGATACTCCTCTCCTTGAACCAGCGACGAGGAGCACCCAATATATTAAACTCCAATGGGATGACGGCCACATCGGCTTGGCTCCAGTGAAGCGACGGCTTGCCGTACATCGCATTGATCTCTCCCGTGGCGAATTGCTCGAACGAGGACATGTCCCACAGTCGCGATCTGGCGGACTCGAACTTGGCTGCATGTGCGAAATTCGTGTTCATGTACGGGATTCGCTCCTCATGCACGCAGTTTTCTTGCATCGCCATGAACCCGTTGAATGCCTCGTTGACGTGCTGCAATAATAGCATATAATGTTATTAAACGAAATAATTAGAACATATTTAGCAAAAACAAACATACCTCGTCCGAGATCCACAGTTTCGGAGTGGACGGATCGGCAAAGAATTTCTTGTCGTACGCTTGGAGCATTCCTGCCCGTTCATCCTTCGCGCCCATTCTTGCCACCTCCACCTTGACGGCATCCCAATTCTTTACCCTCTCGCCAATGATCTGCTCTATGTCCGCGCGGCGTTGTTTTGTAACGCGAGGGGTCGAATCGGGCATCGGCGTATACGGACTCGAAAGCATCCTCGACTTCTTTTTCGCACGTTCAGTCCGTGGTCGTTTTTTGCTAACCGACTGTTTGGCCTGTGCCTCGGCCGCCGCTTTCTCCGCCTCCTCGGCCGCCGCTTTCTCCGCCGCGGCAGCCTTCTGTGCCTCCGCCCACGCTGTCTTCTTCGCCGCGTCGGCTTTCTCCGCCGCCGCCTTCTCCGCCGCGCACTCTCCGCCGCCACGGCCGCGGCCTCCATCATCGCTATATCCATCTCGTACTCCATCTCCACATTCTCGCCCCCTGCTCCCGACTCCCCATCACGTTCTCCGCCTCCCCCTCGTTCGTCGTCCTCCCCGTCGCCTCGGGTTGGTTCGGCGGCCTCCCGAACATCGGCGGCGAATGAGGAGGCAAAGGAGGCGGCATGTCCCGATCATAGCTCCTCGTAACATCCCGCACCATTGTCGGCGTCAGGATCTCAAGGGCTACAAAATTAGAGTATTACGTTGGATTTACGTAATATCAATATAATCTTATAAAATAAACATTAAGTAAGACATACCTTGGAGCACGATCGAGCGTAGCTCCCTAATCTCCGCCCGCATATCCCGTGCATCGCCTTCCAACCTGTCCATTCTTCTATCGAAATGGGCGATTATTGAGTCGGAAGGAGGAGGAGACGGCCTCGGAGGAGAAGACTTCGGAGGAGACGGCCTCGGAGGAGGAGACGGCCTCGGAGGAGACGGAGCAAGCCGATGCTCGGTGCAGTAGACCGGCAGCCCATTTAGAAGATGTTCCACTATCCTCTGGGCTACGGCATCATCCCTGCTGCCACAAAAGCCGACGACCGTGCGGAAGTGCCTTGAATCGGCTTCAGCATCGGTCGGCGTAAGGCAACACCGCACGTCCTGTGTATTTGTACAATTAAGAAAACGCAATCTAAATAAATCCATATTATAAATAAATAAATATATATACTTACATCCATCCCCACGGCACCGAATGCACTCGACCGCTTGCCATTTCGGAGCAGAGCTCTTGCCGTAAAATGTGGTCTTCCAATGGCACATCCGGGGTATCGGGAGCCCTTCGCCGCCTTTTCTCACGGCGAATTCCTGCCCGACGGTTGGCCAGTACTCGTACGCCAGAACCTGATAAAAGAGAGTAAACATAAGTTAAAATAAATATAATATGTCTTAAATAATACAAAACTAATTACCTGAAGCGGCATGACGAAGCCGCTGATATCGAAGGTTCTTTGGGTTTTTCTCTTCGATGTCATCTCCATGTGCTTCCCCAAGAGGTCTTTGTTCAGACCATAAACGACCTCCTCGAATGATATCCTTCCCCAAGGATATTCATTGAAGCGGTCGAAGTCCTCCACCAGACGGAGCCACTCCTCCTTGAGCTTCAAGTCCCTCTTTACCCTCCGCTCCCCTAGCACCCCGACGGCAAAATAAAGGGCCGCGATCTTCAATTTCTCGGGATTCACGCCCGAGTGTCCACCGGCGTCACGAATCATTTCCATGACTTTCTTCTCCAAATCGTCAAATATATAACGGGCTTGCCTACGAGCCATAAAACAAAAGTTAGTTTTTGAAATCGAAGTAAAAAAAAGAATCAAAATGTTAAAAAAATAGGATTAATACCAGGCCAATGCCTCGTCGCAAACTCGTTCGATGACGGTATCTCCGGCTCGTTAGCGCCGCAGTCGAGGCCCGTGAGTAGGCAATACTCGACCAATGAAAATCTTAATGGTCGCCCATGAACGACCATCCAGAACTCCTTCGACTCCGGCATATACTCCACCTGTCGGCTCATCAAGAACCACAGGATCATGTTCGAGTTGTAGTGGTCTCGGGCCACCTTAATCAAATTCCCGAACTGAGTCCGTCTGACCATCTCCTCCATTTCCTCCTCGTTCAAAAGCGTACGGATGCATTCCCCGGCAACTTCGTCGGAAGATAGATCTGAAAATGCAAAAACAAAAAGAAAACAATGAAAATTGACTGTTATTCGAGTTAATTATTTGCGTAAAACGTGACTCGAATAGGTTAAACAATTATTCTAACCCTAATTACTCGAATAATTACTCGAAAAAGCGACGAAAACAATTTTCGCAAAAAATCCGACCGATTACGACGTTTGCCCAACGATTTAACATCAAAATCGATCGATTTAACGCTAGAAACGAAAGATCTAACCAAGAAATTCGTTTGACCAAATCGATTTAACAAAAACCCAAAATGCGACAAAAAACTCACAGTGGCTCTACCGGTGTCGATTTGCTCATCCACCCGGTTACGTTGAGGCGCGGAAGGCTCCGATGATCTCGTTTTTCTTTTCGCCATTGATGATTATGCTTGGGTTTGTGTACGATTTTTTGAGTAAGAGCTTTGGTTCGAAGAGAGAGCGCGAGAGATTTTAGGTTTTCGAGTGATTTGTGTCTAATTTTCTTTCCGAGCTTTATAAAATACGGCTTATTCGAGTAATCTATCCGAGTTGTTTATTCGAGTTGTGACTCGAAAAAATTACTCGTAAGTTACTCGAACAAGGCTGCTTATTTGTTCAAATTTTCTGAATGTTTTTCGAGTAACCTTATCTCTTCGAAATATTATTAGAGTTTGACATTCGAGTTTCTCTGTTAACTCGAATAAAAGTCGAATAATTTTTTGCTGTTAATAAATCAGATAAGCAATTATTCGAGTCTGGTATTCGAGTCTTCTGTTGACTCGAATAAAACTCGAATAACTTTTCGCTGTTAATGAGTCGGATTAGCCTGCTTTACCAGTTTTTTAGTAAGGGTATTTCAGTCATTTGACAACCCGTTCCTCTTTTTATAAAACCAAATAGAATCGTTCCTTTTTTTTTTTTATTTTCCGAAAGATTTCTCATCTTCTACCTCGCTCACAACAGCTTCGACAAACGCTATTTACCGATAGAAGGTTAGGTAATTTCCCCTTGCCTTTCTCTACTTTCATTATTTCGTTGTTCATCTATTTGTTCAGTTTGAAGGCTCGTATTTTCTGCTGTTTTCATACTTTTATTTCTTCATTGTTCATTTAATTGTTTCAGTTTGTTTCTCTTAGCTCGTTGATATGTTTGCCCTTACCCCTCGCGACTTCGTTCGACGTTGACTTGGGTTACCCCTCCACCTTGGTTTGCCTTTCGTTTCGAGATCTTCCGCCCACAGCCTAGCTCCGTTTTTCCCCTTTGAGGTGCTTCGCCTCGGCCGCTTTGCACGTGTTGTTCTCCCCATCGGCTCAGTAGATTCACCGACATTAGCCTTGAACGTAGCCCTAGAGGGTTCAAACAACAACATAAATCCAGTACGGTGCACCTCCAAGTGCTTGTAACTTCAACTCTATTGTTTAATTCGCAAAGCAGCCTATCCTCAGCTGACCGTGGTTTAACCACTTCACAGTGACCTGAAAGACCCACCTTATCCAACTTCGTAGCTCTGTTAGAGTCGACTTTTTGTAGTATAGCCATCTTGGGGGAGTTTGGTTTTGGGTGTTGTAGGAAGGTCGAAATATTTTTGGGCTTACAATTGCAAATTATTGTTGTTTTGTCTAAATATAGCTAACTTTCTCTTCGTTCCGCCTTCGCTTCGAGACGCCTTTGAGCCACCACAACTATCCTTAGTCCATCTGTCATCGGCTATTTAATTCAATAGACAGTGGTTTCAATTTAGTCTGAGCGAGTTCGACCGAGGTTGTGCTGGATTGGTCCTCGGTCTTGCCTATGTTGGGCCTTGGTTCGTCGTTGGCCATGGGGTTTCTACTTTCCACCATCCTTCAGCCACCACGGCTTGAAACCTATTACTCAGCAAGGTCGGACTTCAGCCCAAACTTGGCCACCAATGTTTGAGCCTTGTCTTTGATGCCTCGTTGTCAGCCATAAGCATGTCGGCCTTCCCCGTGTTTGCCCGGCCTTGACGATTCGCTCGTCGTCGTTTGTGCAAAGGTTTTCGGCTATGTCCCAAGCCCAACTACGAATCACAGACTTAGCCTCATTGTTCCCCTCGAGTGATTATGCTTTGACTGGAGAAGTAGACACTTCATAGACTTTCGCAGAATGGTCTTTGGGATGTTTTCGCTGCTATTGTCATAAATCTTTAGTAATCAGTTATACCGCCATAATCGTGTTTCTCACTATAGGTGCTTTGATAAAGCCATTTCATGACAACCATTAAACAAAGCAGCCATCGTCTTCTTACCAATTTAATTTCTTGCCAGCTTTGTTTCCGACTTAATGTTTCTACAGGATGTTAATTCCGTAATTAGCGAAGGACTTTGTGCTGTCTTCTAGGATTTGACTCCTTTGAGCTAGACAATTACATTAGAGAGCTGCCGAAACTGTAGACCTCGATCATAACCATTGCGTACGATTCGCCTTCTTTTGTGGCTTGGATGTGTAGCGTCACTATTTGTTACTTTACTTTAATGTGCCGTACTTAAATATCATCAGTCTCACTTATGTGAACCTTGACATCATCTTAGCCGCTGAAACATAATACTTTGTTTACTCACGTTCCGATAAAGTCGCGACCCCTTCTAAATTCACATTGCATTATTGGTTAACTATGACAAAAAATGCACCACATTTACGGAGCAGTTGTAGTATTTCCTAGGACTTTTACTAAGTTGCAAATGAAAACCAATGAAAAAAATAGCACATCCACACGCTTGTATATTGTGTTGCGTTTTTAATGCATTGAAAAAATTGCTAAATGACAATTCATCTTCTTCTATATGATTTCTTTCCCTATGGTTATAATTTCTATTTTACGATTTTGGCTCACATATGTTTCAGGTTGGAATAGTTGCCACACTTTGAGAAACCGGAGAATCCACTTAGACCATCTCCAATAGTACCGCAAAACGCAAACGCAAACGCAAAATGCAGTAAAACTGCTCCAACAGTACTGCAAACGCAAATGCAAAATGCGTTTTTTGCTTTCTCTCTCCTGTTTCGAACGCAAATTTGCGTCCGAACGCAAAATGCGTTTGAAGTTTTAAATTTGCAAATAAGCCCCTTATTTGTATTGATTATTAAATCGAACATATAAAAATATATTAAAGAATTTGAAAATTGTATGCTACGATTATATTGATATAAATAATTATTTTAACCTTGACACTTATTTTAGTAATATATCTTATTATTATTTTTTATAATTTATTGATATGTAATATAATTAAATATTATTTTGACCACAAATATGATTTTTTATATTTTATTTGTACGATGTGTACCCAATTTATTTCAATTATGTTGTGTAATTTCGATATTTTTAATAGATGTTTTGTTTTATGTTTTTAATGTGTATAGATAATGACTTCAAAATTAAAAGAATATTGCATTAGTTTGTACAAGTAGTAAAATATAGGGGTGATAATGAAAAGTTATAAAAGTTAGTATGAATGGAATATTACAGAAATATTCTTTTGCGTTTGCGTTTGCAGTTGACTGTTGGAGAACAGTTACTGCAAACTATGGATGTTACTGCAAAATGCGTTTGCGTTTGCGGTTGACTGTTGGAGATGGCCTTACCCTAATCTTTATACTCATCGTCGCTAACTCGTTATTTTTTTGTTTTGTTCGAAATTGGTCTTTGTTTTTCCTGTTTATTTATTTATAGCTATTACAATTGGGGAATAATTATAGTAGCGTCTCACTATATTCTGAAGTTTATTTGTACAAACTATCTATATTGTTGAATAAATAAAATGATAAAAAACAAGAGAAAAAAATATGGTTCCTTAGAGGAACGTAGAGAAATGAAAAATGAACGAACTAGAAAACCGTACAAATTAAGTAGTATCTCAAGTAGTATTAGATCCTTTACAGCATATATCAAACACGCCTGATTTACTGCCAAACGTAGCAAGTTGTGAGTTTTGCAACGCGAGACAAATATATTTAGAACCACCTACTTTATGTTGTTCGTTAGAAAAGGTGACGCTCTCAATCTCCAAAACTATGAACATATTTCATCACAAAGCCTTCGCCATCTTGCTCGTTAGAACCACCGACTTTTTGTTGTTCGTTAGAAAAGGTCTTCGATGTTATTTTTTGTTTCTTTATGTAACTGGTCCTTATTTTTTATTTTGCCAGTGTCACTAAACCCTCTACATCAATGCTGCAATTGCCGGCGGAATATAGATTTTCCTACGGCTGCTCCACAATGGCCCTTATACAGTAAATATTTTCGAATAATAGTATGAATCCTCTACAATGCACAGCAAACACGTTTACTACCGAACGTAGCAAGTTCTGAGTTTTGCAACTTAAAAAATAACTCAAAACCCAGCTATGTATTAAAATTCTTAAACACAAGTTATACACTTATCTATACGTATTTCTATTTTGTAGGATTCATACTCCGGGCTACAACCTCCTCATAGCCGCACAACGTGCGGCAGTCCTCATCTAGTTTTATACTACAAGTAGAAATGCATGTGTGTGTTCATGTTAAGCTCTTACAATTAAGCCCTAACTATAACCTATTATGCCGCTCCTATGGGGCAAAAAGCATGCAAACAAACAAATGCAAGTTGGCCTATATAAAGGACTCAACACCACACCAATTCTCACAAGGCATAAAATAGTAACAACATGGAATTCCTCGAAGTTTGTGTTCTAATCTCTGCCATTGCGTCGTCCTCTCTCTTTTCGAGCACCGATGCAACGCTTTCATTTGCGTCCGGCGTTGGACTCAGCTCTCTACTATTTCCCTTGCCTGGCAACCATCTCCTCCACCACCACCACCACCACCTTCACCACCGCCGCCGCCGCCAGTGGTGGTAGCTACAAACGTTACAATCTCGACAATTACAATCGGAACGACTGTAACCTTCTCCTACACTGCTTCTGCTCCAATTGTTGGTTTTCCTATTCCGCCTTGCCCTTGAATGTCGGCACCGATACGAAAAATGTGTTTCCTATCGAAATAAAACTATATGTATTAATTAGTGATGGAGGTACCATATAACATACTTTTTATGTATAATACACGAATAAAACGAAGCCTTACCGAGAGAGTAAGAAGTACATGAGATTTTTTTTTTTCCGAGGCGTACATGAGATTTGGACGACGAAAAATATATGCACGAAACGTGCAAAGGAACTATTGTTTACAATTGAATATTGTAGTAGTTTTTCGGTTTATTGCAATCTTATTGTAAACTAGCGACGTATGTACGTTCTGCTGTGTGTAATCGTTTCTTTGTTGGATAAGCTCAAATCAAATGAGTCCAAAGAAAAATAATTAAAAAAAGGAAAAATAGATGAAGGAAAGCAGCCAAGGAGTCAAGTCAAGAAAAAAACAAACAAAAATATCAAAGTTAGATCACGCATGATATGGAGCATGCAGATCTCATCTTACCATATCTTTACCATTGAATTATTTCTTTGACTTTTTTTACTTGGAGAATGTAGAGCGTGAGCATTTCTCCTTCATACCAGTGCATGCATGTGACAATATAAGAAACCAGAGTGTCAAGCGAATATTTCTTTTCCTCTCATAAAAAAAAGCACTACATAAAATAAAAACAACATTCTTCTCTGTTAGAATCGGACGGTATAAACGAACAAACTATTATGGCAGCGAACGTGTATCAGCAACCCAAGAATTATCAACGCAGCGAAATTACAGAAATCAACACGACGATATAACGTGGAAAACCCCCTTCAAATCGACGGGGTAAAAACCACGGGACCAAACGATCCAAAATCCACTATCATCACTTCGAGTAGAGCAAGATTACACCCGCAACACAACCACACGAGCTATGGTAACAAATCAAAGCTCCAAAAGCACCACAACTCAAAACAAGATCATAAAGATCAAATTCGCACAGAAAATCGCAGCAAACTTCAAAAATTCGTAACTCACAAACCAGACCTCGAAATGAAAAGTCCTTCGGGAAGAATGAAGACAATGAGTCTTCTACCGTCTCCTGAAATTTCAGGCCAATCAGACAACGTTTGCCCTTCCAAACGTGAAAAATCCAAATCTGTCGCTGATAGAAAAAGTTGCAGAAATTTCTTCTTTTGGGTGAATGATTGATTGGTGCAATGTAGTAGGTGAGATCTCAGCTAGTTGTTAGTGTGCCGTTGGCTTTTGGACACAAAGTTGGGAGCCCAAACCCAACAAATCTCCCCCCTCCAACTATGTGGAGGAAATCGTCAAACCGGCGATCATACAACAAGCTTCAAATTTCGATCTCGCCAATGACTTAGTCATCATATCAGAGCCATTATCATCGGTGTAAATCTTCTCAACTTCAAGCTGCTTGGAATCCAAAATCTCACGAATCCAACGATACAGCATATCTATATGCTTCGACTTTCCGTGAAACGTCGGATTCTTAATGAAATGAATCGCACTCTGGCTGTCACAGAATAAGACATACCTTTGCTGATCAAAACCAAGCTCACTCATGAAGTTCTTCATCCAAAGAAGCTCTTTGCAAGTCTCCGTGATAGTTATAAACTCTACTTGTGTCGTAGACAAAGCAATACAGTTTTGAAGTCTGAACTGCCAAGAAACAGCTCCCCCTGCAAAAGTAATCAAATAGCCCGATTAGATTTCCTCGTATCCATATCTCCGCCCAGATCTGAATCTGTATAACACCAACAAGAATAGGCTCGCCAGAACCGAAACACAATCTCATGTTGGACGTACCTCGGAGATATCTCAAAATCCATTTCACAGCGTTCCAATGCTCTTTTCCTGGATTAGACATGAATCTACTAACAACTCCAACTGCATGAGCTAAATCGGGTCGAGTACACACCATAGCATACATAAGACTACCAACAGCAGATGAATAGGGAACTCGGTCCATAACTTCTTTTTTCGTTCTCGTCTGTAGGGCACTGTGTCATGCTCAATCTAATAAAGGTAGCAAGTGGAGTACTCACCGGTTTAGCTCTATCCATGCTAAAGCGTTGCAGTACCTTTTCGATGTACGTTTCTTGAGACAACAACAACGTCTTCTCTTTTCGGTCACGTGTGATCCTCATCCCAAGAATGCATTGAGCCGGCCCCAAATCCTTCATCGAAAAATGCTTGCTCAAGTCCTTCTTTAACTTGTAAATTCGGGGAACAAAATGATGATATCGTCATCGGGGAATCTCTGCATAAAAATACAATGGTCTATCATTCTTCTTATACCCTTCTTAAATTATAACCGACTCAAACTTCTTATACCATTGCCTCGGAGCTTGTTTCAAGCCATACAAGCTCTTTTTCAATTTGCAGACATAATTCTCCTTCCTTTCTGAACAAAACCTTCAGGCTGCTCCATATAAATTTCTTCATCAAGATCACCATAAAGAAAAGCAGTCTTGACATCCATATGTTCAATCTCAAAATCAAGACTCGCTGCCAAACCCAAAACAACACGGATAGAAGTCATCTTCACAACTGGCGAAAAAATCTCACTAAAATCAATCCCCTGCTTCTGACTGAAGCCTTTGACAACCAACCTGGATTTAAATCTGGGAGAAAGTGAGTGCTCTTCATGCTTCACCTTGTAAATCCACTTGTTCTTCAAGACCCTTTTATCTTTAGGAAGCTCCACCAGATCATACGTATCATTTACTCGTAAGGAATCCATCTCGTCTTTCATAGAAGCAATCCACTTGTCTCCATATGGACTATGAATGGCTTCATCGTAACTCCCTGGCTCACCTTCACTAGTAAAAAGTACGAACTCATCGGATGAATAACGAGTAGAAGGTCGTCTCTCTCTCGTAGATCTTCTAACAGAAGGTTCTGGCAAGTCAACATGTGTCTCCTCCTGCTGAGCAACATCATCAGCAACATGATCATTGGGTTGATTCTCAGCATCACCTGGATTTGGTATAAGTAGGTGATCCAAATCAATCAAGTGGTCATTCTGAATAACTGGCTTTTCTGACTTCTCGTCTTCTCGATATCCTCAATCGTCTGATCCTCCATAAAGATAGCATCACGGCTTTTGATAAGCTTCTTATCAACGGGATCATAACATCTGTAGCCAAACTCATCATCGCCATAACCAAGAGAAATGCACTGTCTTGTTTTGGCATCCAACTTTGATCTGTCATCTCTTGGGACATGCACAAAACACTTGCACACGAAAACTCTCAAGTGGTCATATAAGACATCCTTACCATACCAGACTTTGTTAGGAACATCACCCTGCAAGGCAACTGAAGGAGTCAAATTAATAATACGAGTAACCGTGTATAAAGCCTCACCCCAAAAAATGCTGAGGCAACTTTGCCTCTGACAGAACGCATCTGACTCTCTCCATCAATGTGCTGTACATTCGTTCAGCTAAGCCATTCAAATGTGGAGTTTTAGGAGGTGTTTGCTGATACTGAATACCATATCGTCGACAATAAGCATCAAATGGTCCGCGATATTCACCTCCGTTGTCTGTTCTGATGCACTTCAACTTCTTTCATGTCTCCCGCTCAACAGAAACATGAAACTCAATAAAGACGTCAAGTACCTGATCCTTTGACTTCAAAGTGCAAACCCATAACTTCCGTGAATGATCATCAATAAATGTGACAAAACAAGAAGCACCTCCAAACGATTTCACCTTCAAAGGACCACAAACATCTGAGTGAACTAACTCAAGCAAAACGTCCTTCTTGTGAGGAGGATGATGATGAAAAGAAACCCGTTTCTGCTTTCCAGCTAAGCAATGCGCACATCTGTCTAACTTAGCACCTTTCAAGCCGGGAAGTAAATTCTTCTTGGCCAAACAATCGAGCCCTTTCTCGCTAATGTGACTCAATCTCCGATGCCAAAGACTAGAAGAATTCCTGCTATCAACTGCATTCACACCACTAGCAGAAACATTAGTGTGAAACCAATACAAATTAGAAAATTTCTTACCACGAGCCACGATCAAAGAGCCTCGAGTGATCTTCCAAGGTCCATCACCAAAGTGGCAAGAATAACCCTCATCATCAAGCTTTCCAGTAGAAATGAGATGCAATCGAACATCAGGTTCATGTCTGACCTCCTTCAATATCAACTTCGAACCCAATCCTGTGTCTCAAACAAATAGTGCCAACGCCTATCACCTTCGCTAAACCATCATTGCCCATCTTCAAGACTCCAAAATCGCCCGGAGTATATGATACAAAGAATTCCCGATTAGTCGTAACATGATAAGCTGCACCGCTGTCCAATACCCAACTAGTCTCGCCTTTCACAAGATTGATTCCCTCGTCGTCATAGACTAACAAGGTTATCTGGAGTAGTGGTGGTATTCACGCGATCATCACCGTCGTCAACATTCTTCATTGACTGCTCCTTCTTCAACTTATAGAAATACCTCTTTATATGTCCTTTCTTCGCGCAATGATGACTCTCAAGATCCTTATATTTCGATCTTGACTTGCTTCTTCCTCTGTTCTTGCCTCGGTTGTTAGAACTCTGGCCCGCATATCGACTTAACCCCTATCTTCAGTAACCAACACCTCATAAAGTGGCGAAGTACCTTGCGTTTTCCTTCTCACCTCCTCATTCAAGACGCCGCTCTTGACATACTCCAAGGTTACCAATCCACCAGGAGCCGAGTTGGTTAATAAGACTCTCAAACTTTCCCACGGTCAGGAAGAGTATTTAATAGCCATAAACCGAGTACTTCCTATTCAAACTTAATGCCCATGCCAAACAACGGATAAAAGCATCCTTGAAACTCATTGATGTGGTTAGAAATAGACTTGCTCTCATGATAATGCAAATTCATTGCTTGCTTCAAAAGAAACAATTATTGTTACCTGTTTTGGAAGCATACAACGTCTCAAGCTTTTCCCACAACATCTTGGCATGTGTCTCATTCACAATATGGTTCAATACATTGTCTTCAACCCATTGCCGAATAAAGCCACAGACTTGAAGATGCTCAAATTCCCATTCTTCATCAGTTTTTGAATCGGGCTTTGCTGTAGCGAAAACCGGAAGATGCAATTTCTTCACAAATAAAAGATCTTTCATCTTGCCTTTCCACTTGTGATAATTCGTGCCGTTCAAACAAACCATTCTATTCAAATTCGCCTCCATCCTGCACTGATCAAAGAATACCGACAAAACCAACCGCAAGCTCTGATACCACTCTGTTAGGATCAGATGGTATAAACGAACAAACTATTATGGCAGAGAACGTGTATCAGTAGCCCAAGAATTATCAACGCAGCGAAATAAGAGAAATCAACACGACGATATAACGTGAAAAAACCCCTTCAAATCGCCGGGGTAAAAACCACGGGACCAAACGATCCAAAATCCACTATCACCACTTCGAGTACAACAAGATTACACCCACAACACAATCACACGAGCTATGGCATCAAATCAAAGCTCCAAAAGCACCACAACTCAAAACAAGATCATAAAGATCAAATTCCCACAGAAAATCGCAGCAATTTCAAAAATTTGTAACTCACAAACCAGACCTCAAAATGAAAATCCCTTCGGAGAGAATGAAGATCAATGAGTCTTCTACCCTCTCCTGAAATTTCAGGCCAATCGAACAACGTTTGCCCCTCCAAATGTGAGAAATCCGAATCTGTCGCTGATATAAAAACTTCCAGAAATTTCTTCTTCTTTTCGGTGAGTGATCGATTGGTGCAATGTAGTAGGTGAGATCTCAGCTATATGATATGTTGTTAGTGGGCTGTGGGCTTTCCGACACAAAGTTGGGAGCCCAAACCCAACATTCTCATTGATAAACGTATTGTAATACGTTTATCGTAGTAATTAATTGGCTCATAATAGAGTTTTCGTAGTCATTTTATGCACTTATTAACTCCATTTCTACTTATTTTGGTATTATAAGGCTCTAGGACGAGTTTCTGGCGAAAATGAGCGAAAAAGAGGCAAAACGGCGCGAAGACGACGAAAACTGGTGAAGGTCACAGCCGTGACACATAGTGCACTAGGCCGTGACGTTGGGCAGAGAGTTGGAATGAAGATGGTCACGGCCGTGACACTTATTGCACCAGGCCGTGACCCATAGCAGCAGCAACATTAGAGAATTCATATATCTCAATCTAGATCTTGGATTGAGAATCCCTTTGGTCAGAATCAAGATTGGCGAGTCTTCTATCTATGGTTAAAATTTCAGCTCAATCGGACATCGTTTACCCCTCCATCTGAGAGAACTATGAAACTATCGCAAGGCTGGAAAAGTGTCACGGCAGTGAGCTCCATTTTGTGCCCCGACAGTGTCACGGCCGTGACGGGACATGTCCCATGCTGTGACAGTAGCGAAAATCATTATAAAAGCCCAAACGGACCAAAAAGAGGGGAGTTATATAGGTCTAGTTCCTTTTAACGTTTCATTTTCCTTTTAGTTATATCAGGATAAATATCACGAGTCACGATCCACGATCTTCACGTGTTCAGGCACGGCCACGTCACTTATTCATCAGGGGAGTTTCGCTCTTTTTAACCTTCTTTTTCCCTTCCTTTTATCCGTTTTTACGTTGAGGAAAACGTCGGACTTAAGTGTGGGGAGGGGAATTTAGGTTGAGATTGCATGAAATTTTTTTTTTATGACGTGTCCGTGAACTGTTAATTTCGTTAGAAAGGCATGAATTACTTAAATCAGGCATGATTGTTTGCGCTTATCTCGAGTTGGTCTGCATTTTATGAAATTTTGTGAGCAATTAGGATATACATGACTGATTGAATCGTGTCTGCCTGAATAGAGATAGCACTGTTTTGAGATATTCGTATACATAACCCTGTTTCGTTGTGAGAGTTTGAGCCTGACGAGCTTATGCTCATTTTCTTGGTTGTGTGACGTGCCTAGTCTATATCTCTCTAGAACTTGCCTGTCTAATATGTGTTGAAACTGTTTTGGTGCGTTAGTGTGAAAATGATGAGGGCATTAGGAATTAAGTCCAGGGCCAGATTCCCCTACCATGACTAACCCCATTAGTAGCCACTTTGAGCATGAGCCTATTTGTTTGCTTTCCTCGTAATTATAGAAGCCACTGACCCGAGTAAATCTCCAGAGTTTGTATGAACCTGAGTTGATTAGAATAAAGCAGAAGTCGAACTTGAGAGTTACTGTTTCAGTGTATGATTTGATGTTCTTCTCTGCTATTCATGAAATGACTCGTCCCTTACTTGACCGTTTTCTGAAATGACCCGATCCCTTGCATAAGCCTGCCCATAACCCTTTGGCAAGATATAGGTTCACGGCATTTGCTGTGACGATGTATTCTTTGCGACAAAAGCAAAACCTTGATGTTTTTAGGGAATAAGGGGCAGTGCACAAAAGTAGAGCGTAACTAAGGTGAAAGGGCAGAAAATGAAAGGGAACTGAGTCGAGAGGGTCGGGCAAAAAAGTCTAGGATTTCAGAGCGAGAACGTTGAGTCTTATGTTGGAGCATGTGACTGTCGGTTTAATCATGCTGTGTTCTTTGATATTTTTTCGCTTACGTGTCATAGCTCTAAGATTACGTGTTCATTATACATGCTGTCACTTCATGATTACTTGACCCGTTTCCCCCCGAAAAGACCCTCAGATTTATGCTTGCCACTTTAAGTAGTAGAGATGCGATTAGCTTGCAAGTTTATGGTAGGGGCGGGACTAGTGCACGAATTGAGCGATTCACTATATGCTAGCCTATACACTGAGTGATTTTGAGCGGATCCCTGTGAGATATGAGTCTCGATTGGCAATGCGAAGGAAATTTAGGTAGACAAGTGCAAGTCATTAGTGTGATGTTCGTAATTGTTCGCTTGATTCCGTTTCATGTTTTCTAGCTTTGATGATAAATTGCGAACAATCGTGCCGTTATCTTGAGTGGATACCTTTTCTGACTTCTAATTTACTTGAGGACAAGCATATGCTTAAGTGTGGGGAGGTTTGATAAACGTATTGTAGTACGTTTATCATAGTAATTAATTGGCTCATAATAGAGTTTTCGTAGTCATTTTATGCACTGATTAACTCCATTTCTACTTATTTTGGTATTATAAGGCTCTAGGACGAGTTTCGGGCGAAAATGAGCGAAAACGAGGCAAAACGACGCGAAGACGACGAAAACTGGTGAAGGTCACGGCCGTGATACATAGTGCACTGGGCCGTGACGTTGGGCAGAGAGTTGGAATGAAGATGGTCACGGCCGTGACACTTATTGCACCAGGCCGTGACCCATAGCAGCAGCAACATTAAAAAATTCATATCTCTCAATCCAGATCTCGGATTGAGAATCCCTATGGTCAGAATCAAGACTGGCGAGTAATAGTAATAATAATAAAAATAATAATAATATAATAATATAATAATAATAACAATAATAATAATAACTGATAGTAATAATAATAATAGAGCTAGAATAATAAACTAAAGTTTTCCGAATAACAATAGTTCCCCCGCAACGGCGCCAAAAACTTGATCGAGCGGATCGAGTAATAAAATAAAACGAATATCGACAACTATCCTAAGCTCAACAGGCAAGTGTACCTATCGAAAATAGCATAGAAATGGCAAGTATTCAACTATCTAATCCAAAGGAACTATATACCTTAGAAAACCGTCGTTTAAATATCCTAGTAAATATTTTTTATTTGATAAAAATATATATAACGGTAAACTAAAATTTGATAAAAGAGCGATAACGGAGTTGGGACGATGCGAACGTATTTGAGACTTCGAATCCCCCTAGCTCGACCGAACGACAACAAGCTATACATTTTAGCTAATTATTAGACCGTGAGGATTCCTATAGTATGTATACAAGTTCTACGATTGGGCGAAACTGCGCTTACTCGCTTCGACTCGTAACAACTAATCTACGTCTTAAATAGCCGGTCAAGCTTCCCTTTACTTAATCGCAATAAATAACGATGAATCCCACTATCAGATTTGTCTCTAATCGGGCGGGGTAGTTCAACCTATCTCTAGCGATGAGTTTATTCTGCTCGTCTACGAGTGGTCTAATTGTCGCCCCTCTCTCGAGCGTAGCGTTCGTTTTCCCAACAATTATTTCGACCACATAGACATAATAAAAACAATAGCATAAATCGTAACGGAGTCATAATAAAAAAGCATATCAATAACACGTTCAACATAAGTACGATCTCGCTAGGGTTCATCTAACCTCAAATACTACGGGATTTAGCCACTCATATGAAACATTAACACAACGAGAGCATAAATAACAAAGACGAAAACACGTTTCTTCCTTGACTTTCGGCTCCGCGGTTAACCCTTCGTTGAGGATTTTATCGAGCAAGTGGTGGGCAATCAGCTTTTCCTCTTTCCTTATCCTTCTTTTCCACTGCCCACAGCTCTTGCACTCAGCCCAAACAGCAGCACCTCGTCGCCCTTCGCAGCCCAGCCGCTGAAATCATCAGCTCGTCAAAGCGCACGACTACCTTGCTCGCTCCAATTCACGCAGAGCTGCCTTGCTCGTTACTGCTTCGCTGCGCCCATTCCTTTGCGATGAAATTGCAGCCCCGAGCAGCACCAAGAGCAGCGAGCTCGGTTCCTACGGTCGTGTTTCAACGCTATGCCAAATATTGCTTCGGGTGGCGTCGAACGTCAGCTTTGAGGGATGTGTCTGCGTGTATATATGTGGCTCTTGATGATCGTCTCCCCATTTTCAGCAGCCCCAACTCCTTTTTATAAACATAGAAGCCTCACATCTTCATCTCACGCGTGCGGCAGAAATCTTCAATATACATTTTGTCAACGACAATGTCAAAATATTACAGCCACGATCGCAGCCTTGATCTTTATTTTTGTCTGCTTCCTAGCGAGCGAGCGTGTGTATGTATGTGTGCGTATGTAGAAAAATGTATCGATCATTGTCTCCTTTTGATTGCTTTAAAGACTTCTCTAAGAGGAATGGGCTTCTATTGGGCTTGGATGGGTTGAATTTTTTTTTTTCATGTGCTCAACTGAATATTTTGGGCTATGTCTTCCTTTTATAATATTCGAAGAAATTCAAATAAATAACAACTGATATTATGCTTTTGCGGGGTTTAAAACACGATATAAATTCATTTATCAATTAGGTTATTTAACGACCAACGCAACGAATCGAATTTCTACCCTAACGACAACCGCTCACTCCCTAATTCCTTTGCCCATCATTTCCCAGGTTTCACTCTTTTGATGCCTTTATTTATTTGAACAACGCAAGAAACTTTTCAATCATTCGCCGACGTGTAGTTTACGACCAATCATTTACTGATACTTATTGATTTTCTCATGGGAATGATAAAAAAGAAATTATAGACTATATCGGTACATGCACATGTATATATAACCGTTACTTTCATAGAAAAATTGCTGAATAAATAAAGTCATAGGGGGGAGCGACTTTTTCTGTATATTGATTCAATCACAAATGTATTTTTAAGACTTTTCTACGCCTCTAATTTGTTGTTACAAAGGAACAAGGAGAATAGGAACCGAGGCGTAGGTTATGCTAAGTAAGCGCAGATAAATTTTAGGACAAGTACTCAGTTCATACATATTCTCGCATGTAGTAGTACCCTAACAATATGGTATGGCATATCTACTACAGTGTTGAATTTTTTGTACAGCCAAGCTAGGACGAAGTAAACTCTTAACATTCAATGAACTGTACCTGAAATGCTGGGAAAAACAATCTATGGAATAAATAATATAGGACTGTAATATTGCAAGTAGTATAGAATTTTCATTTAATCCTCATTTCTTCGTAGCGATCTTCATGTAAACATAATTACCTAGTTTTAAATTTCGTATACACAGTTGTCTTTTAGCATACTGAGTAAGACGACCCTCTGCAAAGTTGAATTTTACTACAACTAGGAATTCATGTACATGCTTAAGTAAACTCTTACAATTAAAACCCCTCTATAGCTCAAGGTAATAACTTTAACTAACCTATTATTTTGTCTAACTGATAAAAAAGGCATAGGAAACCAAAAAAATGCAACGATATTGTTGGCCTATATAAAGGGCTCATCGCCACACCAATTCTCACAACACAAAGAAAAAAAGCAAAAAAATAGTATCAAAACATGGAATTCCTCAAAGTTTGTATTCTAATCTCTGTCCTGGCGTCGTCCTCTCTCTTTTCGAGCACCGATGCAACACTTTCGTTTGCGCCCGGCGTTGGAATCTGCTCTCTACTATTTCCCTTGCCTGGCATCCCTCTCTGTCCATCTCCTCCACCACCGCCATCTCCACCACCACCACCACCCTCACCACCACCACCACCACCTTCCCCGCCACCACCTTCACCACCACCGCCATCTCCACCACCACCACCTTCCCCGCCACCACCTCCACCACCACCGCCATCTCCACCACCACCATCTCCACCACCACCACCACCTTCGCCGCCACCACCTTCACCACCACCGCCATCTCCACCACCACCACCACCATCTCCGCCACCACCACCACCTTCACCACCGCCGTCGCCGCCAGCGCCAGTGGTGATAGCTACAAACGTTACAATCTCGACAATTACAATTGGAACGACAGTAACCTTCTGCTACACTGCTTCTACTCTGATAATTGGTTTCCCTCTTCCGCGTTGTCCTTGACCGATCTCTGTATCGACGAACAAATACGCATCAATAATAATTAACCTCTATATAATGTATGAGTGTACGCTTATTATTATCTACTAATGTACGAATAAAACGAACCCCGCCTTACGGATAGAGTAAGATGGCGGCCTTGAGAGAATTTGGACGACGACGATGCATGCATGCAGAAACCATGCAAAGGAGAATTATATACATTGTTTACAATCGACGTGTAGTAGTTTTACTTTTGTTGATTATTGCACCTTATTGTAAAACTAGGGCGAGCTATGTATGTTCTCTTTATGTACTATCGTTCTTCTCATGCGAATCGAAGGAATATGCTATCATTTATCGTAACTTATCAACATAAGTTTCCGATGGAATATATTAACAGTATTCATCAAGAATTCATTTCGGTTAATTGTTTTGAACTTGTTTTCCCCCCCCAAGAATTAGCTAGCGTCAAGATTGTGATAACCAAGCAAAATTCTTACCAACTCCCTTGTGTTGAATGATAACAGAAGCAAAACCCCTTGTTCTGCATATATATTTACTGCTAGTGCTACAATGCTGATCACATTCTCACCTTGTCCTAACTTATATAACTGTGCTAGAGTCAAGACGCACGTAATCTTATCATATAAACCTCTACTATAGCTATATGTTAGTTGCTATAGTAGAATGGTGCTTTTATACCAGTGGTGGTTTCTTTTATGCTTTGTTTGGCAAATAGAACAAACCTTTTTATATTGTATTTGATATGGGGCAAACCCAATCAACGAATTTATAAGTGTGTGGGTAAAGGAATTTATATAGCCGGAAAATTGATAAAGTTACGTGCGTAAGGTGCTTATTGAAATAGAGACTGAAGGGGACGTGTTTGGGACTTTTGGGGGACGTATTTGTGGTATTGGGACGTGTGGGACCTGTTGGGGGCATGTTTGGTACGTTGGGGGACCTGTTTTGGACGTGTTTGGAACATGGGGGACCTGTCTGGGACGCTGGGGGACGTGTTGAGACGTAAAGGAAATTAACACAAGGAATTACGTGGTTCGAATCTTAGATCCTACGTCCACGGGCGCTCTAAAACTATTTTCACTATACTTTGATGAATTACACACTCAAACTACCTATGTTTCGCTCCTTCCTCTCAAGAACACATAAGAAAAATACAAGAGAATGTCTTTGATAGTGAGAGAGTATTTTTTTAAGAGTTTTAATGCGTTAGAATGTGAATGGTATGTGAAAATGAGGGAGTCCTCCTTTTTATAGGAGCTCCCAACGGTCTTTCCCATGTAGAATCCCAGAAATTAAGGGACGTGACCTCTGCAGGGCTAGAGGCAGCTAGAAAGCTGCTGTTTGGATAACTTTGGTGACGGCTGCAGCTTTTCCAGCTTTTCAAACAGTGGATTCGTCCTTTTATACGTCGACACGTGTCCCTGTGGCTTCTTTTCTCCTTTTTGTTGTCTTTTCGTCTGGAAATCCCAGAGGAAGTTCCTCTTTTACCTGGATATCGTTTTTACCCAGAGGTCCCTGCAGATGAGATATTTTTTTTGACTGGGTGTGGGCTTCTCCTCTCGTGGGCTTTGTTGGGCCGTTCCTATTTTTATTTCTTGGCCCGTCTTATTTAGTCCATATCAACCACTCCCCTACTCTAATTTATATTTTGGTACAAAAAATGAATTAGAGTAAAATAATAGGATGGAACTTACCTCCCTGTTGGGGACCTATCGTAATTACCTCTTGTAGGGACGTATCTTAAAGGTTCGGTTAGCGCCTTGGTACCTTCGAGGCAGGTATGACGAGTTTTTGGCGTGGTCTGCTGGCTGATGTGGAGGAAGGAATCATTTCCCAAGTTCCTCAGCGCACCCTCTGTAGCTCCCTTGCTCCTTTGCGTCCTGGTGGCTAAGGACGTTTGCGGGGAGATTCGTCCTTCGGTAGGAACGGAGGGTGTTCCTTTAGTTCCTTCTCTTGTCATGGGAGCTCAAGAAGTTCCCATTAACGCCCTGCCTCGGGTGTCAAAAGGAACAGCTTCGTCAAAAAGTTTAGAAAGGTAAAGCAAAAAAGGGGATTTCTTTACTCCATTCCTCAGGGGGCGAAGTGCTGAGCCTCTTTTGGGATCTGTAGGGACCTTAGCGGTCGAGCTGTTGGCAGCAAATGGAAGTAGCCTGGGAATTGAATTCGGGTTGCAAAAAGGTGGAGGTGGGACGTGCTGAGTTAGTGGAGCAGCGCGAGAGGGAACTGTGGAGCTCCCAGGAACAAAGAAAGGCCAAAGCACACCCTACTCGTGGAATAGTGCGAGAGGAGCTGCGGAGCTCCTTCGCTAAGGAGATGGAAGAGTGAGATGCTTACTTCGTGGTGGCAGAGGCCGAAGGTACCTTCTCCTCTCAGCAGCATCTCTCATCCATGGCGGTTGGAAAGGAGTTCCGAGAGGACCTAGCTGAGGAGCGGCACCGAGCGTGCCTGAAGGACTCCCCTTTTCTGAGGGAATTTGCACATTTAACGCGACATTATATTAGGGGACGATACAGTGCCGGAGCCGTTTCTGCTCGTCGGAACCTCCTTTCTCCCGAATGCTTCCCGGGGATCCGCCTGTTCCCTTGAACCCTTAACTCTAGCTCCCTGCGGCGCTGATATCTCCGCACTCCCATGCGTCGACTTCATCTCTTCGGAGAGCCCTGCTCCTGCAATGTGTTAGGGAGCACAACTCCCCTGTGTTTAGTGTCTTTGTTGGAGCTTGGAGGAGCAGGTAGCACTTTTGCAGCGTCGTGAAGTTCCTTCTTCCTACAGCTGCTGGGAAGAAGTTCTTAGGGGGCCTGGCGGAGGATTAGGGTCAAGCCTATTTGAAGGACTCCCCTGCCTTTGAAGGATTTGGCCCTTCTCCTGAAGCAACACTTCATGGAGGTTGTGGTGCTGAGTCCTTGGGAGCTGAGGCCAAGTCATCCCTGCGGGACCTTCCTTATACTGTGTGCTTCAAGGCTCCCTGTTGTAGAGAAGCATGCAGAGGTCCTGGCCCGTCGTCTCCAACTCCTCAGGGAACTTGGTGGAAGGCCTTTCGGGCATCCTAGGACCTGCGATGTTTTAGGGGAGCTCAACTCCCCTGGCGGGGACCTAATGGGGGAGCTCCTCTTCGAGCCTTTGCACTTGTAAGGAGATCCCTAGGTCCTGCTGTACGTATCTCCGAGTTCCCTTTTGCCTTTTTTAGGGTGGTGATGGCCTGTAAGAAATATTATGTCATTTTTTCCTTTCGAAATACGATGGTAAGGACTTGGGGAGCTTAACTCCCCATGTTCGTAAGTTTCATCGGAGTTCCCTTCCTCCTCGTATTATACTTTCTTTTGCGAGACCTGATGGATGTTTCTAGGAACATCATTATCGTGGCTTGGTTATAGCTCCAGCTCACTTATTCAATTCGTAAGCCAAGTATGAATTCACGCCCTTGGTTGCAATGACCGTCGTCATTGTCCTCGGGTGTCGCTTTGCGCTAGGCTCTCTTTGTCCTTAGCGAGTTCAGTAATGTAGGCCCGAAGGTCCTAGATATAAAGTGGAGCTTTCTCCCACTGTTTTACCCTGGTTATAGCGCCAGTTACGCTGAGGTACCTATTCACGTCGCAGGCCTTACTGAGGACCTTTGATGTCCTGTACACCACAGCCCGTCAGCGGTGGCATCTTGTACGCCCTCATGGGCATCTTTCACGTCGTAGACCTGTGGCCTTTGATGTCGGGTACACCGCCGACCCGTCGGTCTTTGGCATCATTTCACGTCGCAGGCTATCAGCCTTTGATGTCTTTGTACGCCGCAGGTCCGTCGACCTTTGGTATCGATTATATTATACGGTGCACCATTTATAGAATATCTATATTCCGACAAGGCGGTATTTGCTTAGGGACATCATTAGTTTACCTTGGTTATAGCGCCAGCTTCGCTTAAATGCGTAGTTATAGCGCCCGCTCGCTTAGATGCGTGGTTATAGCGTCCGCTCGCTTAAATGCGTGGATATAGCGCCCGCTCGCTTAATGCGTGGATATAGCGCCAGCTCGCTTAAATACGTGGATATAGCGCCCGCTCGCTTAATGCGTGGATATAGCGCCAGCTCGCTTAGTGCGTGGTTATAGCGCCCGCTCGCTTAGTATCAGGGCTCCTTGTTGGAGGCCTTATAATTTGAAAGTGATGGCGAAATGGAGCGCCTTCTCTTCTCAGTTAATAACGAGGTCCGTGGCCCAAGGTCTCCGGAGGCTGGAAGTTAGCATGGAGCTATCTTCTAGGTCCCCTGGACCTTCGCGTATCAGCGCAGATCTTGACTTCTTTGCCTTCCTCCAGCACGGAGCTGCACTTCAGTTGGTTTTGGAGATCCCGAACTTCGCATCATGGAGATCTCGAACACACGGATAATGTCCTCGTTTTCAGCAAGGAGCTTGTCTTTAGGTCCCCTAGAGTTAGGGCCTTCACGTAAGCGCGGAACTAGACTACAGGTCCTCGTGCCAGCGGGGAGCTGGGCTTTTAAATCCCCGTGGTTTTTCATATGCCAGCGCGGGGGATGACTTATGGCTTTCTGGGGATCTCCGGACGCCAGCACGGAGCTGGGAGGTCCTCATCGCAGAGCTGGGGCTTGAGGTCTGCGGATATTTGTACGCCAGCACAGAGCTCGGCTTGACTTTCTACGTACATTATCAGCGCGGAGCTGGGTTTTGAGGCTGAGCCTTAAATGGAGCTGGTCCTTCTGAGGAGGAGGGGCATGTCTGCCTTTATTCGGCACAGATCCCCTGGCTCCTTCTCGGCTGCTTTCAGACCTTGGTCAGGGCCCTATTTTCAAACTTCCTCAGTAGGAGGGGGCCTTCGATTTCATCTTTGAATGTTTTCGATCCTTCAAATGATAGTAATTGTTAGTACGATGCATTTGTGATATCGATAATGAAAATAAAAAAGAGATTTAGGAGGCCTGTAATTCTGGCTAAGAGCCCCTTTGTTTACGGGATGTCCCTTGGATAGTGAGGATCTCCTTCATGCTGTTGCATAACGAAATGAGGTTCTTTAGCACCCTAGGAAGAGGTCACGACAGCTCCCTATCCTGAGGTTGAGGCGGTTTTCCATGGACGCGTCTCTCGCCTGTTTCTTCCTAGCATAACAGCTTTGTGGAGTTCTGAGGGAGCTCTTGGGACAACGACACAGCGAGCTCCCCTCATGGAGGTCGCTGGTTGGTGCACTCCTTTTTTACGGAGAAAATGGTGGTAGGTGCTCCCAGGGACGCAATTACGGGACCTGCTAATGCACGCACAGAGGTCCTCGTACGCCAGTACTGAACTGAGCTTTGACTTCCCGTGGAGCTTCATGTGCCAGCGCAGAGCTTGGAGGTCCCGAATGCGGAGCTCCGTGGCTTCCTGCCAGCGCGGAGCTGGAGGTCCCGGATGCGGAGCTTCGGGTCTTTGTGCCAGCGCGGAGCTGCGCTTTTAACTCTTTCGGTTCAGGCATCGGAGCTGTGTTTTAGGTCCCACAGACCATCGTATGTCGGCATGGAGCTGTGCTTCTTTGCCTTTATTCCAGCGCGGAGCTGGGTTTTAGCCGATTTGGAGATCCCCCGTAACGGACTTCACGTGCTAGCGAGGAGCTCGGCCTTGCTTTCCCGCGGATCTTTGGATGCCGGCACCGGGCCGGACCTTCAGGTTCCGAGGTCCTTCACATGCTAGCGGGGAGCTCGGCATGGAGATCACAAACACATAGATCATATTTTCATTTCCAGCACGGAGCTGGTCTTCGTAACTGCCCGTGGTTCTTCACGAAGGGATTTAGGCTTTGCGCATGGAGACTGGCTCTCAGATCCCACATATAGGAGCTTGGGTCTTCATGGAGCTGGGCTTTTTAAGTCTTCTACTGGTGGGGAGCTAGACTTTTGGGTCTTCTGCCAGCGCGGAGCTGGAAGGTCCCGAATGCGGATCTTCGGGTTTTCGTGCTAGCGAGGAGCTAGATTTTTAGGTCCCAAAAGGGGAGCTTCGGACCTTCTTCCCAGCGCGGAGCTGGGCTTTTAGGTCCCGAAGGAGGAGCTTCGGATCTTCTTGCCAGCGCGGAGCTGGGCTTTTGGGTTTTCCTAGCTTTCTTGGAATCTTCTCCACTAGGACCTCCCACTATAATGACCACAGGGCCCTAAGTGGTAGTGGAGCTCTTTTACTTGGAGGCGGTGGAGATGGTCTTCCCTCACCCGGGGGAGCTTCGAATTTTGCTCTAGGATCTAGCACGGTACCTCGGGTAAACTCCTTTACGGCAACTGCTTGGATGTGCCTCTTTATATTGTCCTTCAAAATAGCAACTGTTAGTGTGATTCCTGCATTTAGCATGAAAATGAGATGTAGAGGGCCCTGGATTCTGGCTAAGGGTCCCCTCATCATGGGAGGTCCCCAGGCTAGTGTCCGTATGTCTTCTGGATTTGCATGGTGGTTTGAATCTCCATCGATTCTTGGCGGAGATTCTCAGGGTTCCTGGTGGTGAGGCCGTGACGTTGGAGCTCCAAGCTCCCTTCGCTTTTTCGGGTGGCTCACTAGCGGGACTCGTGGAGGTCCGCCTGGGTGTTCTGAGATCCCTTTAAGATTCATCTGCATACTCTTGCTCGTCTTCATCATTCTAGGCCCGTGTTTCAGGTCCTGGCCGCTCCTCAACATGTTTACAGTTTCTGGAGGTTCTCCTTCCCAAATGGTGGGTCTAGGTTCTTCAATATGGACAAATCATCCTCCATTGACGTCTCGCGTATTTCTTTTTGCCCCAACAGAACAGAAGAGGGGAAAAGGCAGCAAATCCTCAGCACAACTTCGCACAACATAGCAAAATTACTCACGCCTTCAACTCGGAAGTTCCCACAGACGGCGCCATTTGATATGGGGCAAACCCAATCAACGAAATTTATAAGTGTGTGGGTAAAGGAATTTATATAGCCGGAAAATTGATAAAGTTACGTGCGTAAGGTGCTTATTGAAATAGAGACTGAAGGGGGCGTGTTTGGGACTTTTGGGGGACGTATTTGTGGTATTGGGACGTGTGGGACCTGTTGGGGGCATGTTTGGTACGTTGGGGGACTTGTTTTGGACGTGTTTGGAACATGGGGGACCTGTCTGGGACGCTGGGGGACCTGTCTGGGACGTGTTGAGACGTAAAGGAACTTAACACAAGGAATTATGTGGTTCGGATCTTAGATCCTACGTCCACGGGCGCTCTAAAACTGTTTTCACTATACTTTGATGAATTACACACTCAAACTACCTATGTCTCGCCTTCCTCTCAAGAACACATAAGAAAAATACAAGAGAATGTCTTTGATAGTGAGGGAGTATTTTTTAAGAGTTGTAATGCGTTAGAATGTGAATGGTATGTGAAAATGAGGGAGTCCTCCTTTTATAGGAGCTCCAAACGGTCTTTCCCATGTAGAATCCCAGGAATTAAGGGACGTGACCTCTGCAGGGCTAGGGGCAGCTAGAAAGCTGCTGTTTGGATAACTTTGGTGACGGCTGCAGCTTTTCCAGCTTTTCAAACAGTGGATTCGTCCTTTTATACGTCGACACGTGTCCCTGTGGCTTCTTTTCTCCTTTTTGTTGTCTTTTCGTCTGGAAATCCCAGAGGAAGTTCCTCTTTTACCTGGATATCGTTTTTACCCAGAGGTCCCTGCAGATGAGATATTTTTTTTGACTGGGTGTGGGCTTCTCCTCTCGTGGGCTTTGTTGGGCCGTTCCTATTTTTATTTCTTGGCCCGTCTTATTTAGTCCATATCAGTATTTAATTAAACTAGCGGCGTGTAAGTTATTTTGTGTGAATATATAGTTGGTGATCCTTTTTATTGTGTGGTGTTTCATGATTCTTGCTTCTCTTGCGTTATATTACCGTTACAAGCACACATGTGTATTCATATAATATAAACATAGGCGCTGTGGCTTGTTTAATTTAAATGAAAAAAATCGAACGAATTTGCATGCAACAAAAAACAATTGGAGCTGCTGTTAAGGATCTAAACTGAATAAGTATCGTTCACTTTGAGTCTCGATACTTAAATGGAAGTTATGAACAGACAAACAATACTAAAGAACCCTAACTTCGCAAGGTCAAGACTTTAGGCTTCCATTTAAGACGACGAGCCAAGAACTTTCGAAACACCCTTTCTTCGATCGATTCGTTTTCAGTTGATCGTCATTCGATTTTGTGAATTTGGTGTTAGGGATATTATATATATATATATATATATATTTCTATTATTTTTCGATGAATACGGATGTTGATGAAGGGTTGTTTTCCACCAAAACATTCCGGGCACGCCATTAAATTAGGCTGGAAAATATTGATCTGTGCATTATTATTTAAGTATTCTTACATTACCACGCCTAACCTAAGCACTGATGTGCAAGGTTGAAACTTTGATTAAACTCGTGGCCATCTTTAAAGTAATTATTAGCTCTTACCTTAATTATTCATTTGCAAGGAATATATATTCGTAGTGACCGAATAAGTGTGCGAGTGTATTGCAAGCAATAAATATTGTTAATGTTGAGCTTTCAACAGTGGCAATGTTCTGGGAACATTCGAGTCAACATTTGTTGGTCGAGAATGCCCCCTATCTCAATTTATTTTTCATGCCCAAAACGTATTTTATTGATGACGTGGCGTTTTATAGTGATATGCAAGATGTGGATAAGTGCTGGAATGGATCAAACCGTGTGGAAAGAGTGCGGAGCAGCTGGAGCGAAAATTAGAAAAGAGCTTACTAAATATAGGAAGCTTGGAGCAAAAGATGGAGACCAAGTCGTTTGAGCTAATCCAACAGACTCCCAACGGTCACACCCACTTAGTGGACGTTGAGGAAGTTAGTGGACAAGTACCGAGTTGTTGGAGAAGTCCTTAAGAAGTCGAAGACATATAAATAGCGAAAGGACTTCACCATTTCGAGGACGAACTTTTGACGAGAGAAAAGAACGAGCGCGCTCAGAAAGAGTTATCACGAGAGAGTCTTTTAGCCTAGTATTGAGTTTTCAAAAGTCTTAGGACTTTGTAGTTTTTCAGGATCGTTTAGATTCGTAGTTTTTCTAGGCTTGTTTTTACTATCATTTGATAGTTATTTTGTAATCCATCATCGTAGTGGAATTTCGCTTTGAGGCACGCAGCAAGTTGAAGAACTTGCTGCGCAATTTACATCTCGTGTTTATCGTTTTCGTCACTAAGTAATTCGCAATTTTTTTCGTTGTGCGCTTGAGAGTTAGATTGAGTGTTAGCCCAACATTTCATCTAACATCCAGCTTATACTTAGTGTTTTTACCTCCATTTCACGGGACATCCTTCAAATATGTATCTCTCTTCACTTTTTTCATATACTAAACCGACAATTAGATAAAAATCTGCTACCCTTGCTTAGTAAGTAGTAGGGACTTCATTTGGACAATAACAATTCATCTATCTATCTATCTACCCCATCAGAAAAACATAATCACGATTGGCGCCATTCTATTGAACTACTAGAAATTTTTAGTTTTAAAAAGTCGTCTTTAAAACACAAAAGTAAATAAATGAATTAAACCAAATGGCCCCCGTTCGTAAGATGTGTAATAACTAGGCTACAGGATGCCCAGAGTGGAACAATATATTATAAATCCAGCTATACTTCCTACGGCCAATTTGTGATAAGAGGATATTAGAGCTGTCAAAACGGGCTGAGCCCGTCGGGTTGGCCCGCTCCGCCATGAAAAATTGCCGGGTTGGGTCAATTCCTGACCCGTTTTAAAAGCGGGCTGAAACGGGCCGGGCCGCTTGGGCCGTGGGTTGAGGTGGGTCGGGGCGGGCTGGCCCGCCAGTAAATGTATATTATATTTATTTATTTGTGTATATATATTATATACATTTTTGTATGCTAAATATCACTAAATAATATTTTTATTAGTAATTAACTATAATTGATTTAGTTAAGAACTTATATAATTCATAAATGATTTATGGATTTATTGACTATTCCAACATCAGTTATTAATAAAATCATTATTCGGAAAAAAAAAAAAAAAAAAAACACAAACTTTTTTTTCTAAAAAAATAAAGAGTTAGAGGGTTGGCCCGCTAGCCCGCCAACCCGCTGTGAGGCGGTGCGGGCTACTAGTTTAGTAGCCTGTTATGTTGGCAGGTTGGCCCGCCCCGCCCCGTTTAATGGCGGATTGAGACAGGGCGAGGCGGGTCATCCCGTTTGACAGCTCTAGAGGAGATAGCCTCTAATATATAGTGGCTTGAAAAGCTTAAATTACTCGTTATGGAACAAAACCCAACTTAGAATCTCAACACCACCGGCATGAAATTGCAGGGCTCTAATCTTTATAAGGGGCTCCAATCTAACACCACACCAAAAAATTCTCTCAAAACACAATTAAAGAGAAAGACAATGGAACTCCTCCTCAAAGTTTGTATCCTAATAACATTCGCGGCTGCAATGGTGTCTTCATCGCCGTCGCCGTCGGCCCTCGTTCCGAGAGCCGATGCGAAGAAGCCCATCATATTCGTTCCTGGCTTCGGATACTGCTCGCTATTTCCTATCCCGCGCTTTCGACTCTGTCCCCGTCGTCCTCGTCCCCCACCGGTCGTCATATACGTTCCCGGCTTCGGATACTGCTCGAGAATTCCCCACCCGCGCTACCGTCTCTGCCCGCGCCATCCCCGTCGCCCCCCACACAAACCTCGGCCCCCACACAAACCTCGCCCCCCACACAAGCCTTGCCCTCCACGACCACCACGATGCCCTCCCCAACCACCACGACGGCCGCCCCGACCACCACCGCATTGCCCGCCGACAACTCCATCTCCACCACCATCTTCATCATCTCCACCACCATCATCATCATCTCAACCACCAACATCATCATCTCAACCACCTTCGTCTTCTCAGCCGCCATCAGCATCGCCATCTCCACTGTCGTCCTCGGCGGGACTATTTCTCGTCAGGGATGATATAATTGGATGATCGGAAGGCGAAAATAATGTGATTTGTGTGTGTGTTTGTGTATATAAACCCTAATAAATTGCTGTTTGACTACGAATAAAACGAGAGAGTGATGAGATTGAGTAAGGCACTCTCTAGTGATTGGATAATGCAGATACATGACCAGGCAGCAGCAACATATATATGCAATAGGAGAATCATTACTTGCTTACGATTGATCGATTGGTGTGGTTTTCGATATATACATTGGATATATCTATTATGCACACCGCTACTTATTGTAAACCCTAGCTAGCGGGACTAGTTCTCAGTGTGCACCTCTTGGTACTTCTTCGTCAGCTCATGGGAATTAAAGGAATAATTATGCTATAGTTAATGATATGTTAATTATTTTATATATGTGCGTCTTTCACGTGAATTGCTTATCTTGCATGAAATTTCCTCTTACAAGCTTATGCGCAAGAAAACAACTGTGCTGGGGCTTGTTTAAAACTTTCAACAGCGAGGAAATAACGTACGATGATGAGTCGGGATCTTTGATAAAATAACAAATGATCAGTTTGTAGACATATATAAAACTGGAATGATATTAAGCACAAAAATTGATAAATCACATGAAGTAATGATTATCAAGCAAAGTACAATTTCGCACAGGGTCAAGACTTTCGACCTTCGTCCGCCGATCAAATGGAACTTCTGCATTCCTTTCAATTCGATTTTAAGACTTCGGTGTTGGGATTTTTTACTTCCTTTTTGTTTGTCTTTTTAGATGAATATGGATGTCGATTGATGCCTGAAGGTTTAGTTTTTTTTTTCGATCTTACATGGACTAAAGTCTCGGACACGCGCCGCATTGGAATTAGGCCGTATAGTACCTGAATTGCAAGGAAAATATACCAACCCTTTTTTAGCAACTTCCGAAAACACTGCGTTGCAAATATGTCTCTTCAAATTCGTTCTTTCTTTTTCTTCTTTCTTTCTTTCTTTCTTTCTTTCTATGTAGTATATAACTGACAAATAAAACAGACATCCTTACAGAGGAAGCAAAAAGGGCGGCTTAATTTGGGATGCAGTTCAGTCTAAACTGAATCCGAACCTCCTAGGACAAAATCCATCATAACTAATCTTTCCTGCTCCATAAAACCCACCCAAAATCTCCATAATAATAGAGGAAATCTTTCTCTCGTCATTTTCGTATCGCATTCCTCCATACTAAAACCAACTGAGTGAGCAAGGGCCTTCGAAATTGAGACTAGGGGCAATTGAATATCTTCAGCTTTACTACTTGTAATAACTTCTCCAATAATGAATAAATAGCTCACAACATGCGTAGCAACCAAGCTATACGAAAGAATGAAGCAATTGTTGGGCTATCTGTGTATTTATCTCTATATAAATAGGGCTCCAATCTAACACCCTCTATTCTATTACAAAACACAAAAAAAAAAAAAATGAAACTCCTCAAAGTTTGTATCCCAATAATATTTGCGGCGGCAATAGTGTCTTCGGCGTCGCCATCGTCTTCGGCCGTCGTTCCGAGGGCCGACGCGAAGAAGGTCATCATATACGTTCCGGGCTTCGGACGCTGCTCGTTGGTTCCTATCCCGCGCTTTCGACTCTGTCCCCGTCGTCCTCGTCCCCCACCGGTCGTCATATACGTTCCTGGCTTTGGATTCTGCTCGAGAATTCCCCTTCCGAAATACCGTCTCTGCCCACGCCATCCCCGTCGCCCCCCACACAAACCTTGGCCCCCACACAAACCTCGACCACCGTACAAACCTCGGCCCCCACATTGGCCCCCGCACAAACCCCGCCCCCCACACAAACCTTGGCCTCCACGACCACCGCCTTGTCCTCCGACGACTCCACATCCACCACCACCACGACCACCACGACCGCCCCTGCGGCCGCCACGACCACCGCCACCTTGCCCTCCGACGGCTCCATCTCCTCCACCGAAGAATAAGACCCCACCACCACGATCGCCCCGACCACCACCACCTCTGTCTCCCCCTTCATCATCACCATCTCCACCAGCAACTCCACCTTCTTCATCAGGACCACCACCGTCGTCTTCTCCACCACCATCATCTCCACCACCTTCATCATCAATTCCACCACCGTCATCATCATCTCCACCACCATCATCATCAACTCCACCACCATCATCAACTCCACCACCATCATCATCAGCTCCACCACCACTACCGTCATCATCTCCACCACCACCATCATCATCTCCACCACCTTCATCTTCTCAGCCGCCCTCATCGTCACCACCATCATCATCAACTCCACCATCACCATCATCATCATCATCTCCACCACCATCACCATCATCATCTCCGCCACAGTCGTCTTCTCAGCCGCCCTCATCGTCATCATCTCCACCGTATTCACAGAAACCTTCAGCATCTCCGCCGCCGTCGTCAGGGGGAATATTTGTCGTAGACATGGACGATGCAATGATTGGACGATGAACAATATATGTCAGATATAGTCCACCGCCTCCTCCTCCACATTGATGTGTTTGATGAACAATATGCATTGTCTACGTACAGCTCTACATATATATATATATATAATATATATATATATATAAACCCTTATAATTGGTGTTTATGAGTACGAATAAACAACCCTTATTACAGAGTGATGAGATGAGTAAGGCACTAGTGATTTGGACAATAGTGAAGAAAGCTCACGCCCAGCTGAAATGTGCATGACATAGGGGTGAATAATGCTTGTGTGTTTACGAATAGGGAATTGCTATTCACCGCCCCCTTTTTCCTAGTTACCGCCCCCTAAAGGGCTTGAAAATGACATTTTTGCCCTTATGATATTTAAATTAATTTAAAAAGAAAAAACTAACTGAATATATAATTCTGGTACGAAATATTGAAAACTACATACACAAATAAATTCGAACGATCGATCGATACGAAAAAAAAATTTAGATTTAACATTTTAGGACCGATCGATCGATATTTTCGGACCGATCGATCGATATTTTCGGACCGGTCGATCGATATTGTCGTAAAAATCATTCGTACGTAGATGAATTAGCGAACACGGATCGAAATAGTTTGAAAAAGTCCCGACCGAAACACAATTTCGGTCGCCACAAGGCACAACCGAACAGAAATTTCGGTCGCCACAAGGCACGACCGAAACAGGATTTCGGCTATGACATGCGGCGACCGAAATTGTGTTTCGGTCGTGCCTTGTGGCGACCGAAATTTCGTTTTGGTCGTGCGAGGTCCGACCGAAATCTTGTTTTGGTCGTGGCTGGCACGACCAAAACAAGATTTCGGTCGGAGCTGGCACGACCAAAACAAGATTTCGGTCGGACCTGGCACGACAAAACGAAATTTCGGTCGCCACAAGGCACGACCGAAACACAATTTAGGTCGCCGCATGTCATAGCCGAAATCCTGTTTCGGTCGTGCCTTGTGGCGACCGAAATTACTGTTCGGTTGTGCCTTGTGGCGACCAAAATTGTGTTTCGATCGGGACTTTTTCAAACTATTTCGATCCGTGTTCGCTAATTCACCTACGTACGAATGATTTTTACGACAATATCGATCGATCGGTCCGAATCGATCGATCGGTCCGAAAATATCGATCGATCGGTCCTAAAATGTTAAATCAATTTTTTTTTTCCGTATCGATCGATCGTTCGAATTTATTTGTGTATGTAGTTTTCAATATTTCGTATCGAAATTATATATTTAGTTAGTTTTTTATTTTTAAATTAATTTAAATATCATAAGGGCAAAAATGTCTTTTTATAGCCCTTTAGGGGGTGGTGACTAGGAAAAAGGGGGCGGTGAATAGCAATCCAGAACCAAAACGTGGTATTAGTTTTCGATATTGGATATATTTTGCACCTTATTTTGTAAATTAGCTAGCGAAGGCATATAATATAATATATGTTCTCTGCTGTGTGGTTCTTCTCCTCGGGGGAATCAATAAAAGGAATAACTAATACTATACTGTGATATATTATTTAATTGTGTATATATATGTCGTTGATCATCATGTTAATTGTTTCCTCTCTTGCATGAAATTTCCTCTTTATTGCAACACAAGTATATGCGCGGTTCAAGTCAAAGTAAGCTCAAACATAGCTGGGTTTTTTTTAAACAAGAAATAACGTATACGATGAATGTGTCGGGAATATCTTCAAAGTAACAAATGAAGTTGTTATACACATATAATAAACTTTGAATGAAAATTAAGGACAAACTTCTTCAATGATGATGAACTTATTGAGATGGAAAACATGAAGAAATGGTTACCAAGGGAAAGTACTTCCATACGGTCAAGACTTTTGACGATCAAAAGAACTTGTGAAACCCTAACTTCAATTCGATTGAGATTTCGGTGTGGTTATATGATTACATGGTGTTCGATGATTGATGGCTGAAAATATGGCCTAGTTTCTTTCTTCATTATGAATTTTTTTTTTAATTCATCTTACACGGATCAAAATATACTACGGACACGGCGCGTTGGAGTTAGGCCGTACCTGAATTCATTGCATTGCAAGGAATATATATACCAACCCTTTTTTTATTAACTTATTTCTAAAACAGTGTATGCATTGCAAATATGTCTCTCTTCAAATTCGTGCTTTCTTTCCTAATGTAGTATATAACTGACAGATGAAACAGATATCCTCAGATGAAGCAATACAATAACGAAAAAGCTTGGATTTGGAATGCAATTCATGATTATTGATATTGATACGCCAGTCATTGATACTAGTAGTATGTGTGTGCTATATATAATATTATGTATTTAATTATGAAATAATAATACAAAAATAGGACATATTTGGAAATATAAAAATATTGTGTAGTGGGTGGTTTTTTTTTATTTGATGTAATTTCTTTAACGTAGTAATATGGTAACTAACAAATTGACTACAATTTTCGGTGTAATTGATACACCAAATTGGATAAAAATAGCACTTTTTAGAGAGCCCTGACAATTAATATAAGAGTATAAATATAAACAATTTCTAAACATTTTAAGTAATCATGATCGTCAAAATATATTAAGAACTCGAATAATCAACTAATTTCATAAAAATAGGAGGCCACAGAAATCATTTCACATATATATGCTTAAATAATGATAGGTGAAGTGGAATAATGAATGTATAGCAGACAAACAGAACATCTGAAACGACGTCGTACTGTTGGCATACATATCCAGCCCAGCTCTACTCTAACTAATTCAATTCTTATTCGGGCCCAAATAAAATAATAATAATAATTATTAAAAGTCTCGCCATCTCAATCTCCATCACCTTCCCTCCTCTTTCTCATCACCTTCCTCCATTTTTCCTACAAACACACACGCGATTATAGCACTGCATATTTAAAAAAGAAGCCCTAATCATAGATCTCTTCTTTAATTCCTCCTCACAAATCATACATGGAAGAGGTTTATAAACCTCCAGTATTTCCACACAAGATCGAAATCACTATAATCTCCGCAGAGAATCTTCTCACGAACTATAACCAACCACTGAAGAAGAAAACAACCACCTTCGTCACCGTGAGATACGACGGCGGCGGTGAGCCGATTAAATCTTCCACCAAGAAAGCCGCCGTCGGAGCTTGTGGAAGCAATCCCAGGTGGAACGAGAAGGTCGTGGTGGAGCTGCCCTTGAATGCCCGTTTCCTCACCGTCGAGGTCCGTTCGGGCAGGTGGAAGGTAGTCGGCGGCGTTCACGTGCCGGTGTCGGACTTCATGGCCGGCGGCGGCGGCCTGACCGGCCTGCTGCCGCCCGAATATAACCATCTGAGTTTCTTGAGCTATAGGTTGAAGAATGGCGATGGAGATAAGAATGGGATTATTAATCTTTCGGTAAAGGTAATAAAGAATAGAGTTTCTGACTATGATGTTTTTGCGCCGTCGAGGTTTATTGAATCGAATGGTAGTAAGGTTTCTGATGAAGACGAAGGAGACGGTGATGTTAATAGGGTTGTAACTTCCAACTGGTATATACCTTGTTGCATATAGATAGTAGGTTTTCTTTTTTCTTGGCCCTCATTCTCTCTTTTTAGGTTTATGTTTGGAATTTATGGTTTTATTGCAGAGAAGTTCAGGTTGTAAAGCATTCAATCAAATGTACCATTGAAGTTTGAGTTTTTGAATAAGTCAAGAAAGAGAGGCTACAGTATTTATAATAATTGTTAAGAAATAAGGCACTGCATCCTCGTAATATTCTAAATAACCTAATTTCTAAACAAAAAACAATTGAGAATTAACTGCAACAGAATCAGTCGTCTATTAATCATACTTTAGAAAACAACTTCCTCAATTCTATGTATGTGTTTATTCAATTATACTCTACATATATAGCGTGTATATTCACTAATTTAATAATAAAACGGCAAAAAGAATAAAAAATAAACCTCGTAAGAAAGCTCACTTATTAGAAGAAAAAAAAAATTAAAAAGATTGACGTTGTCCGCTTGACTTATCCCTCTCTATTTATTTTATACAATTTGTTTTATATAATTTCGTTCTATATAAATACATGGTCCATTTCCACTCAATTTCCCACACATGTATATAGTAATATAGATTCCAACAGTCAAAGGCGATAAAAATTCTATATCATTAATATTCTTACTACATCCTTAGAAACACCCTTACACTTTCTCCCTCATTTCTCACTACCTTCCCTCCAATAACTCAATTTTTAAAACAAAACACTTATCTCATCCCACTTTATAAATTCCGACGTAATATATCATCTCTCATCAACCACAAACTCTAAACAAGTAACTAAAGAAACTCCATAATTACACATGGAAAAACCCTACCACACATCAAGAGACGCCGTCGTCGAAATCTCCGTAATATCCGCTGAGGCCCTTTCGACAAAAAAGAAAAATCCCGTGAAGAAAAACTCTTACATCGTCGTAAAGATCGACCCTTCGAACACGAGATCGACGAGCAAGGACGCCGAGGGAGGAAGCTACCCTACTTGGAACGAAAAGTTCGTCATGAACCTGCCCGAACATGCCCGTTTTATTACCTTGGAAGCTCGTTCTGGCAGCAACGGGAGCAAGGTGCTAGGAACCGCGCGGGTACCCGTCTCTGACTTCTCGGGCGGTCACCTGCCCGACAACCATCTGAGTTTCTTGAGCTATCGATTGAGGGACGAAAATGGCGATAAGAATGGGATTGTGAATTTCTCCGTCAAAATTGTAAGGAGAGGCGCCGGCGGTGGTGGTTGTTCCCGGCCGTGGATGGGTTTTCCGGCGGTCTCAGCGGGGGTGGTGGTGACCGGGATTCCGATCAAGAATAGATTTTGATTACTTGCATATAAATCAAATTTGTGAGTATATTATATGTGAGATATTTTATCTATATGTATATATATTGGATGACTCGAGGAACCCTAGTCGGGACACAGACTCCATGTGCGACAAGATCTTTTGGCCTAAAGAACGGATCATATGACGTATTTTCCGACATCCTTAGGGTGCGTTTGGTATGCATAATCCAACGCGGAAAAGGAAAGGAAGATTTAATGATGCGCATCTGATCATTGTACATTACGCTTCGCATATCGTACAAAATTACATTTTCTTTTCTTTTTCACGTCGAATTCCGCGTACCAAACGCTTTACCACTTTTGAATTAAATTTTACATTCTATAAACAATATCTCATTACGATATAATTATTCCCATTCATCACCGACCAGAAGAAGGGGAAGGGGGGGGGGGGCACAATCATAAGAGATCAAAATCCAACCCTTAAAATTCACGGACTAACCTCGAACAAGTGTTCTTGAACCAACGAAACCCTCGCCTCAACGATTGTTGGAATTGCACGTGTGATGGGTCACTCCTCTTAAACACCAATTAGTTTTAAGAGAACCACCATCAAGCTTATATCGGGTACCCTTTCTCCGTGTGGTGCATGTGCGTGGGCCTGATGATGGATAAATTGCCGGAGGCCCGGCCCGTATTTCTTACTGTTAATGTTGAGCCTTCAGCATTGGCAATGTTGGGGTAACATTCTAGCCAACATTTGTTGGTCAAGAATGTTCCCTTTCTCGGTTTTATCTTTCATGCCCAAAACTGACTTTATTGTTGACGTGGTCTTTTACTAGTAATGTGCAGGGTTTGGATAAGTGACAGAATGGTTCAAAACACGTAATTGGGGTGTGGAGCGAAAAGAGGAAGAGTGCATACTAAAGATAGGATGTCTTGGAGCTAAAACAAAGACCGAGTACTTGAAGTGACCAAGTCGACTCCCAACGGACACTAACGGTCATGACAATCTTAGTGGACGTTAGTGGACGTTGAGGGAGGTTACTAAGTCGTTTGGACAAGTCCTTCACGAGTCGAAGAACTATAAAAGGCGAAGGACTTCAACCATTTCAGTACGGCTTTTTACAACGACTTATACATCGAACACAGAGTGAAAGTGAGAGCATCTCTGAGCGAGAGTTATTCCTTGAAAGAGTTTTCTTTTAGATCTGGCTTGTTAGGTTTTAGAATCGTGTGTGGTTCCTTCCTTTTGCTAGATTTCTTTAACTATCTTTTTCGATAGTTTGTAATCCATCGTTTTAGTGGATTATTTTGCCGCAAGGCTCGCAGCAAGTTATTTGACTTGCTGCACAAAATTAGCTCTTGTGTTTGTGTTCGTTTAACATTAAGTTCGTTCTTTTCCGCTGTGCATTTACAAGTGAGTTGGAGTGTTAGCCTAACATCGCGTCCAACATTAGCATTTTACGAAGTATTTTACATCCATTGTGTACGGGACCACCTTCAAAGTGGTATCAGAGCCATCGCTTGACGTTACTAAGCGCTTAACATCCTCTACAATGGATATTACCAGTTCAAACAATGTCGGCAAAGTACCTGCCCTTGACGGCACCAACTACGCATACTGGAAGATACGTGTTCGTCAGTGCATCAAGTCAATTGATGTGCGAGCATGGGAATCAGTACTCCACGGGTATATCCCTCCAAGGACAGAACCTGATGCAGATGGAGAAAGTGTTGACAAGCCGGTCGAAGAATGGACGGTGCCTGAACGAAGCGCGGCTGAATATAATGATAAGGCCCTCAACGCCATCTTCTCCACGGTGGACATCTTCATGTTTAAGATCATCCAGAACTGTACAACGGCTAAGTCTGCGTGGGATCTGCTCCAGAGGTACTGTGAAGGCGACACAACTGTGCGAGAAACCAAGCTACGCCTCCTCCATAGTCAATTCGAGAACATCAGAATGAAAGAAGACGAGGACATCACAACGTACTTTGGAAAACTCTTGACGATATCCAGCGAGTGTGCCAGCCTAGGAGAGGCTATAACCAACAAGGCATTAAATTCTAAAGCTATTCGTACACTAACTGAAAAATTTAATGTGAAGGTTTCGGCAATTGAGGAATCGCACAACCTTGCCACCATGGACTTCAACGTCTTGATGAACATCCTGAAGAATTTTGAAACCAATCTTGAAGTCCAAAAGAGGGCCGCTCGCGGAAAGAGTCTTGCACTGGTCACTCAGCCATCCAAGGATCCGATCGAGGTTGATCCCAGTAACGAAGAGGACCTCGCCATGGTTGTAAAGAAATTTGCGAAGTTTTTCAAGAAGAAGAATGTTGTGCAGAATGTTGGCCCAACATTCAAGAAAGGCCAGAATGTCAAAGCTGAACCATCCTCAGCACCACCGTACCCTAAGCGAAAGTTTGCTGGGAAGCTAGATGGAAAACCAAAGAAGAACTTCAACTATGAGGCAATCAGATGCTTTGAATGCCAAGGCTGGGGTCATTTTGCCAATGAATGTGCAAACACTCTTCGCAAACATGGAAAGGCCATGTGGATTGACCTGTCAGACGACGAAGATGACGATGAAGAGCCTAAGCAATCATCCGTAATCATCCAGTCCTTTTCAGATGATGAAGATGAAGAAGATAATCATATCGGCCTCACTGCGGTAACCGATGTTGAGTCAACATCTGGCTCAACATCTGTAAAGCATATTATTTTTGATTATGATGATTCAAACTGTCTTGATGGTAGTCTGAGTTGTGATGATACAGAACCTGAGTCAGGAAGTTGTGAAGAAGCCTTGAAGCTGTTAACCACGCACTATGAAATTGAGAAGGCCAATAACCTACAACTTCAAGCCGCGGTGAAACTGTTGGTCGATGAAAATGAGAAAAACGAAAAGATTATTGAAGGCTTAATGGATGGGTTGAACAAGTTGGAAGCCGCACTGACACGCAAGGACAGGGAGATCGACGCGCTTCAAAAGCGAGTCAATCATGCCGAGGAAACGTTTACTAAGTTGAACAAGGGTAAATCAACCCTTGATGAGGTATTGTCTCTTGGTATTTATGATAAGCAAGGCTTAGGATTTAATGCTCATCCTACAAATGATATTGCAAAACCCGTGTCTCATGATCAGCTAAGATTGTGTTTGTTAAAGCTGAATCTAGGAATGTCGAAGCCGAAGTAGTGAAGTCTAAGGATAGTTCCGAGCATGTTACCCAGAAAAATACTGATAAATCATTTCTGTGTGATCACTGTAATAAGTTAGGTCATTTGAAGTCATACTGTTGGAAATTGAAGAGAGAGATTTCTGCAAAGAAATCGATGTCGGCTGAAATATCATCCAACATATCTGTCAACATTGAGAAATCAGTGTTGAAAAATGTGTCTGGAGAAAGCTCAGCTGGCTCATCTTCGAATTCCAGCAAAAAGAATATGGTTAAGTCTTCTAAGAAAGCTTGGATCTCGAAATCAGGCCCTAAATGTCTTGTTGTATACACCTCTTTGCGAGCTAATGTGACAGGTTCATGGTACTTTGATAGCGGGTGTTCCCGACATATGACGGGTATCAAAGAATATCTCAGTGAATATACACCCTTGAGAAGTGGATCTGTGACGTTTGGAGGTGGTTCTAAAGGCCGAATTCTTGGCCGAGGCAGACTTAATGTTCCTGACTTTCCCAAACTTAGCAACGTTCTTCATGTTGACGGGCTTGTTGCTAATTTAATAAGCATAAGCCAGCTGTGCGATGATGACCTCGAGGTAAGGTTTAACAAGGAATGCTGTGAAGTCTTTAACCAAGATTCTGTTTTAGTGATGGCAGGAAAAAGATCTAGCGACAATTGCTACCTAGTTGGTGACAAAGCTGGTGTGAAGGACGTGTGTCAACTGTCAAAAGCCGAGGACGATGTTACTCTTTGGCATAACAAGTTAGGTCACGTCAACTACAGAACATTGGAGCAACTTATCAAACATGAAGCAATCAGAGGGATTCCGAAGCTTAAGGAATTTGGTAAGGTAGTATGTGAGTCGTGCTTGAAGGGTAAGCAGACACATGTTAGTCACAATGTTGACCAACATGCTGCCCAACATTTTAACACTGCTCACTGTTTTCAATTAATTCACATGGATTTGATGGGTCCTATGGAAGTAGATAGTATAGGAGGTAAGAAATATGCTTATGTGCTCGTGGATGATTTTTCTAGATATGCTTGGATTTTCTTTCTTAAAGAAAAATCGGAATCGTTCGACTTCTTTAAGAATTTCTGTGCTATGATTAGGAACAATTTTAGTGCTACCGTCTTTCGTATTAGGTCAGATCATGGTAGAGAATTTGAAAACCAGTATTTTGATGAGTACTGTGGTAAGAAAGGTATTGTACATGAGTATTCTTCCCCTAAGACGCCCCAACAAAACGGGGTGGCCGAAAGGAAGAATAGGACTTTACAAGAGATGGCTCGGGTTATGTTATTGTCGAAAAACGTTTCTAAACGTTTTTGGGCTGAAGCACTGCACACGGCATGTCACATTTCTAACCGAGTGTTCTTCAGACATGGCACGAAGAAAACATCGTATGAGTTACTGAATGGGAAAAAGCCTACTGTTAAATATTTTCATGTGTTTGGTTGCTTTTGTTACATGCTGAATGATCGGGAATATTTGACGAAGTTTGACTCAAAAAGTGATAAATGTATTTTCCTAGGTTACTCGTCTAATAGTCGTGCCTATCGTGTTTATAATTTGCGCTTGAAATCAGTTCAAGAATCAGTGAATGTTGTGTTTGACGATGCTACTGATCTTAGCAATATGCCCCCTCAAGTAGATGTTTCAGATATTATACAAGCTGTCAAGGAACCAGAGGAGCCTGCGGATGTCAATGTTGAGCCAACATTGGACTCAACATCTGAGCCAGAACAGAACGATGACGCTGGTCCCAGTGAAGTACGACGTGATCCGCCAGCTAAGATTCGGAAAGATCATCCCACTGATCTTGTCATAGGAGATGTAAATGAAGGAAGAAAAACAAGAGACAAGCCACGCAAAGACTACAAATTAATGGTAAGAAACGTATGCATGAACTCGGTATACGCTGAGGTACGCTTTAATTGCTTTGTTTCTGCGATTGAACCGAAAAATGTGCATGAAGCCCTTAAGGATAATTACTGGATTAATGCTATGCAAGAAGAACTCTTACAGTTCGATAAAAACCAGGTTTGGACCTTAGTCCCACGGCCAAATGACATTAATGTCATAGGCACGAAGTGGATTTTTAAAAACAAGTCTGATGAATCTGGGAGGGTAGTTAGAAACAAAGCACGCTTAGTAGCTCAGGGTTATACTCAGGTAGAGGGCATAGATTTTGATGAGACGTTTGCCCCTGTTGCTAGGTTAGAATCAATAAGACTTCTGTTAGCTATAGCATGTTGGCTTAACATCACATTACATCAAATGGATGTTAAGGGTGCGTTTTTGAATGGGTATATTGATAAGGAGATTTATGTCGAACAGCCAAAAGGGTTCGAAGATCCCCATTATCCTAACCATGTTTTTAAGCTGCAGAAGGCTTTATATGGATTAAAGCAAGCGCCTCGAGCTTGGTATGCTAGGTTAGCAACGTTTTTGCTTGAGTTCGGTTTCACACGAGGTGAGGCAGACCGCACGCTTTTTGTTAAGCGAATCGGTTCTGATCTTTTGATAGCTCAAGTCTATGTTGATGATATAGTTTTTGGATCAAGCTCACCATCTATGTTAGATCAGTTTGTACAGGCGATGAACACCACATTTGAGATGAGTATGATCGGTGAGTTAACTTACTTTTTAGGTTTGCAGATTAAGCAAAGGAGCGACGGGATCTTTATGTCCCAAGAAAAATACGCCAGAAACACTGTGAAGAAGTTCGGGCTGGACACTGCAAAGGTAATGAAAACGCCCATGGGGTCATCGCAGAAGGTAAGTAAAGATAATGTTGGGCCCAATGTTGACCCAACATTATACCGTTCTATGATTGGAAGTTTGTTGTACTTATCTGCGAGCAGACCCGATATCATGTACAGTGTCTGCGTATGTGCTAGATATCAATCTGAACCTAAGGTTTCTCATCTGAATGCGGTTAAGCGCATACTTCGTTATGTAAGTGGATCGTATAGTCTTGGATTATGGTTCTCCAAGGATACCAATTTGAGTCTTGTAGGATACAGCGATGCTGACTGGGCTGGTGACGAAGATGATCGCAAGAGTACAAGTGGTGGCTGCTTCTTCTTAGGTAACAATCTGGTTGCATGGTATAGTAAAAAGCAAAATTGTGTTTCCTTATCTACTGCTGAGTCCGAGTACGTAGCTGCGGGTAGTTGTTGTACCCAATTGATGTGGTTGAATAGCATGTTGTGTGACTATGGTTTAGAGTGCGAATCTGTTCTCATGTATTGCGATAACCTTAGTGCTATCAACATCTCTAGGAACCCTATCCAACATTCACGAACGAAGCATATAGATATTAGGCATCATTTTTTGAGAGACATGGTCGAAAAGGAGTTAGTACATATTGAACACATAGACACTAAGAATCAGTTAGCAGACATATTTACGAAAGCATTGGATTCTGAAAGGTTTTCGGACCTGAAGAAATCCATAGGTTTGCACATGTTGGTTTAAATGTTGGTCCAACATCTGGACCAGCATAGCATATGTCGAATTTGATGGTTACTGCATTGATGTTTGATGAGATTTTCTGTTCGGTTTTCCTGTGAAATGACTTGATTGTTCTTGATTGGTCCTTAGAGTAACCCAATCCCTCTTTAAAGGCTCTTGGTAACACGTCCCTAGGTACATGGCATTCGCTGTGACGATGTACTTATTGCGACTCAAAACCAATCCTTATTTGTTAAAAGCATGCCCATAAACTCTCGGCTAGATACAGGTTTTTGGTAATAAGATTCCTTAGGTACACGGCATTCGCGGTGACGATGTACACTATGCGACAAATGGCCTAACCTTGAGGTTGAGGGTATAAGGGCAGTGCATAAATTTTCTGGATATCTGAGGTGAGTGGGTAGAAATTAAGGGGACTGATTTTGAGAAGAATCAAGCAGATAAGTCTAGGATTACTGAATCAGGATATTAAGTCAAATGTTAGGACAACATATGTGACTGTCAGTTCGATATTGCTACATTTTGTGTTTTTTGCTTTCAGTTGTGTCTGTCTTTTGTTCTGCTTTTGTTAGTATTTTGTGTCTAGGTTAGTTGTCTCTCATATTTGCATTAGAAGTTCTCGAAGAACAGCTCTTTACACTTGGCTCTATGTGCTCATCGAAGTCGCTCAAAAGGTTAGTATTCCTTGATTCTACCATGACTTTTGACTTAGTGGTCTTTGGTTGAATCATGATTTTCACAGCTCCGATTTTCATGTATAACTTAGTCTTTTAACTGATTCTATGTGCTCGAATAGTGAATGAGTCTTTTTACTATTATTAGATTCAAGAATCATGACTAAGCTCGTTACAATTTGCATGACTGGCTTTGATTTTCTCCTGTGTGCCCTCATGCTTAATTTGAAATACATACTATCTTTAGCCTCATAATTTATTCGAAGATCATTGTCAGATCAATATGTAACCTATGTGCCTAACGGTTACTTTTTATACCCCATTACTCCATTATCTGTCAGTTTAATAAGTAGTGGTGTATGTAACTGAAACAGTTTTATATGATCTAACGTGAGGTTTAGCTTTCCTTCACATACCCTAAACTCCCAAATTGACTCCATCTCTCTAAAGCTCTCTGTTCTTTCTCAAGAAATCTCGAATTTTACACTTCGAAATTCACTCTCTCTGTGCGATTAGTTGCTCCCAAAATGTCGAACTCACCAAGAAATGCAGAAACCCGCGATGTCAGCCCAACATTGAGTGACAATGTGCTTGATGTCGCCCCCATCCAGATGATTCCGCCGCCGATCTTCACCTTCGCGGATGTTCCGTTCGGCGCTGCTGCGTCCCAACCACGACCAGTCCAAGCAAATCCGGTGGGAGGTGCACTAAATGTCCCAACGCCGCCGACTAACACGCATCAACCACCTATTTCAACCCCTGTTTCTGCGCCCAAACCCTCACAGAAGCCGACGAAGAAGAAGAACAAGAAGCCAATGAAGCCTCAACCCAAAGCTGCTCCAAAGACGCGTCAGAGCAATCGTCTCAAACAAGCGCGGATGTCAAAGGGCCCCAAATCGACTGCAGACAAGCCGATTACCGTGTCAAGCTCATCGTCGGAGTGGGAAACCGACACCTCAGACGACGAGCCCCCTCAGATGGAGACTAAACAGCCTGTTCAGGGGGAGGCTAGCTCGGCCAAAGCGCCAAGTCCGACGCAAGAAAAAGCGGCTTCTTCGTCGAGCAAGTCCACTGACGACATCATCGATAGTACTACCTATGCTCAGGTGGAGAAGACGGCGATGAGTCCAGGGGGAGGTCATCCCTCTATGTATTCAACCTCGTCAACCTCTGCCACCGAAGAAGATGATGAGTTTGGCGCGAAGGAAACTCTAGCTGCGTGGAAGAAAAAGCTGAACAAACGAGAAGGGAAGAGGCCAATGGTCTCTGAGGAGATGCCATCAAAGAGGGTACGTCGATCGGAGCCTTCTCCTGACGCAAGCCGTAGTCACACTCCGTCACAGGCATCCAGTGCCAGTGACAATGTTGAGGAAGATGTTGACCCAACATCTGAATCAGACTGGGAGTCACCTCTGCCTAGAGGGAAGTTCTATGGAGCAATCAATGAGGAGCTGTGGCCATTCTATAGCCAGAGGGTGCTTCGCGTCGAGAGGACAGCCGATGAAGCTAGTTTCCGCCGCTACGGGGTGATGCAATTTCTGGAATCAAGAAAGTTCGACAGGACGGTGACGAGGTTTGGAACCTACTGTGAATCAGTGGTTCGAGAGGTATATGCTAACCTTTCTCCTAAGCTAAACGATCCTAGTTCTAGGATGTATGGGAAGATATTTTTGAGGGGGAGGTTATATGACTTTACGGCGGGATGTGTTAATAACTTTTTGGGGACGCCTAATGTGGACATGAGCGAAGAATACGATAATAATGAGGTGGTTTCTTTCTTAACTGGGGTAGAGTTAGAGAATGGGATGGGAATTTTTCTTGTTCCTTTTTGACTTCGCTCTACTCTGTGCTATTTAAAATTGGCATCTGTAATTGGTGGCCAACTGCTAATGAGACTCGAGTGGCAGAGAGTATGGCTCATATACTCTATGCACTTGGGAAAAATCTCCCATTGAATATGGGAGATTTGGTGCTAGATCAGATGGCGAGGGAGGCCAAGAAAAAGTCGTCTGGGATTTTGCCGTTTCCGTCCCTTATTTATGGGATGCTACTCCGCGACGGCTTTAGACCTGCTCGGAAAGATGAAGTGGTGACAGTCAAGGTCCCATACTGCGTCTCATATTTGCACCTTGCCGGGCCAAACAAAACGATTGATTTGCCATGGCGAGCCCCCGAGGAGATTGCTGAGCAAGATGTTGAGCGCGATGTTGCCTCAACATCGACTGCCAAGTCTGGATTGGATCGCCAAATTCAATGCCTGGAGGATACCATTGCTTTTCTAACGACACAGCTTGCGACTCTTAAGGATTTGCGTTCTTCCCAAAAAGGGGGAGAGGCAGAAGTGCCTGCGACAGCTGATGCAGGAGATAAAGCTGAGTCAAGCAGGAGAGAAGGGCAGAAAATTCAGGGGGAGAACAAGTGCATGAGACGGATCGGGAAACAGAAGATCAAGGGGGAGAGAGAGCGGGCTGAGGAGTGAAGATGTGTGCATGCGCATTTTTTTTGTGCTTGCGTGTGCTGGTGTTTTTTTTGAACCATGCTTTTGTTTGTTTTTTTGTGACTCTTATGAACCATGTCTTTTATTTGTCTTTTGCAGATTTTCAGAACCTTTTATGGCGTGTACTATTTAGTAGTACTTTAGTCGTTTATCCAATTCTGATTTCGTCTAACTCTGTTGGTCCCGAAATGCACCAAACAAGGAATCAAAGAAGCTAGATGGAATGGAATGGAATGAAAAGGGAGAATTTCTCACCTTGTAGTGTGTGTAGTGTGTGAAAACGAATTTTAGCTTTTTGATCTTTGATTACCTTTCAAAGTGAGTTGGTAACACCTTATATACCACATTAACCCTAGGTATATTAAGGCCCAATCACTAAAAATAAAATAATTACAATCTAGTCCAAAGCCCAAGTTAAAGATAATTACATAATTAATCTCAAGACTTAAACTATTGACACAATCAATTAAATATCCTAACAATCTCCCCCTTTGTGTCAATTGTTGGGAGTCTTGAATCTTGGGCGTTGGGATGGTGGATTAGCGTGTGAGTGTTTCGCGAAGCCCTAGTTTGAACTCGAAGGCGCGGAGATTCCTTCGAAGAACCATTCTGTCAGCTATAGCATCAATGAGCTTCGCGAACTTGGATCGGCATAGGGGATCTTCTTCCGAAAGGATACGGCAGATTCTCATGAGTTTGTCTTGGATGATGGTGAGCGTTCCATCTGAGAATTTTGCCACCTCGGAGCAGCGCAGGAGCCTCATCTTTCCCTTGTAGTTCGAGTAGGCGACCGCCGTATCATCTCCGTTGATCACATCGCCCTCTCGATAGTCGTCTGCGTTCTTGAAAGATGGGCGAGTCAGGTTCACCTTCTTCAGATTATGTTCCACCGCCATCTGCAGATCGTGGGTGGCGTAGAATCTGACTTGTCGGAGCATGTGGCGCTTGATAGCCACATATCCCATGGTGACCGGTTCAGCACGTACGAGATGTCCAGAGCTTCTGAGGACGAGTCTGAACTGTTTCAGGGATTCCAGCATGCTGTATAGGTCACCCAGGCGCAGAAACTTGAAGTCCGCCTCACTGACTTCACTGTAGCTCTCATCCTGCCTCATTACCGTGAATACTGGGTAATGGACAGGTCCTTTGGACTCTTGGCGGAGGTCAGTGACTTTGCAGATGGGGGCCCGACTCATTTCCTGAGCGACGTTTTCCTCATCGGACAGCGTCCTATCTGTGCATTTGTGGCACAGAAGGCTCCATCGATAGAGTTGCTTCTTTCTCTCTGTCCAACTTTGGATGTTCATCAGCTCGTACTCGTCGAAGGTGGTGACGATCTTCTCCTTGCGCCGCCAGATCCTCTTCCTGATCTCTTCCTGAAATGGCGCCGTGATCTTCTTGTTTTCCCACGGTGCTTCCGGTATATCCACCGTGGGCACATCCGTCTGAGCAGCAGGGGCCTCAGTTTGCTGCGCTTGGAATTGCAGGATGTTCTCGAGCTCGGCCGGTTCCGCGTTGTATTCCTCTCCGTTCTCGTCGTCTGCGGTGTTGATCAGCGTAAGCGAGGCCTCCATGAGCAGACGTCGAGCATTTTCCACCAACTTCCTAGCTGCTACTGCATCGGCGGGCGTGTACAGCCATTCATCATTGAAGAAGTAGGCTTCGATCTCGTTCTGAGCGCAGTAGACATCCTCGGAAGCCAGGTTGGGATCGATGTTGAGAGGGGTATGGCTGTGTGGTGGCGAGGGAGCAGCGTCGGAGGAGTCTGTGGATTGTGGGGATGGAATTGGTGGAGATTCTGGTGGTTCGGTTGAGGTGATGGTTTTGGCAAGGATGATTTGGGTGACGAGTGGTGTAGATGTGGTGGTGACCTCTAACGTCGATGTGACAGTTAGAGGTTCGGAAACTGTGAGTGGAGACGGTGTGGGGGTGGTCTCTATCGCCGATGTGACGATTAGAGTTTTGGAGACGTTGGTGTGTGGTGGTGAGGGTGATTTGGTTAGTGACTCGGGGTTTATGGAATGGGATGTTTGGCTAGTGGGTTGTGAGGTTTCTGTTGCGGGTGCCGTTTCAGGTCCAGAGGAGGAGGGCGTCGTCGATTGTACGAATCCTTGGGATTGTGCGCCAAGCTGCCTATTTATCTCCCCCTCGCGGCGATCTTGATCATCATCTTGATCGTCGCGTCTGGTCCTGCTGGTCTCGCCTTGAGTACGGCAAGACAATGGTTGCGTCATGATGCTCTTCATCTGCTGTTCCTCCTCGTCGAGTTCCGTCATTGACTCGAAGCGAGCTCTGAGGATGTAGAAGAGCTCCTTGGCGGAAATGGAGGAGAGAACAGCTTCTGCGTCCTCATGTTGCTTTGGTGGTGGCGTCTCCGGGGCCACACCTTTGCCTTTGTCGACCGTGGACGCTTCGAGACGCGCGTAGACTTTATCCAAGATTGACGCCTCAAGAGTCTTTGCAAACTCTTGAAGGCGTGTCTCTAGCGCGGTCTCGGTGACGAAATGGGGTAAATCTAACAAGTTGGAGTCACGAAGAACTCCAACTGACACCGATTCGGTGAATATCGCCGATCGGCCGCCCGTTTGCACAGGACAGGAAAAGACGGGGTCACGCAGACTTCCCGTTGACATTATCGATGAGACAGACTCAATCGACAGATGGCCTAGGCTCACGGTTGTTGTGATGTTGGCCGTGCTAGGTCTTCCGCTCTCAGTCACAGAGACTTCACCGAGCGTTCTGACAGAATCACGAAGACTCTGTAGTGCGGTAGAAGGTGTATGTGTCCTAGAAACGTAAGGAATTATGGGGAGTGAGGGCACTAGACTCGATGTGCATGAAGAGGATGCAGTCTGAGGCGAGGGACTGCTTGTTTCAACATCGATCACCTCCAAGTGGGGTGTCGATGGTATACGTGGCTCCTCGTGGGATGAAATAACTTCCTGTAGAGAGGAAGATAAGTGGCTTGGTGGGGTTGTTTGCGTGGTTGAGCCAGATGCCACGACTTCTACTCGGGAGGTGAACACATCACCTCCTGTACCTATTGGTTCGGCTCGGCTTATTTGTGGCGGAGGAGGTCGATCGTGTTTTTGTTTCGATCGACGCTCCGTGGAGCGGCTTACGTCATCCTCACGCGACCGTTTTTTCGGAGCGCGGGTGGAGGAGGATGCGGCGCGACTCGTTGACTTTTTGGAGGTGGTGGTGGGGGGTTGGCTAGTCCCGAGGTTAGGAGCAGGGGGTTGATCTGCTCCATAGGGACAGAGGATAGAGGGTGCGGGCTTTCTCGGAAGGAGGCGGTTGAGGCACGGTATTCTTGGACGTGCGGGTTGGTTGGGTCGGCGTAGGCGAGCACGTCGTCCGGGATCACCATTGCGTGTCGATCCTTCGCCGGTGTGTTCTTCTTGGCGAACTTCTCGACAGTTGGTATCTGAAAATGTTCTGCTCCCGGACGGATGCGGATGTTGGTTGAGTGTAGGCGGAAGTGCTTTATTAGAGCTGGGAGCCATCGCATGTACGGGACGAACCGGTTCGTGACTCCCTTGGCGATTTCCCGGTCACGTCTCTGGATCATCGAGACTAGGTCCACCCAGATGATGTCGGCGTAGTTGTACTTGCGGTTGTGAGCGATGCCGGTCATGATTGTGAGGATTTGAATGTTGCCGCGATCCTGACCAGCATGCTTTCCAGACATGCACTTGTTCACCAGCAGGTATAGTGTCCGCCAGGGTTGTGGTAGGTTGCGGGTTGTGACTTCACTGAGGACAAGTGGGCCTTTCTTCTTCTTGGCATCTGGTTGATAGCCCAGTCTGTCGATGTCTTCAATGAGTTGGTCGTGAGTGGGTGGTGGATCGTATGGTGAGTAGACCGGGAGTTGAAGAACTTCTTGGAGTATTCTGGGAGTGAGGACGACGGTTTCTTGATCGATTTTAGCGGATAGGGTCTTGGCAAGACGTAGTGGTCCAGCTATTTGTAGCGTATGCCAGAATTGTTGAAGGTACACCTGAGCTTCTGGTTCGCCATGAGTGAGGGCGTGGCGAAGTGGGTGTCCTTTGAGAATCTCTATAATTACAGGGGCATCGCACCGAAAACTGTCCAAGTCCACTTTGTAGTTGTTGGGAACCAGGGCCGCCCATTGATTTAGTGGGAAGATCTCCTCGGCTGGTGGTACATAGGTACGCGAGTGGAGTTCGATGCGAGCGACTTCCCTTTGGATGACAGCCGCCTCAAGTGCCTCGAGTGTACTTTGGTCTTTGTCCGTCATTTCTGTGCTCGACAATAATTATAAGATGAATAGTGTGGTCTAAGTCACAAGAATGATAGAATTGCCCAAAATTATATATAAGAAAAATTCACAATAAAGCTAGGTTAGGGTCCCTCTGACATAGTTGTTAAGATTGAATTTTGAAAATTTTCGCAGTTTGTGTAAAATTCAGCAAGTATGGAAAACTTTCGCAAGTTAAGAGGTCTTCGCACATTGTAAAAATTTTCACATGTTATGAGAAAAAAAAGATCGCAACTTATCAGACATAGGAATTTTCTCAAGTTTCAAGAAATTTCGCACTCAGTCACAAAAATCTCACACGTTAAAAAAAATTTCTCAAGTTTCAAAATTTCTTACTTAGCCACAATTTCAGAATTTCAAAATCTCGCACGTAATGAGAAAATATTTGGTTCACTGTAGATGCGAGTATATGAAATTTTCGCGGGTAGAAAAATTTTTGTGGATTGAGAAAATTTTGTTCACTGTAGATGCGAGTATATGAGATTTTCGCGGGTTGAAAACTCTTCGTGGATTGAGAAAAATTTTGTTCACTGTAGATGCGAGAAAAGTGAAGATGCGAGAAAAATGTTTAACGAGGTGAAGTGTAAAAATTTCGCGGGCTACACTCACTGTAGTGCAAGAATTTTAAAAAAAAATTTCGCGGGGCTACACTCACAGTGGTGCAAGAATTTTCTCGGGTGAGTTAAAAATTTCGCGGAGCTATACTCACAGTAGTGCAAGAATTTTCTCGGGTAAGTTAAAAATTTCGCGGAGCTACACTCTCAGTAGTGCAAGAATTTTCTCGGGTAAAATGAAAATTTCGCGGGGCTTATCTCACTGTAGCAGCGAATTTTAACATTTAAAGCAATTTTTTTTTTCGGAGAATTTTCTCGGTGAAATAAAAGTTTCGCGGGGCTTATCTCACTGTAATAGCGAAGTTTAACAATTAAAACACTTTATCTGAGAATTTTTCTCGGTGATAAGAAAAATTCGCGGGGCTTATGGTACTGTAGCAGCGAGAATTTTAACTGTTTAAAGGACTTTATCTGAGAAAGTTTCTCGGTGATAAAAAAATTCGCGGGGCTTATGGTACTGTGGCAGCGAAAATTTAACGTTTTAAGGCAGAAATTTTGAGAAATTTCGCGGTGAAGAACACAGTGTGAAGACAGCGAAGCGACGTAATAAATTTCAGCCCTAGACCTACTCAAATTGCAACCAAAATGCTGTAATCTGGGCTTAATCGACTCGTAATTGAATGGGTAATGCATATTTGGGGGATTTAAACATTAAAAACCTAACATGCGTTCGATTCAGAGCCGAGAAATTTTAACCCTAACTTAACAGATTAAATAAAAATGGGCAAAACAGGGTAAAATCGAACAGAAATTGGGTTATTCGAGATGTATTCATACCGAAAAACTGATTTGCGATGATGGAGTTAGCAGGAAACGAAGTTTGAATGCAGATTTTGACGATGACGATGATGCGAGGTGTTGCGAATTTTTTGACAGAGGGGTTGCGAATTTTTGAGAGAGAGGTTGCGAATTTTTTAAATTTTCTCGGGATCTTTAGGATAATGAGAAAAAATGTTAAGGGTTTTGGGGTTTTACGATTGGAGACACTGTACATGCGAATTTTTGAGTAAATGGGCCGAAAATTCGCGGGCTTGGTCAAAACCTCAACTTGGCTGAATTTCGCGGATTTGGTCCCAATTTTGACTCTTTTTGACCAGAGAAATTTTAAATTCAGTCCAAAATTTTGATTAGTCCGATTTTGACTCAGTTTGACCAGACTTTAAAATTTCAACCCAAAATTTTTCAAAATTTTTTTTTTTTTTTTTTTAAATAATAAAAATAAGAAGCTCCCCCTTAATCGCAAAACTCCCCGTTTTAAATAATGAAATATCAGACGCTCCCCCTTAATTGAAAAATTCCCGTTTTAAATAACGAAATATCAAACGCTCCCCCTTAATCGAAAAACTCCCCCCCAAAAGACATAATCCATGAGACACATAAAAATTCAGAAGACACATAGATAATAGAGTGAAGTGGAAAGGAAATATGTACACTTAATCAGAGTTCATGTAGAGACGATTGATCACAACTGAATATTCAACATGCCCAACATAGTCACTAGGTGTTGGAATCGTTTGATATCCAACGGTTTTGTGAAAATGTCGGCCAGTTGATCTTCGGTTGTGACGTAGTGCAATTCAATTGTCCCTTGTTCTACATGTTCTTTGATGAAGTGGTGGCGAATATCTATGTGTTTTGTTCTAGAGTGATGTACTGGATTACTCGTCATCGCAATAGCACTTTTTGAGTCACAATAAATGGGAATTTTATCAATATGAATATTAAAATCTCGTAGTTGGGTTCTCATCCACAAAAGCTGTGAACAGCAACTAGCGGCGGCGACATATTCTGCCTCCGTCGACGAAGTTGAGACACAGTTTTGTTTTCGAGACGACCAACTTACGAGTTTACCGCCCAAGAAGTGTGCAGCTCCAGAGGTGCTTTTTCTGTCCATCTTGCATCCTGCATAATCCGAGTCAGAGAATCCAACCAGCTTGAAGTCCGATTGAGTGGGGTACCACAAACCCAGATTGGGTGTCCCTTTAAGATAGCGGAGAATCCTTTTAACAGCAGTGAGGTGGGATTCCTTTGGTGTTGCTTGGAAACGCGCGCAGATGCCTGTCGAGAGAACGATATCTGGTCGGCTAGCAGTGAGGTACAGAAGAGATCCTATTATCCCTCGATAGATGGTTTGGTCAACTGGAGCACCCGATGGGTCCGCATCGGGTCGGCCAGAGGGAGACATAGGTGTTGCAGCAGTCTTAGCATCCTTCATTCCGTATTTCTCGAGAATGTCATGGATGTATTTGGACTGGTTGATGAAGATTCCGTCGGGGAGTTGCTTTACTTGAAGGCCAAGAAAGAAATTCAGCTCGCCCATCATACTCATTTCAAATTTTTCCTTCATCAATTCTGCGAACTCTTCACATAGTTGTGGTTCAGTTGATCCAAAAATGATATCATCGACATAAATCTGTACAATCATGATGTCCGGGCCACTCCGCTTGGTGAAGAGGGTTGTATCCAGAGATCCTTTCTTGAATCCAGACTGAACGAGGAAATCTGACAGGACGTCATACCAAGCTCGGGGAGCCTGTTTTAGTCCGTAGAGGGCCTTGTAGAGTCGATATACGTGATGAGGAAACTCTTCACTCAAGAACCCTTCAGGTTGATCAACGTACACTTCTTCTTTGAGAAATCCATTCAGAAATGCCGTCTTCACGTCCATTTGGTAGACTTTAAAGTTCTTGTGAGCAGCAAAGGCAAGAAACATTCGTATGGCTTCGATCCTGGCAACTGGGGCAAAGGTTTCATCGTAGTCGATGCCTTCTTGTTGGTTATACCCCTTAGCCACAAGTCTTGCTTTGTTGCGAATAACAACACCATCTTCATCCTTTTTGTTCTTAAAGATCCATTTTGTGCCGATAATGGACCTATTGTGAGGTCGTGGTACGAGTTCCCAAACTTGTAGGCGTTCAAACTGATTTATTTCCTCCTGCATTACAATCAGCCAATCAGGATCATTGAGAGCTTCTGCTACTCGTGATGGTTCGACTTGACTGAGATAGCAAGCAAACAAGCTTTCATTCATCGTAGCTGAACGTGTCGAAACACCGGATGTGGGATCCCCAATAATCTGATCGGTAGGGTGAGATCGAGCCCAAAGTGGCACGTTGGTTTGTGAGGAGCTGGCCGCATTAGTGTCTACTTGAAGCTCATTAGATTGGGGCCCGATGTCCGAAGAAGAGATCTCAATCGTATTTAATTGAGAGGGTTCAGCATCAGGATCAGCAATATTCCCAGGGTTGGGTAGAATGTCGTCTTCGTTAAGATTGAGTGCATCCATGTTTGGAGGGACGACGTTATTGCCGGTAGCTGGTGGTGTAGGTGGAGTGGGTGCAGCGGTAGGTTGAGTGGTGGCGACGGGAGTCTTGGGAACTGGGTAGAAGTACTCGAAGAGCAGATCGAGATCCAATTCGCCACAATTGCCCTCAGATGAGGAAGTTCCCGCCTTTGAAGGTTGACCTTTTGTCAACGACTGTAGAAGACCTGGTTCTGGACTGATATGGCCAGAAGCTATTAGATCGCCTTCGCTTTCATCAAAAGAGACATTCGTGCTTTCTATTACTGACCATTTCTCCTTAAGATAGACTCTGTATGCCTTTGAATTCAGTGAATATCCAACAAAGATGCCTTCAAGAGCTTTTGGATCAAGCTTCCCAAGATGTTGGCGATTATTGGCAACAAAACATCGGCAACCGAAGACCCTTAGATAAGATATATCGGGGATACGACGGTTATTCAGCATCTCGTATGGGGTGCGGTTGAATCTCTTGTGGATGGAAGCCCGGTTCTGTGTGTAGCAAGCCGTTTGAATAGCTTCGCCCCAAAGAGAATGAGGAAGTCCGGATTGGATGAGAAGAGTCCTTGCAGCTTCAACTAGTGTCCTGTTCTTGCGCTCAACGACACCATTCTGTTCCGGTGTCTTCACAGCTGAGAACTGCTGAGTGATGCCCTGAGTGGCATAGAAATCACTGAGTTTTTTGTTCTTAAACTCAGTTCCGTTGTCACTTCTGATAATCCGAACCTTCTGTTGGTGGAGTGTTTGGGATGTAACAACAAACTCGATAATTATATCAGGAACTTCATCCTTTGTACGAATGAGTTTCGTCCACGTGTAGCGTGAAAAATCGTCGACTATCACCAGAATATACCGTCTTCCTCCGAGTGTGGCCGTAGGCATTGGGCCACATAGATCCATATGTAAGAGTTCGAGGATGAGCTTAGAGGACGGTGTTTCCTTAGAGACATGAGACGATCGCTTCATCTTCCCCAATTCACAGGCAGAGCAGAGATGTTCCTTATGATATGTTAGTTGGGTAGACCGTTGACGAGTTTATCTTGACGCAGTTTGTTGATAGTCTTGAAATTGAGATGTGAGAGACGTCGGTGCCATAGATCATTCAACTTGGGTGCAGCCCGAGAGAGAAGGCATACTGGTCGAGAGGTCGTGAGATTGAGTACGTAGAGGTGAGACGTGCGCGTTCCAGAAAGAAGTGGCAGTCCCGAGGCATCTATGATGCTGCAGATATCAGATTCGAAGAGAACCTTGTATCCTTTGTCGCAGAAACGACCAATGCTGAAGAGATTGTAGCTCAAACCCTCAACGTAGGAGATGCCCTTGATCGTCAGTTTGTCATGGACGAGATCACCAGTTCCGAGAATTGGCGCCATTTGACTGTTTCCGAAGGAGACCCTTCCGAGATAGCGCTCGGAGAAGTTGCTCAGCAGCTCCTTGTTCCCCGTCATGTGTGTGGAGCAACCCGAGTCTAGATACCACACATGACAGACCTGCAATCATTAGCAAATGTTGGGTCCCCGTTTACTGACGGGGCATTCTCGTGAAACAAATAAAGTTTTTATGCACTTAATGGGAAATGTGGATTCTAAATCAGATTGTGTTGATTCTAATTTAGCTTTCCCTTTGTCGTTTGCTTGATTAGGCGAGATTGTAGTTTTTCTAACCCATATTTTCCTAATTCGTGCTTGCATGTATGGTGCCGTATACATGAATTGGCGTGGGTAATGTGGTCGTCGTTTTCGTGCTTCGGTTTTGGTCACCTTTGGCTTGCGAGAAGTGGGTGAGTTTACGTTTGTCGACGAGAGACGCTTTCGCTTGACCTTAGGCTTTGGTGAGATGGGAAAATTCGAAGACGTCGCAGAGAAGGTTCGCTTGCGAGGTCGGAGTGTTGCGTGTTCATGTGTTTCATATTCGTGAAATCGTGGGAGAACAAAATCATTGCAGCAGCACATAGACATAAGCTTGGTAAAAGAAAGATAAGTTTTGGCAACATAGTTGTCTACGACCTTAGGACATTGGGATTCAGTACATAGAGAGGAAAGACGAATATAGGATGATCTTTTCTTCTTGTCATCGAAGAGCGGATTTGCCTTTGTCTGATACGAGCTGCCTTCCAGAGACGTCGAGCTCACATTCCCTGTTTCCATAAGAATACTAGAGTTAGTGTTAGAACATATGTCAGCTTCAGGAGTCATTTTCGCCGCCCTCTTACATTTACATGTTAGAGAATCGGGTACTTGACTTGATGTGGAGGGATAGTTCGTATTGGGAAATTTTTCTAGTGTGTAGATTTTGCTAAGTAGCTCATCTCGCTCTTTTGCAAAGGCCTTCCTTTCTACTTCTAGTTGTCGTTCAAGTTCTGCTATGAGTAGCAGTTTCTTTGGGATGTAAGTACGAGAAATCACATCTTGAGAAGCGACTTCCTGTTCTTTATTAGGGAGTAAGGTTTCGACATTCTCTGGGAGTGAGGATATCTTAGTCTTATCTCTAATATTCAATTCTGTGTAGTCATACGCGATTTCTGCCCAATGAATGTTCTGTTCTCTTGTTTCTTCTGAGACGGTAGCGAATGTTGATCTCACAAATGGTTTAAGTTGTGGGGGGGCACCATTTCTTGTTTGCAAGAACGTAGTGTTGCACATGTTATATCTTTTAACTATAAGCGGTGTTGGATTGCAATTGCTAGACAGTCCGATCCCCCTCCTGGCGTTGTAGAATCCTGTTTCCATTGGTTGGTTCAAAAGGCTTAAGATGTGTGTGTTTTCGTTTCTAAGGTGAAGTTGCTCTTCAAGTTCTTTCACCTTGCGGTATAGCCTAACTCTTTCCTTTGTAAGCAGTTCATATTGGGAGGCCGTCAGGAGGCGAGAGGTTTCACATGAACTTATGGCTAGTGTAGTTTCCTTAACCTTAGTCTCACTTTGTTTGTTCTTGCTTTGCAGACGTTTGACTAAAGCTTCAGAGGCTATTAGACGTTCGTTTGCACAGGCAAGTTCTTCTACTTTTAGACTAAGTAAGGCATAGTTGTTTTCAAATTTTAGCTTAAGTTCATCATAATCCCTAGCGTCTACGGTGGGTTTCTTAATGGCGTGTCGGTGAGTAAACACATCATCTAGGTGTGAGATTCGTACCTCAGACGCAGCGTTGGTAGGAGTATTAGCTGTGTTTTCACCGGTGTGATCCATCTCCTCGTCCTCGTCATGTTCGACCAGCCTTGCCATGCAGCAATCTTCATCCTTAGGCTCCTCGTCTTCTGAAGTGTCATTCACCCATTCAGCTTCTTCGGTGAGTAGAACTTTCCCACTTTCCATCTTGCGGGTCATTCTGGCCTTACGGTCGTAGTAGCCGGAGTCCTTCACGCGTGGGGCATGGCATTCTTTGGCAAAGTGGCCTATCTTTCCACATCGAAAGCACTTCACAGACTTTTGAGGTGCGGCGGAGTCCTCTTCTTTCTTTGTTGGCTTGGCTTCCTCTGCTGGAGTGAACTTTTTGGTGCCGCTATAGGTTCTTTGGCGATTGGAGGAGGATGAGGATTTTTTCCCGATCTTCTTTGAGACCAACTTGGTGAGCATTGCCAGTTGCTTGCGTATATCACGAACATCTTCGTCTGATTCGGTATCTGCTTCGGATCCTGAAGAGGTGTCCGATACAACAGCTGGTAGCTTTCCTTTGTTCTGTTTAGTCTTAGTGGTGGAAGATCGTTCATTGGTTTTGTTTGAGAGGAGGGCCAGTGGGTCGACTCGAGTGTTGGTGGACTGAGGTTGCACATAAGGAGCATAGGCAGACAGACTGTCATAAAGAGCATGGATGGAAGTGTTGGAGAGGTCCTTACTCTGAATCATCATCACGATTGCATTGCCCCAATGAGGTTTGAGGCTACCAAGGAAGCGGTTATTGATATCGAATTTGTCCCTCGAGATCCTGGCTTTCTTGAGTTCATTGATGACCTTCAAGTATCGGAGGTATGTGTCGCGCAGTTCCTCTCCTTCATAGGCCTGGAAGTGTTCATACTGCGAGAGACATGCTGATTTCCTCCCCTGTGCACTTTCAGTTGTGCCAGCCATAATTTCAGCAAGTTCATCCCATATCTCCTTGGCAGTTGTGCAGCACTCAACGTGACCGTAGACCTCGTTTCCCAAAGCCTGGAAGAGGTATCCTTTGGCAGTCTCGTCGGCCTGTTCGCGAGCCAATTCATCCTCATTGATGGGACCTCTTGGAGTGCGGCGTTCATCCATGGGAGGATTTGCATTTGGCTGTGCAGGGACTATTGTCCAGAACTGTGCTGGCCGTTGAAGATGGAGTCCAGAAGGTATTGAGAGAGTGGTGCGCCTTTGTTCCTGATGAACGTGAGGAACCGGTTTGTCCATATGCTGTAGTCGCCTTGTCGCAGCATCGGAGGCCTGGTGTCGGAGCCCACTATGGAGATGTCGTTTGTGGTAGACATGGTTGGTGCAGTCGAATCGTCCGTGGTTTTGATCTTGCGTAGATAAGAAAGTTAGTAACGAACGATATGAGAAATACGAGTTTAATGAGTAGAGTTTTGAGAATAAAATTGTTTAAAGAATTTCTTAGAACTAAGTGAGCGTGTGTGATGGTCGATAATGTATGAAAGAGAAATAAATCTTGAAATTAGGAGAAGTTCTAGAAATTTAAATTAAGACTTGGGAAGCAAAAACAAATTTTATCTCAAATGTGGTTTAGGGAGATAGAGTGTAAGGATCAAATCTTAAAGATTTTGAGAAAAGTTTAACCCAAGACGAATTTATCACGAGAAAAGGTCTTAACAACAAGAAAAATTCGCAGCTCAAAGTTTAAAATTTCACAAGAGAATTTCGCGGGAAGAAAAAATCGCAGCTAGAGTTTGAAGTATGATTTTTATGAAATTTTTCTCGGATTTGAAAGAGACGTGGATAAATGAAGTGTTATCCGAGAATTTAGGTGCTTGAGAAATTTCGGTGTTTGAGAATTTTAAAGAGAAAGTCTGAAGGAAAAATTCTCAAGTGAAAATTTCTCGGTTTTAAAAGTTTCGCATGTGGGAATAATTCTAGGTTCGAGAGTTTTTTTTTTTTTTTTTTTTTAAAAAAATTTGAACGAGACGTGGTTTTTAAAGAAAACTTTCTCAGATGAGATAAATTTTCTCGGCTTTGAAAATTTCTCGGATGTAAAAATTTCGTGAATTTCAAAAATTTCTCGGCCTTAAAAAAAATTTCTCGGATGTAAAATTTTCACAGAGTTCAAAAACTTTCGCGGTCTAAGAAAAATTTCTTGGATATAAAAATTTCAAACAGTTCTTGGCTGAGGAAAAAAAAATTCGCGGCTTAGAAAGTTTCGCAGGATAATCTTTCTAGGAAATGGAATTTCTAAAAATTCTCGGCTGTTAATTTCTCGACTTAGAAAGATTTCTCAGATTTTTTGAAAATTTCGCGGCTCATAAGAATTCTTGGAATAGACTTTCTCGTGTATAAAATTTCTCGGACTTTAAAGAGTATGAACTTGAGAAAAACTGGGTCTTAGAGAAATTTTCGCGGTATTGGAAATTCTCGGATTTTAAAGAGTCCGAAGTTAAAAAAAAATTTTGCCTAAGAAAAATTTTCGCGGTTTTAAACTTTCTCGGATTTTGAGTATAGGTTGTTGCGAGAAACTGCAATGATAGAGAAATTTTCGCGGTGTAAAAATTCTCGGATTGTGAGTGCAGACCGTTGCGAAAAATGCAGTGACAGAGAAGTTTCGCGGTTTAAAAGGTGAAACTTTCGCGGATTTGAACGTTTCAGCAAAATTTCGCGACCAAGAACATCAAGTACTGTTCCATTGGTATGTCGCGATATTTTCCAGAAAAACCGTCCGTTTTCACTCAAATCTCAACCAAAATCGCTCAAACTTGATCCTAAACTTCAGAAATCCTTCCCTAAACACATAATCGACCGATTTGTGAGCTGAAAACAACAAAAACTGGGTCAAATCGACCGAAAACAGAGAATGGCCGAAATGTCCTTTTCTGAAAATTTTCTGCTTAAATCTCGCTCAAAACTCGTTAAAACTGATCCAAAAGTGTTCTAAAAACATTTTAGGCATAGACTTGATCTGGGGGAGGGTTTTAAACACAAAAACGAAGCATCAATACCCCAAAACAAGCTCAAAATGCCGAAACCTATTTTTGCTCAAAAACACCTTTGATCTTGCTTGGAATCGAACGAAACTGGATTCAAATCAACGAAGATCGATCCACGTTTGCTCTGATACCACTTGTTGGTCCCGAAATGCACCAAACAAGGAATCAAAGAAGCTAGATGGAATGGAATGGAATGAAAAGGGAGAATTTCTCACCTTGTAGTGTGTGTAGTGTGTGAAAACAAATTTTAGCTTTTTGATCTTTGATTACCTTTCAAAGTGAGTTGGTAACACCTTATATACCACATTAACCCTAGGTATATTAAGGCCCAATCACTAAAAATAAAATAATTACAATCTAGTCCAAAGCCCAAGTTAAAGATAATTACATAATTAATCTCAAGACTTAAACTATTGACACAATCAATTAAATATCCTAACAAACTCTAACCGTTCTGACTTTGTTTGTCTTTGGTTGAGTTGATTTTCAGGGGAGTTTTATGAGGAATGACTTCTGCTTTGGTTTTGGGAAGAAAGATAAAAAGGGGGAGATTGTTAATGTTGAGCCTTCAGCATTGGCAATGTTGGGGTAACATTCTAGCCAACATTTGTTGGTCAAGAATGTTCCCTTTCTCGGTTTTATCTTTCATGCCCAAAACTGACTTTATTGTTGACGTGGTCTTTTACTAGTAATGTGCAGGGTTTGGATAAGTGACAGAATGGTTCAAAACACGTAATTGGGGTGTGGAGCGAAAAGAGGAAGAGTGCATACTAAAGATAGGATGTCTTGGAGCTAAAACAAAGACCGAGTACTTGAAGTGACCAAGTCGACTCCCAACGGACACTAACGGTCATGACAATCTTAGTGGACGTTAGTGGACGTTGAGGGAGGTTACTAAGTCGTTTGGACAAGTCCTTCACGAGTCGAAGAACTATAAAAGGCGAAGGACTTCAACCATTTCAGTACGGCTTTTTACAACGACTTATACATCGAACACAGAGTGAAAGTGAGAGCATCTCTGAGCGAGAGTTATTCCTTGAAAGAGTTTTCTTTTAGATCTGGCTTGTTAGGTTTTAGAATCGTGTGTGGTTCCTTCCTTTTGCTAGATTTCTTTAACTATCTTTTTCGATAGTTTGTAATCCATCGTTTTAGTGGATTATTTTGCCGCAAGGCTCGCAGCAAGTTATTTGACTTGCTGCACAAAATTAGCTCTTGTGTTTGTGTTCGTTTAACATTAAGTTCGTTCTTTTCCGCTGTGCATTTACAAGTGAGTTGGAGTGTTAGCCTAACATCGCGTCCAACATTAGCATTTTACGAAGTATTTTACATCCATTGTGTACGGGACCACCTTCACTTACAACGATTTCTTCATCTTTCCTTCCACGGAACATAATTTGTACTTTGTGACCCTTTTTCTTTCTTTTCAGCTCTCCGATACTATACCACGGTACAGATATGTCGGGCGCACCTGAGATCATCGCCCGACCAGCGAGGCGATGGGGATTCTTCCGTTATCTTCCTATCCCCCTCTCTCTCTCTCTCTCTCTCTGTGAGAATAAATTGTTCTTTGTAGAGAGGGAATTAGGTTGATATGGGAGGATTTCAAAGGATGTTATTTATTTTGTCCGATATATGTTATGCAATAGTTTTTTATTCCTTTTTACTATATTTGCCACGAGGGGCCATATTGAGGGACGTCGTCGTAATGTTTGCTTTGGAAACATTTAGGAGTCGATTGATCTTACAAGAGAGGGAGATTCCAAACTCAAGGGCTTGCTTTGATTTAAGGTTGTACGGATTATATAACCATAAATGGATGTACGGTCTATGTGGAGATTATGTAAGAGATGGATAGTAAAGCTAAGAAGAATAATTTTAAATTTGAATACAAAAAATTAAATGAACATACTAAAAATCCACTTATTTAAAGGTCTATGATACTTTTTTTAATCTTCTTCCGTCTTCGAAATCGCTCCGTATTAACTTTTGGGCGTTGACGAACGTTTTTTGGCGGACAATGGCAATTTCCCGTAATTTATGCCACGTTGAGGCCCACTTTCCTCATCTCTCTGAAAATATCTTTTCTGCTCTTCACAGTTCACACAACGAATAAACAAAAGGGAAAATACTATCCGATGTCTCGAACCTTCCTTCCCTCGCTCTAACAGATATTTTCTGAAAATGTCAAACTCTCTCCATATATCCTCATAATTGACATTCATCCACCAATCATCTACTTCTCCTTCGAATCATCACCCGCGATTCCACGCCGATCGTCGCTTCCTCGAGAGATTCGAAACCGTTCAGCTGATAGCAAATCGGTGTGGGAGAGCGGAGATGGAGAGAAACAGCCGATCGTCGTACGGAGAGCCTCCGTTCAACAACGGCGGCGGCGCCGGCAACGACAGTTATTACACTGTTTTAGGGATCCGAAAAGACGCTTCGCTTTCCGATGTTCGCTCAGCCTATCGCAAGCTGGCCCTCAAATGGCATCCTGACAGGTGGATGAACAACCCTGCGGCTTCAATTGAGGCAAAACGCAGGTTTCAGAAAATCCAAGAAGCATATTCAGGTATTAGGTTAAAGTTTGCCATCTGAAATCTAACACGATTACGGTTTGTATGCTGATTTTTTTGTCCGATTTGCATTTAATCACAGTGTTGTCTGATAAGGAGAAGCGATCAATGTACGACGCTGGATTCCTTGATCTGTTAGAGGAAGACGAGGTTAGCGCTAGCCTGGGGCTTGCATTTTTTTTTTCCATTTATTTATTCACGGAAATCGAAAATATCTTAGATATTTTGTAACCTTTTCCTAAGTTTCTCGTTTAGTCCCTCCGTAGTACGTGTTTGCATTTTTAGTCCCTGGAGTATAGGGTTGCTCTAATTTCGGATAAAACAGAAGAAACCTGCTGAACCGAACCGAAAAGACGGAACCGAAAAAAATTGAAGTCAAAAACCGAACCGAACCAAATTAAAATGGTTCGAAAATCGGATTAAGCATACGTAAAACCGAAAAATCGAATCGAAATTATCATACTACATTAAAAATAGAAAAAATATTTAAAAATCATTTGTTATTTCTCCCATCACATAAACATAAAATATAATTATTTTTTTTTGCATTTTTAGGTGAATGTTTTCTTCACCAATCAAATACTTCTCCCAAATAATTTATACCATCTTAATGTTAGTATATTTTGGTTAGTTTTTGTTCCATTTTATTTTGTTTTTTTTTACATTTGAAATGTTTTTGCTACATGTCACGTTTCATAAATTTTCTTTGTTTCTTAATAACCATAAATTGTTTTATGTATTTTTAGCCATAATATTTTTTTGTTGATATTAAATTCCTAACCGAAAAATCGAACCGAAAAAAAATCGAACAAAATTATAAAAGACCGAACCGAACAAAATTAAACGGTTCGGATATCGGATTAAGCATATGTAAAATTGAAAACCGAAAAACAGAACAGAAATTTGAAAGAACCAAACTGATAGAACACCCTACTCGAGTATGTCTGTTTCGCGATTTGGTACCTATACTTTTTCGATGTAAAATAACGAAATAACACGTATCCATTGCCGTCATATTACCAAATCTGTATCGATCGCATATCGAAGGGAATGGGCGATTTCTTGCACGATTTGCTGAATATGATGGACAGAAGCGCCGGGGCTGAGGTACGTACATTGGCACGGTGAATGATTGCGTAGCAATTTGTCGTCCTTCGTTATATACGTGTGTGTATATTTGTAGGAGGAGAGCTTAGAGGATTTGCAGAAGACGTTTGTGGAGTTGTTTGGGAATGATCTGGCTAATATGATGCAAGGGAACGGCGATCCAACGGCTAGGAAGAGAAGGGCACGTGATATCGGAACTAGTAGGCGAAATGCGCCTAGACGCAACCCAGTCATTTGACGATAATGACCCTGGAAACGTCGGAATGTTCTTCATTTGGAATGACTCGAAAGTAGCTTGTGTCAAGACATTTGATGAATTGTTTTAGTATTAATGGTGGCTACAATGCCTAATACTCCCTATACTTGAGCTTTAGCAAGAATGCACCAAAACTCTTATGTTTTTTTATTGCGTGAAACTGTTTTTATTGCGACAAATTTAGCATTAGCCCATATGTTTTCTAAAACTTAGTATTATACATCAAATTAGGGGGTAAAAATGACAAGGAGCGCAAGATTTAATTAACCACGAGGGGTTTATGTGTAATAGAAAAATTATAGGGTTTTGATGCATTATAGATTTACCAAGGGGTTTTATGCATTTTGCCTTGAGTTGCTGGTTTTACCGATTTGATGAGAACTGGGTGAAAAACAGAAAAAAGAAAAGACTGTCTTTTTTATTTGGGCTTCTCTACTCTATGTTTCTATTTTCCTAATTCACTCCAAGTCATCATCTTTGCTCGTGTATAAATTTCAGAGTGAAATAGGTTTTGAAGTTTAGTTGATTGCTTCAATTTTAATACGGGATGAAATATCATATGAAGCTAAATAAGACATAGTAGACTGCTATAACATAACTGAAATTGTTATCTTTAACTTAATTGTTGTTGCCTTGTAAAAAAGAAAATAAAAATTGTCCCTTAATTCTTAAACGCCACTTCTAACATACCCTAAAAATATCTAAGCCTCAATTATATGAAATTCAGTAAAACATCTATAAATTAATACTTTATAAATTAACATCCTCTCTAAAATAATAAAATCTTTCGGTCCAGACTTTAGCCTTTGTAATAAATTATCATATTCGATAAGATAATAAAATAATAATCCTTCAAAAATTTCTTTTATAAATACTAGGTCCCACTAGAACTCTAAATAAATAATTCATAAATATTGCAATTATAAATATAATGTTAATTTGCTCAAATATGAATCAATTGTTACGTTTTCTTAAAATGAAAATCTAATTGGATTTATCTTTAACTTTTTAAATTGCAGCCAAGTGTTCCGTTATCCATTAATATAATTGTTAATTGGTACCAACATTCATTTACACATGAATATATTTGATTAGTTAAGAACAAAATGGTCGATGGATAAATATAAACAATGAAACATATATTAAATTAGCTGAATTTAAAAAGTTTCTCTTTTAATTAGTAAAATATTAATTTATCGATATATTATTATCTCTGCAAATTAATAAAATTTAACAGTCTCAATGTTATTAATTTAGAGATGTTTTACCATAAGTAGTCTCGGTCAGAAACCAAAGTTTGGAGTTTTATGGTGTTAATTAATGTGTAATAGCGTATTAAAGCTTAATACAAGGTTAAAGGCCTAAAACGGTCTTATTATTTTTAATTATTTTTTTGCTGCGGATTTTCTTCACGCCCATTTTCTTGACTCGTGTTCTTCAATTAACTGCTGTCTTGAATGCTATTCGTCAGAAGATATTTTCAACGTAGGATAGGATCCAAACCTACTGCGAACACTTCAAACCGATCCCTTTTAGCTTTTGATTCAGATGTTCTTCGATCAGTTGACGATTAGCAGTATCCCCAATTTCCAAGGTTTAGATCGATCTAGATCTTAATTTCCACCTTCAAACACCCTTCGCTCAATCGAAACCTCCATCAGATTCTTCCGATTCAGCTTCATATGCTCTGATTCCAACGAAAGCAGATCTCAGAAGCTACAAATGGCGTCGATCCGATTAGAGCCGTCCAAACAACAGTACAAAACCAGCAGCTTGGTCATCGGCTACGCACTGTGCTCGAGCTTGCTCGCCGTCATCAACAAATTCGCAATCACGAAATTCAACTACCCAGGTTTGCTTACAGCTCTTCAGTATCTCGCATCTGCCTTAGGTGTTTACATCCTAGGCAAATTTGGGTTTCTCCACCACGACCCATTCAATCTAGAAACAGCCAAGAAGTTTTTCCCGGCGGCATTAGTCTTCTACTTGGCTATCTTCACCAACACTAACCTCCTTCGCCACGCAAACGTCGATACTTTCATAGTGTTTAGGTCTCTAACGCCTCTCCTCGTCGCCGTAGCTGATACCTTGTTCAGAAAACAGCCTTGCCCTTCAAGGCTTACTTTTCTGTCGTTGGTGATCATTTTAGGAAGTGCATTTGGCTATGTCGCCACTGATAAAGGGTTTAGCTTGACTGCTTATTCGTGGGCCTTCGCATACTTGGTCACCATAACCACCGAAATGGTGTACATCAAGCATATGGTGACCAATCTTGGGCTGAACACTTGGGGATTCGTTCTGTACAACAACCTACTGTCTCTAATGATTTCGCCCTTCTTTTGGATTGTGACTGGAGAGTATCTTGATGTGTTTGCTTCTATGGGCTTGAAGGAGTTTAACTTGTTCGAGCCTGTCGCTTTCTTTGCTGTGTCTACGTCATGTGTGTTTGGATTGCTGATAAGTTTCTTCGGTTTCGCCGCAAGAAAAGCAGTTTCTGCTACTGCATTTACGGTTACTGGGGTGGTGAATAAGTTCTTGACTGTGGCTATTAACGTGCTGATTTGGGATAAGCACGCCACGCCGATTGGGTTAGTTTGCTTGCTTTTGACTATAGCGGGTGGCGTTCTTTATCAGCAGTCTGTCACCGTAGGCTCGGGAAATAAACCAAGTGAGCGCAGTGTTCAACCCTCCAAGCAAGTCGATGGTGTGAATGGCGATGGAGACGGTGAAGACGGGGATGAAGACAAGGGCATTTCTGGTAAATTTTCTCGAGTCTGAGTTGCATTTCTAGGTTTGCTTATATAAGGAAAGGTACTTCTATGAAAGGAATGTGTCAAAGTATCCATCTTTCCCACTATTCGAGTTAGAAATTTGTTGAGTGTACATTGCTTTATTCATAGATCTGTGATAAGATGACATTGATCATGGCTCTTTTTCATCAGTTTAAGCTGTGAAGCAAACTCTGTGCTGCTATATGTTACTATTTAAGGGACAATTTCTATTCAGTCCCTAGTCAGTAAGTTTTTAAACTATTCAGTCTCTGTCAGAATCCCTATTAGTTTAAAGGACCAATTTTTCGAAAATGGCAAAGATAAGGCTTAAAAATATGACGAAAATACCCTTCCTAATATACTGAACTAAGAGTTATTTTTCGGCGACTTTCTGTTATGCTGTTAGATTATATTGTTATAAACGCCTGGTGAACTGTTATTTTCCATTCCTTATTTGTTACTATGATGCAGACAATTGTTATCGACAGAAAATATTTATTTTATGAATCTCGTTTTTACTGTGAATCGAGCTCCGAAATTTCGAATGCCCATTAGCTAACCAATTTCGGCGTGTAAAGTAGGGTATATTGTGGCATTGACGACGCAAGATGTAAGATTTGTAATGAATTTTATCTTTCTATTTAGGGTTCTAATTAGCGAAAATAAAATGAAATCAAATTCGTTTTTGGCAAAGATTAGGACTAATATGTATAAATTCGAAGTACACATAGTATGAGCAGCTCGGTGCGGCACATTGTTTGGTCGTTCGTCCGATGTTTATCATTTAATTTCGCGAAAATACGATCGACCCTATAATTTGGGTATTTTTTTACTACGCCATATATTCGAAATTATGTATCAATTGTTAACTCCCAAACCGTAAGTGGTGTAATGCATGTGGTAGGAAAGACATCGACATTAAGCAGAAATTCAGATGTTAATGAATTGTTTCGGACGTTCGTCAATTGAGGTGATGTACAACTGTTACTAAATTAAAATTATCAGGATCTTTTACTAGTATATACGTTTCTGTTACTATGTTGTCTAAATTTGTTACTAAATTTTCCGTGAAATTCGGGCGGGAATACCAGAATGAGATGCATTATTGGCGGAGAGTAAATAAAATCAAGCATAGATTATCTGTTACCCGATATGTGTAAACTGTTACTAGTTATATGCTTATATGTTACCAGAATTATTACAGTTTGTGAATTAGGGTTTGTGATTAAAATCATAACCTAAACTAATATATTTTTATCTAAAACTTCGTAAATTCATATATTTTAATGAATGTAGCGCGTTTGCAATATACAATTTGAAAATCATAAAGTAAACTAATTACATATTAAATTGTTATTTTGACTATGTATTCTGTTACTCGTGTTGTGTTTTCTTATTACCTACATATCAATTTCTGTTTTTTTCTCCACTTCAATTGTTTGTGATCAATGTTAAACTGTACTGCAGGAAATCAGTAAACAACATAGGGTTTACGTATAAGATTAATTGAAGATGTCATTAATTTTGTTGAATCATTTATGTTAGGTCGGCCATCTGGATTGTAATAAACAGCTAGTAGTTCATATCCGCAACACTTTGAGTATGTAGAATCAATTTCGTAGAAGCATGATCATCCTTTCAAGAAGAGTGCTACTTGTTTTCCATACTATATACTTCAACTTCTTCAATTCCAACATAATCTGCACGAAAATCACAACCTAAACTAATATATTTTTATCTAAAACTTCGTATATTTTAGTGAATGTAACGTGTTTGCCATATAAAATTTAAAATCATAAAGTAAACTAATTACATATTACATTGTTATTTTGACAAATTATTCTGTTACTCGTATTGTATTCCCTTGTTACCTACATATCAATTTCTGTTTTTTTTTTCTCATCCTCAATTGTTTCTGATCAGTATTAAACTGTTACTGCAAGAAATTAGTAAATAACATAGGGTTTACATTTAAGATTAATTGAATATGTCATTAATTTTGTTGAATCATTTATGTTAGGTCGACCATCTGGATTGTAATAAACAACTAATAGTTCATATCCGCAACGTTTGCGTAAGTAGAATCAATATCGTAGAAGCATGATCATCCTTTCAAGAAGAGTGCTACTTTTTTCCACACTATATACTTCAACTTCTTTAACTCCAACGTAATCTCCACGAAAATCATAACCTAAACTAATATGTTTTATCTAAAACTTCGTAAGTTCTTATATTTTAGTGAATGTAGCGTGTTTACAATATTAAATTTGAAAATCATAAATTAAAATAATTACATATTAAATTGTTATTGTGACTAAGAATTTTGTTACTCGTATTGTGCTTCCTTGTTGTCTACATATCGATTTCTGTTTTTTTCTCCGCTTCTATTGTTGTTGAATTCTCTTAAACTGTTACTGCAAGAAATCAGTAAACAAAAGAAGATTTTACCAGAATCATGCATACATTTTCAGCAACAGAAGCGAAGTTTGTTCAAAAGAAACATCCTACACATAAGTATCAGATACACATAGCACCAAGTTGTAACATCCTCGTCGTCGCTGCTCGTCTTCGATTTCTTCGATTAATTTAGGGGTTATCGACTTGGTACTAGCGAATCAGAAAGAACTTAAAGAATAAAAGTTATACATAATTAAGTTGGATATTCACAGGAGTTTGAATCAAAGTCATTGGAATTTTAGATCGAAAGTTAACTTAAAAGGTGCAGGTTGCCATTTTCAGGCAATGCCATTTTCGGACATCCCTAAGCACTCGTAAATCTTTTTCGGGCACATTTTTTAGGTCAATGGACTTCGAATAAGAAATAACGTAAAGAATAAAAGTTATACATAATTAACTTGGCTAATCAAGGGAGCTTGAATCAAGGTCATTTGAATTCTAGATCGAAAAAAATATACTCCAAAAGGTGCATGGTGCCATTTTCGAGCAATGCAGAATGCATAAATTGTTACCCAGAATGCATGAAATGTTATCCAGAATGCATAAAGCGTTACCCAGAATGCATAAAGTATTACCCAGAATGCAAAAATTGTTACTTAACGAGCGTTTTATTAGCAAAAGCTTCAATCATGGGCCGTGTCAAATTTCTTCGCGATTAACATCAATATTTTCATTTATTAAGACCCATGATCAATTTTACCTTATTCAGCATTAAAGTCCAGATTTTTCCTTGTTTCAATGAGATTTTCGAATACTTTTAATTAGGGCTGTTAAAAATCGACCCAACCCGCCAACCCGACACGAACCGCACCGGAAAATAGCAGGTTCGGGTTAGCATTTTTTACCTGTTTACGTAAATGGGTAAACACGAACCCAACCCAATTATTAAGTGGGTTAGGTTAGGGTTCGGATTTTCAACCCGAAATCAACCCGGAATCAACCTGAAATCAACACATTTAACCCGAATAATATATATTATTAACATATTATTAATATAAATAAAATAAAAGGATTAATCCTAATTCTCTACCCACTCACGCGCACACATGATGTTTTTAGAAAAAATTGCATTAGTTCTCATTTTCTTGTTTAATTTGGATTTATAATTCTGAATTTTGTTTTTTCTTCTCTTTTTTAATTTTAAACGGGTTGGCGGGGTGGCGGGTTGGATTAGGGTTAAAGCAGGTTGGGTTGGGTTTGATTTTTCAACCTGTTTAAGTAAATAGGTCAGGTCAGGGTTGAAGTTTTCAACCCGTTTATTAAACGGGTTGAACTCGAAGGTGACCCAACCCGACCTGTTTACCACCCCTACTTTTAATACATTATTCCAATATAAACTTCAAATATTTTCATTGATTATTGACACCCATGAGAAATTATCATCGATTTAACCTTATTCGGTCATACGTTGAGATTGCGCCGACTTTAGATCGTAAATTTTTCTTCGTTGAGGGTTTGTTTTTGCTTCAATTGTTTGGAGAAGAAGCTGGCACATGGGTGTAATTTTGGCAAATCTGAAGGATAGAAAATGTCATTTACAATGAGATGAGTCATTCGAACTAATATTTTCAGTAACTAGGTCCTTGGACCGAATCAAACGACAAAAGGGCCTGAACTGTTATGAAAAATGCCTTATAGGCCTGAACCCAAATTTACCCTTTATTTAAGTCCAAGTTCATCGAAATGATTATGAGGAATGCATCTTTATGTTTCTTTTTCTTTTCCCAACAATTACGTATTTTTTCTGATTTATGTGGTTTGTTTGTACAAGCAAGAAAATAGCTACCCGAGACCCGAATTTCCTAATGTTTAGGAAATCTTGATATATTTGATTTTGAATAATGACAGGGTCTAATTAAAATTATCTTTAATAATAACGATCCTATTCCTTAGACGAGAAAAATTGTTCAATTGGATAATCTGTCATTAACAGACATTAATTAGAATATAAATAGATACCAATTGGAAATTGAATCATATTGTAATATTAATTAAATACGTATCGACTCCATATCGAAAATTTTGAAAAGATAACATAGCAAGTTAAATTTAATCAACAAATCGCCTGCTTCTCCCTTCTTTTAACATCGTACGTCTCCTCTCCACTCCTCTCCTCTCCACGTTAGAGATAGATAGAGAGAAGAAACGGTTCAATTCTTTGTTAATTTGCTCACGCTGCGCTGGGTTGGTAGGATCCCTCTTTCTATCTGTTGAATGTTTTGTTTTATCAAATTTGATTTTCTTTTTCAATTGCGTTTTTTGTTTGGATCCTGTTGTTTCATATCTAACATGAGCCTGTTTGATGCGATTCCGAGATGTGATTGGATGCTGTTAGGGTTTTTTATATTGATGCGACGAAACCTATATGCAGATTTATGCTATAATCTGTTATTACCTTCCATTGGAATTGATTCTACGGTGTCGCCTGATATGATATGTTTATTTGAATTTGGACAGATATGATTGATAAAGAAAGAGGGGGGCGGTGTTCTGATTTACCTTAAATTAGGGCTTCTGTATAGAATTCTAGCAGCGGATCAATCGCATCAAGTGTTGTTTGTGCTGATCTCTTTCATACACCCTTTTGAGGTTTTGGTATTTCTGTGGGGGCTGTGGTGCATTCGGTGTAATTGAAATTTTTATGCAATCGTAGAAGTCGACCGACCTTGTTAGTATGATAGGATTTTGAGGACGGCGAATCTTATCTCTCAGTTTGTGGTAGAGTAATTGAGTTTGAGATGGATGATTTTATGTGCAATATAGGATATTGTAGCCTTTTTTCATCATTGTTATTGGAAGCAATTTGGATCTTATAAGCTTATAAGAGAAGGTAAAGCTTGTATGTATGCTTCTTAGCTTGATTGTGGTTGTGTCATATGTAAGCATGTACATGGTATTTAGGTAGCTATGTGATATAATTTCTGCTGATTTTGTAGTGTGTATAGCAGCTGATGGCTAAAGGAGCGCAAATCGGATGCAAACGGAAGACTCGGACCAAGGTTCGGCTGAAGAACAAAGATTCGGACGAGTCTGATGAAGATTATAAGGTCAGTGAAGATGAGGAGTTTGAAGAGTCGGAAGATGAGTATTGTTCTTCGCTTGTTGGGGATGATTCAGAAGAAAGTTTAGGGGAATTCTTTGAAGAGGAAGAAGAGTCGACGCAGAAGAAGGTTAAAAGGATTGGAAAGCCTAAAGCACGCAAGGCTCGACAAGTGAGGAAGAAGAATAAAAATGTCAAGCGAAGAAGAAAGAGGGTGACTCGTAAGGAAGAAGAGGAAGAGGATGAAGACGAAGAAGATTATTATGATGACTATGAAGATGATGGATATATTTCCACTAAGAAACTAAAGAAAGATAAGGCATCCCGTCATAAAGACGAAGATGATGAGACAGATTTCGCATATGAAGAAGATGATGACTTTTGTTCTACTAAGAAACTAAAGAAAGATAAGGCATCACGCAATAAAGACGAAGATGATGATGATACGGATTTTTCATATGAAGAAGATGATGAATCTGTACATAAAATACCCAAGAAGATATCCAGGGTATCGAGAACAAAAGCATCTCGGGCTACAGGTCGTAGAAATACCAGAAAGAGAACTAAATTTTCATGTGCAGAAGCAAATGAAGAGAGCGATTATGAAGATGACTATGACATGGAATTCATCCCAGATGAGAAGGTTTTAGAGACTGTTACAAGAAGGACCCGTGTGGGGAATCAAGTTGTGACGAGACAGAATAGATCTGATACATCTAAGGAGATTAGAGATGAGAAGCCTACAACAGTGACAAAGAAAAAAAGGACCGGGCATCGTGGAGGCAGGAGGAAGAAATATACTGTCGATTCGGATTCTGAAATGGCGAGTTCAGCATCATCTGATTACGAATACACCATTTCAGAAGAAGAGAGAGAACAAGTTAAAGAGGCTAGTGAACTCTGCAGAGGATTTCCCACTAGTCTTAGAAGTTCTCCCTTGAGAATAAGTAACAAAGAACCACAGAGAAAACAACCAGCAAAGAAAGGCAAGGAAAAAGTTTCGGACATGAAAGTCGAGGCTGTGAAGCAGGTTTGTGGCATTTGTCTTTCTGAGGAAGAAAAGAGAACCATCAGGGGAATCTTGAATTGTTGCAGTCACTTCTTTTGTTTCCCGTGCATCATGGAATGGTCGAAGGTGGAGACACGCTGTCCCCTGTGCAAGCAAAGGTTTAAAATCATCAATAGGAAGGTTCGAGCTGATGGTGGGCATGATTTGAGAGATGCAGTTTTCCAAGTCCCAGAGCGCAATCAGGTAATACAAGCTATATAATTAATGAATCTTGTAACTTTCCTCGAAGCATACAAATTTCAACATGTTTAGTATCTACCTTTTACAGGTTTATCAGCCATCTGAAGAAGAGTTAATGGACTATCTCGATCCATATGAGAATGTCCTGTGCTCAGAGTGTCATCATGGTGGGGACGATGCACTCATGCTTCTTTGCGACATCTGCGATTCGCCTGCGCACACTTACTGTGTGGGCCTTGGACACGAAGTGCCAGAAGACAATTGGTACTGTGATGGTTGCAGGCCGACAGTCAACACCTCCTCCTCAAATTCTCAGGCCACAAATCATATTCCCGATCATGGAACAGCCAACAATTTCTCGTCTATCGGTTCATCATCACCGTTTCGACCGACAGTTCGAGAAACTTTCGATCTCAACGAGGCGTATGTACCTGATACACCGTTAACTGCACAAATTCCTGTTCGGTCTCAACCACCAAGAACTTCCTACGCAGATCGTCATCAGTCTTCCTTTTTTGCTTCTGGGTTCGCAGTCCTGACTTTGTCTGCGAGGCGGAGAATACATAGGCAGATACAGCATATTCGTTCGATCAGGGGTCGACGGTATGAGAGTAATGAGAATGCAGGCCAGGCGAGTAATATGCCTCAGAATATCGATGTTCAAGGAAGATCAGATTATAATTTTCCGTTTAGACAAAGTGGTTGGAGGGGGGGACGTGCACTTCCCGGCGAAGCTTCTGCTTCTGTTAATAACCTCTCTCATTTTGGTCTCCATAACCAGAACGAGGTTTTGGGGATGAACGAAACGTCTGGGGCGGGGTTTGTTCATCGTCAGCTGCGTCCTCATATTAGCAGATCAAACAATGGAGGTGATTCAAGCGCAATGCCTGAGGTAATAAAACCACATTTTTATTGGATAAAAAAAGGGTTTTGGGTTTTTTTTTTCCTGCTGCTGCTGCTGCTGCTTAAACTATGGTTATTTGTTTCGATGCAGGGTACAATAGCTTCAAGAACGTTTCAAGGAGAAGGACCTATATACACAAACCACTTTTAGCAGCAGATAAAATTTCAGTGGGCATTGGATTGGTATATAACATTATATACTGATGCTCGAAATTCATATTAATGGAGGTAAGGAACAGATTCTCTTAGGTTAGAAGAAGCTTTGGTTTGATTTGAAAGTGTGTGTAATAATCTAATCTTCCTTGGCTGAGCATTTTTTCCTTTTTGTTCTTACCTTTTGGATTAAGTTATCATCAACATTTTGGTTCTCTCCAATTTCAATACACTACCGAGTCGATCGTTTTTCTTATTCGATGTTTTTCACTCCAGTGGCAATTATAATACTTAAATCTATTGAATTTGGAAAGTATTTTTATAAACTCGAGGAGTTCGAAATAACGTTGTGAGAGAGAGAAAGAGATCGAGCGACGGATTATAGAAAATGAAATTTGTTTGGTCCACTTTATTCGTTTAAATTCACAAATAATATGAAATTTCAACCTTCAAAATGACAACACTACCCCTATTGCTCCGACGTCATCCCCATCATCCTCAACTCACGAGAGTACTGCTACTGCGATCATCGTCCATGGCTGCTGAAGCCAAATCGAGCAATCCTCAACGAGCCAAAGCCGAATTTACCCACGACGTTCTCCAAAATTACCCAGTGCCACTGTCCCCGCCGCCGCCGCTCGCATCGAAGGACCTCGAGCTGAACAGAGCCCTGACGGCTTCGTCTAAGTCAGCTATTTTCTCCGTATCTAAGGAAGACATTCTCTTCGAAGATGAGTGGCTTATTGCTGTCAATAAACCTCAGGGTATTTACTGTGAAGCGGTTTTGAGCTCTGTTCGGAAGCTTCTTCTTAATGGGGTGGTCAGTCAAGGTACGATTCAATTCAACATTGTCCCTCTGCGTTTATTACTTAATTTCATTTTCCCCGCCAACTGCTGGTTTTGTAAGGTGTTTTCACAACAGAAATCAAGGCGTACAAATTGTTATTGAAACTTGTTTCTTTGATTTTGGTTGGATCCTTAATGAATTCAATACCGAGTTAGCTTATCGATTCTGTTTTTGCACTGTTGCTCGTGATTTTGGTGCCAATCATTAGAAATGGGGTAATCACATTGTTGAAGCAGTTATCTTGAATCAATTATATTATATAGTATCTCATTTCCTATGATTCTTGGTTTATGATTGGCATCTCATTCCTTTTCCCTTTCATTCTGATTAAGTGCGAGGAGAAATTCTCGAACTCCATTTATCGAATAGGCTCGATCGCGATACAAGTGGGGTCACGCTCATAACCAGGTCACATAAAGTTGCGGCCAAGCTCGTAAAAGCCTTTTCAGATCACAAGGTCAAGAAAACATACATTGCTTTCTGCGTAGGCAAAGCCCCAAAATGGAAGAATATAGCCATAAAGTCTGGCCATGGAAGATCGAAACACGGAGCCTGGCGAGTATACGGGTTTCCTGACGTTGGTCGAACGCTGCCCGGTGGATCATGCGTTCGAGACATGGAAACAATGTTCAGTGTTATATCCAAGAATGGCGAAACTGAGGAAAACTATGTGGGCTCACAATTTACGGGTTTGCAATGCTTTGACTGTCGTTATTTGACACTTTGGCTTCCTTTTCCACGCCAGACTCCATATATGGGAAATTTTTATGAGAGAATTTTTTCATTTCTTTTCTCCACATGTCCTCTTCAATTCAATGCAAGCAGAGGCTTCTGGGTCTGAAAGCCTTGGAGAAGAAATCGTTGTTGTCGAGGAGAAACCAGAAATAACATGTGACGTTGAGAAAACTTCTGAGGTCATTGTAAGAGCATACCCAAAGAGCGGAAGAACGCATCAGATTCGTTTGCATTGCCAGTATCTTGGAATCCCCTTGAGAGGTGATGTGAAGTATGGCGGAGTTTATCAGTGGGAGGGCATAGAATACGAAGGACATCAACTTCATGCAGAGAGCTTATCGTTCGAACATCCTATTACTGGTCAACAAGTTATGATTCGGGCTCCTTGGCCTGTCTGGGCTGCCCGAGGATTGGGAGTCGCTCACTGTCTCGTAGATAAGATATCTGAGGATTTTTAACAGGGAATCATTTTGTAAGTTAGTATTCGTTGACATAACTTGATAATTTTATATGTTAAATTGATTTTTCCAAATCAAAAGTGCATCTCAGATTTGTGGTGAAGAAAATGGAGATACCAGATTGTCTGTTCTAGTGAAGAATCTCTCTGTTTCTTTAGGGAAAAAGACATGGTTTGAGCTTCTTGTCTTGAATTCTATTGAATACATGCCAGAGACAATGGGTTAAAAGAACAGAATGAGGCTATTATCGGGTCGGGTCAATAATTTGTTAATACTGGGAATTTGGAATTGACTTACTTCAAACATGAATACTTACTTGTAGTTGCGTGACGTACGAGACTTATGTTAGCGTTAGTAATCAATTGATGCTTACGTCAGATTGATTGTTGTCGAAATGAACGGTTTTTTTAGTTATATAGACCGCAGAAAATCAAGAAAATGCAAGTGTGAACCGAGGGATTCCGATAGCATCAATTTTTTTTAATTCTTTATCTTTTGCAATATATGATGTTCCTGATATCGGTTACGTGAATCATGTATGATGAAAAAGATTTTTATTTATTAATAAAATTGTCATCTATTTTCTAAATTGCTCAATGTACGTAATACTATTCATTTGACGAATAATCAATAAATATAGTTTCGTATTATTTGCCTTGATGATTATAAGTGTGAAAGGCTAATCTCTTGTACAGATTCTGATACATGCGATTGTAACTTATTATATTAATCCGTGTGAAAAGCTCTTGTTGGCTTGATACCATATTCCATTTGATGCTTCATGCCGCATCCCCTATACTACACTAATATATATAGAGAGAGAAATGTTATGGTGGACACCTGTTGTGTGGCATTTTTTTGTGCCACGTCAACATGCTAAATCAACCCCCAACGGGTTCACTAATGCCATGTGTAGGTTATAGATCAATAAAAATCCATTGTATGCTGATTTGGCGCGTTGATGTGGTTGGTGCTCACGAAGGTGCTCACGCAAGGTGAGCACCATAACATTAGAGATTTGCTATGGTGCCTACCTAACGTGAGCAACCACCGTGAGCACCATAAGCAAATTTCTCAATCTTTTGCGTTTTTTCGATTCGCTACGTTGTCAACACCTCCGTAGACCCTCTCATATCCATTGCTAATCTAAAAATCGCCCTCTCCAACACGATAACTTTTAAATACGTATCACACATTCAATTTTCTATATACGATATAATATGTTATAACCGATACGAAAATATTATATTCCTATGCCCAGATGAAGAAACACAATCTATAGCATAAATGAAAATGATCTCGAACACAATACAGAATATATAAAAAATAAATAAATAAATAAATAGCAAATGCCATTGCCTTGCCATCCCCATTCCTTCACGGGCCCCACAAATTGCCAATAAATACCCTCCCCGCCCAAGATCATCATCACTCCAATGAAATCATCACTAAAAGATCATTAATCTTCTTCTTCTTCTTCTTCTTCCCAATTCTTTCTAATAATATACCCTAACAATAAACTCTTATAAATCATCATTAAAAGCTCTCGTCAATGGTTTGCCTCAAAGACCCTCTTGTCCAAACCATATGCGAACTCTACGAAAAGATCTCAGCCCTCGAAAACCTCAAACCCTCCAAAGAAGTCGACGCACTCTTCACTCGCCTAGTCCGCGCGTGCATTCCACCCCACCCCATCGACGTCTCAAACCTCTGCAGCCAAATCCAAGAGATTAGGGCAAAACTTATTCTCTTGTGTGGACAAGCCGAGGGCTTGTTGGAGAAACACTATGCTTCAATCCTCGGAGACTTCGATAGGCCCATCGATAACTTGGAGATATTCCCTTATTACTCAAACTACGTTAAGCTCTCTAAGCTCGAGTTCGAACTATTGAGCCATTACTGCCCTAACCCGACACGTGTCGCTTTCGTGGGCTCGGGCCCTTTGCCTCTCACTTCTTTAGTGTTGGCGTTGAATCATTTCAAGAACGCTGTTTTTCACAACTATGACTTGGATGCTTCTGCTAATTCCATGGCGTCTAAGTAAGAAAGCCCCTTGATATCTCTTATTATATTGTATAATAACTTGATCTTTATTATTATTATACAAATGGTGTGTGGTCCATGGTTAACAGTCTTTTACATGATGATATTCGTAAGTTATCGGGTTACATTATTTAATAATTAATTATAAGTGGACGACATCCATTTGATTCGTCTACTCAAGTTTAAGCTTTTTTTCTTTTTCTATATTCCCAATAACTGCTTTTTCTTACACTGATGCTATATAATTGTTCTTACATACAACTGATCGATCGATGTATGTATATAGAGATGATGGGTTTCGTAGCAACATTCCCTTGCACAAAACCCTAAAATTTTTAACAAAACTCAAAACAGATTTCTTAGGTCCAGAATTTAAGAGATATCATAAAGAAGAACTGATCTTTTGAGATGAATTCACCTATATTAATTATTATTACAGGCTCCTCAAGAACCACCCTGACTTGTCCAATCGAATGTCTTTCCACACGAACAACGTCATGGACTTATCTGAAAACACTTTGAAAGACTACGACGTTGTCTTCTTGGCAGCGCTCGTGGGAATGGAGATCGAAGAGAAGATGAACGTCGTCGAACACCTGGCGAAGAACATGTCGCCTGGGGCTATTCTGATGCTTCGAAGCGCACACGGGGCTCGAGCATTCTTGTACCCTGTGGTTGAGCCACGTCACTTGTTGAGTAAAGGGTTCGAAGTTCTTTCTGTTTTTCATCCCACAGATGACGTCATCAACTCTGTGATTGTTGCTCGTCGAAGTTTGCAAGCTGATCATCATCACAATCATGGCCATCAAGGGTTTGGTGGATCGACGGCTGTGATGGTGATGCTTTGTAGCAAGTGTGGAGAGCTTAGGGTTCCTTCTTTTGGTTCTCAGAAGCTTGTTGGAGGATTAATGGCGGCTGATGAACATCTCTGCTGATGATCATCAATTTGAAATGTTTGATTGGTTGTGTTGTTTGACTGTTTTTTTTTTCTATTGTTGTTTGAAAGTGTTGTCTTGAAGAATAACTTGTAATGAGTCGTTGTGTAATGTGTTGTCTTGTCCTAATATGTAATATTTGGTCATTAACGGTGCTACTATTTTTAAATTGATCAATAATCTTGGATTATAAATGGATGTTGTTTTTTTTCATAACCCATTATATAAAAATAACTGAAAATTGAAAGGTAAATACGCACCAAAAAGTAGTGTCGTCACCACAATCAGATAAACCTGGTGATAGTAAAGTAGGAGGATAATAATGTAGTATATTGCAATTTGGAAGTTGTCATCGATCGTAAGCAAACATAAATGGTTATATCTTATATGTTACATTTCTATCCACAAGTCAAATAATTCTGCGATATTGCTGATAAAATGATTTACCCATAAGTCACTTCATTTTTCTTTTTCTTTCGTGTGATACATGTATTGTGGTTTCTCATCAATGTCACGACGACGTATTAAAAAAGTATCAAATTATGCCAAAAAACAACTATATCGCCGTCAAAAAAGAGTACAAAAATTACGTGTTCTACTTGCTAATTTAAGTATTTAATATTTTCCGAATAAATTTACCACCAATTATTTTTTATGCGATATTTTCAAAGTAGTTGGAAAACAAAACATTTTGGTAGCTAAAATTTCCAAAAGCAGACACAAGTAGTAGTTTGTGTTTGTTTCAAGAAAACCCTATGTTAGTGAATAGAAGAAGGGGAGGAATGTAAAAACATCTCTGATTGGTAGACTTAAAGTAAATTAAATATTTATACTGTCGGAAAAATAAATGTTGTAATCGAACTAAAGCAGCATATGCATGCAATAAAAATGCCAACTTTTTATATGTTGAGACCCTTTATTTGTCGTCAACACTCCACATTCAATATGATGGCATGCACTGTTAACAAGTGCAAGATAGACTTAGAATGTTGACATCGTGAAAACACACCTTGTAAAGAATAAACGATATCAAGATTTAGAAGGCCAAAAGCTTCAATCGAAATAATTTCATACGATTATTGGATACCGACGAAAGTTCGTGAAATCTATCGAATTCGAATAAAAGAAAAGAAATCAATGTAGGGTGTAGCTAGCATAGTAGGGTACTATTAACAAAAATCGGGGATCATTTATTGCATGGTTTTCCTTGGCCTTTATGTAATATGAATGGCCACCCAAAACATCTACAATTGTTACATAATGTTGACATTCTTGCATGGGTGTTACTTTCAAACACTTCCCACTTGTTAAGATTCTTTTCCTCTCTTTATTTGACTCTTTTGTCGTCCCTTTCGTTCATAATTTTCTACGGCTCGTGTTCAAGATAACCCATTCTCTTTTCATTTTACCATATCCTAAATAGTGAATGATTAATGCGACTACTCGACGACGATAAACATTTAAAAAAGGCACAAACTTTATATGGTTGGTCAAGAAAGAAAGGGTTTTTATTTCACTATTTGATTGGAACACTTGAAAGAATTATGAGTGGGTCTCCTTACAAGCAAACAATAACTTCCACGGTAAGATGTTTTTTTTTTTTCTAACAAACAAGGATGCAGACAATGCAATGTTCTATTACATCACAAAGCCCAAGTGCCTTAACATAGTTACAACCAAGATGTGTGTTAGTGCTAAGCTGGTAAGAAAAGGCGTACCCTATTATGAAAACTGCCCATCTCAGTCGTTCGATTCGATGGTTCGCTCATCGAAAGCTTCATCTTCGACAACCGAAGATATTCTCTCATTCTCAGAAAACTGCAGCAAAAAATGGGCCCCACTAACCACGTCGTAGACCATGAGCCCAACTCTTCCCCCGATCCAACTGCCCAAATGACTCCCAACTAAGTACCCAAACCTTCCAAACTTTTCCTCGCCATGAAAACCAACGTAATAAGTCCCGACCAAAGTGCCCGCCCCGCGGAGAAACCCTTCTGCGATCGTACCTCCAAAGTACAGCGCTTCGAAGAAATCCCAGCCCGAGGAAATAATGGGGCCTATGATTCGCTTGGCTTCTCTCTGGGCAAGCTTTGCTGCTTTCGCTCCTTCTTTCTGGGCTATCTTGGCTGCTTCCTTAGGACCCATGCCTTGAGATATTGCGTCTGTTAGGGCAGTTTCTATTGCTTGGTTCCTTTTGTTGTCCATGTGGATAGAACGTACGTTGTAGAAGTACAGCTTTACGCCTTCCTTCACAGCGCAGGCGAGTGTGCCCGTGTTTCCATCGAAGCAGTTCAAGAAAGTGAATTTTCCACTCTTTGACGAAGATTCTTCGCCGACGAGTTCTCTGCACTTTTCAGCTACATATATAAAGAGTATTATAATGTGCCTTGGTTTCGAAATTAACCAAAATAAGCTCAAAACAGATCCAAAAGATTAAGAACAGAACACTCTGCATTTTTTATTTTTTTTACCTCGAATTGATTTCATGGAGTAACTAATGGGAATGCAATACCACCTCAAACAATGGGAGAGTATGGAAGATTATATGTTCTTCCTAGGGTCAGATTTAGCATGTTTATTCATGATACTTAACCAAGATTTTCTGCCAAGAATGGAGTACATAGACATGTTCAGAACTCGAGGGAAGACATTTATTAGATCAACCTACGATGAACCCTAATTCTCGTTTTACTTTAGCAAAAAAGGGAACAATTTCCTGAACAAAGCACAACAACAATAAGCATCCAAATCAATCCATGAATCGAAAGCAATGAAAAAAAAAACAAACGACGCAGATCGTCGTCGAGAGAAAAGAAAAAAAAAATTGACATACCAGTGATGCTAAGAGCAATAATGACGACGACGATGAGCAGAAACTGAAATCTCTTCTTCTGCAGAGCATTCATACTTGCGACGAGAACCATTAACCAAACCGAGAAAGAATTTTCCCGAAATCCGAACCCCCACGAAACAAAATTGGTTCCTGTCCTATCAGAGAGCTTAATCAGGACACAACGATGAAAAAATTGAGCTAATTCTTCCTATCCCAGTTAGAAATTGGAGTCGTAGATTGCACGATATGTTTTTGCTACATTGATCTTGATGTAGTTAGTAGTTGGGTCAGATCAAATTCTTAATTTTTTATTGATTTCCTGACAAAAAAGAAAAAAAGAAAGAAAAGAAAATTGACTGTGGACCGAAATAACTGCATCGTCGTTCGTGTCTGAACATGGCGGCACGGCAACTTCCTTCCTCGACATATCATTAACTTACATTACCGATAAAAACGCACCCATGATCATGCAGGGCTCATCTCATCGAAGTAGCTGCCTCTGTAAGAAAGATAATACATGCATAATGCATTCCATTATATATAATATATATAAGAATCAATATCTGCCGACGCCTCAAAGAGTAGTATCATATTGATCTCAGAAATGGAGAATAAGAAGACATGCAACGGCTCTAAATCGTCCGATGATGATGATGCAGAAGCTGTGAATTGTTTCTACGAAATGCTTGAAAAGTTGAACGAAGCATCTGGCCTGAGCTTACTGTAAGTCGCCGGCGGCAGATTAATCTATAAATATATACGACCACCGATCATAATGATGACGTATCTGTTGTACACAGCTTCAATCTCCGAGAATCAGCAATTGACTTGCTTCTTCTCTACGAGGAAGTCAGCAAAAGAGGAGGATTTTACACGGTTGTGGTGTTAGATAGCTTATCGTTCTTTTCTTGCAACCTTGATTATGAGTTTTCAGTGAGGTAAAAATCCAATCTTTGATTTCAGGTTACTAAGACTGGTCAGTGGAGTGAGATTGCATCATCATCGTCTTCAACCTTAAGAAGCTCCTTGGCCATGTCAGCATCTCATCTTCAGAACACTTACGAAATCATACTTCTACAGTATGAGCTCATGTTCGAGCCGAACTGTCAGGCGAGCAAGAAAAAGCGGCTCCATATGGCCATTGATTCTGGCGAGCATTTCTCCAATTTTTATCTTCTTTCCTCTGTTCTTTATAACGTTATCTTCAAACTGATTCTTGCATGATAAGAACACAAATTTTGCAGGGCCAAAAATTATGACAGCAGTGGAGCCAAGGTTGGAAGAATTGATCAAACCGGCAGACGATCTTCAGAAGCCAAGAACTGGGTTTAAGATATTTATGCAGACTGAGATTGATAGGCTGAAGGTCGTTCATGGGGAGAGGTTCAAGGCCAAGACTCTTTACAAAATGGCTAACAGGGCATGGAGGAGCTTCTCAGAACAAGACAAACTGGTCTTCCTTTTTTTTTTTTTCCTTTCACAAATGTATTATTACAGCGGTATCACTCTCATCCTATTTTTGTCTTACTATTTTTCCTCAATGATTTTCAGCCATATATTGAGGCGGGTAAGATGGAGAAGAAGAGATATACCGAAGAAAGGAAACTGTCATCTATGGATTCAGCTCCAAGAATGCTCAACTTCTGCAAGTGTTCAGAAACAACAGATAAAGACGATGTCTATCGAGTGACATTTGATGCTGACGATCGTTCAGAGAATGTTGGTGGTTCGCCTGATGAAACAATGCTCGAATTAGCGATCGAATCGATGAAACACTACGAGCCCAAAGAACCCCAAACGAAGTGTGATGAATAGAGTTCACCACATCAAAACTCCTTTGGAGGATTTTTGTCACTGTGTACAGGTAAATATGTAAGTAGGATAGCTGCTATTATTAGTGCCCGATATGTAAGAAGTTTTCCTGCACTAGATGCTTTTTGGATCGCTTAGTAATTTGCAGAGCAGAGCTCAAAATATAAAAGCCAAAAAAAATCCGTGAAGAACACATCTTCTCAAGAATCAGAAACAGTCTTTTTTTTTTGGAAAGTTGAATCAGAAACAGTCTCATTAATTTTTTTTTCCTACTTCTCCGTCATAATCTAACATGCAAGAAGTATGGGGGCTGAATACATTAGAGATAAAATGCATTGCTCGAGAGAAACTTATGTCTTACTACCATCTTTAAGCGACCAATTAAGATTTTACGACAGCAGCCTTCCTCGGCCTCCATAGTCCTAGCCGATACTTGTGTGCATAGTTCAGTATCAGCTTCCTCTGCGAAGAAGAAAGAAACGCATGTCATAATCTGATGCTAAATATGAAAGACTGATTAGACACATAACATGGTATCAGTCACATTGAGCAGCCATCTACCCAGAAAATGTTCAGAGAAAAACTATTCAGAGGTAAGACATTCTAATCCAAGATCATAAACTGCCCTGAAGAAGGCTCATTTTCTTTATCAAATGGTCTCTAACGAAAAATAAAAAAGCTGAAAAAAGTGGCCAACCAAAACTGAGAGAAGGGATTCCGAGTCTAGATACGTTCCATTTCCAAAATAAAAAACAAAAAAGATTCTATTTTTCTTCTCGTACATGCTGACAAGGGATTCCGAGTCTCTTGAGCTTCAATGTCCTCGCAACAAGAAGATTTTGGAGGCTTCCAATCTCAGATTCAATCTTCTCCACATGACCCTCGACTCCTTTCCCCACGCCTTTCAAGAATTCAGGTATGCCCACCTTCACTGTTTACATACACAAACACACAAAAAGATATGAAAAGTCAGAAACAACTATTTCCATGAGCTTCTCCACACAAAAAAAAAACATGAATGCAGCAACTGATTAGTCACAAACAGGACACAATTGAGGAACCCAGTTCTTCTTACCAAGGTAAGAGTTTGATCTTGATGAATAGTTCGCGAAACCATACACTGATTTAGGCGTGGGCGAGAGTAAATTCTTGTTCAGAGAGAGAAATCGCCTCAGAGCCATTTGAGAATTGTAGTAGCTGGGAACACTAATCTTAGAACTGTAGCATATGCATCAATTTAGGGATGGCAATGGGGCGGGTCCGGACCCGTACCCGCCCCTAATGGGCCGGGTATTTTTAAAATAATCGGGTATGGGGCGGGTAATGGTTTACAATTTTTCGACCCGGCCGGGTCTGGGTCGGGTCCCGGGTCCGGCCAAACCCGCCCCGCTAATATATTTATATTATAATTCATTTTGTAATTAAAGTTATATAGTATTATTGTTAATATTATGAATAAAAGAGTTGTTGGTCTAATGGTAGAGGTTTGGTATTACAAATGTGAGGTTGTGGGTTCAAATCTCAATCAACACCTTTATACATTTTATCTTTTAAAAAATAAAAAAAAGAGAAGAAATTGAAAAAAAAAAGAAAAAATAATATATTCGGGTCAGACCCGGTTCGCTCGGGTCTAGCCCGGGGCGGGGCGGGTCCAGACCCGAGGCGGGGCGGGGCGGGTCCCGAGTTTGCTAAAAACTAATCGGGTCGGGTCCCGGGTCCGGCCAAACCCGACCCATACCCGGCCCGTTGCCATCCCTATGCATCATCCACGACTGAGGGTTGTGTAATTTCGGATTTTTTAAGTAAAATAAATAGCCTTTTTACTTGTTCATCTTTTAAAAAATAGCACCTAAAATATGATTTTAACTTTGTAACCTTACATGATTTTAACTTTGTAACCGTACTAACTCTGCACTAAAGACTAACCCTTATTTAATGACAATCAACAACCTAAACAACACTTAACGAAAAAATTAAAGGGTTTACAAGGTTTTACTGTAGCGAATCTGAACCATCAGACTCGTAATAGAACAGTAAAAGTAAAAAAAAGCAGCCACTTTCACTTTCAATTCTCAATCGTTCTCCTGCACACAAACGTTCTCTCTCTTGCACTGCAAATCGTTTTCTCTCAACTCAAGCATCCGAACCTCACTGGATAATGGCAATCAGCACGAACACCCAAAGAGTGAAGGTAATTGTTCTACTCTTCGTCTTCTTCAACTTAATTTGGTGCGGACCCTGCTTGCAAGCATAGGATCTTGCTTGGCAGCATAGGACCCTAATTTGGGAATGAAGAATCGAACCCTAATTTGGTGCGGACCCCTGCTTGCAAGCATCGAACCTTACTTGTCAGCATCGGACCCCTCTTGCAAGCATAGGACCTTGCTTGGCAGCATAGGACCCTAATTTGAGAATGGAGCATCGAATCCTAATTTGGTGCAGACCCCTGCTTGCAAGCATCGACCCTTGCTTGGAAGCATAGGACCCGTGCTTGGCAGCATAAGACCCGTGCTTGCTAGCATAGGACCGTGCTTGCAAGCATAGGACCTGTGCTTGCAAGCCTACGTCGTTTTTTAATGTATGGTCCCCGTGCTTGCAAGCACACGACCCCCGTTTATGATCAGGGGACCTGTGCGTATTTTCATGGGACCCGCCCACAAGATGATGGTCCCAGCACGGGTCCCGTACACATAAGCACGGGTCCCCTGCTAATGATGCGCGGGTCCCCTGCTCATGCGCGCGCGCAATGTCACGGGACCTGCACGTATAATGAGCAGGGGACCCGTGCTTATATGTAGGGGACCCGTGCTGGGACCGCGCAGATGCGTAGGGGTCTCATGCGCATCTGTGCTTGAATCTCAGCATATGCGATGCGGTCCCCTGCGATTCTGTGCGTAAGGATTTTCTATTTCAATATTCATACCACGTAATTAGCTGTCGACCTACCTTTTCGGGAGTCCATCTATAGAAACTCCGAAGTTAAGCGTGAATGTGTTTTTATACGTATAAATTAGGTTGTATAAAGAAGCAGTTGGGCACTGGGGACGAAGTTCTCAATTGCCATCTTACGCTGACCTCGTTATACGGCGAGGCCAGCGAGCTGATAAGATAGTGTCTGAACCAGCAGGAGTGGCAGATTTTTAGGGCCGAGAGTCCGTTCGGCCGCCTTGTTATTGGCGAGCCGGATTTTAACCTCTCGGCCCAATTGCTGTGGTACCTCATCCATAGGCAGACGACGCCACAACTGCGAATAGTTGTGGATGATTGTTGGCAACAAACCACTCCAATTTTCAAAATTGGAGTATTGCCTAATCACCGGGCTGAAGTTCGCAGCCGAGCTACCGCCGGTGGACCGCGTCTCAGAATTCACCGTGAGACATTGACGATAAATCAACAGTCCGCATGTCGCACGTCAAGCATGCGTTGGAGGCGTTGGCTGGCGACGAGGAAGGTGTGGACCTCGAGAAGCTGAGGTTGGCGGACGTCTACTTCGCCACCGCGGTGTTGATGCCTCAGAAGTCAAAGAAGGACACCGCCGTCACTCCTTGGGTCCTTCATCTCACCGCAGACCGATTTGCTTTCTCCCAGTATCCTTGGGGCACCGTGGCTTTCAAGGAGGTATACGCTCTATTATAAAAAATCTACGGGAGACCTCACGGGAGGGCTGATCAGTGGGTTCGTACAACCAATTCAGGTGATTTATAATTAAGCTTTGCCATACCTTGTTTTGACATATAAATAATGGTAATGTTTTTTTGCGTTATTTGTATTCAGATACTAGCATACTAGTGCATATCGGGCGTTGCACACGAGTTTGCGGGGCGCGGAGAAGAAGATTTCACGCCACGCATGCTGAGGTGGGTGACGAACGATTGGCGTCGCAAGGGATGCCCGAGTTTGAAGAATGTCGCAGCTGTCGCCGACCGGTCCCATGTACGAGGGTTGTTCGTGCCGTCACCGGATGAGTTGGAGGCGGCGTACTTTCGGGACAACGTCTTTGACGTTGGGGCGTCACACGAGCTATTCGAGCGTGTGACGGGCATACTCCTGCAGGAAGTGTATGTTAGGTGTTCCCGTGGCCACTACGATCGCGCTGAGGGTACTAGCCGGCAAATTTCGAAGCAGAGGCCATCCCCCAGATCGAGAGCAGTAGCCGTCGCGACAACGACATGATGATGCCTCACGACGACATTCCCGAAGCTCCACCCGAGCACGGGTTTCATGCACCTCCACGGATAGGTCCATCAAGTGGACATGGTTTCGCCTCGGAGGTACGCTTCGAGGAATGGTCGAGTCGTATGGACCAAAACTTCACCAACTTGTTTGGGCGATTTGGCCAACTTGACACGCATTTCCAACAGTTCCGAGACGAAGAGGGTCGACGAACGAGAGAAGGTGGAAAGTGTACGACGAACGTTGGAGCCAAATGCAACGTGGGGCGAAAGCATCGGGGAGTTGGGGAACTCGGTTCAGGGTTTGGCGAGTAGATTTTTTGGTGGATCGAGCACTCCGCGATCCGAAGCTCCTTATCGTAAGTTTTTATACTTATTTTTTACTTAGTTGTGTAGATTACTTATCAGTTACCATTTACGATGTAGATGTCGACCCGAACGACTTTGGTGGTGGATCGCACGCCGCACATCCCGAAGCGCCTTATGGTAAATTTTTATACTTAAGTACGGAAAAATATTATGTACTTATATTCGAAGTTTCATGTATAGATTACGATGAGAGATGGAACAGATCGTCCGAATGGGCGCATTCCCGTTACGACGATTATTTTACCACAATCGTGGTGGATGGGCAGTTGCGATCATGAGATCGAGGCTCAGGAGGTTGAGGATCAGGAGATCGAGGCTCGGGTCAAGACGCACAACAAGGCTCAGGTCGAGACACACGACGAGGCTCAGGTCTAGACGCACGATGAGGCTCGGGACGAGGCTGAGGCGATACGCACGCCGAGGCTTCGATTTCCGACCGAGCGGCCGACAAAGGAAAAGGCAAAATGAACGAGACGACCCCTGAGCAGCGGACGAAGAAGCCATCTTGCTACCAGCGGACGCCGTTCACCGATTTCCCCTCGATGACTACAGTCAAAGCTCCAAAACTTTCGGCGTTCGAGCGGCATATCCAATTCAAGGTAACCAAAGTTTGTCCCACCGTCGAAAGTACTCTTTTAACGCTCATGAAGATTACCGGTGCGAGAAAGTCGAGGGTTTGCGAGGAAGACACGACCCTAGATGGCTCCTGGACCTGGCGACTGAGGGTATTCCGCTCGATCAGATGGTACGTATGAATTTACCAAATTATTTTGCGCTTACTTGAATGTGTTGAATAACGGTCTATATTTTATTGCAGCATGTCGATGAATGCATCGCTGGGATCCTCAGCATGCAGAGAAATAGCAAATCGGTCACGCGCGCAATCGCGTACATGCCCCATAGCTTTAAGACGCAAGTCGATGAGCGAATGGTGCTAAGTTTCACGGGGAAGCCATGTGGAAAAGGACATGTCCTGGTATATTTTGACCCACGTTGCCATTCCTATCCCTAGGCGAGGCCGATGGGCGTTGTTCGTTGTTGATATATCGGCGAAATCATTCACGATTTACGACTCCGATGCGCCTCAAGACTTCGACTGGCGCTATATCGCGGACGACGTCAATAAACTTCTAATCGTGCTCCCTGCGATTTTCAAGGAGCTGGAGGTGATAAAACGCTTACCGTCCAAGGGCAAGAGCTGGCCAGCTAATTGGTGTCGCGACTTCAGAAGACATAATTCGTAAGTTTTCATTAATGTTGCGTTTTTATCTTTCGTATCTTTCGTGTTAAAAAAAGGTATAACGTTGGATATGATTTTTCAGTGGAGAAGATGGCATGGCAATGTTGCGGGCGGCAATGTCGCTTATGGTGAAGAAGGACAACGTCTCCCGCCTCAATCAAATCATATGAAGGATTACAGAAAATACCTCGCATGTTCTATTTTTAAGAAGGATTGTGACAGTTTTTAGTATTGTTTGTTTGTTGAATATAAATTATATGTGTTGGATTTTAATTCTACTTGTTTGATATTTTTAAGCGTGTTGGATATGAAATTAAGGTTTAGAATGTTAAAAGGTTATTTTTCTGTGTTTTCCAACTTTTTGTCAGCATGAGTGTGATGTGTGACAAGGTTTTAATGACCGGACCGGCCGGTTCCGGCCGGAAATCGGTGAACCGGTCGGAATTTCGGTACGGTTCATGCTTTATTTAAAAAAAAAGAAAAAATGAAAAAACCGAATAAATATATAAAAACATTACGTAATTGGCATATGTAGTGTTGGATCTGGTGGATAAGTGCTTGAATAGAATGTTACTGGACTTGGTTTCTATTCTATACAAGCACATCTTTCATTAATTTTTAATTAACATTGAACCCCATATATTTTCTCTTATTTAATTTTAACCCCTAATTTATAAATTTAATTTCTTACATCTCATATTAAATTTTAACCACTAACATATTTTAATTGTATTTAATTTTGCCCCAAATTCATAACATTCTAGGTCGAAAAAATATACGTAAGCATATATTTCTATATTATTTGTTGATTCATTATGAAAATATATTTAATATATTTAAGGTACCGGTTTTACTCCGGTTTTATACCGATTAAACCACTAACCTTAAACCACTAAAATTTCCGGTCCGGTTCGAAAACCCGGTTTCAGAACCATGATGTGTGATTTGACATGACAGTAACTGAAGGTGGAATGAATGTTAAGTGCGGCATTTTTGGTCCCCTGGGCATGCAATGCACGTTGCCTGCACGGGTCCCCTGAATATATAAGTGCAGGTCCCCTACTTATCACTCACAGGTCCCCTGCCCTTAACGCGTGGGTCCCCTGCTCATATCGCACAATATTTTCGATGGGATCAGACGGGACCATGCACCAACATGCGCATAATTTCGACGGGACCATGCACCAACATGCACATAATTTCGGCGGGACCATGTGGGACCCGGACATCTCAGTATGGGGACTATGCAACATGTGCGGGTCCCCTGTTTTGAAGCGCGGGTCCCCTGCCCATAACATGCGGGTCCCGCATGTTCATCTGCGATTTTTGCAATGTAAATTCATGGAACTAAGCGATTAATTGTGCGCATTTATACATTGCTTATCCTATACTACAAATAAAGTCATCATAAACTATCACAGAACAAAACAATTGGAGAAACCACAAGAATTACATTCAGTTTATAAGATTATTACATCCTACAGAAATCACAAACACGAGTATGCTTGTTGGGTGTGCTCTCTTACTATATTCACGTCAGAGATCGTTCAACTTGAAATACATGTTGGATTATATAAATTTTTTGTTAAAACGTGGACTTAGGCATTATTAATCTAGCTGTTATTATTATTTTTTAATCGCGCAATTAATTTTATTAATTATTATCTTATTAGGATATTTAATAATATTAGATTTTCACATCCTTTCATTTATTAATCGGGAATAAAATGTCAAGTCATCTGTCCTGTACATACTGTATAACGACACTGCTCTGACAGTCACATTTGACCAATAATTGAAGACACTGCTCTGACATGTCACTTTTGACCAATAATTGAACAATTATTGGTCTCACTCAAAAAGCTAACGTGACCAACCCTAATGTGTGGATACCTTGTGGTTCCAGCCGGGTCCCCTGCCCCTAACGTGCGGGTCCCCTGCGCATAACGTGCGGAACCCTGCGCGCAAGTCTCAAGGGACCCGTTACGATCATGGGACCCGAACAAGGTCAGGGGACCCGCTCGCGAAGTGCAGTGGACCCGGCGGGAACCACAAAGATGAGCAGGGGTTTCATGCATATCTGTGCGGGATTCTCAGCATATGCAATGCGGTCCCCTGCGCACCTGTGTATAAGGGTTTTCTATTTTCATATTCATACCAAGTAATCGGCTAAAATGTGTTACCTAAAAGAAGCATAACATGGCAACTTCACACACAAAATGACACGCACATAACACAACCTAACATAACACAACACAAATGGCAACGTATAAACGTACGTAACACAAATATGCGCAAACACTACAACGTTATCTCCTACCAAATTCACCCACCGAAGGCAACCTGTTTTTTCGTGGCCGTCCACGTTGTGAACCACGCAGCGGGGGCAACATCTCAATACTAGCATGCGATCCGTCACCGGCCGTATAGTCCCTTCGTAAGCTAACTTCCAGATCTTCAAGATATAATAATTGTGCACTAATGAATACACCGGCACTTGGGCGTAACCACAAGCTGCAATCGCATGTGGACATGGAATACGATCGATGTCAAATATCATGCACGTGCATTTGCGCATCCCCAAATCGACCATCTCGCATGCTGTCTGTACACGTTATACACTAGATGTCCGACTTCCGACGCATGAAATTTTTGCGACTCGGTAAAATTCTCTCGCATAATCGACTCCACCTTCGGTGTAAACCTATTCATGTCCGAGGCGATTGAAGCTTCCGCGGATCGCCGATGCTTACTGAACCATGATGATGTTAGTCGATGAATCGAGTCCAACAATCCAATAATTGGAAGCTCTCCATCCTTACGTAGAGTCGCATTTATAGACTCGGATCCATTGGTCGTCATTATGTTGTATCTTGATCTAGGGCAATATGATCGCGTCCATGTCGCCTTTGGAACTTCGTCAAGATAGTCGGCCACGTCCTTGTATTTGTCTTCAAGCTGCTTAAAATAACGGTCGGACTCGCTCTTTGTGTAGGCAGTCGCTGCATGGCAAAAAATCGGGCAAGCACCTTTCTTCTTCGTTTTCGTCTTTACGTTTTGTTGAAGGTACCAGGCACAAAAACCACGCGTTCGAGAAAACCGCGGGAACTGCATTCTTTATTCCATTGTTTCGATCAAAAATTATTACGAGATCATCGCTGTCCGCCACAAAACATCGCAATCTCGTGACATTGAACACGGGTCCCGTGAATCTACGTGCGGGGACCTTGCTTTATGTGCGGGTCCCATGTTGGTCTAACGCGCGGGGCGCCTGCTTCCAAGCAGAGGTCCCCTGATCAGCTGGATGTATTAAAAAAGAACATTGAACACGCCCGTGCTTCCAACCGGAATTTCGAAGCTTTGACACCCCATTTAATGTTGAACATGGGACTGGAAATTCAAATTTCGAGGGTTATATTAAAGATCCAAACACGAAATACTTACAGTGACAAGTTTGAGGTGCGGAAGTCTCTTTCAGTGAGGACTTTCGACTTTCTCGACTGTGAAGAAGCTAATATGAGGTCGGGTCGACTGACTTGTAGAAGAAGAAGAAGAAAATGTAGGTGATTTTTCTTAAGGACGATGATGAAGAAGAAGAAAATTAGGTGAGCTTGCTTGGTGGAATGAATGCTTTCTGCTGCAAACCGGTCGTGCAGCTTTTAATTCATTCATGCACTGTGTTGTATTTTATTTTTATTTTTCTTTTTCTTTTTAATAATATTAAGGGATTAGAAGAAGATGATAAAGTGTTAATTAAAAAGAGTCCTATTGACCAAAAAAAAGTCAAGAGTGCTATTTTTTTAAAGTTGACCACGTCAAATGCTATTTTTTGAAAAGACCCTGTAATTTCTACAGGAAACTAACGACGTCGTATGTTGCTAAATGACGGCAAAAACCTAACAAACACCATAACATTACATAGTTACATTTTAGTCCATTTGTTGTCCTTCCGAATAACATCTAGACATGCTCAAAATAAACCGTAAACCGTAACCGGCGATTAACCGGACTAACCGTCGGTTACGGAACCGCCCTTAACCGTAACCGAAACCAACCGTAACCGCCAATCGTAAGTTTCCGATTACGGGGCTGTTGGTCCATTCGACCAATCGCAAACCGTTCGCGTACAAACCGTCGCGGGGGATAGCTCGCAAGCCTCGCAGACGGAGACGGAGGCGGAAGCCTAGACGCAGACGTAGGCCGACACCGGCAGGCGGCTACAGTCGGACATCTTCGCGGTACACTTTAAGTAGGTACCTACTAGTATAGTTAACCAAATTTAGAGCTATTTGTAACTGTTGTGGTAAGGAATATCCTTTTAGAAAGAGGGACGAATATGGGTCAATGAATTCTCATCTCCGTTCGAAACACCCGACTAAGTTAGGAATAGGACAAAACCAAACTCAAATGTTCGGCAGAATGGACTCGTCCGCTTTGGGCCCCGCCGGCGGAAGCGGAAGTGCAACGACTTTGTTTCATTACAACGAAGACATTCGCGGAGTACACTTACGCGGGACACTAGGAAGATCGTACTCGCGCTTATGCGCGACTTAGTAGGTATATTATGTAATTGTAATTGAGGAACTAATGTGTCGATTTGCTCTGATATATGGAGTGATCATTGGCGAGGTTCATCGTATATGGGCGTGATATGCCACTTGATCGATGATTCGTGGATGATACAAAAGCGTTTGGTTGCATATAGGGAGTTCGATTAAGCGCACACGGCGCAAAACATTGCGATCAAGCTTAGGGGTATCTTATCGGAGTATAGGATACCCAATAAAGTCTTTTCAGTACCGTTCGACAATGCGAGCGCAAACAACGCAAGCATAGAACGCTTAATTGAGTATTGTCAACCGTCATTCGGGGGACGGTTTTTCCACGTGCGTTGTCTTTGTCACGTACTTAACCTTTGTGTGCAAGACGCGGTAGGTAGTTTAAAGGAACAAGTGCAGCCTATACGCTACGCAATCAGTTACCTCAGCACCCTTCTTTATGGAAGAAGTGGAAGCGTTTCTGCGCTAGAGAGAATGTTCCGGCTAAGAAGTTTAGTTTAGACGTACCCAACAGGTGGAATTCCACCTACAAGTTATTGTGCGGCTCGATGGATTATCGATACTATCTCTCCGATTTTCTTTGCCGAAAACATAGTAGAGTGTTCGTCCAGGTATTTCCACAGATGTGGGATACGTGTAACAGCTTATGTGAATACTTCAAGTATTTCACGACGGCAACGAGGCGATGTCGGGTTCATATTACCCGACATCAATATTAGTGTTAGATCAATCATCCTCGATGGGCTTCGGTATGATCCAGTAGCCGGCGAGGCCGTTGAGAGCATGACTACCAAGTGGCTCAAATATTTTTTGAGTTACCGGATCTGAGACGGCGTTTAGAGGGTACGTGTAGACTACTAGAATGCTACTATCTGAAGATATCGTCGGGTCGTGCCGTCGATAGCATCTATTGGAATAGAGTACTCGATCGAGCGTATGACTCTTTAAAGGATTTCTTTAAAGAGTACAAGCCCGATTTCGGTCATGACCCGCATCGATCGGGATCGGGGCGTGATCGTTCTAGTAGTAGTCGATCTTCAGGATTAGCTGACTACTACGACATCCTCAACGCAAACAAGCATCCAAGGTTCTCCCAAAACCTACATAGAACTCGATAAGTTCATGACGACGACGTTTGAGTTCAAGGACGACGATAGCTTCAACGTCCTTCGATGGTGGTCAATGGTGTCGCCAACGTATCCAACGTTCGCGAGAATTGTTCGGGAGATCCTTGCCATCCCGGTTTCGACCGTCGCGGTGGAGCATGCTTTTAGCATGTGCGTTTTGACTTTGAGTGAGAAGCATTCGAACTTGGGTGTCGACAACCTCGAGTACCAATGTCTTCTCGATAATTGGACTCGAGGCGAGTATCGCACCCAAGATGACACCACCGGCACGGAGACAAACGACAGTAGCGGCGACGGCGAGGATTAGAGGCATTTGGTTAGGCGAGGTGTGGACTCCACATCAACAAACATGCCCGAAGAAAGGTAAGTATCCATCTCTTATACTCCCTCTGTCCCATGAGTTTTATCTCATTTGTTAGTTGGCACGCATATTAAGGTTAGAATATTATAATAATATAGTACATTGTGGTTAGATTTAAACAAGTTGCTTAATTTTGTAATTTTGCTAATTATTCCCACAAACTAGTTTCCCTCCAATTATTTCACGCATATAAAAGCAGCAAATTCCAACAAAACACCACCATTACAAACGAGCACTACCTAACAAAATACCATCACTATTACAGACATCTTCGTGGCACAACAGCCATATAACAGATCGCACAGTTCAAGACTTATAAAATGAAGTCTGCTAAACCAAATCTAACTGAAGATCAAAAGAATCAGATTGCACAACAGCTTCTTAACAGCTATACAGATGGAAAACTTCGTCCTGGCAAAATAAATGAAGTAGCGGGCTGTTTGGAGTGAACAAGCGAACTGTTTGGTTGATATGGAAGACAACAAAATCACAACTATCCGCAGGCAAGGCTGTGCATATCAAGGTCCCCTCAAATCTGCAAAAGCGAAGGAGAAAAGTGCAAATAGACATTGAAGGAATAAAGCAGATTAACATGACAAAAAGAAGCACAATTAGAAGACTTGCTACTGAAATTAATGTAAGCAAGAGCACATTTGGTCGATGGGTTCAAGAGGGGCTGCTTAGACCTTATTCAAATGCTATCAAACCTGAGTTAACATCAGTTAATATGTTGCAGAGGCTGAAATTTTGTTTGTACATTTAGTTGTTGACAGCATCAATAGACAGATTAAGTTTTCAAGCATGCACAACACAATTCATATTGATGAGAAATGGTTCTACATCACAAGGACAACTGAGAGGTGCTACTTGACTCCCGAAGAAGAAGAACCAATCAGATCATGTTAAAGTAAGAGATTCATCACGAAAGTGATGTTCATGTGTGCTGTCAGTAGGCCACTATATAATGATGAGGGTGCACTTGTGTTTGATGGGAAGATAGGACTGTTTCCCTTCACAGCCAAAGTGCCAGCAAAGAGAAATTCCAAGAATCGAGCTAAGGGCACATTGGAAACAAAGGCCATAGACTCAATAACTAAGGATGTTGTCAAAGCATGCTTGATCAACAATGTATGTAATCTCAGAATATTTTCATCATCGAATTATAGGAATGAGTTACATTACTATGATCAGTCAATAAACATGTCATGTTTCATCATTACTTTGTGTAATGCAGATCATACCAGCAATTATTGACAAATGGCCATGTAATGCAGACAATACTATCATCATCCAGCAAGATAATGCAAAACCACACATAAAAGACTCAGACCCTGAGTTCGGAGCTGCTGCACAACAGAGAGGATTCAATATCAGGCTAATATGTCAACCACCTAATTCACCAGACACTAATGTGAATGATTTAGGTTGGTTTAGAGCAATTCAATCACTACAGGTTCAAACAGCATCGTACACAATAGAGCAATTAGTGTATGCAGTGGAGGAGTCTTATAAGCATCTAAGTCATGAGACACTAAACAAAGTTTTCTTAAGTCTACAAGCCGCATTCATTGAAATTATGAGAGTGAAGGGACACAACAAATACAAACTACCACACATGAAAAAAGGCACATTAGAAAGAGAAGGTACGCTACCATGTGTTCTAGGGGTGGACGATGCACTGGTCAAAGAATGCATACAATACTTAATTGAAAATGGAGAAACATTTGAACACAACCAGCTAATTGAGTACTTTGGAGACTCATAGATGCTGTTTTTTAAGCACAATATAGATGTTTGTTTTGTAACTTTTGAAGCATAATATGGATGCTATTTTTGTCACTTTTGAAGCACAATATGGATGCTGTTTTGTCACATTTCAGCTGTGTTTTGATGTAATGATGTAATGATGTAAAGATGAATGTATGATGCATGATGTAAAGATGTAATGAAAATATGAAGCTAAGTTCTGATGCATGCTAACATCCCAATGTTCGGCTAACTCGTCTCCGCCTAGGCTCTCCAAAGGAAAATCCAGAATACTAAGTAGGAAAACTAAGTATATTGAAAAGCAAATAAATTCAGAGAATTTAAGAGGCATGGAATGGATGAGGAAGAATTACAAATCAATATCGCCATCATCACACATCACTAACACAGAAGTTCATAACCATTTCAAATCTAGAAATAACACTCAATAAGCGAAAAGTTAGTCAAAGAGTTTCCTTCTCATGCCTGAAAATTGACAGTAGAAAGAACCAATTCACACACTAAAAAAATTCCAACAAACCTCCACAGCGCAGCATCCAACATTAGAGACAGTAGAAAGCATTAGTTAACAAAATTGACAACGAAAACATGCACAGACAGACCGAGAACTTCAATATCCAACTGCAATTGAAACTGAACAAGAGAAATTAGGAGAAAGGGCAAAAAAAATACCAGGGTTAAGACGATCGGACACCAAATGGCAAGCAGTTTAAGATACATGATCCGTCTTTCCTCGCTCCAAGATTCCAACCCCATATTGGCAACTGAATTACCCAGATCTGGAGCTCCGTTTGTAGGAAAGGAGTCTGGAGTTTCATCACCATACCCAAAATAAGGCAAGGGTGGATCAGTGTCTCCAATGTACGGAAATAGAGACGAGTAAAGGAAAGAGACGGAGTACTTATCTTCTTCAAACTCAGGTGTTTCTGGGACTTGCGATGGCGATGGCGATGGCGCTGGCCGACAACAGAGGGTAGGCGTCGATGGAACATAAGATAAGTCATCGCCTTCGGCCTCCGTCGTCGGGTCGTTGGTGGGACTTGTGGTGATGATGGCCGACAACAGATGGTCTGAATCGTTCATAATTAGGGTTCTTGAAGGAGATGATTTGGGTTTGAAGAAGATAGATAGAGAGAGATGGTCGATTGTTGTGTCTGGTCTGAATGAGAGTTAGTTAGATTGATTAATTAGAGATTAAATATAAGTAATGGTAATTAAAGATTGGAATGGCGTTTAATTTTTTACCAAAAAAGGAAATGTGATAAAGTTAGTGGGACGCCCGGAATGGAAAAATGTGATAAAGTTAACGGGACGGAGGGAGTAATACTTTATAGGGCGAATAACATTTTTAGTCCCCGATGTTTGGGGCATGTGTGTTTCTGATCCCCACGTTACGAGGTGACACTTTTAGTCCCCAATGTTATCGATTTTGGATGGTTTTGGTACCTCAATTAGTTTAATTGCTTTAGACGAAATTTAACACCTGAGAGCCACCATGATTTCCTTTTACTCGACGTGAAACCACATAGCACATCTTCTTCTTCGACTTAAACGCACGTGAGCATCATTACGTATCACATTTAACTCATTTTCAAAGTTGTCGATCCTTTCCTAAATGTGATATATAATGATGTTCATGTGCGTTTAAATCAAAGAAGAAGATGTGTTATGAGGTTTTACGTCAAGTAAAAGGAGGTCATGGGCTCTCACGTGTTAAATTTCGTCTAAATTAGCAATTAAATTAATCGAGGGACCAAAACCGTCCAAAATCGGGAACATTGGGGACTAAAAGTTTTACCTCGAAACATGGTGGACCAGAAAAGCCCATGATCCGACATCGGGGACTAAAAATGTCGTTCTCCCTACTTTATACAAATAATTGTTATGTTTATCACTAACTAATGAATTGTTATTTTCAGGTACCTCAAGATTTGCACAAGCCAATTACGGCGACGAAGCTCGAAAGGGATAAATATTCATCTTTTTTTAATTTAAATATTTGTATCGTTTATAACTAACAAATACATACTTAGTTTCACGTACTTCAATATTTGCAAAAGCCGATTGCGAGCCAAGACGAAAGATAAGTAAATGTTAGATCTTTAATTAATTTTTATCTTTTTAATTAAACTTCTAATATAACTTATGTTTGCGGCATTTTTTTTCAAAGGGAAGGAGATTTCGAAGAAGAGGCGCTTCGCCCGTTCGCGGCTTCGATAAGTGCAGGCGCCATGCGCGTTAGCAACGTGTGAGCTACGGAGCCGTGACGAATCAAGCGAGTCCGGTACTTACGCTTCTGCGCCTGCACTTGTTGAAGCCGCCAACGGGCGAAGCCCCTGTCCAGTACTTCAAGATTTGCGGAGATCGGATTCGGACCGGACCGGACAGAGACTGAAAAGAAAACTTCTCACCATATTTTGTTTTAATTTATGTATAGTATTGTAATTGGTTCAATTAAAATTTTGTACTACAATTTTCTTGTAAAATGTTGTACATTTTTCATGTGTCTTAAAATTATATATTACATTTCGATACATAATTTGACCAAATAAGATACCAAACCAAACATTTCTACATGAATATTAAAAAACAAACAAGCGGTTAGAACCACCGGTTAGTCTAACCGTCAACCGCCCCCGACTGGTTAGATGGCGGTTAACCGCCAGCTGCCTAACCGGCGGTTGGGCAAGTCTAATAACATCGTTCATGTTTCTAAGATTTTATTGAAAATTTCAAACAATTCTTGTGATCACTGTAGCCATAAAAATTTCAAAAGCTACCATTTCAAAACAATTGAAATCAAATTATCGATATCTTCAACCTTTGGACGTTTTGACACTTACAAAATACGTCCGCTCCGCGCAATCGAAAAACAATAACAGCAACAACAACGAACAAACAAAATGAAAACCGTAACGTCGAGGATCCAAAATACAATAAGGAAAACTGAAATCGAGATAAAGATTCTATCTTGAACAAAAGACAACTAAACAGACTAAGAACGCATGTACAGCAGAGAGGCGAAAAAACTTCCCAAAGCTAGCAGCTATAGCTTAAAAACCTGAAACAAAAAGCCATATTAGACTTCACTTCACCCCTATGTAACACGACATGATTCTGTCCTAATACTAATATATAATCTTGAGATAGAACTTAACGCCTGCTAATACCTGCTTCGGCGGAACGACCCACTTTCCATTTTCCCATTCGTGATGAACGCGCAAATCCCTCTGTCGAAACTTAAGAATCTCATCGCTAGCTGGGAAGTAGACAGAGTACTTATCCTCTTTCAAGACCTTAAGAATAATCCCTTCCCACCATCCATCGTTATACTTAGCATCGACCCTTTCGAAGGGTTCGAAACGATCGACGTATCCAAGTACAGGCGGGCAGGGCCTTAAGTTTTGAATATCGACCTCTTCTCTAAGAGGATCTTTGCCATCTTCTTCCTTGAGAGTCTGATATTCTATTAGGTACTTGGTTTTTTCGTTCAACCCTTTGATAATTGTTGCAGTGAACCAAGAACCCTTCAAGCCTTCTTCGTCGTTGCTTACTTCGACGAGATCCCCTGGGCTAAATGTGTGTCCTAAGGTGTTTTGCATGGATTCTTCATTTGATAATGGAGGTTCGATGTTGTTTTGCAAGGACTCTTCGGTTGACAAAGGAGGTTCCTGCAAGAGAAAAAGAAAAACAGCAAGGTTGATATTTCTGTTTTTGGACCTCTTCAATATCGATGTTGTTATCAATACAACATCAAGCATTAGAAATTTCCATAAAATTACGCTCACCGTAGTTCAACCTCTGCTTATAACAGGAAAGACGAAATGTCTATCAAGCATTTCATCAAACACATGATGAGCAACCAACTGCATTCCAGGTAGCTAGGCTAAAAGAGAAATGCGCGATGAAAAGAAGATAATAATGGGGGTAAAGAACAGTTTCTTACCAGATCCGTCGTCACCTCTCCTACACCATCGCCGCCGCCGCTTCCTCCGCCGTCCTCCGCCTCAAAATCTGGGACCCACCTCCCCTTCACCCAATCTCTATGCACCCTTAGCATACTCCCTTCGAATTCCATCTCATCCCTCGACCCGCGAACAAACACCACGTACTTTGAATCGCCCCTCAAAACCCCAGTAATTACGCCCTCCCACCACCCATCGTGGAGGTAAGCGTCGACGGGATCTCCACCGGCGAACGCAGAGCCCAGCTCTCGCCTTCCCTTTGGCGGAATCGGCCGCAACTGCGAGGGGCTCACCGTTTCTCTCAGAGCACGCTTGCAGTCTTCGTCTGCCATAAGGGTTTTGTACTCCACCAAGATTGCGGGTGGGTTCGAATCGGATCTTCCCAACACTTTAGAGGTGTGCTCCATGACCGTGCCAGAATACCAAGAACCCTGAAATCCCGGGTCGGTTTGGCTGACTTCAACCTCAGCGCCCACGGGGAAGTACTTGGAGATGAAGTCTGTGTTCATCATACATGAGATAGCGGAACAATCTGCTGCAGTTTATTTGCCTGCTATGGTCTATGGTCAGGCTGGATAGAAGAGAAGGACGAAGATTATAATCCGCGAAAAAAAATAAGGAAAAAAAGAAACTTTTGCCGCTTCTTTACTCTCCCAGTCCCACTGCCGTGCCACGCGTTGAGATTTTCGTTTTCTTTTTTTTTTTCTTTTTTTTTTCGGGGGAGTTCTCTTTTGACTATAGTCAGCCCATAGTTTTGTTTGGCTCCTCCAATGACGGATATGTATTGATCGACCCAACTCTTTTTTTGCCCAATTCTCAAGAGTGATTTCTAGTGGAAAACGTTTTATACTATTGATCTTTCTTACATTAAACGGTCGAGCTTCAAGACAATAAGATTAGAGAAGGAGGTTTAAATAGTGGTGAAGCCGGGAGAGATCGAAGCTTAAGAGAGAGAGATGATCAAGATCGAAGCTTTGTGAGTGATGGAGTTAGAAATGGCGTCTTTGACAGAGATGGGCTCGTAAAGAAGATGGAGATGTGAAGAGAGGGCATATGCTCATGTATGTAATAAGCAGAAAGTAAGTCTCAAATGTAATGAAATACATCAATGATACAAAAAAGGAAAGCATCATTCATCCCAACGTATGGTTTGATTTTTTTTTTTTTATGATCCAAACAAGAGCGGAAACACAGAACTAGGCTTTATAGCAAAAAGTCTTCTCAAGCCTGTGACGCACAATTATTAAAGAGAAAGATGAAAAATACAACAAAAATTCGATACTAGGTAATGGAGGAAAAAAAAGATAAAGATCGTACGTACCTTGCTAGCGATGTTGTTCGAAAGCCAATCGAGGCCCTCGTATAGCCCTTCGCCTGAGGTGGCACATGTGCTTTGGATATACCTTTACGAAATTCCACGAAAATAATTACCAATCGACTTACAATGGAACAATCAAATCTATCTATGACACCAAGAGAGAGAGAGAGAGGGTACCAATGGCGTTGACGAAGAGAGTGGAGCCCAAGTTTGTCGGTAATCTCAGCAGCGTTCATAGCATTGGGAAGGTCTTGTTTGTTGGCAAAAACAAGCAGCACTGCGTCTCTCAGTTCATCCTACAAATAGATCAATATATAATAAGCCTCAAATTGGTCTGAGTTGTTCTTCAAGTATATTTGCTTGCCTCGTTTAGCATCCTATGCAGCTCATCTCTAGCTTCAACAACTCGATCTCTATCGTTACTATCAACCACAAAGATCAGCCCTTGAGTGTTTTGGAAGTAGTGCCTCCACAGTGGTCGAATCTATTACAATGGCACCAAATTATGGTCGGCATTAAAAGGAGACAAGGTAGTTTTACAACATAATGAAAAGATCCTCGAGTTTAGTAGTTCGACTTCCATAGTTGAACATGCTACTACTATATACCTTGTCCTGACCACCAACATCCCAAACGGTGAAGCTGATGTTCTTGTATTCGACGGTCTCCACATTGAACCCTGAAAAGACCATCAAAGTTTCATTAATAAACTTTCTGCGCCAAAAGTTGTATGAATAAGAGCGTATCGTAGTGCAAAATTACAGACATAGATGGATAAAATACAAACAATGATGATGACTAGCCAGTGATGTGGCACTTGTATGACAGGAAAAAGACAGTGAAAACGTCAAAATAAATGTTGAGGAAGCTTACCGATTGTAGGAATTGTAGTAACTATTTCTCCCAACTTGAGCTTGTATAATATGGTGGTCTTACCAGCTGCGTCAAGACCTACCATGAGAATACGCATTTCCTTCTTCGCAAAGAGTCTACTGAAAAGCTTGGTGAAAGACAACCCCATGGTGTTCTGAAAGAGTAATTAGATAATCGATTAGAGAAAAAGCATCTATAGTTTCTGCGTCGATAGTTCCGCGAACATGAACCCACCAAGAATTTGACCAACTCAACCTTTTGATATTAACACTATACACTCATATCAATCAAGAACAGAGATCCATAGACGATAGAAACCCTTAAGCCTTTACAGTTCACGGGCCATTTGATCTATAATTCGAAGAGAAAATTAGATCCTAGTGATTTGAATCGAGCAACGTTCAAACTGCGAAATCTAACTCATACCAAAATACATAAACGCAATCGTTTTCATCTTGTTATTTTCGATTTCTGATCAGTAAAAGTTAGGATATAGATTGATCGATTCGATTGATCACAATTGGGTATTTATACACAAGGAACAAGGGGGACACAGATTCAATAATCGAATGTGATCTATCAAAAAAAAATGTGGAACTGCAATTTCATCCACAAAACAGAAGGCAACAAACCAATTCATGAAGCGGTCGGCGGATTGGAAAAAGAGTGAAACTTACACAACGATAAAAAAAAAAGACGATCTTTCTTCAGCTGAACTTTAGCTCAGAGACAATTCCCTGAGGAGAATCGACGTTAGCTCAAACTGTTATGTTCTGTGTCGTGCCTCGTGAGATCTGATTTCGGAGAATTATCTGGTTATATATTACCAAGTACTATATTATCGCATTTACGCAAACAGAATTACTATTCACCGCCCCCTTTTTCCTAGTCACCGCCCCTTAAAGGACTGAAAAAGACCATTTTATCCTTTTGAATATAAATTTCTATTTAAAGTCCTTTTCCTTACAACAGTTTCCATATCGCAATCATACATTCAAATCAGACTCAAACATAACAAAAAAAACTCTAATCGTAATGGATCGACGACAGGGTAAAAGGGACATGGCAAAGGAAAGGGTCTACTGCGACGACTGGTAAGCAAATTCTCGTAAACTTCGTTCGTACGTAGATGAATTATCGAACATCGATCGGATTATCTCGAAAATTTCGGCCCCCACAGGACCGGCCGAACAATAATTTCGGCCGCACCATGTGGGGGCCGAAAAAAATTTCGGCCCTGGACAGGACAGCCGAAATTATTGTTCGGCCCGTCCTGTGGGGGCCGAAATTGTTTTTCGGATGGAGCTGTTCCGGCCGAGTTTATGTTTTGGCCGGGACAGCTCGGGCCGAAATCACGTTTTGGCCCGACCGTGAATGGCCAAAATCTCGGCGCGGTCGCCTTTACATGGGGCCGAAATTTGAGTTTGGCTGTTTAATTTTTTTTCAGACGACGAGAGTGATGTCCACATCCTGAAGAATTTTATCGACGACGAGGTAAATTACAGTGAGCATTTCCGCCAAGGAGGACGATTTCTGACCGACGTGAAAGCCATTGACTGGGCGAAAGGCGTCGCTATTGCTCTTGGTTTCGAGGTGATTATTTCGTCGCATAAGAAATGCGGTACGAAAAAATTGATTAGATGTTCTCGCGGAGAACGTTATAGAGGCAACGAGGATGAATTGGAGAGGCGGTCGAAGTCTAACAAGTGCAGGTGTCCGTTTCTACTCATAGCCCAGAAGGATCCAGTTACTAGGGAATGGTATATTCGTACGGGCCCACCAGAGAAATCCATGCACAATCACCCGCTGATACAGTATCCCGAGGGACACCGCCAGACGAGTGGGTTAACCAGCCAGGCAAGGAAGGTCGTAGAGGAAATGACTGCTGCGCAAGCGAAACCAGCTCATATCCTCGCAGCTATGAGGGCTCAACACGCAGAAGATAACGCGACGATCCAACATATATATAATTACAGAGATCGTTTGAAGAAGGATTACTCTGAGGGCCGAGACGTGGTGAGCCAGTTGATGCACCAGGCGAATCAGGCCGGATATTATGTTCAAGCCCTGGGAGACGAGAAGACTAATGCGTTGACACATGTTTTTCTCGCACACCCGTTGTCACTCGCACTGATGAGGACGTATCCGTACTTTATTGGGATTGACTCTACGTACAAGACCAATAGGTATAAGATGCTTCTAGTTGAGATTATAGGGATGACTCCCTGTAATCACAACTTCCTGTGTGGGTTTTCCGTTATGGAGGACGAGACGGAGAGAAGTTATGGGTGGGTGTTGCAGTGTCTTCGGGATATTCTAGGGCCAAATGTCTACCCTTCGGCGATCGTGACTGATCGTGAGTTGGGCATTCTTCGACCCATACAGATGGTATTTCCCCATTCTCACCATCTGTTTTGCACGTGGCATATCTATAAAGACGTGGAGAACAGAGTTTATTGGATTAAGAGGAAGAACAAAAAGACAGCAGCGCACTTCACGCATAAGGCCTGGAAAGCAGTCATGGAAGCTCTGACGAATACGAGCAGGCTGTGCGTGACATGCGTCTGCGTTGGAAAGGTGACTCAGCTATCGTGCAATACGTTGAGCAGATATGGTTTGTGCATAAGGAGAAGTTCGCCAAAGCTTGGACGAACCATGTGCTTCATTTCGGGAACACCACATGTCGTGTGGAGAGTGCTCACAGCGAGCTGAAGCAATGGCTGAACTAGGCCACTGGGTCTCTTGACACCGTGTGGGTGAAGGTGCACGAGCAGATTCAGAACCAACTGAATCGCATCAGAAAGGTAAATTAATTTATTTTACGTGTTGGACGAAATCCTTATCTAATAATTTTTTAAATTGACATGCAGGCACTGGAGGAGTCCCGCTCGAAACGAATTATTGGGAGCTCAGGATTTCCATTCCACACGATATTGTATAGACTTTCACACCATGCAATATCGATAATGGGAGCTGAGTTGAAGCGTGCCAAAGAGTTGTCGGATGAGGTTTACTCCGCGTGCGGATGTGTGGTACGACGTATGCACCAGCTCCCATGTGCATGGGAGCTTCAGCAATATGTCGACAACTACTACCCAGTTGCTGCAGAATGCTTGCACGACTTCTGGAGGACACTCGCGATCGGCGAGGGAGTAACTCCCGATATTCTGATCGGGATTACTTATACGACCTCGTGCGTGAGGCAGAAGGCCGCGATCCCGCTGTTATGCGTGGCCTCCATAGAGTCGTTAACGAGCATCTGTATCCCAAAGCACGTGAGTGGAATGAGCCAGTTGTTAATACGTCTGTAAAAGGAGGGCCGAAGAAAAAAAAAACTCGACGAAGCGGGATCGAAGTGCTTGGGAGTACGCAATCCCAAGGGGTGGACGCAGCGGAGGGCGCAGTAGTAAAAGTCGTAGCAGCCAGGGTCGTAGCAGTCAGGGTCGTACGACTTCTTCGTCTGCGAAGCGGTCTCGTGGATCTACTGTAGAGACAGGTACCACTATCTTTTACTCGTAAATTTGTTCAGACACGGGTGTACATCTAATCCTCTAAAATGCGTTCTACATGTGAATCCAACTTCCACTACACCCACTTCGCCAACAACGTAACAGGACGAATGGATCACAGTAAGGAATAATGTCGCGAACGAACTCGAGGCCCATTGGGATCGTTACTCGGTGTTGTACTACAGTGATTCACTGGAAATGCAGTTGGAGCGTATACGCTGGGAAGGGGGCTTGTGGATCACACCACTGGATGTTGACACCGTGTGATCTGTGGGCTGTGGCGACCATTTGGAATGATGTAGTTATTCTCTACGCGTACGGCAATGGGTCTCGCGTCAACATGCAGTCGAACACAATATTGTCACTGCGTGCCGGTCGGACTGCTACTGGACCGATACGCACGATCATCATGGCACACCTTGGAGATGATTATCAGCATTACGGTAGACTTAATTTATGCCCTGATTTTCCTATGCACATGTTACGTCCGTACTGGTTGACGTATCGTGATCGTGGAGTTGCCGGTTGGGAAATGAGATATCAGAGTCGATTCGATCACTGGAGGCACCTGATGCAGCTTTAAAATTTGTAATTATTTTGTATTATTTTGTTGTTATTATTTTGTAATATTAATATTTTTGATGTTATTATTTTGTAATATTAATATTTTTTGTTGTAATTATTTTGTATTATTATTATCATTTTGTAATATTAATATTTTTTGTTGTAATTATTTTGTAATTAATATTTTTTATTATTAATATTTTTTGATGTTATTATTTTGTAATATTAACATTTTTTATTGTAATTATTTTGTATTATTAATATTTCTTGTTATTAATAATTTTTTTGTTGTTATTATTTTGTAATATTAATATATTTTGTTGTTATTATTTTGTAATATTAATATTTTTTGTTGTAATTATTTTGTATTATTATTATTATTTTGTAATATTAATATTTTTTGATGTTATTATTTTGTAATATTAATATTTTTTATTATTAATATTTTTTGATGAATTTGGTACCAGAATATACATAAGTGGAATAATTTACATGTGATGTCGTATTTTATAAAGAGAGACGATGGCCTATGAAGCTTTTGGAATGTTCCTATTTTCTGTTACAAGTGGAGTATAAATTGGTACCAAAGTATATTTAAGTGGTATTATTTACATGTGATGTGGTATTGTATAAAGATGGAGACGATGGCCTATGAAGCTTTTGGAATGTTCCTATTTTCTATTACGAGTGGAGTATAAATTGGTACCAGAATATCCTTAAGTGGTATAATTTACATGTGATGTGGTATTTATAAGATGGAGACGGTAATAGGCCCATGGAGCTTCTGGAATGTTCTTATTTTTTGTTACGAATGGAGTATAAATTGGTACCAAACTATAATTAAGTGGTATAATTTACATGTGATGTGGTACTTTATAAATATGGAGACGGTAATAGGCCCATGAAGCTTCTGGGTATTTTTTGTTACGAGTGGAGTATAAATTGGTACCAACTATACTTAAGTGGTATAATTTACATGTGATGTGGTATTTTATAAAGATGGAGACGGTAATAGGCCCAAGACGCTTTTGCATTGTTCTTATTTTTTGTTATGAATTGAGTATAAATTGTTACCAGGATATTATTAAGTGGTATAATTTACATGTGATGTGGTACGAAAGTAGAACTAGTTCAAAACGCAAAATAGAGTAAAAAACAGAAGCAGAGCAACCATTCAAAGCACTAAAAGTGCTAAACACAGTTAAAACACAAGCAAAGCCATCATTCGACGCCGTTCTTCTTCCCAACAACTTTCTTCTTCTTCTTCCGGCCACTTTCTTGCCGATCGACGGGGTTCTTCTTCAGAGCCATCGCAAGATTCGCCGATGAAGTGTCGAAATCGGTCGGATTTCGTCGATTAAGGGTTCAGATCGGTAGAAAATTCTTCGGGTTTTCTCGATGAAGGCTGGAAAGCTAATTTTAGGGTTTGTGGTACTGAAAATCGATTTTTAATCTCAGCGTGTCTTATTACAGATCATAATACCACTTCATTTCTTAATAAATACCACTAAATAAGATTTATGTACCACTTTATAACACGTGAGATTTAGTCTAAAAAGTCTGATGTAATTTCTGGGAAAAATAAGGGTAAACATGTCTTTTCAGCCTCAATTGGTCGTTTTTCCTAACGTGAATATTAGCTAGGTTCTTCTCCCTATTTAAAACATTAAAAGGGACTGAAATCTACTTGAACTTGTAGGGGGTCTTGATATCTAATTAGCCCTAAAAAATATACTCTCTCATTGACTTCAGCCACCATAATTACTTATGCAGTCAAGTCACTCTCTTACTTTGTCTTTTGTTTCTTTCTTATTACCATACCATTTACGACAAGATCACATTACTACCGACTGTATTTATATATCTTCCTCGTCGTCTTCACACATACAAAAACTTCGATTCACGGAGAAAAAAAAGATGTCTTGCGATCTTCAAGTCGCCGTTAATGGCGAAGAGATCTTCTATACCGACAAGGTGTGTTAAATCTTCTCACCTTTCGTCTTAACATAAATTATAATTAATACATATATCTTGCAGAAGCTTATTGCATCATTCTCGGGGAAGCTACGGAAGCTATTCATCAATGGCGAATCATCATCATCATCATCTTCATCAAGAATCGATAAGATGGTATTCAGCCAAGGAGAATCTTTACGAACCCTCGTAGCGCATTCTTACTGCATTCTGCAGCTAAGTTTCTCGAAATAGAAGAAGATGAATGCTTTGATACAGTTCCCAGCTTCTGGGCATCGTCTGATGTTCTTGAATGCTTGAAAAGGTTCCAAGAAAGCCATTATTCCTTTGTTACATCTCAAGATATTCAGTCGAAACTCTTGGACAACCTCGTAGGGAAAATCTATCTTCATTACAGCCCATGTGGAGAAGATGGCTATCATCACTCTTCTTCCTCGGATCATTCTAACAGCTCTTCCTTGTTGGTTTCTAGCGAGCTAACTAACTGTAGCAACAGCTCGAGCCATCGAAGCTTTCAGTTCGAGTTCTTAAACGCTACGCTGTTCGAAAAAGCTTCAAAAACGATGCTGGCAAGGAAATTAAACAGCGAAACAATATGTTCCTTCCTTTTTCATTACAAGAAGGCGAAACTGCTCGACGAATCCATTTCAACGACAGAGAAGTGCAGAATCATCGAGGTTGTCATAAAATCTCTACGCTCGCTAGGTAAAGAAGACGACGACCTCGATTTTCTTCCTTTGAGAAGGCTCTTCGACTTGCTTCGAACGTGTAAGAAGTTGAAAATGGAGAAACGCTGGAGAAATAAACTTGAAAAGATGATCGGTTCTAAACTAGACGAAGCTACATTGGATGATCTGATGGTTCGTTCTTCGAGCAAGAGAAGGAAGGCATGTGCATATGATGTGGGCTTTATCGCTAGGCTATTGAAGGCATTCCTCCATGAAAGAAGCTCCAAGAACGAGTTTTTCTTACAGAGTTTGAAAAGGATCGGCCTTTTGATCGATCTTTACTCATGCGAAGTAGCTGCTGATAGACATCTAAAGCCCCGCGAATTCTGGGAATTAATCGTCGAATTGCCAGACATTGCCAGAGATTCTCATGATAGACTTTTCGAATCGATTGTCTTGTTCTTGAAGGTACACAATTAATGCTCTTTTGCTTTTGTTTTGCTATTCAAACTCAAAAAGATTCTTTCATTACATCCCAACTGTTTGTTTAATTTCCATGGCAGGTTCATAGGTTTATAAGCGAGGAAGACAAGGTTAAACTCAGTTCGGTGTTAAATTACGACAAGCTTTCGATCGAATCTTTATGGAATCTAAGAAGTGATTTCGATTTTCCTCGTTCGATAAGGATCTTGGCCTCGAAAAGTTTCGATCTTTTTTCGAGGGGCGTCGAAGATTTTCGGGAAGGAAGAACAACATCAACAAGTGTTGGTAAGATTGGCCGTCTGAAGAACAGAAAATCACTGCCCATGCTTTGCTCATGTTGATGTACTACTATGTTCTTGGTATTTTTTCTCCTTCTTACGCAATGAAAATATTATAGGATATAATTACTTACTACAACAAGGGGACATAAATGGAAGCGATCTTTGTCGTCTTAAGAATCTTGAAAATTGTGTCTAAGTCAAACTCCATTTCATGGATGCTTCTGAGGAATATTACGAGCCTTGGAGCGATTAATGCGGCTGCGAACATGCATTCATATTGATTTTTTTTAGGGAAAATCACAACAATATTGTAAAGAAAATAAATAAATCGGTATAAATGATAAGTATTCACCATAACGTTGACCCTATCAACAAATGATATGCCAAGTAAGATGAGGTACGTAATATTTTTCCATTCCTACTGATCTATTGAGAGTTGTAAAGAAATAATATGTGTAGTGTAGAATATTCAATGATTACAAATTTAATGATTTTCCCTCAAACGAATATGATTCGATTATTGCAGGTGAACTACTCTTTGAATTACCGTCTTATAGGGGGTCACAAGGAGATGTAGGTAGCCTTGAAATCTAGCAAGTATCAATGTTTCTTTTATTATTATTATTATTATTACTTTTTAATTTAACCTTAGACATTTACAAAATTTCAATTTAAAAGCAATGTATTGTCTCTACTCACGCTGCAGCCTGCATGCATACTTCAAGGCCCCAAGTCTTCTTAGAAGTTATCCAAACAACATACATTCTTGAAAATAGCAATATTTTTTTTGCCTTTTTAAGGCTTATAGAAGTCTGCGTACCATTAATGAGTCAACAGTCAACGGAGCTGAAGATATAAATGTGCCTAAGAGGGGGGGTGAATTAGGCCTATAGAAATTTTTGCTTCTTTTCACAAATACTAAGTGTGGTGACTTAAATATGCCTACTGATGTTTGTGACGAGTGCCTGATATATCCTAGTAACGTCGGATGTGCGTCGGGTCTGACTCATAGCGATAAAGAAATAACTGAAAAGTAAATGCGAGACAGGATTTTTATAGAGGTTATATCCCCAACTGGGGTTTACTCCTCTCCTTGGGATTTTCTTCCCAAGAGTTTAACCAATCACTATAATGCACTGTAGCTGGATACAAAACTGATTGGTTAGCCCAATACACAACCGAAGCAAGTCAAACACTAGCTATAACTAGGTTACCACACGCCGAGTTTCGTTCCTCGGAATCTCCTTGATCCCGACAGACACAGCTCGCTACCAAAGGGCCCCCGGACTTGTCCTTCCCTTCACGTGTGCGTAAACGTTGACCTTGCCTCCTTTGTATTGCTCACGTCCGAAGACAACACGTCCGAAGACAGAATGTATGGCATGAGGTTGGAATATCAAGATGAATCACTCTCTCAGTGATGGATATGCAAATTAACGCTCAGGTGGGCAGAAAGCTATCGCAAGTGGAAACTCAGGAATCTCTTAGTATCTTTCTGCTTACTTTTCTCTCGTACGCTTATTTGTCGTAGGTTCGCAAAATCTAAGTACTTCGAGAGTCTGAAGTGCAGCTCATATATAATACTTTTCAAATAGCACTTCTCATGGAAAATCATATCAAACAATAATTACCTAATCAAGCATAGTTTCCATGCAATCATACCATATACATCATGCTCTTAATAAATCATCACAACGGTCATATAGCATATTTACGCATGATTATATTCCATATAGAGAGGTCAATTTCGTTCTAAAGCATATTCAAGCATTTCACATATAACTACCATATCAGAACTTTCCATAAGAGATTCCCTGCTATCTGTTTCTAGAACGGGTCAGTCCAGATTTTCTTTCCAAGTATAGCACATAAGATATCATCACATCAGCACGTTTTCCATGTATAATTCATAGTATAATAACCATGTTTAGCACACAAATCATATAAGAGAATACTTAATACGATTTATCAATCATAGTCAACCTTTCCTTATTTCAGAGATCACATCCGTTTATAGCATATAACATCTTATCCAGAAAATCAATCAAATCACATCTTTCCTAAATATAATATTCCAATTAACATAAGGAAAGATATCAATTTAATATTGCACATTAAATTCAGTGTAAAGCATGCAAAGAATCGCATAAGTGATTTTCGTCCAGGAATAAACTAGTATCAACGGATATATCACTTTCCATATATAAACAGCATATTTTCCATATATAGCTCAGTAGGATATCTCATGCATTATTTCCATATATAGCACAGTACGATATATCCTATCTCATGGACTGTCTATAACATGCGATCATTTAGTTCCATCAAATCATCACAAAATCACACGCAATTAAAATATTCAACACTTAATCGATTTTATAGCTCACAAACTATGCATGGTTGAATATTATCATGAACTTAGACATTTTATTTTGTTCCAAATCGAATTGCTTATTTTATAGACCTAATGTCATTACAATTACATTGTCCATCAAAACTCACTAACATACATAGACCAAAAAGGTCAACATTCTCCCCCTTTTTGATGATGACATGTAATTGACACAGCACGGAAGCATATAAGCATATTCGATCATGCAAGTCCTAGCGCATATGTCTAAGTGTTCCATAATCACAAAGCAGAGCATACGATATTTCCTAATCACATGTGATACATATTTGCTCCCCCTGCCTACGTGCAGTTATCTCTATGACATGCTATGATATATCTTGGACTAATTTTGCTCCCCCTGTCTAAGTGCGGATATATCCTATCTTTTCTATGTTATATCCTGAGTATTAAAAATTTAGAGATTACCCGTGAGTGTGCTCCCCCTGCCTAAGTGCGCATTTTCCAAGCATGGTTCAAGCAATCATGTAATCATCTCAGCAGGCACTTAGCATTTAGTAAGAAATTTTATGCAAGTCAAGTAGCACAGTTACGCATCAGAGTGTGAGATCAACAAACGATATATCCTAAGATCAGAGCAAAAGATGTTAAGCACAGGAGATATATCATAATAGCAGCAAAATATTATATTAGGGTTCAACGAGCCTCCCTATACATACTTACCACTAACAAACTTAGACGCTAAACGTCTAAACTTACCTTACTACTACTCCCCCTTCATCATCAAAAAAGGCGGGAGGATCAACTAAAAACTGAACAGAACTGGAATATCCTAGTGGCAACTAGGAGCAGAAAGGAACTAGAAGGGCAGCCTACTGGCTTGAAGAGGTCTCGGAATCTGCGGGCTTAGAGAGGGACTTCTTGATGAGCTTTGAGAGCTTGGATAGTTTCAGTGAAAGCTCGGTATACTGCTCTTTGAGCTTGCGGAAGCACTTCTGATTATCAGCCTTGATATCGGAGATATCTCGGCGCAACACAGAGATTCCTTCCTTCCCTATGCTCAGCTCATCTTCGTAGTCGTCGTCCTCGTCGCTTTTGACCTTCGCTTTTCCTTTCGCAGCCGACCGTTTCTGGGCGCTATCCACTGACCTACTCTCCTTAGCCTTGAACCAACCTTGGCCCTTTGTGTAGTGAATACCCATCCGCTTCAAGGTCACAAGGTCCAAAATGTGGACGGCCTTATCTTCCCAGCCAGGTGGCATAATAATGCCCTCGCACTCAAACATATGAGTGAGCAGCATTCCATAGGGCAGCGCCTTGTCCTTACTCTCAACGGCCTGAATCATGTGCTTCATGACGGTATATCCGAGGTTGAACTTGCGGTTCTGAGATATCATGTACACGGCAAAAGTGCTCATGAAATTCATAGTGGTAGAGTGGCCGCCACTTCCGATTTTGGCACTCCACAAGGTCATGTTCAGCAGCTTATGAAGGAAGAAGAAATCTATGGGAAGTTGATTGAGAGCTTCTCCATCTGAAAAGCGGGGCTTGGTGCGGGTATTCCAGAGTTTCTGAAGGACATCACTGGGGTCGAAACCATCAGCATGGCACCAGTCGTTCATGTCGTAGTGGCAGAAGGGTTCATCAGGAACTGCAAGCATAGCATTCATCTTCTTAGTGGTCCACTCGATCTTGTGTCCGAGAACATAGGAACGGATGGTGATATGTTCTTCAAACTCGTCGTAGTCGAAGTTTGCATAGAACAGTTTGACGACCTCAGGATAGAATGGCGTGTTGAGACTAAGGAATTGCTCTCATCCGTAGTCTTTCAGCCAGGTTATAACAGTTCCAGCAGGCAGCTTGTCAAAGGCAACAGCGCGACCACGGGCGATATCTCTTTTGAGGAAGCTTTTGTAGGTGGTGCGGTTACTTTCTTCCAGAAAAAGGTGTTCAACAGGGATCTCACTCGTTTTGGACAGATCAATAGGCGGAATGGTAAAGGACTTTGAACTTGATGGCGGAAGTGGAGAGGTTTTTTCAAGTGGTGATGGCTGTTTTTCAGGAGACTTTGGCGGAGGTGATTTCTGGGTTTCAACTGGAGTTGGGGATCGCGGCGGCGATTCCTGGGTAACCTTGGGAACTTCTTCAGGAATTTCAGAGCTTGAGGCAGACTTTTCTGGTTCGGGCGTCTTGGATTTCTTGGTTTTCTTCTTCTTCTTTGTAGTTTTGGAAGGGGTTGAGATCTTTTCAGAGGATTTGGGAGATTTGGCTTTGGAACGGGTTTTGCGAGCAGAAGGCGAGGCTTGTTTTGGTGATTTGGAAGGTGATCCGAGTGGGGTTTCTTCAGTGTCGGAACTGGGCTCCTTGCGTTTACGGCTTGATGATTCAGGGTTGACAACTTTGGAAGTTTTGGCCATTGATGAAGGTTTGAAGATCGAGAGAGTGTTTGGAGAAGATGATTGAATAATGAAGGTTAAGGAACGGTTCTGAATTTTTAAAGAATAGGATCGGTTTATTTTGGGAAGAGATAAGGATGAATTTCGAAATTTGAAATTTGAAATCTCAAAAAGATAATGGAAAACTGTCAGGGATATCGGACTGATTTGACGGGATTTCATAATTAAGGAAGGGATGTGACTGGACTGGATAGGAATATATTATAAAAGAAAATGAGTTTCCTAGAATAACTGAACGGCTGAAATAATATCCACGCGTTCCTACCTTAAATAACCTAATCACATTTAAGAACGAATCTAGAAGATCGGATATTCCTAAAATAAACTAGATGGCTGAAGAAATATCTTGGAAGGGATAACTACGAATTTCTTCCTAAAATACGAGAATTTTACTTAAGGAAAAGATCTATAGGATCCACAGAAATATTCTAAGGGCTGAATATCTTAAGATGGGATAACTATGAATTTCTATCTAAAATAGAATAACCTAGAGTAAATGATAGAATTAGGCAGATTTACTAACCTTATTAAGCTCGAGGATTCCCAATCGATCACGGATGTCGCAGAATCTTGCCTCTATTAGGGGTTTAGTGAAGATATCAGCGAGCTGATCATTTGTTCCTACGAATTCCACACTGATATTCCCCTTCTGAACATGGTCTCGTATGAAATGATGTTTAACCTCAATATGCTTAGTACGAGAATGATGCACGGGATTCTTAGTAATACTAATAGCGCTAGTGCTATCACACATAATGGGAATTTTGTCATAGCCTAACCCAAAGTCACTAAGGGTTTGTTTCATCCAAAGAACTTGTTGACAACAATTTCCTAAGGCCATATATTCAGCTTCGGTTGTGGAGAGGGCGACAGCATTTTGCTTTCTACTAGACCAAGTTACCAGGGAATTTCCAAGTAATTGGCAAGTTCCACTAGTACTTTTCCTATCTTCCCTACAGCCGGCATAGTCGGCATCGGAATATCCCATTAATGGGAAGTCATCCGTATAGGAGTACCATAGACCAAAATTGACAGTACCCTTGATATATCTAAGTATCCGCTTGACTGCGGTCAAGTGAGATTCCCTAGGGTCAGACTGATATCTCGAACACATACCAACAGCAAACATGATATCAGGGCGACTAGCAGTTAAGTAAAGAAGGCTTTCGATCATACCTCGATATTGTGTTTGATCAACCGGTGTACCTGATTCATCAATGTCTATTTTGGTGGTCTGATGCATAGGGGTGGAAATCGCCTTGGAATCACTCATCCCGAATTTAGTCAGTAATTCCCTGCTGTATTTCGTCTGGGATACGAAGGTTCCATTGTCAAGCTGCTTTATTTGCAACCCGAGGAAGTAGTTCAGCTCACCCATTAAGCTCATCTCGAATTCCTTCTGCATAGACTTAGAAAATTCCTCGCAGAGAAGGATATTAGTACTTCCAAATATGATATCATCAACGTAAATTTGGACCAGTATCATGTGATCACCTTCATACTTAATAAAAAGCGTATTATCAATAGTTCCAGTCGAAAATCCTATGTCAATCAGAAACTTACTTAGCCTTTCATACCATGCCCTAGGAGCCTGCTTTAAACCGTATAATGCTTTATTTAATTTAAAGACATGATTTGGAAAATCTTCCCTAGCAAAGCCCGGTGGTTGTTCTACATAAACTTCCTCATTTATAAAACCATTTAAAAATGCACTTTTTACGTCCATTTGAAAAATTTAAAACGTTTAAAGCATGCATATGCAAGTAAGACACGTATAGATTCTAATCTAGCTACCGGTGCAAAAGTTTCATCGAAATCAATACCTTCCTCCTGGGAATAACCTTTTGCAACTAACCTCGCTTTGTTTCTTGTGACATTACCGTGTTCGTCGAGTTTGTTTCGGAAGACCCATTTGGTTCCTATGATGGATTTATCGTCTGGTCTTTTTACGAGTGTCCACACTTCGCTCTTTTCGAACTGAGATAACTCATCTTCCATGGCTGAGACCCAAGATATATCATCTAGAGCTTCATGGACTGTCTTTGGTTCCATCATTGAAAGCAGTACATCATGAGATTCCTCCGTATCTTGATTTCGTACAGTTGCTCGAGTTTTGATTCCAGATCTGATATTTCCTATCACTTGATCTGTTGGATGACTGGACGCATGTTTCCATTTTCTAGGTTGCAGCTCTCCAGCTTCTGGTTCCACTGCTTCAGTATTTTCGTCTTTAGGAATATCTTCCTCACTGTCTTTAATATCCTGCAATTCTGCACAGGGCAAATCTATACCTTCCTCATCAGTAGCATCTGTGTTAGGCATCTCATCAAAAGTAACATGTATGGATTCCTGAACAGTCAGCTTTCTTTTATTATAAACACGATATGCCTTAGACGTAAGACTGTAACCAAGGAATATCCCTTCATCAACCTTAGAGTCAAATTTTCCTCTCTTATCTCTATCGTTCAAGATAAAACATTTACATCCGAACACATGAAAGTAACCTATATTTGGAGTTCTACCATGCCAGATTTCATAAGAAGTCCTTTTTAATATCGGCCTAAGGAAGACACGGTTAGACACGTAACAGGCTGTACTAACGGCTTCCGCCCAGAACTGTTTAGGAATATCATACTCATGTAACATAGATCTAGCCATTTCCTGTAATACCCTGTTTTTACGTTCAACAACACCGTTCTGTTGGGGGGTTATAGGAGCAGAGAAATTATGACTATATCCATACTGATCACAGAATGATGCAAACGACTTACTATCGAATTCCAGACCGTTATCACTTCGTATCCTACATAAGTTCGTTTCTTTTTCATTTTCAAGTCTCTTTACTAGTGATGCAAAGTTATCTAATGCCTCGCTCTTATGTGCAAGGAATATCACCCAAGTATACCTGGAGTAATCATCAACGATGACAAAGGCATATCTTTTACCTTGCAGAGACATCGTCTGAACCGGACCAAAAAGGTCGAGATGCAGCAGTTCCAGAGGTCTGGATGTAGATATCACATTCTTTGCTTTGAAAGATGTCTTAGTCTGCTTGCCCATCTGGCATGCCTTGCATGTTTTGTCCTTGACAAACTTTATGTCAGGAACACCTCGTATCAGTGCATTGCTTGTAATGTGAGATAGCAATTCCATGTTGGCATGTCCTAGGCGTCTGTGCCATAACCAGGTGTCATCCTGTGTAACTGCTAAACACTTGACATTCTGGTCAGTGATATCATCAAGAGTTATACAATATATATTTCTATCCCTAGATGCACTGAATAGTACCTTATCATTATTTCTAACTACACACTTATCATTTTCAAACGTAACCGTATGACCTTTATCGCATAATTGACTGATGCTAATGAGATTATGTTCTAGATTCTTAAGCAACCATACGTCATCTATAGTAGTATGTAACGTGTTACCGACAGTTCCCACTCCTATAACCTTAGCTTTTGTGTTGTCGGCGTAGGAGACATATCCTCCATCATATGCTTTCACCGACACAAACTTACTGATATCACCTGTCATATGGTGGGAACACCCACTGTCGAGGTACCACTTGTTCTTCCTACTGGATTTTCTTCTTTGTACCTGCATGAATCAGTTCTTTTCTGAGGTGCCCAATTTTGATTGGGTCCTAAATGGTTAGCAGCAAAGTAATTCCTGTTAACACGTGGCATATCATGTATCACAGGCTGTGATCTCTCAGTCACAGGCTGGCCAGAGTTAGAAACTTCAGGAACTTTCTTAGGTCTCCAGACATATCTGGATTTATCAGCTTTCTTCAAGAAACAGTGGTTAGCATAATGACCAAGACGACCACATGAAAAACATTTAGGTTTCCTAACGTTTTGTGGAGGTGCAGCATGTTCATGTGTTGTGGAATATCCTAATCCTGTTTTCCCGATTTGTGCAGGAATACTAAGTAACATATCAAGATTTTGTTGTCCCTCAAGAAATCTAACATTAGTACGAGAATTTTCTTCTAAGAAATCCTTAAGAGCGGACATGTCCCTAGATATATTCTTTTGCTTCCTAAGTTTCTCGCAATTACACAAGGCCTTTTCTTTCTTAAGAGTCTCTAGCTCGGCTTTCAGGCGCTCATTTTCTAGATCCGTTTGATGCTTCTCTCTAGCTACTTCATCTCGTTGCCTAATTAGACCCTTCACTTGTGAGTTGAGTGACTTAATCCTTCTTTCTGCATTTTGAATTATCTCAAACATCTCTTCTTTTTCATCTACTTCAAAGGCTGAGGAAGCGTTATCATGAGATTCATCTTGCCTAGCATATAATTCATTCAGAAATAATATTTTCTTAATAGTAGATGAGTCCGATACCTGATCATCATCCGCGACCATGTAGGCGAGATCTTCCTCTTCTTCGCTCCCGGCCTCTTCCCAGTTTGTGACCATGGCCTTCTGTTTCTTTATCTTTTTGTCACCATTTTCCATCGGGCAGTTTGAGGCAAAGTGGCCTGGCTTGTTGCACTTGAAGCATTTCTGTACATTGTTTCCGGATGACGATATTCCCTTGTTCCTAGGTTGGAACTTTGAATTTTCCTTGAACTTTCTTCTCATCCGAAATTTGTCAAACTTTCTGGTCAGCATGGCGATCTGCTCCATTAGGTCCTCCTCAGATTCTTCTTCGCCTTCAGAGTCGTGTTCATGTTCGGTATTAAAGGCAATGTTTGGTTGATTTCGGACTGGTGGTTTTTCTTTGATGGAGATCTGAGTCATCTCGTAGGTGGTCAGAGATCCGATCAGTTCTGACACTGAAAGTTCATCCAAGTCCTTTGCTTCATAGATGGCGGTCACTTTGGGATTCCATTCTCTAGGAAGAGATCTCAGGATTTTTCGCACTTTCTCACCATCTTCTATTTTCTTTCCCAACGAGAACATTTGATTAATGATGTTCATGAATCTGGCATACATGTGGCTTATGGTCTCGTTGTCCTCCATCTTGAACAGCTCGTATTGGTGGGTCAAGAGGGCTATCCTTTCTTGCACAACTCGAGTGGTTCCTTCATGTGTGACTTGAAGCATGTCCCACATTTTTGGCAGATTCGCATGAGCTCACACGATTGTACTCTTCTCTTGTGAGTGCGCAAGCTATCATGTTCTTAGCTTTGGCATTTAGGGAGATTCCCCGCTTGTCTGCTACATTGTAATCAGGGCCTTTCTTTGGAGTTCCATCTTCGTTTTTGGGAATGTAAGGTCCTGTTGCGATGATATCCCACAGGTCGTAGTCTGTAGCGATCAGGAATTCCTTCATGCGATTTTTCCATATGGCGTAGTTTGTTCCGTCGAAGAGTGGTGGCCTGGAATGGGATTGTCCCTCTGCAAAAACATCAAAACTCGAAGAAGCCATTAGATCTTTAACTCAGGCTTGTTAGGCCCGTCGTTTGAGTAACCCGCTCTGATACCAAATGAAGATATAAATGTGCCTAAGAGGGGGGGTGAATTAGGCCTATAGAAATTTTTGCTTCTTTTCACAAATACTAAGTGTGGTGACTTAAATATGCCTACTGATGTTTGTGACGAGTGCCTGATATATCCTAGTAACGTCGGATGTGCGTCGGGTCTGACTCACAGCGATAAAGAAATAACTGAAAAGTAAATGCGAGACAGGATTTTTATAGAGGTTATATCCCCAACTGGGGTTTACTCCTCTCCTTGGGATTTTCTTCCCAAGAGTTTAACCAATCACTATAATGCACCGTAGCTGGATACAAAACTGATTGGTTAGCCCAATACACAACCGAAGCAAGTCAAACACTAGCTATAACTAGGTTACCACACGCCGAGTTTCGTTCCTCGGAATCTCCTTGATCCCGACAGACACAGCTCGCTACCGAAGGGCCCCCGGACTTGTCCTTCCCTTCACGTGTGCGTAAACATTGACCTTGCCTCCTTTGTATTGCTCACGTCCGAAGACAACACGTCCGAAGACAGAATGTATGGCATGAGGTTGGAATATCAAGATGAATCACTCTCTCAGTGATGGATATGCAAATTAACGCTCAGGTGGGCAGAAAGCTATCGCAAGTGGAAACTCAGGAATCTCTTAGTATCTTTCTGCTTACTTTTCTCTCGTACGCTTATTTGTCGTAGGTTCGCAAAATCTAAGTACTTCGAGAGTCTGAAGTGCAGCTCATATATAATACTTTTCAAATAGCACTTCTCATGGAAAATCATATCAAACAATAATTACCTAATCAAGCATAGTTTCCATGCAATCATACCATATACATCATGCTCTTAATAAATCATCACAACGGTCATATAGCATATTTACGCATGATTATATTCCATATAGAGAGGTCAATTTCGTTCTAAAGCATATTCAAGCATTTCACATATAACTACCATATCAGAACTTTCCATAAGAGATTCCCTGCTATCTGTTTCTAGAACGGGTCAGTCCAGATTTTCTTTCCAAGTATAGCACATAAGATATCATCACATCAGCACGTTTTCCATGTATAATTCATAGTATAATTACCATGTTTAGCACACAAATCATATAAGAGAATACTTAATACGATTTATCAATCATAGTCAACCTTTCCTTATTTCAGAGATCACATCCGTTTATAGCATATAACATCTTATCCAGAAAATCAATCAAATCACATCTTTCCTAAATATAATATTCCAATTAACATAAGGAAAGATATCAATTTAATATTGCACATTAAATTCAGTGTAAAGCATGCAAAGAATCGCATAAGTGATTTTCGTCCAGGAATAAACTAGTATCAACGGATATATCACTTTCCATATATAAACAGCATATTTTCCATATATAGCTCAGTAGGATATCTCATGCATTATTTCCATATATAGCACAGTACGATATATCCTATCTCATGGACTGTCTATAACATGCGATCACTTAGTTCCATCAAATCATCACAAAATCACACGCAATTAAAATATTCAACACTTAATCGATTTTATAGCTCACAAACAATGCATGGTTGAATATTATCATGAACTTAGACATTTTATTTTGTTCCAAATCGAATTGCTTATTTTATAGACCTAATGTCATTACAATTACATTGTCCATCAAAACTCACTAACATACATAGACCAAAAAGGTCAACAGGAGCAAAGCTTCTTAAATCAATACTCCCTCTGTTTCATAATAGATGTCATTTTAGAATTTATTTTTCTCTTAAATACATGTCATTTTATATTTTTCAAGATAAACAATATTGATTATATCTAGTGTTACCCCTTATCTTTAATAGAATTATTAAATTAAATTAGATAATATAATTAATTAAGAGTATAATGGAGATTTTACTTTATTTTTAATATGCGTGTAATATCCTTAAACGGCATGTATTAAGAAACAGAGGGAGTAATAATTTACTAGTACGTTATTCAGCATGTGCTTAAATATTTTATATTTATGTAACTTAAATTTTGATTATAATACTTATATTTAATAGATGATATAGTTTTCAACATATAATATGAAAACTAATGTGTTGTGATATAATTACAATAACTAAAAATTTAGAAGTAACATAACATGATTACTTATTAAATAATAGACGGACTAAATTGCAAATAAAATGACAAGCCAAATTGACAGTTTTTAGCCACCATAGACCCTTTATATAATAGATAGATACTCTTTTATTAAGCTTCAAGGCTGAGTATAAACTGTCAAATTTTAGTCTGTCATTTAAGTTAATTAAAAAATTAATATTAAAAAAACTCCCACTACATTTCTTTTTTTTATTCCAAATTTACCCCTCTATTTTAGTATATATTAATGTTATATTTTATAAAACACGCATTTTAGTGTGTAAAAATATTACTTCCTCTGTCCCCACACATTACTTCCAAAAATTAGTGGGCACGCAAATTAAGAAGTATCTAATTAGTTTACTAATTATTCCACCAAAACTTCATCTCCCTCCTCATTTAATAATTTTAAACACAATTTCAATTTTAAACTTCCTCTCTTTCCTCATTTAATACTCATTTAGTTTAATTATTTGAATAATTTTTACCAAAAATAGAAACGGAAAGAATTATGTGAGACACCCGAAATAGAAAGATGGGAAGAAATAAGTGGGACGGAGGAAGTAGTATAATTTAACACTATTAACAATATGATCAAGATAATCGATGTTATCTTAAGGGGGTGTTTGTTTCCGGTGATACTGACATCACCGTGATGTGGATATCACCGTTATGCGATTCAAGGTGATATATCATCACCGTGTTTGTTTTGAGGTGATATTTCATTTTGCATATCAGTGTAATACTGGAATATTGTGTTTGTTTAAGTGCAGTGATGTGTGGGGTGAGTTGTGTAAATATCATATTTAACTTTAGGTATATTATGTAGTTAAAGTGTTTTATATGTACATTTGAGGAAATATTTTACGTGATAGTTATTAATATTTGAAAATAAAGTATTATTTTTAAGCATTAATTTTATGTATGTTATATAATTCCTCATATAATTATTTTATTTTGGTAAGCTTTAAACATAGATTTTTAAATGAGCTATTAATTACAAGTATTTTATATAATTCTTCAATATAATAATTTTTAGTTTTTTTATTTATAAGTATATCTATAATCCATGAACATAATTCTTTTTATTCTTTTAAGAATTTAATATAAATTTTTTAAGATTTAAAATATCTTAGTTATATAATTTGATATAGGAGTAAGGTATATAAGGAATGTGTTAAAAGATAGGGGACAATTTTGTCCAAAAAATTATTGAAAATATCACCCCGTTTTGATCACCTCGATGATCTTACATCACGGTGATGACTCATCACACACGCTAACCAAACGAGGTGATTAGGAAGCGATGTAAGGATTACGGTTATGTTTTGGAGGATCACCCCCAAACAAACACCCCCTAAGTGGTTTGGGCTATTGGGCTTAAGAGTAAAGCCCAATCAGATCATAAATCGCGTGCTGATAAACTCCGCAAAAGGCGTTGCTCGTCGACCGTCGTCTCCAATCTCATTCCCTTTGTACCCCTGCAAAACCCTGCTACGGAAATTCCGACCAAACGTAAGATCGTTGAGTTCATGTATTGAATTGACCCAAAAGAGAGGGAATAGAAGGAACGAAATGGCGGCTCGTTCGTTATCCTCGAAGCGTGTTTTTTCTCTTCTTGTCTCCCCTAAAGGTCACCTGAGAATTTGTTTTCTTGATGAACGTGCTTATCTCTGTTGTATCGATAGCTCACAATCAGCAAAGAACTAATTCTGCAGTGTACACGGTTTCTGCAGCTTATTTTTCGACGAGCATTGTTGGTGAAAGCCCTATTCTGGTAATCTTTTTTTTTTTATGTCTTTGCTTTACTGCGTTCGTGTGAGCTTGTGTGTTTGTGTGTCGTGTGTGTTTTGCTGTTAAAGATCTGAACTTTATTTAACTTGAACCTGCTTTTTTCTGTGAAGGTCAGGGATTTTATTCATGGGGCTTTATATGATCCTAATCATGGTTATTTCTCTCAAAGGTCGGGTTCGGTCGGAGTTCTTGATAGAAGCATCAAGTTCAATCAGCTTGAAGGTGTTTGTTCAAATGCTTCTTATAAATTTTTTTATTTATGTTTATCGATTTAACTCGTTGTGGGTCGATCGTCCTCAATTTATTTGACGTTATCGAGGTTGGTTGGTGAGACTTGAGAGCTAAACATTTAGTATTGTTGAACTTGCCATCGCCTCTCTGTATAAGTGGGAAATGAAAATTGTGACCTTATAAGTGCACCAATGTAAAGATATGGTAATATTATTTTACATTTCAAGGACCCAGTTCGTAAAAGATCTTTTCTAGCATTCCTACATTGTTTGCTTGCTTTATTATTATGATTTAGTTTGTTGAAGTTAATGGGATTTCAAGTTAATACAGATCATTGGTTACTCATTTCTGATATATTATTGCATCTGCAAGAGTTTACTGTTTAGAACAACCACATCATTTACAGGCAGGAAAGCTTATATAAAGCACCTGGATGCTATCTACAAGCAGAGCGATATGTCATGGTTTACTCCAGTTGAGCTCTTTAAGGTACAGCATCGACGGCATAAACTGATATTTAGGTTTTCTTGATTTTATTGTTGAGAATACTGTTAAATTGCGTTTAATTATTTATGACTGCAATATTGTTTATGCTTGTTATTTTTGTTAGCCTTGGTATGCTCATGCTATTGCTGAAGCAATTATGAGGACAACAAATCTCTCGGTTCCGCTAAAAGTAAGTATTAGATTCTTCCTTTTCCAAGATATTGTGCTTGTGTACCTGAGTTAACTTCAGTTATATGTCACTCTTGAGTTTTTAGATCTGAAACTCGGTCATATCTGTGCTTTCATTTATTTTTTTCCCAGATTTATGAGATTGGAGGCGGATCAGGAACTTGCGCGAAGGGTGTGATGGATTACATAAAGCTAAATGCACCTTCAAGGATCTATGATAGTATGAGTTATATGTATGTAGTGCCTCAGGTTTCCCTTTCCTTGACCCTACAACCATTATTACTGTCTGCAATTGAAGATGCCTTTGAAATGTTTTTAGAGAAGCATGAAATATTTGGAGTCTCACACTATGTGTGCTACATTGCAAATAACCTCCCTTATTTCCGTTTACTAGTTCAGTTGAAATCAGTTCTTCACTTGCCAAAAAACAAATGGAGACTGTCGGACAAGTAGCCAGTCACTTGACAAAGTTTAGAGTTGAATGCCGCGATGCCGCTGACAAAAATGAATGGGGTATGGTGAATCAATTTTTCTGTCTTGCGTATATGTTTTATGAGATTTCTTTAGCTCAAAAGTAATGATGCTGCTTTCAAACTTCTATTTGTGCTATTTTCGATAATTAGGAGTATACCTTGGTCTGAAGTTTAATCTCCTTTATTATTTTTTTCTGGAACAGTTCATGAACAACAGCCTTGTTGGGTTATCATGTTAGAGGTAATGCCAAGCTTCTTTTTTGTATGGATACTGATTTTCTTACCTAAACCAGAAATGTAGAGCGACTTAATTTGTCGAATACCTGCTTCACTTTGCTGATATGTAAATCATACTTGTAGAGCAGGCTTCATAACCGTTTCAACACTAATCTTATACATTTTAACACCCAATTTATCTTTCTCCCCTCAGGTGCTTGATAACCTTCCCCATGATCTTATTTATTCGAAAAATCAAGTCTCACCATGGTTGGAAGTATGGGTTGGAAAGCAAGATGATAGGTGATATGTTAGTAAAATTTCGTGTTTGATAGCATGACTATATTTGACTACCCATGATTTTTATATGATCCTCGAGCTGTATGTTTGAGCTTAGCTGCTGGTTTTAAGTTACTACAGTTACGAATAAGTTGATCTACATTCTTCATTGTTCATAAGATTTTTGCAGTTTTTTTTCGAGGTGCTGATATGCACGTTTTATGCGCCCTCCACAGATCTGACCTCACTGAGATCTATAGACCAGTCGAAGATCCATTAATCTCAAATTGCATGGAGATTCTTAACTTAGCAAAAGATGGTACCGTTCCTGGAAACATGGCGAGCTCAGTTGCCAAAAGCCTTTGGTCTAAAATTTTCCCTAAGCCTCGAAGATGCTGGCTACCAACTGGTTGTTTGGTAAAACATCAGAAGTATATTCGAAATTCATGTTTTTCTCTCTATCAAGTTGCTATTATAATATTGAAATCTTGAAGGCCGCTGATATTGAAATTAACACACCAGAAACTTCTTCAAGTCCTTCACACTGCTTTACCGAAGATGTCATTAATCGCATCCGATTTTAGTTATCTTCCTGACATAAGAGTACCTGGTGATAGAGCGCCTCTTGTAGCAACTAAGGTACGATATTCAACTGAGCTACTTACCACTTTATATAATTATTACTAGTTTTTTTGAGTCATCATGAACCATATTCGCAACCATTTACTTTTTTCTTTGCAGAAAGATGGTAAAAGCCAAGATCTTAACAATTATTTGGAGGCAAAGGTTTAGTTCTTGTATTTCCCCACGTCTTTATTTCTTTTCTTGCTACAAAATCGATTAGGAATTCATATATAACTTCCACAGGAGAAAATTATAGTTTTAAAGTTTCATTAAGTGGCCTATATTAGGTATTTTAATCTGATTTCAGTTTTTCGCTGATCGATATTCCTTTTTTTTTTTTGAGTCGCAGGGCGATGCTGATATATTTTTCCCTACAGACTTTTGGCTTCTTGAACTTATAGATCATTATTCTTCGGGATGGCGCAAATCAAGCGATGAGGACAAGTCCTCGAAGAAGGGTAAAAAGAGGAGGACACTTACGGTAATTCTTTTCATACCTCAAACGAGCTCTCCCATTGACAATACTAACGTTTTCTTAGTTCTGTTCGCTATTTTGACACACAGCTAGATACATCTGCATTTATGGAAGAGTTTGGCCTTCCCACAAAGACAAGAACCAAAGATGGATACAATCCAATGTTGGATGATTTCAAGAACACCAAGTTCTACCTCAGTGTTCCTACCCACAACATCAAATAGAAACGTATTCTTTTTTTGGGTTATGATCTATACATAGCAGTAGTATGCCTTGATCTTGACCATTCATTCAATGACATTGCAGTGTTATGTTTCAAAAATAAAAGTAAACAGCTTATTTTACATCCTATTGTTGGCAGGAGCATTGCTAAAGCCATACTTGGCCTTTTTATTCAATTGCAGGCTAAAGACCACAAACACGCGCCATACTCATCGACCTTAGCTCATGACGTTGAAAGCTAGCTTGCTCAGCCAACCTTCGTCGTCGATATAAGACATGCTCGTAAGGTGTCTTAACCTTTTCTCGCTCAGCTTCTTCACCCACTTAACTCTCCCCGACGTGTTTGATCCCAAACCTCGACAGTTATGCTCTGCAAATGTCAATTTCTCCCTGAAAATGAAAAATGAGATATTATTAGCGTAAAAGGTTGATTTATAAATAGTAAAACTGCGAAAAAAATATGGGATTCTTTTTCTTACTCATGGCCAGAGCTGTGCCAAGAATCCCATCCCTGAGGTACAACAATGCCCGACATAGACGTGTTGTAGAATAAAACCCTAGCGTAGCTTCTCCAAGGTCGTCCCAAGTACGTCTTTCCATTTCCTACTATGCCACACTCTTTGAAGATGAACCCATTTTTTTCGTGGGGATGCGATCTTCCCTGAGCTGTAATATAACCTCGTACTTCCCTTTTAAGATCCCCCGCAACTACCCTTATTTTACACTTCTGCCCTCATCCCGGGAATTTATTTTCGAGGAATTAGACGCTGGTTTTGGATTATAATACATGATAATATATATGTGCATTCGATACCGTTTAATTAATTACCTCGTAAAGTGACTGACCAGAACCGAAGATGAAGTCAACAGCTCCGTGAATGCTACATTTCTTGAAATAATGCCTTCCATTGCAGTCCCATAAAGTGTCTTGAACGCCAAAGAATCGACATTTGTAGAAGACTGACTTATCTCCTTGTATAGATGCTGCTACTGCTGTCTTCATAGGGTTCTTATTACTCTTCGGAGGAGAGTTGTACGAATTCTGAATATCATTTCCCGGGAATATTATTACGCAATATTACTAAACGTTAATCTGTGTAATGATTCTTACGACGAAGGTGATGGATCTGGCGATGATATTATCAGCTTGAGAAGTAAAAGTAGCGCCCTTCTCTATCGAGTCGTTGCCATCCCAAGTCAAGAACGTATTTTGTTTCGATTCTCCTTCGAGGGATATGAACGGCTTGTCGTAAGGAATCCTAACTTGTTCCCTTGCAAAAACAAACAAAAACCCTAATTATACATGTAAAAGCAATACACAGTGAAAATACGCTTACTATTACTACCTATACACTCCTTGTTTGATGTGTATACGAGTCCAAGCTTTGGCGTTCGAAGGGATGGAATTGATAGCAGCTTGGATTGTCGTAAAGTTGCCTTTGCCTAATTGATCGACGATGATCGCTGGGTAATAAATAATCTGCTTTGTGAGCTGTGGCTTATAAGCAGCACTTAAAAAATATGGTATTATTAGCAGATAATAACAATAATAATAATACAGGCGCCATTGACGACAGTACAACATGGTTGAAACTTGGGCAAGATTTGTTATGAAAAAAGAAAAACGATGGAATAGAATGAACCACTTGTATTAATACGATAGCTTGTAATGAGTTTCAATTAACATATAGATAAGCAAGCATTCGACGTTGGATCGTCAAGAAATTGCGCTATTATATACACTCCAATATTATGAAGGCGTGGGCTGAGGAGTTATATTATTGATAGATTTTAACGCGAGCTAATTTGCGTTATATTCTCGTAGGTGTTGACGAAGGATGAAGCACAGAAGCAGTAATTTCGATGGATAGTTAAAATATGAATCTGAATATTTTTTCTTTGATAGCGAGCTATTTGCGTTATATTCTCGTAGGGGTTGACTAACGTTATATTCCCCTTTAATAGCGAGTAATTTTCGACTTTGTCTTGGTTCCTCCATCCAACTAATACTATATGTTAGTTTGTTTGAAAGATGAGAATTTATAACAGTATTTTGAGTCCTCCAAAATAGTCATTTTCTGGCACAACTCATTTAATACGATACGAGGACAAGGAGTTAGGACTACTTACGTTCTGTATTCTTGTCAGTCTTTTGAAATTATGGGTCTTAACTCTAGTAAATTAAAATATGAGCCGCCCAAATGATTTAGAGATTTCGGATATTAATATCGATTTTAAATAAATAAGGAAATAAAATCAACGAGTCGCGTGGCATGCAGAAGCTATATTGCCTAGGATGTAGGAAAATGTCGTCATATTTTGGGAGTTTATACCGTAAATCTTAGAAGTATAATTGTGATTTTGCAAATAAAAAAAGATACATAAGCGTATCGTTTTGAAATGTGATGTTATTTTCCGTTTCTATGATGCATCGACGTCTTCACGCTTGACTTGAAATAAGAGGGAACGAATAGCAATATGACATTGATGAGGGACTTAAAAGATTAATGCCTTTTACAAGATTAATTAAAGTGGCCCAAATATAATACTTCCCTTTTGGAAAAAAAGTTGACATTGATGAGTTTTTCCACGTGCAAGTTTCTTATTTTCATGGGGTGCAAAAGAGCATTGCTTTCTTGCTTTGCTCTGTGATGTGTTCCTTCCTTGAAAAGATTTAATTTGTGTGTTCTGATGAGAGATGTGCATGATTCTTGCTTGTGGAGATTGCATGTTAAAAGACGCAATGAGAACTTTTACATATATAATCCTTTAATTATAAATTACATACATAAAATCGTCGATGAAAAGTATTTTGCATGCATGCATTGCAACGCAATAAATATTATAATACAAAAATTTAACAAATGGGGTGGTGGCGCAGTTGGCTAGCGCGTAGGTCTCATAGCTTCTGAGTTATCCTGAGGTCGAGAGTTCGAGCCTCTCTCACCCCACAATTCTTTTTTCTTCCTTTTTAGAATATGAAATTATTTAATCCAGTTTTACGAGAATATTTTCATACTGGAGTGTTATGATGCCAACCCATTTTACTTTGTTTGAGTGACGACCAACCAAAATTATGTAAGAAATAAAATCCACACCAGAGAAGCCCAACATATGATATTTTGATATTCTCTATTAGAATTTAGACCCAACAACACTGCATCATTAATTGCTGGAAAACTATTACTCCATCCGTTCCGCTAATTTTATCACATTTTTCCATTCAGGGCGTCCCAAATTTTATCACATTTCCCTTTTGGGCAAAAAATTAAATACCATTTTAAATGTAACTGGAAGAAAAAGTAACTAGTGAGAATAATTAGAAAAAGGTTATAAATTTAAACAAGTTGTTTATATCTAATCACATTGTATTGTATTATTATAATAATGTCATCTTAATTTAGTGCGAGCCCAGCAAGTGATAAAGTTGATGGAACAGAGGGAGTATATAAGAACTCTGAGTTATGACACCAATCAACGTTCATGATACAAACCTTACATTTAACTAAGCTTAGGACACAATCCGTAAAAATCTCGAAAAATAAAAAATAAAACGAAGATGGACAGCAAGTTATATAGTTTTAACTAGCTCAAGTAAAGGTGAAGAACTAAAAAGAAAGCTAACTTATCTTCTATCACGTGAGTTCTTGGTATTAGTAGCATCAGTAGAGCTTTTGCTTTTCTCAGCAGCATCTTTTTCATCATTCTCGCGCTTCTGCTTTCTCTGAACGTCCTCGCAATGTCTACGCCAAAGCGCTTCTCTTTCCTTCCTGGGTATTCTGCTATACCGAGGATCGCTCTTCAAAAGCTGTTTAGCCGTCGACCAAGAATTAACAGCTGTTTTACCGTCTTCTGTTTCTTGATTAGCAGTTATTGCCTCCTTAAGAAGGGATCTGTACTCCGTCACGCATCTCTAGTATTGCAATAAAAAAAAATGAAATTCAGACTCAGAGCCATAAATCTAACGTGGTTGGTATTTTAGACCAGGTTCCATCTAAACATGTTACCAGCACATATTAATAGCCAGCACGGTACACTGAGAAGACGTGTAAGATTGCAGTATTGAGAGAGGAGATGGCTGACCTCATGCAAAGACTTGACGTGATCTCTGAAAAGCTTTTCTAGATCGGATTTATCTAAATGGGGATTCGCTGCACGGCCTTGAGGATCCTTCTCCAACTTGGGCTTCGAGTCTGTCCATGAAGCCTGTTTATAGTTTGGACATTGAAAACAAAAACAAATTTTAATTAGGATTGCCGACGAAGACAATATATATATATAGCAAAGGGTGCAGTTTAACCAAACTGTAAGAAGCAATTTGTATGAAATGCATTCTTAAATATTGAAAACAAAGGTGCCTAAAACTAATAGGGAGAAGGGAAATGTCATTACCTGAGGATCTTTCACCCTTTCCACCAATAGAGCTTGATACGATTCCAAAGCCACCTTTCTACGAGCTTTTTGCCTAACCCTCTCAACTTCTTGCTCATCTCTTTCTTTTCGCTTGCGTAATGCTCTCTCTCGTTCCTTCAGTTTCTCCTACACCCAGTAGATTAACAAAAAGCACATACGCACATTGTGAGAAACCCGATATGGCAAAAAAGCCTACAAAAATAACTCTCTTGCCAATTTTATTTTTATTCTAGAAATCATCTCTCTCACCTCCTCATCCTGTTTTGCACTGTCCTTCCTCGCTGCTGCCGCTTCCGCAGCCTTCAATTCAGCTACATATTCATTGAAAATTTTCTCCCTCTCCTCATGTCGAACAGACTTGTATCTGAGATCACTTTTTAAGTCATCCTTCACCTAACAGAAATAAGAGGTGCTCATCAAATGGTCACGAAATTGCAATTACATTGTCCAGTCATTCATATTTCCTGAAATATATGGTTTCGTTCTACATAACTGATCATACGAAATCAATTTCACAGGTTTCTATCAAATAGCTTCATGACTTCTCCAAAACTTGGTTTTGCATGACTTGACAACCCATTTTCGTATTTGAGATCGAGAATGCGTAATTGTACGTAGTATAAATCCTATTACTTTTGACCAGCGTGAAGCACAACAGATGCCTTTGTCCTGAAGCATTGCCTTAAAGCTAGATATTGCAGTAGCATTCTGTGCTCGGGTTCTCTCTTGGGCAGCTCTTATCCTAAAAAGCGTGCATACGTAAGGTCAGCTGTTTTACATACATACAAATGTGGAATGACATTTATCGGCGAATTAAATTAGTTTTAAGGATCAAAGAAATGGCTAAAACAGCTTAGCGAGGACTATTGTCTGCATATTATTTATTAACTGCTAGTCATATTTATCATTCTAAGATACAATTTTCCTTCGTATTATAATAGTTCATCAATATTTGGATGTATCATAATTAAGACCAAGACCCATCAGGCATCGATATGAGTACCACAAGTATATTAGTCTGAACCAAATAAGCAACATTACCTTTCGTTTAACAACGACTCTCTCTCTTTCCGATCCAAGGCATGAAACCGAGGATCCTCACCCCATTTCAGTTTAAATGTTTGATAGTTAGTTTTGTCACCAATATCCTGATGGGGAATAAACAAGTTTTAGTTCATAACTCTAAAGGTCCTCTTAGAAGTTTTAGCGTGGAAAGAGAAAGAAGATACTTTAATATGTAGACATTTGCATCAAACCTCCTTCGCTTCTTCTAGTAATTGCTTGAAACCCTCCAAAGCAGCCTTATGAGCAACACGTTTTTCCTTACGCTCTTCTTCAGCACGTGTTCTTACATAGTGCTCAAATATAGCTCTTCGGGCATCATGGTTCGGAATAGCCTGCAATCATGATTTGATATAACCAACACACATCTTCTGCACCATCAATGTCACGACACTAGTAGAAATCATAGGTAACCAGTTATGAAAACACAAGCATTAGGGGTACACCAATTCCTTAAGCCTTATTGATGTGTCCATTCTTTGTATCAACGGCACGCAAACTAATGAAATGTGAAATCGGAAGATCAATTCATTAAGCACATATAAACGTCAATAATTCATCAATGTCAAACATCAAAACACAGTTCACTTTATGCGCAGAGCAATGCCAGGAATAAAAGCATCATTGCCAATGGAATCAAAAACCTTGAAACGTGGATCGAACACTATCTTCGGAAGTTCTTTCTCCCATTTTGAGAATGGGGCCACCCCTCGTTGCCTGAGCATCTCCTAAACATTTCAAACACACACACACACATTACTAACCGGCACAGGATGAAATAACACAGAGATCTTAATCAAGTTTACAGGTAGCATCAAAAGAGTTTACTTAAATAGTGAATAATATAAATTAGCAGGCCAATAGTGATATCTATAGTATTTCTGTTCATAACTAGGATGGGAAAGGAAGGAGATATTTAACAAAATGGACGGGTTGCAAGTCAAAGACATATCAGACAAACATTTAAAAAATCAAACATAATTAACCCCAAAGGGGGCACCTTAAATTGGAGGATTGACGCCTCTTTATTTGGACCTCCATTTTCCTCCTCAGAATCAGAAGAGGAGTTCGACATATCATCATCGCCATTTTGATCTTTCTGCTTTTCTTTAATTGCTCCATTTTGCGGACTCCCGGTGGAAGCCTCAATCGATTTGGCGCCATTTAGTTCTGTCACCTCCACAGAGGACAAAGCTGGACTTTGGGAACTAGAATCAGGTGTTCCAGAATCGTGCAACTTCTTCTTGATGAGATCCAATGTGGTAGATGATGATATCGGTACGTTCAAGGATCTCACAGATGCAGCATCGCGACCACCAGTGGCAGCAGCAGGGGTACTCAAAATAATAGGTTCAGATCCTTTTTCACTAACTGGATTAGGAGTAGGAACCGTAACAGATTGAGCTGCCAAAGCATCAGCATCCTGCTTCTTTCTCAGCTCTATGACCTCACTAGGTATTTGCCAACTACTTAGCTGATACGAAAAGCAGATCATGACATCAGATCAGACAGCCATGGGAAGAAAGATGCATAAAATTTAACTGTTAAGTTACTGATTAAAACATGGAACGTGATTATTTATAAACATACCCTGGTTACATTGTTGTAGTAATATTTCTTGCCATCATTAGTGGTAACAACAGTCCAATCGGTACCAGCTACTCTTTCCCTAAACATAAATGAAATTGATTACATAATACATATAAGCATAATCATAAGGAAATGGAAGTTGATCAAAAGTACTAATTGGGAAATATAGAACTCACCACGAAACCGGACTCAGCTGCACAGTTACCCTATCTGACTGCATTCAACAAATCAACTATCAAACAGAACTTACTTACAAATACATAGAATTAAGAAAGGCACATAACATATCATGATTCTCCAAAAATCAAATATGTCAAAGATCCGTGAAGTTTCTCAAACAAACTCACATAATCATGGAAGAGTAAAATACGCCTTGGATTCCTCATTCTTCTCCTGGTTGTGCATACATTTTCTCTCATTAAATTACTTGAACTAAAATTTCGGTTTCGTTGATTTAGTCCATTCACGTGCTGAACTTTGCAACAGGACTTAACCAAAACTATGTACAAAATTTGACTTAGGATTTCGCCAAGAGGCAAAAATACAAACAGAAATCAACACACTCAGAAGTCAGATGTATGCTACTATTTTACGTCCGAAGTTGGAGTAAAAAAATTACATAAGTATAATAGAAGAAACACCGGAAATACTAGTAAATGCACGAGCAAATATAACACACTGCCAAAGGAAAGGAAGGGAAAGGAATGGAATAATGTACACGTGTAAAAGAATAGAATATCTTCCTTTAACTGCAGGCTACTTTAGAACAAAATTCATACTTATGAATAAAGGATAAACTAAAAACAATACCAAAATTACCTCTCCTTGAAAACTAGCAGGCCTCTCATAGGTCGACTGCCCAGTCAACGCATTATAATAGTAAACAATCCCAGTATCCATTCTGTGTGCAGTCCAAGCATCAGGTTCTTTTCCAGAGTCGCCAACCTTGGGCTCATTGCTACCAGCATTGTTGCTGTTATAATCTGAAGAATCCCATAGGATTATAAGGAGAATGGTTTTAACCATCAATCTGTAGAATTTAAAAATGTGGCTACCCACCAGCTCCAGGAGGTAACTCAGCCAATGCAGAATTATGAGTTGAATAGTCACCAGTGGCACCAACTGCTGATGCTTGAGCAGTTACTCCAGGAGGCTTAATATCATTTGTAGAAGCAGAAGATTGTGGAACACCACGATAGAGCATCGGGTAAGGACCCGAGGTTCCAGCAACAAAAGGGGGCCTAGAAAGTCCGCCAATATGCTGAGTCTGTAACCATGGCCCAGGAGGAGCAGCTTGTGAAGATGGATACAGATACGGGTTACCTGCATGATGCTGAACAATGGGGTTGGGAGGAACGGAATTAATAACATGCTGGGTCGAATTTGAAGGTGACGGTAGAGATGGAAATATCCCAGGGGGACCAGCTGTTAGAGGAGAATGCGGTATTAGCCGGGGCACTTGAAATGTTGAAGACGGTGGTATCCAGTTAGTTGCATTACTGAAATGGTTAGGTACAAAATGAGAGGCTGAAGGATTTGGATTGGGTTGAACAGCATTAGAAGTTGGCTGCATGAAAGATGGTGTATAATCAAATGCTCCTGTTTCTTGACTAGCATCAGCTCTTCCATTCTGCAATTGGCAAAAATCCACAAAATTTTGATCTCTGTAAACAACAGAATATAAAAGACTGCATTCTTATGAGTAGGTTCGAAGTGAACTACATGTCAAGACATTTCATTCTTATGCTGCCTATAAATGATTGTCAGATATCGACAAATACAAGCATTCAAGCAACTACGAAGATAAGCAAACGCTGACAGACCCGTATATTTAGCATTTATTCAAATATCGAACAAGGTCACAACTAAAATACTTACTAACGGAATGGTACAGAACAACAGCAGTCAAATATAGTCAGTTATCACCATTCGAAATCATGCAAAGAAATTCAAGAGGTTTTTATTTTTACTCATATTAATGAAAGCAAACACTGCATACCATGGTAGTCGACGAAGGATGAGAACCCAAGACACCAGAATTAGAATTTGGGGCATTATATGATAAAGTTCGAGGACTACTCATTGATATCCCCGAATCCACTGGTCCAACTGCTCCATCTTGAGACTGCGAAGAGATCTCCTCGGCCATTACTGATAGTTATTCTTAAAACGTTGTTACCATTGTTTAATCAGACACCACCCTGCGACATATCAATTCAAACATCAGTTCGTTGCTTGAGAACGCTACCATTTTTCTCACTATAAAAACAACGTAAAATTGGCCTGGGGACAAACCAGAAGTCCTTCAGCATTTGAAATCGAGTAACGAAATACACCCAGTCACTCAATGGATACTATACCCAAAAGTACCCCTCGCGTAAATTCAACGACGGCCCAATTGAATTCACACGAATCAGCTCTTAATCACAAATTCTCTGAACTAAGAACGCTCAACCATTAAGAACGTCCTTAAGCCAAAAGCTAGCATGAACGTTTCAAGCAAACACCAAGAGAAAAAGAAGCCGAGATTTTGAAATACGCACCTCCGTGAGTTGCGAGAGGAGAAAGCAGACATCAAGGGTTTCGTACTTGTGATATCTATTTTTATTCCAATATCAATTATCAATGTCAAAATTTCTTTTCTAAAATAAAAAAAAAAAAAACAAATCCATGGCCGAACTTCGAATTCGATAACATATCTAAGCATAATAGTATATTTTTTAAAAAAATAAATTGAAAAAAAACCTTATTATTTCTCTCTTTTTCTAGAGAAAAAAAATACATAGATATCACCATTCCATCTGATATCAACTTTCTATTTTATTTAGACTCATGGCATTGAAGTAAATGTTTTTGGTGTGTCAATTTTATCATGCAATTACGATTTTATCCTTTACTTAATTACAATTTCATCATTTTACTTTTTGTTTATTCTGAAAATCTATATACTATAAAATTAGATAGCGATCCTACTTTTCTAATTACGATTAGTAGCGGATTTCCGCAACGTAAGCCGCGGAAGGACCGTCTAATTAAAACTTTTTCCTAAAATAATATACATTACTATAAACATCCGTCTACATCGTTATCTCTGTACACGGGCCGAAGCCCCAAAATATCAAAAGAACCGAAAGTCCTAAAGCCGCTCCATAGGTCTTCATCCATGTACCGCACCGTCCTCAAAAGTCCGTGGAGCACCGCCACCAGCCGCCTCAGTCTCGACGCGTATCAGCGTCAGACTCATAACCTACAACACGTAAACACTGAGCAATTTGCCCAGTAGGTGAATAAATTGCGTGTATGCAAGTGTGCACTCAACCCCAATCTCAATATCTCACAACATGATATAATGCACACTCTTCTTTACCCACATTCCTATTTCACACAATACAGGGCTCTAGGTTAGGCTCGACACCTCCGCGCGCAATAGACTAATGGGAGGCCACCCCCAAGTCTCGCGGCGAGCTACGCCGGTAGTGCACTGATCGATCACGTCAATGGCCTCCTACCAGGTCGTATATCCCTCGCACCAAATCAAAAATCCCATTCGGCGGTATGCACCTCGAATCGATCACGTCCGAGTAGACAGATCGATCACGTCTGTCTCCGCCAGGTGCCCAGTGAGCCCAACCTCGACTCCTCTAAGAGTCGCCAATCACAAACATCTCATTCTACCCCGTACGTCAATATCTCATATCCTATCGTCACATCATGGTATAACCATTTTTCGCCCTAACGTGATATGCACGTGTCATGCATATAAAAATATCATAAAACATGATTTATATAAAACGTACGTAAAACATATAAATCACATAAGTCACGTAAATCACATAATCACATGAAAACACATAATTGTGTTTACGTATCGTAGATGGATGATCCACCTACCTGTCCTCCTGATAAAATTAATCACGGAATCGGGTAAACTTCCTATGCTTCGATCCTCTGAATATTGAAAATATTTTCACATCAATAAATTTACTAAGTCATATAAGTTTCGAAAATGATAAAAACCCTAAAATTTATGAAAACCTAAAAAAATGAAGTCCCTAAAAATAAATAAACCCTAAAATATTGAAAACCCTAAAATTCCTAAAATGCTAATTACTAATTATCGAAAACTATTATATTTCGAAATATTTGTATGATATATTTATCACATCTCGAAATCTTTCTATAATATATATATGTCGAAATATTCATACAATGTCGAGAGCTTATTGTTGAAAAGTAAATATCGATACAATCTCGAGATTTTTGATAAGCTTGTCGAAATCTTTTGTTGGGAAACCAACGTTGAGGTCATCAAGCCATGTCGACATCTTATAAATGTCGAGAACTTAGAAATGTCGAGACCTCCATATATATATAAATAATATCGAGATCTTACTTACAAATGTCGAGGTTTTTACCACTATAAATGTCTAGACCTTGCTTATCACTTGTCGAGATTCCTTACCTCTCAAGGTCTAATAAATATCGAATTATATCATGGAGGATGTCGAGATTGATGATGTCGAGACCTCGCCTATATAAGCTTATCGAAAAGTCTAGCTATTATACCTATTTCGAAATCTATTTATCATAAAGTCGCTAGATCTCGACATCTCCCTACTAAAAGAACTTCGAAATCTTTGTTTGGATCGTCCGTTCAGACTGTCCGTCGGTCTGATGGTACGCAGTACTGAACGAGAGCTTCGTACCCATCGCCTTCTGTAAGCTCTGCTAGAAATTGGATAGAAATCTCGACGAGACAATAGAGATTGGAATTCCATGGAGTCGAACAATTTCCTGAATATATTCAGCGTAGCGTTCCATGGAAAAAGTAGAGTTGATAGGAAGGAATGAGCCGATTAAGTTAGGCGGTCGACAATCACCCAGATAGCGTCATGGCCTTTCGTCGTCTTGGGTAAACCAACGACGAAGTCCATCGTGATGTGATCCCATTTCCATTCGGGTATTGGTAAGGGTTGTAGAGTTCCAGCTGGTCGCTGGTGTTCCGCTTTGATTAGTTGGCATGTCATACATCTACTTACGAACGTCGCGATATCCTTCTTCATTCCCGGCCACCAATACGTGATTCGCAACATCTTGGTCGTGCCCGGGTGTACTGAGTACGTTGTTGTTGTGTGGGCTTCTGTCATTATCGTTCGTCGTAGCTCCTCGTCATCGGGTACGTATAGTCGATTCTTGTATAACAAGGTTCCATCTTCTCGGATTCCGAAGTCTTCAGGTAGCACGTCCTTCACCTTCAGATAAAATTCGTCTTCTCCTTGTGCTTTTCTGATTCGATCTAGTATCGTAGGTTGTAGAGTCAGCGCTGCTAGTTTCGTCTCGACTTCACCTAAATTGACTATTTCCACTCCAAGCCTGTGCAACTCCGTACTCATCGCCTTTCGACTAAGCGCGTCTGCGACTACATTCGCTTTGCCCGGATGATTATTGATAATGCAGTCGTAGTCTTTTACAAGTTCCAGCCATCGTCGTTGTCTCATATTTAACTCCTTCTGAGTGAAGAAGTACTTCAAGCTTTTGTGGTCTGTGAAGATCTCACACCTTTCTCCGTAAAGGTAGTGTCTCCAGATTTTTAGCGCGAAAACCACAGCTGCTAATTCTAGATCGTGGGTCGGGTAGTTCTTCTCGTACTCTTTTAGTTGTCGTGAGGCGTAAGCAATCACTTTACCGTTCTTCATCAACACGCATCCTAGTCCATTCTTCGAAGCGTCGCTATAGACTGAGAATCATCCTGTTCCCGATGGAATTGTTAGAATGGGAGCCGAAGTAAGTCGTTTCTTTAGTTCCTGAAAGCTTTGTTCGCACGCTTCGGACCACTTGAAAGGTACGTTCTTCCTGGTCAACTTTGTCAGAGTCGAGGCAATGCTTGAGAAGTGAGCTATGAACTTACGGTAGTATCCCGCAAGTCCTAGAAAACTTCGGACCTCGGTCGGAGTAGTTGGTCGCGGCCAACTGTTCACAGCCTCAATCTTACTCGGGTCCACAGAGATTCCATTCCCAGAGATCACGTGTCCCAAGAAAGCTACTTGCTCGAGCCAAAATTCACATTTCTTGAATTTGGCGTAGAGTTGTTTTTCACGCAAGATTCCTAAGACGATTCGTAAATGATTCTCGTCTTCTTCCTTCGTCTTGGAATAGATTAGAATATCGTCAATAAAGACGATTACGAAACGGTCGAGACAGTCTTTAAAGACTCGATTCATAAGATCCATGAACGCAGCTGGGGCATTTGTCAGTCTGAAGGGCATGACCAGAAACTCGTAATGGCTGTACCTCGTACTGAACCCTGTTTTAGGAACATCTGTCTCCCTGATCTTTAACTGATGGTATCCCGAACGGAGATCGATTATCGAGAATACCGTAGCACCTTGTAATTGATCGAATAGATCGTCGATCCTAGGCAAGGGATATTTATTCTTGATAGTAATCTTGTTCAGTTCTCTACAGTCGATACATAGTCGCATCGACCCATCCTTTTTCCGTATGAACAGGACTGGTGCGCCCCATGGTGAAAAACTCGGCTGGATAAATCCTTTAGATAGTAGGTCCTCCAACTGTTCCTTCAACTCATTTAACTCATTTGGCGCTAAACGGTAAGGGGCTTTAGAGATTGGGGCAGACCCCGGCATCAAATCAATCGTGAACTGTATTTCTCGATCAGGGGGTAACCCCGGGAGATCATCGGGAAATACATCGGCATACTCGTTGACTATCGGTACGTCTTTCATATACGAGATAAGACTCACAATCGGATCTCAATAGTCGTTGAGCCTTCAGCGCAGAGATTCGTGGAATACGATTCGAGCTGGCTTTACCCGAAAAAGTGAACATCTCTTCTTCGGGCAGTTGGAATTTTTACGAACTTTTTATTACAATCTATGATGGCTACATATCTCGAAAGCCAGTCCATCCCAAAAATAACCTCGTAGTCATTCATTGGGATCACAATCAGGTCGACGCTCAGATTTCTAACCTCAATGTTAACGGAGCATTCTTCCAGCACTTGGTTAGTGCGCGTCGGATCACCGTGTGGTAAAGTAACTACGTAATTACATTCAGATAAGGTAGGAGAGACTCCCACCTTTTCCACATACTTGGCCGACACGAACGAATGTGTGGCCCCAGAGTCAATCAACACAGAAGTGGGCACGTCATAGATAGTTAATGTACCCGTTACTACCGAAGGGTTTGCTTCAGCCTCCTCGTTCGTCAAAGTAAAAACACGTGCTGGTACCGGTGGAGGTCGGACTAAAAGTTGATTCGGAGATTGTGGTATCTTCTCGTTACAGACCCTGGCATAGTGGCCAATCTTTCCACACCGAAAACACTGGGGAGTTGGGTTTGGTCTTGTCCCATGGCATACTCCATAGTGGTAGCGCCCACACTGTCGACACTGAGGTATAGTATTTGGGGTCGGTTTAAAACGTTAACTGGTCCTTGGTTTGGCCTCAGTCTCCAGTTTTGCTGACCTGGTTGATTCCCACGATTATTTAGATTCTTGCCGAAGAACGGGCGTTTCTGATTCCCTCCTCCTTGTTGCACTTCTGCTCTTCACTTTTTGCATCTTGAGCCTTGGTAACTCTACTCTCTGCTTGCACAGCTAATATTGCTCGTTCAGCGGTACGAGCGTAAGTCTTTCCCTCGGTATCGTACATGCTTACGCTTCGGAAGATCTCGGGTTTGAGACCTTCCAGAAAAGGCTCAATCTTCAGCTCGTCTGTAGCCACTATATGTGGCACAAACCTCGAGAGTTGTTCGAACTTGCGGATGTAATCCGCCACTGACATTCCTCCTTGCTTGAGGTTGATGAATTCGTTCAGCTTCTGCGCTCTATCAGGTGCGGTAAAGTATTTGCCCCGAAAGAGCGTTTTAAACCTCTCCCAGGTCATAATGGTAGGATCTTCGAGTACTTGAATTGTGTCCCACCAATAACCCGCGTTCCCACGTAGCATAAAGGTGGCACACGTCACCTTCTCAGTATCAGGAAGGTGACTCACACGGAACATATTTTCGATAGTCCTAAGCCAATCCTCTGCATAGGTAGGATCGGCAGCTTCCTCGAACGAAGGGGGGTTTAGCCTTCGGAACTTTTCTCCGGCAGCTTCTACACGTTCTATCCCCGGGGATGCATGACGTTCCGAGGAACCTTGACGGTGAATGAGGTCGTTAATCTGATCTGACTGTCGTCGGATCAGATCGGTTAATTGATGGATGGTAGAGCGGTCCTCATTCGGTGGGGATTCGGAACCCACCCTACGACTATTTTCGCCAACTTCTCTACGTGTCCTTGGCATTTTTAACTAATTCTACAATCAGTCATAGAAAGCACATATCAAATAACACATAATCACATAATCAATCTTTAAACTTACAAGCCAGGCTGGTTCTCCAGGCTTTTGAGCGTCAGTACATGGACAGTCTTCAGAATCTAAAACCTACGCTCTCATACCACCTGTGGCGACCCTACTTTTCTAATTACGATTAGTGGCGGATTTCCGCAACGTAAGCCGCGGAAGGCCCGTCTAATTAAAACTTTTTCCTAAAATAATATACATTACTATAAACATCCGTCTACATCGTTATCTCTGTAAACGGGCCGAAGCCCCAAAATATCAAAAGAACCGAAAGTCCTAAAGCCGCTCCACAGGTCTTCATCCATGTACCGCACCGTCCTCAAAAGTCCGTGGAGCACCGCCACCAGCCGCCTCAGTCTCAACGCGTATCAGCGTCAGACTCATAACCTACAACACGTAAACACTGAGCAATTTGCCCAGTAGGTGAATAAATTGCGTGTATGCAAGTGTGCACTCAACCCCAATCCCAATATCTCACAACATGATATAATGCACACTCTTCTTTACCCACATTCCTATTTCACACAATACAGGGCCCTAGGTTAGGCTCGACACCTCCGCGCGCAATAGACTACTGGGAGGCCACCCCAAGTCTCGCGGCGAGCTACGCCGGTAGTGCACTGATCGATCACGTCAATGGCCTCCTACCAAGTCGTATATCCCCCGCACCAAATCAAAAATCCCATTCGGCGGTATGCACCTCGAATCGATCACGTCCGAGTAGACAGATCGATCACGTCTGTCTCCGCCAGGTGCCCAGTGAGCCCAACCTCGACTCCTCTAAGAGTCGCCAATCACAAACATCTCATTCTACCTCGTACGTCAATATCTCATATCCTATCGTCACATCATGGTATAACCATTTTTCGTCCTAACGTGATATGCACGTGTCATGCATATAAAAATATCATAAAACATGATTTATATAAAACGTACGTAAAACATATAAATCACATAAGTCACGTAAATCACATAATCACATGAAAACACATAATTATGTTTACGTATCGTAGATGGATGATCCACCTACCTGTCCTCCTGATAAAATTAATCACGGAATCGGGTAAACTTCCTATGCTTCGATCCTCTGAATATTGAAAATATTTTCACATCAATAAATTTACTAAGTCATTTAAGTTTCGAAAATGCTAAAATTATCAAAACCCTTAAATTTTTTGAAAACCTAAAAAAATGAAGTCCCTAAAAATAAATAAACCCTAAAATATTGAAAACCCTAAAATTCCTAAAATGCTAATTACTAATTATCGAAAACTATTATATTTCGAAATATTTGTATGATATATTTATCACATCTCGAAATCTTTCTATAATATATATATATGTCGAAATATTCATACAATCTCGAGTTCCTTCTTAAAGTATTTCGAAATCTTTGTAGTGTAGACCTCGAGATTTTCTCGAAAACCCTAAAACAGTAATTATCAGAATCATCTTCATAAACTATGCCACTTCCAGAAAACGGTACACTCTAAACGAAATCCTTATAAATATTTCATGTACTAAGAATTACTAACACTCCTATTTCATTATATAAACTCGTATAACCACAACTAGGCTTCGAAAGTTTAGGGTTTTCCACCCATGATAGATCATGTAAACCGTATAATCATCTTGAGAAGTTAATTAATCTAACATCCAGTCGCACAAGCAAAAAGGACATATATATGTATATATATAATCGTATTCTATGTATAAAAGAATACTGTTGCTAGATTTTTACCTTTTCTCTATCTCGCCTTCTTTGAACGATTTATAAGATTGGAGCTTAATCTTTCCTTCTGTTTTGCGTTGCTTGTTCTCTCTTTGTTAGATGTGAGCTTCATCTACTAAGTATGTATACGTTCTAATGTCTCAAAAGAAGGGAATGACATGACAAGGTGTTTATCTTCATTTTTCCCTAAGCTCCAAGTAACTTCATTTTTAACGTTATGGATCCTTTGGCCTAAGTTTGAAAATTAATTTTAGTCATTTAATTAGTTCCCATATCGTTATTTTGAGGTATTCTTTAATTTAATTAAATAAATTGTTAAAGTGGGTATTTTAGTTTTTCTCAAGAACTATAACTATTACTACAACTTGGGCCCTAATTCATATGATTTTAGTTAGGTTATGTATGGCCCAACTCCGATAATTAAGCATTCTAATCATAGCCCAACATATTTCCATTAATGTTATTATTTTATTTAATTGTTTGGGGTAAATTTCGATTTAATTTTTGGGACTACTAATATATATATATATATATATATATATATTTATGTTATAAAATATTATAATGATTACGTATTTTATTAATTACGATTATAGTAGTATTAGAGAGATAACTAGAGAGATAATAACTTCTTTATTAATACTTTTTCTTACAATTTACACAACCCAAAATCACATATTTATACTACTACAAATTCACTATTACACCTAAAATTTACAACATTTATTATAATTATACACATCATCTATCAATTAATACACATCTAATTTTTACAACATTCAATACAATACCTCTAAATATCAATAATTCAATAACAATACGAAAACATCCACATCTTAATATTATTTCTTAATATTCATAATACTCCCCTTTGGATGTTTTTCAAAGAATATGCCTCGTTAAAACCTTATTAGGAAAAACCCAGTGGGATAAAAACCTAATGAAGGAAAAAGAGTACATCATTCTTTAGATACGCTTTTTAGTTGTTGCCTCATTAAAAACCTTACTAGGAAAACCCAGTGGGAAAAACCATAGTGAAGGAAAAAAAGAGTGCAACGCGTATTTACTCCCCCTGATGAGAATATCCTTTAAGATCTCTAAGTTTTCGGACTCCAATTGAATATACCAAATTTTCAAAAATTCTTGGAGGAAGTGCCTTAGTAAATAGGTCAGCAAGATTTTCACTTGATCGAACTTGTTGTACATCAATATCACCATTTTTCTGAAGTTCATGCGTAAAGAAAAATTTTGGTGATATGTGTTTTGTTCTATCACCTTTGATGTAACCTTCTTTTAATTGAGCTATACATGCTGTATTATCTTCAAATAATGTTGTAGAAGGTAATTTCTCAATAGATAGTCCACAAGTGTCTTGAAAATAATAGATCTTAACCAAACACATTCTCGACTAGCCTCGTAAATCGCTAATATTTCAGCATGATTTGAAGAAGTAGCAATTAAGGTTTGTTTAACCGATCGCCATGAAATAGCTGTACCTCCATGTGTAAATAAGTAACCTGTTTGCGATCGTCCATTATGCGGATCAGATAGAAATCCCGCATCTGCATATCCAACTAAACTTGATTGTGAATCATTCGAATAAAATAATCCCGCATCCGTAGTTCCTTGAAGATAACGGAATATTTGTTTGATCCCATTCCAATGTCGTCTAGTTGGTGAAGAACTATATCTTGCCAATAAATTTACTGCAAATGCTATATCTGGTCTAGTATGACTTGTAAGATACATTAATGCTCCAATAGCACTAAGATATGGAACTTCAGCACCAAGTATTTCTTCATTATCATCGCATGGTCTGAACGGATCTTTATTCACATCAAGAGATCGTACTATCATTGGGGTAGTTAATGGATGTACTTTGTCCATATAAAATCTTTTCAAGATCTTCTTTGTATACGTCTCTTGATGGACAAATATGCCATTGCTTAAATATTCAATTTGTAGTCCGAGACAAAATTTCGTTCTTCCGAGATCTTTCATTTCGAATTCTCGTTTCAAACATGTAATAGCTTTAGTCAACTCTTGCAGAGTTCCAATAATATTTAAATCATCAACATAAACAGCAATGATGACAAATTCATTTCCACTTCTTCTCATGAAGATACAAGGGCATATTTGATCACTTTTATACCCCTCTTTTAGTAAATAATCACTTAAACGATTATACCACATGCGCCCTGATTGTTTTAATCCATAGAGCGATTTATTCAGCTTTATTTCGAGATCCTGAATTTTCAGGCAAACGAAATCCCTCAGGGAGTTTCATGTATATGTCACTATCGAGTGTTTCATACAAGTACGCAGTGACAACATCCATAAGATGCATATCGAGCCTTTCACGTACTGCCAGACTAATTAGATAACGAAAAGTTGTTGCATCCACCACAGGAGAATAAGTCTCTTCATAATCAATGCCAGGTCTTTGTGAGAAGCCTTGAGCAACAAGCCGTGCTTTGTATCTCACAATTTCACCGTTTTCATTTTTCTTTCTAATGAAAACCCATCTATATCCAACTGGCTTTACATTTTCTGGAATACGAACCACGGATCCGAATACTTTTCGTTTCTCAAGTGATTTTAATTCTGTCTCAATTGCATCTTTCCATTTTGGCCAATCACTTCTTTGTCGACATTCATTTATAGATTTTGGTTCATGATCCTCATTTTCATTAATCTCATGTAGCGCTACATTAAATGAGAAAACATCGTCAACGTTGACTTCACCTCGGTTCCATCTTATTCCATTATGGGCATAATTTATTGAGATCTCTTCATTTTCAATATTTTCACAACTTTCAGGTACCTGATCAGATTTATTTATGCCCATGGACTCTCTTATAGTTGACGTGTCCTCGATTTGACCATCTATTTTATTTGCTCCTTTTCTTTTACGAGGATTCTTGTCTTTGGATCCCGAGGGCCTACCACGTTTCAACTGTGGTTTCGGCTCGATTTTATTATTAGAAATATCAATAGAAATATCAATTCTGACAGGAGCATTAACAGCTGGTATATGCGATTTAGTCACCTTTTTCTGGTCAGTAAAACTGTCTGGCAATTGATTTGCTAAATTTTGTAAATGAATTATCTTTTGAACTTCAAGTTCACATTCTTTTGTACGAGGATCAAAATGAGCCAATGATAATTCATTCCAACTAATATCTTTAATCAGCTGTTTATTTTCTTTATCTCCCCCTAATGTTGGAAATTTTGATTCATCAAAATGACAGTCGGCAAATCGGGCCGTAAATAAATCTCCTGTCAATGGTTCTAAATATTTTAGTATTGACTTAGATTCAAATCCAACATATATTCCCAATCGTCTTTGAGGTCCCATTTTAGTGCGTTGTGGTGGAGCAATTGGGACATATACTGCACATCCAAAAATTCTCAGATGGGAAATATCTGGTTCCTGACCGAAAACCATTTGTAATGGGGAAACATTATGATAACTTGTGGGTCGAATGCGAATAAGTGATGCTGCATGCAAAATAGCATATCCCCAACATGATAAGGGAAGCTTCGACTTCATTAGTAATGGTCTTGCTATTAATTGTAATCTTTTTATTAATGATTCCGCAAGTCCATTTTGAGTATGCACATGAGCTACGGGATGTTCAACATCAATCCCAATAGACAAACAATATTCATTAAATGCTTTAGAGGTGAATTCACCAGCATTGTCAAGACGTATTTTCTTATTTGGATAATCAGGAAAGTGTGCTCGTAATCGAATTAACTGAGCAAGCAGTCTAGCAAACGCAACATTGCGTGTTGATAATAATGATACATGTGACCATTTAGTTGATGCATCAATTAAAACCATGAAGTATCTAAATGGACCACATGATGGATGAATTGGTCCACAAATATCGCCTTGAATACGTTCTAAAAACGTAATAGATTCATTCTTCAATTTTACCGGTGATGGTCTAACGATTAATTTTCCTTTCGAGCAAGCATCACATGATAACTCATTGGATTGAATAATCTTCTTATTTTTAAAGTGTGTCCGCATGAGTTCTCAATTATTCTTCGCATCATAGTTGAACCGGGATGGCCTAACCGGTCATGCCACACCACAAATAAATCATTGTTTATAAAATTCGACTCAATCGTATTAATATACGCATAGTATAACCCGGAAGATAATGCAGACAATTTTTCCATAACGCATTTTTTATTTAAAATCACATTTGTGATTTGAAGGTATTCATTATCACCTTCTTTTGAAGTCTCAATATGATATCCGTTTTTACGGATGTCTTTAAAACTCAATAAGTTTCCATGAGACTTCGAAGAATATAATGCATTTTCAATATGCAATTTTGTTCCTCCGGATAATAAGATATTTGCTCTTCCAGAGCCTTCAATCAATTTTGTAATACCCGAAATAGTATTAACATTTGCTTCTTGAGTAATCAATCGGATGAAATATTTCTTATCCGTGAGTATTGTGTGAGTTGTTGCGCTGTCCACAAGACATATATCTCCACGTGTGTTCATCCCTCAAGAAAATAATAAAACACATTCATTATTAATTATAAAATTCATGATAATACAGCACACATGCGTACATAATATTCAGGATAATACATAAACAGCACACGCTCATAAAATATCAATACGATACACAATATTAGGCCTTTTATTCATTATGATCGACGAGAAAATCTTCAAGATTCATGTGGGGAATATCGTCGAGGTTGAGATTAGAACCTCTCCCATCTTGGACAAAGTTTGTCTCAACTTTCTTCCCTTTTTCAAGCGATTTTTGATATAGCTCAACAAGATGTTTTGCCACACGACAAGTACGAGCATAATGACCTTTCATACCACAACGAGAACATGGTTCATCGAATCGCCTTTTTGATTGTTCGCCGATTTCCTCTTTGTTTTCATTTTTCCTTTTCTGATGAAAATTATCATAATTACCATAATGCTGTCGGCTACGGCCACGACGATGACCACCTCCACGACCTCGATTATTATACCTGCCACGACCGCGAAAGCTATTGCCTCGTTCACTTTGATAAGTGTTCATATTGACTTCCGGAATGGGAGCAGAGCCCGTTGGTCGTGACTGATGGTTCTTCAATAATAACTCATTATTTTGTTCAGCGGAGACAAGAAATTAATTCTGAATATTTCTTAAAACCCTTTTCACGATATTGTTGTTGTAACAACAAATTCGTTGCATGGAATGTGGTGAACGTTTTCTCCATCATACTTGCTTCTGTAACTTCCTGTCCACACAATCTTAATTGAGAAGTAATTCTGAACATAGCAGAATTATAATCACTTACAGATTTATAATCTTGGAACCGTAAGTTTGTCCATTCATATTGGACATTTGGTAGGATCACAGTCCTCTGATGGTCGTACCTTTCTTTTAGATTTGTCCACAAAACAAGTGGATCTTTCACAGTGAGATATTCCACCTTTAGACTTTCATGAAGGTGGTGACGGAGAAATATCATGGCCTTGGCCTTGTCTTGGCTCGATGCCGTATTACCAGCTTGTATAGTATTTCCAAGGCCTTTCGATTCAAGGTGGATATCGGCATCCAAAATCCATGACAAATAGTTCTTGCCCGTGATATCCAGAGCAACAATATCAAGCTTTTGAAGATTCGACATTTTACTATCACAGAATAAACAATTGGTTAAGAAAAATAGTTCGAAGCGTAAACAAAATTAACCTTATTGTGATAAAGTAAAAAGTCAAAAAAAATAAAATGGCATAATATTAAAAGTCAACGGCCCAGCTAGGATTCGAAATCTGGTGCTCACGCCACAAGTTTGTGGGGGTTACCGCGAGAGCTAGCGGGCTTTTTGTGTTGTAAGATATGAAAATAAAATGTTTATATTATACCGTGGCGTGATGACGTCGGCGAAATTCAAATTGTCCGAACACGTGCTCGAGTGATGAAGTCGGCGAACCTCGGTTGGTTAGAGCCTCGTGCTGATAACGTGTTATAAAATATTATAATGATTACGTATTTTATTAATTACGATTATAGTAGTATTAGAGAGATAACTAGAGAGATAATAACTTCTTTATTAATACTTTTTCTTACAATTTACACAACCCCAAATCACATATTTATACTACTACAAATTCACTATTACACCTAAAATTTACAACATTTATTATAATTATACACATCATCTATCAATTAATACACATCTAATTTTTACAACATTCAATACAATACCTCCAAATATCAATAATTCAATAACAATACAAAAACATCCACATCTTAATATTATTTCTTAATATTCATAATAATTTATATATATTCTCCTCAGCTTAATCTCTTATTAATCTTCCTAAATCACAAAGTCATATATATAATTATATCAAAACCCCGTTTTAAATTTTACGGGTATTACAGAAGATGAAGAGGATTTGTGTGCTCCCTGTTCATCAGCCTGCGATGAGTAAGTGCTTAGTTTTATTGGGGTTTTCGATTATTTCTTGATTGTTTTTTTACAGAAGGGATGAAGAGGAATTGTGTGCTCCATGTTCATCAGCCTGCGATGAGTAAGTGCTTAGTTTTATTGGGGTTTACGATTATTGCTTGGTTGTTTTTTACAGATTGGCTATGGGAGAGCGAAAGTGCTGACGTGGCTTTGAAGAGTTTGAAAGGGTGAAGATTCTCTCTGATGCCGGTCTTGGAATGGCCATGTTCAGTCTAGGTATCCAAGAACTGATTTTTATGTTGACTGGCATTATTATTATTACGAGCAAGAACTGACTTTTATTATTATGGGATGATTGTTACAGGTTTGTTCACGGCGCTTCAGCCGGGAGTCATTGCTTGTGGAAAATCTGTGGCTACGTTTCAATGGCCGTTCGATTCCTATGGTACCTTCTGTTATGGCTGCTGCTTCTATAGTTGTTGGACTTAGAGGTGTTCTCTTGCACATTGCCATTGTTCAAGTATATATATCACTCAGATGAAAAAATGATGTCACAATAACAATCATACAATTACGCACACGTATATATAAATCGTATATCACTCAGATGACTTTAATTATGTTTATCATCATTTTCACTCGAATATTTGACTAAATTTTCGTGCCTTACTCCCTTTTCTTTCACCAGCTACGAAGAGGAAAAGGCCAAGAAAAGTACTTGATGCCGTCATTCACAAGTTCCGGCGACTGCTCGGCCAATGGAGCTTGAGTCTCCGACGTAATCGGAGTCTAAACCTTCAGTAGTTGCAGAGGAAAACTACACAGCATCTCATAAAATGAAAGATTTTTCTGGGGTGGTGAGAACAAAGGGATTCTTGAGCAGAAATGAGGTGCCAACTTCTTTGCCGACATCGTAAGTATTTCTTTTTCTATTATTATTGTATTTCGATGCTTTTGAGATGGATCGTTATCTTGATGTCACGTTCGTCGCTCTCTCTTTTTGCGATCAATGGCGGAATGTCGTCGTAAGAAAGAGAAGTTTGAAATAGATATGATGGTAAGTAGTAGCCAAGCCATAAATATTGGAGTTTTATATTATGTTTACTGTAAATACGAGAACATGTTTCTTTTTCTACTCAAAATTCTTACACACATCCTTTTCTAGGCTCCACCGCCTTAGTTGAAACATCATCGCCATAAACCATTAGAAGGGCTTTGAATCTTGGCACGTCAAGTTGATCACCGTAAGAATTATCATAATCTTCAAGTTCGAACTTAAACTACTATATGCATAACTAATTTTTTTTCTAGGCCATCAACTTGCCACTGGTAAGGAGACTGGTCGCACACTTGGAATGGGAGTCAACATGTACCCATCTTCTTCTTTACTCGGCCAGCACAAAGACGAGTCGGTCGCCGGCCTACCCGTCGAGGAATTAATTGAGAAAGCTGATGGTTTCGCATGGGTCTTCCCAGTTCAATTTCATCTCATCTCATCCTATCTTTGGTTGCACAATTAATCATTGTAGAGCACAAGTACGATAGTTAAGAGGTTGCAAGAGGAAGCACATAGTTGAGATGACCGGCGATGATGTCAAACGATGCCCCTGCCTTAAAGAAAGCAGATATTAGTATCATCGTGGGCGATGCTACCGATGCCGCTAGAAGTGCTTCTGACATTATGCTCACCGTGTCTGGGCTCACTGTTATTATCAGTGCTGTCTTGACGAGTAGAGCTGTTTTCCAGAGGATCAATAATTACACGGGTCAGTAGTATTTTTCTTTTTCTTTGTTTGTTTCTTTTTAGTTTTCACTTATTTTTTGGTGTGCTCTCTACATCTATTTTTTTCGTGTTAATTTGCAGAGCTATGCAGTTTCCATTACCATCCTTCTCAATATATTAGTTCTAAATGATATAGATTGCTGAGGATTGTTCACATTGTGAATTACTGATTCGTCTACCTGATACAGATTGCTGAGGATTATTCACATTGTGAATTACTGATTCGTCTACCTGCATACTGCTCAAGTACGAAGATATGAATATAGATTGGCATTTTATTTCGTTTTTGATCTTTTGCTTATCACTTAACTGTAAAACACTTTCTCTCCATTCAAAGCCGTGGTCAGTGGGGAAAATAGGGCTGGTTTGAAACACCGACAACAAAAAATATAACGTTCTGTGCATGGCTGTTAAAGGAGTAAGCTCCGAGGTTGTAAGATTGTTGTTAGATGCTGTCGCAACCATTGTCATGCTGCCAGACAGATTCGACTAGAAGCAGGTAGAAGAGCAATTCCCTTTTTCTTTTAATTTACAAGTTTGTTCTTGAAAATACAATTGTTCGTGTACTTACGCCTCGTAGACATCCCCGACTTCATGATGTATTATATAAATATTACTATACGGTTGTTAATATTCATGTTTCATTATCATGTCGAATCAAAGCTGATTATTATATAATTGTTATTAACAATAATGTTATAAGACCGCCCAATTGACCACCTGCGATAATGTGTAGTAGCATGTTAATATCGTTAATTTTGTATGACTGCTCAAGTGGGCGACTCCTGAATTATTTTGTATGATATGTTGTATTATAATAGAATGACAACCAAATCATTCATATACTCCCTCCGATTTTATTTACATGTCGTTTTAGCTCTTTAATTTTGTTTCTAATTACTTGTCGTTTTACAGATTTCAAGACAAATATTTATCATATTTCCAGTTTTACCCTTTTAAATATTATTAAACGGAATATATTAAATAGTCTTAAGCAATTAATTAGGGGTATATTAGACATTTTATTCTATTTCTTAATATGAGTGCAAAAACCTTAAACCACACCTAAAAAAAATCTGAGGGAGTATTTAAGTAATTATAAATAAAGCATAAAGATATTAATACAAATCTCTAGCAAAAGCAAACGCACGATGGTGGTCATAAAGACTAACACTCCAGAATAAGTTATCTGGTGAGGGGATAATATCGTATAGGGCTGATTGTAGTCTATTCGTTCACAAGTAGTGCATTATTTTGTGTATGTGTTTACATGTTCTATATAACTGTTACGCATTCCCCATGAAGTAGAGGTCGAAGAAGATCAAACGTTTGGTCCAGAACGTAGTCCATAATCATTTTTGCTTTTAAGTACTGCACATTTTGGCGGGTGCAAGTAGTATGTATTTGAATATATTTGTTTACAGTTGCTCACACACCTAAAAAAATTCATAAGTTTGTATGATTGTAAAGACTTTGAGGCAGCACTACTTTAAACATTGTAGGACTGTACGATGCACGGCTATAAGACTGCACTCGGCTATGAGGCTGCATTACTTAAACATTGTAAGACTTAAAACTGCACATGTATTGCTTAAGCATTGTAAGACTGTACGATACACAGCTATCTGACTGCACTACTTAGATATTGTAAGACTGTAAGACTGCACGGCTGTGATACTATAGAATATGTTTGTTATTATTGTTTTTTTTTTAAGTAAGGGAACCCTCCAATAATTTTGTATTACACAATAAAAAGACTGATATGCGTGACAAAACCTGACCAATAAAAATATTAACATGAAACTTGTGTTTATATTGGACAATGATGGCGCGAAACATGACTGGCAGAAGGAAAATCGGAGGATGAAGAAAACCCACGGAACATACCATACTTGATAGTCATATTAAGTGACTGTTGATGGTGTTTACACATATATCCTTAACTATACAAACGTGAGAGACGATATTTGCATAAAAACTCTAATGGGGGGGCCGACATGATGCAATTTTTGATTAATTTTCTTTCATCTACAACTTTTGCAAATGACCAGGCTATTCAAGTCATCAATGTAGCAAAGAATTTCCTGTAAAAATTCACAGTTTTCATCTTATCATACGCTCAGCAGCCTTAAGCTACTGTGTGCGGAAAAACTATATAAATAATTAGAGTAGGAAAAGTGCATTCTCTCTGAAAGATATATAATTCAGTATGAAAATGCATTAATTTTGAGCACAACCGACAAATTTACTCTGCATAATTTCTAGCAGGAAGTCTTATGTACAATCTCAGCAACTGCATAATGAGCGTAAGATGCATTTTCTTTACAAGCACAAATCCTTACGTTTATTTGAATTACGTTACCAAGGATGACGACATTGTTAGATAACTTTATTTGGTCTAAATCAGGTGTAAAACCTGATGTGGCTTGCTAGGATTCATTTAATTCACTTTTGGTTGTGTTTTTGTTTGGTTTATAAATGAAAGGACATCACTGTGTTAAATAATGCACAGAAACGAAAAGCCACTTCAAACGAAAAGCAAGAGTCACTCACACATATATACATACATACAAGTTGATTCTCATGACTATTAATTTCAAAACAAATGGTTTTGAAAAGAATTCTGCAGCAAACAATGATCTTATGAATTAGTCCAAAAAAAACATAGAATTTGGCTATGTTATCACATAACCGCTCGAGATCTTGACGAAATATTTTCATTATGAAATCTAGCATATTGCTCGAATCTTTGATACAATGTTTCCATTACCTACTGATGGTGCATGAATCAACACGAGGAGGTTTGTTTTATAAAGATAAACGATATTGAACTATATTAGTTACGTCTTCCAACAAAAGTGCAACAAACAGTCAGATCAATAAGTATAACATGTGCATCGCATTGGGCAACACATTAATATCAGCCTCACTGTACTTATATTTCATATGGTTTATTACTTTCTCACAGTTAAATAAAATGATTTACGCCTATGATAGATACCACATTTGGATAACTGTATTTAAATTTGTTGCAAAAGGTTGATCAACTGCTTAAAACAACAAAACCCGACCGCATCGTAAATTCGGTGAGGCAAACAAACTAAGACAACAGGAGAACTAATACATTCATACAATTAAATTATATATTATTGAACAGTGAAGCAGTCGTACATATCGATTTTTAGTACAATCTTAACATTGTCATAACGAAAATTTGACAATTATGTTTGACTATCACGTCTGCGCCACCGAAAGAACGATGTTTAAGTTTGTTTGAGGCTGCAATAGTCAAACATGTTAAGATTGTACGATGGACAACTATGAGACTGCACGACTTAAAAATTGTAAGATTGTAAGACTGCACACACTGTAAGACTGTACGATGCACAACTACTATCAGACGACACTACTTAGACATTGTAAGACTGTATGATTGCATGGCAGTGAGGCTATAGATGATGTTTTTTTTTATTGTTTTTATAAGAGCTAAAGATAATCGTGCAATAATTTAATTTTACACAATAAAATAATTGATATGTGGACAAATCCATGACTAACTTGAAAATTGTGTTTATATCTGAAATAACACCGTGCATACACCATCTTAGTTCCTTTATTGTATAAGCCAAATCAATACAAGAAACTGTAAGACGTGTCATTTTGTGGTTTTATCAAGAGTATTTCATCGATCATACTCTCTATCTGCATAAACGACTGACTCTTTTCTTATTAAGATATAAATGCCGTGTATATACTTGAGATGAAAAAAGAAACCCTGTGCATCGCACGGTTCTAAATCTAGTATACAATAGTGATTACATTCATGATATATGCACAAGTAGGGGTGAGCAAAATCGGATATCCGGTTTTTCGAATATCCGAAATTCGGATATCCAGATTTTCGGATATCGAAAAATGGTATCCGTATTCGTTCCGGTTTTAATCGGATATCCGAAAATCGGATATCCGGTTTATTCGGATATTTTTACCGGATATCCGCATCCGGTTTTTAAATTTATTTTTCTTATATTTTTTATTATTTTCTTTTCAAAATCATATTTTTTATTTCTTATCACAATAAAAAAAAAGTATATTTTTAATATAATAATTTCTACACATAGTAATTCACACAATATGTAAATGTATGATTCAAAATTACATGGTAAATAATAAACACAATACCACAAATTCACATTAATTTTTTACTTGCATCTCGATGTTTTTATGTTTTATTTTTATCTCAATTCTCTAACAAATTTTTTTGCAATTATAAAATAATATAAATTTAAATATTCTACTTGATGAATTTTTTTTCCTTTTTAGACCTTCATTTTCTTTTTGGACTATTTTTTATTTTAATTTTATTTTTTTTAAAATGTAAAACCGGATACCGGATATCCGGATTTTAGACAAACCACTATCCGTATCCGATCCGAGTTTTAAAACCGGATATCCATTTTTCCGGGTTTTGAAAACCGAATACCGGATCGGAATCCGGTCTCCGGATATTTTTGCTCACCCATATGCACAAGGTAGTTATAGTTAATACACTAACGGCTCGTTTGATACGCGTGATTAGATGGGTAATAGTTGTGTATGATACAATTACGTAATGTTTGATACGTGTGTATGTATATACCTGCCTTGTATGGCGAAACCCACTCGATACACGGAAAACGCTCATCTGCTATGTATAGAAATACCCAGCTCAGAGATGGGTATGCCATTACATATGTCTTAATTCCAATTTTATCCCTACCATCGTCATTCAATTTTGCCCCAATTGAACCCTCCCAATCTGCTCAACAGAGGGAACGCCCATCTCCGGAGCAGTGGTCGACGGACCTCACCTGCGCTGTCGCTCTACGTCGCCCATACCCATCGTCCGCCCATCGCACCTCGTCACCGTCGAAGTCCAGCAACCACAAATGAGGGAATCGACTTGACGACGCCCAATTGAAGCTTCAAATCGGGAAATTAGGGCGATGAGGCTCGGGTCTGTGTTGTCTGTAGTCTAATTTCAATTCTACCATTGATGAGTTGGAAAATTTCAGTTCTGACGTGAGTGGTTGGTAGTATAAGATGATGACGAAACTTTTGTATTTTCTTATACCTTTATTTTTTTAAAGGGCAAAAATGTCATTCATTTTATTTAACAAATTTCGTACCTCAAACATACATATCAAACAACATCTATATCATTACCCAAATAATTAAAACCCACATATCAAACAAGTTAAAATACAACATCAACAAAATCCATATATAGCCATACACAAATAACTTAAACCCATGTAATCCATAAACATCGATATCAAACGAGCCCTAAGTGATGTAATGTAATGGAGAATATTGAGGAGCAGAGCAGCTATCATCAAGAAACGAGCCACAGGTATACCGTGGACCAAAATGTGAGAGCCACAGAAGCCAAAAAGTAACACCACAGCATAATCACAGAGCATTCACTCTCACCACTTCCAAATAACTGAGTCATCGTTCCTACATCACATCATTCATTGCCATATTATTAATAATGAAGCAAGGAGAAAGACACACACACACACACACAGAGAGAGAGAGAGAGAGAGAGAGAGATAGAGAGAGAGAGAGAGAGAGAGAGAGAGAGAGAGAGAGAGAGAGAGAGAGAGAGAGAGAGAGAGTTTCACTTTCACCTATGTTCATGGCGGGTGGTAAGGAAAATTGGAGAAGCAGGACAAACTGATAGAGCTTATCATCAATGGATATTAAGCCGATTCTCATAGCCCCTTTAACAAGGGCAATGCCTATCAGAGGCAAGGCGAGGTACCGAACAAGAAGGATCCCCAAAATAATGGTTTTTCGAACACCCGAACCTTTTAGACCTGCAAGAAACGAGCAGTCCAAGCACCATGTTTTTATTTTCCCAATGTAATAATGAATTGATAAGCTCCATTATGGGAACCTTTTAGAAGGTTTCCACCCATGACAAGTGTGACGGATGGAATAGCCCCATCTCTGAAACGACATGTAAGAACACAACTTGCATGATAAAATTGCTAAGGTTAGTTCTATAGAATTAAAACTAGATTGTAGTTCACCCGAGCAAGAGTGCACTATCTTGAATGACTCGGAGAGGAGCATCATCGCCGATTAAAAGTTTTCGAATTTGAGGCACCATGCCAACTACGAATCCAACAAGCTGCATAGAACAGATCAAAATATTCAGACGAAGTTGTTTCGTGATGGATCCAGGAGAAAAAAAAATGAAGTTTGATCTTCGTCGTTTAGATCAAAGAAGCAGAGGAATCCACACCGCTGCCTGAGTTGATGGAGTGAGTATCTTTTAACGTACATCTTTCTGAACAGAATCTCTAGTTGGTGCATCACTTTAGTAGGAACAGACACCTGCATTTCATGTTAATCATTCAGAATTCAACATCCCATATTTTCCAGACAAATTGGCTATGGATAACAATCCAAATATTTATGTGTTTTGAAGTTACGAAAGTCTGCTGTAAGAGCACTTTCTTTTTACTACCTGGGGCTTATTCTGAACAGTATCTTGTGTCAATGAAAACCCATTTCCATGATCTTCGACTACTTCAGAGTCACTCGAAAGAAGTAAGGGTTCAGTGGAACTCCCTACGGTTGGAGAAGAGATTCCAACTTCTTTCGAACTCCTTGTTGTCGATATTCGGACAATGTTGTAAACGTAGGACCAAAGATATATGGCACCTATCTGAAATATAAGACTTGAATGTAAAATACAGATTATGCAGATCAAGATGTGGAAATTTTTAAGACATTCTCAGCTACCGCAAAGTGAAAACTGAGGCATAAGGGACAGACTATTTGAAATGCATATCTATCTGAATCACGAGTTAGAGCTTCTTGTCGGACAACAAAGCCTTACAGCCATTGAAAGTGAAGCATAGGCCATCCCATACGTGTTGCAAACATCAGGTTTTCCAAATGGGCTTGTTTTCTCTTTGCAAACGGCTGGGATAATAATGAGAAGCATATTACCCAAGTTTCCTGTGAAAACAGAGTAAGATAAAAAAGTCAGGTTAACTCGAATTTTCTCTACAGAAGCTAATGAACAACTCTGCTGTTTCTTAGACATACCTGCAGCACAACAGCCGATGACAAGGCCTCCGAGATGTTGAGGCGTTCTTGTAATGCGAACGACTGCCCAGCCAAGAACTGAACCAACTATGAACGTCAAAAGAATATTGAAAGGCATGAACCACCTGTTAGATCACGCATTATTACTTGACGTGACAGTCAAAGTAAGAAAAGTATGCTTCAAAAACGAACTTTCGAATTTCTTACAACTTAACCATGCTTTGGAATGTTATCGTCCTGGCTAAGTTGCTGGAGACAAGTGAGACATTGTAGACATAGAAGACGACCTGTTTGAAAAAATCATACAAGGATTAGCACCATTATGAAGCATGAGTCTGCAATACAACAACAGATGCTAATCGCCCCACACATTGTTCAAATGTTTCCTGCCTTCATCGCCCAGAATGTTGACATGATCTAGAGCTAGATACGATCCCAACCCAGTCACTAGAAGAACTTTCAGGACAGGAATTGAAGAAGTAATAAAGAGATCCAAGAAACGCATCTTGCTATCTGCAGAGGAAAAGCTATTGCTCAAGTTAAAGCCATAACAGTACAATAAACATATGCACACACATATGGGCGATTGACTGATTCTAGATTATTTATGGATTCATTCAGACATGCAACAATGGGAAGAGAGTCTATCGATTTCTATGGCATAGCAAACACTGACTTGCATGTCCTGCCTGCCTGGTCACCGTCAAAATAACGCAAACAGGAAAGTGAAGCTCGTAATTTCATCGATAAGAACATGAACCAAAAAAGTGAAGCTCGTAATTTCATCGATAAGAACATGAACCAAAAAAGTGAACCCAGATAACTTGCGCTGGCGTCAACGAAACAGAAAGAGAGAAAAAATTCCAGGATAAAAAGGACAGAAGATGAGCACCCGACAACTATTGCCCGCACAGAGATCACTACAAGCAACTCGACAAACCGCAAAAGCACCGGGGAAAAAACAAATAAACATGAAAAAGGCGAAATCAACGACGAATCCGACGATATCTTGCACAAACAAAAAGCCGCGGCGAGACGACGCTCGAAGCTAGTTGTTTTCGTACCAACAAGCTCTACGAAACTAGCATTTCCTTCTCTTCATTGAGAACTACCGAAGCAACAAAAGGAGATACTCTCATCTACCTCTGAAATGCTTTGATGCAGTGCAGCTCCTGCGACTCTGAAAATGCCCTTAAGATCTTTGCTACTCTTTTTAGAAAGTCTATTGACGACGGCAATGCGCAAAGTTGAAGAGGAGAATTTCACGCGGGCCCACTACGAATAAATATGATAACAAAACATATTACGTATTATTAATTATGAAACTGTATTTTCTGAAAGAAACATTACGGAAATATTTTGAAATATTGTTTACCTAAACACTTGACTCAACTATGTTAATGTTGCAATTAATCACAACACGTAGTTCCTATTTTTTTTTCCTTCACGCACATTTTTTCCCCATTTTTCAGAAAAAAAAAGGCAATAGAATTATTATGGCTGCACATTAATCACGTTGCAGCGAGTGATGACTCATATATTTCCCCTTCACGATATTTCAAATTTCCAAAGTATGATCCTCATGTCGGTGCGGTGCTTCGATTGCTCTACAAATAAGAATATAATAAAATCCAACTTTCGGCGCTCGCTACTGGTATTTTTAATTAAATAAACAAAAAAAAAAGAATCATTAACAAAATAAACGGAAAAGAAAAAGCATTAATAAAATAGAGATTTTCGTACTCCAGGAGTACGAATTAGTAATTCGTACTCCCAGAGTACGAGTTACTTTTGGGCGTTGACCCGCTGACCCGACACGTCGGCTTAACTCGTATCGGCGAAATACGAGTTAGTAATTCGTACTCTAGGAGTACGAATTACTTGCTGACCAACGCTGACCCTGACGTGGCAATGACATGGCGCGTTAAATCGTATTCTCGGTATACGAGAGAGTAACTCGTATCCTGAGGATACGAGTTACTGTATGTGGCCGACCAACCTGCATGGCCATGCAAGGTGTCGGGCAATAATACCACTAACTCGTATTCCGGGAATACGAGTTACGTGAATTATTGCAATAATCCACGTAACTCGTATTCCGGGCGTACGAGTTACTTAACTCGTATCTCCAAGATACGATTTAAGTTCCTATAAATCCCCCCCTCGCCGAGACTCGTATATCATTCATTAGCCCTTCTCAATTTATATTAATAACTCAAACAATGGTGTCGAGTCGCGTACAAGTCATAGTATATTTCGGCGGCGATATAATTCAATCATCTGATTCTACCATCAAATATAGTATCCGCCCTGTTGGGTATAGGCGAATTCGTCGCACCACCAGTTTTTCCGAGTTTATTTCGTTGTTGTTCGAAATTACGGGTGCTGATAGCAGTCGTTTTTCGTTGACTATCCATGCCAAAAATGAATACTTCCAACATTCCCGCCATTTTCATCAGCTTTTTTCAAATCTCCAACGACAACGATTTACAATTTTTCATACATCCCGATTCAGAAAACAATTGTGTCGAGGTTTTTGTTGAAACAGTTGAAAATCCAAACTTTGATTTGAACGAAGAGCCTCATCGAAATTTTGAAGTTGGTTCTTCGAGTTACACTGTACGGATTTTCCCGACATTGCCTCAGTTACGGCAGGGTTCAGTAATGTCTCTTTGGAGATGTCGGGGCATGTTCCATTCAATATGCCGGAAGCCGTGTTAGAACCGGAGCCAGAAGTCGTGCCAGAACTCGAGGAAGACGTTCATGTTAGTGATTCAGAAGCGGACGATGTGGATCCACTTTTATCCGAGTTACCTGATCCCAACGAGGACGACGAGAATGACGACGACGATGCGCCAGATGATACCACTCCAACGAACGTTGCTGCTCCAACGCTGTTTCAGTCCGTCCCATTTTTCCAAACGTATCAAATGCCACCTCCTGCTGGTGACGACTACGGTGGTTATGGGGAGTTTTACGACAGAGATAACCCTATGTTTTGTCGAGGTATGATTTTCAAACTAAAAAACATTTACAACGTGCCGTCGACGATTTTTCGATCAGGGTTGCTAGACGCGAGTATCACGTCAACGAGAGCAGCAATACACGTTGGACTGTCCAATGTAATCATACGGCCGATTGCCCATGGAGGCTGAAGGCATCCTTCAAGCCAAAAAAAGGTTACTGGTCAGTTACAAAATTTGAAGGACCACACACTTGCTATATGAGTGAGCTGTCGACGACACACCGTAATATCTCTAGAAATTTTATTGCTGATTTGTTGGTTGGAACCGTAAGAGTCGATCCGCAGTTCCTACCCAAGAATGTCCAACAACTCGTGAAAGATAGATATGGCTACGATATCTCATATATTCAAGCTTGGCATGGTCTGAAAAGAGCTATGGAAAATGTTTACGGTACGTGGGAGGAGTCTGTTACCAAACTCCCAACATTTATGAAGGCGTTGCAGCACTACAATCCGGGGACAATCGTTAGGTGGCTCAATCTGGATACAGAGAGCCCTGGACATTTCATTCTTGGGTATGTCTTTTGGGCCTTTAAACCGAGCATCGATGGCTTCAAACATTGTCGCAAGGTTGTTTGTGTCGATGGTACCCATTTATACTCCAAATTTTTGCACAAATTACTGATTGCGACGTCGTTGGACGCCAACCAAAACGTCTTTCCCCTGGCGTTTGCCATTGTCACGAATGAAAGTACACACTCATGGACTTGGTTCCTTACTAATTTGAAGATATTTGTTCTAGAGAATCAATCGGTTTGCCTTATTTCGGATCGTCATCCAGGTATTTAAGCTTAGATACATGGTAATTTACTCGTTATTTTCTTAAAATCAGTTACTTTTAGCATCGTATATGATGTGTACAGGTCTTACGGGAACAGTAGAAGCCACTGATTTCTTTCGCCCACCAAATGGAGTGCATCGCTTCTGTCTTCGCCATTTCAAGTCAAACTTCTACAACAAATTCAAGGATCAACAATTGAAGGACCTATGTCACAGAGCCGGTACTGCGCCAACATTGGACAAATTCGATCGCATTATGGCTCAGATTGGGCAAATTAATGAACGAGCGAAGCCTTGGTTAGAAAGAGCAGGGGTCGCGCAATGGTCGCTCGCACACGACGGCGGTTATCGATGTGGTGTCATGACGACTAATATTTCAGAAGGGCTAAACGGGGTATTGAAAGGTGCTCGAATGCTACCCGCAAGAGCAATCGTTGATTTCACTTTTCATAGGTAAGCCCTGGCCTAATCACGATTGATGCCGAAGTTCTAATTTTGTGGTTATGACTTTTTATTTTATTTCTTAAATTTCACAGGTGCGTACAGTATTTTCGTGATCGCTTTCAAGAAGCATCGTCCCTAATGGCGAATAATGAAACAGATTGGTCACGTTATGCAACTAGATTATTTCAAAGTGGGACGGCAGAATCATGGGATCACGTTGTATACCGTTTTGATGTCCGACAACATACAGCAGAAGTCATAACATCAGGAATTCATCAGCGCACATATGTGGTAAGGATCAATGATCGAACATGCACGTGTGGAAATTGGAGCAGGTATAGCATCCCATGTTCTCACGCACAAGCAGCTTGTCGTCAATGGCAAATTCACTCCGGTAGTCTAGTGGCGCAGTACTACAGTAAGCATGAGTATCTGAAGACATACGAAGGTACCTTTGAACCATTGCACGATGAACGGTACTGGACGCCCGAAAATTGGACGCTTATTCATAACGAAGCTCGTCGAGAGAGAAGTGGTCCCGGTAGATATAGTCGAAATCGCATAAGGAATGAAATGGATAGGGGTGAAACTCGTGCTAGACAACGCGGTAGGCGTTGAAAATAATGTTAAATGTTATTTCACCGTTTTGTATAATACATGGTTTATAAATTGAATATTTTAATACAAAATAAAATAATAATAAAACATCATAATAATAATAGTAATATAATAATAATATTAATAAAAGAATAATAATATAATAATGATAATAATTATAATAATAAACAAATATAATAAAAATAGATTAATAAGAATAATAATAGAATAACGATAATAATAATAATGGAATAATAAATATATATAATGATAACGAATAATAATAATAATAAACAGAATAATAAAATAATGTAATCATAACAGTCATTACAAAATTCAAAAAATAACATAAAACATATAGACTATCGGCCATGATGAGCCAAATGACCTCCAGTCCCACAACGAGCTGGCCTACGTACTCGATTTCCTCGACGGTTACCTTGCTCAGCATCATCATCTGGACTTCGAGGTCGGCGCGGTCGTGGGGAAGGTGTCGTAAACGCCTAAAAATGGATAATGAAATTTTAATTCGATCGCTTTAAGTGCCAAATATAATTAATATACCTGATGATCCATATAAGGCGGCGGCTGTGCGCTATCCTGGGGTGCAGACGACTGAAAAAACGGCGCGAAGTCGTCGAAGAACGACGGGTTCACAGCTTCAGGTACCTGAGATGTACCGGCGTCGGGTGCGTCCCATGTACCATACTCGTGTGCGTGAGATGTCTCGGTATGTCGTGTGCGTGAGATGTCCCGACCTCGTGTGCATGAGATGTCCCGACCTCGTGTGCGTGAGATGCCCCGGCCTCGTGTGCGTGAGAAGTCCCAATGCTTCGTCGAGTTCGGCGTCGCGAGATAAACATGTTGTCCATCTGCCGCAGTAAACTGATCGACTGGTCATGCTCGCCGGTCTCCGCATAGTGAAGGCTGTCGTGAACCCTGCGTTCCTAAAAATAGAAAAGTAAATTATATAAGGACTATTAATCACACTACATTAGTACATAAATTAAACTTACGATAGACGACATAAACACCGCATCCCCCATCTGAAAGCCCTGTGACATCTGTCTCGCATGAGGAGATATGTAGAGTCGGGTGATCCGATGGTACCACCCGTAATACCCGTCCTCCACCGAGCTGAAGGTAGTCGCGGGAGGACCATTCACGACGGCCTCCTCTCGTTCATCCCACAACGCAATCCAGCCTGCGTGATGATGTCTCCAATCCATCCCCGACCGCTGTCGACGCTCGTACGTATGAAGATTCGTATCTCGATACGGCGGATTAATGGGAATTCCTTGGACTATTCCGAACTGCCGCAACACCCGTTCGGGGTAATGAAACTCCACGATATTGAAGAATATCAGTGGACACCTCGATCGACAAGCCATCGGTAAGCACTCTGGAGGAAGAGCTGTAATCTCTGGGTCGTCCATGTTGTATGGAGTCCACGCAAACTGATGCGGCTGCATGCGATCAATGCACTCGCGAATTGTGCGTACATTCGAATGGGTCGACGTAGTAAAATTGAAGAACGAGTTCCACCTGTCAAATATTTACACGCCATTTATAAAAGTAAGAATGTAAAATATTTGCCAACTTTCGGAAATTTTTCATACCTCGCTGCATGTGGCGGGGCCGGTAAGAGTATCCCGTCGACGACGGTGGGCTCCATCGTGATACGAATATCACCCCGTACTGGCTGAAATGGCAAAATCCTCACATATGCCCATGCCTAAAACGAATCATCCATTCTAAGTAAATATTTAATACTATTAAAATATAATAATATTTGCTATATAATTACCTGCAACAGCCGTAGGGGTCCGCCTATATTTAGCTTTTTCGGCTCGCATGCCGAACAAAGCTCTCTGTATAGGAATGCCAGCACCGCACTGCCCCAACTATATGTGCTCACGTCCTCTATATCCTCCAACAGCTGAAGGTAAGTCAGTGAAACGGTGCTGGCGCTGCAGTCGGGGAACATCACGGCACCGAATAGCAGCATCGCATAACCACGTGCTGATTGTTCGACCTCTTCCTCATCGCTATCATCCGTTATCGGATGGTCCAACAACCAACTCGATAAGCACTTCATCGAAAGCGATGACCCCCTAATTTTATCCGCAGGCGGCCTAAAACCTAGCAACTCCTCACACTCGTCGATCCACTGGATGACCGTCCTAGAATGGATCACACCAGAGACACAACTACCATCTATAGGTAACCCCCACAAGATACCTACGTCCTGTAAGGTGACAGTCGCTTCCCCAACATAAAAATGAAACGTATGGGTCTCCTTTCTCCAACGCTCTACCAACGCTGTAATCAAATGAGGGTCAACCCTCTGCGACATACAGCTGTAGACGCTGTATAGACCCATAACGTTCAACTTTCCTAATAAGCGACCGTGTAAGATATTCGGTGCTTCTCTAGTACCCCACACAACATTTTCTAACGACCTACATTTAATAGTACTATCTATCACACTCGGATCTAATAATAAGTCCCTACTACGGTGATTTGACTGCATCGTCAACACCGAACTATCAATAGGCCCGTAACAAGCATCCAAATCCATTCTACATTTAATGAAACAAATCGACAATCAATAAAAGCATTTGATATGATGAGATTAACACAAAAAATTAATTTTCGAATCATAACGGGTACCCAAACTACGGCCGCGTACGACGTCGTCTGTGCGGGGGAAAGACGGGGCGCTGGGCAGCGACGGGGGGGCGGGGCAGCGACGGGCAGCGACGGGGGCGGGCTGCGGGCGTGGCGTCGGGGCGTCAGGGCGTCGGGGGGCGGGGCAGCGACGGGCAGCGGCGGGCAGCGACGGGGGGCGGGGCAGCGACAGGGCAGCGACGGGGGGCGGGGCAGGGACGGGGGCGGGCGTGGGGCAGCGACGGGCGGCGGGGCAGCGGGCTGCGGGCAGCGACGGCGGGCGGGGCAGCGACGGGGGCGGGGCTGCGGGCGTGGGGCAGCGACGGGCAGCGGCGGTGCAGCGACGGGGGGCGGGGCAGCGACGGCGGGCGGGGCAGCGACGGGCGGCGGGGCAGCGGGCGTGGGCAGCGACGGTCAGCGGCGGTGCAGCTGCGGCGGGCGGGGCAGCGACGGGCGGCGGGGCAGAGGGCGCGGGGCAGCGACAGCGGGCGGCGACGGCGGGCGTGGCGTCGGGGATCGCGGCGGTCGGGGCGGGCAGCAGTTCGGCGTCGTCTTCGTCGTCTTCGTCGGCTTCGTCGTCGTCTTCGTCGGCTTCGTCGTCGTCTTCGTCGTTTCAGTTCGTCGCGAGGGTTTCGTTATAAACCAGATCTAATTCGTACTCCCAGAATACGAATTACTAATTCGTACTCTGGGAGTACGAGTTAGTCCAGGTAGGCGCACGCGCCAGCTGGCCCCGTAAATCGTACTCCCAGATTACGAGTTACAGTAACTCGTACTCTGGGAGTACGAAAATACCTATTTTATTAATGCTTTTTCTTTTCCGTTTATTTTGTTAATGATTCTTTTTTTTTTGTTTATTTAATTAAAAATACCCTCGCTACTACTGCAAACATTAAAGTACCAAATTACGCACCTACCCCAATAAAAACAATAATACGCACTTCAATCCCAAAGTGTGCGTACGATTCATACATAACCATGCAACAGTCTTCTAACCAAAGCTTACAACAACCAATGGAAAGGTTCTCATACTGCAAAAGATAATAAACTCAGAGCCAAAAGAAGAATCCAAACAGCCTCAGTAAGAAAAAAAAAAAAACCCACTTTGTGTGGGCGAAGAGATATAGATAGACGAAATATCGTGCCTCTTTATTCATCAGTCACGCATCCCTTCGAAGCCGATTGCACAAGCTTAATATACTGGAAAAAATTTCGAAATGAAAACGAGGGAAACATACCGAAAATTCAACGCTCGAAAACGTGGAAGGAGTTAGTCGTATCGTATGAATGTAACATGTCAATACCTTGTAAAGGACCCCTCTTTCTGCTTTATAAGGCGGCGGGGCCCATTTCTTTCTTCGCTCGTCAAGCTCTCCTTCACTGAGCTGTACGTCCATTCTCCTCTTACCAATGTCTATCGTAATAACGTCCCCGTTCTGTATCAGACCGATGGGCCCACCTTCCTGAATTTTTATCAAAAAAAATTTACAATCAACTTTTTCTTCAAGAATCTGAGACGGGGCGGAAAAAAAAAAAGGTTACCTGAGCCTCGGGACATATGTGGCCCACGACATAACCGTGCGAGCCTCCAGAAAATCGCCCGTCGGTTAGTAGTGCAACTTCCTGGGCATATTTCGTTTGATATACTTTTTTAAATTCGAAAAAAAGAAAGAAAAGAAAAGCACGATTATAATCTTACACGAACATATACATTACCTTGCCAAGCCCTGCCCCCATTATCGCACTCGTTGGCGTAAGCATTTCTGGCATGCCGGGCCCACCTTTGGGACCCTCTCCTCTGATTACGACGACTTTTCCCTAGAAAACGTGTAAGAGAAAAACGAAAACGAATTCGCCCGAGCCCTTCTTCAGTAAAAGGTAATGTAGAGTAAAGAAAAGCCATTAAAAGGTGGTTTCTTGAATAAAGGTGAAAGATGATTAAGAATGGTAGTAGAGATCCAAGCAAGGCCAGTAGAAGCCTTGCCTTAAAATTGGATGGATTTTCAGATATTGCAGAGATCATAGCTTCTTCTCCCTCGAATACAAGCGCTGGGCCTGATTATGGAAATTTTAGGCGATTAGCACCTAGTTATTGTGCATGGTTCTCATTTTACGAAAGACTGAAAGAAAATCAAATAAAGGAAAAAAATTACGGAAAACATTTACCTGAGAAGTACAACCCTTCTTTTCCAGTAATCTTGGCAACAGATCCTTCGGGTGCAAGGTTTCCATATAGTATCTGAATGTGACCGGTTTCCTTGATGGGGTTCGACAATGGTCTGATTATTTGCTGCAATAAAAAAAGATCGAATAAAAAATTATCCTTTCAACACTTATACATATGAAGAAAAAAAAGAAAGTTTATATCAAGAGAAAGATTCATATCAGTTCGAAGTTTCGGTGTGATTATGCTAACCTGGCTTTCAGGCAAGGAAGGATACAACTTTGCATTCTCAGCCAGAGTTTGTCCAGTAACTGAGAAGGAATAACAAAGTTTCTTGTTAAGTGAGAAATTGCCCGAAATAATGGAAATACAAAGGACTTATTACAAAGGATGGTACGACTGTTTGCACTTCAGTTTCACCTGTAATACAGTCGCCGTCTAGGAATCCAAGCTCCAACAAATAGCGAATGATAGCAGGTGTACCTCCAATCTAAAACAGCAAACGTCTCAGTAAATAAGTGAGGCACATGCAGGAGAGAAACACAAAGAAGAAAAAAGGTTATTAAGTAGAGATACCTTGTGAACATCCTCCATTACAAATTTACCACTAGGCTTAAGATCAGCAAGGAATGGAACTTTATCGCTGACCTTTTGGAAATCGTCGAGGGTCAATCCTAACCCGACGGACCTATAAATTCAAATCTTACAGCTTTATTATATTCGATGGTAAGAGACGATATTCAGAAACTAGTTAGTTATTGGCCTACTTTGCAATTGCGATTAAATGAAGAACAGCGTTCGTTGATCCACCGAGTACCATGACCATGACCATAGCATTACGCAGTGATTTCGGAGTTATAATGTCACGAGGCTTCAAGTCCATTTTGATCAAATCTAGCAGATACTTGCCGGCGAGGCGACACTCATCCAACTTCAAAGGGTCTTCGGCAGGCGTCGAAGAACTATTTTATTTTTGGAAGAAAAAGAAGAGGGAATAAAAAGAATAAGCTGTCGGTCATATTTTGGGAGTAAAAGAAAGATTTCAGACTAATATAGCTAACCTGTAAGGGAGGGACATTCCCATTGTTTCGATAGCACAAGCCATGGTATTTGCAGTATACATGCCACCACATGCTCCAGCCCCAGGGCAAGAATTACGAACAACGTTCAACCGTTGTTCATCGTTTACGGAACCACTCACATATTCTCCATAAACCTGAAGATAAACTCTTAGCCCATGGTTGTGTTGAATTTGAGGTAAGGCAACTTATGGAAAAACAAAGTTATCCAATCAAGTTTCCTATTCATTAGCCATAAGTACATTTGTTTATTAGATAAGGTAGCAATTCGTTTATCTAGGCTGAAAAGGTTGGCATGCAGAGACAATAGTTGGGCAATATATATCCCTGTGGGAAGAATCATGGAACTTGCAGTTTTCATGAAACGTACGCTATGCATATGCATGTGCAGGGCAAAGTGACACGGGAGAGAGAGAGAGAGAGAGAGAGAGAGAGATGCACACACCTGGAAGGCAGATACTATGTCGTATGTGTGTCCTTGAAAATGGCCTGGCTGCATAAAGACAATAACACATCAATAAGTACCATTGTGCAACAATATCCAATGTCATCAATCATACAACTTTGAACCAAAATGCGATGACTTTCTGAATTAGCTACATGATCAACAAAAGCACGAACTAAGAGTATACAAGCACTCACAAGCTCACAGAAAAGAGAAACTGGAATTACATTGCCAGAAAACTGAAGTGGAAAAAAGGGATATTTTCGCAAGTGGTTCCATATTATCGATGAACCATGACCAGTACCCGACATAAATGACCTTGTTCTCTCGGTAACATGAGAGAATAAGCAACAAGGGTTAGTTAGAGCTAACCTTAATAGTTCCACCGTAAACCATGATACTTGGCCGGTTCAAGCGTCCCATAGCCATTATGGTGCCTGGCATCTGCAAGCAATTCCACCATTAAACAGACGAAGGATCCAAGAAAATACCACAAAACAACTCGTAAAGATAACAAACGAAAAGCCACCATCACAAAAACAATATATAGACAGAAAAGGCCCTTTACATTTTTATCGCAACCTGGGATTGATATATTCCCATCGTACCACTGAGCAGACATAACTGTCTCAATGCTATCAGCGATTAAATCCCTCGACTGCAAGCTATAACACATCCCTCTTGTGCCCATAGAAATAGCATCACTGACACCAATAGTATTAAACCTAACCCCACCATACCAGCCTCTTTAACGCCTTCCTTGACTGCCTCGGCAAGCTTCAGCAAATGCATGTTGCAAGTGTTGCCTTCGTACCTTGGGAATAAAAAAGAGACGCAACAATCTCTGTTATTCAGCACTATCAAGGCTCCATTCACGAGTCAGCTTAACAATGAAAGGAGTTTTTTTTAACAAACTCACATTCTAATCCAACTGAAAATAAAAGCAAAAGAAGAAAAATCGAGTCTTTTACGATATTATCAAGTATTATAAATACCAGACGGATGAAATTCCTATCTGAGGCTTGTGCAGATCGTCGTCAGAGAGACCAACGCCGTAAAGAATGGCCTGGGAGCCTCCCTGTGATTTGGGTTCGGTGATTCTTGAACTGTACTTATTCAGCTTCTGAGCTGCGTCGTCTGTCGTGGTGGGCGGCGGCGGCGTGGTGGTCGTGGAGGAGGAGCAACGGACGGCGAGACAACGGTGGGTTTTGAAGGAGGTTCTCGGTGGAGTCGTCGGCGCCGGCGGCGCCGTACGGAGGAATGCAGCCTGCATGGTTTCCGGCTTGGATTAAATGCGAATTTTGTGAGGGTTTTAGAAGAGAAGAGTAGGCGTAGGACTAGGGCCGGCTTTTCTTTTCCCGAGCTTGAGAGCTCACTTGCACTTCTTTTTCTACTAAAAATACTTTTATTACTTTATTAAAATAATTTTAATTGCACATTCTGAAACTACAGATATATTTCGATATTGAATTTAGATGCCGTGAATCCGAAAGCTGCTAAATTGAAATAATTTTTATCGTCGAAAGCTCACTATGCTAGTTCTTTTTTGTTTTCCTCAATTGACATGTAAAATCAGTGCGTCACACACATATCCCAGCCCAATTATAGTTGTTGCACTTTCCATTAAATGTTAACCGTTCTAGCATCGAATTGAAGGTGAAATAACATCCAATATTTGAATTCAAATAACCACTGAAAAAACAGTGTTTGTGCCTCTTCCCATTCGCTTCGAAGCTCAAGAATCGGTTTCAAAAGTATAGTTAGCGTCGGCGAAATGCGCCTTCACCTGGGCAAGTGCTCGATAACGGTGTGAAATCTTGTTCTTCTCTTCCTTTGGCATCTCAGCATAACTGTAATAAGCACAAATCACTTAGCTGTCTATTTTTCTCTTTTCATCCTTTCATGGCACAAAGGCAAATCTGTTTCTATGACAGTTTTGCAAGAAATTTGAAGAAGAGTCACGACTTACGTTTGCTCGTATCCATCGGGTTGGAAAATTGGATCCCATCCAAAATCAGTGGGTCCCCTTGGAGGCACTATTTTCCCCTGAAATTGAAGTCGAAAAATATGTCCACAATCCTAAACAAAGACCCCAAAAACCTCTCAAAACTTCTTTATTTTTTGTGAGTTAAAGAAGGAATGCAATACCGGGGTTTTTCCTAGAAAGGTAATTGGATCTGCATCTGAACCAAGAGCAAAGGAAAACACACAGAGAGCATAGGCCGATTTATCTTCATATGCCATCAATAAATTGTTCAGGCCTGTAAAGATAATGCAGCACAACTGTCCATGAGAATCATACTTAGGACAGTTTAGCTTTTGGACATGATCTTCGAGCAAAACCAATGATGCATAGAGCATACCTTCATGCCCAATCTTTCCTAGAAACCACTTGCTGCAAAGTTAGTAGCCAAAACACTAAAATCAGCATTTCGAAAACAAATGCACGACAATATAGACAAAGATAGTTTTCTAAATACGCCAGACCGCAGATGCACAGCTAAACATTCACAAAACAAACAGAATATTAGACATCATCACGGCCCAGACAATAAACACTGCACTTACATGTAAGGCCCTGCAAAAATCATTCAAATTCATCAGCTATGAAGCAATCCAACTGATCTACATGGGGATGGAAAAATCTAGTAAACGATCTTGAAACTACCTGGGAGACCCTTGAGAGCGTTGAAACAAAGACACGTGTCCTCCACCAGCACCGGCCCATTAACCTCCATGTGGAAACAAAACCGAATATCACTCATGCATTTCCACAAACAATTCGTACTCAAAATTTCAAGAGCTCTGATTTGTACCTCTTTAGCGGCCAATCGCGCCTTCTCTTTCGAAATCTCCTCGGGCTCTCCTTGCAGCTCTGGCACTACTCAACAAAATCAAGAAAATCCCAAATAAATAAACAGTTTGGGCACAGCTGAAAAGCATCAGGGAATTAGCGACTAAAGACAATACGATCAAGCTTAAGAGAACGGAAAGGAATCGATTTTCCGAGTATGGCGCGGACTTCTTCGAGCTTTCTGGCGTTGCCAGTGACGAACGTCACCGGCTGTGACAGTGACGTCATCAACCCTTTACCACCAGCCGCCGCCGCGGACATTGTACACTCCTTTCGTTTTCTCACTCTCAATTCCCTTTCACAGCATACATATAGATGAGACAATTTTCGTTTCTGGCCCTATTACTGTTTTAAAATTGATCGGGCTGTTTAAGAATTACTATAGATTTAATGACCCAATTTTTTATTATCATTTCATTGTCTACAATACCACCTCATTTTATGCAGTACCATTTCATTGTTCTGCATTATTACTTCATTGTTCTGCAGTACCACTTCATTGTTCTGCAGTGTCACTTTATTTTTTACGGCAGAACAATGAAGTGGTACTGCAGAACAATGAAGTTATACTGAATAATAATGAAATGGTACTGCAGAACAATGAAGTGGTAATGCAGAAATCGCGTCCTTAAAGCTAATTTTATACTGACATGACCTGAATCCGATTTTAAAACTTAAAGGGGCCATGAATCATAATTAACTCTATATATATATAGCGTCTGATTTGACTTATTAAAAAACATTCTTGTGATACGTTTCTGATCAATAACATGTGGAAATTCATTTAAAATATTTGATTCAATTTCATATCTCAACCCCAAATAATCAAATCCTCATCCATCACTATAAAAAAAAAAGGGCAAATTTCGTTTCAGGCCCCAAAAATATTTTAAAATAGGTTTCAGGCCCTAATGAAAAAAAAATTAGTTTAAAGGACCTAATTTTCGTAGATTTTAGAGATAAGGACCTAAAGTTACATAAGTGTTACTTCAGAGCAATGAAGTGTTACTGAGGAACAATGAAGTGTTATTTCATAACAATGAAGTGTTACTTAGGAACAATGAAGTGTTATTGCAGAACAAACGAAGTGTTACTGATGAACAATGAAGTGTTAATGAGGAATAATGAAGTGTTACTGCAGAACAATTAAGTGTTACCGCAGAACAATGAAATGTTACGGGTCCTTAAAATTAATTATTTTTTTGTCAGGGCCTGAAACCTAAGTTCAGACCCTGACAGGGGCCTGAAACATAATTTCCCCAAAAAAAAAAGGGCATAGACCATAGGCATACGTAGGATCTCACTGTTTGGAAAGGGATATTTTTATTTATGTACTATGACATCAAGCCTAATTATAACTTATAAGCTAAACAATCAAATAATGTTTCTTCAATCCTATATCAATTATAACTTAGCAATAAATTTATTTGTCTGAAACTTTGTCTTTGAAAACTTGAGCAGCAACTCTTGCCGTGTCCATGACATCTTTGCCATCCTTAGTTTCTGCCTTGTCCGATGCCTTTTCGAACACTTTCTTTGCCACGTCAGCCATCATCTGCCCCAAGAAATTATTACCATAGTAAAGTAATATAAGTGTCTATATTATTTAACTTTTTTCCTATTACATTAACATATAACGTACATTCCCCGTAGCATTGGAGACCTTCTCCGTCACGGCTTGGCCCACCTTTTTCACCTCTTGAACAACTTCTTTCGTACCATCTTTCACTGTTTCTGCTGCTTCAACTACCTTTTCGCATGTTTCTTTATCAATCTTCGACTGTAATGAAGACATGTAAATATTATCTACAATAATTAATATATAATTTAGAAAACAAATAAGTGATCTTGGCCTACTTTGAAAGAGGGTCTCGTGACAGAAGCAAGACCTCTGCAGATAAATGCACTGTAATGAAACTGCATGGGAGGAAAACGTCTGAAGATTATTATTGCCATCTTTTAGGGTTTATTTCTGGTGAATGTATTAGTTGGGAAAAGAGGTGTTGTTAAACGTATTTATTTATTTCTATGTAATCTAATTGCGTGCGAGAAAGCTTTTCGGTTGTCTTAACGGTTGTTAATGTTTTTGGGATGGTTAGTTAGTTAGCCTATTAACTCTTTTGTTTAGTTTAGATCCGTAAACTACGACAATCAATCTATTTGATATCTAGGCTAGGGTGGCTATAAACTACTCAATTTAGTCTGTCAATTTAGTAATTTACAATTTTACCCTTAATTTTTAAATTATAATTTTTATCCTTTATATTTTCATTTATAACAAATTTATCCCTATGTTAAAATTTTATTATTTACTTTAATAATGATATAAAATGTTCAAAGTATAAAAAATTTTAACATATTTGCAAACACATTGGCCGTGCTAAACATGCTAGTATAATTTTGAAAAAAAAAAATTGAATGAATTGAATTAGGCCCGTATATTGGGTCTCAGTGTTAGGAAGTTGAGCTCAACTGGACAAGAGAAATACCCAACAAAAATATATTATATATTATATATATTTAATAATGATACTCGATAAGATTCCATTGGTCATAAATGGCAGATGCACTCGAAAGCTTTCATCTCCAACAAAACACACACAGCAGAGACACTTCACCTCACTACTCATACTTGCTTACGAAGAACACAAACCCTATTCATCGTTATTTGTCAATCCCCAATACATCAGTCTTTCTGTTTAAATTCCCATCATCACCGTCGTCGTCGTCAACGTGGCGGCGGCGGCGGCCAATTCTTATATGCGAGTCTCGAAAAATGGGTTTGAGTACTGGGTTTCTCAGATTGAAAGACGACGGCGACGACGATGAGGATGAAGAAGACGAGGGAGATGAAGTGGATCAGTGGTTCGAAGTGTTGGAGGATTACATCGACAGCATATGGATTCTTAAGGTAATTAATTATCATCTTATCCATTCTCTGTTTTCCTTTACTTCTCTTGATTCTTCTCCTCTTACTGAAGCAATTTCTAAAGGCGAAAGCTTTTTTCATTTCTTCAGGTATTTGGATCATACGGTTTGATGATACCTGCTATAATCTCATCACTGCTGCTAGCAACTGGTCCAAAGACTTTCCTCATGGCGCTAGCGATCCCTTTAGCGCAGTCGACCCTTATATTTGCAGTGCAGAGGACACTCAACAAGGGCAACAAGAAGCGTAGAAAAGCCAAGATGAAAAAGGGACGAAGACCGAAGATGAGTTGGAGGAGCGTTCGATTCGAACAAGAAAGTTGGAGAAAGAGAAAGAAATCATACCCAATTTGGCTTAAGAAGGACGATGACAGTTCTGGCAATCGTTTCGGTGGATGGGACGAGCTTATAGAAGAAGCTCCAAAGAACGGTGAATCGCATGAGAGAAATGCAGAGAATGGAAACATAGATAGACAGATTGAGGACGATGGGCCTCTGTTGCTGCGGCTTTTGGTGTCATTTTTCCCATTCTTGAGCTCTTTGGACTAAGAAGTTTGCTTAGTTGGTCTATGGATGGATTTAATAGAACAGATTATAATGTATAATGGCCGAGAATCTTGGGAATGTGTCTTTTTATAAACTAGCCTTTTGACTGGAGTCAACTTAAAAAAATAGTCTCTTCGATTTTACCTTTCAAAAAGTATCCTTCAATTTAAGGGTATTTTCGTCTTTTAACAGGGTGTCTTTTTTTTCCACAGTAAAAAGCAATATGTTAAGTCGGGACCGCGTTGGCGTGGGCGGGCGGATTGTAGTTCAGTGGTTGTGCAGTCAGACGTTCAAGTAGTAGGTCGTGGGTTCAAATCCCCAACACATATTTTTTTTATATAAGGCTAATAGACCTCGACAGGGGACCCCTGCTATATAGCACGGGTCTCCTGCAGCATGTGCGGGTCTCCTGTGCCTACTGCGGCAGGAGACCCGCCCAGGCTGGGCAGGGGACCCGTGCTCTATAGTAGGGGTCCCGCACATGCTAGCAGGGTCCCGCCCATTTGCTGCACAGCATGGTCGGGTCTCCTGCAGCATAGCACTGGGCCCCTGCAGCATGGGCAGGTCTCCTGTGCCTACTGCGGCAGGAGACCCGTCCTGCAGCATAGCACTGGCCCCCTGCTTAGGGGACCTGTGTTATGTAGTAAGGGACCCCGCATTTTTGGGACACCGATTAGTAAGGGTATTAAAGTCATTTTTCGTTTGGAGGCTACTTTTTTAATGTAGACCACGTCAAAGGTCATTTTCTTAAATTACCCGAGAATCTTGTCTGAGTTGGAGATGCTCAATCAAATATAGAATCAAGTCTCAGTAATTACCAGAAAAATTATTCTGGGTGTTCTTGTTCTTGGAGGTTACCACAGATAGCTCAAAAACCCACCATTGAAATCGACGAAGAAGCCATTTTTATTATGCATAAAGATCGTACCTTTTGATGGCATGCAGCTCGAAAGGGTAGACGATAGAATTAATATCAAATATGTTTATTTATTATTTTATTAAATATTTTAGTGAAAAAAAAAGAAAAAGAAAACAAGAATTACCGGGAATATGAGCTCCATATCTCACACCACGCCATACGCCACCACTTTCACAGTCTCGGAAATGATAAGAATAATATAGAATGCCCTTCGCACTACTACCAATCAGAACCTTGCTGCTTCCCCTCCACCCATCAAGGGCATTTTCGTCAATGGCTACCACCGTTCCCAAGCGCCGCCTGCGCGGCGTGGTCTTCGACATGGACGGGACGCTGACGGTCCCCGTCATCGATTTTCAGGCGATGTACAAGGCGGTGCTCGGCGAGGAAGAGTACGTTAGGATCAAAAGGGATAATCCTTCAGGAATCGATATTCTGCACCAGATTGAGGCTTGGAGTCCCGATAAACAGAGGCGAGCGTATGAGATTGTCGCTGATTTTGAGAAGGAGGGCTTGGACCGATTGCAAATCATGCCAGGTTAGGATTAGAGCTCAGATTGTTAGTTTTTTTTATCTTCATCTGCGGTATCCTAGTAGCAGATTGCAAACCCGTCATGAATTTTGCTCAAGATTTTGCGTTTGTCGATTGCATTCGAGCTTTAATAACAATTTGCTTTTGCGTTTGAATGTCATGCAGGTGCTTCAGAACTCTGTGGATTTCTTGATGCGAAGAAAATTAGGTAAAAATTTCTTCCTCATAGATGGATTCTGCTTTGGAATTTGATTTATCTTTGCCTAAGATTTATGCTGCTTCTTCGCTTCTGCTCTGTAACTGGGCTGATGTTAGGTGATGTTTCTTGATGTTAACCTCGCAGGATTTTCTTTCAGTAATTATTTTTCTACGCCTTTGAACTGAAACACTCATGACAGTAATTGAGCTATATCAATCCATTTTCTTTTATCATTTTACTGGAACTCCATTGCTGAACTGTTGGCATTCTTTCCTCCCTTTTGAATCCATTTTCAGAAGAGGGTTAATCACCAGAAACGTCAAGGAATCCGTCGATCTTTTTCATCAACGCTTCGGAGTAGGTTTACCATTTGCTTGATATCTCTTGTTTACTGCCTTCTACGCCCAATATCCTTTCTTACCCCCTCCCCCCCCCCCCCCAACATCGACATACCATGAATGATGAGTTTCGGTGTAGATTTGCAATTCTGAGTTTTTTCTTTCTTGCAGGTAATATTTTCTCCTGCATTAAGCAGGGAATTCAAGCCCTACAAACCCGACCCAGCTCCTTTGCTACACATATGCTCAAACTGGGGCGTGCAGCCCTACGAGGTTATGATGATCGGCGATAGCCTTAAGGACGACGTAAGCTTCCTTTTCCTGATATCTTACGAACTAGAAAGAACATAGAAACTGTGAAAAAAACCTGAAAAAAAAGATGCGATCTTGGAATCTTACTCTTACTGCTCGGTGGTCGGTATATTTGCAGGTAGCCTGTGGGAAAAGGGCCGGGGCTTTCGCTTGCTTACTCGACGAGACGGGAAGGTACGATTCCCCCGAGTACGATAAAGTTGAATTCAAACCCGACTACAAAGTTTCCTCCCTCGTTCAAGTACGTTCGCTCTTGGACGAAAATTTTGACCTCGTTCCTTGATCATACACACACACACACACACACACACACTCTTTCGATGCCTTATTGCATAGGTGGATTCATACGAGATTTCTATGTTTTTTCGTTTAGTCGACAAAGTGCGTTGGGATAGTAGATTTGTGTAGAGCGGAGAGATTAAGATTTGTGGCCAATAGAGAAAGAGACACAAAACGAAGAAAAAAAAACGAAACATAACACAGGCCGAAAAAAAAAAAAAGCATTTTGAGAGCTACTACTCGCCTATCAAAGACACGTCACTCCACTCCTTCCACCCCTTCGGGCAGATCAAGTTATCCCCTCCGTTCATCGAAAGGGTCTCAAACTGCCGGGGTAATAGCCACCCCAGCGTACTCACACACGGAAGTTCCCGCCTTTATCAAGTCCAACGACCTCACGCCCCCAACACCTCTCACTCGACCTGAAAACTTCGAATCGACAGCTCGTACCATTTTGGGTCCCGCGGTTTCTGCACGTTTCGGGCACCTACGCGTTGGCCTGCACTCAAAGATCAACGGCTACCCCCTTGTGAGTGTTCCCTCCTTATCCTAGGGGAATTTGCCCCCATTCTTCGCAGCACACGAGCAATCAGCCAAACAAGTACGCAGTTGCAACAGTTTCCATACTTAATCTGTTGGAAGATAGTTTGAGGATAATAAACGTATTCAGATTTAAGTGGCTCATTGTTCTTATCGAGGTCGTTGAAGAAGAGGACCGGAAGTTTCTCCTTGTTGGACGAAAGATCTCGGCGTGCGTAGCCATTGGGAAGGTTATCGAGTGGGCATTTTCTCACGTTCTTGGCGAACTCCACAGTGCTGCTCCCCTTTTCGAACTATTTTTCTACAACGTTATATGAGCCATCGTAGACGTAGACTTACCCTACATCACCTCGATCTATGAGTTTTATCCATGGCTAAGTTTGCACCGATGCTTTTCCGCGCCCCTCCTCTGTCGGCCGTCGTGGCCCTCATCTTGTGACGTGGCAAGAACATGCGAGAATCGTACAGAATACGGGTTTTTCTGACCTCAATTCGAGCGTACTGATGATCTTCGGGCGTGTATTTTTCAAAGCGCACGAGCTCGAGTGCTCGAGGTTCCTAACGCATAGCTGATTTCGTTGGCAGCGCAAGGTGCGGGGACGATTTATAGCCGTTGACGGGACTAGTTTGACTGTGGTGGATGTGTTCGACGATTGGCAAAAGATCCGCCATCCTATTACTACCTTATGCATATGTATCATAACATTATAACTGAAATCCACGTAGTCATTTCAAATTTCAAACCCTTTTCAGCTTATATGAATCCAAGATCAATGCTTTAGATCACTCGGTGCACATAACGAAGCAAGAATCTCAACTTATTGAAGTTCCTTAACATGCGATAAGTTAACATAAATGGGGCAACACACAACAAGCAATGATACCTCTAAGAAGACTTGAAAGAATCAACAAAGCCACTGCCCAGCAACCTTTCGACATACTTCCCCAATATATCGACTTCCAAGTTCACCTTATCTCCAACTTTCTTCATGGGAATCACTACTATCTGCTGCGTATAAGCCACGAGCATGAAATTGAAGCAGCACTCATCGTCGAACACATCCACCACAGTCAAACTCGTCCCGTCAACGGCTATAAATCCCTTGGGAACGATGTACCTCAGCAAATCTCTATGAACCCTAACTTTGACCCACATGGAATCGCCCTCCGTCGATAAGTCAACGATCTCGCCGGTAGCATCCACGTGTCCCTGTACGAAATGGCCGCCCATTCGAGTCGTGGGGCAAACGGCCCTCTCAAGATTAACTAGCGAGCCGCTCTTAAGCTCGCCGAGATTGGTCTTTCTCAGCGTCTCGGGGGACAAACCCACGGAGAATTCGCCGGCGGAGAATTGGGTGACGGTCAGGCAGGTTCCGTTGACCGAAATGCTGTCGCCCAAGTGCACGCCTTCGAGGACGGTTTTTGCTTCGATTTTCATGGTGAAGCTGTCGTCTGTGGCGAATCCGAGGTGCTTGATTGTGCCCATCTCTTCGACTATGCCCGTGAAGAGGGATTTTACCGTCGTGGCGGCGGCGATTTTTGGGCGGTGGGGCTTTGGGGGTCTGACGAAGAGGGTCAAAATCGGCGGCGGTTTGAGTGATAACTGGATGGACTTTTTGAGGTGAGCTTGCGGCGGAGATGCGGAGGAGACATAGCTCGTTCCGGCGATCTTCGCCGTGGGTGTGGTGAGTTTTAGGCCGTCGCTCGGAGGAGAGGTTTGTGAGCAATAACAGAGAGCCATCCGTTTGCCGCGTAGAAATGGTCGGCGGAGGTCGTGAAATCGGACTGCTGAACGATGGGTTGGGGTTGGAGTTGGGTGAAGGCGGTGGAGGCGCGTAGAAGTTTGGGGTTTCGTAAAAGAAAGGCTGATTTATATGTCAGTAAAGTAAAGCTCGGCGGAGAACGCCGCGTAGAAATTGTCAGGTGAGTTACTGCGATTTGAGAATTTAGGGCTTCAGTAATCATATATCGACTTTAAGACGACGATTAGAGAAACGTGAATTTTAGAAATATCCAGAAGTAACAATTTAACTCTAGGACGACGTCGTTTCAGGAAACGTTGGGGCTTTGACCCCATAAATTTTTACGACGGTTATCTCTCAGTAACTATTTAACTCTACGGAGTCGTCGTTTAAGAAAAATTAGTTTTCGATAATCAATATCTAACATTGCAAATTTCACGACGATGATTAGTGAAAATTGGACTTTGACCCCATAAACTATATGAAACGTTCTTACAACAAAACGCAAGTCTTTCCTTATCCTCTAAATTATTTCTTACTAACCGTTAACCCGACCGGATAGGAAAACTTCTGCATTCACATTGGAAAGAGTATATCAACGGTACACACAATAAAAATATTGTAAGGTTGGCTTAGTCCGCCATATACATATATAAAAACTAAATTTTTGAGTACTATCTAGTTAATGACACCAATTAATTAATTGGAAAAGACCCATCTTGCCGATGGTAATTAGTTTATATATTAGCTTACCATATATGTTGGTGGAAGTTAGGGTTAATTGAAATCTTGATATATGTTAGGATAAAATGCATAATACCCCCTATATCTTAGCAAAAATGCACCAAAACCCCTTATGCTTTTTTTATTGCGTGAAACTCCCCTGTACTGCGACAAATTTAGCACCGTAACCCATATGTTTTCTAAAACCTAGTACTATACCCCCAAATTAGGGGGTAAAGACGACAAGGAGCGCATGATTTACTTAACCACGAGGGGTTTCTGTACAATAAAAAAATCATAGGGGTTTTGATGCATTATAGATTTACGATGTAGGGGTTTTATGCATTTTATCTTATATATTATTATTGCAATAGGGGGGGTTTCATTTACTCATGCGAAGCACAATTTCGACTACCTCGACGTTGAGAGAACAAACGTTACAAAGTATACACGCTCGTAGAAGGAGCAGTGGTGGGCGGAGACTTAGAGTCCGTTGTTCTACGACCAAAAGTACGAAGATACCCCTATCGCTGGATGCATTTGTAAAGATTGTGAGAGAGTGGCGAACGAAGGACGAAGAGGTCAAGGAGGAAGATTGTTAAGGTCGAGGAAAAGAGAGCTACGCCAAAATCTCGAAGCACGCCGAGGAATATCTAATCGCCCGCCCCGAAATCTGCACTCCTTGGATTGAAATTCATGACAAGTAAGTATTTTTATGTCTTTATCATCGAAATTTAATGACGATAAGCCCCTCGTGGGCATGAGTGTTTGTGTTTGTGATGATCTTTGGTTTGAGTTTGCATATGTTTGTACTCAAATGTTGTTGTACGTACGCTAATGCAATGGGATGGTTTTAAAGTTTAATAATTACCCATATATTCGAAAAAAGCTTATTGTTTTGTCTTCTTGCCTTGGGGTTGGGGAGACTGTTTTTCTGTACACACATATATGGTTTTAAATGATGGATGGCGTGTACTTATACAAAATGGAATTGGAGGAAATAGATTGGATTAAATAGATATATATATATATTATATTCATGTGAACGCAATAGTTTTATAATTGGCCGATGATCAGAAGAAACTCAAAAAGTTCGAAGGAGAAGGAATACCTTTATCTTATAGTACCTATTCTTCTTCTTCTTCTCAATCGGGCATTTCATCGAGCACCTTACACGCACTATCCTCAATCCCACTTCTTATAGCAAACAAAGCCACACCACACCAGGCCATTCCAGGCTCCATACAAGGCTATTACATGGATCTTTTAAACCAGTACTTCTTAATTTAGTTTATTATAGTATAAATATTAAATGAATATTGGTTTATTATAGAATAAATGTTAAATGAATACGAATTCAAATCATACTTTATAATTTCACAAATGGCAAGCTTGACATGTTAATAGAGTTGGATAAAAATGCCAAAAGACAAAGAAGATAAAAAGTACATGTCTTTGGTCGTCCACCACCTTCCTTGCATTGCGACAGCACACTTCTCAGTAAAAAACCTCTCCTAAGCCAAAAAGTACTTTCGAAGACCTAAAAGACAACCCAAAGAAACCATTTTTCTCTTCGGCCCCAAACCCCAAAACCAAAGAATCAAAAGCCACATTCCAAAGATTCCCTCCCAATAAAGAAAAAGGGTCACAAAAAAGTTCTCACCTTTAAACCCTTTTTTTTCGCTCATAAAGAAAGAAAAACAGCATGATCTGATTCGAACGAAGCTCTCATTCCCAAATCCCACGCCAATGGTTTTGCTTCCTCTGTTCATCTTTTTCGCACTCAGTCTCAAATCCATCGCTGAATCTGACTACACCACAGTGATCTACAAAGAATGCGCTAATCAGTCCTTCGCAGATCCAAACGCCTCGCAGTCGCTCTCCAACCTCTATGGAACCCTCATACAGCAATCCTCCAAATCGAGGTTCTACACCACCACCTCCGCCGGCGGCGGCGGCGGCCAATCTACAATCACGGGCCTATTTCAGTGCAGGGGAGACTTATCAAACGTAGACTGCTACACTTGCGTGAGCAACCTCCCTACACTCATAGACAAGCAATGCGTCAACAACCCCGTAGCCTCAAGATTGCAGCTTTTGGGCTGTTACATGTCGTACCAAATTTCTGGGTACAACGAAGGCGTTTCCGGGATGGAAGTACTGTACAAAAGCTGTAGTGGGAGCGATATAAGTGGGTCGGGCTTTGAGGAGAAGAGGGACACAGCTCTGTACTCTCTGCAAAACGGATTTACGGGCGGCGGCGATGGGCTCTACTTCTCCACGAGCTACGAGGGCGTTTACGCGCTGGGACAGTGCGAAGGCGATCTTGGGAAGGGAGACTGCGTGGACTGCGTGAGAACCGCTGTTCAGAGAGCTCAAGTTGAGTGTGGAAGCTCAGTTTCTGGGATGGTTTTTCTCAGCAAGTGCTTTATGAGTTACAGTTATTACCCACATGGGGCACCGAAGAAGTCGAGCTCTGCTTCTGCTTCCTTTAATTCGCCTACTTCTTCTTCGTCGCCGGCGTCCACGTCATCATCGTCGTCGTCATCCTCGCCGTCGTTTTCATCTTATTCTTCTTCGGGTTCTTCAGGAGGTAATTAAAGAATCTTAATTTAATTAATCTTCCTTATTGTGTTTTTCTTTATTGTTTCTTGATGTTGGTTTGGTGAATAGGTGTCGAGAAATGTGATTGGACGATACGATATTTGAGGGTTTTGTTTGTCTTCTATCAATAATGTTGGTTCAAGAAAACAATTTCTTTGGATTTGCTTGTGGCCTTCAATGCTTATCTGGTTAGGGTCGTAGCTTTATTGTTCACGCGGATGTATTGTAATAAATCATCATCATCGATGTATAGAACTGATCTTAGTTTAATTGAATATATAACGTTATAATTATTTAATTAATATATAGGGTCATGGGGGGCGAGTACAGGGAAGACAGTGGCTATGATATTGGGAGGAGCAGCCATAGTTGGGTTCTTGATTATATGTGTGTCGTTTGCTCGAGGTGCGGCGAATAGAAAAGACGGTGAGTATTTTAATGCTATCTAATTGTTCATATATAATATTAAGAAATAATATTTTATCATGCAATATGTTTTGTATTTGGCTTTTGGAGAAGAAGTGAGGAAATAAATCGGTGCATTTAAGTAGAATATAGTTAAGTTACATATAAAAAATGGTTCGTCTTCATTTATTTTATTGTTTCTTTTCAATTTAATGGTTGGTCTGCATGCGCTTTTTGCAGGTTATTAGGATTCATGTGGAGCAACGGCTAGTGTAATATTTCAAGGCTCTCCAACATGTACCCCAATATATATATTTATATATATTATTGATCTTAATTATATAAAGTCTAGAATACGACCCAAATCTCGACGAATCAATTAGGTGGCAGGTATCGTTTGAAAAATAAATAAATTAGGTGGCAGGTATAACTAACTTCTTGATTTTTATCATAAACAAATTAGCATGTAACAACAAATAAAAAATTACGCAAAATAAGACAAATTAATGTTTAAAATAATTTGGAAACTTCTTGTCCTCTTGGTTGCTTGTCCAAGACTTTCAATGAAAAGTCCGGCCTAGGAGACCAATTCTCCACGAAAGATTAACGTTCGAAAAATTATTTACGTCGATTGCATTTTCATCAAACGGTCGGCAGTTGCTGACACCAAACGTGACCGACAAACAAGAATGAGGCGAACTATCTGATAAGCCATGGAAAATATTCCTGGGTTGTTGTAGTAAAAGGTAAATGTTTGAGCTTCTAGTTTCATAAAACACGAAAGAAGGGGCAATAAATATTAGAGCTTGAGCTCGGTTTCAACTTCGCACACATCAGATGAATCCAAATTCGTATCATTACTAGAAAATGTAATCAAAGTCGACCTCGAATCATGGCTAGGAAAACTACTAGCACAAGGAAAATTCAAGTCGAAGATTGACCTCGATGATTCCAAGATGTGCCAGGCTTCGGTTGAATGTGAGCTGCTTCCATCGACATCCTTCGTTCGATTTCCCAGCTGATCCTTCAAATTTTCGAGTATGGGGAGATTGCCATTAGATGAGCTTTTGATCTTCTTCACCTTGGATGCACATGGAGCCCTCGTTGACCTGCTGTTCTCCTTAAAGTGTGTGTGCCAATAGTTCTTGATCTCATTATCAGTTCTTCCAGGCATTTTTGCTGCTATTGACGACCACCTACATCAAGAAATACGTATAAAAACTCTGTAACTATGCTCAAGAAAGAATTAAGACAGCTACTTTCCTAGCACAATCAGGGAATCTGAAAAAACTGAGCTCAATATCTAAGTAAAGAGACCATCTTACTATTCCTACCATGTGTTTTCGACCAATCCTAAAATCGAGAATTCAAGAGGACTTCCATAACTACAATACAAGAAAAGCTAGGATCCATGAACATTCATTCATTCGGAAGGGTAAGAAACCCGAAGAATCGACGTTATCGTTGCTGTTATGTAAACATATCCACAAAATCAAACTAGAGTAATCGATTACTTGTTTCCGTATTCATCGTGTAGTTTCTTGATAAGCTCTTGTTCTTCCTCGGTGAAATTCCCACGTTTGAGCCCAGGCTTCAGGTAATTGTACCATCGCAACCTGCAACTCTTCCCACATCTCGAAAGCCCTGAAGAGAAAAAACAGCACGATTTAGGTCTTCGTATGACGAATCAAAATCTCCCCCCAAATTAGAACTCATCAACTATGCTCTTCTCAACCCTCATCAATCAGCCAAGCAGTCTCAAACATTACCAGCGTACTTGGGGAGCAATTTCCAGTTCCAATGGCCAAACTTGAGAACATAAGCTCTCAATTTGTTGTCTTCCTCTTCACTCCACGCGCCTTTCTTCAGTCCGTCTTTGTCCACAAACGGCGATTTCACCATCTTCGTTCTTCTTCTCTAGCATATGTATACAAACCTACCTACTATTTTTGGGAATACGAATTGATTAGAGACAATTCTCCGTTGACGAAAGATAGCCCCAATTGTAGATCTGTTCAGCAGTTCACACGCAGCCTAAGAACAACGACAAGATCTGCAGTAGTTGGTCAAAATGAACAAGCGTTGTTTTTATTATTTTTTTTTCTTTTTTAAAATACACAGCACCAAATTTTAAAAGAAAGAAAGAACAAAAAAGAGACCTATTTACGGGAAAGCCCCTGGAAAGATAGGTCGGCCTCCAATATTAGGTAAATTATTGCAGTTCTTTATTAAGGTTGGCTGTTACTCATATATAAATAAAAAAAAGAAGTGACACTTGTCCTACTAAACAAGACACAAGCTGCTAATAAAGTGTGAATGATTCACAAAACTAAAGATTTGGTGATTCGAACAGGCTACCAAATCCGTATTTAACTCTGCAAGCATGTTATTTATTAATTGGCAGATAAGGGTATTATTAAAATAAATAAGGGGAACTACGGTCGGTACCCCAAGTTTATGGCTTTTTCAGTTGGGGTTCAACTTTTTTTTTGAATTCTGTTTGGTACCCCTGAAATATCATAAAATACAACTTCGGGATCGTGAAAGACGAAAATTAGCATTTTTAGGTGTTTACATCCGTTGCGTGCTAAGGAAAAATACCTAAATACCCCCATTTTATTGGATAACTTGAAAAAAGAAATGAGAAAAGCAAAAATAGTTAAACGATGGCATACACACATCGGTTCCTCTGCCAACATCTACATTTCAAGCTCCACCATAAGCACATGCGACGATTGCACCTTCGATGTTACGAAGAACAACCTGAGGTTCAAGACGACACCGTCGATCTACAGTTTAGCTTCAGGAATTATTTCGAGGACATTATTACGAAACGCGCGAGGAACCCAATCTTCCTTGACCAGTCTTATTTCCGACGACTCTGTTTTTAAGTTATCTAATCAAAATAACGGCATTTTTGTCTTTTTTTCTTAGCAACTAACAGCTATAACACCTAAAAAAATACCAATTTTCCTCTTTCAGGTTCACGAAGTTGTACTCGTGACAGTTCAAGGGTACCAGACGGAATTGGAAAAAAAGTTGGATACCAACTAAAATGACCTAACTCTTTACCAACTCGAATTCCCGAGTAAATAATAATCAATTGGATCTTTGATCCATCTTAAGGCCCAAAACCACCATCGGCCTAACATTCCAATGGCTCATACCTTAACCCAAACCCGAAATCGTTCTGTTAATCCGAAGACATTATTTCTATTTTATCTAATAACCAATTGAATTTTTTCATTTATATATATATGTGTGTGTACATCAATGAAAGAAGTTCATGAGTTTGAATTCACTTAAACTATTAGACAATCATAGTTTTTTGGATTTGATGACAAAACTAGTTCCTATGAAGTTTATTGAGATTCAACTTAATTGAAGTTGGGAAACGATAGTGAGCGTTCCTATGAAGTTTATTGAGATTGAACTTAATTGAAGTTGGGAAACCATAGTGAGCCTTACATATATTATTGGGCCGTAGCTAACAAACTCAATGATAACGGAGAAATATGATTTCGAATATTTTGTGCAGGTGAAGGATGGCCCATGTTAAAAATTGGAACCTTAGCTTAGTTTATTATTTCTGTGGCGTTATAGGTATATCGGACATGACAGATTATTGGTAGGTACATGGCAATTAATTTGAAATATATTTCCATACAATTTATTATATTTATCAAATGTGAAGCCGACACTACTCATAAGAACGTTCCTTGCATCTTGTCAATAAACCAAACATCGTCCATGCTTTTCGACATGTCGGACTATTTTCCGACTTTCGTTGCATTTTTTAGTCTAATATTTACGTCCGATTATTAAATGAGGTATACCTTTTTTATAAATCGCCGCATCACTTTTCTTTACTAAATACAATATTCCTTTGTCGACATTGTTTAATCTCTTTTCCCTTTTCTTAAGGCAGTTATGTTACTTAACGTTTTCATTTGAAAATAATTCCACTATGTTCCATTGAATGAGTTGAATAATGGTTACATTCTGCAAAGATATTTAGAAAAATAAACAACCGACTGCCCACAAGTAAAAGCTCATTAAGACTTTGCTAGCTAAGAAAATGAGTTTAATAATTGAGGTTGTATTTAATCACTAACAAAGCAACAGCCGATTTAATAACTAGTAGGCTTAATTAATTTTTTAGTCCTGTATGTTTGAAGTGGTTGCGATTTCGGGACACCTTAATTAAGCGGGGCATTTTTAGTCCTATAAATTTAATAAAAAAAGCAATTTAAGGACAATTTAGCCGGAATTAACATGCGTGCGCCAGAATTGATGACTTGGATCCAATTTTTTTCTCTATCATCCAACTAAGCGCCACGTAGGTAAAGGAAAATATTTAAATGATAATAATTAAATAATAATTAAATAATTAAAACTCAATAAATTCACGATAATTATTAAATAAAAACCAAAAATAAAATCACGACAAAAAATCAACGTCACGAGCAAAACAGAAAGCATTGTCTATTTAGAAATGACAAAAGAATCATAAAAACAGCAACCTACTGTGTAAACAAAAATCATGACTAAGGTTTCAGTACATCTTACTGACAAAAGAAATAGAAACATCTAAGGCTTTCTCCCAATAAAAGGTTCTTCGTTTAAGGTTGCTGACAAAAGAAATAGAAACATCTATTGGGAGAAAACATTAGATGTTTCTATTTCTTTTGTTAGTAAGATGTACTAAAGCCTTAGTCATGATTTTTGTTTACACAGTAGGTTGCTGTTTTTATGATTCTTTTGTCATTTCTAAATGAACCATGCTTTCTGTTTTGCTCGTGACATTGATTTTTGGCCGTGATTTTATTTCTTGGGTTTTATTTAGTAATTATTGTGAATTTACTGAGTAGTTCTTATTTAATTATTATTATCATTTAAATTTTTTTTCTTTACCTACGTGGCGCTTAGTTGGATGATAGAGAAAAAATTGGATCCAAAATCATCAATTCCGGCTCACGCATGTTAATTTCGGCTAAATTGTCCTTAAATTGCTTTTTTATTAAAGTTATAGGACTAAAAATGCCCCGCTTAATTAAGGTGTCCCGAAATCGCCACCGCCCCAAAGATACGGACTAAAAAATTAATTAGGCCTAACTAGTAATACAAGATTTCGGGTAGTGTTAATAGCTTAATAATAGTATCCGTTCGATGCACTTACAACATAGTTATTACTTTGAGTATTTGATAATTTAATCAAATATCAGACGTGAAAAAGTAATTTAGCTACAATCAAAAGTGATCCTTTTACTGTCCAGAATCCAAAGTCACACCCGCATATATATATATATAGATAGATATAATTATTGTGCCTGTCAACACATTTCCTCACTGTACCCAACTTTTCCATTAACTCTCTCTCTCTCTCTCTTGCTGGGGTCCTCGAAAACTGGGGAAGGAAAGCCTGTGAGCTCTTACTCTCTGTACCTGAACTTCGTGTTGTTAACATTCTGCATTTTGGAGAAATAGCAACGATTCTATACTTTTTTCATGCAGATTTGCTTGTCGACTTTTGGTTGATTGTTTCTGATTTTGTTTACTTACTCTTGTTTTTCCAGTGAAATCTGAAGCGTTGTGAGTGTTCGTGCGGGGGGAAATATGAGGTCGAGCACTCGGCTTAGCTTGGCTGTATTTCAGCTCACGCCAACTCGAACTAGGTATGTTTCTTTCACTGTTATGTGTATGGAATGCGCGGCGCGGCGCGGCGCCCTTGTTACTCTTCGGTGGTAATTTTTATGTCATGGTATTTACTTACTTGGTGATTTCTTCACTTCATTTGTTGCGTTGATTTGACCCAGCGCGTCTCTCTGTGTGGTTAAGTTTCCGATTAGTTATGTGGAGGTGCTTGCTTATTCACTGACTTGCTCGTTTTCCCTGTGATTTGCGTCTAGTTTTGGACCTTTCGACTTTCGACTATGCGGAGTGTACATGAAGAACTACTATTCTTTTCCGGCTTATTTCTTGAGCACCTATTTAACTATTCATGCTGAGTGATGGTTATTTTTCTTTGCCTTCGATTTGGTATGATTTGTTGCTTCCTTAAGAGAGACACTGACTGGGTCGAGTTCTCTGTGTCAGGTGTGATTTGGTTATAATTGCTAATGACAAGAAAGAAAAAATAGCATCAGGATTGCTGGAACCGTTTCTTTCTCACCTGAAGATCGCTCAAGAGCAAATTGCTAAAGGTGGATACTCAATCTTGCTTGAGCCGCCAGATGACGCTGACACATCATGGTTTACAAAGGCCACTCTAGAAAGGTTTGGTCGTTATATGAAGCTGTCGTTTGCATTTAATGTTTCAGTTACTAAGCTTGCCTGTATGAGGTGTTATGTCTAAAATACACTCAAACTTTTGTTTGGCGCGATTGACTTTTAGTTTGTCTTTTGGAACTGATATTAGCTTTTGTGATCATCTGTCTATGTGGACTTCGTCTATAAAATCCTATCAAACAGCTTTTTTGTTCGACTGCGATTACGCTACATTGCGCGAGCCTGTCATCATTTAAACAACACATTTACCTTCCATGACAGGTTTGTTCGTTTTGTTAGTACACCGGAGGTATTGGAACGTGTGTACACAATAGAAACTGAGATCATACAGATTGCGGAGGCTATTGCCATGCAGAGAAGCAACGACGTGGGTCAAATAAATGTAATTTCGAACCAAAAAAGAGTGATGTTTAATGTATAGTTCAACATCGCTTTAGTACGTAACTCTATTACGTTGCAGGTTGAAGAGCATTTCCCACAGTCTGTTGGAGTCTCTGAAGGTAACTAGAAATTTCACTTTCTGCATTTTATACTGTTTTGCGTAGTGGCGCTCTTACTCACTCTCTCTGTCTGTTTCCAATTTTTTTGATAGCCATTCGATTGTACCTTCTTTTGTTTTGGGCTAATTTACTTTGGTAAATGAACGACAATTGAGGTGTTTCTAAAATCCCCAATTCTTTATTTATGGTCACCGGCAATGGATATTCGCTTCCTCTTTTTAATTTGACTTCAATTACTTTTTTTTTGCAATTATCTTCCTGTCAACGTAAAAATCACTGTAACTTGTGGACAGGCGACAAGTCCGTGCCAAGTGCTTGTGATGAAAAGGGTATTGTTCTTTACCAGGTGATTGTCCATTGAAGGAGCTCTTTGTTCAGTCATTTATCACCTTATATTCCATCTTATTATCCTGAGTTTCTTGACAGCATGGACCACAAACCCCTGAAGCTAATGCGCCATGCTTGTCTGATGGCAATTCGAAGTATGAAATCTAATAAATTTGTTCAATTCCACTTCAATATCTTTTGTTGCATCATCTAGTGAACTTGACAAATGTGCATGTTGTGTTGCTGACTGTTCTCACACTTGGATCCAAGGAATTGCTTGTTTGAAGTTTGGAGCCCATTAACAGGCTATATCCTTTCAAAATTGGCTAACATATTGCGTTTCTCCCTGTTGAACCAGAGCTCAGCTTCTGAACATCCTTGAGACGCGTAAGACGGTGCTACAGAAAGAACAAGGAATGGCCTTTGCACGTGCTGCTGCTGCAGGTTTTGATATTGATCACATAGATCCACTTGTCTCTTTTGCTCGCTGCTTTGGAGCCATGCGTTTAATGTGAGCCCCTCAATCATTTCTTTTTCCACTGAGGGGAACTGATGTCTTTTCTGTATTTCAGTATGATAGCTTGTGTATATTCGTCAGGGAAGCATGTTCGAGATTCTTGGATCTGTGGAAGAGAAAGCATGAAACTGGTCAATGGCTTGACGTTGAAGCATCAGAAGTAGCATCATCTCGAACTGAGTTTGCTGCAATGAATGCATCTGGTAGTTTTGTTTCTTCTATACCCATCAAGTGTGGTGACCATGATGTTTCTTCCGAGAATAATGGGAAATTGAACTCGACAAACAACACTGGTAAATTTAAGTCTTCGAAGCTGTCACTTTCTGAAGTGTACTTTTATCAGAGTCATGTTTTTCCCAATTCTTTTTGTAATTGGCAGAGATATGTTTGTTGAAATCTAGGTGATGATTTTATATGATTCTCGTTCTTTTTTTTTCTTTTCCCCGAGAAGATAACCCAGCACCAAACGGTCAGCAAGGATATTTGCAAGGTCAATTTCCTCATCAAGTCTTTTCCCCATGGCCAGCTGTGCATGGTTCCCCACAAGCATTCCCAACTTATCCCGTGCAAGGAATGCCATATTATCATCCTTATGCTGGCCCCTTTCTTCTCCCGCATCACCTTCCAATGGAGCATTTCCAATCAAATTTTAATCATCAGTCGGGGCAGAAAAAGGAACCCGTTAATTCTAAGGACGTGAATACTGGTTCAGAGGCTTGGGAGACTGACGGAATCAGATCACAGTTAGATATGGATTCTGAAATGAAGGATTCAGAGTATTGCAAACCACGGAAAAGATCTGGAGGGTCCAAGAAGAATCAATCTGGCGTGGTTGTGATACGCAACATCAACTACATCGATTCTAAACAAAGGGAGTCTGGCAGTGAAACCGAGTCAGATTCATCATGTTCAGGCACTGATATAGCAAATGGAGATTTTGAAGTTGATGGCGGTAATGTAATTCACAAAAATGGTCGTTCATTCAAAAGTAAAGGCGGCCTTCAGAAGTCTGTGGATAAGTTAAATGCAGCGGATGATGAGCTTTCTATGTTTGGAAAGGATGCAGGTGATAGTCACTGGCAGGCCTTTCAAAATTGCTTATTGAGAGGAAGCTCTGAAGATGCTAATGCTGAAAATGGCGCTGTTTTCGAAATTGAGAGAGGTGTTAAACTGAAGAGACGTGGAAACAGTGCCCTAGATGATCCTCTGGCTCTTGGTGCTAGTGATACTGGTGAAATCCACGATAGTCAGACGAGAAACATTCACAGAATCAGTGGAGTCACTCTTAAGCCCAGGGGCTTGAATGATGATGTTTTACTCTCCTCCCATGGCAGTAAGGGTTCCATTGGAAACGATGGGCAAACAGCTTTTCAGTTTTCAGAGAGCAATGGACGAACGATTTTATCTCGGGCAGAAGCTGAAGACTATATTATTAGCGATCAACAAAAACAGTCAAATTACAGGAATTTATTCGATGTCAACAGTTATGAGGATGGCAACCATAAGATTGATAGAGAGTCTTCTTCACATGGGATGAATGATGAAGCTTTCATCGTACCGTTTAGGTCTATGTCGTTGGATCATGCTTTTGGAGCAGATAGAACTTCTGTTCATATGGATACAGAAACATCGTCATCACATAAGAAATCTAAAGGGGAGAAAGAAAGTTACGAGCCTGATTGTTTGAGCTTGATGCCCGAAAGAGGGGCAGAAAAGAACTCTCCGGGCGTAGACCCTACACTTGACTATAAAATGCAGGTCTGTGCAGAAGGTTTAGAGGGGAAAGTGCGGAGAAATGCCAATGCAAAGGGCGGACTAGGAAAATCATTAAATGATAGGAAATCGAAGGTTGCTGCGGACTCTTTATCAAAGCGAAGAATTGGGGGACCTATAAAGAAGGAAAGCAGACCACTGAAGATGAGCCCTATGGAAGACGCACGAGCACGCGCCGAGAGGTTAAGATCGTACAAAGCCGAGCTGCAGAAAATGAAGAAAGAGAAGGTACGACATGGGACTGAGAAAGTCACGTGACTTGTGAAATTTGTCTTGCTATTAGTTCGCAATGCCTCTTGTTATGCTCATACAATGATTAGTGTTCAAGCTTTTTTGCATAGGTTATTTTTCGTTATTACATGACTAGTTTTTCTCATATATCTGAACATCAATTCATTACAGGAAGAGGAAGAAGCAAAGAGACTCGCAAAGTTGAAGCTGGAAAGACAAAAGCGAATTGCAGCACGAGCAAATCCAATACCTTTAAAACCATCCACTCTTTCTCCTCAGACAAAGCCAATACAATCGAAGCTCCCATCTCCTATAGCTAATAGAGGATCCAAATTTAGCGACTCAGAGCTGGGATCTTCATCGCCGTTGCAAAGATCCAAAATCAAAACTTCGCCTGGATCGAGCGTGCGCAAGACACCGATGCTCAAGAGATTGAATGAGGGTAGCAACAATCCAGGAAATAGGTTGACTAAGTCATCATCGTCAATCCCTGAAACAAAAAGAGCAAATAACGGTATCACACCTGATTGTAAAGCTACTACCATGGGCCGTATCAAGAGGTTATCTGAGCCGAAAATAACCACATATCCTTCTGCGACCTCAGCAAAAGCTGGAAACGCAGAAGCCGTGGTAAAAAGGAAGTTATTTGATGCGTCTGATAAGATCAAAATGACGGCCATTATCAGCCTTGATCGAAGCAAGGCTTCAACTCTACCCGAATTAAAGATCAAACCTTCAAAGTCGCAAGCAAATGTCGAGTGTGTATCGACGGTGAAGGATGATCAGACTATGAATGGAAATGCTGAATCAGGTGCAAATAACTGCAATGCAGAGGAGAGCCCGATAGTGGAAAAAACTGTCGTGATGCTAGAGAAGCCTTCTGTTCCGAATTCAGAGAAATGGAATAGGCCTCATTACGATCAGGAAAAAGGAGAAAGAAGTAGGGTGGCGACTGCATTAGATCCGAATCATGCTCGGGTTGATAAAGAAACAATTGTAAGTCTCTTCATTTCTAGAATTGAGCTGGTTGCTATGAATCTTTAACTTTCATAAGCTACTATTTAAGAAGGGCGAGATGTTTCAACTAGCTCCTGCTTTTACGGTTATATTTCTGTAACTGCCATAGTATGATTTATTGTCATAGACCTGGATCCTCAATCATACAGTTTCTTAAATTGTCAGGCGAAGGTTTTCGATTCCTCGGAGAAACACACAGGCGGTGAAAAGCCATACAGAGCCCCTCATGCTCGCAACTCCTCCCTCGAATATGCCGTGGAGACCTCTGCACCTCTTGTCGAAATGGAAAAACAAGTCGAAACTTCAGAGAAGACGTTCGTAAAGGAGCCGTCGACAGGCTTGAGAAATCTCTTGAAGTTTGGAAAGAAGCTTCGTGCATCGACTTCAGTGGACCAAAGTGTTGATGCAGAATGTAGCAGTCGCGATGGTGCTGAACACGATAATCATCATGGCAAGAAACTAGCTTCGTCGGGCGAAGGTAATTTGATTGTCGTTCTCTTCTTTTAATGAGGTTCATTTACTCAAAGATCGGCGTTCTTGTCTTTATATAGTCAATCCATTTCGTACGAACGAGTTTTTACTCTCGGCTCAATTCATTCGTCTATGTACTTGTAGTGAACACATTGAAGAACCTAATATCGAACGATGAGAGCTCAACGTCTGGAAATGCTCCTCGGCAAAAGGGTAAGTAGTGCGTTCTCGTAATATCATCGTATCATAATTTTATATTATCTAACAACTTTTGCTTGAAAAATTAATTCCTTGTTGCAGCATTTCGCCACTTCTCTTTGTTATCGCCCTTTCGGAGCAAAAACAGCGACAAGAAACAAACTTAAGTTCATTGAGGTCTAAAGTCGATCTAATATTATGTACCTTGTGTCAACGGAACTACATGTTCTACTCTGCTTTATACATTGTGGTTCTTCATCCGAATTAAATTTCTCTGCATCCAGTTTTTTGGGTTTTTTACCCTTTTAATTATCATTGTCATTATTAATTATTATTTACCAAAGAAATTAATTTTATGCAACTAATGATTCAAGTAGTATTAGGTATTGAAAGGAGTCGAAACCATATTGTTCTGCTCAAAGTGACCATGGCCTGGCCCTGACGTAGTCTCTTGTTTGTCTCTCTAGAAAATCAAATTCGTCTCCCTATACAAATTTTGTCTCAATTTTATTTCCAATATTTTTCATCAATTAGTCTCTCTGTACAAACAGCCCATGTAAAAAAATAATTAATTTCAAAGTAAATTAAAACGTTTAGACAAAAACAAAAACAGCAAATTTGATGAACGTAACCGCTCAGAAGACTGAAAAGAAAAGCCCTCGACCTTCTTCTCCCAATCACGCTCGAAGTCCACCAAAATATTAAAAAAAAAAAACAAAAGAAACGCAGAAGCAGCATACTACAAAGACTGAAAAGGGTTCTCTCTCTCTCTCTCTCTCTCACTCGCTCACTTCAGAGGAATGAACCTAGAAGAGTGCGTAGCACCAATACCAGGCCTTCCGTGCTTGACCGGCTTGTAAGAGATCGAAAACTCAGCGAGGTAATGCCCAATCATCTCGGGCTTAATCTCAATGGGATTAAACGTCTTGCCGTTGTACACTCCCAGCACGCTTCCAATCATCTCAGGGACGATGATCATGTTTCGGAGGTGGGTTCTTACAAGGGCGGGCTTCTCGCCAGGTGGGGCCTCACGTTTCTATCCAATCAATCGAATAAAACGAATCGTAAAATCAATGCGTATATAAACAGTAAAAGGATATGCAATGTAGAAAGAAATTCATATGGACGCATGAAAACTGCAAAGGGTGCAAATACCAATCATCAAATACTTACGAACCAAAGATTAAGATTGGCAATTATTGATATTCGAAAACTTGAAAGAATGCTGTAAAACTAAATGCTTGAAGAAGATAGAGAGAGCGAGGGAGCCTACCGCCTTGCGCAGCTTCTTAATCAAGGCCATTGGCTTCTGCTTCAATCCTCTCTGAAACCTGTACAATTTCATCAGCACTTGGATGCAAAACTAGTCCATATGAAAACTGATGATTAGTACATTACCAATTTACAATCATCAATCATCCAAGAGGGGATACAGAAAAAAGGTGGGCGATGAAATCCTCAAGGAAGATTATCCTAATTTGCTACCACTTAATTCAGTCAACAAATGGCATGTATACGTCCGACTCCAATTCACGTTCGACTTAAACAACTAACCACCAAAGGAGAATAATACCTTCTCCTGGCGCGCGCACTGAAGAGCTTAACGAGCTCATCCATGGACATGTCGAGCAGCGCATCGAGGTCGACGCCTCTGAAGCTGAACTTCTTGAACGTTCTCTTCTTCGGTTGTCCCGCAGCAACGTCCGCCTCAACGTCCGCCTGAGAATTTATCAAAAACAAAACTTCAGACGCAGAAACAATTACTAGCAGCTGCAAAAACCGTAAGAAAAGACCGATGGAGATCTACCATGGCTGATTGGCTATGGAAGCTGGGAAATCTCAATGAAAGAGACGAACGGCCAAGGCTAGTTAGGGTTTCTGCTCAGTGCGGAGATGGACACCTGACGTAATATAGCCATAGGCCTGCTTATTGGGCTTATATTATGGGCACTTTTAAGCTTGCCTAATTTACCAGTTTTTAAGGGGCGCTATTGTAATTATACCTATAAGAAAAATCGAGTTTCACGTGCTGAAGGTCAAAACAGGGAATTCACCACTGTGACGACTCTTTATTGTATTGTTTGTACCATACGCATCGATTCGTTGAACTTTCCCAAACTCCGCGCCTAAATAAACCCCACCAACATTTTGAGCACAGCACGCCATTTTTTCTTTGTTTCACGCAAAAGCAAGCAATTGTAAGTTCATATTCTTTGCCGTTCTGGTAAGTGTCTTTTAGATTTTTAGCATTTTTGGTTTGCTGGATTTGTATGTAATTAGCTTTGCAAGACCAATCGTTTCAGTTGTGTTGTCAGGTCGTCTTCTGTTAATTGCTTTTTCTAGATTAACAGAGCTGCAAAATTAGTTGAAAGTCAATAGCGTATTGAATTGAGTAAGTTAGTTCTGTGTATACGAGTAATTGCGTCTCTAGCTGTTAAGGTCGGGCTTTTTCGTCTGTTTGTGGGTAAAAGATCGGATAATCTATAGTTGACTGGGGAAAGACTGATCTCTGCATTGCATTTTGTGATAATTATCAAGAAAAAATGAGCAGTTTGAGCTGCATTGGGATTTCCACTACGAAGCCTTGCTGTAGTATTTTTGTTCACGCAAGAACTTCGTCCATTTTTTTATGCCCATTTCTGAAGCATTCCCATTTTAAAGAGCATAACTTGTCAAAATCACTGTCGGAATCTGATACTTGTAACGGTAGTAAGGTTTTTAGGATTAGTGGTGTCGCCGGCTCAAATCGGAGGGTTTTTTATGTTTCCGATTCTTATTGGGCTGCTCAATCTAGGGCCTTACGAGGCCGTTGGGGGAAGAAGAACGATAAGTTTGACAGTATAATAACAAATGTAGCGTCGAATATTAGAAACCATTCAACTTCTGTTGAATCACTTGTAAATAATAATAGTGTCGATAAGATATACATTTCGGGGGGTTTCGATGTGAAGCACTTGGTAGTTGAGAAAATAGGTCAAGATTTAGTCGAAAGAGGAGGAATAGTGAGGGAAGATGAAATCGAAGTGGACAACAGTTCTACTAGTCCTTTACTTGATGCCCGAGCTACTGAATCGAAGGTTTCACTAAAACCAACTGCTGGGAGAAATGTAACCGAACTGGAAAACGAAGCCTGGAAATTGCTCCGCCAAGCTGTTGTGAACTACTGTGGAAAGCCTGTGGGAACCGTAGCAGCCGTCGATCAAAATGATACGCAGCCACTGAATTATGACCAAGTCTTTGTTCGTGATTTCGTCCCGTCTGCTCTCGCATTCTTGCTGAACGAAGAAGGAGATATAGTAAAGAACTTTCTGCTTCACACCCTTCGGCTACAGGTGACTAGCTATATACTCCATAATATAGCTTTTGGTGTATCCCTACGATTTTATATTTATTTGGTGTTTTGAGTACCATGATGTGTATTGCGAAAAATTATATCATCTTATTGTATCTTTTTTTTTTCTGGTTCTGAATCAGAGTTGGGAAAAAACTGTGGATTGCTACAGCCCCGGGCAAGGGTTGATGCCTGCAAGCTTTAAGGTTAGAGCTGTGCCTATGGATGGACGAGATGGAGAATTCGAGGACGTCTTAGATCCAGATTTTGGTGAATCAGCTATTGGTCGAGTTGCTCCCGTTGACTCAGGTACTCACTGGAGTGTATTTTAATGTGGCAGTCTAGTCTTATGATTTAGGCGAGCTTTTAAACTATTCCTACGCATTTCGTTGCTTAAAAATCAGATTTTGACAAAGTGATTTGATCTGAAACTTTTGTATCAGTATAACGATGTAATATTGACAAATTATGGGTTTGCTTTGCCATTTGGACAGGATTATGGTGGATCATCTTGCTGAGAGCATATGGAAAAGTGACGGGTGATTATACATTGCAAGAGAGGGTGGACGTACAAACAGGAATAAGATTAATCTTAAACTTATGCTTAACAGACGGGTTTGATATGTTTCCTACTCTTTTGGTCACTGACGGTTCTTGCATGATCGATCGAAGAATGGGTATCCACGGACACCCCCTTGAGATCCAAGTGAGTTAAAACACCAGGCACTTCTTAAATCAACTCATCCTTGAGAAACTTGTAATTGAATAGAATAGCTCTATAGAAAGAAAGATCATCGTCTCTGCAATTGTAGGCTCTGTTTTACTCTGCTCTGCGCTGCTCCCTGGAGATGCTGATCGTCAACGAATCAACCAAGAATCTGATCGTGGCCATTAACAATAGGCTGAGCGCACTTTCATTTCACATGAGAGAGTATTACTGGTTGGACAAGAAGAAAATCAACGAGATTTACCGCTACAAGACCGAAGAATACTCCAAGGACGCAGTCAACAAGTTCAACATCTACGCAGATCAAATACCCGAATGGCTGGTCGATTGGATCCCCGAATACGGAGGATACTTTGTCGGGAATCTCCAGCCCGCCCACATGGACTTCAGGTTTTTCACGCTCGGTAACCTCTGGGCCATCGTTTCGTCCCTGAGCACATCGAAGCAGAGCGATTTTATCCTCGATTTGGTCGAAGAGAAATGGGACGACCTTGTGGGACAAATGCCTCTCAAGATATGCTTCCCTGCCCTGGAGCACGAGGAGTGGCGCATAATCACTGGAGGTGACCCTAAGAATACGTAAGAAACAACTAAACTCCTCCATTGGTCTACTAATTTTAACCTCGTTGACCACACTTTTTTTTAATCAATAGCCTTAGATTTTGCTGTATAAACGTGGTCTCGTGCTATTTATATGGGGTTCCCTGAACTAGGGGACTCCCTAATTAATCCAACATGTTTTACTGCATTGTAGGCCGTGGTCGTATCACAACGGTGGATCTTGGCCAACACTTACGTGGCAGGTATAGCTCGACTCGTAGTAGATCGGTTTGATACGTCAAATTCAACAACAAAAAAATCATATCTTGAATACACACACACACATATATATATATATTTATATTTGTCTCAGTTCACATTGGCTTGCATTAAGATGGGAAGGCCTGAGTTAGCCAGGAAGGCGATTTCTTTGGCCGAGAAAAGACTGGAAGTCGATAGATGGCCAGAATACTACGATACTAAGTCTGGGAAATTCGTGGGAAAACAAGCCCGACTTTGCCAGACTTGGACGATCGCTGGGTATTTAGCTTCGAAGATGCTTCTAGAGAATCCCGAGGTAGCATCGATGTTGTTTTGGGACGAGGACTATGAGCTGCTTGAGAAGTGCGTTTGCGGTCTCAAAAGAGGCGACGGAAACTGCCATCGCCTCGCCGCCGCAAAATCTCGGGTTTGATTCGTAGTTTCGTTTTCATGCATCTTTAGCCATTCAACATATTTCAAATGCAATAATATATGTTAGATATAATCAAAAGATGATGACTATAGAAATTCAAACGTTGTAATAGGATATATTTAGTATATATCTCATGGCATCGTCGACTTTAGTTGGTGGTTGAAATGGGTTTGATTGCTATGTCGTGTAACCCCACCCCCTTCCTACCTTTCTATTTTCGGTTGGGAAATGAAATTTCCGTTTTAACCCATTGAATTGAAGCTAACATATAAACGCATGTGGACCCAATTTTGTAATAGAAACATTAAAACTTCTCCATGAAGCCCAACATATAGGTACACCAGAAAAACTATGGAGCATACGACAAATCTATCTCGAAAGTCGAATCTTAAGTATTTTGTCTAAAATTCGTATAGAATACCGTAGCCAAAGGAAGAGGGTTCAAGTGGATTCAAACCCATAACATTCACATTAAATAATTATGTCATGGTCCCTTCGCTCCTTAGAGACTTCGAAAATCTAATTATGTCGACTTTCTAACGCATTCGCTTTGATCCCCCAACCAAAACCACCATTTCCCAGTCGTTGCGTATACGTAATGGTCTAATAAGACAATATATATTATAATTATATATATGTCCTGTAGCTAATCACGTTATTACATCACAACCTCAAAAAATTTCAAAGCTTGGCATTGAATTTTCTTTGGAATCGTCCGGCTTTTATTACAACCACCTTGACACGATCTTTCGGTGACAAGTGTAGAAACTTACGGACTCTTCTTCAAAGTTGCATATATAAAGAGGATACCATCAACAAAAAGCTTATTGCTATATATGATTGATCTTTAAAAGAAGAGAAAATAAAAAAACATTTCACACGCATCATCATCATGGCACATCGCCCCACCTTCACCCCATTAGCAGTAATCTTCTTCTCTCTTATGCTATGCATCGCTTTCTCCTACGGCGCAGATAACAATCTAACGAAGAATCTACCAAAATCTGACGTTAAGCTCTTGGAATTCCCACTCAATTTAGAGTACCTTGAAGCAGAGTTCTTCGCCTGGGGTGCTCTCGGCGCTGGGCTTGACAAGCTTCAGCCCAATCTTACCAAGGGAGGGCCGCCGCCGATCGGCGTTAGAAAGGCTAAGCTCAGCCGACTCGTAAGAGATATCATCGCACAGTTTGCTTACCAGGAATTCGGACACGTGAGGTAATAATCGATCATGAGAAACGTGAAAACATAAGTCTGAGATTGTGTTTTTATCCGTCGTCGATCGTCTGCTTTTCTAACTGCTGTTATTGCAGGGCGATTCAGAGCACGGTGGAGGGATTTCCTCGGCCGCTGTTGAACCTCAGCGCAGCTACTTTTGCCACCGTAATGAACAACGCCTTTGGAAGGCATTTACTGCCCCCCTTTGATCCCTACGCCGGCGACATAAACTATCTCCTTGCGTCGTACGTCGTACCTTACGTCGGACTCACTGGGTACGTCGGCGCGAATCCCAAACTCCAAAGCCCCACGTCAAAAAAGGTAATAAAAGATTTTTCTTGCATCTCTCTCCTCATAGATTATGTGGACTTCTCTGTGTAAGAGATTTGACGACGGCTTTTGCATACGTCAGCTCGTGGCGGGCCTTCTCGCCGTCGAATCGGGCCAAGACGCGGTGATTCGGGGCTTGCTGTACGAGCGGGCCTCGGAGAAGGTACGGCCGTACGGAATCACGGTGGCGGAATTTACAGACAGGATATCGGCGCTGAGGAACAAGCTGGGGAAGAAAGGGTTGAAGGACGAAGGGCTGATAGTGGAGCCCAAGCTCGGGGCGGAGGGGAAAATCGCCGGCAACGTGCTCGCCGGCGATGAGAACTCGCTGGCGTACGATCGAACGCCTAAGGAGATTCTGAGGATCGTTTATGGGAGTGGGAATGAGAGTTTTCCCGGCGGATTTTATCCTAAAGGCGCCGACGGTCAAATCGCCAGGTCATATCTCCGACGCTAGAAAGTAGAATCATCTCCGTCGCTGTTTAGAATAGAGACAGCTGTTTATATTATATATTGATCAATAATCTTCATGCATATTACGTAAATAACACTTCTCTCTCTCTCTCTCTCTCTCTCTCTCTCTCTCTTTCTCTCATCTTATGGGCTTTTGACTGTTACAAGCCCAACTAACTTCATATGGCCCATTAGTGGTTTAAGCCCATTAATTTTAGCCCATTAAATTAAGACTGCGAAAGGATGTTTAATACTTGGGAAGAACGAAATTCCACTACACACTATCACATAGTTCACATTTATTAGAGCTGAAAGTTTGAGCGGGCCAGCCTGCCCGGCACGAATTGAGCGGGCTGCCCGACTTTTAGCGGGCCGGGTCGGGTTGGCCCAAAATTCTATGGGCTAAGATTCATAGGTCCAAACCCATTGCTTGATGGCCGGGCCAGCCCGTAGTGCTAAGGGGCCTATATTGTTAATATTTTTGTTATTTTTTTTATTAAAAATCTTTTAGTTTTTGGGATCTTTACACATAAGTACCTAGTTGGATAAAAACTTGTAATTTAGTACCCTGTCAGGATTTTTTTATATATAGGTACCTAACAGAATAAATTTTTTTACACATAGGTACTCGATCCCCGAAAGTACATACAACACACTTGGGTACCCTATATCAACACATTTGGGTACCCTATATAACAGAAAATGGTACGACGTATGCTATATTTAGGTACGCTCTATGTAACACACATGTATGCCTTAAGTACGACGTATGCTATATTTAGGTACCTTATATCAACGTGTTATGGTACGCAATATACACATAGAAAGGTACGACATGACTAAAGAAACTGGTAAAAATTAAATTGGGTACCTATCTGTATAATTTTCTGACATGGGTACCTATGTGTAAAAATTTTATCCAATTGGGTATTTTTTTTATAGATTCACCTTAATTTTTTTAAAAGTATTTATATTTTATTATTATACCCAATATACAAATATATAGTAATAAAAAATCTTCTATTCCATAAATTCATCAAATTATCAAATTGCATTTTGTAAATAAAATAAAAGAAAATTTTGAAAATCAATGGACCAAATTTGGCCCGCGGACCATCGGGTTTTGGCCAGTGGCCCGTCAGCCCAACGGCCTGATGGGCCAGGCCAGTAGGCCTGGTCATATTTCGGGCTCATAAAAATAAAGCCCAAACATGATGTTGGCCGGACTGGCCCATGGGCTCCGACCCAAATTTTCAGCTCTCTTCACAACGTCTAAACATAAATTTATTCTAGAAACACAAGCTCAATTAAAAAACAATTGGTAGTAGATTTGGGACTAGCCACTATTTACACAATGCTTGTCCTCAAGCATTTAGAAGATGAAAACAATCTAATCACGAGTTCCCCGACATACAGTAATTTTCCCTAGAGATAGCAATTATTCATAACATTTAGCACTAGACAATCATAAAAATTTTCGACAATCTCAGTAAAGCCTGAACGCCACAAAATCAACAACTCTCACATGGATTCTCTCAATGCGCTCAACGTGTTTATGGGATATATGTGTATACGCTCAAGTCAACACTATGAAACGATATTACGATAAGCTTGCTAACATATCACATTGTATTCACATAACGACTTAAATGTACAAATCAAAAGGTCTTTCATTGGTTGTAATGGGGCTTAGGGATTAGGTAGGATATTTTGGGGAAGTAGGTTTAAATTATCGGACTAAATGATTATTTACTCGCTAAATCCCACGACTTTACCATGACACACGACAAATCGAGAATTACTCTGATCATACTAACATGCTACGGTTTCATTTTCAAGACAACTCAAAGCTTCCCAATATCAACAAAACTAACTAACACTTCATGAATTTTTTTCTTTTTTTTTTTTTTTTTTCGAGCAAATATTTTTTTGTTTCCTTTTTTTTTTTCGTATTCGCTTTTTTTTTTCTCGGAATATATTTTTTTTTCCGGATGATTTTTTTTTTTATATAACTAAAAGACTCCTAATATCACATATCTGGACTCATTAGTTTATTATCAATCTCGAAATCGTGGAATCTAAGCAATTAATAACTCATCCAATCCGACAGTGGGTTGAAAAGAAAGCCAAAAGGATATATATGGGTAAATATAGTGGCTTAAATTCAAAAAGAAAAAATAAGGCTTAAGGCTCAAATTGGCTCACTAAGTGGAAAATATTGAAGGTAGGGTCAGTGTGAGGCCAATGGCTTAATCCTAAGTGCCTTAATCACTTCTGTACACAAAAAGCCGCTAATGATATCAACATGTATAATAGAGCAAGTTCTAGAATATTCGAAACATATTTGACGCTCTCGTAAGAAAAAAAACTGAGTATAAAGATAAATACTCTTTTTTTAAGGCTCAAATCTCACATATTTAAGTAGGCTTTGTGTCGACTCTTGCGCATTCAGACTTCAAATCAACTGAAGAAAAAGAATAATCATCCTAATACCAAATAATTATTCCTAATTGTTTCTCTCATGTTCTAATTAATGCACATCGGTTTGCTCGAGACAAAATATTTGTTCATCAACTAACATAAGAAATCTCCCCCACACCTAAACTCTGCATTGTCCTCAATGTAGAATTCTAATGAAAATAGTAGCTAAAATCCACAGATTCCCACCCTAATTTTCATTTTAATATTTCAGAGTAGATGTGATGAAGTGATAAAAGCGATGCTGAAAATAAGACTTCCCTGACAGTGATGAAGTCGTAGAAAAATTCCGAGCGAGAGGATATTTGTTCCAGAGCCTAGTGAGATCTTGTAACATACTGAGCCGAGAGAAAACCTGCTTAATCATCATTGAAAACATAGATAAAATGGAAATATTGCAATAACAAAATAAAATAGGATAATGTTGGGTTGCCTCCCAATGAGCGCTTTTCTTTAACGTCTTTGGCTAGACGTAGTCTCCGTTCTTCCACGTCATGCATAAATGGGTGGGCACAACTTGATCTCTTCCACGCAAGCCATAAAAGCATTCTCAAAATATGGTTTTAGCCTATGACCATTAACCTTGAAACACTTGTTAGTGGATATGCACTCAATTTCAATAACGCCGTTTGAAAAAATATTTTTAACAATATATGGTCCCATCCAACGAGATTTGAGCTTACCTGGCATGAATTTCAGCCTTGAATTGTAAAGGAGAACTCTTTGACCTACCACGAATTCTTTCTTATGCAGGAGTTTGTCATGAAATTGCTTCGTGCGTTCCTTGTACATTCTCGCATTCTCATAGGCTTCTAGACGAATTTCTTCAAGTTCCTGTAGCTGAAATTTTCGTTCCTCACCGGCTTTTGTGGCCTCCATATTGCACTGTTTCACTGCCCAAAACGCACGATGTTCAATTTCAACAGGTAAATGACACATCTTACCAAAAACTAGGCGATATGGCGACATTCCGATTGGTGTTTTAAAAGCAGTACGATACGCCCAAAGTGCATCGTCTAATCGCAAGCTCCAATCCTTACGATTCGGGTTTACGGTTTTCTCCAAAATATTCTTGACCTCCCTATTTGAAACTTCAGCTTGTCCGTTCGATTGTGGATGATAAGTAGTGGCTAATCGATGATGGACTCCGTATTTGCGCATTAGTGCTTCCACCGTGCGATTGCAAAAATGTGTACCTTGGTCGCTTATAATTGCACGGGGAACTCCGAACCTACTAAAGATGTTTGATTTAAGAAATCCTACAACCACTTTAGAATCGTTAGTTCGGGTAGCCTTTGCTTCCACCCACTTCGACACATAATCAACGGCAAGCAAAATATAAAGAAAACCAAACGAACTTGGAAAAGGTCCCATAAAATCCATTCCCCATACATCGAAAATTTCACAAACTAATATAGGATTTTGTGGCATTTCATCTCTAAAAGAAATCGTACCTGTTCTTTGACAATTGGGACAGCTCTTGCAAAACAAATAAGCATCCTTAAAGATGTTTCCCAATAAAAACCGCAATCTAAAATTTTTCTAGCAGTTCGCTTAGGTCCAAAGTGTCCTCCACATGCATATGTATGACAGTGCGTGAGTATATCATTAATTTCATTATTAGCAATGCACCTACGAATAATTTGATCCGAACCTATTTTCCACAAGTATGGCTCATCCCACATATAATATTTAGAGTCGCTTTTAATTTTATTTTTCCTTGACGAGCTCAAATGTGAAGGTAAAACACCACTTACCAAGTAGTTAACTATATCGGCAAACCAGGGTTCTTGATATTCCTTACCTTGAAGGCGAAATAGTTGCTCATCTGGAAATGTTTCAGAAATTGGTAGTGGCTCTTCGTCACGAATCAAACGGCTCAAATGGTCTGCTACAGAGTTGTCTACGCCTTTTCGATCTTTGATTTCCCAATCAAATTCTTGAAGCAAGAGGATCCAACGAATCAGGCGTGGTTTAGACTCCTTTTTCGACAACAGATATTTAAGAGCTGCATGGTCAGAAAAAACAATAACTTTAGATCCCAATAAATAAGACCTAAATTTATCAAAAGCAAAAACAATAGATAAGAGTTCTTTTTCAGTTGTGGTGTAGTTGCATTGTGCCGAGTCAAGCGTCTTTGAAGCATAGTAGATGACGTGACTCTTCTTTCCATCTTTTTGTCCAAGCACAGCCCCAACGGCATATTTACTTGCATCGCACATAAGCTCGAACGGCAACTCCCAATTTGGAGGTTGAATAATAGGTGCGGTAGTGAGTAACGATTTCAGCTTGTTAAACGCCTCCTTACATTCGTCCCCAAAATTGAACGGTACGTCAATCTGAAGTAGTCTTGACATTGGTTGAGCGATTTTTGAAAAATCCTTAATAAATCTCCTGTAAAAACCTGCATGACCAAGAAAACTTCGAACTTCTCGAACATTAGTGGGGTATGGCAAATTAGAGATCAAATCGACCTTAGCCTTGTCTACTTCAATTCCTCTTGACGAAACTACATGTCCTAGAACTATTCCTTCCTTAACCATAAAGTGACATTTTTCGTAGTTAAGTACAAGATTTTTATCAATGCAGCGTTTCAGAACTTCTACTAAATTTTCAAGGCAATGATCAAATGAATCTCCATAAACAGTAAAATCATCCATGAATATTTCAATGCATGTTTCGATCAAATCAGAAAATATACTCATCATGCATCGTTGAAATGTACCAGGAGCATTACATAAACCAAAAGGCATGCGGCGATATGCAAACGTACCAAAGGGACATGTGAAAGTAGTTTTCTCTTGATCCTCGGGTGCTACGACAATTTGATAATAACCAGAAAATCCATCGAGGAAACAAAAGAAAGACTTACCTGCCAGTCTTTCTAGCATTTGATCGATGAAAGGTAGTGGAAAATGATCCTTTCGGGTAGCCGCATTTAACTTACGAAAATCAATGCACATGCGCCAACCCGTCTGTAATCTCATTGGTACCAGTTCATTTTTATCATTTTTCACAAGTGAGAACCCAGATTTCTTAGGAACAACATGAACTGGACTTACCCATTGGCTATCGGATATTGGAAATATAATTCCCATATCTAATAATTTAATTATTTCTTTCATAACTACCTCTTTCATAGCCGGATTGAGCTTGCGTTGTGCTTCTCGTATCGGCTTAGAATCTGGCTCAAGTAGAATTCTGTGCATGCATATCGAAGGGCTTATTCCCTTTATGTCGGCCAAAGTCCATCCTATCGCGCTTTTGTATTCCTTCAAAACGCGTATCAATTTCTCCTCTTGGATGGTGGTCAAGTCATTTGCAATAATAACAGGCAAAGTATCTTTATCTCCCAAATAGCAGTACTTGAGATGTTTTGGTAGCTCCTTCAACTCCAACGTAGGTGCCTGTTCTATTGAAGGAACAATTTTTGCGTTAGGAATAGGTAATGAGAAAGTGTTCTTACCCGATTGATCGTGAGATTCTGGAAGTGCGTGCAACGTCATGAGTGTGCTTCTGATATCTTCGCCCACTTCAAAATGCAAATCTTTTTCTGTTTTGCTATTCTTAATCACATAGTCAAGTGTATCGTTAGTGATATTACGCTCAAAATCATCTCGAACAAATGTATCAATCATACTAACAGATTCGGGTTCATCAGGATATTTCATAGCATCAAACACATTCATAGTAAGTTTTTCACCATCAAACTCAAAAGTAAGAGTTCCTGAATCAACATCAATCTTTGTTTTAGCCGTTTTCATGAATGATCGTCCTAATAAAATAACAGCAGAATCTTGCGCATGTTCATCACCCATGTCTACTATATAAAAATCAGCAGGAAAAATAAATTCACCACATTTTACCAACACATCTTCAACCAATCCTTCTGGATAAATAATGGATCTATTTGCTAATTGAATGCATATATCGGTGCACTTAAGAGGTCCCATACTCATCTCATTAAACAATGATAATGGCATAACATTGATTGACGCTCCTAAGTCTAACATGGCATTATTTATTTTTCGTGTCCCTATAGTAACCGAGATAGCAAACATACCTGGGTCCTTACATTTTTGGGGAAGTTTTCGTTGAAGCGCAGCGGAAACATTATCACTTACTAGGATTTTTCCTTCGGCTTTGTGTTTCCTTTTGTTCGAGCACATTTCCTTTAAAAATTTTGCGTAGCGTGGGATTTGCTTGATAGCATCCAACAGTGGAATGTTGATCTCAACTTTGCTGAAGGTCTCCATTATGCTCTTTTCTTCTTCTTCTTGTTTTACCCTAGCAAACCTTCCAGGAAAAGGTGGAGGAACAACAATATTAGGTTTATCGAAAACAGAATCATTACTTACCTTCTTTGCATGGTCTTTAGTCTTATCTTCTCTTGGGGATTTTAAGGAAACTTCATCATGATTAGGCTGACCGATCTCTTTCCCGTTTCGAAGAGTCATAACACTCACATTCTCTCTCGGGTTGATCTCAACTTGGGCCGGTAGTTTTCCTTTCTCGTTCTGCATTTGACTCATTTGCGCTGCGAGTTGAGACACTTGTCTTTCTAAATTGTGCATGCTCGAGCGTGTTTCGTTAATGCTTGATCGAGTTTCCTGTTGAAAAGTGGCAGTACTAGTTGCTAAATTCTTAACAATATCCTCCAAAGACATACTTGGTTTTGATGGTGCGGCTTGTTGTGGAGGATTTGGTCGCTTAGATTCCCCGGCAACGGTGCGACCAAAAAGCTTAAATCGACGAAATTTTTCTCTTCGTCGACACCCATTCTCAGATTTGGGCGCCCAAAAATCTGATCTCGGAAACCACATAGCTAATATACTTCGGCGAGATCTTGGTTTCAGTCGTCGTGCCTCGTCTGCCGTTTTATCGACCAACGCTCCTCCACTTGCTGCGTCAATCATGTTTCTCTCCATGGGTAGCAATCCTTCATAGAAATATTGGATAAGCGCTAACTCTGAAATTTGGTGATATGGACAGCTTGCACAAAGTCGCTTGAATCTTTCCCAGTATTCGTGCAGGGTTTCTCCGATCATTTGTCGAATCCCGTAGATTTCCTTACGAATGTTTGCGGCACGAGATGCAGGGAAAAATTTTGCAAGAAATTGTTTTTTAAGTTCGGCCCACGTAGTAATTGAACCCGATGGTAAGTAATATAACCAGTCTTTTGCATGATCCGCCAGCGAGAACGGAAATGCGCGAAGACTTATTTGATCTTCCGTGACACCGTTTGGCTTCATGGTTGAGCAAACCATGTGAAACTCCTTCAAGTGCTTGTGCGGATCTTCACCTGCGTTACCATGAAAAGTAGGAAGTAAATGAATTAATCCTGATTTTAATTCAAAAGGTGTTTGAAGAATAGGAAATTCAATGCAAAGCGGCCGTTGATTAACATCCGGCGTAGCCATATCCCTCAACGTAAGACGGAGTGGCTGTTGCTGTTCGGTTTCTTCCATGTCGCTTGCTGAAAATTCCTGTTCGGATTCCGTGCTAGATATTGATATAGTCGAATTTTTTTGTCTTTTTGCCTTTCGATTCGCCCTCGCGGTCCTCTCGATTTCCGGATCGAATATTAATATACCTGTTCGAGAAGATCGGGGCATAAACTAGAACAAAAAAAAAAATCGAATTAAAAATAGAAGTAAATCAATAGACACCACCTTCCCCGGCAACGGCGCCAAAATTTGGTCGCGTCGAAAACGGCCAAAAATAAATTAATCACCTCTATTCACTAAACACGAGTATAGCGACAGTAGGGATCGTCTCCACAGGGAAAATGGTTGTTTTACTTCTAATTTCAAGCTCGATCGATAATAATAATAATAATAATCATAATAATAATAATAATAAATGATAATAATAATAGTGGTAATAATAATATTAATAATAGTAATTATAATAATATTAATAATAATAATAGTAATAATAATAATATTTATAATATTAGTAATAATATCAAGGGTGTTTTGGTGAGTTTTTTTTTAATGCAATAGTGAACTAAAAAATATAACGAGACTAACAAGGATATAATAGTTGCTAAACATATTACTCAAAGCACGATTAAAAATTTATAAATTCTAATGGCATATCAAAACAGATAATGAAAAACTTACGACGCTCAGTTTGCTAATCTCCAAAAGCAAAAAGGCAGCAACTCTCGGTCAATACTCGATTCACTCGTGTAATAAGACGTGATGACATAAGATTGATTAATCAAACAAGCATGTGAAGGAATTAGCAAGCTAAGATCGATTTCCAATCTTTAATATAAATAAACTATAACACATGAAAGGAAAATGAGAATATCAATCACAGTAGCAATAACGTGCAGACATATTTTCCTCTCTTGTGATACTACGCGATCTCTTCTCACTCAAACTCATAAAGTATGAAATAACTACGAGCAGCTTGCAACAAAAATAGAAAGGGAAAGAAACCTTGAAAAGAAAGAAATACAAGAGGACAACCTTTCTCTCAGGGAATACTACAAACACTTGGTAATCAATATGATAACAAGTGTGAAAGAAAAGAGACGTAATCTCCACATAAAACCTTAAGTTACAACTCTCCTCAAATTCTATCGGCTCTCACATCGTCATCTATCACTAGTATCACTCGTATTGATCTCAAAACTCTGCTACGCTCTTAATGAAAGTAAAAAAAATAAAGATGAATAGAACTAATCTCTCACAGACCACCTCCCTCGATCTTTCATGGGTTGTGTATTTGTAGAGCTTGAGAGACCTTCTATGAATGCATCTTGACTATCCCTTTCATTCCTCGATCTCTTTTTTTTTCAACTTGGAAATCTTGTGGCCGTCTTAATATCTTGCTTTAGTCTTCAAAATCATTTTCTTTCAGCGACAAACCCATACATCGAGCAGCCTAAGATCAATTATGTGTATGTCGTTTCTTGTTTTTCTCTTCCTCGAGCAGTGTGTGAGTTCGACCTTGAGCTATTTTCTTGATGTGAAGTATCTGTTGTATTTTCAGCCGCTCAAATGGTCTTCTTCTTATCTCTTCTTATCTCATATAATTAACAATATTAAATTGTTAGGTTGCCATTGGGCCTAAGTCCACGTAATTAAGTTGCCCATACTTGTTAAGCAACAAATCTTCAAGGCTCACTTAAATTTGACAACATTCTTGGGCTGTACGTTTGGAAACCTATCAAAGAAATAAGGCATAAATTATAGATTATTAGAATGGTAACGATTGATAGCGCATCTTCGCAGGGTATAAAATATCCGAAATTCGTGACTTATCGAGGTCTATCAACTATGCATCTCTATGATTGTTTTCGTCGACTTGACTTGAGTTTTAATTAATTACTAGGTGTCGCCCCCGTGCAATGCACGGGGTTAACTTTTTTGTCAAATATATACAATTTTTAGGTATATTTTATAGTAGGTTCTGTCACACACATTATGCTTTTTATTGTGTAAATAAAATTAATGCATGATTATCTTTAGCTCTTATGAAAACAATAACTAAAAAACATATTCTACAGTCTTACAGTTATGCATTTTATAAGCTTACAATGTTTTAAGTAGTGTCGCATAATAGTTGTGTTTAGTACAGTTAGGATTGTCAATGGGGCGGGGATTCCCCATCCCCGAGGTGATCCGCCCCGAACCCCGAGTATTTAAATAATATTTCTATCAATTAGTATTATTATAAGATAAATAGTATTAAAATATACTTTCGATAATATTAAAATAAAATAATATAAATAACTTTAAAATATAATTTAAATAATATTAGATTAGTATAAATTGATTTTTTTTAAAATAGTGGCGGGCGGGGATCCCCGTGGGGACGGGGACGGGAACGGTTTAGTCCCCATTTGCCTCGGTGGGACGCAGATTAGATCCCCGCCCCCGACCCCCTCCCCCCCCCCCTCCCCCCCCCCCCCCCCGTTGACAACCCTATGCACAGTCTTACAATGTTTAATTAGTAGTCTTACAATGTTAAATAGTGCGGTCTCATTGCTGACTGCAGTCTCATGGCTGTGCGTGCTGTCACACAGTCTTGCAGTTTGTAAAGCCATTGCAGCAGTCTTACACACTCACGGTCTTACGTTTCTAGAACAGTCTTCTACTGTTGTATTAAGTCTGCGATATTTTACTCTACTTTAAGTTGTTGTAATCAATCTTGAACGTTTCTTAGCTTTTAAAACTACACACACTAATCTGAGTTAGATAATTGTGACAATAAACTCGACGAATGGGGAAACCACGCTCATTGAATGATGAGCATTATCATTAGACTCCTGTTGTTATATTGAAGACTCGCTAAATATTTAAAATTTTATGGTCCAAAACCCAGTCAATTAACATGTTACTATCCATCTTGAACTTTGATTAACACTCATAGAAATAAGCATATAAATCAAACGCAATTTGCAATTCGATATTTACAAAAGAACAAAACAGTTACCCAGAAGTATTGCAATCAAATTCAAATAATAAGCCATTACATTCATCAAATTCCCAAGGAAAAACACCATGCTCCTAAATATAAAAGCCATGGAGTATTATCAATTGGACCACGCACTGAAATACATGGAAGAAATATATCTGAGCATAACTGAGCCACCGTCATCGATCCACATACTGTTGTTGTTTTGCCAAGGCTCAAAAATAGCCATCAGCGGTACGATTAAACACTTATAAAGCTGCAAAAAAAGGATGATTAGCATGGTGTTTCACGTATTAATGAACCTGTATCAAAACTCTTACCAAATCCCCAAGGATATTTCGCAAACCAATAGCATTCAAGTCCACAAAGAAGAGAAGCAGCATCAACAATTCTTGGAGCGCTGCTCAACAAACTTCTTGAATCTCATATACTTCTGATTGCAAGTATACCTTGTTGTTGCGACATAGAGAGCACGACTTTTTGTGGATATGCACTAATGGTGATCACGATTTAAGTTTCATAACCTTGCAAGATGGGAGTATGAATATAAAGGGAGATATCTTGCCGTATGCCTTGGAAATTTTTTCTCTGACGTGAGGATCCTTAACATATCGACTTTCCACCCCTTATATTCGATGACATATTGGTTCACATTTTTCTTCACTAATATTAAAAGTTGTATTATTTGCATCATTTGTAAATTCTGTATCACATATATACTCACATAAACTAAATGACATCCTTATGCAACAGAAGTTTATAAAGTAAAAAATCTGAATAACAACGTCAGAAATGGGAAAAAAAATCAGCGCACACCCTTGACATTCTTGAATTTGCATGTCTTTCAATTTCTTTCCAAAAGCGGCCATCTACACTTCCCTTGTCATATTCGAATGCACATGCCTTGTCATCGCCCAGAGCTCTAGACATTGAGGTTCGTTTAGCCGTTGCACAGCGTCGACGCTCCCATGTGCAGCCCTGCCTCAGCGACCAACAACACTGATCTGCAAACATATAGTGCCCAACATCGTTGTCCATTACAACTCACAATGGTGTCTCATGTTGCCACTCATTGATATGTCATCATCATTTTCCGTAAATTAATAAAGTTAATACATCTAAAATAATATCATCGCACACATATTTATGACCATGAAGAACGTGTATAATGAAAGATTGAAAAAGACATCAAATCAATGAATCCAATACTTTTGTAGAGAATTGATCACTTAACAAAGCAACACGCACACTACAACAAACAACTAAATGACAACAAACAAACTTAGAAACATGGTTAGTGAACATGCATCAGGATTTCAATGGTTTCAACCTTTGAACATACTATGGAAAAAGACCTGCTAAAATTAAGTGATAAATTATATAATGGGTGAGGGACAGTTTGGCAATGGAAAAAAGGCCAAACCTGGACTATGATTGGCATTGAAGAGTGATTGCCCAACCTCGATACAAAAAAAATCTGACTCATGAAGCTTCAATCATGATTCAACCCCAAATCGAAAAATAATAAAAATAGTTTAAAACAACAAAACAAAAAAAAACAATAAAAATCTCAGAGAAAAGGGAAAGATGAACACCAAACACATGATATTATTTGAGACGGCCAATCTGGCTTATAGAGTGCAGTAAATCAAATACAAAGAATGCGCAACGACCCCATGTATGATCCATGTGTTTTCCACCAAATTAGAACACAACACCACTAAGCGCTTGAAATAACTTGTCCCCCAATACCGAACAATAACAACTTTGAAATCCGAAACCTTCAGTCACAATCATAACACCTAGTCATACAAATCCAAGGTTCCCAATCATAACACCTAGTCATTCTACAAAATAAAGACATTAGGAATTTTATATTACCTGACCGCCTGATGGGGGAAGTTAGGATCTCTATAAACAGTGAAGTTCATGATCGAGTCAGTCATGCGCAAATCTCGAAGAATATATGAGATCGTAAGTCGTGTTTTTTTGAAACGCCTCTTCAAAGAATCTCACATCCTTATCAACCGAAGGGTCAGTGTCGTGTACAATTATTGATTGTTTTCTATAACCAACAATGCATAGCATCCAGTGACATGTCCATCACTTCTAGACATTGCAACTATTTAGTTGAATGTTGTATGCATAAAATAAACCCTTGACCTTGGAAACTTTGTATGCACTGTTTCTCGATAAATCCAGTAGGCATTCATCTATGTGATGTTGCGGAACACAATACTAACAATTTGTGTAGACAGTTACCGTGAAATACTATAACTGTTGTACCTCGTTATGTAGCCAACTTCCCTTTGTCATAAGATCTTTGAAGAATTGAATGCCAAGTTCTTCTCCTAATATTATACTGATAGACTCACCCTGGTTCATTGTGCTGATACGCGGGGAAACAATTTTGAGAGTTTCTTCACGTGCATAGCAAGAGTTTTGTCTTTTAGGACTTTTTTGAACTCAAACGTCGTCCATCCAATGGGTTTGTAGTCTTGTTCTCAGATCGTTTTCGCAATGGAGTCTGCGTGGGTTGTTTGGTGTCGGAGTGCTTTCTCTTTACCAAAAGTGATGTTTCCTTAGTTGGAAGAATGTTAGTTCCGATTTTGTTGTCTGTTTTTCGCCATGTGTGGGACTGATTTTTCCTGTCAAAACAATTGCACGTGGAGTTATATGTAGTAACATTGTATTCTATTCGGCGAAATATTGTTCACATACCAAGTGTCTGCTCTATTCAATAGTATCTAGTGGATTTCAGAGTAATTGTTGTTGATCTTCTTTGTGAAATCATTTAGTACAGTAATCTGGCGATTGTGCCTTGCACCAGCAATACCGCGAAACTGCGAGACATAAATTTTTAATATGCCACTAACTTTTGGTAGTTGACGGACCGAAAACCTTGAACGGACCTCAACGTATGTTTTTACTGATTGATGTACTGAATATATTATTGTTTTGCGAGATATAAATTAATATAACATAATGTAATATAATATAATATGATAGATATGATATGATATAATATAATATAATATAATGTAATGTAATATAATATAATATAATATAATTTAATGTAATATAATATGGTATAATATAATATAATATAATATAAATATAGAATATAATATAATAATATAATGCATCGTCTACCCCAATGTTTTAAAACGCGTATAGCGCAACGCGTTGCGTTTTGATTCAATAGCGCATAGCGTGAGTATTTCGAGCAATGCATTTCTAATACAAAAAAATATAATATATGACAACACAACTAAAACAAACCATTTTGGAATCACATAAACATTTGTAGAAATTAAATAACAGCGAACGAATCTATTTGTATATTCAACTTCAACATTTAGCGTCGTTGACTAAATACAAATTTATTTCGCCTATACTTTTAACTAATAAATTTATTTTTCAAATTATCAAATCTTTTCATAGGAAGTTAATATAAATTTAATTGAAATTACTTTAAAAGATAAAATAACCAATGTTGTAAGTGCACTATTATATTTCACCATTCTTTTAAAAAACTATCCATATGTATTTTAAATATAACAATTAACAATTATATAATTGACAAAGCCTCCTTTTACCTCTATATATTGAGCTTTTTTATATGTCTCTAAAATGTTGAGGTAAATTTTTTAATATTTAAATTGATTTAGTCTTTTTTCGATAAATGAGGAACAAATTTTCCGTGGATAGTGGAAAGACTTGTGGATATAAATTGGTTAATATTTTCAATTGTATTTAACTATACTACACAATTCATCGATGTATTACTATTCCAATAATTAGTCTTAACATGGACCACATTATTATGAATAAATTTAAGAATTACACACTTGATTTTGACCAATGCCCAAATAGCGCGAGTATTTTCAAAAATAGCGCAAAAAGCGTAAAAAAGCGCAATATAGCGTAAGATAGCGTAAAATAGCGTAATATAGCGTAAGCTTTTTGGGCAAAACGCGAAATGTAATACGCCTTAACGCGTTTTTGCAAAAAATTACGCGATAGCGCGCTATATAGCGCGCTACAGCACGCTTTTAAAAACACTGGTCTACCCTATAAATTATAATATAATTATATTGTATTGTATTGTATTGTATTATGATCTGATATAATATAATATAATACAATATAATATAATGCATCGTCTACCCTATAAATTATAATATAATTATTAGGAACAATCTTACAAAACTGATGTTAACAGCAACAATAATAACGAACAATATCAGTCTTACCAATATATATTAAAAAGTTGATAAGTGAAGCAGACTTGCAACTAACTTGTAATATTGTCCAAAACTATGTAGGACTGCAACAATGTCATTACAACTGTAAGGAAGTAAAACCTTAGAAACGTAAGATTGGACAACTAAAGGAACTTAGAAGGAATTTGTTATATAATCGAGGTAAGGGCCTAAGTTGAGTATCATCGACGATCATCTCATGACATATATAACAAATTTTGAAACGGAAAGAACATGCATCATCTAACATTGCAAGGATTTGTTGTAAAATATTGCATTAATACAACAAACGAACTCAATGAGAAAGATGACGACAACAAATAAATACTTATAGCGTCTAACAGAAGCCACTCTGTTTTCGCCCGAGAAGAACTCAGAATCTTCTGCACCAAAGTCATGCCAAATATTTCCACTATTTTCCTCAAATAGAACAAATGGCAAAAGCTTACATAAGCTCTCATAGAAAATAGAAGTGCTACAGGGGCTTAAAGGTGATGAACATGGCAAGAGTATGATCACATGTCAGATTCCATTTTAGCTAGTGAATGATGAAGTTGAGGAAAAGTTATGGAGGGATATAGAATACGATAAGCCAACTCCGCGCATCAGTAAACCTATGACAAAAAAAGATATAACCATTTAGTATTACTCATAAAAAAAGTGAAAAAATATCTGAAATAGTTGAAATTGTTACACGTCACAAATTAGAAATAAAATAAAAAAATTACTCACAGGAGCGGCTTTTTTAAGGGGTATGTATAATCACTATTTGTGTAACTGCACCAGTATAAGACCGGATGGGATCCTCTGTCCCAAACCCATGTCCCAATGTGTGTACCACCGGATGTTGACACTTGTCAAATCCTGTGGTTCAGAAATTGTTTTAAGTATTTTAAAATTTTTTAATTACATAATTTATCAAGTTATAAAATAATTCTTATTTCATGTCATTTATATGATAAAAATAAATAAACAACACTGAATAATTCTTTGTTTCATTACGATCAAATTGATACCAATATCTTATATTTTTCGATATCTATAAAAATTATTTTTTCATATAATCTACAATCTGATACACACATTGGGACAGGGTTTGGGACAGAGGATCCCATCCGGTATAAGACCGCGAACTTGTGCAACTGCGAGTTTGGGAAAACGGCTGCAAATTTCGCAAGTGATGGTCATAAAAGAAGGGGACAAACCAGCTCGAAGCCATCATTGTACAAACACTGAGGTTTCTCCGGTATGGAGACCAAGCATATGCTCATGTTCTAAATTTGTAAGTGATGGCCAACGAGCGTATTTCCATAGGATTAGAAATTCAGGAATAACATGGTAGTGTATGTTAAAGCTCTTAGTCTTTAATTCATCTCTCAAAGCATGTTCTATGATATACACAGGTACAGCTTAAACTGTCCCAAACACCTTCCAATTAAGAATCTTACCGTCTCACAGATGTATTAGAAGACATCCGTCAAAGTCAAAAGCTGCAATCTTGTTCGAACCTATCCTCATCCTACGATTTCAGAAAAATGGAAGAATTCAGTTTGCTTTAGATATGCAATCCGCAATGAAGATTATGCACCTTTGAAAGAAATATAATTGTCTTAGATTCAAATCCCCTAATGAGGAATTATACTTAAGCAAAAGCTCCCATTAAAATGTATTATAATAAATCAAATAAAACCATTAAATTGAGATAAATAGCCTCACAGTTTTACACTGTTGTAATTAGTCTTGCTAGTTTTTGCAGTCCCGCAGTCGTGCGTGCAGCCTTACAAATTGTTGCAGTCTTATAAAATTGACAAATATACAGTCCTACAATTTTTAGGGCGTCATCGTAAACTCCAAAAAAGTGAAATCTACCCGCCTCATCCATATCACGCCTCCCCCAATAATCGAAGCCACGCCAAAAATCAGGGAAGAAATCGATTGCGCCTCACCTGCATAGGTCCCACAACAGTAAATAATTAATGTCGATGTAGCTAATACCTTGAATGAAAAAATACAAATTAGTGAGAGAATAGTGTCTGATCACCTAACGGAGGGACAATCATCGCAAATAATGAAAAAAAATAGAGAAACAGATAAGGAAAAGAAAGGAAAAAAATACTGAGCCACTCTTCACATTTTCCCAAATAGCTGCTCGGAGTCTTGCTTTATCAGATTTGGCTTTGCTACCGCTTGTCGGCACTCGAAACCTTTCACGACAGCACGCATCCATTCTTAACTTCTCGTATCCGCTTGCCACTGCCTCGCACAACACTTATACCAGGAAAAAGGTAAAATACAAGGCGTCTCAGTTACTTGTATTTAGTTTGTTACTAAAATGAGAATTACCAAAAGAAATTAATGTCTAGTTCTAGCAAAGAGATTTTAAATTGAATTTATAGAGGAAAAAAAGAAGCAGAAGAAGAATTCACCTTGCACAAACCTATGAAGGCTTTTTATATCCTCTCACCTCATTAGGAAGAAGACATATTAACGGTCAATGTAGCTTTCATGCTATAGTTACAAAGTGCATAGATGCTTTCACTTCACCGTCTATGACACGAAACCACTATTTACTTCGACCACAGGATTGCGAGACTGCTGAATTGCACAACTGCTAGTTTATATTGCTGTGAGGCTGCACGACTGCATGAAACTTTGACTGCTAGTCTGTAATACTGTGAGACTGTACCACTGTAGGACTGGTGGCACTCCAATATAGGAAAACGGCAAGGCTCGTATGACTGTACTGGCAATAGTAACGTCAAATTGTTCCAGAAACGTAAGACTGCGAATACGGATTTTTCGAGGCCATCACTGCTTCCATTACAGAACTCCACGTAATCTTCGAAGGCACATGCCTTATCATCTTCCTCAGCTCAGGATATCGAGGTTGGTTAGCCGTTGCACAACGCTGGCATGCCCCGACTCAGTGATCGACAACTCTGATTTGCAAACACGTAATGCCCAACATCGTTGTCCAAGAAAACTCACAATTGTGTCACACTGTTGCTCACTGATATGTCGTATTTTACATAAATTTATGTAAAACACATATGTCTAAAATAATATCAGCAATTTAAGACCATGACGAATGGATATGATGAAAAACAAACATACCTCTCCGGCTTTCTTCACAGCTTCGACAACCTTTTCCGAAGAACATATGTCTAAAACAATATCAGCACACACACATATATGACAATGAAGAACGAATATAATAAAAATAAACATACATCTCCAGCTTTCTTCACAGCTTCGACGACTTCTTCCACGAAATCTTCGACTGTACCTGAAATTTCGAAAATCCCATCAGCTAGCTAGAATAAGATTCGTTCAATACATTTATGTATGTAATAAGTTAACATCAGCACACACATATTTGTGACAATGAAGATGATAAAACAAACATAGCTCTCAGCTTTCGTCGAAGCTTCGACAGTCTTTCCTTCGACTGTACCTGAATTTCAAGAATCCCATCAGTTAGCTATAATATGGTTCGTCCAATACATGTATGTATGCAATGATTTAATATCATCACTCACATATTTGTGACAATGAAGAATGAATATGATAAAAACAAACATACCTATCAGCTCGACAGTTTCTTCCAAGAAATCTTCGACTGTACCTGAAATTTCAAAAATCCCATTAGCTAGCTAGAATATGGTCGTTTAACATGTATGTATGTAATGATTAGGACATTAATATCCCATCTCTTTGAAGACAAAGATTTTCAAAGGCATAGATTGATGGATACCTTTCACAGACGGAGAAGATGAGTAGATGGTAAAAAAAGAGAAGAACGTTAGTATGTGGCTTGTTGTTGATGCTTTGGAGTCTAGTAGACTGTTTAGTTGCCCGATTAATTAAATATCTGTAAGTCTGTTTAATTCCCTTATTAATTGGGCACAAAAAACCTATGTATAAAACTGAACTACATACAACGTATGTTTGATTCTAATTATTATTTTGGGGGCATTTTATTGCCACGTGTCATCACAATAGGGTCCCTATCCAACTTTTATAATATATAGATTACGCTCCACAATTTTTAATCGAAGCTTTTCAGTTTTTAAGTGTCCCAAGAATATCATCCAAACATGAGATCATATATATAGCATCCACTGCTCATTAATCCACATTTTACACAATCTTGCAATATTCATACAACTGTAAAGAATGATAGTATATGCTAATAATGATGCAATCAAATCATTCCTTCCCTGTGAATCCATACTCATGACCACAATAATCTTGCAATAAATCAATAAACGATCACCAAATCTTATCCTTAACCAACCCTTAGCCAAATGTTGAAACTCCACTTTCATACAATATATACATACATGCAAAGGGAAGCCCAAACTACACCGAAAAATAAAGTAAAATGAAAAAGCTCCTCGCCATCGTCCTCTTCTTGAGCCTTACTATCTTCGTCGGGGCGAAGGCCGACGAAAATCCATACCGTAAAATCAAATCGCAATCCCTTATAGAAACCACTTGCAAAAACACGCCGAACTACAACCTATGCAAGGCGACCTTCGAAGCCAATCCGGGCAGCACGAGCGCTGACATCACTGGTCTCAGCCTCATTATGGTGGACGCCGTCAAGGCCAAGACAAAGCAAGCGCTTTCTGCCATCGAACGGCTTAGGAAGAAAGGGAAGTACGCCAGCGCATTGGAGACTTGTACCCAAGTGTACAACACCGTGCTCAAGTACGACGTGCCCCCGGCCGTCGAAGCGCTTCAGAAGGGAAACCCTAAGTTCGCAGAGAACGGAATGGCCGATGCCGCGGCGGAGGCCGAAGCTTGCGAAAACGCCTTTGGTGGTGTTTTCGGAAAGTCGCCTCTGAGTGGGGTGAATAAGGCGCTCGGCGATATCGCTGTTGTTTCTAGGGCTGTTATTAGGAATCTGCTTTAGAAAAATCGTTAGTTCGAATGGTTTAGATTCTTGATCGTATGTAGTATAATAATACGGTGCATGGCAATTTTCGTCAGGAATGAAACCCCCTTTAGCATAGACTCGGAAGTAAGTTCATGAGAGGTTTCACTGTAAAGCCAATTAGTAATAGATGGAGTTGCTCACAAACTTCTAAATTGGTCTCACAACTATTTTGATTATCCGATGCTGGATTTGGTTTACTACGCGACAATTTTCTGATCATCTTTTTGATAAAAATAGAGGGCGAAGAGCCTCTCTTCCAAGAAAAAAAAAGTTCAACAAGATTATAGTTATTTAATTCGACCCCAGCAGGCGAAAGACTACCAAAAATGACGATGGGCCTAAAGCTCGATAATGGCGGCGCCGCTCGATGGCTTGGAGGCGAAAATGTAGGTGCCAAGATCGTTCCTTTTTATGACCCCTTTGTCGATTCTTGATTGGAAGTATTGCTCCTGCGAATAATTCGAAATAACCGATCAAGAAAGTTGCATATCAATTTGAGTAAAAAAGAGTGTTTTTTTTTTTTTTTTTTTTTTTTTTTTTTTTTTTTTTTTTTTCTGTCGTTGGCCAACCAACCTTGACGTTGAGTATGAACTGTGGGACGATATTTTCCTTGACTAAGGCGACGGCACAACCGCCCCACCCAGCGCCCGTGAGTCGAGCGCCGAGGGCCCCATTTTCGCGGCAGATCTTTACAAGCTCTTCTAGTTCGGGACAACTGATGAAAAAGGGTACGCAGTTTTTTTTTTTGTCTTAATATTCCTCAGTGATCGGAAAGAATTTAAAATAAAAAATAAAAAATAAAAAGAGAAAATGACGCCGCACCTGCATTCATACAAGACACTGCAGCTATGGTGGCTTTCGTTCATGAGATCTCCGAGCTTCTTCAGCATATCTTCTTCACTGAAAAACCAATTGATGATATCGTTTTTAGAGTTCATATATGTGGTGGAAAGACTTACCTGAATGACTTTTATCTTACCTCAACTTAGATGAGACGGTGTCTTTGAAAGCATACACACGCTTTGCTTCAGAGTAGACATGGGCAGCTCTCTGAAAGTCGTATTAAAAGGTGCAATTTCGTTCAGTTCGTAAAACGTTCGCCTTATTGATAATTTGTTGGAATTTACAGTTGAAAAAGGGACAATCTTGGCGTACTTACGTGGTGCAACTTAAAGTGTTTGGCTGCTCTCAGCACATCCAAGGAGGAAGGAGAGTTGGCGAAGACGGTTTGCAGCTTTTCGTTGATGATTTCTTCAATGTCTTGGGTGGTATACGGTTCTTCTTTCAAGATCTCCTGAAAATGGGATGGTTAATCCATCCAAGTGTCGAGTTCAAGGATTTCCACCATTGTAATAATCAAACCTTAGAAGCGAATTTAAGTAACGATTACCTTGACAGCAAGAATTGGATCGGAGGATCCATGATTACCAGCAAAGGCCACACACAATCCTTCGACGTCTGAAAGCGTCTTCACATTAGCAATCGCCTCTTCAGCTTTCATCCCCAGTTTTATAGCTAGTACAATCTGCAACACAAGAATCAGTTTTACTTCTCTTTAAACGATGGAAAAAAGAAAAGACCATAACCTTTTTCTACGGGCCGGAAACAAAAACTAAACTATATGCCAGTTTGGAAATTTTCAGAGACCAAATGCGTATGGACGACGCCAAGAAGGAACAAAGATGCAATTTTTGCCAAAACTCAAGTGTGCGAAAAAACGAATTTTCGAGGAGAACTTACAGAAGCCAAACGGCATTCGACAACCCTATTGTTGTAATTAGTTGCAGCAGTAACTGCTTTCTGAGATTCGGCGAGCGAATGGGCTATGATAAACGTGCCGCCAGCTGGGAGTTGAACCTCAGTCGCACGAATAGGATTGAAATCGATCAGAGCTGCAAATCCAGACTGTGCCATGACAGATATTGCCTGTCGAGCGAGGAAAAAAAATTGAAGCAAACAGATTAGATTGGCCCGTAAAATAATGTGTGGGACGAAATAAAAAAAAAAAGGAGTTGTGATATATCTTTACCTGATCCATTCCACCAGATTGCGTGCCAATGTGTCTCTCGCATTCGCATGTAAGTTGAGCGAGTTCTTTCTGAAAATAAAACAGTTTTTATGAAAAGATGATAAGATTACATATTCAGGTATAGGTCATGTAAGAACACGAATAGGCAATAGTCCGTGTCTACATTATATGCAAGAAATCGAATATGCAGCAGTGTTATAATACCTTGGGAAAGTTTGATCCCATTACTGCCATTATAGCAATAGTGGAGGAGCAAACGAATGCAGCAGAACTCGACAGCCCAGATCCTAAGCAAGAGACATGTATTATATCACATCAAATAAAAAAAAAAAACCTTTTCTGTATAAATGCATCGGATAAAAGTACCAGTTGGAACAATGCCATCAACGATGACCTCAAGCCCGACCGTTTCGCCAGTTTCGATCCCCTTTGATTTTGCATACTCGTAGAAACCTTTGTAACTGTAAGATGAATTCACGATCGTGAGAACTATGACTTACCAAGAATTCAAACTCAGGCAATCAAATAATGAAGAAATGCATATGTTAATAGAGTGACTATTCATTTCTAATCAAATAATGAAGAAATGGGATATAGACACTCATACCCACAAATAAAGTAGTGACCCCATTTATGATTCTTCAAGTCGATTTCCTGCAACAAGAAGGACGGAATATGCCAATTAACTGCCTATGCAAACCCTCAAGAGCACATATATGGAAACTTGATTGTTATTACTATTGGATCTCCTATATGCACAGGTAAGAAGTACCAACGTAGGTTACATAGTTGTGCTTGGCTATGCACATTGAGCACCTTCTCAACAGTCATCAATCACCATACCTGATTAGGATCAGCAGGGTATGTGCACATTGAGTACTTCTCATTCACATTCCCAATTCGAAGCACCTTCTCACCTTCGACTTTTCGTATAGCCACGATAGTGTCTTGCCTTATGGCCATAGGCAACACTGAGTAGCCTTCATAATCTATGTGCTCCCCAATCAAATTCACTCTCCCTATAGCCCAGAAAAAACAAAGAAAAGCTAACCTTTCGTCCGTATGAATAAAAAAAAAAAAGAAGAAGGCCATCAAAAGATTCAAGTCTTCATATCGAAATCCACTAAAAAGGGACAAAATAAACGATACAAGTTCCTCGTACTCGAAACAACGCGATCAGATTCGAATTGAAACGCATCAAATCAAACAGATCGATCAGCCATGAATCCAAAAAAGATCAAAACTGGGACCCGTATAACCCAACTTACCTGGAGATCTTGCATAGACATCAGGTGGGTGACCAAAGAGCTCAATAAACTTCGATTTGAGCTTACTGAATCTGAGCTCTGCTTCATCGAGCTGTGACCCACTTCCATAAACGGGCTCAAGCGACTTGAAAACAGGGACGGGGAGCTCATCATGTCTAGTAGCCATTTGATCGATATCAGTCCCAAGTGAAAAAACACTGCATATTGTACTATCCTACCCTTTTTTTTTATTATTATTATTTTGCTATACAAATCATGGACTGTGTATATATAGATGCGTACAAAAGTAGCGGTAGTTGTTTGGGTTTCGTTTGTTGGGATTGGCGACATCAAAATCAGAGATTTTTCTTTAAAGTTAAAAAGAACAAAAAAAAAGTGGTTTTAGCCTTTCTTACTTGGATCTAATCGTAAAAGAAAGAGATTCTTGATCGACAATGAGACGATGACAAATGATTTATGATGCCCATGGTAATGAATCTTGCATTTGATCTCTCCTATTTATCCGGCGAATCGATCGTGTTAATTTGATAAGTATGAAAAAGAAATACACTGTCCCAGATTAAATTCAAGTGTAATTAAGGAGAAAAGAAAAACTAGCATATACTAACTTGACATTCATCTCCCACGCTACGAAAACACAGCAAAACAGAATAAGGTAAACATAACTGTTCCAAAGGCTACGAAGTACCATACTCCAGGTTTACTAGGCTCCGCAGAAGCTGAAAACGAACCCTCGGGCGCTTCTTCCACGCGAACCGTAACCGACTCACCTCTGTTAATCGTCTCTGAGTCGTCATCACATCCGAGCGCTCGCCTGAGCTTCACTTGAATCTCATCCAATCGAACCTTGAACGTTTCGCTGACCTTTATCGCACCCTTGGGCTTTCTGTGCTTCAGAGGAAACTGACCGCCCAATGCACGCCCGTGCCTATAATCCTCGACGAACGCCAAGATCGATCGAGCCCTCTCCTTAAAATGGTGGTCAACGAAAGCCTCGAAACCAGCGGGCGGGTTTCGAATGGTCTGCATCATGGTTTTGCAGGAAAGCATGAGGGCAGTATAGTTGTAAAATATGGAGGCGTTTACCCAAGCCGAGGAGAGGCTGTTAATCCCTCCATGGTAGCCTGGCTCGTTGAAATAGGGCCTGGCGTTGAGGACGAGCCCTTGGATGGAGACAAGAATCTGAAGAATCGTAGATTTGTCTGACCATAACTCCTCCTTCTTACCGTACCAAGTGTTGAGGAGGCTAAGGCAGACTTTCCCAGATTCGTATAGGTTAGGGTTCAGGCGATGGCCGTGGGAATGGTAGTATACGTTTGGGGGGGTCTTTTGGGTATTGGCAGGGAAGGACTATGTCGAAGAAGAAGAGGCCGTCGTGGTAAGGGGTGTCGGGGGATCCTATGATCACTGCTCGGAGTAGATCTATTCGGGTTTCGTAGACTCTTACGAAGATGGATTCTGGGAGGTTCTTACCGAGGATCTTCCATTCTTGCATGATGAGCTTGTGTAGGGACGGGTTTGTGGCGACGGTGAAGTTTTGTCGGGAATTATTGTTTGAGGAGAGGAAGTGATGGTCTGATGGGGTTCCAGCCACGACGTCGAAGTGCTTGAACTCTGTCTCCATGTTGAAGTTGCTTTGATCTGAAGATTGAAGGCAGAGTAAGGATCATACTGTACTGTACTACCAATTGCAGAAATCGACCTTAGAAATTTCACATTCTAGGATGAAAATTTACAGAAGGCGACTGTGTGATAACAGGTATATCGATCACAGCAGCAGCTGTATCAGCAGAATAAGCCCCAGGAATAAGGAACCTATCACAAACGAGAAAAGGCAGAAAGGGGGATTTAGGGTTTAAGGAACCCATCGAAATCTCACTAAGCAAAGAGATGATCAAAGCAGTAATGGCGTCGTTGCTTGAAATAACACAAATCGCATACATGTATTAGCTATAACACACACCTGAAGAAGCCATGGATGACGACGATCGCAGGTTGCTGCTGCCTTGCCGTGCTCGATCGGTGTTCTATCTCTGTGGCTTGCGCTTGTGGTGCGATGTATTATTATAAGATGGTTCGAAATTTCCAGCTCGAATATATCCGTATCCGTCGCTGAATTGGAAAAGATTCCAAAAACAGAAACCATCAAATTTAGAAATTTCTTTTACCTAAATTTAGAAATTCCAAATTTTCAGACCATTTCTCCTTTTGATTACCTATCCAAGTGCTGAGCAGCAGGTTTAGGCAATGCCTTTTTTCCCTCAATGATAGAGATTGGGTTTCAGGCGTGTCAATAAAGATGAAGATGAAGGAAATAGCGAACCACGAACTTCTAAGATTTTCATGCACACAGAGGTTTAATACTATACTATCCTAGTATGCCAATTTGAATATTTAAATTCTAATTTATTAGTTAGTTGTACTTATTTCGTATATAGCTCGATTTTTGCAGAAGGTATCTCACAAATCATAACTATCAGTAATGGGAACAATATCCCTTTCCGATGGAATTAAACCATCTCCAACCGTCAAACGCAAACGCATTTTGCAGTAACAGCCATATTTTCCAGTAACTGTTCTCCAACAGTCAACTGCAAACGCAAACGCAAAAGAATATTCTGTAATATTCCCTTTCCTACCAACTTTTATAACTTTTCAATATCACCCCTATATTTTACTACTTTAGAAACTAACCACAATATTCTTTTAATTTTGATTTAGATAAAAACATATTAAAAACATAGAACAGAATATTTATTAAAATATCGAAATTTCCGTAGTTGTGCGTTATTTTTATAATTTATGATGTATTTTTATTTCAGTACTTGTGTTATTTTGAGTGGTAATTTTGATGTTTCTATTGTGATATTGTGTAAAATATTTTAAATCTATATTTGTGGTCAAAACAATATTTAATTATATTACATATAAATAAAATATAAAAAATTAATAATAAGATATAAAAAATTATTACTAAATAAAAAGGTTAAAATAATTATGTATGATATTAATATAATCGTAGTATACACTTTAATATAGTTTATTTATTAAATAGTTTTTATATGTTTGATTTAATAACAATACAAGTAAAGGGCTTATTTGCAATTTTAAAACATCAAACGCATTTTTGCGTTCAGACGCAAATTTGCGTTCGAAACAAGAGAGAGAATGCAAAAAACGCATTTTGCGTTTGCGTTTGCAGTACTGTTGGAGCAGTTTTACTGCATTTGCTTTTTGCAGCACTATTGGATATGGTCTAAGAATAATCTTCTTGCCGCATTCATCACCATATATCAATTTGCCTTTTTATCTTATTTATATCAATTTTTAATTTATTATCCCCTCTATTTGTTTTTTTGATAAAATGTGGTTTTCTTCTCTGTAGGTGGTATATGACATATGTTATGCTTGATAAATATATGGTGAATCTATAGAAAAATATCCAATTGGATAAAATTTTTATACATAGGTACCCATGTCAGAAAATTTTACAGATAGGTATCCAATTTAATTTTTACCAGTTTCTTTAGTCATGTCGTACCTTCCTATGTGTATATTGCTTATCATAACACGTTGATATAGGGTACCTAAATATAGCATACGTCGTACCTAGGGCATACCTGTGTGTTACATAGAGCGTACTTAAATATAGCATACGTCGTACCATTTTCTGTTATATTGGGTACCCAAATGTGTTGATATAGGGTACCCAAATGCGTTATATGATGTACTTTCGGGGATCGAGTACCTATGTGCAAAAAATTTATTCGATTAGGTACCTACATATAAAAAATCCTGATATGATACTAAATTACAAGCTTTTATCCGACTAGGTACTATGTGTAAAGATCCCTATAATATATAGTTTTGGCGACTAAAGTATTTAAAGAACAAAATAAATAATTAAAGTTAACCACGTTTAAGAGGAGATTCGTCTACTCTACACCACCATTGCTTTGCGACTTGCAGTCAGAGTACGACACGTGCAGGCGACATGCAACTACGTAGATTTTCGAAGATCTTGCTGTTAATCGCGAGCTGTTCTTTAGATTTTGAGGTCAGTTGATTAAAAATCGATGTGCCGGGCGTATTTTTGTTGGTCGTATCTTGATTATTTTCACACTGCTCAGGTAAGAGCTCGATTTTTCTTTTTTTTTTATCGTTTTGCTTCTGTTATTAAGTGTTCGTAGTTTTTGAGCTGATTTTATTTTGACAGGATGATGGATAGTGTTGTATTCTTGCCTGTTGTTTCATTTGCGTTATTGAAATAGAGAAAACAGCAGGCAGTGCATACAATTAATCTTCCATGGACAAAGTTAGAGTAGGATGTGCAGTAGTATGTTTCATGAGGGCATATGACATATATCTTAATTAATGGTAACTGAACCATGTTCTTGATTTAGTACTTCAATTTTCTGAACAGCAAAACATGATGGTTCTTGCTGTTTTCTGATATGTGTTGCGAGTCATCTGAAAGACACATTGCACGAATTTCTGATACATTCTTCTGTATTGTGGCAAAATACATTGAATATACTTGAAGTTAAGGCGCACGTGGATCCGAGTTGGTATCAGCAATTCGTTCGGTGTATTTGAGGTGAAGGTTTAAAATTTTAACAATAGCACTGTGTTTGTCGTTTTTTTTGCTTTCCTAATTATTGAGTGTGTTCATTGAATATTTTGTTGTCTGGAACTGATTAGGAGGCATATGTTTTTTTTTTTTTTGGTTTTTCGACTTCAAGTTATTGAGTGAGAATGCTCTCTATATGTTGTAATGATGAGATTTTGTTTCGCTAGCAGCATTAGATGAATTAATGTCATTGCATCCACAACTTGGGAGCAATTAGACAGAATGCAAGAAATTAGTAAAATTTCGTTTTTGAGTTTGTTAATTGGATTTTCTCTTTGTCTTTTCTTTCAGTTTTAGTTGCTGCTGGATCATTAAGTAATACTTTATTTTTCTTATACTGATTTGTTTCACAGATGTTTCCAAAGATGGACGTACATTTATCCTCATTGCAGTCCAGCAGATTAATGAGTATAACCTCACCTCATCGTTGAATTCTTTCTAACTGCTGATTCATCACCATTATTTCCATGATCGTCTATGCCTGAATATTGATTGCAGGTTTACGAAGAGCAGTAAATAGAGCATTGATTGCTTTATGCTATTGATGGTGCTTGTTTTGGAGCAGCTCGGATCGTTTGTTTACATAGTTATTGTTTATGTCATCAGGATGCCAAGTTGTGTAATCTTAAAAAAGTGAGACTCTGTTTTGAAAATAAGGAAAGCTTCTTGACAACGTAATCGATGCAGAACCAAAGAGTTTTTTGTGTCATGACCATCTTAACAATTAAGGAAAAGATATATTTTTTCCGGGTTTCCGTGAATATGTGCCATTGCATAAGCATGCTAGTTGACACATGCCATATAGTTCCTTCTACGCCTTATTTCATGAGACACGTCTTGCAGGTAAAAGTTTTGTCCTGTTTCTTCGTCTTAACTCATCTCGGTGGGATTACTACTTATAATTATTGTTCCCTGAAAATTTCTTCCAAATGCATTCAAGTTGCTAGCTTCTATTCTATATCTGTGGGCAAGTTTTCAGCTATGATCAACAAGTTTGACAGTTGATAAATGGAAGAGATGGGATCACCCAGCTCTTTCAGTTTCAGTAAACTTCTCACATTGAACTGTTCCTTAAATTTGACAAATACATTCGAGCACTTTATCAAGATCTGGAAGCGTTGCCCAGGCCTTTTGGCCAATTTAATGGGTCAAAATCAGAGCCTCAGGTAATAAGAGTACCTTACGTAGTTGCTTGTTTTCTCTATTCGAAAATAGTTTCTTTATTGCTTGGTGCTGACTTATGATAGAGATTGAATATGTATTCAGTTATCGCCAGATTCGCTATCCGACTGATGAAAGTGAGACTGATTCTGATGAAATTTCCAGGTACAGAATTTAGATGCTGCATAACTGCCAACTTTCCTTTTCGCCGTATGTTATTATATACTTTACCTATCTTTTCACTTGTCTATTTATTGGGGGCTAGTTGTCTAATAATATCCTTGGTAATGCTATTTTGATATCCTTGGCTGAAATTTGGTTGTTTGCTATTCGTATGTGTTGATTATTATATATACAGAAGTGAAAATGAACTAATTGTTGCTTTATTTAATGTGCGTTCTTAAGTTAAATGCTCTTTGTAATGCTATCACAGATAACTCTCATGTCATCGTATCTGTAGCTTGAATCAGGTCGAGCACGGTGAATCAGCTGAAGAGTGTGATTCAAAAAAAGAACGTTCCACCATAACGGCATCAGTTCTATCTCTAGGCAGTGGAACATGGGCACAGTCTGGTTTGCTATGTGGTTTCTCACGTAAAAAGGATAAAAAGGAAGATGGTTTTATTTTGTTGGACGTAAGGCAACCTATGCCACCCCCTGTCCTTGCAAAGCTGCGCCCCGAGGTTTTTCCAAATTCTCGAACTGATCCGAAGAAGGAATCATCAATTTCCATTGGTTTCTCTGGTTCCAATACTTCTCAAGATCTTCATATTGTGAGTTGACATTTATACGTTACCTGTTTATGTTATGACAAGTGAATTGCTCTTAAGTTGGTTTCCATGTGAACTTCTTTTCCTTTTATTGCAGCCGGTGAAGATGATGGAAGTTTTTCTGAAGTTTGCGAAAGAAAATACCCTAAATAATCTGGAAACATGTGGTGTTCTTGCTGGTTCACTTGTAAGAATATCTCAAGCGTTGAAGAGTTCAACCAGCCAACTCTTAGTATTGTAATTCTCCATCGAAATGTGTTTTCTTGTCTCGTTTTCCAGAATGAGAAAGCATTACGCATTACGGCGCTTATTCTTCCTAAGCAGGAGTCCACTTCAGAATGGGTACCATGCTACCTATCTTAAACTTTCTGTCTAATAATTATTCTGTGGCTTCGTTATCCAGATAAAGAACAAACTGTGACATATTTGTCTTGGCAAATGGAAACTGAGTCATTGATGTATCATATCTAACCATCTAAAAACTAGCAATATACCCAGCTTTCTCTGTCTTCGTAGTGGGCGTATCCTACTTGCAGTCAAAAAAATCCCCAAGAGATGACTTATTTGGCTTTTATGAGTTTGCTTCTTGTTCATGAAGTGTCAGACAATGAATGAAGAAGAGATATTTGGGATTCAAGAAGCACATTCACTCTTCAGTCTTGGGTGGATTCATGTAAGTTCTGAACAAGTCTTGATCAATGCATTAGCTTATTCAGTTTTACTTGATAAAATTTTTTTCATACTTGATGTTTGACGTTTCAATGCTTATACTTATTATCTTATTCTATCCTTGAAATATTCAATCATTTTGATTCACAGACACATCCAACACAGACCTGTTTCATGTCTTCCATTGATCTCCACACTCATTACTCATATCAGGTTTTCGACCCTTCAACATGATCTCACATCTACTTATGCTGTTTGATTTTTACGCATATCGTAACTTGTTCAGTACTTTCTTCCTAAGCATACTAATATACATAATCATATTACTTAAGAACCAACTACCTCTTTCCGCAGGTCTTACTTCCCGAAGCAATCGCGATTGTCATGGCTCCTATGGACGAAACATGGTACTGTTTCACCATAACTTCAAAATCATTTCTTCTAAACAGAGTACTCATGAAATAAAACAGAGTACTCCTCTTACATAACAGAGTGCGCATTTTGTTTATTGCAGCCCACACGGCATATTTCAACTCACTGCTCCTACTGGCATTGCTAGCATACGTGATTGCAGACTAGACGGTTTTCACCCTCACGAGGATCCCAAAGATGGAAGTCCCATTTACGAACATTGCTCCCATGTTTACATCAATCCAAAGCTCAAGTTCGATGTGTTCGATCTTCGTTGAGTAGGGTTTTCATGGAATGAAATAAAATCATGGAGAAAAATGCAAAAGAACCTTGCTGTAATATCTTCTCTGTTATCCTATGGTATGAACCTATGATGATATCGATGCCTAGTATTACGATAGTGACTGAGATCCTTATATAACTTGCTTGGCACAAAAATTTGATCTTTTCTAAATTCCATCAAGGAATCAGCCAAAAAAAGGTACTACAATTTCTAATAAATTTCCCTTACACGACAAGACAATGTATCTGTCCAAAAGAAGAACATAAAAAAATCAAGGAATAGAAAGTACAACAATACACATTACACTTTAAGAACAGGCGAAGAAAACCACTATCGCAGCTCCGTCCAGGCGAAAACAACCATCGCAAGAAACCACGTCAGAAAAACCTTCGACGAAGAACCCGAAAATCGTCGACAGCCACTTGTCGGAAGAATCTTAGGCAACGAACACTCCTCACCATTAAAGTAAACCTTCGAAGGGAACCCATCCCCGCCCGGGACATTAATCCCAGGCGTTGCCTTCTTACTAAACGAAATCACCGATTGCTGCTTCCCAGGAACCCTAGGATCCTTCGTTCGATCTGAACCGTCCGTTTCTCCAACAAGGTAATTCAATCCAGGAAGTCCCTGCATGAAGATTGTGCTGTTATTCGTATCCCCCGCCATCAAACTCCCATTGAAAGAGTAAGCAGCTTCGAAGCCCAAAGCAGCCTTTTCCAACTCCATAGCAGTAAACCAATCAGCGAAAGCATAGTCATCCCAGTTGAAGATCGTAATCCTCGCCGACCAACCACCTCGATAATCCGTGAAAAGATGCCAGTTAATGCTCACCCCACAGTTATCCCCGCAGGGCAACGGATTAGGGACGGGAAAATGGTGGAGGTCAGCCCACGCCTTAGCCAAGTTCGTCCGATTATCGAATGGGACTAAGATAGCCTGAGAAGGAAGAAACAGAGCCTGAGCTGTGGTGCTGCAAGTTTGGCCCATGTTAGAAGAGGAACAGCCGCACGCACACGTCTGGCACGGGACGATCGACTCGTTGTAATAAGCAGAGAAGGATACGCAGCACCTTGGTGGGCTCGATTCTTTTTTCTGGGTTATGTTGCAGACCACCTGCCAGCTGGCGACTGAGCTCGTGTCGGGCAGAAGCCCGCTCGGGTCGGGGAATTGGGTCGGGCTGACCCGAACGGGCGGCCCGCATTTGTAGTCGGGGTTGAGCCTCCCTTGTATGGCCCAGTTCTGAGGCGGGGTTAGGTCAGAACGGTTGAGGTTGGGAGGCATTTTGAAGACGTTGATTTGAAAGGAAGACTTTGATTTGCTTGGGTCCATTTCGGGCGGTAAGATGGTGCCGTTCTTACAGCAGTAGGGTATCATTCCTAGGTTTGAATCGTTTGTCTTGGCTAAGGGAAGGTCGACTAGGGTTGGCCTTCTTTGGCAGTTTAGGGCGTTTGAGAAGTCGAGGCTCTGGTAGTACTGTCCTTGTACGCCGAATACGCAATCTGAGGTGTCGATGATCGAAGGGTGAGCGCCTTTCATGGCGTAGATGAACTCGTTCTCCATCCAATCCCAGGTTAACTGCCAGTAGTCAAGGCGGCCGAGGGGATTGTGGTTTTCGATTGTGACTTGTGCCCAGTAATTCGATTCGTAAGTTCTGACAACGTCGTACATGAGGGTTAGATCACCTTTCTGTCGAGGTAAGAACTCCTCGGGCGATTTTCGGTTTGCCTTGAGCTTTGGGTCTGGCGTGCAGCAAACCTCCATGGATGAGTTCCCTGGTAAGAAGAGAGGCATAGATGGGAATTGTTACATTCTTAAATTAACCTCAACAATCGGCCACATCTTGTAAGAAGACCGTGAAGTTGAAACAGCAGAGGAAAACAGAGACGATAGCTTGAAAAAACACTTTGATTGGGTGCCTTGTAAGAAGACTGGAAAGCCGAAACAGAGCAAAACAGAGACGATCTTTAAAAAAAAAAACCCCTTTAATTTAGAGTACCTTGGAAGGTGGGCTTGGGGCATAACCAGCCATCATCGACAAGGCTCACATTCCCAGGCATAGGCACGCCGCCCGGCGGGCCGACGCCGAACTCCGTTCCGACCAAATCGACGGTGACGCTCATCTTCGTCATGTCCCCCGCCGTGTCCACCGCCGCCGCCAGATCTGCGTTCGGGAAACCGGCGAAGACAGTACCGTTTCCTACGCCTCCCGGGATCGAGGTGGTCCCGTCGGCGAGGACGGCGTTGGACGCCGACACCAAGTACTCGCCGTGCTGAAAGCCAACGAAGGCGCGCCAAGACTTGAGCTGGGTCAGGCCGTTGTTGACTAGGAATAGCTGAGATTCGAAGCGATAGGGCTGGCGGGTCGGGTCGGATTTTCGGAGGTTGGGCGGGATGGGTCGGGTCGAGATGACGGTGTAGGAGATGTAGACGCCGTTGCAGAGGGAGGAGGACGGCGGCGGGGCCTGGGCTCTGATGGTGGTTTGGTTTAGAGAGAGGAAAAGGAGGAGGGAGAAGATGAGAGTGGTGGGATGCATGTTTGAAATGAATAGAATGTTAGCTAAGGAAATGATTTGTGTTGATAGAGTATATATATGCAATTTAGCTCTACGCGGAGGGAGAGAAAAGAACTGTGTGTGGACTAGTGACAGCATAGAGAGAGCTGTAATAATGGATTTGCGTGTAAAACTAAAGTCAAGGAAGCTGTTCACACTAATTTAATTATTATATTATTATGATAATAATATATTTATTCGACTCAGACTTGGTTAGATCATTATCGTCTAAAAATTTGAAATTTTGCGTACTGTGTATTTGTCAAGGATAATCGTTTCCTTGAATAAAAATATAACGATAATTTTATTTTTTTATCAAAATATACAAACCCTACGCAATCTTTGAGATAAAATCTCGCTACTTAAATTGGATTCGTTCTTATAAAAGTTTTCATTTTTAAATGTAATCTTCTTTTGATAGCCGTTGGCTTTAACTTGGTTTTTAAATTTGAAATGCACGTTGATCCATAGACTATTGGGGAGGCTTTTGCTCTTTCATGGGGCTCTCGCCTTAATTTTTTATTTTTTTATTTTTTCTACGATTTCCCTCGCACGGATAAATTAGCCTCTTTCATGGGGCTCTCGCCTTAATAAACCCATTAATAAATTTAGTCACAGTTTTAATTAAATCAGGAAGCCATCAAATGTCGAAACGAGAAATCGTTGAAAGATTACGAATCTACGTTTTACGGGGAATTAATTTTCGAAGTTGACCCAATAACCATTAAAATGATTAATAGTATTTAAGTGAGGGAATTAAGTGTCCCACATTGGTCAGACACTAAAAAAATCTTCACCATATTAAACAGGGACGGACCTAAATTCTTTTTTTCCTTGTTTTTGGAGTCATTTTTATTTAAACTTTGACCCCCCGGTTTGGGTATATTTAACTTTGACCCCCCAGCTCTCAAATGCTGGTTTCGTCACTGACCAAATATTTAGAAACCCATGTGGGTTTAATCAAAAGGACTTGCCATGTGTATGGGCTTAAATGAGCTTGTGAGCTTAAAGTGGGTTTAAGTGTGCTTGAGAAACTTGTGAGTTTTTGGCCCAAATACTACCTCGGGTTCGAGTCGGTGCCTCGCACCGACGAGCACCGAGGCCGTGCTCGTGTGGCCGAGGCCGTGCCATGCCGTGCCAAAGTGCGCAAGGCGCGCTCTTCGCACGCCGCATTGGAGCGAGGAGCATTGAGGATCTTAAATTTTTCTTCCGGTGAGCGGCGACGCCGACGCCAGTGACATGGCAATTGAGGTGAAGAGGAGGTGGCGCTGATTGGGCAGCCTAGATGAGGTGGCATGATCCATTGGATCAATGGGCCGCAGTGACTGATCCGGCCCAACACTAGGAGCTGTTGATCGGCCCAACCTGAAGTGTCGGTCACCCGCCTCAGGCTGTCGGTCGGAGAATCGGGCCGCCTCCGGTGGGACATGTCGGAGATTCGAGCTGTCGGTCGGAGAATCGGGCCGCCGCCGGTGGGACATGCCGGAGATTCGAGCTGTCGGCCCGAGAATCGGGCCTGTCGCGAGCTGGTAAATTAACCAACAGTCCAGAAGTTTGAAACATATCTTTCAGACCCCTGGTAAATAACAGAAGCAGTCCAGCAAGTTTATGAATTTGCGGTTTAGCCCCTGCGAGAAAAAATCTATAAATAGACCCCAAATGAGATTATTCATTCCAACCCACACGAATTTGCATAACTCACTCCCACTTCCTAAAAATCCCGAGTACGGTTCGCCAGTAAAACTCGTATCTTGTGCTACCGTTACGAGTTTAGAAGTCGTTGTATCTTGGGGATGATCGCTGTTAATCGAAAGCACTATATATATCGGGGCGATTTCGTCTTACGAATAGTGTGTCCAATACACGCCTCGACTGATCCTACGACGTTCACGGTCGGATAGAATAGAGAATTTCAACAGATTGTGGAACGAGCTGTTCATCCTCATGTGCTTACTCATGGCCGTTCTAGCAATTTTTACTCACGCACTGTATCTGCATCTAATCAACAATCTGACCTTCATCTGCGACGACAGAAGAGTCACGAGAAACTATTTCATTCTATTTCCGCCGACCAGACCGCAATCGGAGAAACAACAATCGTAAGATGAAATCTTGTTCACAATCTGATCGATGGCAACCAACGCAGCAACGATACCTGCCAGCAGCCACGTCGAACGTCCTGCCAAGTTCAATGGGACGGAGTTCAAACGTTGGCAGCAAAAGATGATGTTCTACCTGACGACGCTCCACCTTGTTCGATTCCTGAAGAAGACCGCCCCTATGGTGACGGAAGTCGCTCCACCAACTGAGGGCGAAAACCCTAACGACGCAGACTACGTTGCTCGTGTCGCTCAATCTGAGCAAGAAAATGCTGAGTTAGATGCATGAAATCATAATGATTTCATGTGCTGCAATTGTATTCTCAACGCCCTTGACGACTCCCTATACAACGTCTATGCAGTGGCTATGACTGCGAAAGAGTTGTGGGATTCGTTGGACAAGAAATATAAGATTGACGAGGGCTGAAAAAGTTCATCATCGACAAATCCTGGATTATAAGATGACCGACTCTAAGCCGGTGCTGGACTAAGTCCGTGATCTGCAGCTGATTATTCACGATATTCATGCCGAAAATATAGAGATTCGCAAAACCTTCCAGGTAGCTGCAATTATCGAGAAGCTGCCGCCTCTGTGGAAGGATGTCAAGAATTACCTCAAGCACAAACAAAAGGAGATGGGGCTTGAGGATCTGATTGTGCGGCTTCGGATCGAGGAAGATAACTGAAAGAGCGAAGCCAAGAACAAGAGGGGTAATATGGAGGCGGGAGCTAACTTGGTCGAGCCAAACTATGGAAACAAGCGGAAAAGGCCAGGTCCACCGCAAAAGAAGCAAGACCCGAATTCCAAGAGAATTAAGGGCAACTGTTATAACTGCGATAAACCTAGGCATATGGCCAAGGATCGTCGTAAGAAGAAAAGAGTTAAGATTCGGACGCATATCACTGAAAGAAAAGCAGCTCGCAACGGACATGTCGGAGTTAGATCTGACTGCAGTCGTGTACAAGGCAAACGTCATGGAAAATCCGAACTACTGGTACATCGACAGCGGAGCAACGTGACACGCTCAAATACTAGCAAGTGTACTAGGTCGTGCAAGTAGTAAAACGGATGAAGTCCGAGTATCGATCCACGAAGATAGCTTGATTAATTCTAAGATATTAAACCTAATTCTAATTTAGACTAAGAGAATTTTTATAGTTTTAATGATTTAATTAAACGAGATAAAAGCGCAAATAATAAAATAGACGCAAATAAAATAGATGAGATAAAAATCAGTTGACGACGAACGTGATCAAGGCACATACTCGGCACGGATTAATCCTACGTATTCATGCAATCAATATTTATTTAATCAATATAAACTAGTCAAGGTAGAAATTCCTAATATACGCGCTACCCGTTATTCACGTAACTAGCGACCCTATGCGATAATGACCAATCTCTATATTTCTATAAGACTGCAATCACTTCACACGCCTTCCGCGCTATGAATTTCCCCGAGTTTAGACGCTTTTGGCGCCTAAGGTCTCGAAAACCACACATACGAAACCGAATTCCATCTCTGGTCGGTTTTACGTCGTGGTGTCCTATATTTATTATCTAATCGGTCTAATCACTTTTTCAGTCTCATAAACCAATCAAAAATCATGCACATGGTGATCAAGCATACGCAAGCATTAAACTCAAATATAGAACACGTAACTAAATTCATACGATTAAATAAAATACGAATAGCATTACTACGAATTCATAATCCGGCCTAATACGGCCTCAATCACAAGAAAACTTAAGCTAGCATATTAATAAAATAGAAACACAAAATATTCAATTCAGACATAATATAGAAATAATATAAAACTTCGCCTTTCACGGAAGAAACGCCTCGCAAGCGTCGATCGTCTTTTGTCGCAGCTCTTCGTTTATTCACTGCCTCCAGCCTTCGTCCTCTGCCTTTTTTCTATTTATTATTCGCTGCCCAAAGCACCTTTCCTCCTCATGATTCGCTGCTAAGCTCGTCTTTATATAGAGATCAAAATCCGCCGACTTCCCATGCAATTTAGTCTAATATTATCCAATTTCGAATCTTTACTTGGTATAGATATTGGTTTGACTTTATTGAATCTCGCGTGAACCTTGGACCAAAAATACTCTTTCCTTAACTTGCTCCTCTTAACTTGCTCCTCACGTTTCTTGTAGCTGCAACATTTAGTAAGTTTGGTAAATTAGCAAGGCTGCCCCAACTATTATAAAAAATTACAAGAAGATCCTCCAAGATTTAAATCTTGTCAAAGTGGTCTTATTTTTCCTTTGTCGACCTCGCTTGCTCTGATATCTGTCGAAATTAAATTTAACATAAATGTAGGATATTCGAGGCATTTTTAGGTGAATCAAGATCGAAAATGCACTTTTATAGGTAAGGAAATTATGCAAAATCCTAACTTATCAACAACCCCCAAACTAGCTTCGATCGTCCTCGATCACAAAAGCGGAATAAAACCAAATCAAGTTAGGATTATAGAACATCTATCAATGAAATTCTCCTGTTTCATCTCAGAAAACGTAAAAGCATATAAAGTCGAGATAATCATCGATTAATGAACGATCTAGTCAAAACACGAGGCATGAGGTAATAGGTCGCAATCTTATCATAGCATGAAAGACATTTCTAGGATTATACCACGCATCAATCCACAACTCTCACAAGGATCGCTCAAGTCGCTCGAAGTTTTTTTTTTTTTTTTCAAAGGGATCTGTATAAAGACGCTCAATGCACGACATGAAAAGATATTACTCTATGCTTGCAAATATATCACATCATAGTCACATAGTAGAAGTCATGCACGAATCAAAGGGTCTTTCATCAAGGGTTGTAATGGGGCTCGGGTTTCGAAAGGTGCGTCATATAGGAAAGTGAGCTGAAGTATCAAACGTGTCAATCATCGAATCGCTCTTCTCACCACTTATTTCGCTCTTCTAACGCCGTGCCTATTTTTCACTCGTCTCATCCTTTTTTTTCTTTTCTAGCTCTTTTCGCTCGCCTTTTTTTTTTACTTTTTTTTTCTCTCTCTCTCTTTTTTTTTTCTTTTTTTTTTTCTTTTTTTTTCGAACCAGCCCCTCCTATCTCTCTTTGTTTTGATGTCTTATCGAATGAAGAGGTTTCTAGTCCGCTGCAATATTACGACGAGAGATCTATATCATAGGACGAGTTCATAACTAACATGCATCGACGATTAGCTCCTTCTCAACAAACAAGCCACTTCACGACATCGATAAATTAACACGTTGATACGGGGTCGTATAGGCTAAATTTGAGGCAATTAGGCTAAATATCTGGGCTCCAAATCAACAAATAAGTCAAATAAGGCTCAAAGGGGCTCACTAAGTGGTAAATACGTAAGGTAGGGATATATTTAGGCCAATGACTCAATCCTAGTGCCCTTCTCATTTTCGCACACAAAAATCCACATAGTAACCATTGACATGCATAACAGAGCAAGTTCGAAAATATTCAGTCTATGCGTGTCACACAAGAATAAACACCGAGCATAATGAGTTGCTCTGAATTAATCTCTGAAGGCTCAAAAACTCACAAATATAACTGGGTTTGTGCTTCATGATACGCAATATTCTCCTAAAGCAGTCAATATAGCCAAATAATCATGCTAATATCACGACAATGCAACATGTAAGACTATCTCACTTAATTCATCGAATCATATCACGACACGGTAAAATTTTAAAAATTTTCATCATAGACAGGAGATTCCACAGATGACATTCAAATCGCAACCTTCATCAGTTATACCCACTAAAAGACCGATGACATCGATACCTAAATATATAAGCATATTAAATCTAGCATGTGTCACATCCCACCCCCAAACTAAATAGCACATTGTCCTCAATGTGTAGATTAAAAGCAAAGAAAGAGTAGAAGTGACACTGCCCTGAATTTTACGTCGATCGATGTAGAAGACTTTGTTGATTCGCAGTAAGCAAGCAACCATCGCGAACGAGCAAACCCCAAACTAGTTATGAGCCTGTGAGAAAACGTGACTAGACGGCACCGTGAGAGCGAATTTTTATTAGATAAAAATAAAATAGACTATAAGGTAAATAGGACTTAATAATATATATGCATTGATAGGCCTTGGGTTGCCTCCCAAGAAGCGCTGCTTTTAAAGTCGTTAGCTCGACTCTCGAGACGATCAGGGTGGCTTGGTGTCTAGGCTTGCTTTGGTGTTCTGGAGGTCCTTCAGCTCGCTGGTATTCTCTCCAGACGAGGTGTCCCTGAAAGGCACAGAACAACTAGAAGCAGAAAAGTTAGAAATTATGGGTTCCACAAGATATACCGATGTTGTTTCGCCAATTTTCCCTTCGTCATACAGCTTTAGCCGTTGTCCATTGACTTTGAGAGAGTCTTTTCCGTTCATAAGGATTTGCACTGCTCCGGATGGGAAGACTTGCTCTACTATATAGGGTCCGCACCACTTACTCTTTAATTTACCGGGAAATATGCGTAGTCTCGAATTGAATAAAAGGACACGATCGCCGACTTTGAACTCCCGGTTAATGATTTTCTTGTCATGCCACTTCTTTGTTCGCTCCTTATACAACTTAGCATTCTCATAAGCATTCTGGCGAAATTCCTCCATTTCGTTCAGCTGAAGCAACCTATTTTTACCTGCTTCAGAACAATCAAAGTTAAGCTTTTTAATAGCCCAATATGCACGATGTTCTAACTCAACAGGTAAATGACACGCTTTTCCATATACTAGACGAAAAGGCGAAGTCCCTATTGGAGTTTTATATGCGGTGCGGTACGCCCATAGTGCGTCATCTAGCTTCAACGACCAATCTTTTCTTGAGGCGTTCACCGTCTTTTCCAAGATCTGCTTAAGCTCCCTGTTGGAAACCTCCACCTGTCCACTAGTCTGAGGATGATACGGGGTAGACACTTTATGCTTAACACCATACTTAGATAGCAAATTATCAAACAATTTATTGCAAAAATGAGTACCCCCATCACTAATTATTGCCCGTGGTGTACCAAAACGACTAAATATATGCTTCTTAAGAAAACGAATGACAACTCGAGCATCATTTGTTCGACATGCTTCAGCTTCTACCCACTTAGACACATAATCGACCGCAACGAGAATATACTTATTAGAGCATGAAGTAGGAAACAGTCCCATAAAATCAATGCCCCAAACATCAAATAACTCTACTTCTAACATGCTATTTAAAGGCATCTCATGTCTCCTAGATATAGTACCAGTACGCTGACAACGATCGCATGAAGCTACGTATGCATGGGCATCCTTAAAAAGAGTGGGCCAGAATAAACCTGATTGAAGTACCTTAAATGCTGTTTTCGTTGGTCCGTGGTGTCCACCCGTCAAACCAGAATGACAATGAAATAAAATGGAACTTACCTCATCGACGGGAATACATCGTCGGATTACCTGATCAGAGCAAATTTTATATAGGAATGGATCATCCCATAGGTAGTGTTTCGCATCAGAGAGAAATTTCTTCTTCTGATGAAAACTCAAGCCTGTGGGGATCTCACCTGTAGCAGCATAATTTGCAAAATCCGCGAACCAAGGAAGTGATGTATCAATCAAAGCAAATAATTGTTCGTCAGGAAAATAATCGTCAATAGGTAACTCCTTATCTTGCTCATGCGAGTAATCTAACCTAGATAAATGATCAGCTATCACATTCTCAACACCTTTTTTATCACGAATCTCTAAGTCATACTCTTGAAGTAGTAAAATCCAGCGAATCAACCTAGGCTTAGCATCTTTCTTAGCAAATAAATATCTAAGTGCAGCATGATCAGTGTAGATGATTACCTTATTCAACACTAGGTAAGAATGAAATTTATCTACTGCAAATACCACGGCTAGTAACTCTTTCTCAGTAGTAGCATAATTCTTCTGTGCATCGTCCAGAGTTTTACTAGCGTAGTAAATGACCTGAAATACCTTATTCTTGCGTTGTCCTAAAACTGCACCTATCGCACCATCGCTAGCATCGCACATCAGTATAAATGGGAGTGTCCAGTCAGGTGCGACCATCACTGGGGCTGTGGTGAGTTTCTCCTTTAAAGTTCGAAAAGCCTGCAGACAATCATCAGTGAAGTTAAAAATAGCATCTTTAACAAGTAAATTAGATAATGGTTTAGCTATTTTTGAAAAATCCTTTATGAAGCGTCGGTAGAATCCTGCGTGTCCCAAGAAGCTTCGAACTCCCTTTACTGACGTGGGTGGTGGCAACTGCTCAATCGCGTCAACCTTGGCTCGATCTACTTCAATTCCTTTGTGCGACACCTTGTGCCCGAGAACTATACCTTCCTGTACCATAAAATGACACTTCTCCCAATTTAAGACAAGGTTAGTCTCTTCACATCGTGATAGAACGGATGCTAAATTATCAAGGCATGTATCAAACGTAGACCCAAATACAGAAAAATCATCCATGAATATCTCCATAAACTTCTCAACCATGTCATGAAAAATAGCAAGCATGCATCTTTGAAAAGTAGCTGGTGCATTACATAATCCGAATGGCATACGTCTATATGCAAAAGTACCATAAGGACAAGTAAAAGTCGTCTTTTTCTGATCCTCAAGTGCAATAGAAATCTGATTATAACCCGAATAACCATCTAGAAAGCAATAAAACTCATGTCCAGCTAGTCTTTCTAACATTTGATCTATAAAGGGGAGGGGGAAATGATCTTTACGGGTGGCATCATTCAATTTCCTATAATCTATGCATACACGCCACCCCGTAACAGTTCTCGTGGGAATCAACTCATTAGAAGCATTCTTTATAACAGTCATACCTCCCTTTTTAGGAACAACTTGGGTCGGACTAACCCATGCGCTATCAGAGATAGGGTAGATAATACCTGCGTCCAAAAGCTTAATTACCTCCTTTTTCACCACTTCTTGCATCGCTGGGTTTAGGCGTCTCTGTGGTTGTGCGACCGGCTTGTAAGAATCTTCCATTAAAATCTTGTGCATGCAAACGGTCGGGCTTACCCCCTTGATGTCAGCAACCTTCCATGCGAATGCTCGTTTGTGTTCTCTTAGCACCCTCACTAGCTTTTCCTCCATTAGATCTGTCAAAGTGGAAGAAATAATCACGGGTAAAGTATCAAGAGCGCCAAGGTAAACATATTTAAGATGACTAGGTAAGGGTTTAAGTTCTAGAATCGGAGGGTCCTCGATTGATGGTCGAGGTTGCGTGGCTGATGATCGATCGAGACGCTCTACTTTGGGCTTGGCCGACCTCCGATGAGGTGGGTTTGCTTCTAAGCTTGCTACGGTATCGGCCATTTCCTCGGACTCGTCTCCAACTAGGCATGCTTCCAATTTTTCCTTATTCCTGAAAGTTTTAAAATACTCCAGAGCGCATGCGTCAATACTTCAATAAAGGAATATGAATCATCGTCTGGAGGGTGTTTCATTGCCTTATAAACATAAAATGTAACTTTCTCATCCCCAACCTGTAGGATGAGCTTACCATTACCAACATCAATAAGGGCTCTTGCCGTATTCAGAAATGGTCTTCCTAAAATAAGAGGCATGTCAGTGTCTTCTTCCATGTCTAGCACCACGAAATCGGCTGGGAAGTAGTGCTCTCCAACCTTCACTAATACGTCCTCCAATACTCCTCGTGGGTATGTGATCGATCTATCTGCTAGTTGGAGGATCGTAGATGTAGGCTTTGGTTCACCAATCCCTAGCTTTTTCACAAGTGAAAAAGGTAACAAGTTAATACTTGCTCCTAAATCACAAAGAACATTAGTAAATGATAATGAGCCAATAGAGCAAGGAATAGAAAAACTCCCCCTATCTTTGAGCTTTGGTGGTAGCTTCCTTTGTAGCACCACAGAGCATTCTTCGTTAAGGGCTATCGTGCCATATTGCTCTAGCTTGTTCCTGTTTGATAGCAACTCCTTGAAAAATTTGGCGTACTTAGGAATCTGCAAGAGAGCTTCGCAAAAAGGAATGTTAATTTCTAACTTCCTAAAAATATCAATAAAGCGCTCGAAGTGCTTATCCGGTTTTCCCCTTCGTAATGCCGCGGGATATGGAGGTCGAATCTTGACTGGTGGGAGTGGGTCGACCTTCTTTTCCACCGCGAGAGGATCCGGCTCGTCCTCGACTTCTTCGGCTCGCTGGTCATTCCTTTGGTCGTGATGAGCTGTGTCAGTGACCGTGATGTTGCTCCCATCGTCGTTTCCCGTCTCTTTTGCTTCCTCCACTTCCTCAGCCTTCTGAGTTGATTCTAGCGTCTTCCCATTCCTCAGCTTAATGGCCTTGACGTACTCTCGAGGGTTCTTTTCGGTGTCGCTTGGGAGTGTGCCTGGCTTGCGCTCGGACATTGAACTTGTTAGATGCTCTATTGTAGTCGCCAAACTTTGTATTGTGTCCTCTATCTTGTTGAATCGTTCGTCTGTCTTACGACTCTGATCGCCTTGATAGCCCGCCAATTTCTCAAATGCTATCTCCCAATCGGCTTTTTGTTTTGTTGGTGGCCCACTCTGTTGATTTTGAGCTTCTGGAGGCTTTAAGTAGTGCGAGTTTCCGTACGACAGATTCGGATGGCCTCGCCAGCTTGGGTCGTATGTGTTGGAGTACGCATTCTTTTGCCTCTTGTGGATGTAATTCACCGCCTCAGGGTCCCTGGAGTGTATCTGGTCTAACCTTTTATGTATGGCTTCAAATTGCGCCTCCAACGAGCTACTTATCTCATGTACTCCAGCCGCCCGTCGGTCCAGATCATGCTCACTATATCTTGCTGGGTAGGCTGCAACTCGCTCGATGGCCTGGAGTGCTTCCTCGTCCCCTAACTCCATAAAGTTTCGTGTGCATCCGCCGTCGACGATCCTTTTATTTGGTGTGCTCAGCCCTAAGAAAAATGACTGCATCTGGACGCTCAGGGGTATGCTGTGGTTCGGGCATTGTCGCAGAAGACTCTTGTACCTAGTACCTACTCCATGCATCGCTCAGAGATTCGCCACCTTCTTGTTTGAAGTTTACTAGCTGGCTCCTAATTTCGCTGGTCATTGACAGTGGGTAATATTTGCCCAGAAAGCACTCCACTAGTTGCTCCCAACTAGTGATAGATGCATGTGGCAATGATGAGAACCATTCAGAAGCTTTACCTGTCAAAGAAAAGGGAAAAAATGTCAGTTTTATCACTTCTGTAGAGACGCCTGGATACTTAATAGTTCTGCAAATTTGAGTAAATTTTAAAATATGTGAATTTGCGTCCTCGTTTGTAAGCCCATGAAACTGTGCTGAACCCGTCACCATCTGTATAGTAACGGGTTTAATCTCGAAATGATTATTTGGTCCAGGAGGGATGGCAATTGGGTCGCTATCATCGAAAATTCCTGGAAGCGCTCGACTTAGTAAGGTGGGCCGTGGCAGAACCATCTGTTCTTCCTCGTGCTCTTGATTGTCCATTCTCAGTCTACGATTTCGATTGTTACGCCGACACGTTGCTTCAATTTCTGCGTCAAATAGCAATGGTACGTTCCTCGAGCTTCGTGTCATGCACTAATAGGAATTATCTGCAAAAGATGAAAAATCAGCGTAAGCGAATTGGCAAAAAAATAAAATAGTAATAAAAAATAATAATAATAATAATAATAATAATAATCGGGAAATAAAACGTCTAAACTAAAACTCAGAATAAATCCTAAAATTAATAATATAGCTATCCCCGGCAACGGCGCCAAAAACTTGACACGCTCAAATACTAGCAAGTGTACTAGGTCGTGCAAGTAGTAAAACGGATGAAGTCCGAGTATCGATCCACGAAGATAGCTTGATTAATTCTAAGATATTAAACCTAATTCTAATTTAGACTAAGAGAATTTTTATAGTTTTAATGATTTAATTAAACGAGATAAAAGCGCAAATAATAAAATAGACGCAAATAAAATAGATGAGATAAAAATCAGTTGACGACGAACGTGATCAAGGCACATACTCGGCACGGATTAATCCTACGTATTCATGCAATCAATATTTATTTAATCAATATAAACTAGTCAAGGTAGAAATTCCTAATATACGCGCTACCCGTTATTCACGTAACTAGCGACCCTATGCGATAATGACCAATCTCTATATTTCTATAAGACTGCAATCACTTCACACGCCTTCCGCTCTATGAATTTCCCCGAGTTTAGACGCTTTTGGCGCCTAAGGTCTCGAAAACCACACATACGAAACCGAATTCCATCTCTGGTCGGTTTTACGTCGTGGTGTCCTATATTTATTATCTAATCGGTCTAATCACTTTTTCAGTCTCATAAACCAATCAAAAATCATGCACATGGTGATCAAGCATACGCAAGCATTAAACTCAAATATAGAACACGTAACTAAATTCATACGATTAAATAAAATACGAATAGCATTACTACGAATTCATAATCCGGCCTAATACGGCCTCAATCACAAGAAAACTTAAGCTAGCATATTAATAAAATAGAAACACAAAATATTCAATTCAGACATAATATAGAAATAATATAAAACTTCGCCTTTCACGGAAGAAACGCCTCGCAAGCGTCGATCGTCTTTTGTCGCAGCTCTTCGTTTATTCACTGCCTCCAGCCTTCGTCCTCTGCCTTTTTTCTATTTATTATTCGCTGCCCAAAGCACCTTTCCTCCTCATGATTCGCTGCTAAGCTCGTCTTTATATAGAGATCAAAATCCGCCGACTTCCCATGCAATTTAGTCTAATATTATCCAATTTCGAATCTTTACTTGGTATAGATATTGGTTTGACTTTATTGAATCTCGCGTGAACCTTGGACCAAAAATACTCTTTCCTTAACTTGCTCCTCTTAACTTGCTCCTCACGTTTCTTGTAGCTGCAACATTTAGTAATTTGGTAAATTAGCAAGGCTGCCCCAACTATTATAAAAAATTACAAGAAGATCCTCCAAGATTTAAATCTTGTCAAAGTGGTCTTATTTTTCCTTTGTCGACCTCGCTTGCTCTGATATCTGTCGAACTTAAATTTAACATAAATGTAGGATATTCGAGGCATTTTTAGGTGAATCAAGATCGAAAATGCACTTTTATAGGTAAGGAAATTATGCAAAATCCTAACTTATCACAACGCGCCACATCTGCTCCGACAAAGAAATGTTCTCCACCTACACGTTTGTTTCGGGTAGGACGCTCTATATGGGAAACACGGCGTCAAACATCGTAGGATTGGAACGGGTGGTGCTGAAGATTACCTCAGGCAAGGAAGTGACGCTTGTGGACGTGCTGCGTGTCCCAGACATCCGCAAGAACCTGGTGTTCGGCGCTCTGCTAGTAACGCTAGATTTAGACAAGTGTTTGAGGCTGGCAAATGTGTACGACCATTTTTTGGCAAAGGTTACCTCGAGAAGGTCCTTTTTAAATTATTTGTAATGCCTGTAAAATGCAATATTAAGATCGCTGATAATAATAAAGCCATTTCTTCTTACTTGGTTGAGTTGCCTAATTTATGGCATGGTAGATTAGGGCACGTGAGTTTAAACAAACTGAAAAAGTTGATAAGTTTAAACTTACTTCCACATATGGAAATCGATTCACAAAACAGGTGTGAAATCTGTGCAGAAGCAAAGATGATAAAAGCACCATTTTTCTCTGTCGAGAGAAATAGTTCACCAATAGAACTGATCCATACTGATATATGCGATCTGAAATTCGTGCAAACTAGAGGTGGAAAGAAATATTTTATTACGTTCAAAGTACTGTCACGTGTATCGCTTAAGCGGTAAAGACGAAGCTCTTGATGCCTTCAAAAGATATAAGAGTGGAGTTGAGAATAAACTTAACTCTAAGATCAAAATAATAAGAAGTGACAGATGAGGAGAATACGTGGCACCGTTTGAGGAATTTCGCCGAGAACATGGTATTATTCATCAGACGATGGCACCATATTCACCTCAATCAAATGGCATTGTTGAACGCAAAAATAGAACTCTTAAGGAGATGATGAATCCGATGCTAATCAGTTGAGGGCTACCCCAGAATTTGTGGGGGAAGCCATATTGTCATCAAATCGTATTCTAAATATGTTACCACACAATGGGATAAAACACCCTACGAATTGTGGAAAGGTAGACAACCTTCCTACGGATATCTTAAAGTGTGGGGGTGCCTAGCAAAGGTCGAAGTAGCTAAACCAAAACAGGTCAAGATAGGACCAAAAACGGTTGACTGCATTTTGTTTGAATATGCGAAAAATAGTAATGGATACAGATTTCTGGTGCATAAATTCCTGACATGAACTCTGGAATGATTATTGAATCGAGAAATGCTGTATTTTTCGAGAACATCTTTCCAATGAAGGAAAGAAATAAAATAATTTGTGGAAAGAGAACTTATGAAGCCGTTGAAGTTTCGCCTCCAGAAGTTGAGGAACCACGTCAAAGTAAACGTAAAAAAGTGGCCAAATCATTTGGGCCTGATTTCCTAACATATATCTTAGATGGCGAACCTCGGACAGTGCAAGAAGCTTTGTCGAGTCCAGAAGATCCGTTCTGGAAAGAAGCTATAAACAGCGAAATTGAGTCCATAATGCAGAACCACACTTGGGAGTTTGTAGATCTCCCAAAAGGATGTAAACCATTAGGATGCAAGTGAGTCCTTAAAAGAAAATATAAAACTGATGGATCAATTGAGAAATATAAGGCTCGTTTAGTAGTCAAGGATATTCACAAAAGGAATGGTATGACTTCTTCGATACCTATTCACCCGTAACGAGAATTACGTCAATACAGGTTTTATTTGCTATTGCAGCATTATATGATCTCGAGGTACATCAAATGGATGTAAAAACAGCATTCCTAAATGGGGACCTCGAAGAAGAAATCTACATGGATCAGCCTGAAGGGTTTATAGTACATGGGCAGGAAAACAAAGTGTGCCAACTCGTGAAGTCGCTTTATGGGCTTAAACAAGCACCAAAACAATGGCACCGAAAATTCGATATGACTATGCTATCGAATGGGCTCAAAATCAAAGAGTGTGACAAATGTGTTTACATTAAGGGTACACGCGATGAATTCGTAATTGTCTGTCTTTATGTAGACGACATGTTAATCACGGAAAGCAATCAGAAAATGATTGTAAACACGAAATGCCGAAAAATCATTTCAGTATGAAGGATATGGTTTGGCTAATGTCATACAAGGGATAAACGTCTTTAAGACGCCCGAAGGAATTATGCTGACACAATCTCATTATATTGAGAAAGTGTTGAAGAAATTTAATGCCTTCGATGATCCTCCGGCTAAGACACCTGTAGATCTAAATCTACACTTGGCCAAAAACAGAGGAGAACCTGTATCACATCAAGAATATGCTCGAGTGATTGATAGTTTAATGTACCTAACTAACTGAACACAACCTGATATATCATATTTTAGTAAACTCAGCAGGTTTACGAGTAATCCTGGGAGTAATCATTGGTTAGCCTTGAGAAGGGTGCTGAGATATCTGAAGCACACTATTTATCATGGCATACTCTACACGAGATATCCAGCAGTTCTTAAAGTATATTGCGATGTCAATTGGATATCTGACAGCAAAGACTCCAAGTCCACGAGTGGTTGTGTATTTAACATCGATGGTGGAGCAATCTCTTGGAAATCCTCCAAGCAAACATGCATAGCTCGATCTACGATGGAATGGAGTTTATGGCACTAGATAAAAAAATTTTGGAGGATATTCCTTGTTGGAATAAGCTTGTACCGTCTATTATGATAGATTGCGACAGTATCGGTGCAATTGGTGGGGCGCAAAATAGTATGTATAACGATAAGTCTCGACACATTCGTCGAAGACATAATACCACACCACAACTGATTTCTAGTGGAATAATCTCTATTGACTATGTGAACTAAAGAAAACATAGCATATATTTAGACGAAAGGCATTGCTAGAGATCAGCACTATAACACAGTAAGGGGAATAGGGCTTAAAAACCACACACCCAAGAACAAGCTCAATGAGAACTAAGCTAAGTGTAGTTCAGTAGCTTACTTGGAATTTTTTTTAAGAAGCTCATTCTCATAAGCTGCCCAAGTAATTACCCGAAGACGTGTGGTAAAGGGTAAGCAATTTGATGTTAATGATGGCTATACCTGACGGTGGAGTATTTCGGGATACTCTAGGATTAAAATCCTAACAGTCGACCACCTATATAAATGAGAAGTGGGACCGCTTTAATATAACACTTATGAAACCAATATATGGTCCAAGGCCGAAATGGACACAACGTGGGAATCGAAACAAATAAGATTCATCACCTTGTGCACGTGAATACGTTTATCGTAGTATCTAATTGGGTTATAAAAGAGCTCTAGCAATCATTTTATGCGTTTATTCGCCTATTTACACATATATTGATATTGAAGGAGCTTAGGACGACTTTCGGGCGAAAAGGAGCGAAAACGAGGCAAAACGGAGCAAAAACGACGGAAACAGTCATGTGTCACGACCGTGACACCCAATGCATCAGGCCGTGACAGGAGACAGAAGATTATACTGCCGGAAGTCACGGCCGTGACACTTATTGCACCAGGCCGTGACCCCTAGCAGCAGCAACATTGAAAATTCATATCTCTCAATCCAGATCTTGGATTGAGAATCCCTTTGGTCAAAATCAAGATTGGCGAGTCTTCTATCTATAGTTAAAATTTCAGCTCAATCGAACATCATTTACCCATCCATCTGAGAGAAATACCAAACTGTCGTAAGGCTGGAAAAGTGTCACGGCCGTGACACCTCTGCACGAGGCCGTGACGCACGGCAGTGAGCTCCATTTTGTGCCCCGACAGTGGCACGGCCGTGACAGTAGCGAAAATCATTATAAAAGCCCAAATTCGACCCAAAAAGATGGGAACTCTTTCCAGAACTCAACCCTAACATATTAGAGATGAAAGAGAGCCGTCAAGAACAGTGAAACACCCCCAGAAGCGCAAGAGACGGATCAACGACGCAATCACACCGAATTGAACAAGAAAAGAGAATCTTCCCCCGAGACAATCCCAGATCAATCAGAAGGGAAGATTATGAGTCATCTGCCCTTGTTCTCTATTTCTTTCGTCGTGTTTCTGTCAATTATGAGTAGCTAAATTCCCTCTGTGTTCGGGAGTTAATGAACGCTAGGTCGATTCGTGCTTAAGACATATATTTATCGGCGACGAATTCTCAGTTGCAGACAGTCATTGGCGCACTACTCCCGAAATCCGGGCAAACACAGCATGTGAATGCCATGACGACCACCACACCATCGCAGCAGACACCGTACCTACCACTGTGCGGGATCTGTGGTGCAGTCCACGAAACATCTGAATGCCAACTCGGGCAGTCGCTGGAGCACGCAGATTACATGGGGAATTACCAAGGTGGCCAGCGAAGCTACCAGCGTCGAGCGCACCACAATCTGGCGTATGGGAATCAGAATCATCAGGGGCAAGGACCGCCGGGATTTCAGCACAGACCGTTCGGTTTCCAAAATGGGGCGCCACGCCAATATCAGAACGCACTCGCCTGAGGATTCGATGATATGAAGGATATGATGAAGACGCTCCTCACGAATTTCAGCAGCACCAACACAGCCCACGAGAGTCGGATGACAAAGATGGAGGAGTACATGGAGGCGAATGACATCCGTGTTCCGAATACAGACGCCTCGATCAAGAGGTTGGAGTAGCAAGTGGGGCAATTAGCAAAGCAAATGGCGGGGCGAAATCAAGGATCACTCCCGAGCTACACCGAGACAAACCCCAAGGAGTATTGCAATGCCGTAACCCTGAGGAGCGGGAGAGGATTACAAGAAGCTCCCGCCAAGCAGAATTTAAAGGAGAAAGTCGATTTCAAGGGCCACGACGAGCCAGAAGTGGAGGAAAGCAAGGGCGACGGAGTCGAGAAGATCAAGGATGACGATGGAAAGACGCGACCGTTGGTGAAGCCGTATCAACCAAAGATCCCGTACCCAGCTCGGTTGAGGGGAGCTGTACCTGAAAAAGAGAAGGTTCAACCTAAAAAGGATGAGGCTGCACCCGAAATAGAAAAAGCGAGGGAGAACGAGCGGCCACTAGTGATGCCGTACCAGCCGAATATTCCCTATCCAACACGGTTGAAGAAGGACAAAGGCGAGGCACTAATTGGGAGATTCATGGGTATGGGCAAATAATTACATATTAACTTACCGTTTGTTGAAGCTACTGCGCAGATGCCCAGTTTCGTTAAGTTCCTGAAGGACTTGCTGACTAATCGACGGAAGCTCGAACACGTCTCCACGGTATACCTACGAGGAGAGTGCTCGGCGATACTCCAGAGCAAGATACCGAAAAAGCTCAAGGACCAAGGGAGTTTTACTATTCCTTGTCTGGTAGGTGATTTAGTTGTTAAGCATGCTTTAGCTGATCTAGGCGCTAGTATAAATTTAATGTCGTACTCCATGTTTAAGCGCTTAGGATTAGGTGAACCACGACCCACTAGGATGAGTATTCAATTGGCCGATAGATCGTTAAAATACCCCTAGGTGTTATTGATAATGTTCTAGTTAAGGTCGATAAGTTCGTTATCCCTGCTGATTTTGTGATCCTAGAGATGGACGAGGATGAAAATATTCCATTAATTCTAGGTAGACCATTCTTAGCTACAGGCGAGACTCTGGTAGATGTTAGGAACGGAACATTTACTTTGTATGTAGATGGCGAGAAAGTTACGTTTAATATGACTGACTCGATGAAAAAGAGTAGCGAGTACGATAATAGATGCTACTACTTGGATGTTTGTGAGCACGATTTCTCATCTTCTGTGCAAGGTTTACCACAGGTGTTGAGCGAGGAGAAAGACGACGAGCCCGTTATAGCCGTCGAGGAGAACAGTGACGAAGTTAAGGACAATAGCCCAGGCGAGAAGCGACCGCCACTAGAGTTGAAACCACTGCCCGGCGAAAGCGACACCTCCAAGGTATGGATGTAGGCGAGGAAGACTTTCGCAAAAAGGAGGTACTGTATATAGACTTCCAGCCACCCTAAGTGAACGAAGGTACGTCCGGCTAAAGACGGTAAAGGAAGCGCTTCTTGGGAGGCCCCAGGTTTTATCTATCTAGTACTTTATTTTATTTACCTATGATTATGACGCATATGAATATATCTACTATTACTATCTAGGTCTAGTTCCTTTTTATGTTTCATTTTCCTTTTAGTTATATGAGGATAAATATCACGAGTCACGATCCACGATCTTCACGTGTTCAGGCACGGCCACGTCACTCATTCATCAGGAGAGTTTCGCTCTTTTTAACCTTCTTTTTCCCTTCCTTTTATCCTTTTTTACGTTGAGGACAACGTCAGACTTAAGTGTGGGGAGGGGAATTTAGGTTGAAAATGCACGTAAAAATTTTTTTATGACGTGTCCGTGAACTGTTAATTTCGTTAGAAAGGCATGAAATACTAAATCAGGCATGATTGTTTGCGCTTATCCCGAGTTGGTCTGCATTTTATGAAATTTTGTGAGCAATTAGGAGATGCATGACTGATTGAATCGTGTCTGCCTGAATAGATATAGCACTGTTTTGAGAGATTCGTACAAATAACCTTGTTTCGTTGTGAGAGTTTGAGCCTGACGAGCTTATGCTCATTTTCTTGGTTGTGTGACGTGCCTAGTCTATATCTCTCTAGAACTTGCTTGTCTGATACGTGTTGAAACTGTGTTGGTGCGTTAGTATGGAAATGACGAGGGCATTAGGAATTAAGTCCAGGGCCAGATTTCCCTACTATGACTAACCTCATTAGTTAGCCATTTTGAGCCTGAGTCTATTTGTTTGCCTTCCTCGTAAATCATATAAGCCACTGACCCGAATAAACCTCCAAAGATTATGTGAACCTGAGTTGATTAGAATAGAGCAGTAGTCGAACTTGAGGGTTACTACTTCAATGTCTGATTTAATGTTCTTCTCTGCTATTCGTGAAATGACTCGACCCTACTTGACCGTTCTCTGAAATGACCCGATCCTTGCATAAGCCTACCCATAATCCTTTTGCAAGATATAGGTTTTGGTAATAAGTATCTCTAGGTACACGGCATTCGTTGTGACGATGTATTCTTTGCGACAAAAGCCAAGCCTTGATGTTTTTAGGAAATAAGGGCAGTGCACAAAAGTAGAGTGTAACTAAGGTGAAAGGGCAGAAAATGAAAGGGAACTGAGTTGAGAGGGTCGGGCAGAAAAGTTTAGGATTTCAGAGCGAGAATGTTGAGTCGTATGTTGGGGCATGTGACTGTTAATTCGATCATGCTATATTCTTTGAATTTTCGCTTATGTGTCCTAGTTTTAAGATTACGTGTTCAGTATATATGCTTATCACTTCGTTATTATTTGAACCGATTCGATCCGAAAAGACCCTCAGATTTATGCTTGCCACTATAAGTAGTAGATATGCGATTAGCTTGCAAGCTTATGGTAGGGGTTAGACTAGTGCACAATTTGAGCGATTCACTATATACTAGCCTATACACTGAGTGACTTGAGCGAATCCTTGTGAAGTATGATTCTTGATTTAGAAGTGCTAAGGAAGTTCATGTTGATAGGTTCCGATCATTAGTGCATTATTCATGATTGTTTGCTTGATTCCATTTTGTGCTTTCTAGCTAGGATGATAAGCTGCGAACAATCGTGCCGTTATCTTGATTTGATACCTTATCTGACTTCTAATTTACTTGAGGACAAACAAATGCTTAAGTGTGGGGAGGTTTGATAAACGTATTTCAATACGTTTATCGTAGTATCTAATTGGGTTATAAAAGAGCTCTAGCAATCATTTTATGCGTTTATTCGCCATATTTACACATATATTGATATTGAAGGAGCTTAGGACGACTTTCGGGCGAAAAGGAGCGAAAACGAGGCAAAACGGAGCAAAAATGATGGAAACAGTCATGTGTCACAGCCGTGACACCCAATGCATCAGGCCGTGACAGGAGACAGAAGATTATACTGCCGGAAGTTACGGCCGTGACACTTATTGCACCAGGCCGTGACCCCTAGCAGCAGCAAAATTAGAAAATTCATATCTCTCAATCCAGATCTCGGATTGAGAATCCCTTTGGTCAAAATCAAGATTGGCGAGTCTTCTATCTATGGTTAAAATTTCAGCTCAATCGAACATCGTTTACCCCTACCTCTGAGAGAAATATGAAACTGTCGCAAGGCTGGTAAAGTGTCACGGCCGTGATACCTCTGCACGAGGCCGTGACGCACTGCAGTGAGCTTCATTTTGTGCCCCGACAGTGGCACGGCCGTGACAGTAGCGAAAATCATTATAAAAGCCCAAATTCGACCCAAAAAGAGGGGAACTCTTTCCAGAACTCAAGCCTAACATATCAGAGACGAAATAGAGTCGTCAAGAACAGAGAAACACCCCCAGAAGCGCAAGAGACGGATCAACGACGCAATCACATCGAATTGAATAAAAAAAGAGAATCTTCCCCCGATACAATCCCAAATCAATCAGAAGGGAAGATTATGAGTCCTCTGCCCTTGTTCTCTATTTCTTTCGTCATGTTTCTGTCAATTATGAGTAGCTAAATTCCCTCTGTGTTCGGGAGTAGATGAACGCTAGGTCGATTCGTGCTTAAGACATATATTTATCGTGACTCGTGTATTCTGACTATTTATCTATCTATGAAAGTTTTCTTCGCTTTAATATGTCTATGTGTTAAAGTGAATCGTTTAGGGCGACTGCTAAATAACGATTAGGCCGTTCGTAGAAGATAAGATTCGAGTATAGGGCGAAAGCAAATACTCGATCCTATCCGTTAGTAATTGCTAATTCTTAGATCCCCGCGAGCATTTAGGGCGACAGCAAACTCGCAAGCGGGTAGGAAATTACTGCGATCTAGTCAGAATCACGTATGAGCGATAATTCATTGTCTTAGCCGATAGAACCTAGCGGGATTCGAATTACGAGCACATCTCTATTATCTGAAAGTTCTCATATCAGTTAGGCATGTTCTTTGAATCTCTAGTTGAGTTAGGAGCGATTTGTTAGGTTAACTCGTAAAACAATCTGCGTATTTTACTCAGGCTAGATATCGAGTCGACAGGTCACTACTAGTACTTAGTTTATTCCTTGTGTTCGATACTCGTTTACTCACTTTACTGCACTACAGATGATAGGTCCACTGCCTATCACACATCGGTGATAGTAATTAGGTATTCGTTTCAATAATTACTTGTCGCACTTGCACGTTATATTCACACACTGCTTGTCGATCAGTACGCTGTTGTCTTGATTCACACAAAAACTATCAGTTCAAGACATCATGTTCACTGAAAAACGAGTAAATTCGACTGCGTTTCACTAGGGAAGGTTCAAAGCCACAAGCTACCTATCTCGATGCACTAACGGGTCGTCGAGTTTTTGTTGCAAGAGTCAGCATGCATAGCATTTGCATTAATTTCCATTCATGTGGGGGTTTGTTGTAATAAACCCATTAATAAATTTAGTCACGGTTTTAATTAAATCGGGAAGCCACCGGATGTCGAAATGAGAAATTGTTGAAAGATTACGAATCTACGTTTCACAGGAAATCTAACGAATATTAATATGCTCAAAACCGATATCGGTTGAATGAGAAATTAATTTTGGAAGTTGACCCAATAACCATTAAAATGGTTGATAGTGTTTAAGTGGGAGAATTAAGTTTTCCACATTGGTTAGACACTAAGAAAATCTTCACCATATATATAGAAACCCATGTGGGTTTAATCAAAAGGACTTGCCATGTGTATGGGCTTAAATGGGCTTGTGAGCTTAAAGTTGGTTCAAGTGAGCTTGAGAAACTTGTGTGAGTTTTTGGCCAAATAATAGCCCGAGTGCGAGTCGGTGTCTCGCACCGACGAGCCGAGCCCGTGCCTGTGGCCGAGGCCGAGCCGTGCCGTGTCAAAGTGCGCAATGGACGCTTTGAGGTGCGCACTTTGCACTTCGCATCGGAGCGAGGAGCATTGAGGAGCTTAAAATTTTCCTCCGGTGAGCGGCGACAGCGACGCCGGTGACATGGCAGTTGAGGTGAAGAGGAGGTGGTGCATCGGAGCGAGGAGCATTGAGGAGCTTAAATTTTTCCTCCGGTGAGCGGCGACGCCAGTGACATGGCAGTTGAGGTGAAGAGGAGGCGGCGCTGATTGGGCAGCCTAGATGAAGTGACATGATCCATTGGATCAATGGGCCGCAGTGGGTTGTTGGGCTGATCCGGCCCAACACTAGGAGTTGTCGATCGACCCAACCTGAAGTGTCGATCAGCCGCCTCGGGCTGTTGGTCGGAAAATCGGGCCGTCGGTGGGACATGCCGGAGATTCGGGCTGTCGGCCCGAGAATCGGGACTGTCGCGGGCTGGTAAATTACCGATAGTCCAGAAGTTTGAAATATATCTTTCAGACCCCAGGTAAATGACAGAAGCAGTCCAGCAGTTTACGAATTTGCGGTTTAGCCCCTGCGAGAAAAATCTATAAACAAACCCCAAATGAGATAGAAAAATTCATTCATTCCAACCCACACGAATTTGCATAACTCACTCCCACTCCCTAAAAATCCCGAAGCAAGAAAAAAAACTCGATTTCGAGTACGGTTCGCCAGAAAAACTCGTATCTTGTGCTACGAATACGAGTTTAGAAGTCGGTTTATCTTGGGGACGATTGCTGTTAACCGAAAGCACTATATATATCGGGGAGATTTCGTCTTACAGATAGTGTGTCCAACGCACGCCTCGGCTGATCCTACGACGTTCACGGTCATGGATAATATAGAGCATTCAACAGATTGTGGAACGAGCTGTTCATCCTCATGTGCTTACTCGTGATCGTTCTAGCAATTTTCATGTATTGGGCCCTCACGCACTGTATCTGCATCTAATCAACAATCCGACGTTCATCTGCGCCTACCGAAGAGTCATAAGAAACCATTACATTCTATTGTCGCCGACCATACCGCAACCGAAGAAACAACACGAGCTTCATAACGGTTGGTAATAGTTTTTATTTTCCAATCCTTTCTTGTCCATCTTTCTGTAGCGTTCCAATGCTGAGTATTGGGCAGTAATACGATTTCAGATAAACTGTAATAATTTTATTATAGAAGAAGAAAGCAAATGGTTACACAAATATCACGTCGGCAACAACGAACTTATTCTATTCTCCATCACAAAGCAGAAATGCAAATCCATCAAACATAAGAAAAAAGAAAGAACATAAAGCCCAATTTCTCACATCACTTATATATATATATATATATATATATATCCATCCTCCTTATTACAAGGTGGCAACGTAGGGCACGCCGGCGGCCTTAATCCACTGATCGCCTCGGTAAACCTTTCCGCCCGAAAAGCTCTGAGCGATCTGAGGCGTAATCTTCTTAATACCCTTCCACTGAACCCTCTGAGCCGTGCTCGAGCCCGAGCCCTTGTTGTTGTACTCTCCGTAGTATAGTGTGTCCAACGCGAATGTCCCCATCCACGGAGACCAACCCTCGGGGGCTACGAACCCGTCGATGTTGCTATTCATGATGATGGTCCTCGAGAACTCCTTCCACGGTCGGCCCAAGTAAGCCGTGGGCATGGGGCTCGAGGCCAAGAACTTGTCCTCGGCGGTGATCTTTCCGTTCTGTATGATGATGGCTCCGATGCTCCTCTTGTCCTTTCGGCCTTGTGCGGTCACCATGCACGCCTGGTTGTCCATGGGCTTTCGCACCACGAACTGACAGTTCTGGAAGAGGGACAGCGCGTCCCCGAAGATGAAGTCGATGGTTCCTGAGATCGTGCAGTCGCGGTAGTACTGGCGGTAGTTGTGTGCGTACAGCGTGTCCTGGTACCCGTCCATCTGCACGTTGTGGAACACCGCGCGGTCGCCCGAGACGCGCACCGCGACCGCCTGGTGCCCCTCGGGGCCCGCGGTGTTCTCTATCCCGATGTTCTTGGCCGTGAAGTCCTCTCCGTTGACGACTATATATATGAGACAGAGAGATAGAGTTTCAGGTCAAACTCATAAGCCTTGTGAGATTTCACTATAAAATCAATTGGCAACAGAGAAAGAATAATCAACAACCTAAAAATCATGGATATCAATGTTCACGACCACCCATAAAACGAAAAATCAGATGTTTAAGGCTAGATAAGAAAGAAATCAGCATAGACGTGAATAGTAGGTTTCAAAATTTTATCAAATTAAAAAAATTGATGCAATACGGGTCTCAATTTCAGGTGAAGTTGTCATTCAGCATGTATCCATCATTTCATTGGGTCAAAAGGCGCGATACGTGTTTCGAGCACTTACTGAGCGTGGCAGAGTGGAACGTCTGCGTGCCCGCGGCGTAGTTCAAGTTGTTGGTGATCTTAGTCTTCGTCGGGCCGTCCCCAATCAAGATGACGTGGTCGCCCTTCTTCGGCACCTCGACCTGCTCCTTGTACACCCCGGCCTTGACGTAGATCACGAACGGCTCGGTGTTCTTCTTCGGAATCCGAGCCATGGCAGCCTTCACGGTGCTCACGTCCCCGGTCCCGTCCTTAGCCACCACCACGTTGGGCTTCAACGACCCCGCGGCCAATATCCTTCGGTCGACCACCGCGGCCTCGGAGAGCAGCCGGCGGCTGCTTCCCGCCAAGCCGTCGATGTCTAGCGACGACAGAGCCGACGAGAAGTCGTCGACCATCGCCAACCCGTTGCTCGAGAGCTCCATGGCCTTCTTCAGTAACCCCTTCATCTTCTCCCCGACGTCCCCTGTCGTCCCCTCGAAGGCGTCCGCGCACGTCTCGTGGTTGTTGACTACGCCGCTCAGCCACGCCTTGACGTCCTCGGCGTACTCCCCGACCTTAGAGACGTCGAGCTCGCCGACCTTCTCGAAGGACCGTTGGAGGTCCTCGACGGCGGTATCCAAAACCTCCTTGCATACTGCAAAGGCGCCCTTCGTGCGCTCGTCGTTCGCCGCCTCGTTGAGGAGGGACGAGCTCTTTAGGACGTCGCCGATGTTCTTGACGGCGGCGTCGAAGGCGAGCTTGATGAGGTCCTTCGGGTCGGTGGAGTTTGCGTCTTTCAGGCTCTCCTCGCACGTTTCCTTGTAGTCGGTGGGGGCGCAGATCGCCTGGACGGCCTTTGTAGAGGCGGTGACGACGTGGCCGTCGGCCGAGGAGGAGGATTTTACAGCGACGGCGACGCACATTGCTACGAGGAGGATGGAGGCGAGGCCGGCCACGACGATCTTCTTTTTCTTACCTTCGTCCGCCATTTTCGGTTTGTTTTTTTAGCTGGTGATTGATTGCTGTTCAGAGCTCTTTGGAGGAATCGTTTTTTTATTTTTTATTTTATTGTCTTAATTAGGTTTTTTTTCGATTCCTCGTTGAACTCTGATGAGAAACTGTGTTTGGGACGGGGGTTATTTATAGTTGGGGGTGAATGTATGATGAGAAACTTACCATCATAATCGGTGTTCGTTTTGTTGTCTGAAAATAGGAAGAGAGACGATGGATGCACTGAATTGTAGAAGAAAGAAAGGGAGGTGGTCCTGCATGCATGTAGATGTTGGATGACGTTGATTTTAAAAATTATGAGCAGTTCTGGCATTTTTTTCTTTTCTTTTTATGGTACATTTACGCCAAAAAAAAAGACTATTACTCCATCTGTTTCATAATAGATGTCGTTTTAGAATTTATTTTTGTTCTTAAATACATGTCGTTTTACAGTTTTCAAGATAAACAATATTGATTATTTCCAATTTTACCCCTTATCTTTAATAGAATTATTAAATTAAATTAGATAATATAATTAATTAAGGGTATAATGGAGATTTTACTTTATTTCTTAATATGCGTGTAATATCCTTAACAAAGGGAGTATTTGTCAATTGAAAGTAACCCAATTGCTTAGAAAGTTATGGGCATCTATTCTATTATATTAAGGTTGACAGGCTCGGAGAAACCGTCAATTGGTCTGTTTCAATTGACCAATCAGATTTTCTCTATCTCTATTTAAAAATTTGAAAGACATTAAACCATGTACCTTCCATAAACTCATAATAACTACCATCTATTTTTGGTATATTACTTATTAAAATTATTTAGCAAGAATTAACTTTATTTTATTGCAAATACATAGGATGTGCCAGAAATACTAGTATTTTTATTATTGATTTCAAGTCTCGTTTTTCTTTTTAAATTTTTTGATCACTATGAAGCCTAGCTAGCTATTAGAAAATAGTATTGTGACAATCTCTTGTAAGAAGATCCTATTTAAATAGTTTGAACTATATATTATTTTCAATCTTCGTTAACCAGCGACGGCGGAGTCTTGTGAACCTACTACATTTTGTTCTTATTTAAGCGATAAATATGGATTTACAATGAATCGATCACCAATTATCCCAATATATAATGTTGAATTCTGTATGGACCCTTTTGTCACTTTCTACTTTGTCTTCTTTTTGTTCGAAAAAAAAAATGAATAATAATAAATACTAAACTAATGTGTACAATAAATGTTGAAACAAAAGACCACCACGAATCATAGTCCCGTCCATGCTGGAGCTAAGTCTCGAAAACCAATGACTCCTTTAATATGAATTTCATGATGAATCAATGATAAATAAAGACCATTATTACCTTGCAAGTTAGAGGTGATCAGAAATAGTAGTAAACTCACTCACATTACCAAATTAAAATCCACAACACAATCCCCTAGCTTAGTTACTACTATACTATCATAATATACTATAAATAAATATATATCTTATAAGAGCCACCGCTAAACATCTATAGTAGGCAGGCCTCGTCCGTATTCAATTGTCTTCACGTAACGATATTAAGTAAATAATATACAAAAAAAAAAAGAAAAAAACGATTCTTTCATCTAAACTTATCTTCCCAAGCTTCTACTTTGTCAGTTCATGCCCAGCATTAAAGAAATAATCAGGCCGGCGGCCACGTAACAACTCATTTAATCCGTGCTCTGTTTTCTATAATAAAAGCCGTCGTCTCCCATGTAAGAATCTTGCACAACCTCAAAAGACGCAAAACCAAAAAAAAAAAGGAAAATGAAAGCCGCCGCCACAATCTGCATGCTGTTCTTATTATTATTACCATATGCCCGCGCAACAATAACTGCAGCAGACGGCGGCGCCGCCCAAGCACTTCAGTGGTGCTTGGCCGAACACGGCGTGGGAAACTTCACTCTGTACCCAATCTCAGGCAACGATCCCACCGCCTACTTCTCCCTGCTCCGTTTCTCCATACAGAACCTCCGTTTCGACGACCCCAAAGCACCAAAACCGCTGGCCATCGTCGTTCCGGCGAGCAAGGAGGAGCTGACGGCGGCCGTCGCGTGCTGCCGGAGTGGGCCCTACGAGATTAGGGTGAGGTGCGGCGGGCACAGCTACGAGGGCTGTTCCTACGTGGATCGCTCGTCGCCCTTGTTCGTTCTGATCGATATGATGGGGCTCGAGAGAGTCACCGTGGATTCCGAGGAAGGGACGGCGTGGGTCGAAGGCGGGGCGACGCTCGGCCAGACGTACTATTCGGTGGATAAAGCGAGCGGCGGCGCGCTTGGATTCTCGGCGGGTTCTTGTCCCACGGTGGGGGTTAGCGGGCATATCTCGGGGGGAGGGTTTGGGTTGTTGTCGAGAAAGTATGGGCTCGCCGCGGATAACGTCGTCGACGCACTTCTGATCGATGCAGACGGAAGGTAATGCTGGTTAAAATAGGAATTAAAAAATAACGGCTTAGTTTTTTTTTTGGTTGGTGGATTTAATGAGACCCCAATTAGAACCGGTTGGGATCCTCTATTCCACTTTCTGTACTCCACTTCGTATTCCAACGAATGAAAATCGTTACACCTTCCCCCTACAAGTGTTAAAACACATGTAAACATCATTACACCTTTGAATTTCATTACAACAAGTTTTTAAACAAAAAAAATCTCATTATTACGTATTTTTCTAATATGGAGTAGAAAAAATCGGTATTATATATTAAAATAAAAAAAATACGTAATAATGACGTTTTTTTTTAAACACTTGTAATGAAATTCATAGGTGTAATAATGTTTACGTGTGTTTTAACACTTGTCGGGGGGAGGTGTAACGATTTCCGTTTGTTGGAATACGGAGTGGAATACAGAAAGTGGAATTAGAGGATCTCAACCGAATTAGAACGTGATGATAATTTTTTGAACGAACAATTTGATGATACGTATTTTAAATGTTGTTTGGATTGGATACCCATTTCAAATGGAGTTTTGAATTAAAAAATCCATTTACAAAAAATTGTCATGTTTTGGTACTTTTTCATAAGTCCATCTTTAATTTAAAAGTGCTTTCGTGAAGTGATTCCAAACACCATCCCAGAATTGAAACAACCCGGAAAGTTTCCAAAATTGTGGCATTAATTGTCATTAGAGTGCTCATTTAATCTAAAACTTCTCAGATCGTCCTAAGAGCATCTCCAAGTCTAGGGTTGCAAATGAACCGAATATTTTCGGTTCGGTTCGAGATTCGATTCGAAATTTAAGATTCGAATTCGAAATAAACGAATACGAATACAAATACTTTTTATGATTCGAATAATTTCGAATACGAATAAGAATATGCCTGTATTCGATTCGAAAAATTAACGAATATTCGATTCGTTTAATGAAATATATATTTAAATAATATATGCATTATATATATACTTGTAAGCCCAAATAAAATATTAGACCCAAATTATTTATTTGTTTTGACCCATAAAAGAAAATAAAGCAAACCCTTCATCATCTATTTAACTCACGCTCCAAGTGTAAAAATAAAAAGCAGATATGAACATTGAGTTGTTTCTTAGATTTTGTAATTTTTCGGAATTATTTTGTAATTCTAACAGGTTTTATGGGGGAAAATTGAAATTTTCTTTCGAATATTCGAATATTCGAATATTCGCGAATATATTCGAATATCATTATCGAATCGAATCGAATCGATTTTTAGTATTCGAATACGAATCGAATCGAATACGAATACTTGAAAAAATTAACGAATACAAATTGAATATTATGATATTCGATTCGATTCGGTTCGTTTGCAACCCTATCTCCAACGGATACTTCTTTTTTGTGAAAATACAAAACTAAAGTATGTCTTTACTCCAATGGACTCTATATCGAACACTAATATTGTGTTGGTTACAAGAGATACTCTAGTGTAGAGTACACACAATTTTCAACTCAAAAATTGTGTTGTACTTTCCAATTATTTATAATTTATTTGATAAAAATATCTTAATTATATTTAAACGTATTATATTCTTATAATTTTAAACGTATTCTATTCTTATAATAACAAAAGTAAAAATAATATTAATTTCATGTTATTATTATTGTTAATTTTATAAAATTATAATAAAATAATTTGCTAAGTTTATAAATTAGTTAACTTTAAACATTAATAATTTACTGACTTCTTAATTATTATAATATGAAGTTTAATATAGGAATTTGATTTTTAAAGTAGAAAATAGAGTTAATGGGTTGAATTGAAAATTAGGGTAGAAAATAGAGTTCATGGATTGGAGTAAAAGCACTGTAGCAGCTGTAATATTGTGCATAATTAACTGTATTTTCATGCTGCGGGTTGGAGATGCTCTTAAAATACACAACTTTCAAAATTTAGTTTTCCTTACAACGCCACCACCCCAATATACAGAGAACTAAGATAAACAAGAAAAAAACGAAACTTTCATATGATCGAATGTCTTTTTCCGAAACAGATTGCTGAACAGAGAGTCCATGGGCGAACAAGTGTTCTGGGCTATCCGAGGAGGCGGCGGCGGGAACTGGGGAATAGTCTACGCGTGGAAAATCCGCCTGGCAAAAGTCCCAAAAACCGTGACGGGCTTCATCGTCTCGAGGACCGGGTCGAAAGCCCGCGTGGCGAATCTCGTCGACAAGTGGCAGCGCGTCGCCCCGATGCTGGACGACGATGCGTACCTATCGGCATTCGTCGGCTCGTCTTTGCCCGAGGCCAAGGCCGTCGTCGGAATGTCGGCGACATTCAAGGGATTTTTCCTGGGACCCAAAAAAGAGTTCGTCTCGGCCCTAAACGATGCGCTCCCCGAGCTGAGAATCTTGGAAGAAGAATGCACGGAGATGACGTGGATCGAGTCGACCCTCTACTTCTCGGGATTGAAAAACGCGACCCGCTTGAGTGCCCTGACGGACAGATTCCTCCCCGACAAGAACTACTTCAAGGCGAAATCGGACTACGTAAGAACGCCCATATCGAAAATGGGGCTCAAAATTGCCGTCGATTTGCTCGAAAAGGAGCCGAAAGGGTACGTCATTTTGGACCCCTACGGCGGCGCGATGGAGAAGATTCCCGACGATTCGATTGCTTTTCCTCATAGGAAAGGGAATTTATATGCGATACAGTACTTGGTCGAGTGGAAGGAAGAAGATGACCGCGAGAGTGCGAAATACGTAGATTGGATAAGAGGGTTTTACGGGGCTATGGCGCCTTACGTTTCGTCTGGGCCGAGGGCGGCTTATATAAACTATATGGACTTCGATCTCGGGATTATGGACGTTTCGAATGCGAGCGCAAATGTTTCTGAAGCTGTTGAGTTTGCGAGGAGTTGGGGGGAGAAGTATTTCTTGAAAAATTACGATAGATTGGTGAGAGCCAAGACGATGATCGACCCTTCGAACGTTTTTAGGTATCAGCAGGGGATTCCGCCTTTGCCTGCTTCTTACGGGGGAAAAGCGGAGATATGATGAATGTTTTTAAACGACGTATGCATTTCTTGATTGAGTTTTTCTTCGGCTTGTAAGTAGTAAATCGGTGGGAAAAACGAAGTATTAAGCACATTCGATGTGTGTCCCCGATTACATAAATATATCATTTTTTATATTTAAAAAGTTGGTATCTAATATATGATATTAAATCAAATTTTAAAATGAATGTAAATAAATATTATAAAGGTATAATTAAAAAATTCAAAAAATAAATAACTAAATTATAAATTACAATTACGGTGTTCTTCCTTAATAAAAAAAATAGTAGATAGGCTTTGGGTTCTTTTCTTTTGTTTGATGGATTTTCATTTCCCTCGGCCAGAAGCCCAGGCCCATATAAACATGTTGGTGGGCCTATGGTCCAAAAATCATATATTGCTGTGGTCAATGGCCAAATAATATATTGCTTGCTGTGGTCTGTTTTAAGTCCATACAAACTACGACAATTAAATAATTCAATCTAAAATCCTAATGCAATGCAACCCATTTTGTGATGCTCATAAGTCATAGTCATGCATACAACTAATTAAGTATGATGTATTATTCTGTGATGCAATAACTCCGTCGTTTATCGATCCATATTGTATTATTTATTTATGTCCTTGGGGAATCCTTCTGGTCAACCATTTCCAAGATTCAAATAATAATAAGAATAGATAAGCATTATGTAGTTAAAAGTATATACTTAGTTGGGAAGTTGAGAGTTAGTTTAAAGTTAGATGGAATCTTCTCCAATTGAGAAGTTTGTGGGGCAACACATATATATTCTTATAATTGATCTATTATTGGCTGAAATTTCGAATCTTGCCATCCTTTCTTTAACATATTGCTCTTATTTTATTATAGGATTTAACTTATGACGTTGACTAACCCTAAGCAAGTTGATGGTAAGAACCAGACGAAGGGAAAGTTTCACCAAGAAACCTGAACTTCATTGATAAACGCGTGAACGTGATGACACATGTAATTGGAGTTGTATTAAATTTCTATATTATGGAACAAAAGCTCATTGAGAAACTTTAATTATTAAACGTATTTGGTCGCTATCAATAATAAAAACAAAGAAGTTTAGGGATACCATTCGAAAAAAACCCAAGGTATAGAGAGAGATACCAATCTAAGTTCTCCAAGATAAAGATATTTTTCCCTACAATCTTGGAAATCAAAACCACGATTAATCTAATTAACGTAAGAGTCGCACCCATTAAGCTTTGTTTGTCCATTGGCAAAGCGACAAGTATATGTCAAAGCTTAATTCAAGCGAATATATTAGTAAAGATTCCTAAGCCAGATAATTTGACTTAAAAAATAAAAATGTGTGCTTTTGAGATATATATTGATATATTTCCTTCTGTTTACCACTTGTTTGTTAATCTTTAGTCGCAAGTTGACGTCAAACTTGTCTATTATTCCATTTGATTTGTGCTTCTTTATCTTCGAGATTTTATACCTTGTCGATCTTGATATCTCCACTACGTGGATATTTTAAGCATTTTATCTCGCATTTACACTTCTTATATTTTGTGTGAAAATAGGGCAGTAAAGCTCAAGAGGATTAGCACGGCTAGAATATGGAATCGTCAATTAATATAACTTATTGGTAATATGAACACTATTGGACTCCTTCGAGGAAAAGAAAAAGAAACACGAGTTAGAAGACATCATTAATTTTCTGATGTCCTAAACATGACGTCATCAAAACCCTAATAACACTTACCACCAATTTTAGAAACCAAATATAAAAAAAAAAAGTTATAAATCAAAACCGCTGGCTCAGCATAAGATAAGCATCCCAGGAACTTGGCATATAAAGATGCCCAACATGACACGCATATAAAATATAAACTATAAACATGTACTTATATTATACATATATATCTGTGTGTGTGTATCAAAAGAGTTTGGCCAAAGCTAAAAGGAGATTAATACATATGTCTTCCTCAAACCCCTTCACTAACAATTATGGTCGATAATTATTCAGAAGCTTCCATGGATCAACAACAGTTATCTAACGAAGCCATCAAAGAGCAAGAAAGGCTCCTCCCAATAGCAAACGTGGGAAGAATCATGAAGCAAATATTACCAACAAACGCAAAGATCTCAAAGGATGCAAGAGAAACCATGCAAGAATGCGTATCAGAGTTCATAGGATTCGTGACGAGCGAAGCTTCTGAGAAATGTCGTAAGGAGAGGCGTAAGACAGTGAGCGGAGACGACGTCTGTTGGGCTTTGGGGAATTTGGGCTTCGATGAATATGCGATGGCATCGAAGAGGTATTTGAATCGGTATAGAGAAGTTGAAGGCGAAAGGGCTAATAGTACTAATATGAGGAGTAGTAAGGCTAGTGCTAGTGGGGAAGAAGAGTTTGCTGAAGAAGATGACGATGGCTCTAGGAAATTTATGTTGTATAATACTAGTAATAATAGTGGTGGTAACTTGCCAAAATGATCCGATGATTGAAGTTTCTTCTTGTTTTCCATTTGTTTTAATTGAAGATCCATTGAGAAAACAAATGTTGGGGTTGTTTAGGTTTTCTTTTTGTATTTCCGTAGCTCTCTATATATGATCCAGGGCGTTTCTTTGGTTTTTCAACACTATATTTCTTGAATTTTTCTACTTGTAAGAAGTTCGATTTAATATTATAAGCTTGTTGTAATGATTATTATCAAGCTTTAAGGTATATGTGTCGAACTTGTTTGGATTCAATTGCCGTTTATACACTTGGGTTCGATCTTTAATCGAACTGGAAAATCAAACCAAGCTTTTTTAATGAATATATGTGATTGTGAGCATTGTTTAAGGGCTGACCCCTTGTGAAGTTCCTGGGTGTAGTGTAAGTAAGCTAACACACTTTGTCAATTTTGATCTTCATAGGCTACAACAATACAATACATAGTCTTGATTGGTGGGAGCTGTGATAATTATAAACCCTTAAATTCCCCAACCAAAGGAACGGAATTGAAGTGATAGGTGAGAGCTGATGATTGATAATATACTGATTTTATGAGTGATGACTCACACGTTTTGTTAATTAGCAAATTTACATTTCGCATGCGCACTTGAATTGATTGCAAAATCCCAGTCCTGCGCTGAATCTCACAAATTGACAAACGCTGAGACCACCGACGACTTACACCGAAGCACCACGTCAACACTCAACAACAAGAAACACGCATTATATTTATACAAAGCCTAATTAATCAGCTATAGATAGCCTCTTGCGCATATATATACATAAAAAGCAGTAAATCTACTGCACTGTGTATATTGATTGCCACTGCATGCACTAATCTAAACATCAACAACATATAACAGTTCTAAATTTTCCTAATATCACAATATGTTTACCATCCGAAAAAACGGAAACTAACAGCTGAGGACATGGAGAGACTAGCGCGCGTTATCCACCGAACCACTTCCCCATCATCTTCTCTTCTTTACCTGCAGCAGTACGAAAACGAACAAATTGATTCGTAAGACCAATGTGAGAATAATTTTTGGGGTGAAGCGGAATTCAGACAACAAACATAAGGACTCACATAATCATCTATCGATGACTGCTTTCGCTTTTTTTGGCTGGAAGGTGGGCTCTCCGCTGCTTGTTGCCTACCCGAGGAGCGTCTGGTAGGACTCGTATTCTTCTGAAGGAGATTTGAAAGGAAAAAAAAATGAATGAATTGGTTGATGAGCCTATGTTTTTTATCGCCTCCTACATAGCTCGACGCGCTAAACGCAATAAAGGCGCATATACGTAAAATGTCACGATAAATCCATAAATATGCGCACAAGGAAGCCACGAGACAACTATAACTGGTAGTTACTTCCATCTATAATGCAATTCAAGGTTGCGCATATTGTATCGATATCTAGATACTATGCGCTGAGGTGCTACTCCATAGAATGAAACCTGATCAATTTGAGTAGTACCAGTCAACTACCAAAAGTACATCACCTAGTCTGATAAAGTAATCTCAGGTACAATTAAATGTCTTTCCATTTTACGCTTTTACATTTAGGAGCAACTATTGCATGGATATTACTAGTATTTTTATTTTGAGAATTAGGGCTTACGACTTTTTGTGCATAATCCCTTGCTTTCATCTCTTTTTTTCTCGATCTGAACTTTTCTTTTTCTTTTTTCAAACGACGACGTGCTATCTCATTTGAACATTGATAAGTAAAGGGATTAAACAACCTGAAAAGTCTCTCTGGTTTACCATGACCATACGAGTTGAGACAAAGGCTCCATCCAATGATGAGCACAGAAACTTTTCTATTTTGAATTTTATGTTATCATGTAAAATTGAATGTCAAGGAACTAAAAGATAACAGACCACATACTTTAACGGCCATGCCTTGTCACCTTATTGTATCATGCAGCTCAAATGACCATGTATGGTATCACCTTGCGAGATAATTTAGGTCATTTCCTATATTAAAAAGGAAGGATCTAACTTAATGTTAAGAAGAGATGTAAGAACAATCACCACACCTTTGCTAGATTTTTCTCTTTACGAGCCTGCCTCTCCCTCTCCTCGTATTCTTGATTTTCCTTCTCGATTGATCGGATAAGAGTATCGCATCTACGAGCAAGTTCCTGAGCAGTACGAGACTTTACAAACCAATCGAACCGAAACAGTGGAGAGGCACGGAATGCTGCCTTTAACTCATCCCAATTCCCATAGCCGATTTTGTGAATCATGCAAATCTGACAGAGAGCATAAAGAGTAAGGCAGCTAGTTTAGATAACAGAAAACAGATGGTTTATGAAGTGGACAATAAATATAGGAAGGACGAGATAAATCGCAAATCAATATTCTAACCATGAAACGGTCACATTCTTCATTGTACAGCTTGCCTTTGTTCTGTCCATATGAGATCTTTAACTCTAGCCATGGGTTTTTATAGCGATTTAACTTCTTTCCAATGGCTTTCATGATCTCATCTTTCCTAGAAATTCTAGACTCCCCTCTTTCAATATTCTTGATGATCCTATCATAATCTGGAAACGTCATACGTGTAAGAAAATGCCGCGACTCATGTGGAAAAAATGAAATAAAGACTCGATTAGAGGCGCAAAAATTAAGACTTGACAGAAGATTTACAAGATGATATGGCGTGTTTCAATTCTGTCAACATTAAGGGCAACATCAATCCATAAATGAGATACTAGTATCCAACAAAATAAGTAATTAAGGTACTAAGTATATTCCTTCCAAGTAAAAAAAAGCAGGAAATTTTGAAGTGGAATTTCATGAAAAGCTTACCATTCAATTCTTTATATCTTTGCTTGAAAGCTTTTGCATATCTCTCAACTTCTTCCTCTGTCTTCCCTTCCATTTCAGAAGCAATACCTTTAATATCATTCCGGCCATACTTTTCACATGCCCGAATGAACATGTTAAAACATCTTCTACTCCATGTTGAAAATCCCTGCTTGTGTACAGCCAAATAATCAGATAATGTCGATCGACAACAAAAAGTTTTCTATGAATGCGAAGGAAAACATACCTCTTCAAGCAGTCGGTCCTTCTCTTCTTGCTCCTCAGCAGTCAGTTGATCCCCCACATCTAGTTAGAAAACAGAATATCAAGAAAGATGTGAAGCAAAAGCGGCAAGGGAAAAAAGTGCGTCCGAAACTAGAAATACCTTCAGGCTCATCCGCCTCTATTGTATCCTTCAGATGAGCCCGTTGCTGTACTCGCTTAATATGGTAATTAACAAGAAAGACATCACCGATGAATCACAAGTAAAATTAAAAATATATATTCATATACCTACCATAAGTTGGCGAACTTCTTTTTCATATAGCTCAGTAATACGAGGAGTGTTGAAGAACTGGAAGTCATGGCTGTTAAAAGATCGTCTTAAGGGCAGAAACCCACAACAACAAAGACGAAAAATAAGACTAAGGGGAATACGAGGCACTTACAATTGTGGCAAGCGAGGAATTCGAGGCTCTCTGGGTTTTGCAGGACCATTCTGGCGCGTTGTTTGCTTAATGTATTCCGATTCAGAGTAACTGGGTTAACCAATAAAGATATTGTCAGCAATCATTAACGATATCAATCATAGTTTAATTTTATTCAAGGGGCATACTTGCGTTTCCGCTCTCTTCTTGATGGTTCCGCCCAATTGTCATTGACAAGTTTCTTGAAATCAAATTTATTTTCATCCTTTATCACCAAGGAAAGAAAAGGGACATGTGAGCTCAAAGAAAATACTAACAACAACCATTTGATCAGCAGCCAATTGAGAAACTATACCTTTTCATCATCAAAATCGTACAAGTCAGCAGCTGCATAAATTAACAACAGAAAGATAACAGATAAGCGCCAAAGAGAAGGTTTAAGCATCAAAAGAGGTAATCATTTTAAACAGGATGGCAACGGTATAAGCCTACTTTCATCCATTTTAAACTTGATGGCATCTTCCGTGAATTTTTTCATCTTCGCATCAAGTTCGGCAGTTGCCTCTTCTCCCTTGGCAATAATTCTATCTATATCTTCATCTGTGATAGTGCTATCTTTGGAACTGAAAACCATTTCAGCACCAAACCTCACCATTTGCAGAAGCTCATCTTTATTAACAGCTGCATCAAAAACAACGAAAACAAAAAGTTAAAAAACATCCAGATGCATCTTCAGAAGTACTCTATCCCCGTGCATTGGAAAAGCTGGTCTCACTCTTTTGCTCCGCGAGACGGCCTTGCTGGATAACCAAAGCATCGAGAGCAAGCTTTTTATAGGCCCTCTCAATCACTTTTTCCTCTATGGTATACTGCCAAATTCATTTCAAACAATTAATAGAAAAGCAAAACATACTATATAACAGATCGTTGAAAAACGATTCCAGAGCACATTTTTTGTTCAATTCAAGCAAAAATAAGACGGACCTCAGTGCAGAAGCGGAAGACTTGGACTTCTTTTTTCTGCCCAATTCTATGAGCACGGTCCTGAGCCTGCAAATCAACTTGTGGGTTCCTGCAATACACCAAAGTATGTCACGTCACTTAATGGTACAGGCTAAGTAATGGGAATCCAAGTATCACTCACCAATCACTGTCATAAAGAATGACGACATCTGCAGTAGCCAGATTAATGCCAAGACCCCCGGCTCTGGTTGACAAGAGAAAGACAAACTTCTCACTTCCTGGCATATTAAAAGCTTCAATAGAAGCATCTCGATCTTCCCCACCAGTATTCCCATCGATTCGACAGTACTTGTACCCACGAAACAGTAAATAATCTTCAAGAATATCCAGTAACCTCGTCATCTGTTTTTTTTTTAACAATAAAATATTATCATCATTGAGACCCATGCCAAAATGACCCAAACTATACAAACATGAGAGCACAGCAGTTTCAAAAGGAAAAGATGCAAAAAAAGGTTAACATTTGGAGAATTTCATACATAAAGGAAGGGGTTCACAAGGTAACAACCTGCGAAAATATCAACACCCTGGAATCACGTTCTTTTAACTTTGGGAGCAACTTGTCAAGCAGAATCATCTTGCCTACAGTTAAAAAATAATTAGCGTAACGTAACAAAGCAGATATGAAGTCAGGTCAGACATGACTGCGGATACAGATTCAAAGAGTAAGATACTGTCATTGTGTCATACCAGAATTTTCAATAAGATGCTCCGCTGTAGTATAAGGTGGTCCAGGTTCAGCGCCTTGAAACAAATACGGGTGGTTGCAGCATTTCCGAAGCTGCATGGCTATATTAAGGAGACGCTTGCGTTCTCCACCAGCATTTACAACTTCCAGATCTTTCTGCAGTAATGCCTTATAGTAGTGCTTTTGCATTTGAGACAAGCCAACTTTAAGTATTGTCTCTTTCTTCGGCGGCAAACCTTTCTCAACGTCAGATTTTAATCTTCTAAGGAGGAAAGGCCGAAGAACCTGCATTGCGCCAGATTCAGAGAAAATAGAGATAAAACACTTGATATTATTGTTTTTAAAACGGCTTTCAAGTCCAATGGGTTCCGACTTAAACGAACAATTACTTATATGTTCCTCCATTATGAAGAGGAAAATTGATATACCTTGTGAAGTTGCTGAACAACCTCCTGCTGATCATTTTCACCAGAAATCTGGAACCATTCATCAAAAGTCTCGGCAGAGCTGAAAATTTCTGGAAGCAGAAAGTTGAGAAGAGCCCAGAGTTCATGAAGATTATTCTGCACAGACAATCACGCATCGTGAAATATTGTGAGTCAAGCAACATTGAAGTATATGGACCTCGCAAACGGAAGAACAATAAGCAATGATCTAAAATTATAATAATAATGGGGGCGAAAGGAATACTGCACAAGTAGAAGTATATTTAAAAAGCAAGATTCATATTCCTTTTAGCATTACATATCAATTACTGATGAGCATTCATATGAGTGGTGCACATATAATGTGATGTCTATAAATATGTCTCTGAGATCAGTCTGATATCTTTAAGATCAGTCCGACAAAATACACTAGAGGACATGTATAGCACTAAATTTACTCACACATCATTTCTACAAGATATAAACAATGTTGAAGAAAGCAGTCTAAAACAACATATAACGTCAAACTATGTTTGCATTACCTGCAATGGTGTTCCGGTGATGAGAAGCCTGTAATTAGTATTATAAAGTCTCATTGTCTTAGATAGAAGAGAGTTTTCATTCTTGATCCGATGGGCCTCATCAATAATAATATAACGCCAATTGAATCGACGCAAAGCAGATTTTTCCTTGATTGCCATTTCAAAACTAGTGACACAAACATCAAATTTCCCAGCTACTAGCAACTCCTCGCGTATATATTGCTGCACGGTTGAGAAGTTATAGATAATAAAAGCAGATTCTAGGAAATAATCAAATTCGATATTAGACAATACCCTCTCGTCTTGATTTCCAAGAAGCTTTACAGCAGATAAAACAGGACAGAACCTTTTGATCTCATTCATCCAATTACCCAGTGTAGACTTTGGAGCGACAACCATGTGAGGACCTGTGATCCCCTTGAATTCATGCAAGTACGCCAGCAAGGAAATGGTTTGCAGTGTTTTGCCAAGTCCCTAATCAGAAATAAATGAAATATTCAATCAACAGAATCATATATGAAACAAAGGGAGATGTTAAGAAGACAAAAAAAAAAGCTCCGCAATACCATCTCATCAGCTAGAATCCCATTGATGCCATTTTCATACAAGCGAATCAGCCAATTTAAACCAGCAAGTTGGTAATCCCTCAATTTTCCTTGAATGCCTGTAGTGTAAAAACACTTGATCATCATTTATCACAACGTCGTCAAGTTAGTAAATGGCGCGCCATGGCGCGTGCCCATGGCGCCAAGGCCAAGCAAGAAAACGAGCTCTTTATTTGAAAATTATGGATCGGGCCTCTCATGGGCCTTCTATTTAAGAAATAAAAATAATAGCAATCACGATATTGATAATAATTAGTACTGTCAAAACGGGCCGGCGGGGCCTGGAAATTTAAGGCCCACCCCGCCTGCGGGCGGGTGCCGGGTAGCAGGCCTGGCGGGCTTAGCCCGCCAATTTCGAAAAAAAAATAAATAAAAAAAAAGAAAAAATAAGAAAAAGTAAGAGAAAATAATACAAAAATAGGAAAAAAATAATATAAAAATAGTAAAAATAAACAAAAATAAAGAATTTAAGTTGGAAAAAATATCTAATTTTTTTTAATATTAATTTATTTATGTTATTAATTACCAATTATAGCTAAAAAAATATAAAAATCATCATAATTTATTTATAAATCTAATGTTTTAAAATAATAATATAATATTTAATTTTCAGGCGGGCTTGCCCGGGCGGCCCTAAAAAATTAGAGCCCGTCCCGCCACTTTGGCGGGGCGGGGAGGGCGGGCCCGCGGCCGCGGGCCCGTTTGACAGCTCTAATAATAATACTAATAATAGGGTTAAGTAGTAAACCAGCGAACTCTCTCATCTCCACCTCTCAGACTTTTTAGTGGCATATTTTGGATGTTATTGTTATATAATGCTCTTATATATTTTGATTTTCAATATGGAGCACGTCGAGCCACGCGCCGTGCGACATGGCTCCAGCGGATCATCGCGTCATAATGCCCATGTGCCAGTAACTAGGGTAAACTAACTAATAATAGAAGATCAATCATAATAGATAAATGTACAACAAATACAAAATCATTCAGCCAAATGCATATCAAATGATTCATAATGATCGTTGGAAGTTATTCAATACCGATTCTTTCGATATAGTTCACCAATCAGTATCATCAATCGAGAGACAGGAACCAGAACTTTAAAATTATCTTACATGACGGTTGTGACACCAGCCTCGTAGTATTTTCAGAGCCAGCAAGAGCATTTTCTTCCTCTTTAAGGTACTCTTCATCTTCTTCCTCTTCCGTAACCTTCGATGCATGACGACCCCTATGAAACCATAATAAATCCCTAAGATCCAGTGATACATGAGTGAAGACCAGTCATTGAATTCCCACAACTACGTGTACACAAAAATCACATAATACAAAACCTATTATCGACCGCCGCCAGGAAATAAAAAATTTCCATTCAAAAGAGTCTGGAAATTAATTGCAGTTGCATATCTCGATTAACTGCATGCCAGAAGCAGATACACTCACCTCCCTTTTGTTGTTTTCTCAGAAGAAGGGTGATCATATTTGGCAAAATGAGAAAACAACTCCGTCTGCTGCAACAGGTATTGCAGACGGCCCTTTCCTTTGTTGTTCTGTATCAATACAAACAAGATTAGTTGTAATGTTATAGTAGATAAAAATTATGTACTGAAAAATTCAAATCAGAACTCTTTTTTAGAAGGCACACCATGTCGGCATTAATAGCAGCATTTTGCGCGTCTAACAATTCTTGTATCTTCTGCTTCTTTATCCTCTGCATTTCCCTGAGCCTGGCCTTTTCACGCTTGGCAATTTCATTTGCATTAGGATCATCTTCCTGGAATAAAACAAAAAGGGGAAAAAAACATTTCAGTTGCCGGGAATCAAATATAGCAAACTCATAAATCTTCTCCAGGAAACCATGGTATTTTATAATTAACCTTCATAAGCAACCTTCAATTAGAGACAGGTAGAAGTTGAACTAATTTTAAAGACGACTCACAAATCCAAGAAGATCATGCATGTAAACCACCATAGAACGAACCAAAAACACTACGTAGAGACCTGTCTCAAAGGAAAAACAGCATCCACCAAATGAAGCCTACTCTGTAGTACTCATTGGAAAACGCACACTAGTAACGAATTGAGAAATGTGACTCAAGCAACCAATCATGAGACCCACGCAGCCTTAAAACCCAAAAGAAAAAAAGCGGCTTGAGAGCTTAAAAAAACTGAAACCTTAACTTTTTTCACAACAAGAACTAAATTTACCTCATTCTCTTCCGCAACAACTTCCTCCATCGCGTCGACATCGTCCTCTTCGTCGGACTCGTTGGCGGTCCTCGCAACAACTTCGAGCTCTTCTTCATCAGCTTCTTCGTCACTCGCCCGATCGCCGACGGCCTCTTCCTCCGACGACGAATCGTAATCCGAGTCATCTGACTGAGGGTTCTTCTTTCGCGAGGGTTTTGCCATTTCGATTCCTTCCTTTCCTCCAAAATTAATTTCGAATTTTGATTTTGACCGATCAAGTGATTTATCGGTCAGTGAATGAGAGTCGACTTGCAAGTGCTGACATGTCATTTGAGCTACTTAGATTGGTGATGGGCTTTGTTTGGACTTGAGTTGGGTTGGGCTTGGACGTTAATCTAACTATGAGAGATTACTACACCAACATCCTTGAACAATTGCATAATTGTCGTGAAGTCCTCCAATTATAACTAATTATAAATTACACAATTATTTATCCTTAATGCAGTCATTGAACTTGCAATGTGACAAGTCTATCTTCTTATTTCCCTAGCATGAAATATACTAATCATTGAGAATGATGTGAGATTTTTTCGTCGTACGAGGTTATAGGCTCCGAGTCGAAAATCGGTGGAAGAAAAACAACGAATATTTATTGAAATTGGTTTGCCTTACGATTGAATAATGCATACGACGGTGTCATTAAATGGGATCGAGATCGAGGAGAAAAGTGTTTGTAAGCGCAAAGTTTGCAATATTTTAATTTTTATATAAGATGGATACATTTTGGATTATATTGGTAGATTTGATAATAGATATGATGACACCCCCTTTTGTCCTTTGTTCAACCTAGCTTCTCTTACGTTGCCTTATCTTCATTTGTCGAAGAAGCTCCCACGTCGTCCTGCAAAATAAACAATGCAGAAGTTGAGATCTTTGTACTAAAATCTGAAGTAGTTAGTGGGTAATAAGAACAATAGAACATATGATATAATATACCTTTTCTTCTTCAACAGAAGAAGAAGCTTTAGCTTCATCGACAGGCACGGTTACAACCTGATCTTCTGCAATAAATGTACAAGAATATAAAAAAAAAAAAGATGATGCAAATGATATCATTCAATATATATAAACGATTCACGCGAATATATATAGGAAAAGCTCAAACCTTTCTCTGCAATAATCACATGTGGTTCATCCTCAGGCGCAGCAAGCTCATTATTCTCTTTCCCACCATCAACCTTGATATTCTCTGAATCCTTCTTATCATTATTCCCATCTTTTTTTTCTTCAATTTCTTCAGCTATGTTCTCTTTCTCATCATCAACCTTGACATTGTCTGAATCTTTCTTACCACTCCCATCTTCTTTTCCTTCAATGGCTTCACCCTTGCTCTCTTTCTCGTCATCAACCTTGAGTACAATTTCTGACTCTTTCTCATCATTTCCATCTTGTTTTTCTTCAATGGCTTCGGCATTATTATCCTTCACATCATCAACCTTGAATACATTTTCTGAATCTTTCTCATCATTTCCACCTTTTTCTTCAATGATTTCGGCCTTGTTGCAGGCTGTATTATCATTCTTGATTTCTTCATCGACCTTTCTGTTCCCTTCCTCTTTTCTGATCTCCTCATTAATAATCTCTCCTTCTTTAATCCCTTCGCCAACGTCGTTCTTGATAATCTTATCCTTTTCCTCGGCGATTATATTATTATTCGACGCATCGTTTTTTACAACAACAACAACCTCACTGCTATTTTCGGGGCTCTTATTCTTGCATTTGCAGATGACGTTTTCTGTTGTTGCAACGGCGTGTTTAGATTTTCCACAGCCCATATTTTTTCTTTACGAAAAATATCGAAGAGAACAAAGAGGGAGACGAAGAAATATATTTTAGGGTTTCTTTTTTATTGTTTTTTTCTCCCTCTGATCTCTTTTTCGAAATGCGAGAGAGGAAATTGAGGTTATGTCGTGTTTAATAAGGATTTGGACGGCGAAGAAAAATGTAGCTCTTATGAGACGACATGGATATCGACTAATGCATGCATGGTGTTAACGTTATTTTCGGTGTAGTAAAAATATCATATACTTGCAATTTTGATATTATGACCATTTGTGTCCTTATATTAGAAATACCACGAAAAAATTAACTGTCTAATATTTAACTAAGCAACTATGATGATAAGAATTGCAAATTCATTTACCTAATCTCAATTAATAAGAAAAAGCTTTGGTATCATCTCCATGCGATGCCAAAAATCCGGCAATTAAGGGATTAAAAAATGCCGTTGGAAAGATCAAAGTTTTCGTATTTGAATCATGTTTCGACGACGATAAAAATTATGAAACCTTCCAAAATTCAATACTCCTAGAACGGACCCGGATCTCCTGTCCCACTTTTGTGCGCCACTTTTTGTATCATTTTTCTAAAACACCATTAAATATTGTTCCGATTAGTGTTAAAACACTCGTAAATGACATTATATCATAAATACTATTATACCAAATGCTAAAACACAAAAAAAAATAATATAATCTATACTTTTTCATCGTACTTTTCAATATATCATATATTTATCTCTATCATAATTATAAGTGTTATATAATTATTTTTTTTGTGTTTTAGCATTTGGTATAATAGTATTTATGATATAATGTCATTTACGGGTGTTTTAACACTAATCGGAACAATGTTTAATGATATTTTAAAAAAGTGGCACAAAAAAGTGGGACAGGAGATCTGAGTCCTCCTAGAACCTTATTATTTTAAACAAATATAGGTTCATCATTATACTTTTTTATTGACTTGTTTTTATTTTGTTTTTTACCAATCCTAACATTTGTAGTACTATACTTGTTATCGTTGCAGGGTTTTAGGAATGAAAGTTAAATTTTTTCGTCCCATTTTTTCTTGAACAACTTTTTGCATTTTGGACTTCTTTTTAAGTGTTTCAAATGCCATTCTTTTCATTTAATAGTTAAAATGGGCAAGATACTATTTTTTTTATTCAAACACATAACTTTATTAAATATCAGCAACGACTAAATTTGCCATTTCTTGTGTAGGTGGGGTAGAATCCTCCCTATCATACCCAAGGTGTTTGGCTAAATAATGAGCGACGACATTTGCTCTTCTACGGGCGTAACTGAATCGAACACATGCGAACGAACAGCTAAAGAAATAACAATCAAATAAAATACTTCCAATCTCCGAAGACCTCGTCGATGCTTGTTGTAGTTTGGCGATAACACTCTGACAGTCACTCTCTATATAGATACGAGTCCATCGTCTATGAATTGCAAATATTAGAGCTTCTCGAATGGCTATAGATTCAATGTCAAGATACTATTGAAAATATAATAGTATAGCCATTCAATTAGCTGCAACGTTCCAACTACCAACTTCCTAAAATCAGTGGCCAAAAGAAAGAGTTTACTACATTGATCATAGTTGGTGTTCCAATATATCCACAAATCATATGAATGCGATACGGTAAAAATCAATTGACATAATGTAAGAGAATTTAGTATCCATTTTATTTTCCCTTTCATGTACTACCTTCGTCCCACTTATTTCTTCTCAAAGATTAGTGGCACGTAAATTAAGAAAACTATTTTTTTTAATATTATAGTACACTTTTAAAGAATGGAGAGAAAATCTATTCGTGCGCACACAAATTAAGAAGCTTTTTTTTTTTAATATAAATGGTGTAATTAGTTTAATTATTATTCACATAATCTTTTACCAAAAATAGAAATGGAAAGAATTATGTGGACACCCGAAATAGAGAAATGAGAAGAAATAAGTGAGATGGAGGAAGGATTTAATATTGGTTGATGAATTAGGAGAGCCAAACAAAGTCCTTTCGATGCGAGACCAAACTAGGAAAACTTGCCTATAAAAACTGCGCATTTCTTGCCAGGTTTTCACCTACACACACAAACACGCACTAATTGCAACAATTCATCATAACACACAATCATCGTGTGCTCCGCCACCACAAACTTTCTTCAGATCCATTTCGTATTTTTTCCTGTTTCTGTCGTCTCAAAAAGATATCAAGAAAAAAGATGGCTTCTTTTACGGTGTCCTCATTCACTCCCATTTCTTGCTCGTTCAAGAAGAACCACCAGGCAATAACATTTTGGGCTAATTCGTTGATCATTTTATGGTTTAAATTTCGAAATGGGCATTCTGAGAGCTGCTGTATGAAAAATAACAAATAAAAATCTGATCTTTATTTTACATATTGACCCCATAATAATCAGGTTTCCCTTTCGTTCAATGGAAAGGCGTTTACATCCCAGAAATTATCAAATCGTCGGTTCCAAGTGTTGTGTGCAGTAAGTAGATTCTTCATTCACCCTTAGTATTTTGATAACAACCTATGATAAGAAAAAAACAGAAAAAAAAAGCAACTTGGTCATCTTTAGTGTGTTTTGCTCATTCTTAGGCCAAGGCGGAGACAGTTCAAAAGGTTTGTGAGATAGTGAAGAAGCAATTGGCTCTTCCCGAAGATCGCGAGGTTAGTGGAGAGTCCAAGTTTGCTGCACTTGGCGCAGATTCTCTCGACACGGTGCGTCCTTAGGCGTCGAACTTTTAAGTTAATGTTATTCATCATTTTTATAAGGAAAACATGAAGATCTCATAGTAGATGAAATCATCCTCTACCGAAAATTAGAAGCAGAAAACCTCTTATATATAATAGCAGGGAGACCCTGCTCGAATAAGGCCTGAATAGAGAACCCTTTATATAGCAGAAGATAAATGTCTTAATGAATGGGGTCTTTGAGCACTTGGGCTGCTATATTTTTTTTTTCTATCAAAAACCATTTTGGTGAATGACTATTTTTTTGGAAAAGAAACTCCCCGCTTATCATAATTGTGTTAAAAGGCGTTTTCTTGTCCGTATCGATGCTGTGGTGTAGGTGGAGATTGTGATGGGGCTTGAGGAGGAGTTTGGGATCAGCGTAGAAGAAGAAAGTGCTCAGAGCATCGCCACCGTTCAAGACGCAGCTGATCTCATCGAAAAGCTCTTGGAGAAATAACTGAACAGCCATCGATTGATCATAAAGAATTTCATTCTATTATACTGCTAGACATGTTTTTCACTTGCAATATCTTTCATCTCCTCGTCACCTAGCTAGCAATTCTATTGCTTGCTAGACTGATAGCAACATTGCTTTCTCTCGATTCACATGCTTCCTTTTGTTTCCTTAAATGCGGTGACAGAAAATAAGTAGAACAAACGTTATCATGGCTGCAAAATAGTTCGATAATAAAGATTACAAAAAAAAAAAAACATCAATTTCCATGAAGTCGATTTGAAGACAAACCTCCAAGCTCAGCGTATCCTCTGCAACTCCTTAGCCACACGCGCCGAGGCATCTGCGATGCTTCTGATGTTGGAGCCTCTGAGGCGCAAAACGTGAGCTTCGACTTTAGCCAAGTCCGTCCCCTTAAGAGAAAGGATCATCGAGTGTAATAAATATTGCCGGCAAGCAAAGCCGAGTGCATGCAAAATTCGCTCCACCACCAAGTCCGAGGAGCCACTTGCCTCGAAAAACAGAGCAACCTTATAGAGAGACATGAACAAGTTCATAGTAGCTTCGCGCGAGGATACTCTAAACAGCAGTACGAGGCATTCAGACGCCAGGTCAGCGATATTCGGCTCGTGGGATTTGCTGAGCTCGATCAAAATCCCGACATTGCCGCCGAAGTCGTTTATGTCTTTCACACACCGTTGAAAGTCTACTGTAGTTTCTCCGTGTAAGAGGTTTGGCTCCTTGGAATAGACAGAGTTTTTCATTACAGGTCGTAAGAGGAATGCCTTGCAGAGACCGAGCGTTGGTTCGATGAAGTCTTCCATTTCCTTTGCACATACGAACTCTAAGAGGTTTCCGATCTTCCTCACTACTCTCAGTTCAGAGAGGATATCTGTATCTAGTTCTTGGGCGGATGCTAGTGCTGTACAGAGCATTAAGTTGCTGACGTTTATGCTCGAGAAATCGCCGAGGAGGAACTCGAAGCACTGAGACACAGTTTTCATGTGAAGAATATCTGCTATTTTTATGTGGCTGGACTCGATGAGCATCACTAGGAGCTTCTGTGCAAACATAGGCATTGGGTCTTCGTCCTCGATTAGAGAAGGGTAGAGAGGAAGGAAGTTGTTGTTTGCTACCGACTTAAGTTCTTCTGCGATTTCTTCTGATGACTCTTTGAGGAGAAGATCTGTTGCGTCGAAGAAGATCTTCAAGCATAAGTATCGAGCATTTTCGTCCCTGTTTCCCTTGTATAGAGTGGCGAGGCTGGGCAGGATGTGGCGGACGAAGATGACGACGTTGCTGGTTATTGCAGATGGCTCCTCAGAGATCGATTCCAAGACTCGAAGTAGAGTTATCTGAAAGTCATCCCTGCCCTGTAATAGAGGAGAATACGAATGTATGTCCATTGCTAGTGAAAAAAAAAAATTGAACTTACTTTGGGTGAACATATCTTCTACCTGGAATGATACTTCAGTGAGCCTGAGTAGATCTGAGACCAATTGTATAATCTGAGGACTAATTAACAAATGCCTGAAGGAAAAGCTCCCCAAAAGATGGAGAACCACAGGGAAAAGGTGGAGATTGGTCTTTGGAGAGTTTCTTCCGATGATACCCATAACCACGCCAGGGCGCCTTCCACCCATGAGCTGTTGAATATCACCTGTAATATCTTTCATCATACCCGGGACACATGATGCTACGATGCGTGTGAACCCTTCTAGACATTGTCGAACATACTGATCCTTCCCTTTGGCAACCTTGTCTACAGCCGAAAGTAACCTAGCATTGCAAAAGAAGTGAAGCAAGAATCTTCTCCCAACTCTACAAACCAGAGCAACAAAGAGGAGTGTCTTTCCTCTAAGGACCTCACTTCCTTGATCGATAAGAGATACAACATTAGGGACCAGATTCTTATCTTCTATTAGGGGACGAACATAGCGTTCGACGTTTTTGAGAGAGTGGGTTCGGAGCATGGCTACGTTCAGAAGGTTCAAGCAGATTTGCTGCTCACGTTGGCTGCCCTTGAATATGCTGGTAACAATGTCCTTGAGTGGAATTTTGTCGATGACATGTTGAATGTACGATGGACTAGAACGAACAAGACGGACAAAACAAGATCCAGCAGTGAGCCTCACGCTCTCTTGTCTCCCTGGAGCCCTAAATATATAACAGATGTTGGTTATAACGTCTTGGCTTGCGAAACGGCTGCCCCAGTATCCTCCATGACTTGTTATGTTCTCGATTGTTCTTAAAGCGTATAACTGAGTCAGATCATCCTCTCCTTTCCTTAGAAGAGACGAAACCATAGAAATCGAGGAATTTGGAACCTGCCACAATATTGAGAAACTTGAACTTAAAAAGCAATAAGACGAAGAGTGGCGCACAAAAGAATCATGTATACACCAGATTATGCATGTAATTCCAAGAGAGAGACAATAATACTTTGAGAACCGACCTGCCAGCCAGAAGATGGTCTCTGTTCTTTGGATTGTGGCTCTTGGGGATTGTTATCCTTATTAGGATCGTCCAGGGTAGATATGTAAAAGAGCAACTCTCCTAAAGCAGCCATCGAGAACCTTCGAACTTTTTCTTGTTTGTCTCTGAGACCGTTGGTTAGAGCACTTAAAATTCCAGAATTCGCTAAATCATCTCCGATGAAGGTTGCATGGCGAACCAACAGGCCAATAAGTGATGCTAGTTGAACGCGCAGAGCCGAAGCCTTAGACTGCCTCAGCATTTTGACAAGAGTAAGCATTATCGGCCCATTGGTCAAAACATTGGCAGCATCCACATTACTGCTCAACATCTCTAGGTAGCGTATAACGTTTTGCTTTTCGACAGTAACATTTCCATTCATGATACTCACAATTCTGTTATGCATAACATCTAATTTATCCTTGGGCATCTTCAGAAAATCAGAAACAGGTAGCGCTTGAAATGGAAGGGAAGGCATTGCATCTAATCCATTGTTAAATTTCCTTGTAGGCATTACCGGCCTAACAGAGAGATCGGAGGAATGCCACAGTAACTCTGAGAAGTCCTTAGAAGACTTCACGTTATCGAAGTCAATGGCACGCCCTGAAATATCTCTGGTCCTACGTGTTTTCAGTTGAGGACTGGCGCTGGGTGGCGTAGCTGCCACTGGGCTCACATCCATATCTTCTGCAAACGAAGACTCTTCTTGCACTTTTGATTCTTCAGAATAAAAAGCATCAGCCACGTTAGATGTGCCTGGCTGACCTTTATTGCTATTTTCGTGCTCGTCTTGGCATTCATGCTTGCTTGGTGTTGATAACTTATCTTCGGAGGGGACAGATGCTTCACCAAATCCATCAGTTTCTTCATGTCCCTCATCCTCCAGATTCTCATCAAAATCAAGTTCCATATCATTGTTTTCGATTTTGACTTCATCATCGTTTTTAGAACTATTAGGTATTGGCCTCCTATAGTTCTGCTTCTCATTTTCCCTTTGCATATTTGATTTGGCAATCCGTGATAGGCGTAGAAGATTAACTCCAGCAGTATTATTTGGAACACCCTTGTGCTGCTTTCCATCAGCCACCCTCCCTGCTGGCTTGAATTGGTTTCTACGACCACTAGATACGACCCCGACGGGAGTTTCTTCGCCTTTCACCCGATTTTCGTCTTGTTTAGTATGACCTCTTGAATCTTTTCCACTAGTAGTTTTCGGAGGGGTCTTGTTTCGAACAGGTCTATCTCCATTTCTTTCCGTAAGTCGTGGTTCAGAAAACTTCTCGATCATTATAGAAAATGCCGGCTGAGGAGGCAATGTCAGCGAGAAAAATTTTGTCCTCCAAAAAGCATGGTTGCACAGCTCAGGCCATCCAATCCTTTCAGCTGGATCTTTTATCAGCAAAGAATTTATTAGATTCACAAAAGGGCGGCTCGGATTTCCAGGTAGAGGCGGCATTGCACCGCCGAGAATTGATTCTGCCAACTTGGTAAATTCCTTCTCAATAAACGGAGGCCTTCCAGTGTAACACTCATATAAGACACAACCAAGAGCCCAGAAATCAGAAGCATAAGAGTGGACACCTCCATCTTGAAATAATTCAGGAGCCATGTAGCATGGAGTTCCACGTCTTGCCTGAGGTAACTGCACAAGGAATAGAAATCACAAAAAGAAGATTAAACAAACATGTAGAATAATAAAATTGCAACAAAGAAAGTCTCAAATCCAGAATCAAAATCCGCCAGTAATATTCCAGTCCCTAAGAACAAACATAAAGAAAACGAAATGCGTGTACCACTTGCGATGGAGTTGCAGATACGTCGCTTAATTTCCTAGCTAGCCCGAAATCACACAGCTGCAAGTGGAAGTCACAAAGCTTTTAGCAGGGTGGTCAAAATATTCCACAGATGAGTATGCATAAGGAAAACTGACATACCTTAGTACGTCCATTTTCGTCCAGTAGGATATTTGATGGTTTTAAATCACAGTATATAATTCCCTTTGAGTGCAAGTACCTGGTATATGAGTTATACATAACAGGAATTTGTCATACTAACGAACCAGAGAATGATGGAATGATTGAAACTTACTGCAAGGCTGTGACAAGGTCATGAGCAAAATCATGTATAGAATCTTCTGGAAGCTTTTTATCCTGCCAGTAAAGTCACGATTCTTAATTTGATGGCTCGTAAAAAAGCCAATAGCAAATTGTACTTGAAAGAGAAGGAAGGGTGAAAGTTTGAGATAACCTATTGATAAAAATTTTCATGTACACAACAAACCAAATTTGAAGTTATGTCTACCTCATTTTGAAGCCATAAAGAGAATAATGGCCAGGCAAGATATAACCAACTCTCATGCTCATGAAGAACTCAATCACACAAATCATGAGCAAATTTTCAATAATGCTATGGTCCCACTTGAGAAAAGGATTCGAATATAAAGTTATTTCCACCAAAATTCCAAAGGTTAAGGCAGAGCAAGTGGTATTTATACGAGATGTACATAGATCATACTTGAGCAGAGCATGCAGTATGAATTGTGATGAATTTATTGAAATTGAAGGTTCCAACCTAAAACCATGGTGTTAGGTGGAGAGGCCTCTTTGATTTATATACCGAGCCAGGTGAAGATAAGTTCCCGATGTGGGACAGAATTCTCAACACGCCCCCTCACGTGTGGCACGATTCAAGCCTAACACGTGGACATATCAAATCGGGTGACGGTGAGTGAAATATGCGCGATAACACGCAGATCGAACCTGCTCTGATACCATATTGAAATTGAGGGTTCCAACCTAAAACCAATTGGTGTTAGGTGGAGAGGCCAAATGATTTATATACCGAGCCAGGTGAAGATAAGTTCCCGATGTGGGACAGAATTCTCAACAGAATTATAATTTCTATTGCATCCTGATGTTTTATTTTTAAACATATACTGAAGAACATGTTGAGCAATGCATCACCTGTTGCAACAAAGTCAACAGATCTCCTCCTACACAGTACTCCAAAACAAGCCACAAATGAGCTCTTGTTTCATACCTGCAGTGGTGACCAATAAATCCATCATTCCCAATTGCTACCACGTAACAGGTGAAGCACCACAATGCTAGGCTGATATAAATGCTTTTTAAACAAATGGAAGAACCTTCCCATCACTATATTTCTGTAAACATTACCACGAGTAGAACTTCAGCACATTAGGATGGTTTAGAGTGTGAAGAATTCTCACCTGCAGTCAGAAAAGGAAGAAAAATCAAAGATTTGGTACAATTATAGTCCAACACCTGAAATGGTTTTTGTTAAGATAACTCTATTATGTGCATCTGAGCTCGAAATCAACAGACCCCGGCCTCAATAAACAGATCCAAACGGGGGTATGTTAATTTAAATTACAATCAATCCGATAACAAGGGATAAACAACAAAAAACTTAAAAATGCCATATAAACGCTTACTTCGTGAAGAACTTTGCTGCGGTGAGACTTATCAACGCTCTTAAGCGCGAAGTATTCAATCGTCCTTTTCTTTCTTCCTTTATACACAGTCTGCGATTCGCGATAAGATTCACCAAAAACCAAAAACAAAACAAAACAAAAAATCGAGCTCAGCTCGAGCCAGTTGAAACTAACATTCGTGATATAACTGATGTAGATTACTTACCGAGTATTTTCCTTGACCTATAGCTTCAAATATATGGTAGTCGTTCATGCTTCCGATGCTCTTCCCAAGTTCGAATCTGATGCGAAATGATACAAGTGTGGTGCGTGAGAGAGAAGCGCGGATAGAGTACGACTATGAAAATTTCAAATTCAGGAGGAGATCAGAGATAACGAGGAAACGGAAAGTTGTGGGGTCAGAGCGGAAACAACGTAATAATTAATGTACATGTATTTGTGGGGGCAAATGAAATTGTTTAAAATAAAGTGGTAAAGATGTAATAATTCTCGAAACAATTGTTAGCCGCCGCCCACGTGTCAACAATCTAAAATTGTGATCTATAAAAATAATAATCCCCTAAAAACCTAACACTGCAAGTAGGAATCTTCGCTTCATCGCTTACCAGATTCACAGGGGTGCTCTGAGGTGATTATCTATTTATTATTTAATTTCAGCTTAACTCCGATGCATCTGTTGAGGAAAAAACTTAGATCTGCTTTCTGAGATCAACAATCGGAGTTTGTTTTCTAGCCTTACTACTTGTGTGGCTTCGATTTTTGTCGTTAGTGTTAGCTTGATCAGAAGAGGCTTTTTTTTTTTTATTTTTTCTTTGCTGAAGTGGTTGAATGAGTTCTAATTAGCTGTGTCGTTTCCTTGTCAGATCACATTGAAACGATGTCGAAGGCTGTAGCAGTTCTCAACAGCAGCGAAGGCGTTAAGGGCACTATCAACTTCTCCCAGGAAGGAGATGGTAAATTCGTTCTCGTTAAAGAAAAATGTTATCTTCATAATTAGTTTATGTCAATTGGGATTGTGACATAGTTTCTCCATGATTCAGGCCCGACTACAGTGACTGGGACAGTGTCGGGTCTTAAGCCTGGCCTCCATGGGTTTCATGTTCATGCCCTTGGAGACACCACCAATGGTTGCATGTCAACCGGTAAATTCAGTGTATTTATGGTTCTGTTGAAATGTGAGACTGATTTAGGTGTAGATTTTATGACTACTTTGGCCATATCTTTTCTTGGCAGCTAACATTTTGTTGTGTTTATATTATGTAAAGGACCTCACTACAATCCATCTGGAAAAGAGCACGGCGCTCCTGATGATGAGGTTCGCCATGCTGGTGACCTTGGTAACGTCACAGCTGGAGAAGATGGTAATAACCTTGGAACTTTGATTGTTTTGGCTCTAGTGTTATGGATTGTGTTGGATTATATTTCCTTGTCCTTTCATATGTGCTTCGCCATCTTCGGTTTTTGGGTCAGTTCATTATTCCTCATAGACCATAGTTGAAAGAAGGATGTGCTGCAAACTCACAACTTCTTTTAGCTTTTGAGCATATTCATCAATGCAGAATTATATGATGTGACCCGCCAGATGGGCAGAATTTATATATGATTTGGCTCGCTGATTGGACGTTTTGTTCAATTGCTATAATTGGTTTGGCTTTTTTTCTGCCCGTTTATCTTCTCAGGTACTGCTACTTTCACCATTGTCGACAAGCAGATACCACTCTCAGGACCACATTCCATTGTTGGAAGAGCTGTAGTCGTGCATGCTGATCCCGATGATCTTGGAAGGGGTGCGTTTGTCTTTGTTTCTTTTTCTTAATTATGAATCATCTAGCATGTTATAACTTCTGCAGAATATTTTAAGAGATCACATTTCGTAAGCTACAGAATGGCTTGCTGTGTTTTGTACTTATGGTTTGGTTGTATTCACACGACATGCAAGTAATTCACAGAATTATATCCAAGAGAAATCAAGTGATCATGTTTGACCATGTTACCCTAGGTGTTTTATTGTAGTCGTACCCATTAAATTATAAAGATAATCATATCGCTTCGATCTCTGACCATCAATCAGCCTTAACGAGGATTCCTTGTGCTGTGTTTAGGTGGACATGAACTCAGCAAAAGCACTGGAAATGCTGGTGGAAGAATTGCTTGCGGTGAGTGTACTTCAAGATTTAAAACATAAACACATAATCCACGTACGCCGTCAATAATCGCTAGTACTGATTTGTACAATCTTCATGCTTCACGACATGCAGGAATTATCGGCCTTCAGGGCTGAAGAGCTTTTGGTATTTCGCTCGACCCATGTCGTCCTTGTGTCGTCCTTTACCTAAGATGCTTGCTATAATCAATACTTTCACGTATGTTTCGACTCTAGTTTGATCCATAAGGGTCTGTAATAAACCAGATATTCCTCCAGTTTTCTTTGGGAGCATTTGAATACCTTATCTACATACTGCCTCTTGCTCAACGTTGAATTGGAGGATTGCTTTGAATATGCATTTCACTAGCACACTGTAACGTCTGAAAAACCATATATCGATAACAAAACAGTTTTCGTATCGAAAAATAACACAAGATTAGTCCAAGAATGTGAGGATGAACATGTAAGCTATAATCGTTCCGCAAAGAACCAAATGTGATTGTAGCAAGCTGCCGTACAAAGCCTTACTCTTTAACTCACGGTCAACGGTTTGAGCCGCCGTCCAATATAGCAGACCGATGGCTCGAAGCAGTTGGGCTAGGCTGGCTAGTTCATGAGTGACGGTTCTGCGAAGAAACAGCACTTCTCGTCGATTTGAGACGAGCTTTCCTACCCTAACAAATCAGTCGGGCAAACCAAAGAACAGATCAGATCAGGAGAAAATGCTAAGAATTCCCCTACGCTGTTTCAAGAATCGAGAAAAACCACCTAAAAATTGTAATGTTAATCACCCACAATAATAGTAAATAATTACCTTGCCCATGCACTTCTCAAGGTGAGGAGCGAATCGACCGGCCACAACAGACCTTCCACAGTTCATGCAATCGAAGATCTCATTTGCAACGGTGGGGTGAGTTTGCCCGAATATATCGACGGCATATTTTCCGTTCGATTCGCGGCCACTATGGCTTGGATCGGATGTCCTTGTTATTGCCTCGGCGGATAATCTCATTTCCTCCTCGATTTCATCCAAGTGATGGTCGAGCCCTAATCTAGTTATTCGGTGAGATTCTGACGCAACGTCGAGAATCAGAGAATCGACGAGGTCCAAGAAGATTTCTGATGATGGCTGCAGCAAAGAGAAAAGATGGTTTATCGTTCGTATCGCAACTGATTTGTAGCCACGAAGATTATCCTTTCCGCAAAATCACACAATCTACAAAACAAACGACATGAATCGCGAGCTAAAAAGATCATAAAACTTTTAGGGTTCCACCATTAAGTCGGTTAGCAATACTCGGAGTTGCCTCATCAAGCCAATATAAGAAGGTGCAAGAAATTCCTTGTCCAAATAGTATCCGTCATTCTAACAACAACTATACAGTATGCAAACATATTGTCCACACGCAAAATGGCAAAACACATTTGAAACAATTGATATCGGCTCTTAGACAGAGAAATCAAGCAAAAGAATAACCATAACAAGCTAATTAAGTCACCTCGGATTCGGTCACTGTGTTATCCTCTTTGGGCATTGACATGATTCGTGGTTTAAGAATAAAATTACAGCAGTCATCAATATTCCATCGAAGTACCTGAATCACAACAAGGAAAGATAAACAATCCTAGTAAAACGATCTATACACAAAATGGATATATTGGCAGACAATTCAAAACAAATGTTTAGATTGCAGTTTTTGTTTTACAGTTAACACAATAGCTTTAGCCAAACACCAATTGAAATGTGTTTTCGCTTCCAAAATCTAATAACTCTAAAATCAGAATCGGGAGAATTCGATCCCGGTCTTATATCCACGAAGCAGTGACGAAAACATGAACTATGCACCTATGAAGCTAGGTCAGTAAAATCGATCTGATAAAAAAAAAACAAGATCCAAACGCCATAGCCGAATCAAATTGGGAGCTTCGTGAAGTACCTGAAACTGAATAGGGATGAGCTTTCGAAACAGGACTAGTATGTGCTACTCTTTATTTTCTTGAACATTATTACTTTTATTTAATTCATTACACGTACGGTCATAGATTCTGGCCCAATCATCACGCTTTGGGCCTCCAACGAATATTAGGCTATATAATTTCTTAATATTAATTTTTAATTAATCTAAATTTCACAGTTTATCTCAATTCCTCAGGGTAACCACAATGGTGGTTTATATGTGGGTCATATGTGCTTATTTGGCACTTTATATGACACATCATCATTGTGAATGTGTCAGACACTGTGTTATAGGAATATTATAGTATTATGGAGGAGAGAGAATGAGGAGAAAAAGAAGAAATTATTCATTTATAGTTGTGGGTCCGTGTTATAGTAGTGTTATTATTGTGGGAAAAGTAGAATAAAAGTGTTATAGAATAAAATATAGGAAAATATAGTGAAAAGCTGATATGGTAGTATTGTGAGTGTGTTATTGTTGTGGACACCCTCACGAGTTTATCTCAGTTCCTCACTCACGCTTAATAAAAGAGTATTGATGAAACTCATTTAACATATCATTTCATCAAATATCGAAGTTTTTACATTCTAACCATTTCACGCATCAAATATCTAAGTTTTCTATTCTAACCAATTTGCGCATGTTTCGAGTGAAATCAAACAAACTCACTATCTTTTCCTGCATCATATTCGATTTTTTAAATTTAGATAACTTCACTTTCAAGAAGAAAGACAAAACCAGCATTAGTTTTGAGACCAATTTAAACTTTCACTAAAAGAAGAACTGCAATAAAACTAGCCTTCACATGCCAAGGAATTTCAGATTCAGAGATCGAAACGAGGTTCGAGCAAAACGACCAACACCTTATTACGACAATCAAATAAAGCCGTCGAAAAAAACGCCAACCAACGCCAAAAGCAAGCAGTTTTCCTCAAGAGGGCAAACAAAGCGAAGACAAAAAAAAAGATCACGGCTTCAGCGCCAAAGCTAAGCCAAACTTGGCGCCCTTGTCGACGGACTTACCGTCAACCTCAGTCGAGAGGGTGACGAGCGACTTGGGACGCCATTCGTGCTGTATGAGAGCGCTCGCCTTTCCATAGTTGTTCACACGCGCCTTCACCGTGGTCAATGGATCCAAGGCGTGCTGTGTGCCGACGGTGATTGTGTTCTCATTCGTCGAAAAGCTGTGTGTCACCTCAGCTCCCACGGCGGTGAAGCTCAGCGGGCTCACCACGTGGTAGTAGGAAGCACTCAACGAGTCGCCCTTGTCGTTCCTAAAATAAATAATTAAATCGATAATTGCAACAGGGGCCGTTTTCGAAAATTGTACATTTTGGGATGGAAGAGAGGGCAATTACAGCGTGAGAGATGCGATGAGATCTGTGTTGGTGAAGCTTGCTCCAAAGTTGTACTTGGAGAAGACTCCTTCCTTAGTATCGTAAGACAAGTCGCTGCCCAATGCGAGCGCGTTGGATCCAAGAACGCCAGAGAAGTTCACGACGGGGTTAGCCGTCAGTCCAATGCTTGAGCAGATTCCAGCGTTTTCATGCATGTATTGGAGTTCCAACTAGAAAGATCGATGATGATGACAAATGTGGTGCGAATTTATAGCATGTTTTTTAAAATGTATAAAATTTTCTTACCTTTCCCGACCTTTGATCGGGGACGCGGAAGCTTAAGATGGCCTTCAGTCCAGGAGATGGCTCATCCACCGTAATGGTCGTAAAGAGCTGGGATTGGATTGAATGGGTCAGTTTATAGACCCCGAATGCACAATTTGACATGGAAGGAATTCTCAAAAAAATATATGTATACGTGCGTAAATGTAGCATACATTTGAACTAGTATCCACTTTAATGTCAGTGGTGATGTTCTTGTTCTTCAACTGTGTATTGACATCAGCCAGGAAAAGATCGCCCTTCTTTGTTCCGGTGGAAGTGAGAGTCTGCAGCCAAATCAGTAACCAAATGAAATCACTGAATCCCAAGAAATACAAAGCAAAGCGGCTTCCAGCCTAAATTAAACATAGTTGCATCTACCAGTCATTAGAATATGGATTCGAAGATAAGTAGAGGCATAGAGCCAACTTGAAGTGTTTCGAAAACTGACGACACAGAGACCGTGACATGAAAATGCAGCATTTTTTAATATACAGCTCAATAGCTAACAGAAGTAATAAGATTCACTAAACATATAGGAGGATAAAGATTCGCAACCTTAGATTTGCAAATTCGTTATATTCAACAAGATCAAACTCAGCACAAACTTCTTCCCGTGAACATAGCATTGCTGAGTCAACGTAGACTCGGAGATACAAAGAAATAAAAATGAAATTGTCATAAAAAGATAAAATCAAGCAGGTACAGGACGACTATTAAGCATGCAAAACTAAATTAGCATTCAATCACAATACCAAACGGTTTCAAACTGGTCATTCAACATACACCAAAAAATTTCGAATCCTTCAAAAAAATCATGGAAACAGAGGCATAAATTAGTATTTAGAAAAACATCACGATATTACAAAAATTTGAGATCCTTGAAACAAAATGAAAACATAAATAAAAAACAGGTATGAGATTCCAAAAACTCACCACTCCAGTAGGCGAGTAGGTGGTGATGGTGAACTTTTGGTCACTCAGGTAATCCTTGTAGAGAAGATCTAATCCGAAAAAAAAAACAACGATTAGCCGAGCTGACAACTACTTTTCAGAGGCTAGATCAAATGAAAACGAAACGCAAACCTCGAGCTCTTTTGCCGATATCCGAGTAGAGACCTGGACCCTTTCCCATGACTGCTCTTAAACCTGAAATCGGAAAATCGAAAGAATCGCAAATACGTACAGATAGAAATTGCCGAGAGAATCTGTCTCTTGTGCAGCAACAAGAACATACAAAATAATCGCAAAACACGAGCAGCAAACCCTAATAAAGCATTTCAATTTTTTTTTGCGTGGTTCGTTTTACTAGAATAATCTGAACCATCGATGAAGTGATTCGTGGAGCGTCACGTATGGACCGTTGATTTACTCGTTGGACCTCGAAGCCGATAGTACTTTCGCGAATTCGCTCATCTACAAGCACTGCACTAAAGGAGGGTAAACACGTCTTCCTTAACTTAAAAAATAAATTAAATAATAATAACCCTAAAAATCTGCATTACTACATCTTAATTCTACAATATATAACCACCATCAACATAAATGTCATAATTTTATTAACATATAATAATTACTGATAATTAATAGCGTGCACTGGGTGTAGAGATCTATGTGACTTAATAACTGCCACGTGTTCAATAATAAGTAATTGTTTAAATTTAAAAATTATAAAACATTAAAACTAGTAGTATGCAGGGGTAAAAAACTAGTTACATGGCTAAATGTATATATAACATAACGTCTTCACAATTGCAACATATTATAAAAATAATTAACAAGGAAATTGAGTTTTTCTTCTGTCTTTACAAAGCCAGGAGAAAGTAGTATGCAAGCCCAACTGGAATTGCGAGCAGCATACCAACAATAACCCTACATTAAAGTGAAAACATTGAGACCATATATATGATTATAATCCAATTTAGGAGGATGTTATGCATTAAATAAAATAATACCCTGTGCTCAATACGTCCGCATGCACGTTATACTCCTTGGCAAATACAAAAGGAACTATTCCTTGAGGCAGAGCTGCCTGAAAAAAAAAATTATTGCATGAAACAAACATAAGATTATTCTTAGGATAAAGTGCTTGCCGATGCGCCAAAAGCTATATCTGATGGTGAGGGTGCAACTCTAATCTTTAAACCGCACAGCAGTCAATGCCACAGTTCGATTGCTCTCAACCGGGAAGTTATTGCTTCCCAATGTTATCACGTACATTTTTGTATAATTTTTAAATTTGGCGGAATAGCAAGTTACACGTGTCACCTGAACAATAGCAACTTTGAGCAGTGTTCCCTTTAATCCGAGCAGCATTGAGGCGGCGGCCATGAGAGTTGGGCCGACGAGAAACTTCATGGCGATGGCCATTAGTGTTTTCTTGGCGCCGCAGGCTATGAAATTGGCTTGAGATGCCATGAAGAGGCCTGAGAAGAATCAACAAAAATGAAGAAGCATTGTATTTGGGGTGGGATGTTATAATTTTGACAAAATTCATTGTTTATTTTCGAGGATGCTCATGTCTCAAACTAGTCAAGTATATTTAGGGAAATAATTAAAATACTCATCCTATAATTTGTCTTTGTCCGAAATTACTTACCGTATAAATAGTCAAACTTTCTAATCAATCATATGGACCTTTCAACTTCCACAAAATAAACATTTATACTCTTATGTAAAGGGCCCGTTCGGTAGGGATGATGGGTTTGGAAGGTATTAGTTTTAATTGGGTTTAAATAATGGTGGTATAAGTTATTCGATGTGTTTGGTTGATGTGTTTAAACAATAATTTCGGATGTGTTTGGTAGATAAATTTAGATGGTATTAGGTTTAATCATTACTATTTTATCCTTTGAATTTAAAATAAACCTCGTTAGGGTATTTTTTCGACTGCACCCAGTTCCACTTAGCTGTGCAAGTTCGTTCTCAATCTTTTTCACAGTTGATGATGCATCATGTTTAATTAGCTTTTTTCTCCGATGATTTGTTCATTCTCAAATTTTTGTTCCTTATTTGCATATAAATAGATCAATTGCATATCAATACTTATTTGCCTTTCACTGTAGGAAAGGCATCAAATAGGTCTAATTCCAAAACTGAACAAAATGAGTGAACTGTTGGATCGATCAAATAGCATCAAAGCTCTGGTGATCGATGTTTGATGGGTGTTGGATCGATCAAGATAAAAGAAAAAAATAGGTTTATAAGATTCGATTATTAAAAAGGGTAAAGTAGGAAATAGATATTAAAATAAATGGTAAAAATGTCCAAAGAGCTTGGGATTAAATAAAGGTAGCTTGGGGGCTGATTTATTTAATACTTAATAGAAGGTATTAAGAGGGTATTAAATAAAACCCACCTTTAAAATAACCTGCCTACCAAACATGACTTTTATTAATCCTTTCCCATCTAAACCTCCCTAATACCCCAATTTTGGTCTGTCAAAGTTATTTACAATTTATTCTTAATTGCTTAATTACAAGTTTACTCTTAATAGTTTAATTTATTACAACTTTACACTTGAATTAAAATTTTATTTTTTAAATAACTTATTAATAATATAAATGTTTAAAACTATAAAAACATTAATATATTTGCACACACATTGGATGTGCTATACATGCTAGTTTTAATTAAGGTTTTTGTTGAACGATCGTAAGGGGACGTTTGGTTATAAACCTGTATTGGGACCATCATAATATATACTCCCTCTGTCCCCAACCTTTATGGACATTTGGGAGTTGTCACGGGAATTAAGAAACTGAATACTTTAATAATATAGTATAATTAAAAGGTAAAAAAGTGTATATTTTGACACGTCTTTTAAGAATATTTAATATTATTATATTGATTGTTTGTGGTAGATTTTTTGCTAAATAAGGAAATGTACAAAAGATGTGGTACGCCCGATTTAGTAAAATGTATAAAATGGTTTAGAACGGAAGGAGTATATAACAAGCCCCATATTATCTCTTTAGGATTATTCTCCAGGTTAATTTGTATCGGACATTTTCTCCAGGGCTCTAAAATTATTATCGGGCTGTAAAAAGATAACCAAACACCACATTAGACCTATTGTTTATACTGGATTGCTATTCACCGCCCCCTTTTTCCTAGTCACCGCCCCCTAAAGGGCTGGAAAAAGACGTTTTTGCCCTTATGATATTTAAATTAATTTAAAAAGAAAAAACTAACTAAATATATAATTTCGGTACGAAATACTGAAAATTACATACACAAATAAATTCGAACACGGATCGAATTAGCGAACACGGATCGAATAGTCCGTGCCAAGCGCCGGCCGAAATTTTGGTTCGGTCGGGACTTTTTTCAAACTATTTCGATCCGTGTTCGCTAATTCGATCCGTGTTCGAATTTATGGTGTATGTAATTTTCAGTATTTCGTACCGAAATTATATATTTAGTTAGTTTTTTCTTTTTAAATTAATTTAAATATCATACGGGCAAAAACGTCTTTTTCCAGCCCTTTAGGGGGCGGTGACTAGGAAAAAGGGGGCGGTGAATAGCAATTCCCTTGTTTATATTTACATGTCTTATATTGGACATCAAACGCATCCTTAGTGGATTAGTTTTCGAGAAGGACGTATTAGAGCACTAAAAACGAATTTTCCCCAAAGTTGAATGCTTGAGCAAGTTAGAGGATTGAAAAAGGCGAATGTGACCAAATTTATAGAATTGAAACTTAAGTCTATTAGCATCTCCCAACCTTTCATGCATGCAAAAGGAGGTGCAATATTTTAGTGAAAAAACGATACCTAAGCTGAACATTGCCATTCCGAGACCTCCGTCGGACATAATCTTGATCGAACCTTCGATCGGTTTAGGCATCTTCACGTCCCACCTGCAATATTTCAAACCGTTTGATTCTTTCCGAGAAGTTACGTCCCGAATGAAGGCACAGCATAACGACTCAACCTGAAGCATATGCTCGCCCACGATAGACCGGCAAAAGTGGCGTAAGTGTTCGGATTTCTAACCAGCTCCTTCCCAACGGTCCAAAGAATGGCCCTTACGCCTTTCTTCACTCTTCCGCCGCCGATCTGATCTTCGTCTTCTTGTTCGACCTCCCCTGAGCCCTCCACGCGTCCTTCAATGAGTTTTTTTTTTCGAGTTTTTGTAAAAGCGATGAACACTGAAATCCTCGTATTCTTTCGGAACATAGTGTTGGAAATATACCACATATAGTTAAAAAACAATGATACGCTTCTTACGAGCTTAACCTTCTAAGTGAAGTCGTCATACAAAAATGGTATTAGGGTTGAGGTCCAACGTACAAATCTCCACGACCACTCATTTAGGGTACGTTTCGTATGCGACATTCAACGCAGAAACGAAAAGAAAATGTGTTATAGTACGACACGCGAACGTAATTTACAATAATCCGATGCGTATCATTACATTTTTCACTTCTTTTTCGCGTTGGATTCCGCATGCCAATCTCACCCTTAAGAAAGTCAGCCGAGAGTGAGGAGGCATTTATGAAATGTAATACTTATAATTGAAAAAAATAACGATACTCTCCCAACAAGCTCAAGCTTTTAATTGATGTGATCAGTGAACACGTAATACGGTAATAACACACCTGGCGCCGTCGACTTCACGCCATTCCAAAAAACGCCCCTCGCGGCGCCGAATTCGAACAGAATCAGCAGAAAATTGTACCAAACTAAGCTCTGAAGCACGACGATCTGCGCTAAGTACTCCTCCGCCTCGTCCCCTCCGTACATCGCCCTAACCAACGGGATTCCAACGATCAGCGTGTTGGGGAGCGTCGAAACGGAAAAACCCGTTATGATCCAACCAAGGCTGCTTCTTTTAGACATCCTCAAAATCCCGAGGATCGTCGCGAGGAATATCAGCGCGACGACCTTCTGAAGGGAATCGGCGAGGACGAGCCTTAGGTTCATCTCGTAAGGATTGGTCTCAGAGATCACTTGGAAGGATAAGAGGGGAACGGAGACCTTCGAGACAAACTTGTTGATTCCCGAGCATTGCTCGGGCGAGAAGAGCTTCCACGGCTTGAGGGAAAGGTAGCCCGCGAATAATGCGGCATATAAAGGAATTATTGCGTAGATGACGTCGGCGACGTTCGATGGGCTTATCATGGCTGTGTATATTCGGACCAAGCGCCTGACGCTGCTCCAAAAGCTATAACTTATGATGAGGGTGCAACACTAATCTGTAAACCGCACAAACAGTCAGCGCCACGTTTCGATTGCTCTCCCACACTGTGTATGTCTGTCGATTTTCTTGGGAATGGTGGGTATTTAAAGGGTTAGTTTGTGGTATTTAGTGAGGAGAAATGAAAAAATTTGTATGCAGACATGCAGTGCAACAGAAGTAAGACAATATGGGATGTTTGAGTAGTGAGGAAAAGAGGGGGGAATTTTGCCATATAAGTCAAAAGATTGAGAATAAGTGCGGCGTTGGATTGCTATCTAAAGTGGGATGTTTTGCCATAAATGCCTAAGCATTTACGGTTTTTTGAGCTTTTGCTTTCTCCAGCTTTTGTTGAAGCTCATGTCTGTTCTTGGCTGATCTTGTCTTGTAAGAGAACATTCAGTAGCAATTCGTTTTAATCTGCTATTTGTGTAATAGCATTTATTTTATTTTTTTGCCCTCTTCGTTAGTATTTTTACTCACTAGTCATTCTAATATGGGTTTGCACTGTTCTTTGCCATCAAGAAAAAGCAGCATTGCATTTCGTGTCATGGAAAGCCACGCATGAAGTGATTATTAATAATACAACAGAAGAATATAGCATGAAAAAAATAAAGATAAACAAGATACCCTAGTAATTAGTGTACTGGTAGTAGCAACGTAGAACAGTTTTTCATAGGCCATAACGTAGGTCGTATATTTTTTCCTTCACAAGAAAGGAATAACATATTCTCAGCGAGGTTTTAAGCCAAGTGTTTGAAATTAAGACTCCATAAGGTGGGCCATGGGTTAACTTCCATTTGATCCCCTTGATTATCGATGTTTAGGTGAACTTGGACAAAAACACATATTGGAAGGATTAGTTCCTTTCGAAGTTAGTGATCAACAAATTCGATCTAGACTGAATTTAATAGCAGTGTAGGAAGCTGACATAACTAAAAATAAGGTTTAAAATTCGATTCAGAGTATAGTATAATCAGTATGTCCGTCGAGGAAAAAACAAAAGGATAATAGGTAACAATCTACGAAATAACTATTTAAAGTAGTAGGTTTTTGAAATTGATTGTCCGAAATGTATTACAAGAAGTTACAAAAGTACGTCAAGACTTGCATATGAAAGCGTGACCTATGGACGAGTTTATTCATATAGCGTTTCTTTTACTTGAAATAATAATAAATTTGAACGAGAGAATAACAAAAAATAGTGTTATTTTCATCGGTCAAATATAATAAAACCCCATAATATACAAGCAAAGAGATCCACGCCCAACAATTTAAGACAGAAAGGGACCCTAATTAAAGAGTTAATCCTACTCCATTTAAAGAAATAAAACAATATTACAACCATTCAGTCAACGAAGCAAGAATGAGAACCGATGAGATCAAATGGCCTGCCTACATCTGCGGCCCAGGAACTAATCCTTTATCTTCTTATATTTAGTAGACACAATTTCATTACAACATAGGAAAATAACAAAACTTTTTAAACGCAGCTTCTTTTGTTTCTTATCGCCTCCGTTATAAGAAACGTAAGAAGCTCCGGCGAAATTCTTGCGCGGTTGGTTGGGCGGCGGTCTGAAAACACACACATGAACAATCTAGCTCGACCTGCCTCAAACTTGTAAAAAAAAAGATCGAACAGACCAAAAAAAAAATGACGCAAAGAACGTCGCGCTCGTTGGTCGTCCTTTTCTTCGCTTTCTCCACTTTTTTTCTGAGCATTAAAGCTGATATCTTCGAAGGGTTCGATGACTACTGGCGCAACCGTGCAGCCGAGGCCTGGAATAGGACCCTCGAGACTTACGAGCCCGAGCCCGAAAAGATCGTGAGCCACTTGAATTTGCATGTCCAAAGGTGAAATTATATATATATATATATATATAATATATATATATATATATATATATATATAGTATTTTACATTGTATGTGCTATGATATATAAAACTATATTTTATAGATGAAATAATAAATTCAATTTTAATTACATATTGTTGCTATGTATATAGATTTATTTGTAAAATAAATATTATAGTAAAATTTAAAAATAGAGGGTAAAATAGTAATTGTCCAATTGGAATGCAGTTACTATAAGCCAATCACGCTTAATATGGTAGATGATTCATTTTCCTCATAGTCATGGTATAATTGCTATATAGAAGTTTGAGCTTAACACCAATGTTAGATAAACATTCACCTAGAAGTTTATGCTTAAAAGGATCATTTCATATTTTCATTTATAAATTTCACATGCAGGAGCTTGAAAGAAATATCGAACATAGGCAACACTACGAGGAGACAACTCTTGAGCAAAGGCTATAACGGTTCATGCCAGGCCACGAACCCCATCGACCGATGCTGGAGGTGCCAGCCCAAATGGGCCCAGAACCGCTTCAGGCTAGCCGACTGCGTCCTGGGTTTCGGTTACAAAACCACGGGGGGCAAAAATGGAAAGATGTATGTCGTCACCGACCCGTCGGACAACGACGTTTTGAACCCTAAGCCCGGAACCCTGCGCCACGCCGTGATCCAGAAGGAGCCCCTCTGGATCACTTTCCAGCGCAGTATGCTCATCAAGCTCCAACAAGAGCTCATCATGGAGGGAGACAAGACGATCGACGGCCGGGGGGTTCAGAGGGTCGAGATCGCCTACGGGGCGGGAATCACGATACAGTTCGTGAAGAATGTGATCATCCACGGGCTTAGGATCCACCACATCGTGAGGGGAAACGGAGGGATGATCCGCGACTCAGTGGACCATTTCGGGCTCAGAACGCAGAGCGACGGGGACGGGATCTCGATCTTCGGGGGACAGGACGTGTGGATCGACCACGTGTCCATGACACAGTGCAGCGACGGGCTTATAGATGCCATTATGGGCTCGACGGGGATCACTATTTCCAACAGTCACTTCACGGATCACGACGAGGTAGGTATTTTGTTTGTGCCGCATGGCGAAATTACATCAACCCCGGCCAGTCGAATATACGTGTTAAATAATCAGTTCACCTAAAAGGTTAATGTTTCATACAATGTAATATATTTTAATTTTACGCATGCCCATAATGTTAGATTCTGGTTTCTTTTTTATCTATCCTTAATACTTGCATTTTTTTCTTGTCTATCCTTAATGCTCATCATTTCTTGACACTAGCTCTCATAACTAGATTATCACTTCGTCTAAGCGTGTGGATAGCGCATTATATCGTGATTGTAATCATTATATTTTCAACGTGTGAAAGATTCTAGCTTCTGATATAGTATCAGAGCAAGTTGACGTGCATGTTATTCGTGTTTTTGGCTCCACATCACCCATTTTAATATATCTACGCGTCATGCATCTATTATACGCCACACGAGGAGCTGTTGAGATTATTGTCCCACATTAGTATTCAAATAGGTTGTTTCACTTAATACCAGATTGATTTTAGAATGAAGCCCTCAGTTTCACTAGACAATGATATCTAATTATACTTATCCAGGCAATGCTATTCGGCGCGAACGACGCCCATTCCCAGGACGCTAAAATGCAGGTAACCGTGGCTTTCAACCACTTTGGCAGGAGGATGGTACAGAGGATGCCGAGGTGCAGGTGGGGCTACTTCCACGTGGTCAACAATGACTACACCCACTGGAACATGTACGCCATCGGCGGTAGCCAAAACCCCACGATCATAAGCCAGGGAAATCGATTTGTGGCACCTACGGATGCCGAGAATCCCTACGCCAAGGAGGTCCGTCCTTCCCCCTACCATTGATCTCCAATTATTGTTGAGATTCTAGGTTGGGCTCTGTCCCACATCGAATAATTCAAGCTGTTCAAGCCACGATAGATATAAAGAGGCTTTCTCCTCCTATCACCAATTCTTTTTACGAAGGACCTCGATTACTAATACTTATATATCACTTTGTTAAAAAATGACGAGCGTTATCAATTGTATAGGTGACGAAGAGGGAATACACGCCGGAATCGGTGTGGAAGCAGTGGACGTGGAGATCGGAGGGAGATATGTTCTTGAGAGGCGCATTTTTCGTGCAGTCGGGCGACCCGAAGTACACGAGCAAGCATCCCGAGAAGTACGACAAGGTGCAAGCTTACCCGGCGAGCCAGGTGGCCGAGATGACTATGTTCACCGGCGCATTAGGTTGTAAGGTAGGGCAACCGTGCTAGATGATTTAAGATCTCAATCTTTATAATGTTTATCGATCTTTTTTTTTTTGGTAATCCTCATTATTATTACTCCGTATATATGTATTTATAAGTTTGACGTATATGATTGAACATATATATAGGTATATTATTCTTTATTACCGAATTCAAAGAGTATCAATGTAATTTTCGTTGATGTAACTAGGGCTGAAAACGAGCCGAGCCGAGCCCGAGCATGGCCCGGCTCGAGCTCGGCTCGATTATGTGTAAGTGGGCTCGAGCTCGGCTCAAGCTCGATCGAGCTCGAAAAGTCGAGGCTCGAGCTCGAAAAGTCGAGGCTCGAGCTGCTCGAGCTCGGCTCGAAAAGCTCGATTCGTCATAAAAAATATATAATATATTATATTTAATTATTATAATAATAATAAACATATATATTATTAAAAAGAAAAAAGAAAAAATTGGGCTCGATAAGCTCGACGAGCTATCGAGCCAACATACAGAAAGCTCGAGCTCGGCTCGATTGTGAAAAGTCGAGGCTCGAGCTCGGCTCGAGCTCGACGTTGACCGAGCTCGAGCCGAGCTTTGACCGAGCTGCTCGCGAGCGGCTCGCGAGCAGCTCGGCTCGTTTTCAGCCCTAACTGTAACTGTACTATACAACCCGCCATCAATCGTTTTTGCTGCCTACGATTGATAAACACTAAACTCGTTGCACACTCACATGCTTTTGCATATATAAATATAAAATATTAAATTTATATTAATTTAAAATAGTTAATTGAAATTATAATTTCAATTAAATTATATATATATATATAAACGATAAAATTAAAGGTATAAGAATTAACAAATAATAATTAATAAAAATAGTGATTAAAAAATATGATTTTTTAAAAATTATACTATCAATTGTTTTTTTTAAATTGACAAACTAAGGGGCAGTTTATAGCCACCGTTGACGCTTAATTAAATCATTCCAAGTCGTTTCAATTTTTCAGACCATACAAGAGAAACCATTTTGATACAAACTTACACACAAAATGCTGATAATGAGTTCCCTGCTGTGAACGGTGGAATAATCCGATACCCTTGCCCGACGTAAGCGCAGCCTTCGCTCACCGAAAACCCCCCGTACACCGTTGCGCCCGTTTCGTACGACCAAAGTATCTCCCCCGACGAAGTATCGATCGCATAGACCGGACCCGTTCCGTAAGTCGAGCCCGCAAATAGCACGCCGTTGGCCACGGTCACGGGCCCGTTCGCCGTGGCGTTGTGAGGAGCCGCCGTGGACCACAAGATTTGGCCCGTGTTGGCATCCATGGCGACCCAACCGCCCCCCGTCGTGACATTCTCGTACGGCGTAAGAGTGAAGTTCTTTTGCCTATCGTTGGCAATGTTGGTGTAGATCCTTACATTGTCCGTGGCCGATCCCCAAGTGCCTCCACCAAACGTACCCCCGGGCCCCGCCTCCTGTGTAGAGAGCCGAAAAAAATTGAGCTCCCTACTATTGAGTGATAACTTTTAGTCTTAAACCTTACTTTTATATATTATAGTTCCAATACGCCCCTCGCACCTATAGGCTAATTTCTTTGCTATCTAGTGTTAGAAAAGTATTTTTTCTTAAATGGATTATCGTGAGGATTCGTACCCATAAGCGTTAGGGTAAGATCTCTAATACCATGTTACCATGTTGACTGGCTATTTCATCGAAAAGCTTAAGCTTGGAGAAAATGCAAAAACTTTTAATTTTATATATTATATTTTCAACACGATCCCCCATGAGTAGGTTGACTCTTATATTATGTAGCCTTAGTCATGCCATTTTCTTAAGGTCGTAAGGATTCATATTCATGATCTTTAGGGCCTGAGCTCTGATACTATGTTGAATGATCACTTCACCTAAAAGCTTAAACTTGAATGGAGTGTATCACATTTTAACTTATATAGTAGATTTTCAACTCCTACTATTTCGAACCTCACAAGGAAGAAGAAAAATTATTTTGAGTTCGACTTACAGTATACCAAACTATGCTCCCATTGTCTCGATTAAGGGCCCAAACAAATCCGCTTTTTTGGGCAGCCGCAACGATGTCTACACACGTGCCGTTATTCTCGACGGTAAGAACCATCGGCGCCTCGCCGAAATCCGCATCTGGGTTCGGCCCGGGCGGGCAATTGGGCGTGTTAGGAACACTGCACGCGACGAACCAAACATCGTACCCTCCGAGCTGTCTGTACCACTCGATCTCGCCCGAGTCTAAGTCCAAGGCTAAGATGGTGTCGAAGTGAATCTCGGGCGGCACGCATTGCTCTGGGTGCGTCGGCGTAGTTTGATTGTTTTGTTTCTTCTGACAGTTCGCTACGGATTGGGGGACTGAATAGAGATTTCCCGTCGCGATGTACACTTGATTTCTCTTAAAGTCGATCGACGGGCTGCTTCCCCATAGTGAAGCTCCGGCGTATCCTCCCAGGTTTCCTCCGTTTTCGGGAAGCATATACGTCTGCCATAGAATTTGACCCGTTTGGACGTTCAGTTTCGCTAAGCTTCCGCGGAAAGTGCAGCAGTTTTCGGTGCTGAACGTCTCTTCTAATGACGAAACTCCGACGTAAAAGGCCCTATGTACACGATGAGAGAAAATACAGTTTCATATCTATATAAGTAATATCCTACACCCTTTTACATGTCTGTCAAAATTTGTTGGAAACTTAATATATAAAGTTATATATGACACTTCCTATCGAGACCCGATTAGATCATATTGCCGGAGAAGTATGCCGACACCACATGCACATTCCTCTGGCATCATGGATGGTCTAATCAGGCCTCGATTGGACCCGTTTTGAATACCCAACGGATCTTTAATGTGTCAGACTGTCATTCATAGTCTAAGCTTAAACTTTTAGGTTAAGTGATCGTTAGAAACGATATCAGACCTCATGGACGAAATAGGTCTTGGGTTCGGATCTTCATTATCACCCGTTTAAGAAAATTACACGTCCAAGATAGATAATAAATAAATCGGCCTAGATGAGATGGGGCGTATTAGAAATAATATATAAAATTAAAAAAAATGATATAGCATCTACAAGCTTAAACTTTTGGGTGAACTGATAATTCAACGAAACAGTACAGACTTGCCTTTTAAAGTAGGTTCGCGACATGGTAATAACCGCCGCGGGATGCTCGTCAAGCTGCGTTTTCCATAAAAGATCTCCAGTCGCTCGTTTGACCGCAATAACGTAGGCCGGCCCAATGATGGCGATGATCAGGTTATCGTCTGCTACGGTCGGAGTTGCCCGAGAGATGGTGATATTAAATACTGGGTGGGTCGAAGTGAGCCCCGTTAATTCTTTCAAATTCTTTTTCCACACTAACGATCCGTCGAATTGATTCACGGCATATATGTTTCCGTTCCAGCTCGGAAAGTAGACTTTCCCATCGAAAATTGTCGGCGTTGCGCTTATGTCATTTCCCGCGTCAAATGACCATTTTAGGCGCAGTTTCGAAGCGGTTTGAGGGCTAATTAGGAATTCCTCCGATGCGAATCTTCGGTTGTAAATGTTTCCACCGTGGTTTAACCAACTTCTGGGGATTATCTCGGGTGTCTAAACAAGATTAAAAAATACAGTTACATAAATACTCTTTCTTGGACTAAATTAATCATGTTATTAAAAGGAAAATAGTTGAGGATGTAATGAGAGAAATACACACACAAATACATACCAATAAGCTTGAGCTAGAGACATCAACTAGACAAAGTAATGCAATGAGGAGGACGATGAAGCAGCTGAAATCATGCATGGTTAACTATGATCCACGAGAAAATTGAACAAAGAATATGAAATGTAGGAGAAATTTCTCTTAAAACAATTTTTTTTCGGTGTTGACGAATGCAATAACCAGATTGTAGGATGTTGTTTACTTTTTATAAGCTAAGAGTTCTGACTTTTGACTGGGTTAAAAAGAAAAACAGTGAGTTCTTACTTTGCGATGCTTGCGTGCGTCAAATACTGTCAGAATAATATTGTCAACGTTCTTTAATCATATGATGTACACGCATACTATTTGCAGTGTGAGTTCATTATCAGACAAGTAGGAATAAATTTATTATTATGGTTTCTTCCAAGGAAACTTGTGGAAGCATATATCCCAACTTAAAGTCAGCAGCAGAAGATGACAAGATATATAATATAACCTTTCCTAGACTAAAACAGGCATATAATATAACTCAGTTTTCGAGTGAAATCTGCTGAATATGCGATCATTAATCTCATTTATTAAGACTATTTGCTTCGAAATTAGAATGCATCATCAGTAAGCCAGACACGTTTGCCCGAGTACTTTCACTAGAAAGGTACCTAGCACTCCTTCTACACCAAACGTGTGTGATTTTAATTGGCAATTACTCCCTCTGTTACATATTACATGTCGTTTAAGGTTATTGCACACAAATTAAGAAATAAAATAAAATTTCCATTATACCCTTAATTAATTATATGATCCCATTTAAGATAGGGGTAAAAACTGAAAATAGTCAATATTTTTTATCTTGAAAACTGTAAAACTATCTTGAAAACTGCAAAACGAAATGTATTTTAAAACAAAAAAAAATTTCTACAACGACATTTAATCTGAAACAGAGGGAGTATAATTTAAATTTAATTAATATACATTATAAGTATAATAATTTTTAACTAAAAATAGTAAACTTAATATAGTAAATAGAGTTAGTAAGTGTTTTTTCTTAATTTTATTGTTTAACTTTTTTGTCAACTTGACATGCCAAAATGGCAGTTTATACCCACTTCTCATACCGGTTGAAATAATCTGTCCACAATCTCTTTCTCATTTCATGTCCTACTTTGTTAAAATGATTCTTATGATTATCTAAAACTATATGATATGGATATCAAATTGATAATCATAAAACAAGGAATAAATTGAATGTTTTTATTTAGATTTATGGGATAAAACCTAAAATGGTCATGTTTACCCTGTGAACCAATTTAGTCCCCGATGTTTCGCGTGAACCAATTTAGTCCCCGATGTTATCGAAAATGAATCAAATTAGTCCCTCCGTCAATCCGACCGTCAACTTAGACGGAGATGGCATTTGCGACGGCTTTAGCGACGGAATATCCGTCGCTAAATGAGAAAGTTAAAAAAAAATAATAAATTAAAGATTAAAAATAGGAAAAAATGCAAAAAAAGGGAAAAAAATTCAAAAAATAGAGTAAACAATTAAAAAAGAGAATATTACTACTACACTAAATAAAAATAAATAATAATAAAAAATAAAAATAATAAAAGTAAAATAAAAAACAAAAATTAAAATAAAAATGATAAATTAAACATTAAAAATGAGGAACAAGGAAAAAAAATTCAAAAAATAGAGTAAAAATTCAAAAAAAGAGAATATTACTAATAAATTAAAACAAATAAATTATAATAAAAAATAAAATATATTTATTTATTAAAAAATAAAGAAAAAGGAAAAATAAATTTAAGAGTAACAATTTGTTCTTCCTTTTTATTTAATTTTTAATAAAATTTATTTTGTTTTTTTTAATGTTTAATTTATCATTTTTTATTTTAATTTTAGTTTTATTTTACTTTTATTATTTATTTTTATTATTTTTTATATAGTTTATTAGTAATATTCTTTTTTTTTTTGAATTTTTACTCTTTTTTTGAATTTTTTCCCCTTTTTTTGCATCTTTTTTTCCTCATTTTTAATATTTAATTTATTATTTTTTTTAACTTTTTCATTTTGCGACGGAGTCGCAAATGCCATCTCCGTCTAAATTGACGGTCGGATTGACGGAGGGACTAATTTGGTTCATTTTCGATAACATCGGGGACTAAATTGGTTCATGCGAAACATCGGGGACTAAATTGGTTCACAGGGTAAACATCGGGGACCATTTTAGGTTTTATCCCTAGATTTATCTTATAAATTGCTTGGAATAACAACTATTTTATGATTTGGTAGAATATAGGATTAAAGGAATTAATAAATAAAAAAGAAAATTATCATAGGATTTAAAATTCTACGGACCTGATCATTTGGGACATAGAGGGGGACATTAATTGTGGGACAGATGATTTCATGCGTTCTCACACTTAATATAGTAGAATAATTTTGGTTGACCGAACTTGTAATTGGCCTACGACTTGAAAATTTGATGTGCTGGTTGGTTTTAGATTTTCCAAGATTTCATTACAATTGTTAACATATATCTCAATTTCCATATTCTTAGATGATAGTCAAATATAGGTTTGGCGATGAGGAAGCTTTCGTTATTCTTGCTTACAAGTTACAACGAAGTGAGTGGGCAAATAGTAGCTAGTCCTTGCGGACGCTGTAACAAACCAATAGAACTGTTACTCCTTAAAAAGGCCGTGAGGTTATTATTACTACCCAACCTTCAATAATTAATTAATCGTGTATGTTGATTATTAAGACCCCGTTTAAACCTCAGAAAGCAAAAGTCGCTATCGCTCCACTGTTAGGAGTCAATGGGTGAGCAAAACCGGATATCCGGATTTTCGGATATCCGATATCCGGATTTTTGGATACCAAAAAATGATATCCGTATCCGGTCCGGTTTTAATCGGATATCCGAAAATCGAATATCCGCTTTATTCGGATATTTAAATCGGATATCCGCATCCGGTTTTTAAATTTATTTTTTTAAATAATTTTTCATATTTTCTTTTCAAAATCATATTTTTATTTCTTATCAAAATAAAAAATATATCTTTTCATATAAAAATTACTACACATAGTAATTAACACAATATGTAAATTCATGATTCAAAATTACATAATAAATAATAAATAATAAACAATATGTGAATTCATGATTCAAAATATATTCTGTTCAAAATCATTTTTTTTTTATTTCTTATCAAATAAAAAATATATTTTTTCATATAAAAATTTCTACACATAGTAATTCACACGATATGTGAATTCATGATCAAAATTACATAATAAAATAATATAAATATAAATATTTCTATTTTTGAGGATTTTTTTTCCCTTTTTGACCTTCATTTTTCATTTTGGGCTATTTTTTTATTTTTTAATTATTTTTAAATATAAAACCGGATACCGGATATCCGGATTTTAGACAAACTACTATCCGTATCCGATCCGGTTTATTTTAAAATAAATCGAATCGGATATCCGATCCGGTTTTTAAAACCGGATATCCTGATTTTCGGGTTTTGAAAACCGGGTATCGGATCGGAATCCGGTTTTCGGATATTTTTGCTCAGCCCTAGTTAGGACATGGATTTGTCTGATGGGATTGTGATTATTTCCTTAATTAGTGGCAGATTATTAAGCTGTTTAATCATTGTATTATCTTGTTTACTAAGATCAAAACATGCCCCCATTTTGTCTCATAAGTACAATAACAAGAGATCACTAACATTGCTAGAAATCTCGAATTTAATTATTCAAGCAAACTCACTCACAACAACAACAACATCAAGAAGCTACAATACGCAGAATGCAGATAATGAGTTCCCCGCAGTGAAAAATGGAATACCTCGATACCCTTGTCCGACGTACGCACAGCCTCTGCTCACCGAAAACCCGCCGTAGACCGACGCGCCCGTCTCGTACGACCAGAGTATCTCGCCCGACTCAGCGTCGATCGCATAGACGGGGCCCGCTCCGTAAGTCGAGCCCGCAAACAGCACCCCGTTGGCCACAGTCACGGGCCCGTTCGCCATGGCGTTGTGAGGAAGCGTCGTAGACCACAAGTTTTGCCAGTGTTGTGTTGGTTTCGGTGTTGGGCGTCTGGTCGGTGGCGCTCGTAAAACTCGGACAGATTTTCGTTTATACGTCGAAGTCGAGGCACGTACGTCGTACGCTTTCCGTAAGACGTTATTGCCCCGTATTTCAGTGCCTCGGGTTGTCGCAATACGTCCCGAAGATACAACGACTTCAGGAATTTCGAAACGTTGCACACCGTAACGAAATTATCGGGCGAATCTACTCAAGACTCGAGCCTTTCTTGCTTTATTAGTGCTTTATTATGCCTAAGGGATGTGCTGTCAACTTTCTATAAAGTGCTGGGAGTGAATTGAATGAATTTCTATTCTGCCAGGGGACCTATTTATACTGTTCGAAAAGCTGCAGGGGTCAATTCGCGAAAAGTCATAACTTTTCACTTTGACCTCCTTTGACTGGGCCGAATTGCAAATAGTCACAACCTTTGGCCAGGGGTCAATCTGGGAATAGTCACAACTCTCGGACTGATACCCAATACCCCTTCAATCAGCCACATCACCATGCCCAGTCAGCGCCAGATCAGCGCCACGTCAGTCCACGTCAGTCCGCGTGTCAGTGACACGTCATCAGCCGCCACGTCATCATTTTTTTTTCGTTTTATTTTTAATTGGGCCGGCTTTACCAATTAATTTCTCATTCACCCGATATCGGTTTTGAGCAAATTAATATTCGTTAGATTCGTCTCGAAACGTAGATTCGTAATCTTTCAACGATTTCTTGTTTTGACGACCGACGTCTTCTCGATTTAATAAAATCTTTCAGCTCTTCTCTTAGTGGGCCAAAACCCACACTTGGGCCCAAGGCCCATTGGGCTTAAAACCCAACAATCCCCCACATGAATGGAAATTAATGTAAATGCAATGCATGCTGACTCTTGCAAGAAAGTCCCGACGACCCATCACTGCATCGGGATAGGTAGCTTGTGGCTTTGAACCTTCCCTAGTGAAATACTATCGGATTTACTCGCTGCTCAGTGAACGTGATGTCTTGAACTGGCGGCTTTTTGTGTAAACCAAGACAACAGTATACACACAGTGATGAATCTGATCTCTTTTCGATTCTCACGTTGTGTCCGTTTCGGCCGTGGACCATATCTCCGATTCATAAGTGTTTTCCATTGAAGCGGCCCCACTTCACACTTATATAGGTGACCGACTATTAGGACTTAATCCTGGAGTAGCCCAAAATACTCCACCAATTTGGTATAGTCATCATTAAAAGCATACGTGCTTACCCTAACCACACGTCATCGGGAAATTACTTGGGCAGCTGTCGAGAATGGACTTTATTAGTTTCCAAGTATACTACTGAACTAATCACAGCTTAGTTGTCTCATTGAACCAAGTTCGTGGGATCTCCACTCATTGAGGTTGAGTTACCACTGCTTTTGTTCTTTGCTGTGTGGATTTTTAGTCCCATTCCCCTTACTGCGTTTTCTAACTGATCTCTAGCTATGCCTTTTGTGAGCGGATCCGCAATATTTTCCTTTGACTTTACATAGTCGGTGGAAATTATTCCGCTAGAGATAAGCTGTCTTACGGTGTTATGTCTCCGACGAATGTGCCGAGACTTACCGTTATACATACAGTTCTGTGCCCTGCCGATAGCTGCCATGCTATCGCAGTGAATCATAATTGGTGGCACAGGTTTGTTCCAACACGGAATATCCTTCAGAAAATTTCGAAGCCATTCTGCTTCTTCACCGGCTTTATCTAGTGCGATGAACTCCGACTCCATCGTGGATCGAGCTATGCACGTTTGTTTGGAGGACTTCCAAGAAACTGCTCCTCCACCGATGGTAAATATATAACCACTCGTGGATTTGGAGTCTTTACTATCAGATATCCAATTCGCATCGCAGTACCCTTCTAGTACCGCGGGATATCTGGAGTATAGTATGCCGTGATTAATAGTGTGTTTCAAATATCTTAGCACTCTTCTTAGTGCTACCCAGTGGCTACTACCCGGGTTACTCGTAAACCTACTTAGTTTACTAATTGAGTACGCTATGTCAGGTCGAGTGCAGTTAGACAAATACATCAGACTGCCAATCACCCGAGCGTATTCGAGTTGCGATACAGGCTCTCCTCTATTTTTGGCTAAGTGTACGTTAGTGTCCACAGGTGTCTTAGCCGGAGGATCATCGAAGGCGTTAAATTTCTTTAACACGCTCTCAACATAGTGAGATTCTGTAATCACAATTCCTTCGGACGTCTTAGAGACATTTATTCCCAAAATGACGTCAGCCAAGCCCATATCCTTCATCCTGAAATGATTTTTCAGTATATTCTTTGTATTCACGATTATTTTGTGACTGCTTCCCATGATTAACATGTCGTCTACGTACAGACAGACAATCACAAACTCATTGGGTGTGCCTTTTATATAAACGCATTTATCACACTCATTAATCTTAAACCCATTCGACAACATCGTCATGTCGAACTTCTCGTGCCACTGTTTCGGCGCTTGCTTAAGCCCGTAAAGTGACTTCACGAGTCGGCACACTTTATTTTCCTGCCCGGGTACAATAAACCCTTCGGGCTGCCTCATATATATTTCTTCCTCGAGTTCCCCGTTTAGAAAGGCCGTTTTCACGTCCATCTGGTGTATCTCGAGGTCATACAACGCTGCTATAGCAATCAAGACCCGTATGGATGTAATCCTTGTCACGGGTGAGTAGGTATCGAAGAAATCGTACCCCTCCTTTTGGTTAAACCCTTTAGCTACTAAACGAGCTTTATATTTTTCGATTGATCCATCGGTCTTAAGCTTCCTTTTAAGGACCCATTTGCATCCTAAAGGCTTGCACCCCTTTGGGAGATCTACCAGCTCCCACGTATGGTTTTGCATTATGGACTCAATCTCGCTATTCACAGCTTCTTTCCAGAACGGAGCTTCTGGACTAGACAATGCCTCCTGCAAAGTCCGTGGTTCATCATCTAACATATAAGTTAGGAAATCAGGCCCGAATGACTTGGCCACCTTTTTACGTTTGCTTTGTCGTGGTTCCTCGTTTTCTTGAGGTGAACTCTCAACGGCATCGTGAGTTCGCTTATTATAGCTTATTTCTTTCTTTTCCTTATTTGGAAAAATATTCTCGAAGAATACAGCGTTCCTCGACTCAAATATCATCCCTGTGTTCATTTCAGGGTTTTCTGATTTGTGCACTAGAAATCTATATGCACTACTGTTATTAGCATATCCGATGAAAATGCAATCAACAGTCTTGGGTCCTATTTTAACCTGTTTAGGTTTAGGTACTTCGACCTTTGCTAGGCACCCCCACACTTTCAAGTAACTGTAGGACGGAGCCCTACCTTTCCATAGTTCGTATGGAGTCTTTTCTTTCCTTTTGTGTGGCACCATATTTAGAATGCGGTTTGCCGAGAGGATTGCTTCCCCCCACAAGTTCTGAGGTTGCCCAGAACTGATTAACATAGCATTCATCATCTCCTTAAGAGACCTATTTTTGCGTTCAGCAACACCATTTGACTGAGGTGAATAAGGCGCAGTTGTTTGATGAATAATTCCGTGCTCTTGGCAGAATTTTTCGAACGGCGCCACGTATTCTCCTCCTCTATCACTTCGAATTATTTTAATTCTTGAGTTTAGTTGATTTTCAACTTCACTCTTATATCTTCTGAAGGCATCAGAGCCTCGTCCTTGCCACTTAACAAGTATACGTAGCAAAATCTCGTGCAATCATCGATAAAAGTAATAAAGTACTTTTTTCCACCTCTAGTCTGCACGAACTTTAGATCACATATATCAGTATGGATCAATTCTAGAGGCGCACTACTTCTCTCAACAGAGAAGAACGGTGCCTTGGCCATTTTTGCCTCGACACAGACTTCACATTTTTGTTGTGAGTCGACTTCCATTTGTGGAAGCAGGTTTAAACTTATTAATTTTTTTATCTTATTTAAACCCACGTGTCCTAATCTATGATGCCATAAATTGGAACACTCAACCAAGTAAGATGAACTTTCTTTATTATTATCAGCGAGCTTAATCTCGCGTATTACAGGCATTACATTCATCTTAAAGAGCCCCTTCTCGAGGTAGCCCTTTCCTATGAAATGACCGTTTTTGGTCAGTACATATTTATCACTCTCAAACACCTGTCTAAATCCGGCTTTGCTTAACAGGGAGCCGGACACCAAGTTCTTGCGGATGTCTGGCACATGCAGCACGTCCACAAGAGTGAGTTCCTTGCCCGAGGTCATCTTCAGCACTACCCTCCCTAATCCGACGATGTCAGAGGTGGCTGCGTTGCCCATAAACAGCTTCCTGCCTGAGATAGGGATGTAGGTTGAAAACATCTCCTTATCAGAGCAGATGTGGCGAGTCGCTCCAGAGTCGATATACCACGACCTAGGATTGTCTACCACGTTGGCCTCGTATACGACGGCGGCTAGGTCCATCTCTGTCAGATCTGTCCCCAGCTTGGCCTCGGTAAGGTGAGCTTGGCTCTTTTTGCTCTTTTTCTTCAGCCGACAGTCCTTAGCCATATGCCCAGGTTTGTCGCAGTTGTAGCAGTTGCCCCTAATTTTGTTCGGCTTCTGCTGCGTCGTATTAGGCCTCTTGCGCTTTTTGCCGGTGATAGACTCGGCCAGGTTCGCACGTACCTCGACAATACCCCTTTTGTTCTTGGCATAGATCCTTCGATTATCTTCTTCGATTCGAAGCCTCACGATCAGGTCCTCAAGCCCCATTTCCTTTCGCTTGTGCTTGAGGTAGTTCTTGAAGTCCTTCCACAGGGACGGCAGCTTCTCTATTATAGCAGCTACCTGGAAGGATTCGCTGATCTGCATATTCTCCGCGTGTATATCGTGGATTATCAACTGCAGATCACGGACCTGGTCCAACACTGGTTTGGAGTCGGTCATCTTATAGTCCAAAAACCTGCCGACAATGAATTTCTTAAGTCCGGCGTCATCGGTTTTGTACTTTTTGTCCAACGAGTCCCACAACTCTTTAGCAGTCTTAGCGACCGCGTAGACGTTGTATAGGGAGTCATCCAAGGCGTTCAAAATATAATTACGACACATGAAATCATTATGATTCCACGTGTCCAACGCCGCTTGTTGTTGTCCGTCCACTTCGAGTGCGTCGTCGTCTACGGCGCCGTCGGCGTTCACTTGGGGCGGGAGCTCTTTCAGAAAGCGCACCAGGTTCAAAGTCGTCAGATAAAATAGCATTTTTTGTTGCCATCTCTTGAAGTCCGCCCCGTCAAATTTCGCCGGCCTTTCGGCGTGGTTGCTACCCGTCAGCGGTACGGCGGTGGGAATATTCGCTATTGTCGCCATCGATCAGACGGGATAACGTCTTACGATTGTTGGTTCCGGTGTTGGGCGTCTGGTCGGTGGCGCTCGTAAAACTCGGACAGATTTTCGGTTATACGTCGAAGTCGAGGCACGTACGTCGTACGCTTTCCGTAAGACGTTATTGCCCCGTATTTCAGTGCCTCGGGTTGTCGCAATACGTCCCGAAGATACAACGACTTCAGGAATTTCGAAACGTTGCACACCGTAACGAAATTATCGGGCGAATCTACTCAAGACTCGAGCCTTTCTTGCTTTATTAGTGCTTTATTATGCCTAAGGGATGTGCTGTCAACTTTCTATAAAGTGCTGGGAGTGAATTGAATGAATTTCTATTCTGCCAGGGGACCTATTTATACTGTTCGAAAAGCTGCAGGGGTCAATTCGCGAAAAGTCATAACTTTTCACTTTGACCTCCTTTGACTGGGCCGAATTGCAAATAGACACAACCTTTGGCCAGGGGTCAATCTGGGAATAGTCACAACTCTCGGACTGATACCCAATACCCCTTCAATCAGCCACATCACCATGCTCAGTCAGCGCCAGATCAGCGCCACGTCAGTCCACGTCAGTCCGCGTGTCAGTGACACGTCATCAGCCGCCACGTCATCATTTTTTTTCGTTTTATTTTTAATTGGGCCGGCTTTACCAATTAATTTCTCATTCACCCGATATCGGTTTTGAGCAAATTAATATTCGTTAGATTCGTCTCGAAACGTAGATTCGTAATCTTTCAACGATTTCTTGTTTTGACGACCGACGTCTTCTCGATTTAATAAAATCGTTTCAGCTCTTCTCTTAGTGGGCCAAAACCCACACTTGGGCCCAAGGCCCATTGGGCTTAAAACCCAACAATAACCCAGTTATAGGATATTGTAACTTTTATAACCAAATGAGATCTGACTTTTGAGTTCTTACTCGGCGATGCTTGCGGGCCTCAAATACTGTAAGAAATATGATAAGTCAACGTTCTTTAATTTCTTTGATATATAAATGCACACATAAATACGAGTTCATTTTTGTCATACAAGTAGGGTAAAACTTATATAGGTCGACTTATGGTTTCTTCTACGAAAACATGTTGGAAGCATATCCCATTTAAAAGTCAGCGGCAGAAAAGATGAGAAGATACAACGTTCCATTGATTAGCACCAAGATTAATAACATAACTCGAATGAGATCTGCTGAATATGCGATTGTTAATCTCATTAATTATGACCATTTTGGTTCTAAGTAAGAATGCACATCAGTTTGCCCGATTACGTTAACCAGAAATGTATTTAATAAATATTTTGGTTGACCAAACTCTTTTCACTGCCGTAACTGACGATGATAACACACAGTGATGATCTTATGTTCCTCTCAAAAAACCGTTGAGCATCTGACTTGTGATTTGATGGTTATTATTTCAATAAATAACTAATCAAATCTCGCCGCAGAAAAAAGGGAAAATTTAGATATCAAAGTTCAAATATAATATGGGGCCCTAAAGAATGCATTCCCATGGGCCATGAACAACAGTCAAATATCAAAGCCCGTAAAAAGAAGTGAAAGTGGCCTATGGTATGGCCTATTTCCATTAGTGATATTTCTGTATATTCTTTTCCAATATTATTTTTGACTTTACACATAAATACACATTTGCATAAAAACTTGTAATTCAGTACCATGTAAGTATTTTTTATATGTAGGTACCTATTAGAATAAATTTTTTGCACATAGGTACCTGATCCGCCGTAGATACGCCATTAACACATTTACGTACCATACAACAACGTATTGTGGTACGTAATACGTGAGAAAATGGTACGGTCATATAACACATTAAGACTATGTTTATCCATGACCTCACAACCGGTCATGAGAATAAAATATTAATTTCTCTCTCCTCCACATGCACATCCCATACCTCAACAATTTTCATGCTTTATCAACAACCCAGCACAACCTATAATATTTATATTTTATAATTATTTTTAGTAGTATTTGAATGTTTGAAAATAGATTACATTATATGATATAAAATTTAGATACTTTGGTCATTGGAGAAACTAAAATAATATGAATTATGATAGATTATATAATGTAATACAGAAATAGATAATTTGAAATTGTGACTCAAAATGTAGCAATATTAGTCTCTATTTGTAGAGAAAAAATTTATACATTTTTCGTTAAAAATAAAATTTTAATAGATAATTTAATGTATCATAAAAATCAATAAAAACAACATAACAGTTTATTGAAAACTGTGCACAACCGGTTGGTGAACCAGGTTGGTCCACCAACCGGGTTTGGGAGGTTGTGGTAAATATTTACTTGTTTGATTTATTTTATTTAATTATAATGCACAACCGGTTGTCCGGGTCATTGATAAACATAAGGTACCATATTGAAACCGTATAGGGTACCGTATAAATGCGTAACGTGGTACGCCATACACACATAAAAAGGTAAGTCAAGACTGAGAAAATTGCTACAAACAGTAAAATGGGTACTTATCTGTAAAAATTTCTGATATAGGTACTAATTTGTAAATTTTTATTCAATTGGGTTTTTTTCTATAGATGCCATTTATTTTTTCACCATAGAAAAGGGAAAAAATGCACTCATTTCTGACAACAATAGAGATCATAATTTACTCGTCTTAGGTAAAAAGCATCGAGCAGCCTATAAGTACCTCTATGTAATTCGGTAATAATAATGAGTATTAAGTAATAGCAGTCGAAGAACTATGAAGATACATGCTGATTGAACCTTAAATATTACTAATATTACGTATTTTAATAAAATAAACATAAAAAATAAAGCATTAACAAAATAATTATCATATCAGAAGCATTAATAAAATAGAGAAACTCTTATTAAGTTTATACGAGTTAAGTAACTCGTAAAAACAAATTACGAGTTATTTTGCTCAGTTGGCTACGCGTCTGACGTGGCTAACTCGTATCGAGTTTATACGAGTTAGATCTGGTTTTTTAAAACCCTACCGAACCAGACATAGACGACGACGAAGACGAAGTGCAGGGTAGAAGACGAAACGACGACCTCCTGCGCCGCCGCCGCGTCGACCGTCGCCGCCTGCTTTCGCCGCCCGGCGACCTCCGCCGCCTGCTGCCCGCGCGACCCTCTTGCTGCCGCCGCCGCCTGCTGCTCGCCGTCGCTCGAGCCGCCGCCGCCGCCTGTTGCTCGCCGCCGTCTGCTGAGCGCCGCTGCCGCCTGCGGCCTCCGCCCCGCGACCCGCCAAAGCCTGCTCCCCGCCGCCTCGACCCACCGCCAGCCGCCCGCGCCTGCTGCTCGTCGTCGCTCGAGCCGCCGCTGCCGCCATCTACTCGCCGCCGCCTGCGGCCTCCGCCCCGCGACCCGCGACAGCCTGCTCCCCACCGCCTCGATCCACCACCTCCCGCCTGCTGCTCGCCAACGCCGCGACCTTGTTGCCGCCGCTGCCTGCTGCAGCCGCCCGCGACCCGCCGCCACTGCCGCATCGATCTACGCGCGATTACTTCCGGTGAGCCATATCCGTGGCTCGTTATATGCTATTTTTATTTTTGATTTGTTTGGTTTTAACGTCGATATTGTTACAATAGTAATCATGATTGATTTATTTATATTACGTTTTTTAATTGTAGAATGGATTTGGATTCTTCTTAGGGGCCTTTTGATAGTTCGGTGTTGACGATGCAGTCAAATCACCGTAGTAGGGATTTATTGTTAGATGCGGATGCGATAGATAGGACTATTAAGATTAGGTCCTTAGAGAATGTAGTTTGGGGTACGAGAGAAGCATCAAATGTCCTACACGGTCGCTTATTAGAGAAGTTGAATGATATGGGTCTATACAGCGTCTACAACTGTATGTCGCAGAGGGTTGACCCTCATTTGATTACAGCATTGGTAGAGCGTTGGAGGAAGGAGACCCATACGTTTTATTTTTTTCTTGGGGAGGCGACCCGTCACTTTATAGGACATAGGTATTTTGTGGGGTTTGCCTGTAGATGGTAGATGTGTCTCCGGTGTGATCCATACGAGGACGGTCACACAGTGGATGGACGAGTGTGAGCGGTTGCTAGGTTTTAGACTGCCTAGTGAGAAAATTAAGGGTTCATCGTTGTAGATGAAGTCGTTAGCGAGTTGGTTGTTAGTCCATTCGATTTCGGATGATAGTGACGAGCTAGAGGTCGAGGAATCAACACGGGATTATGCGATGATGCTCTTCAGTGCAGTGATGTTCCCCGATTGTAACGCCAGCACCGTGTCGTTGACGTACCTTCAGTTGTTGGAGGATATTGAGGAGGTGGCCACGTTTAGTTGGGGTAGTGCGGTGATGGCATTCCTCTGGAGAGAGCTTTGTTCGGCATGCGAGCTGAAAAAACTTAATATAGGCGGACCCCTACGGCTGTTGCAGGTAATTATATAGACACTTTGATAATTTTATAGTTATTTTAAAAATTTATTTAGAACATGGGATTTGTTTTAGGCATGGGCATATGTGAGGATCCTGCCATTTCACCCAGTCGAGGTCTTCATCGTATATCCATGGAGCCCAGTATAGTCAACGGGATAGTCTTACCGATCCCGCCACATGCTGCGATGTATGCTCGATCATCCAAATTTTGTAATTTTTTCCTTCTTATTATTATAAATGTTGTGTAAATATATGTAGGTGGAACGCATTATTTGATCACACCACCTCGACGAATTCGAACGTACGCACCATCCGCGAGTGCATTAATCGCATGCAGGCACATTAATTTGTATGGACTCCGTACGACACGATGCTCCTGGAGATTGTCTCTCTTCCACCCCAGTGCTTACCGACCGCTTGCCGATCGAGGTGTCTCCTAATCTTCTTCAATATCGTGGAGTGGCATTACCCCGAACGAAAAATCATAACTCGACAAAACATAGGGTTATCTTTGTCGTAAAACTCCCCGTAACCACCGTAGTCGTCACCACCAGGAGGTGGCATTTGGTACGTTTGGAAAAATGGGACGGACTGAAACAGCATTGGAGCAGCAGAGTCCAGTGGAGTGGTATCATCTGAGGCATCGTCGTCGTTGGGATCGGGTAACTCGGACAATGGATCCTCATCGTCTGCTTCCGAATCACTAACATCAACGTCTTCCTTGGTTTCAGGCATGAAATCTGGCTCGGGTTATGATACGGATTCCGACATATTGAATGGAACACCAAGCGCCGGCATCTCCAAGGAAACATTGCTGAACCCTGCCGTAACTGAGACAATGTTGGGAAAATCCGGACATGTATAACTCGAAGAACCAACTTCAAACGCACGAAACTCGCGGCGCTCCTCACAATTCCGACGAGGCTCTTCTCTCAAATCAAAATTTGAATTTTCAATTACTTCAACAAAAACCTCAAAACAAGTGTTCTCCGCATCGGGATTATGAAAAATTGTAAATCGTTGTCGTTGGAGATTTGTAGTAGCTGATGAAAGATGCGGGAATGTTGAAAGTATTCATTCTTTGCATGAACAATCAACGAACAACGACTGCTGTCAGCATCCGTAATTTCGAACAACAACGACATAAACTCCGAAAAACTGGTGTTGCGACGAATTCGCCTATACGCAATAGGACGGATACTATATTTGACGATAGAATCGGACGATTGAATTATTTCACCGCCGAAATATACTATGACTTGTACACGACTCGATGCCATTTTTGTGTTGTGTTTTAAAAATTGAATAGTTTTGTGTTGTGTTTTAAAAATCGAAAGGGAGGTGGGTATTTATAGAGAAGTAACTCGTAATAAAAGAGTTACGAGTTACGTGAATTATCGCATACTTCGAGTAACTCGTAAATCTTACATACGAGTTACGTGAATAATAATTCACGTAACTCATAACTCTTTATTACGAGTTACGTGAATTATTACAATAATTCACGTAACCCGTTAGAAGTTATTACGAGTTATTCGTATTATTTCCAACACCCTGCATGCGCATGCAGGTTGGTGGGGCAGTAAAGTATCTCGTACTTATTTCTTACGAGTTACTAGATGTAACTCGTAATAACTTTGTACGAGTTACTATGAAAGCCACGCCAGGTCAGCGGGCCACCATGGATAGTAACTCGTATGATTTTCTTACGAGTTACGTAACTCGTATAATATTGGTACGATTTGCTCTATTTTATTAATGGTTTTCATTTCGTGATTATTTTATTAATGGTTTATTTTTTAATTATTTAATTAAAAAAGCCCTAATATTATCTGCACACTCTAGCGTGTGCTTAAAATATAATTTTTTAAATTTTACTTTTGAAATTAATAATTTATGTTTAGTAGATGAATATAATTTTTATATATATAAAGGAAAATAATGATTAGGGGTATAAGTATAATAACTAAAAATTGAGGGTTAAATGTGATATTTATTTAATTAATAAAATTAGAAATAAAGATGTTAAATTGTAAATATTTTACAGATAACAGTTAATAGTCAGCCCACCCTTTGATATAATAGTATAGATACACCACCCTTGACGAAATGTTAGCTGCCAAGGAAATGTCAAACAATAAAATTAACTCGACCTCCAATTTTAGACCAAATTATAAGTTATGATGTTACTACTTTCGACACATTTCGACAAATTCCCAATCGGCCCTTTTTCTTACATAAATGGAGTTGGAGCCACTACTCAATCAATAAATCCTGCGTTCTACGATTCCTTCCTTCCACTATCATTAATATTAAAACTAAAAAAAATAATCTTATATTTGCAGACTAATGTAAAATTAAATACATATTATATTTGCAAGATTCAATAGTTTGTACGTTTCTTCCCACAGTTGTTGTGCACCACTCATTCATACTCTCCATTTTGGGTTCTGCCTTTGCTGTTCTACATTTATCCGTTTCTGCCATGATGCTCTAATTGTCTTATTACCTGGGTTTTAACTCTATTATGTAAGAAAAAGATTAGATATTGGTGAGGCTATTTTGCTTCACCCAACGATAAAGCACACATTGGTTGGTGTTTGCCATTAGTTATTTTACTATTTTATTGTCTTCCTTCTCTTCTCAATCTCTAACAATGCAGTTCTCCAAACTCATTACAGGCCATTTCCATCTCAGTTGTGTAAGAATGTTCCTCCAATTTTACAGAAAGCTGTGAACTTTTCAACACTTCTTTTCCTATTAATAACCGATCAATGGGCTGTGCTCCGTCGAGAGAAAAACTATGCGAAAATTGCAGAAAATGCCCTCACAATCTGCCAAGGCAAAGCCATTATTCGCCGGGCGTACACCACCCGCCTCACCGGGAGGGCGATAGCTACCACATTGTGGCTTTGAAGTCGTCAACATTAGGCTCTTTGAGGCTCGACCATCCGCCGATCGAAGAGGGCGAAATAGGTAAAGAATATGTCGAATGCTGGCCACTCAATTCAAAAGGTTAACCTTGGAGTTGCACTTTATAAATTTTATATTTATTTTAAACGCATCCGCTAACGCCTAGGCTGAATTTCTTTCTTATATAACCTTAAGGGTATGTGCGGCATGCGGAATTCGTGTGTGAAAAACAGGATCGAAAACTAGGTTGGCGCATCGAACAACAATACTCTTCTCTTTAACCGTTGTACCTTCACTGCTTTTTTTTTTTCTTTTTCGTCGACGAATTTCGCAAATCAAACGGACCCTAAGGGTGCGTTTGATAGCGGGATTCGATGCAGAAAAGAAAAGAAAAAAGCCACGGTACGACATGCAAGGCGTAACGTACAATTATATGGTGTTATAATTACATTTTCCTTTTCTTTCGGCATTAGATTCCGCATGCCAAAACACCCTAAACGTGTAATTTTATTAAATGAGTAGTCGTGAGGATTTTGTATATGGGACCTCTTTAATTCCTAAGGACCTCTTGAATTCATAAGCTCTGATACCACGTTGAATGATCACTTCACCTAAAATTTTAAGCTTGTAGGAAGCGTATTCAATTTTTAATCTTATATATTATACTTCCAACAGAAAATCCCAACGAAAAAGCCCTCGCAATGCGTACGATCGAGGCCAAGGCTTGGTCGGAGATGATCGACGCAAAAATCCGGAGGATGATCGCCCAGCCTGCCCGAACGCCGCCCGGCGAGCCCGAGGTGATCGACGCCTGGGAAATGATGGAGGGCCTCGAAGATATCAGCTCTCTCCGGCCAAACTCCGGCAACAATTCGCCGACTCCTACGTTGAAATTAAACGAGTCGAAAATCGAAATCGACGATCGTCGATCTGAAATAATTCGCCACATTTCTCGAAAATCCGAGGGTAGACTGATAGTCTACTTCACCAGTCTGAGAGGGGTTCGAAAGACCTACGAGGATTGCCTCCACGTCCGAGCGATCCTCAAAGGGCTCGGAGTGAAGGTCGACGAAAGGGACGTATCGATGCACTTGGGGTTTCGGGACGAACTCAGGGAGATTCTCGGAGAAGGGTATTGTAGGGGAATTTCACTTCCGAGGGTCGTTTTGGGGAGCAAAGGGATAGTCTATGGGGCTGACGAAATAAGGAGGTTGGACGAGGAAGGGAAGCTCGGGAAAATGGTGGAGGGATTCGAGCGCATAGATTTTTGCGGTCGGAATGTGTGCTCGGCGTGCGGAGACGTTAGGTTCGCGCCTTGCGAGGCGTGTTCGGGAAGTTGTAAGGTTTACTTCGAAAGGGTGTTGGAAGGCGAATGTGGGTTCCATAGATGCTTACATTGTAATGAAAATGGGCTTGTTAGGTGCAATGTTTGTTGTGATTAAGTGTTGGTTGGGACGTATTGCTTGTTGCAGCGATGGGTGAAATTGAGACGTTGTTGTTACTCTGTGCGATCAGTCTACAGCCAATTGAAGGGGTAATTCGAGATAGAGGAAAGACCAAGCTTGTTTCTTTTCATTATTATTTTTTATTTTTCTATTTATTTTGGATATATGTTTGTAAGAGATTTATTGTAATATGAGAAGACCTAAAAAAAAATTCCAAAAGGCCTATTTGTTTGATTGATTTTAAAACGTTTGTTGTTCTCACCCAATTTTTTGTATTCTGTTGTGTGTTAACCATCTAAGGTAGTTGGGTAAAGATGATCTCATATGGGTAGGATTTGATAAAATCAGTAAAACGCAAAGCTCCTAAGAAAATTCTGTACAAAAAGTTCTGGGAAAATTATAAAAATTGGTCATTAAGTATGCCAATTTTTTATTTTGGGTCACTCTGTTTGCCAATTACAAAACTAGGTCACTAAATATGTATATAGTAGTAACAAAATTGGGTAACTGACCTCTTTTTTCTTATTATATACATACTTAGTGACAAAATTTGTACCATATACATACTTAGTGACCTAGTTTTGTTACTATATGCATACTTAATGACCTAATTTTGTTACTATATACATACTTAGTGACATAGTTTTGTAACTAGCAAACATTGTGATCCAAAATCGAAATATGATATAATTAGTGACCCATTTTTATAATTTTGAAGTTTTGTATGCATATATAGAGAGAAATCACCAATGATAGTATAGGTGTTCAAGAAAAAAGAAAATTTTCATAAAATTTTCCAAAATTAAAAAGCTAAAAGTTGCAGGCATTAGCATTTTTTTTTTATTTTTTGGGATAAAATCGTGAAGCTATCGGACCAGTAATAAATATTCTTACCATCAAACTAAATCGAAAAGGATCGATCAATATGCGTCCCTTCTCTACCACAAACCTGTCGCGGCATGGCATTGAATTTACGAGTTGGATGGTCCCATAAATGCATAATTTAAGGATAAAAAACCGACATTAACTGTCCCAACTAACTAAAATATCTCCATATGGTTATCAAGAATATATTATCTTACGCAATTTCAATTCCATCTAATAACAAGCCTACGACTTAGATTGCAAATGTTAATATACGTTTCAATTACCAAATTCTAAAATTCTTGCCTTGACAGCGCAACGAGTGGTCAATTAATAGCCATAACCATGTAAACTAAACCAGCAATAATACTGTTATTCCTTAAAAAGACCGGTGAGGTTATTACCAACCTACAATAATTAATCATTCTACAATAATTGCGTATGCAGTTTTTTTATTAAGACACCATTTAAACGTCAGAAAGCAAAGTCGTTATCTCCACTGTTAGGACATGGATTTGTCTAATGTGAATGTGATTAATTTCTCCTTAATAACTGTTAGGAATGGTGAATTTAAAGAATTCATTAATAATTTTGGTGATTGGACTTAACCTAATTAAGTATACCGGTTAGACACATGTGAAACCGGATACCGGAAAACAGTTCGACAATGCAACCAGCAACCGGATCAAGGATGTTATCACAAGGTCACTTAAGACCGGAATGCAGATACCGGATATGCCACGATGGACTAAGATTCAAATTCATCACAAGAGCGAACAAGTTGAAGACTAATGACAAGTAATTAATTCAAGGCTGACAGTAAGAGCCAAGTTGAAGTCAAACTAAGCCAAATAAGGAATAAAGCAAGATACACAGGGCTACTGCTGCAAAGACCGGACAGACCCAATTTTGGGAAAGTCATTAAGAGCTTTGTCCGGTACAAAGAACTATCTCACAACGGCCTTCTACACCAACTCCAACTATAAAAAAAGAGAGAGGCAAGATGAAGAAAGTACTTCACCATCTTTGAAATCAAGAAACGAGAGGAAAAGTTCAAATTCACAAGCGATTAAGCAAGAAGTGTTTAGGTGTTGTCCTCACGGCATTTAGACCGATTCAGTTAGTGAGTGAGTTGTTCTCAAGGGACTGTAAAAAGCTTTTGAAAGTAGATGGACTGTAAAAAGCTGTCTAAGTGGTGTCTAGGAGTTTAGTTAGCTGAGTATAGCCGTGTGGGTTGTACTGCGTGAGTAGCTAAGGAGGTCGTGCAACAGGGGTTATAAAACCAAGTCTTCTAATGGTGCCTTCCTTGCGGGGAAGAAGGGGAGACGTAGGAGATTTTTGGCTCCAAACTTCCACAAACAAATTTGTGTCTTTCGCAAACACACACACACACAAATCACATCTCCCATCTAGTCTTGGTTCAAAACCGAACGGTTTGCTTCCGCATAAGTTTCATACACAAATATCAAGCACCTGTATCTAACATTAACCGCTTATGAACCGAAAAAGAAGCTAGTGTTTATTCGCCCCCTCTAAACACGCAACCGATCTTAGCAATAGCAGACAACATCCTTATCAAGCCGTTTAATCATCGTATTATCTTGTTTACTAAGATCAAGATAAATATAAGAGTTCATTAATGTCGTCTATTACAGCATACTAAGGACCCTAACAGTTACAGCATTTTTAAAGCACGGAGGCCACGAAATACTAATCGAAGTTACTATATATTAACGAATAATAATGATAATTACTATAATACGAATATAATTAAAATAATTAAATTAAGCTTCTAATTATGGCTGCCTCGGGGCTATTAGAGTCAATAGTGGATAATAGCTGCGAAAGCCTCTGACTTAGATCGTCAACCTCTTTGTGTAAATCTCTGATGTAGTTGCAAGTCTCTTGAAGCACTTTGTTTGCAGATTTCTGGTCAAAATTAATTTTGATCTTTAATGCGTTACGTTGACTATGCATCGTACATAGATAGATATTCCATGCAGCATTTCATATTTCTTGATATTTATGTATACATTTGTACAACTTTTAGGCGCACTAACATGCAGCTTGCGAGTCAGATACCTGTTTTTATATTTTAAAGAGCATATTGCAATATTTACATTATACTGTGAATAATATATATACCTTCTGCGGACGCCTGGCGTTGCGAATTTCAGGGAGGAGTTGGTGTAATTTGGAGATGAGATCAATAATCTGATCATCGCTAATTCTTGAAGTTCCATTCGATTGTCTTGACCTTCTTGCAGACATTTTTATATTTTTTTTATAATGTTAATATTATAATGTATAGGTAATAATATAAAGGTTTTGTCTAATAGGATATTTTTAATAAGGTCGAGTTTTGGAGATCATAAAGTTTATTTGGGAGGGTACAGAAAAGAAATGAAGATGAAGAAGACGAAGACTAAGGTAGCTATCTATATAACTGAATTTGTTAGACGTTATCTGCTAAGAACATGTTGATATATAAAAGGTGATTATGGAAAATAAAAATAGGAGGAAAATGAAATGTCATGGGAAAAGTCATAAAGTTTCGAGGTCCACAATAGAAATGAAGATTAAATTATTATCATTATTATTGAAAATGCGCGAGTCAATTATATAAAGTGAAAAATACACCTAATAAGGCTGTTACATATACTTTATTGCTTTATTGCAAATTAAATGAAAAAAGCCTATAAACATGTAGTTTAGTACATGCGTATTTTTGCAGTGTTGAACATTGTCAAGTATAGATTTACTTGGATAATTCTTGAGTTTTGACTGCAATTCGATAAATGACCATTTTTAAACTTTATTATATACTTGATTGAATCATACGTGTATTCGAACACTGTCTCTCACATCTAAATTGATATCTTTTTTTGTCTAAATTTTAGGGTAGATTTTTCTTTTATGAGCTTATACCTTTAATTGAGCTCATCATCTTAAATGATCATTTTACATAAAAACTTAGATTGTACTACCACAACGCCAAGAAAAATTATTGATAGAAGTTTCAGTTTCATAACATTATATCTTTTTTTTTTAACTCGATTAAGATCTAAATTGTACTTACAATTCATTTCTAGTTTTGACATAAACATATGTATATGTATAGTTATGTTTTCTAGTAATGTGATTTTGATTGTAATAGGAAAATGGGGTCCATCATGTGCATGTCTCAATATACAAAGATTATACGATCATTTGACACCGATCGACCTTTATTACACAAACACATTACACCTCTCTCAAAGGCAATTTGTGTACGACACACATTTCAGATCAATTCCCTGAATGAAATGTAATTTTCTTAACGATCACGGATTTGTTATTGATCGTTACTCTCCTCCACTTGCCACTATAATAATTATATGTAATATAGTATCAATTATTCTTCGTTTTTTAGGAGAAATGTATTCGAGAATTAATTGTACGTATATGTGAAAATAAAGTTTGGCTACGGTTAAGTCTTGCATTCTCGATATAAGTTCGAAATATGCTATATAGTTACATATCATTTTACACGTATCTTTATATTTTGTTAAGGCTAAGACGAAGTATGTTAAATTTAAAAAATAATTACCATTACACCTTTATTTTATTGTCTTTTTAGTTAAAATTTTATTCTCTCATCCCCACTTTAAAAACGGAGACGTGTCTTACTCAATTTAATTTTATAGACAACTGATGTTAAAAAAATATTCCAATATCGCATGTCATTTTGATAATTAAAATATAAAATAAACAACAAAATTATTATAAAAATCTACACACTACATAACTTGAATAACTGTTTTTTCCTCCACAATTACATTAATTGCGCACGCATAGAGTGTGCAAGAATAATTTGCCCAACGTTTATAATATATAAGTATGAAATACACAACATAAAGTAACAAACCGCAAACCGTCGTTGCACGACAATGTTGTCTAGGATCACATGATATACTCGTGAAAGCAGTAAATGAAATTCGTTGGTACAATTGGCCACTGCACCTAAAAGAAAAATATAGAAAATATTAGCAGATATGAGCATTAAATTAAATTAAATTAGAATGAGGATTGAAATGTTTCACCAAGGTTTGGGTCCCTCAATTAAATGTTTTTCCTCCTTATTAGAGACATCGGCACGAGAGTATGGCGAGCTTCGTCCTAAAAAAAACCATTTCACATGCATTTTCATTCAACCAACCACGAACTGACACGTGGGACTGTTGTCAGGTTTAAGCAATCTTTCCTAAACAGAGCTTATGTCGAGACCCCCACAGTCACATGTCGTAAAAAAACTATAATGAAGAAATAATAATAATAATCATGGTCCCCATAATTGGGATGTGATTGTGAAGCAATTATAGCTGGGGATTGTGCTGTAATTAGTTATTTGATCGTCTTGATCAAGTGGGACCCGCCAAATCGATTTGAACTTAAAACGAACCGTTTGCTCGAGTTTTAAATACTTTTTTAATTATAATCGAAATGTTTGATTTTTTTTTTAAACAAAAATATATTATTCTAGTGATAGAGTTGACCCGCATGTCAACCCGTGTTTTACAAGCTCACTCTATTGGCGGGTCGGCCCGTTCTGCCCCGTTTAAAAGAAGTAAGATCGAGTAAAGCATCTACTTGATTCATTTAATTGGGCCTGTGGATTAAAAATTGGGGCTTTTGAGAAATGTCGGCCCAATTAATTCTACAGGAGAAAAAGAAATTTTGAAAAAATAATATTCATGTTGGTTCACAGGGTTGCAAACTAATCGAATCGGGTCGAATATCACCATATTCTATTTGTATTCTTTTATTTTTCGAATATTCATATTCGTATTTGTTTTTTTCGAATATTAAAATTGATTCGTATTTTATTTGATAATATATTTGATATATTCGCGAATATTCAAATATTCGGATGATAATTTCTTGGGGTAACTTCATTTAAATCCCCATTAGCTAAAGTTTTTATCACTTAACTCCCAAACCAATAAAATTTATCACTTACGGACCAAATGTCAAACTAATCTTTCACATAAGGACCAAATTGACTAAAAGACAGCTATACCCCTTCCTTATGATTTTTATTTTCTTTTTCTTTTTTAATCAATTACAACAAATAAAAAAATAAATAAAAAGAAAAATCAAACAAAAAACGGGGACATAGAGGAGGAGGAGGAGGAGGAGAAGAAGAAGAAGAATTTCACTTGATTTGACCACCATCTAAGACCTATGTGGGGTATTCATGGAAGAAGAATTAGAAAAAACAGAAATAGAAAAGAAAAAAAAAAGTGAGAAAGAAGAATAAATTGTGGGTTTTCAATGTTCGATCGTGCACAGATTTTTCTGTTCAAGTCAGTAAATATATGGGTCTTTTCAATTATCATGAGTTGCAGGGAAATAAATCAAAATTATTCCAATTCATTGATGGTTTTGCTCAACTTTGGTCATACTCGTGGGCTTGCTTGAAGTCGTGTGTTTCTGCTCAGTCTAGGTCATGTTTGGAAAAGCTAAGACCAAGAATTTGAAGGAATATCATAGAGGGGTGGTACTACAAAGCAATGCAAGATCATACATATGTTTTGATAATGTGTGACTTTATAGGTGTGGTTAGCGTACTATATTACTTTATAAAGTGTATCTTTACACATGTAGTTAGGGTACTATATTATTTTATCCACGGTACCTTTTAAAGCATGGTTATGATATCTTCTTTTTGGCCTTTCTTTTTTCAAATGATGGTGCCATTTTTTCGTCATTTTAACAATACATGTCTGATTACTCGTTGCTTTCTTTGTCCAGCATATCTTTGGGAGCATATGTTGCATATCCGTAGATTCTCGTCTATGGACATTTACGTGTCTTTTTTTGTTGGTGGATGTATTAAAACATTTTAGTTGTTATGCATGTGATTTTTGATATGATAATAATGCTAGGAAAAGTACGTTAATTGTATGTATAAGGTACAATAAACAACATGTAAATGGTACGCTAAACACATTAAAATGATAAAGTATATTAACTGCCATAAAATTTCAATTATAAATACGAAATTCTCCTTAACTTTGGTATCTGACAAAAATCTGACTAATAACAAAACATGACAGCCTAAAATGATGTTTGTTATGCGTGTTTTTCTTTGGTACGGTAACAATGGTAAAAGGGTGCGATAACTAAGGTACAAACAAAACAATTAAATGGTACTTTACACGCACTAAAATGGTACAGTATATTAAGGGTAACCACAATGGTGGTTTATATGTGTGTCATGTGTGCTTATTTGGCACTTTATATGACACACCACCATTGTGATGTGTTATGAGCATGACACCGTGTCATATTTATGACACTGTGTTATAGGAATATTATAGTATTATGGAGGAGAGAGAATGAGGGAGAAAAAAAAATTTATTTATTTATAGTTGTGGGTCCGTGTTATAGTAGTGTTATTATTGTGGGAAAAGTAGAATAAAAGTGTTATAGAATAAAATATAGGAAAATATAGTGAAAAGCTGATGTGGTAGTATTATGGGTGTGTTATTGTTGTGGACACCCTAAAAGCCGTAAAAAAGAGATGAAAAAAATACAAAAAGGAACTCTGGAACAAAAGCTGACATGTCAGAATTACTTCAGTATATGACAGAAATCTGACTAATAACTGTATCTGACATATCAGTGATAAAATTTGAAAAAAACTTGTCATGTCAAAAACTATATAATATCGCCTTTTGTCTTTCTTAATTTTGGTACGGTAAACTAATAAATTAGGTACAATATACATCCACAATAAGATACAATGACAAACTGCTCAATGCTACACATAGACAATATATTTGGTACAACTTATTACGGTAAGCGTTTTTCGTGCAAAAACTGTATAATATCCGTCTTGTTTTTTTTAAACTTGGTACGGTAAAAATATTTAGTTAGGTACCACATATATCAACAACAAGATACAGTCACGGACAGTTCATTGTACATTATATACTGTAAAATTTGGTACGGCTTATTATGATAAGCATTTTTTGTGGTAATTCGATTTTTTTTTTTATTTCGGAAACCATATTTTCATATGTATATAAGTTTTATGTTTCACTTTACATAATATCTGACTAAGTAAATCATATATTGTTGGTTTTATATTACAAAAAACCAAGTTTCGCTAGAAAATGATGAACATGTGAGAACGAATTACTCGAATATATTGTAGTTGATCGTCAAATTGAAAATGTTAAACTTAGTATTGATTTTTTTGTTTAAATTATATCTACTTTCTTAAGGATTCACATTTATTAGTTGACGATCCGGATCTATAATTTTAGATATGTGGATCAATAAGAAATGTTGCGTATAAATACGAATCTTGGTACAACAACATTGAATATGGTACAATAAAATTCCACAGTAAGGTACATGAACAGATCACTCGCAGATATATTTGGTACAGCTTAGAGTAAATATTTTTCGTCGCATTTTACATTAGTTTCAATGCCAAAATATTCAGCATACATAAATATGTTATAAGTTTCATTTCGTAATGTATTTAGTGGATTAACCCTCAAATGGGTGGATTATCACTTAAGTTGAAACTTAAATAGTAAGATGTTCTTGAAAGAATCATCATTTTATTGTGAAACTTGTGATTTGGAATACCAAATTTGTCGACATAATGTGTTTTTTTGAAAAGTCATTAGAAGAGAACAAAATTGTTTTCTTCCTACACGTGGTCAGCTAAATCAAATGGTGGGCTGAACAATTTTATTTTGTTCAGATTTGGGAATGAGCTAAGCCCTTACGTAAGCTCACTTGATCGATTGTCTATAAATAGGCATTAATGGCTCAAATGAAAAATTATCCCACTGAAGAAAATAAATAGAGAGAAGAGAGAATAAAAAATAGAGAGTTTGTCGGTATTTTCTCCGACTATAAAGAGAGAGGTTGATGGTTTTCTCCTTTATAGATTGAGAGTTTGTAACTCCTATATTTTTCCTCTATAGTGGATTCTTCTTCCTTGCCCGTGGTTTTTACCCCGATTTGTTTGGGGGTTTTCCACGTTAAATCTCGGTGTCCACATTTTATCTTTAATTACCCAAATATTAGCCGCAATATTATTCGACCGGGTCCGTTGCCACGCCAACAATTGGTATCAGAGCCTAGCTTGGGTTTTATATATCTATTTATCGTATGCTCTGTGGTTGCCACTAACGTGGACCCTCCACATCAGAAAATAATAGATATTATACTGCCCTTGTTACGGTGACGAAAAAGCCGGTACGAGTTCAATAATTATCTGCTGCAACCCCGTCGGAGGTATCGCTCACGACTGAGCAGAAATTATGGCGGCCAAATTTGATATCGAAAAGTTCAACGGGAGAAATTTCTCACTGTGGAAATTAAAGATAAAGGCGATCTTGCGAAAGGACGGCTGTCTGGAGGCTATCGATGGAAAACCAGCCACAGTTACAGACGAAAAGAAATGGAACGAGATGGACGGAAGCGCTGTTGCAAATCTTCATCTGGCACTAGCAGATGAGATATTGTCTAGCGTCGAAGAAAAGAAAACAGCAAAGGAGATATGGGACCATCTAACAAATCTGTACGAGCGACGTCGTTACACAACAAAATTTTCTTGAAGAGAAAATTATTCACCTTGAGAATGTCTGAATCTACTTCGGTGACGGAGCATCTCAACGTCTTGAATACTCTATTTTCCCAGCTAACATCGTTGGGGTATAAAACGGAGGATAAAGAATGTGCGGAAATTCTACTTCAAAGTCTGGCTGATTCGTATGATCAACTCATCATCAACTTGACGAACAACACGAAAGTTCTTGTCTTCAATAACCTCGCGGCTGCTATTCTCGAAGAAGAAAATCGGCGAAAGAACAAGGAGGACCAGCAAGTAGGCTCGCAACAGGTCGAAGCTTTGACGGTGATGAGAGGGAGATCAACGGAACGTGGTTCAAGTGGGAGTCACATTCAAGGCAGGGGAAAATCAAGAAGTAAGAATAAGGATATGAAATGCTACCACTATGGAAAGAAGGATCACTTGAAGAAGGATTGTTGGAGCCTGAAGAACTCCAATCCTCAGGGAAATCTAGCAAACGCGTCAGGTGGAGACGTATTATGTAGCGAATCAGCTATCTCAACGGAGAGCAGGAAGGCCTATGATGAGATATGGCTTCTTGACTCGGGCGCAACTTACCATATGACCTCTCGAAGAGACTGGTTCAACCACTACGAACCTATCTTAGGAGGATCTGTGTACAGTTGCGAAGATAATGCCTTAAAGATCGTAGGCGTTGGAACCGTGAGGTTGAAGTTGCACGACGGTACAGTTCGCACTATTCAAGGAGTGCGGCACGTGGAAGGTCTAAAGAAGAATTTATTGTCTGTGGGACAGCTCGATGATCTTGGCTGTGAAATCAAAGTTCGGGAAGGAATAATGAAAATATTCCGTGGAGCACTTGTAGTCATGAAAGGTGAAAAGGTTGCTGCAAATTTGTATATGCTATTGGGAGAGACGGTGCAAGAAGGGGAAGCGTCTGTAGCTTCGGGAAATTCAACCGAAAGATCTACTATGCTGTGGCATCAAAAGCTCGGGCATATGTCGGAACAAGGTATGAAAATTCTTGCGAGCCAAAATCTACTTCCGGGTCTCACGAAGGTGTCACTACCATTCTGTGAGCATTGCGTAGCAAACAAGCAGCATCGGCTACAGTTCAACACATCAAATTCTAGAAGCAACAATATTCTAGAATTGGTTCACTCTGATGTATGGCAATCACCGGTTTCATCCCGAGGAGGAGGGAAGTACTTCGTGTCCTTCATCAACGATTACTCCAGGAGATGTTGGGTATATATCATCAAGAGTAAGGGAGATGTGTTCGTGACCTTCAAAAATTTCAAGGCTCGGGTCGAACTTGATACAGGAAAGAAGATCAAGTGTTTGAGGACGGATAATGGAGGAGAATATACTGGCAGAGAATTTGATAGCTTTTGCAAAAGGGAAGGCATCAAAAGGCACTACACAACGGCGTACACTCCACAACAAAATGGAGTGGCGGAGCGGATGAACAGGACTCTGTTGGAAAGAACAAGAGCCATGTTGGGAGCTGTAGGTCTGGATAAATCATACTGGGCAGAAGCAGTCAACACCGCCTGTTACGAAATCAACCGGTCGCCTTCAACGGTGATTGATCAGAAGACGCCGATGGAGATGTGGACCGGGAAGCCAGCGGATTATTCCAAACTCCATGTATTTGGAAGTCCTGTGTACGTTATGTACAACGCCCAAGAAACTACGAAGCTGGATCCGAAGTCCAGAAAGTGTTTGTTCTTGGGGTATGCTGATGGTGTGAAGGGGTATCGCCTGTGGGATCCCACTGCCCACAAGGTTGTCATCAGCAGGGAGGTTATCTTCTTAGAAGATAAAATAATCGGAGAAAATGATAGCACTACAAAGGAAAGCCCAGAAACTACGACGATTCAGGTGGAAGGGAAGTCTATCGAACAAGATTCTTCTGAAGTAGCACCGGAGCACGAAGAAGGGCCAAGCGAATCTTCAGAGCCAGAACCTAGAAGGGGCACACGCAAAAGAGCTGCACCATCCTGGCATGAAGATTACGATATGGACAGTAACGTTGCATACTGTCTTCTAACTGATGACGGAGAGCCATCAACTCTTCAAGAAGCACTGAACAGTTCAGATGCAGATCAGTGGTTGGCGGCAATCCAAGAAGAAATGGAAGCTCTACGGAAAAATAAGACTTGGGAGCTGGTGCCACTATCGAACGGCAGAAAGGCAATCGGCAATAAATGGGTCTTTAAAATCAAGCGAAACAACGAGGATCAGGTAGAGCGCTTTCGTGCACGACTGGTGGTTAAAGGCTACGCTCAGAAAGAAGGCATCGACTTCAACGAGATATTCTCACCTGTGGTTCGACTAACGACTGTTCGGGTACTCCTGGCAATGTGTGCTACATTCGACCTACATCTAGAGCAACTAGATGTGAAGACGGCTTCTCTTCATGGAGATCTTGAAGAAGAGATTTATATGCTCCAGCCGGAAGGTTTTGAAGACAAAGAAAAACAGAACTTGGTTTGCAGGTTGAACAAATCTCTATACGGTCTCAAACAGGCGCCGAGGTGTTGGTATAAGAGACTTGATTCCTTCATCATGAGCCTTGGATACAACAGATTGAATGCAGACCCTTGTGCATATTTCAAGAGGTTTGGTGAAACTGATTTTATCATATTACTGTTGTATGTTGACGACATGTTGGTAGCAGGCCCCAACAAAGATCGAGTTAAAGAACTCAAGGCACAGTTGGCTAGGGAATTTGAAATGAAGGACTTGGGACCAGCAAACAAGATTCTAGGGATGCAAATTTACCGAGACAGAAATAACAGGAAGATTTGGCTTTCACAGAAGAATTATCTGAGGAAGGTCTTGCGACGCTTCAATATGCAAGATTGTAAGCCAATTTCTACCCCACTTCTTGTTAATTTAAAATTATCCTCAAGTATGAGTCCTAGCAGTGAAGAAGGGAGGATGGAGATGTTTCGAGTACCGTATGCATCAGCAGTGGGAAGTCTTATGTTCGCGATGATTTGTACACGACCAGACATTGCACATGCAGTGGGAGTAGTGAGTCGGTACATGGCGAATCCGGGCAAAGAGCATTGGAGCGCGGTGAAGAGGATCCTACGATATATCAAAGGAACCTCAGATGTTGCATTATGTTACGGAGGAGCAGACTTTACTGTCAGGGGGTACGTTGACTCTGATTATGCAGGTGATCTTGACAAGAGCAAATCTACCACGGGATATGTGTTCACTCTTACTAGCGGAGCAGTAAGCTGGGTATCGAAGCTTCAGTCCGTTGTCGCGACGTCAACAACTGAAGCTGAATATGTTGCAGCTACGCAGGCAAGTAAAGAGGCGGTATGGTTGAAAATGATCATGGAGGAACTCGGGCACGAACAGAAGAATATTCCTCTGTTCCGTGACAGTCAGAGTGCCTTGCATCTCGCAAGGAATCCAGCTTTTCATTCCAGGTCAAAGCACATACGAGTCCAGTATCACTTCGTACGTGAGAAAGTGGAAGAGGGCACGGTAGATATGTTGAAGATTCATACGAAAGACAACCTAGCTGATTTCTTGACGAAGGCGGTCAACACTGACAAGTTCGTTTGGTGTCGTTCCTCGAGTGGCCTAGCGGAGACGTAAGCAACATGAATGGCAAGGGAGAAAGAATGATGTGAAGATCTGATTGATCCTCAATCAAATCTTCAAGTGGGAGATTGTCGACATAATGTGTTTTTTTGAAAAGTCATTAGAAGAGAACAAAATTGTTTTCATCCTACACGTGGTCAGCTAAATCAAATGGTGGGCTGAACAATTTTATTTTGTTCAGATTTGGGAATGAGCTAAGCCCTTACGTAAGCTCACTTGATCAATTGCCTATAAATAGGAATTAATGGCTCAAATGAAAACTTATCCCACTGAAGAAAATAAATAGAGAGAAGAGAGAATAAAAAATAGAGAGTTTGTCGGTATTTTCTCCGACTATAAAGAGAGAGGTTGATGGTTTTCTCCTTTATAGATTGAGAGTTTGTAACTCCTATATTTTTCCTCTATAGTGGATTCTTCTTCCTTGCCCGTGGTTTTTACCCCGATTTGTTTGGGGGTTTTCCACGTTAAATCTCGGTGTCCACATTTTATCTTTAATTACCCAAATATTAGCCGCAATATTATTCGACCGGGTCCGCTGCCACTCCAACAAAATTATGCTTGTGAGAGTTAAAACCATCAAATTTGATTATGGGTCAAGCATATAATATATATACATGTAGTAATATAGTATCGCATGAAAACTAATTTAAATGGCGACGAAAAACGCTTACCCTAATAAGTTGTACTAAATATAACGTGTATATTGTACCGTTGAACAACATGTGACAGTACCATGCAACAACCTATGAATGTACCTGATTGTGGAGGCATAGTGTACCTCAACTAAATAGTTTTTATTTACCAAAATTAACACTCTGACGGGAGATATACTATACTCTGAGTTTTGTGCATGTCAGATCGTTCTGTACGTGTCAGAGTTCCGCATTACAATTAAAAATGCGAGATACCAATAATGTTTGATTTTTTTAAAATATTTTCATCAATTTTTTACAGCTTTTATATAGCGTACTAATTTAATGCATTTACCGTATCATTTTACAGGTATTTGATGTACCTTGTACACACGATTATCGTACCTGGTTTAACATTGCCACTGTACTAAAAATTGCATGCAAAACAAACAACATATTTATCAATAACACCATATGTTTTCCGAACACATCTAACATTACACCAATATGAAAAACGTTTTATAATAAAAAAATCTACAAATGCGCTATGTAGACACGGCTTCTCTACGCGTACAACGGCGGTGCTCTTATTTTGCACATGTTTCCTCTTGTTAGCCATATATGTATCTCTATAATTTTGAAGCGAAAGGCATGGATCATAACCATAAAGGAGTATCTCTTATCTATAATAAATATCATACCATGCTTACATGATATTCCATATATGTTACTGATGCGGGTATGACCCCGATCAACGATATTTGGTTCGGGAAAGACGGTGATGGGTGAAACGGACCGGGCCTTGATTTGTTGATGTGTTTTAGGGTTTGATTTTAGTGTTAAAGAAGAGGGAAAACGCAAGAGACATGGATTTTACGTGGTTCGGACAGATGTCCTACGTCCACGGGCCGCCGAAAATAGTGTTCACTATTGACAGTCGGGATTTACACATTCGGCCTGACTTCGCTCATTATAGTGCTTTTTTCATGATGAAGACGAAGAAGATGAACACAGTGAAAGTATCTAAGTGTATTTTGTGTAGTGTGTTGAATCTCTGCTTGATCTCGTCTATTTCTGTTCCCATATACCCAAATTCCCTCTGCTTTCCTAGCTGGCACACTTGCGGGACCACTTGATAGCGACATCTGGTACAACCTAGGAGAGACAGCACCTGCGGTCGTACTATTGTCAGACTGGCGCGCCTCCTCACTGTTCACAATGTCGACCACTCCTAGAACGCCACGTGTTTCCTGGTCGACCTTATCCAACGTTTCCCGCTCGAGTTGCTTCATTGTCGGGACCCACCTTACTTTTTCCGTATAGGGTTGCAGGTCCCCAGGTGTACTACCCATCTGGCCATATATCCTGAAAATCGCTATCTTCAGGTGTCCGAGTAAAGAGGAATGCTGAGCTAAAGGTCACCCCTATCATCCAGTCCCCCTACTCGTAATACGTCAGGTATTACGGTTCGGAGTACATTTGAAAGAGCATTCCTCTTCTGCAGTACTCCTGTACTCCTTTGGTCAGTCTGTGTTGCGTTTACGCCGATTGGACAGGCTCTGTGCTCTCAACAGGGGGCGGCACCACTCGTCTAGCGACACGTGTCCAAACCCATCATTTCTGCTTTTTGAATCCTTCGAGGCGGTCTCTTCTCGTTTTTTCCCCCCTTTTCAAAATCATCTTCTATACTTAGCGAAAAAAAACGAAAACCCAATCGTCACTTAGGGTTTTCATCGTCGTCTTGCCCCAAATCGCACAGCGCTCCGAATCGTCGCCATCTCCAATTTCCTCACCATCCGCGACTGTCACAGGTATTATTTCGCTTTTCTTTGCTTCTATTTACCGTCTCTTCGTTGATTCGGCCTCAGTCTCCCCCGTTTTTCTCCTTTGCGCGTCGAAGACATGTCTGATACTACCACCACCGAAAGTGCTCGCTCGTCGTCGCCGGGCATCTCTGCGTCTTCCGCCGCGCTGGGCGTCGCCGCCAAAAGGGGGTCAAAGCGAAAGGCATCATCACCAGATGCGGCGGCGTCTGATCTCCCCCGGCCTTCTCCATCACTTCAACCTCTCCTCAAAGTTTCTACCCTTCGATCCTAAGGGTGAGCAGGCCTCATTTCTGTCAGAAGCATCTCATGGGCTCCCCTCTTGGCATGAAGTTTCTGACCCAGCTGAGCCAGAGTTGGCATGAGGGCTATCTACGTGACACCCTTTCCCTGATGGACTTCGCGCCTTTCATGCAACATTACTTCCTGGGAGGTTTCACTGCTGGTCGTGAGTCCACCTCTACGCTAGATGCGGCGATGAATGCTCTGAGTGCCCCTCCAGCGTTTAAGGGAAATCCAGAGGCAGCCCCAAATCCGGACTTCTGGTCTGTTGGGGTCCCCCATTGCTCTCCTACTTTGCTGGAGGTTTCACCTGAGGTCCTTCTAGGCCAGCTCTCCAAGTTGGATGAGCTGTCTACTACTTCGGAGGTCCTCGACTCTGCGACCGGTTCTAGCGCTCCACCCCCTAGCTCATTAATCTATTTCCTGCTTCTGAACAATTAATGTCGTTTTTCCTTTTTCGGACTCGTTTTGTTGTTTTCCTATTTTGAACACTCTGTTGCTTTTGTATGCGTGATGTTGTGGCGTGTTTTTCTTTCTTTCTCGTCTGCCTCCCAACTTAATCGCATACAAACTTAAATATTTTGGGCCCTTTTCGCTGAGGTCTTGCGTTACTACCACTCTCTACTCCCCCTACTTCGAATAGCGCTGAGGTCTGTCAGCGTATTCGAAGTACACCAAGAGCGTTCCTTTCAACTTACCAGCCTTACTTTCCCCAACTATTATTCCGTCGGGTTATGCTTGTCTCAAAATTCCTCTTCAGGGAAATATTAACAAGCAGAAACGCGTACCTGGGGGATTTAATGGTGCCTCCAGCGTTGGCCTCGTCCAACTTTTTTGCCGGATTCGTTATATATCGACGAGCCTGTCTCCTCTTCGGGGTCGACTTTGGCTAATCCTGGGAATCAACAAGGCTCTTCACTAGTAGCCTTGTCCAAGTTCGCCGGGCGTGGGCCTACGGCGACCTGGGAGTAGGACGCCCCATGCATGGGAGTCATTTGCATAGCTGCATCTAGTGCTCATTAGTATGCATCTACACGGCCGCGTCTGGGCCAGCCACGTCTGGGCTAGAGATGCGCAATCCGCGCGGCCACGTCTGGGCCAGCCACGTCTGGGCTATAGGTGCGCAATCCGCGCGGCCACGTCTGGGCCAGCCACGTCTGGGCAATAGGTACGCAATCTGCGCGGCCACGTCTGGGCCAGCCACATCTGGGCTATAGGTGCGCAATCTGCGCGGCCACGTCTGGGCCATTAGAGAATCCAGGGTAGTCTGTAGACAGGATTCGTGATTCTCAACTTTTGGGAGAGGGGCCATCAAGACACGAGTTTCCGAAAAAACCATTTCATTCAACGGATGGTGCCTCGTTAAAACCTTGCCAAGTAAAACCCCCTTGGGATAAAACCTTGGCGAAGGAAAAAGAGTACACCTTCCTGTTTGATTTATATACAACCCTCCAACCCCTCACTAAGCGTAATACTTCTTGAGTTTTGAGATGTTCCAGGGGCGGGGTATTCTGCGCCCATCTTCATCCTCCAACTCGTACGCGCCGCCTCCCAAAACGCGGGCCACCTTATAAGGACCCTCCCATGCCGAGTCTATCTTCCTCAGCGGCTTAAGTACATCGGCTCTTCTCAAGATTAGGTCTCCCACTTGGAATTGTCGAGGCCTTACTCTCCGGTCGTAAGCCGCTTTTACTCGACTCTTGTATTTCTCCATCCTTATCAAGGCTAACTCCCTGATTTCCCCTATTAAGTCCAGATCTTCCCTTCTGAGCCGTGCGCTCCTCTTCATAGTGGATAACCCTATGCGTCTCCACTATCTCAACAGGTATCAGGGCGGCGGATCCATAGACTAACTGGAAAGGTGTTTCGTCCGTTGCTTCTCGCGGAGTGACGCGATATGCCCATAACACGGGGTCCAGGGACTCCAACCATTTACCACCCTCCTGGTCCAATCTGGCCTTGATCCCGTGGAGGATGGTGCGATTGGTGACCTCCACTTGTCCATTAGCTTGAGGGTGTCCTACTGAGACAAACCTCTGCTGTATCTTCATCCCCGTACAGAACTCACGGACTCGGGCTCTACAAAACTGCGTGCCATTATCGGAGATTAGGATCCGAGGGGCTCCGAACCTACAACAAATGTTATGCCACAAGAAGTCTATCACGTTAGTTTCATCGATTTTGGCCACTGCCTTGGCTTCCACTCATTTGCTGAAATAATCGACAGCCACTATGATGAACTTCTTCTGAGCCTTGGCGACTGGCATAGGCCCGACTATGTCTATCCCCCATTTGTCAAATGGACAAGGGGAATGCATCAACCCCAGTTCTTCCGCGGGTACGTGGATCTTCGGGCCGTGTTTCTGGCAGCCTTCGCATCGTCTGACCAGCTCCTTAGCATCCCTCAATAGGGTCGGCCAGAAGTACCCGACCCTGACCACTCTCCGAGCTACCGCCTTGTACCCGGCATGGTCGCCGACACATCCTTCATGCACCTCTTCCAACACTAACATCCCTTCCTTCCTGGATAAGCATCGAGCGTAGGGATGTACAAAAGTCCTTTTGTATAACTCTCCTCCGATGAGGCAGAACTTCTGCCGAAATTTTCCGGCGTCCTTGTGCGCAGGATCACGCAAGGCTTCCAGAATAGGAGCCCTCCAGTCTTCCTCCTCTTCTATACATCCCACCTGCTCCGTCCGGTCCTCCCGGCTAGCTGTCAGCATCGTCACCTTTCGGGTTCCCTCCGGGATTGCGGCACTAGCCAGCTTTGCCAGGGAATCTGCCCGCCCATTCTCCTCCCGGGGGATCTGCCGTATCTCGAAAGTATCGAAAGAGGCTTTCAGCTTCCCCACTCGCTCAGCATACCTCACCATCTTTTCATTCTTAGCTTCATAGTTTCCTTGGACCTGCTGAGCTACTAACTGGGAATCCGAGTATATAATTACTGCTGCAGCTCCCAGGTTGTTAAGGATCTCCATCCCTTTCACCAGGGCCTCATACTCGGCCTCATTATTAGACGCTGGAAAGTCGAATGTCACAGCGAACTGTAGTTCGTCCCCCTCTGGTGTAATGATGAGGACTCCTGCCCCGGCCACAGTCGCTGTGGATGAGCCATCCACATAAGCTTCCCAAGTTGGTGACACCTCTCCTCGGGTAGATTCTAGCAGAAAGTCCGACAAGGCCTGTCCCTTAATGGCGGGTCGCCTTTCGAACTCAACGTCGTATTCACCCAACTCCACTGCCCACTTGACCATCCTTCCGGAAAGGTCTGGCCTACTCAGAGTCTGCTTCAATAGTAAATTGGTACGTACCCGTACTTTGTGAGATAGGAAATAGGGGCGTAGCCTCCGAACCGACACCATCACCGCCAAGACTGCCTTCTCAATTTCGGAGTACCTACTTTCGGCCCCCTGCATTGTTTTGCTCACGAAGTATACCGGCTTCTGGGTGTCACCCTCTTCTTTCAGGAGAACCGAACTCACGGCCTGTTCCCCTGTAGAAAAATACAAGATTAGTTCGTCCCCGGGTAAAGGTTTGGTCAATAACGGCATATTGTGCAAGTAATTTCTTAGCCCTTCGAATGCCGATTGGCATTCTTCTGTCCATTCGAATCGGCATCCTTTCCGGAGTATTCTGAAGAAGGGTAGGCTTTTATCTGCGGACTTGGCAATGAATCTGCTAAGTGCCGCCAACCTCCCCGTTAATCGTTGAACCTCCTTGATGTTCCGCGGCGGCTGCATTTCCAGTATGGCCTTCACCTTATTGGGGTTCACCTCGATCCCCCTCTTGGTCACCATGTACCCCAGGAACTTCTCCGACTGCACCCCAAAGGTACACTTCGCAGGGTTCAGTTTCATTCCACAGGTCCGGATGGTCCGAAAGGCTTCTTCTAAGTCCGCAACATGATCCTTGGCCCAAGTCGATTTAACCAACATATCATCCACGTATACCTCCATGTTACGACCCAACTGGCTCTTAAACACCGTATCAACCATTCGTTGATAGGTAGCTCCTGCGTTTTTGAGTCCAAAGGGCATCCGGACATAACCATATGTGCCACCTGCTGTGACGAAGCAAACTTTATCCACATCCTCCGGGTTCAGCCTAATCTGGTGATACCCCTGATAAGCGTCCATCATGATTAACATTTCACGCCCAGAGGTGGAATCTACTAGCTGATCTATCCTTGGTAAAGGATAGTGATCCTTGGGACAAGCTTTGTTGAGGTCTCGGAAGTCTACACACATCCTCCAGGACCCATTTCCTTTTTTGACCATGACAACATTGGCCAACCAGGTGGGAAACTGTACCTCTTTGACGTGTCCGGCTTTAAGCAACTTCTCCACTTCCGTCCTGATATCTTGGTCCCTTTCGGCTCCGAACTGTCGGAGTCTCTGTTTCACCGGGTGGCTACCTGGGATTATGTTCAGGTGGTGCATAGCTATTCTCGGATCCACCCCGGTCATGTCTGCTGGCGAAAGGCAAAGAGATCAGCGTTCCGCCTAAGGCATTCGACCAGCTGCGATGCGATCCCCTCATCCATCTTTGTCCCCACCTGGGTAGTGAAACCCTCTCTTCCTGGATAAAGTTCCACTGTCATCAGTTCCTCGTCAGGTTGGGGCTGCAACTTCGTAGGCTCCCCGTATTCCTGCTCTAACTTCGTTCGTTTTGCTTGTTTGGCTTCAACTCCGTCTCTTTCCTTTCCCCATGTCACAACCTTAACCTCATTGGCGTAACAACGGCGAGAGCTAACCTGGTCCCCTGAGACCTCCCCCACCTGGTCTCCTACTGGAAACTTGATCTTCAAGTGGTACGTCGAAGGTACTGCCCTGAATCCGTTTATGGCCGGGCGCCCCAATATGATATTGTATGAAGAAGTCGCGTCAACGACCAGGAAGTTAACCATTCGCACCACCCGCCGAGGGGCTTCTCCTAGTCCCACGGGGAGTGTGACCTGGCCTAAAGGCTGTATGCCAGCCCCGCCGAATCCGTATAAGGAGGTGGCCACCGGTTTCAGCTCCGTTCCCAACTTCATTTGCTTGAAACAATCTAAGAACAGGATATCTGCTGAACTACCCCCGTCTATAAATACTCGTGACACGTTATACCCTGCCACGTCCGTGGTGATCACGAGAGCGTCGTTGTGGGGCCGAACGACATCGACCTCATCCTGCGCTCCGAACTGTATGTTCCCTGTGGTCTCCATCTGACCCACCAGGCTGCCTTCTGTCCGGAGTTTTCCTCTCTCTCTCTCATTCGAGCATACGACTTCCGCGCTCTGTGTGAATCTCCACCGTCTGGGCCTCCCACTATGATGAGGATATGAGCTCTTGGCTGGCTAGGCCCCGGCCTGTTAGGTTCCAGCATAGGCTGCTTTCCCTTGTCTGGTAACGGACCTTCCCTCTCTCGGGGTTGTACTGGCGGGATTGGCCCTCGATCCCGGTATATAAACTCCTTAAGATGTCCTGCCTTGATCAGCCTCTCTATCTCATTCTTCAGATGCGTGCAGTTGTCAGTATGATGCCCATATTCGTTATGGTACCGACAGAAGGGTCCTGACGTAGGCTTTGGGTGTCTCCGCGGACTGGCTCGAGGGTACCGCATGTCTGGATGTCTTGACGCCACAGCCAGGACTTCCTCCAGACTCGTCCGTAGAGGATTGTATTTCTGGTACCTAGGAGGGAATCTGTTCGCCCCACCTGCCATAGGCCTTCTAATTGCTGAAGGGTGAGTGACCCGGACGTTTGCCTTGCCTCGATTATGGTTCTGTGTTTCTTTTTTAGGTGTCACCCTGGACGTTCCTTCTCGGATCTTTGCCAACCTGCTTTCCTCCAGATTTATGTACTTATCCGCTCTGCCCAGCAGTTCCTCGAACGTCTGCGGGGGCTTCTTAGAGAGCGACGCGAAGAAGTCGCCAACTTGTAAACCATGAACCAAAGCGTTAATTTTAACGGACGTGGTGGCGGAGGGTACCTCCAAGGCTGCCACATTAAATCTTCTGATGTAAGATCGAAGGCTCTCGTCTGTCGCTGCTTGACTTGAAACAATGACATGTCCGATTTAGGAGGCTTCCTGGCGCTAGCAAACTGGTTAATGAACATCTCCTGGAACTCCTCAAATGAGTGGATAACCTCTGGCTCGAGTTGGCTGAACCACTGTTGGGCGGCTCTCACCAGAGTGGTCAGGAAGACTCTGCACTTCACCCCTTCTGAGAAGTTGTGCAGTAGGATGGTGTTCTTGAAACGTAGCACGTGTTCCTCCGGGTCAGTGGTACCATCATACTCATATGGCAACTGCTTAAAGTTGAGCGCTACCTCCCCTTCTAACAATCCTTTGGCAAAAGGCGTACCTGCCTGATGCAGCCCTCGCAGATGGGGCCTGATTGTCTTGTTTCGGATCTCGTCTATTACTTTCCTGAGGTCAGACACTTGCCTCCTAAGCTCCTGTCCCTGGGAACTGACGGCTCCTTCTCGGCCGCGCGTGCCATAGCTCCTTACTTCCGCCTGGTGTTCTCCGGCCTTCTCCTCTCTTTCCACCATGTATCCGCTGGCTATAGTTGTCGGAGGTACGGCATTCCTTGGGTTCACTGGTCCTTCCTGAACTCCTCTAGAAGGTCCTTCTCGTCTATGTGTTGGGGCCCGCGGCCCTGCATTTCTTTCTTCCCGGGCAGCCTCTCTTCTGGGCAAGTCCCTGTCTGGCAGGTGACGCAAGGCTTCTTCCCCAGCCACCATGTTTTCTCCTACAGTTTCTGCCCACTCTGAGACATGGCCCTCTGAGGTTCTGCCCTGAACGGAAAAGGACTGCTTCCGTTTGCCCTTGCTCCTTGCCTTCTTGGCGGTTATGGCCGCGTCCACTGCATTCTTTACCAACAAATCTAGCTGCTCTGCCGTCATGGTCACGGGAGTTTGAGGCGGTACGGCCCCGGACGGCCCTGCAAAGGTGGGCGTTGGTGTGACCACTGGGACCTCGATCGGTGAAGCCAGCGTCGGAGCCGGCGTAGGGCTTTCCCCAACTTTCCCCACGACTTCCTCAAACCGTCCTTGCAGGTTTTGTGCCAATGACGGCTGTTCCTCCATCGCGGCCAACGTCTATTCGTCTCTGAGATCTATCGCTCCTTTAACGACGGCAACCTTCCACTATCTCTCTCACGTTTCGCCTTCAGATAACACAAGCTCGGCTTACCTTCTTCAACCTATCTTCAAGCAGACCCAGAAACAGCCTGCCTTCCTTGCTATTGCTACCCAGCGCACTCACGTCTCAAGCCATCGTTCCCACAGACGGCGCCATTTGATGCGGGTATGACCCCGATCAACGATATTTGGTTCGGGAAAGACGGTGATGGGTGAAACGGACCGGGCCTTGATTTGTTGATGTGTTTTAGGGTTTGATTTTAGTGTTAAAGAAGAAGGAAAACGCAAGAGACAAGGATTTTACGTGGTTCGGACAGATGTCCTACGTCCACGGGTCGCCGGAAATAGTGTTCACTATTGACAGTCGGGATTTACACACTCGGCCTGACTTCGCTCATTACAGTGCTTTTTTCATGATGAAGACGAAGAAGATGAACACAGTGAAAGTATCTAAGTGTATTTTGTGTAGTGTGTTGAATCTCTGCTTGATCTCGTCTATTTCTGTTCCCATATACCCAAATTCCCTTTGCTTTCCTAGCTGGCACACTTGCGGGACCACTTGATAGCGACATCTGGTACAACCTAGGAGAGACAGCACCTGCGGTCGTACTATTGTCAGACTGGCGCGCCTCCTCACTGTTCACAATGTCGACCACTCCTAGAACGCCACGTGTTTCCTGGTCGACCTTATCCAACGTTTCCCGCTCGAGTTGCTTCGTTGTCGGGACCCACCTTACTTTTTCCGTACAGGGTTGCAGGTCCCCAGGTGTACTACCCATCTGGCCATATATCCTGAAAATCGTTATCTTCAGGTGTCTGAGTAAAGAGGAATGCTAAGCTAAAGGTCACCCATATCAGTTACATATACCAAACATACTCTTTAATCGATATGTGGACAATGAGATGATAAAAAAATGAAATGAAACGCAGTATAATCACAATAAGGCGTACGTCGTAAAAAGAGAATACATATCATAATACTCGTAATACTGTACTAATCTATAATATTACGTCGTACCTATATAAATGCACAGTGATTACTAAATATATGCATATAACGTCTAAAAATATACATATACCGTACCAAAAAAATGAAAATCACAATCCTAATCAATACCCAAAAGCGAAACTTGAAAACACTCAATTTCAGCTCCAGGATCCCTAATTGAACAAGCCCCAAAACCCCCAAATTTAACAAAAAAGCTTCGGATTAAGCATATAAAAGCCTTAATCGAAACATAATAACCAAAATCGATACCTAAAAACTCTTATTGGGCAATTAACAAATAAACTACACAAATTTACAGCCCAATAAAATAATTTAACGGAAAATATAAATTACGAAACTTACTAGGCCGTGACCGTAATAAAAAATTCCAACACACAACGATTGCGACGATTCCTTGGGTGTTTGCTCGTAGGAGTAATTTGTAGTGGGTGCTTCGATTTGAGGCTCAATTGAGATGGAGACTTTGATTTTTCTTATGGGTTTTCTTCTTAACTTTTGAGTTCGTTGTTTCATCTGCATTTGTTTTATTTTTGTTTGATTTTTTACTTAAATGAAAATCTTGGTAAAATCGTAATATTTAAGTTTTAAGGGGTATTTTGGTCCAATTGGTCCTTAAGTGAAAGATAAGTTTCTACTTAGTCCTTAAGTGTTAAATTTTGTGATAGAATTTTATGCTTATAAATTCGGACAGTAATTGTTTTTCTTAGCTTGCTTCAATCATTACCTATGCAATACCACATCAATCGGTTATGCTTCCATCTATAAGCAATAAGAAATTGATCAATTATCATGAAATATATGGTTCGCGGCGTAAAGTAAAGAAAAGAAACTAGTAAAAGGACTATGAAATATGATCTAGTAATAATGATCTAACAAGTGTCTCTTCGAGTGATATGTATTCTTATATAATAAGCTTACATATGTCATTATAATAGGTTTATTTTCGTGAAGTTGTCCAACCCAATCTACTCCACATATTAAAACTTGTACCGTATCAGAAGATAACTTAGTTGGAGAGACAATGTGGCCGCTCATGTTATTGCAATTTGCAATCCCTCTAGGTTTTTTTATTTATTAGTGTAATTGTTTCCCTTTAAAATATTTGAGCTTTTAAGTTTGAGTCATATATTTTTTAAGCATTTCATATTAATATGTGACTTAGTTACAAGTATTTAATATATATATATATTACATTCGAATCGAATATTGTCATATTGTATTCGTATTCGAAAATTATTCGAACCGAAAATATCCTTATTCATACTTGATATTCTATTATTTCGAATTAGAATGTTAAATTGCAAATCAAATTCCTAATCGAACAAAGAGATTCGATTCATTTGCAAACCTATATGATATACCAACACAATTACCTTATATATTTAGCACCTAATAATTTTTTTGTTCTTATATGTGAAATCCCATGGAACTTCAAAAATGGGGTTGAATTCTCCTAGTAAGGTGAAAAAGTCTTGAATTCACCAACCTAACTGCTAGTAATACGAATTTAAACATTCGGATTAATAGTTTTGGTGTTGACATAACTTACTAAAGATGTGAAACCGGAGATCTAACACATCGGTCCACACTAAGGAACACACGCTACACTTAAGTGACCGGTCTAAACTAAGTACGAAGAACTCTACCGCATACCGACTATAAACACGGACAAGATTTCAAACAGAACACTAATACATGCTGGACCGGACTTGATACAGATGGGACACTCGAGATAAGAGCTTGCCAAGACAAAAAGGGAAATTTCAGACATTCAATGTAAAGCTGCAAGTCTAGAGTGAAGCAGAGGTCAACTAACGCAAATAAGGAATAAAGCAAAGTGACAGGATAAACTGCAGCACAAACCGGATAGACCCATTTTGGAAAAGTCAATTAATGCACTGTTCAAAGTGAAGAGTTTATCTCACAGCGGCTTCAAATTCAAACCTCAGCTATAAAAGGAGGAATACAAGTTGAAGACGGGGACTTCACAATCTCACGAACACTAAGCGATTATCAACGATTTTCAAACACTGTGAAAGAGCGAAAAACAAGAGTGAAGTCTAAAGACATAACTGTTCTTAGTTTATGTTCTTTATTCTCCAACGGACTGTAAAAAGCTGTTGAAGTAGGTTGATTGTTATAAACGACTGCCTAGGTGATTCACTAGATTTGAGCTGTTTTCAGCTGGGTAGGTTGTACTGTGATTTTGTATAACTGAAGATCTAGTGAATCTTCCTTGCGAGGAAGAAGAGGAGACGTATGAGATTTTAACTCCGAACTTCCAGAAACAAACCGGTCTCAAACACATACACGTATTCATTTCACAATCGGTTTCAATCGTTCAGTATCTTTTTCCGCACTATACTGACCGGTCACTGATTTAATACCAGTCACCGCACTAAACAACTAATTAAATCGAAAAAGAGTCAAGCGTTTATTCACCCCCTCTAAAAGCGTAAACCGATCCTAACACTAACCCTTTTGAATTACTCCCATCTACCACTAGATAATAGACACTTTTATACTATTTTTTTTTACTAATTATAAGAAATGTAAGTGTTCTCATATGCTTCCACGTGTCCCCTAACTTAAAAAAATAAATTACTTAATAAAAATCGCAAAAAATTCCACTATCACATGTTATCTCTACAATAACTACCCATTATCAAACACAATATTAACATATCTATTCTATTATATTAAGGGTGAGTGGTGGCTATTAAATGCTATTTTGGTCTGTAAAATATTTATAATTTAACCCCTCTATTTCTAATTTCATTAAATATTTAATCCCTCAATTTTTATTTATTATACTTATACTCAGAGGAATTTTATGGTGCTCACCTTATGTGAGCACCTTACGTGGGCAACTGTCGATGTGGCACTGATTCGGTGGAGGAACTTTAGGACACCCTTGAGGTGCCATGGCTACATGCCACGTGAACGTTAGATGATACGTAACACTAATTAACACATTATATGGGGTCATTGGTCGACATATCGGACGATGATGTGGCATGCTTACGCTTTATGTGGCACATGTTATGTGATATTGATCTGTGAGCATAAACATGCCACATCATTATCCGATATGTCGATCAATGACTCTTAGAATGTTTAATTAGTGTTATGTATCATCTAATGTTGATGTGACATGTCGATATGGCACGAATCAGTGCCACGTCGACAGGTGCCCACATAAGGTGCTTACATAATGTGAGCACCATAAAACTCCTCCTTATACTCGTACTCATTATTTTCTTTATATATAAAATTATATTTCATCTACTTAAACATAACTTATAAATATCAAAATAAAAATTAAAACAATTATATTTTAAGCACACACATAGAGTGCGCTGACAGTACTAGTAATATTACAGATAGGTAATATCGTGCAGGAAAAAAAAACTAGTATTATATCATAAAATGAAATAATCACATACATTTGCAAGGCTTTTTAAATTAAATAATGCGAAATACCCTATTATGTTAATTCTTTCAAAACGGACTCTATTTCATTAAATATTATCGCATTATTTAATTTAAAAAGCCCATTTGCAAAGTATTGTTTATATTCCAAGGATTGGTCAAAATTTAGTCAATCTCAACGAATTTGATTACTGCGCTTAATTTACTGAAAGAGAAACCGTTTCTAAAACCCTAAAACTCGGACCGTACGTTTATTACCCGCGCCGACCGCTAAAACCCGCAATAGCACCACCGCCGTGTACGCCAGCCACCGGCGGCGGAGGAGAGCCATGTCTTCCAAATGGCGAGCTATACAGCACCGTCACTGTTACACATACAGCGCCGTCGTATTCCCACCCCACTTCACTCAGACGCTAGACCAAGAGCCTCGTGATTCCCCTTTCTTCAACGAGCTGAAACGCCTCGCCGCCCTTAATTCGACATACGCCCAGCTCGAAAATGCCAAGAGAGTCGCCTCGGCGTTTTCTAACTTGGTCTCGGACCCAAACGCCGACGAGCAGACCGTTTCTTGCGCGGTCAGGTATTACTTGGAGATACTGTTCTTGGACAATTCTTTGCCCTTACATAGGACATTAGCTTCTGCTTTGGCCAAGTGTAAGAACTCTAGGACTTCGATTGAGGAATCTTTTCGAAATCTGTGTGAGGAGTACGCTGGGAGGAATAGATTCTGCGTTTCGCGGGCTGCATTGTCGATGATGAGCACGCCTAAGTTGGGGTATCTTGTTGAGGTTGTCGAACAGTGTGCAGTTTTGGTGGCCTTGGATGTTATATTGGGTTTGTCCCGTGTGGTTAATGAAACGAATGAATTGTCTAGGCCATCTCCTATTGTTATGGAGCAGTGTCAAGAGGCACTTTCATGTTTGTATTACTTGCTTCAGCGATTTCCAGGAAGACTTCGTAATTTAAGTTGTGAGGATAGCGTATTGGGGATGCTTTTTGTGACCGTTTTGGATATTTTGAAGTCTGAGGCGTTTTCGAGGGATTGTTTCGTGGCTGCTGGTGTGAGTTTTTGTGCGGCACTACAAGTGTGTTTGAGTCCCGATGAACTTGGCTCGTTCATCATGCGGGTTATTTTTTGTCATACTGGGCTTAGGAATTGCGGGATTGAGCTTGATGATGTGTTGAGGAGGATTCCATATCAAGGTGATTTGATCGATGGCATTCGTTGGATTCCTCCGTTGAGTAGGCTTTGCTTGATCAGGGGTATATTGACTGCTGTTTCAAGAGACGTGCTTGATGCTCGTTATGTTGTGTCGATTGATGGGTTGTGTGGGTTTGGTGGAAAAGATGATAGTGGTGGATTTGCAGTCAAGACTATACTGTATGATTGTATTTTGCCCGAGCTGTGTAGCTACGCCGAATGTCCTAGGGACAGCCATTCTAATTTTCATACGTTGACTGTGATGCAGATATGTCTTCAGCAGATAAAAACTTTACTGCAATCTGATGACAGTGATGAAACTGCCCACAGCTACGATCCAATCACGGAGGAAATGGGGGCAAGAATATTGAAGACTGTGTGGAATAACCTAGAAGATCCTTTAAGTCAAACCGTTAAACAGGTGCATCTCATCTTTGATCTGCATCTAGACATTTTGTCCAGCCTTAGGTGGTCAGAGGGCAGCGAAACCATCAAGGTTTTGTTGAGGAAGATAGCTTCTGATCTTCTCTGTCTTGGACCACGTTGCAAGGGACGGTACGTTCCACTAGCGTCCCTAACAAGAAGGTTGGGGGCCAAGACCATTCTCAACATGCATTCAGAATTATTATTTGAAACAATACAGGCGTACATTGATGATGATGTGTGTTGTGCTGCAACAAATTTTGTCAAGTGTTTTCTTGAATGCCTGAGAGATGAGTATTGGAATAGCGATGGTATTGATAGTGGATACGAAAGATTCCGAGAGCAATACTTGCGTCCAATTTTACACGGACTTGCTTGTGGGATTTCAAAGCTCCGATCAAACTTGAGTACTTACGCCTTGCCTGTTCTGCTCGAGATAGACGAGGACGGCATCTTCGCAATGCTTGCTTCTATCAGCATTGAACAAAGGGAGGGTCATTCGTCATCTTCATTCGTCATTACAAGTAGTAGTCATACAGGTTTGGATCTAGGATGTGAGCAAAAGATTGCTGTTTTGGTTTCATTACTTAAGGTTTCTCGTGCCCTTGCATTGATGGAAGGAGATATCAAATGGTCTGAGGGTTCATCGGTGTCTTCTGAAGGTGCAGTACTTGACGTGGAATCGAGTGGTCGATATTGCGTTGTTATCATAAAGGGCATTGAGGTTGAAATCCCAGTCAAGTGGCTCGTATTAGCTTTGACCCATATAGACGAATCGCTTCGCATTGACGCAGCAGAAACATTATTCTTAAGCCCAAAGACAGCAAGCCTACCTTCTCGTCTTGAACTTAGCCTGATGAGAGAAGCTGTTCCTCTAAACATGAGAAGTTGGTCGAGTGGGTTCTTGATGAAGTGGAACAGCTTGTTCAGAAAGTTCTTTTCCCGTGTACGTACAGCTCTCGAGAGACAACATAAACTGAGAACTTGGAAATCGCCTCGCGATGTCAATGGTGTTTCTGCGTCCCCTGAAACTGAAAAAATCGTAAAACACAGGGCAGATTATCTGTTTGAATTTATGAATTGGTTGAGTTGCTTCTTGTTTTTCTCTTGCTATCCTTCCGCTCCCTACGAGAGAAAAGTAACAGCCATGGAACTCTTATTGATAATGTTAAGCGTTTGGCCTCTTGTGCCAGTACATGAAGACGGAAATTCATCCGAAACCAATCTACATCCATACAGTAAAAGCTTTACTTCGTCCCATTCCACGCTGCTTCTAGTTGGATCAATCATTGATAGTTGGGATCGACTGAGAGAAAGTTCGTTTCGTATCCTATTGAATTTCCCCAATCCGCTTCCTGGCATTTCAAGTCCTGACTTGGTTGTGGAGGCAATTATATGGGCCAAGAATCTAGTGCGCAGCCCGCGAGTCCGAGAAAGTGATGCTGGCGCGCTTACCCTTCGGCTTATTTTTAGGAAGTATGTTCTCGATCTTGGATGGTTCGTCAGACCATCGTGTAATGTTGTGTCTTTTAGCAATCAACGGTCTGAAGTCCCCAATGGAGCCGATCCAAAGTGCTCATCTTACTCACCTGTGGTAACTTATGTAGCATCACTTGTTGATTGGTTGCTCTCTTCTGTGGAGGATGCTGAAAGGAATCTGTCCGAAGCATGCAAGAACAGCTTTGTTCACGGGATATTGCTCGCTCTTCGATACATTTTCGAAGAATTGGATTGGAATACCGACATGGTTTTGGGTAGTATAGCTGAAATGAGACATGTGGTGCAAAATCTCTTGGATTTGGTCAAGAGGATAACTTCCTTGGCCCTTTGGGTAGTATCAGCTGATGCGTGGTACTTACCTGAGGATATGGAGGATATGGTGGATGATGATGAAGAATTCCTTACAGATATCTCTGTTGAGAATGGTTCGTCTAGCTCGGACTTAAAGGCCGACGTTCAAGTACTGGATATTTTGGAGGAGAAGAAGCGGTCTGAACAGGTGGTAATGGTTGGTTGCTGGTTGGCAATGAAAGAGGTAATTTACCAATTAGTTAACCGGGAAATTGTGTGATCACAAGCATTGCCTAGTGGCTTCAACGTCATGTATAAATATACAAAAATAGGCCTAATAATTTCTGTAAGATTATGATTTGCACTTCCCTGTAGGCTTTTGAAAATGAACAATACCTATGATTTCATGATTTCTTCAGGTGAGCCTACTTCTGGGAACAATAATAAGAAAAGTTCCTTTACCGTCTTCAGAGGAAACTGAAGGAAGAAAGGCCATTGTTGCTGATGTGGCATCTGAACCAGTTCTCGATTTAAAGCAGCTTGAGACTATTGGCAGCCATTTTCTTGAAGTGCTTTTCAAAATGAAACATAATGGTGCCATCGATAAGACCAGGGCTGGATTCACTGCTCTGTGCAATCGCCTTCTGTGTTCGAATGATCCGAGGTATATGCTAACTTTTTTTATCGAGAAATTTCCTTGGCTTTTTTTATCGATGGAGACATCCAAAGGGACTATCTACGCCAAGTTATGCTGATAAAACTACATTTTTTTTTTAATTTCAGGCTTTGTCGATTAACAGAGTCTTGGATGGAGCAACTCATGGAAAGAACCGTTGCCAAGGGACAGACCGTGGATGATCTCTTGCGAAGAAGTGCAGGTATTCCAGCTGCATTTATTGCCTTTTTCCTGTCCGAGCCTGAGGGGACACCAAAAAGGATGTTGCCAAGGGCATTACAATGGCTAATAGATCTTGTAAAGAAGTCTCAGATAGATCTAGCTAAGACAAGCAGCTCCGCCTTGCCAGATATAGACAAAGCAGAAACTAGGATACCTATTCCTGATTCAAATGGCAATAAAGAATTGTCTAAGTTTCGAGATGAAGGTGTTGTTCCTACCGTACATGCTTTCAATGTTCTCAGGGCAGCGTTTAATGACACAAATCTGGCAACTGATACTTCGGGTTTTAGTACTGAGGCAATGATTGCTGCTATACGTTCATTCTCTTCTCCTTACTGGGAAGTTCGGAACAGTGCATGCCTAGCATATACTGCTTTGGTGCGTCGCATGGTTGGATTTCTCAATGTACACAAAAGGGAATCGGCGAGGCGGGCCATAACTGGACTTGAATTCTTCCACAGGTGAGATTTCAGACATCATTAGCTTTTCATTGCCTTCTTATTCTGTCAATAGAATTTGAACTGAAGTTTCTGATGACGTCTTCCTCCCCTGTCTTCGGTTAAGGTACCCCGGATTGCATTCTTTCTTATACAACGAACTGAAAGTAGCTACTGAAATGCTCGGGTCAACGGAGCGGTTACATCCCAACATGAAGAATATCTTACATCCAAGTTTGTGCCCTATATTGATCCTTTTATCTCGGCTCAAGCCTTCACCTCTATCGAGCGAAAAAGGAGATGGTTTAGATCCGTTCCTTTTTATGCCCTTCATCAGGAGATGCTCGCTTCAAAGCAATTACCGTATACGTATGCTTGCATCGACAGCTCTATCGGGTCTTGTATCTAACGAGAAACTGCAAGTTATCTTACAGAATTTTGCCTCAGAACTACCCCTTGAGAGACATCATACTATGGCCTCCGATTCTGACTCAACCAACGAGTTGTTTTCGAGTTCATTTAACTCGACACATGGCATGTTGTTACAGCTGAACTCTCTCCTTGATAACAATTGTAGGAACTTAGCTGATTCCTCAAAAAAGGAGATGATCCTCCAAGAACTGATACCCATCTTACAAAAACGGATATGGATTGGGTCCCCACATGACTGTCCTTGTCCAATTATCAATAGCTGCATGTTAAAGGTACTCGATAACATGCTCAGCATATCAAGAACTTGCGAATCGAGCGAAACCGCAAATGTTATTTGGAAGCTTCTCTGGGAGCTGTCTTCGACATGCTTGGATCTAAAACCCGCCGATGATTCAACATATTTCGATCCGACTCTTCAAGAACTTCGCAGGCAAGCTGCAAGTTCTTATTTCAGTTGTATATTTCACACGGATAAAGAAGCAGTGGAAGATGATCCTCTGATGAGAACAAATTCATCCCCTTCAGTTGCTAGTAGTTCGAGTGGATTAGTTGGAGAGGAGAAAGGGTTTACCATGTTCCAGGAGAGATTAATTTGCTCTATTTCAGATCCATCGTATGAAGTGCGACTTGCTGTGTTAAAATGGCTTCTTTTGTTTCTTAAGACAAGGGGATCATCACGCCAGAGATATCTTCAGCCAATACAAACTTGCTTGGTAGATATCAATCTTCAAGAAACAGTAATGAAGCTTTTGGACTTGGAGAAACATCACAAATGCACTCATTACCTCCTTCAAATTCTCTACACTTGGAACATGCATGGGCTTAAAGACGATAATCCATGTACTGGGGAACCAAGTTATGTATGGAACATGGACTTCGATGCTATATTCAACCTATGGAATAAGATGGTTTCCATTTTCAAAAGCGCAAGGCATGCGAAAATGCGACAGACACTTATCTGCTGCTTTGGCATGTGTAGTAAGCATATTGGTAACTTATTCATCACCTTTATATCTTCTGAAGTGGAGGAGGAGAAAGCAGCTGAAAGCTTCGAAAATGGGCCAATCCCATCCCCAAGTAAGATGTTTCCTGAATTTTACGGTTCATTGAGTTACTTTGTGGCTCTTATAGAACAACACAGCGATGCATCAGCGCCCGTAAACATGCGAAAGGCAGCTGCAGAATCAATAATTGCTTCTGGGCTATTGGTTCATGTTCAGATCCTTGGTCCTCTGATTTCAAAGCATTTGACCTGCGAAGAAAACATCATTTCTTCACAATATAACACGGAAGAAGCTGCTAGAACGACTGCCCTTAAACTGCTCGACCTATGGCTCACTTGTATAAAGCTCCTTGAGGACGAAGACGTTTACCTCAGAAAGAGACTCGCATTAGATATTCAGAAGTGTTTCTCCTCTAACACGCCCGGGAATGACTTGGGTTGCAACCAAGTTGAAAGGGTAATCGAGCTATGCTTCGATCGTCTTTCAACAGTGTTCGGTCATTGGCTTGGATACGCTGACTATCTTTGCTGCTGGGTTCTAAACGCTGCAAACAACGCAAATTACTACGTGTCGAGCGGAGATCTTGTGAGGCGTGTTTTCGACAAGGAGATCGATAACCACCACGAAGAAAAGCTGTTGGTTTGTCAGATTTGCTGCTCGCATTTAGAGCAAATCTCTGTCCTAATGTCTTCGGCGAACGAATCTGAAGAAGCTCGAGATCTCTTACTCAAGTGGAGGACGAGGTTCTTACAGGAAATACGAGCATTCGCCAGAAATAATCTCGAGAAAAAAGGAGTCGAGAAATGGATCGGTGGACTCGGGAATCACAAGGATGCTTTCTTGCCACTCTATGCTAATTTACTGGCATTTTATGCCCTTTCGAAATGCGTATTGAGGCGGGAACCCGAATACGGTGCTTTAATGCTCGATGAAGTGTATGTTCTTGGCGAGGAAATCCAACCGTTTTTGGGCAATCCTTTTATTTCTAACCTTTTCGCCATAGTTGTTGAGTCTCACGAGAATTGCTTAGGCAGCAGCAGAAATGGTAAAGATTCATGGAGAGTTGGTAAGTCTAATACATGGATTGAGTTCAATCCCTATTTTCTTCTTAGGTGATTAGAAAGACTTGCTTGTTTCTTTTGTTGTGTGACAGCCATAATTTATACGTACTCTTTTGCGCATTGTTCAAATGCATGTGGAATTAGATATAAATATATAATATTAATTTCTTTAATTCAAATTGTTTTAACAGAAATTTTTTTTAACTGAAATTTAACTATGTATGTATATAAATTATAAACTTAAAAATTATTAATTTACATTAATTATATATAATACGTGCAAAAGCATGGGTAAAAAAAGAAGAACAAATCAATGCTCAATTGTGAAGTTGACAAGTCGGTTGCAATGGACGATTATCTAAATAGTCGTTTAATGTTGAAATTCGTGGTGAGCTCGAAGCCTAAGATGATGAAATTAAGGTGTCATATGTTTTTGGAGTCAACTTACGAAGAGTATAATTATCAATTCTTTAATTATTAATTCTTCAAAGGAAAGTAATTGTGATGCTATTACTTTTAATTTATTATTATCTCACATCAATATTACAGAATGTTTAACATATTATATTTTCTTATTCAATTTATAATATTTATAATTTAAGATATCAAATGTTTTATACTATATAAGATATAAGTTATGCGACTCATAAAAAGTCCGTCCCTATATCTTAAAAATTAACAACCATTATGATATTAAAGTTTCGTAATTATAATATAATATTCTTATTCCAATGATAATTAACTTATGTTTTAACTTAAATTAATTTTATATTGTTTTAGACTCCTGCATTGCACGGGCAAAAAACTAGTATATAAAATACGTATATGTCTAGTCGAATAATGATGAGTTGATTTAATAACGTTAACGAAAGAATATTTTATCCGAATATCTATTCGAACTCCAAAAAACTCGATCGAACTTATCCCTGGTATTGGATAAGTTAGCAATGACCTATAGTAATCTTTTTCTATCATATTAAATTTATACTTAATTGTTTTATTATTTATTTTCCATGTAATTGTGTATTTCAAGAAAATGACTTTTATTGAAATATTTATATGATTATTCTTTTTATAAGTTACAATATAATATTGATTTTTTCCCGGTCAAACCTTATTTGTTGTAAAATTTAACATTGATAAGTTTAAAATATTAAAATGTGTTTAATTAAATATAAATTGTTGACTAATCTTAAAATATATAAAAAGTTGGGATCTTTACACATAAATACCCATTATATGGAGTTTGGCAAATCAGACCCCTGTCATATTTTCTTTATATGCAGGTACCTGTCAGAATACAATTTTTGCATATTGGTACCCGTTCCGCCGCAAATATGTTAGCGAACACATTTAGATACCATATGGAAACATATTGTGGTACGAGACACAGTGAGAAAATGTTACATCATACAACACACATTAAGGTACCATAGAGACCGTATATAGGTACCATATGTGGGTACCGTATGTACGCGTGCGATGGTACTTAATACACATACAGAAAGGTACGTCAAGGCTGGAAAAATGGTACAGAAAATCGAACGACAAACGCACGTTTTAAGGAAAATGAATCTCTCAATCTATGTTAAACTAAAAAATACACACACACACACACATTTATATATATATATATATATATATATATGTCCACAAATAGAAAAAGAAATACCTTTGCTGGTTAAAAATCAATTGTATAAACAAAGCACAACATTGGGTATACACGTTGTTTCTATCTGTGACTGACGAGGTTGTACTAATATATACGTTATATTGATAGAAGTTAGAACACACACAGGCAGCACAAGCACAACAAAAAGAATAAGTTCATCTTTACGTTATAAACGCCAAGCATGCTATACGTTAAATATTGTGATTATCTATTGTTGGGATGATGATTCAACGAAACCGAATTACCCTAAGAGCAACTTTCTTGAACTGATTCATTGCTGTAAACTGCTTGAGCCTATTTAAGATTGCGTTGTCAAGAGGAGTATCAGATGCTTCTCCATCTTCCTTGATACATGGATGATCTTTGAAAACATAGTAGCACCTGAGTTAGTTATACATAGACCCTAATTGTTTGCCTAATTTCAGAAGGATAAGATCAATAAATTATAGATATTATGCGAGCATCGTTAAATTTCAAAGCATTAGTGAACCCAACTAAATTATTGGAAAAATTTACTCAACTACTGAAAGAATTTCTATTGATGTATATACATATATATATACATATATATATTCCACAAATAAAAAAGGACCACGTTTTGCACGGCAAATACCTTTGTTGGTTAAAAATCAACTAGATAAACACAATCTAAATCCTAACATTAACTTCACAGCTATACTCTCTTGCATTTAGCATTTAAATATTTCTTCCATTCCATAAACTTTTGAAAATACAAACAGATGGAAATTTCTTTTTCTTTTACCTTATTTATCAACTTAGATATTAAATTTATCACATCCGGGCCCCAAACAAAGCACTACATTGGGTACACACGTTGTCTTCTATCTGTGATTGACTGAGATTGTGCTTATAAATAAGCTATATCGATAGAAGAACACACATAGGCAGCACAAGCACAACACGAATTCTTTTGTCTAAAAAATATCTTGTTCTTTTTCAAATCGATCTAATCTAAGAGGATTGCTGAAACAGAGATGGCTGAGGCCGGCGTTGACGTTGAAGTACCACTCTTAGTAGGCAGCGATCAACATAGATGCATTGTCTCAGGGTCGTCTTCTACTACTTCCTTCTCCAAGACCTGCTTCAATGGACTCAATGCCTTGATGGGTAATGAATAAGTTCATCTTTACGTTATAAACGCCAAGCATTTTATACGTTAAATATTATGATTATCTATTGTTGGGACGATGATTTAGCGCAACTGAATTACCCTAAGAGCAACTTTCTTGAACTGATTCATTACTGTGAACTGATTGAGCCCTATTCAAGACCGCGTTGTCAAGAGGAGTACGGGTGCTTCTCCATCTTCCTTGATACATGGATGATCTTTGAAAACATAGTAGCACCTGAGTTAGTTATACACATACCCTAATTGTTTGCCTAATTTCAGAAGGATAAGATCAATTAATTATAGATATTATGCGAGCATCGTTAAATTTTCAAAGCATTAGTGGACCCAACTAAATTATTGGAAGAATTTACTCAACTACTGAAAGAATTTCTATTGACGAACTTGCACGTTAGGAAAATGAATATCTCAATCTATGTTAAATCAATATATATACACACAAATAAAAAGGACCACGTTTTGCACGGCAAATACCTTTGTTGGTTAAAATCAACTAGATAAACACAATCTAAATCCTAACATTAACTTCACAGCGATACTCTCGTGCATAACATTTACATATTTCTTCCTTTCCATATACTTTTGAAAATACAAACAAACGGATTTCCTTTTCTTTTACCTTATTTATCAACTTAAATATTAAATTTATTGCATCCGAGCCCCAAACAAGGCACTACATTGGGTACAAATGTTGTCTTCTATATGTGATTGACTGAGATTGTGCAAGCTATATCAATAGAAGAACACACATAGGCAGCACAAGCACAACACGATATAAAAAAATATCTTATTCTTTTTCAAATCGATCTGCTCTAAGAGGATGGCTAAAACAGAGATGGTTGACGGCGGTGTTGACGTTGAAGTACCACTCTTCGTAGGCAGCGATCAACAGAGATTCATTGTCTCAGGGTCGTCTTCTACTACTTCCTTCTCCAAGAGCTGCTTCAGTGGACTCAATGCCTTGACAGTTAATGAATAATTTCATCTTTATGTTATAAACTCCAAGCATGTTATACGTTAAATATTTTGATAATCTATTGTTGGTACGATGATTCAGCGCAACTGAATTACCCTAAGAGCAACTTTCTTGAATTGATTCATTGTTGTGAGCTGCTTGAGCATATTCAAGACCGTGTTGTCAAGTGGAGTATCAGGTGCTTCTCCATCTTCCTTGATCATGGATGATCTTTGAAAACATAGTAGCACCTGGGTTAGTTATACACAGACCCTAATTGTTTGCCTAATTTCAGAAGGAGAAGATCAATAAATTATAGATATTATGCGAGCATTGTTAAATTTCCAAAGCATTAGTGGAATTTACTCAACTACTGAAAGAATTTCTATTGACGAACTTGCACGTTTTAAGGAAAATGAATATCTCAATCTATGTTAAATCAATATAATATATATATCTATATATATATATATATATTCCACAAATAAAAAGAAGACCACGTTTTGCACTGCAAATGCCTTTGTTGGTTAAAAATCAACTGGATAAATACAATCTACATTCTAACATTAACTTCACAGCGATACTCTCGTGCATTTAGCATTTGCATGTTTTCCTTTCCATAAACTTTTGAAAATACAAACAGATGGAAATTTCTTTACCGTATTTAGCAACTTAGATATTAAATTTATCACATCCGGGCCCCAAACAAAGCACTACATTGGGTACACACGTTGTCTTCTATCTGTGATTGACTGAGATTGTGCTTATAAATAAGCTATATCGATAGAAGAACACACATAGGCAGCACAAGCACAACACGAATTCTTTTGTCTAAAAAATATCTTGTTCTTTTTCAAATCGATCTAATCTAAGAGGATTGCTGAAACAGAGATGGCTGAGGCCGGCGTTGACGTTGAAGTACCACTCTTAGTAGGCAGCGATCAACATAGATGCATTGTCTCAGGGTCGTCTTCTACTACTTCCTTCTCCAAGACCTGCTTCAATGGACTCAATGCCTTGATGGGTAATGAATAAGTTCATCTTTACGTTATAAACGCCAAGCATTTTATACGTTAAATATTATGATTATCTATTGTTGGGACGATGATTTAGCGCAACTGAATTACCCTAAGAGCAACTTTCTTGAACTGATTCATTACTGTGAACTGATTGAGCCCTATTCAAGACCGCGTTGTCAAGAGGAGTACGGGTGCTTCTCCATCTTCCTTGATACATGGATGATCTTTGAAAACATAGTAGCACCTGAGTTAGTTATACACATACCCTAATTGTTTGCCTAATTTCAGAAGGATAAGATCAATTAATTATAGATATTATGCGAGCATCGTTAAATTTTCAAAGCATTAGTGGACCCAACTAAATTATTGGAAGAATTTACTCAACTACTGAAAGAATTTCTATTGACGAACTTGCACGTTAGGAAAATGAATATCTCAATCTATGTTAAATCAATATATATACACACAAATAAAAAAGGACCACGTTTTGCACGGCAAATACCTTTGTTGGTTAAAATCAACTAGATAAACACAATCTAAATCCTAACATTAACTTCACAGCGATACTCTCGTGCATAACATTTACATATTTCTTCCTTTCCATATACTTTTGAAAATACAAACAAACGGATTTCCTTTTCTTTTACCTTATTTATCAACTTAAATATTAAATTTATTGCATCCGAGCCCCAAACAAGGCACTACATTGGGTACAAATGTTGTCTTCTATATGTGATTGACTGAGATTGTGCAAGCTATATCAATAGAAGAACACACATAGGCAGCACAAGCACAACACGATATAAAAAAATATCTTATTCTTTTTCAAATCGATCTGCTCTAAGAGGATGGCTAAAACAGAGATGGTTGACGGCGGTGTTGACGTTGAAGTACCACTCTTCGTAGGCAGCGATCAACAGAGATTCATTGTCTCAGGGTCGTCTTCTACTACTTCCTTCTCCAAGAGCTGCTTCAGTGGACTCAATGCCTTGACAGTTAATGAATAATTTCATCTTTATGTTATAAACTCCAAGCATGTTATACGTTAAATATTTTGATAATCTATTGTTGGTACGATGATTCAGCGCAACTGAATTACCCTAAGAGCAACTTTCTTGAATTGATTCATTGTTGTGAGCTGCTTGAGCATATTCAAGACCGTGTTGTCAAGTGGAGTATCAGGTGCTTCTCCATCTTCCTTGATCATGGATGATCTTTGAAAACATAGTAGCACCTGGGTTAGTTATACACAGACCCTAATTGTTTGCCTAATTTCAGAAGGAGAAGATCAATAAATTATAGATATTATGCGAGCATTGTTAAATTTCCAAAGCATTAGTGGAATTTACTCAACTACTGAAAGAATTTCTATTGACGAACTTGCACGTTTTAAGGAAAATGAATATCTCAATCTATGTTAAATCAATATAATATATATATCTATATATATATATATATATTCCACAAATAAAAAGAAGACCACGTTTTGCACTGCAAATGCCTTTGTTGGTTAAAAATCAACTGGATAAATACAATCTACATTCTAACATTAACTTCACAGCGATACTCTCGTGCATTTAGCATTTGCATGTTTTCCTTTCCATAAACTTTTGAAAATACAAACAGATGGAAATTTCTTTACCGTATTTAGCAACTTAGATATTAAATTTATCACATCCGGGCCCCAAACAAAGCACTACATTGGGTACACACGTTGTCTTCTATCTGTGATTGACTGAGATTGTGCTTATAAATAAGCTATATCGATAGAAGAACACACATAGGCAGCACAAGCACAACACGAATTCTTTTGTCTAAAAAATATCTTGTTCTTTTTCAAATCGATCTAATCTAAGAGGATTGCTGAAACAGAGATGGCTGAGGCCGGCGTTGACGTTGAAGTACCACTCTTAGTAGGCAGCGATCAACATAGATGCATTGTCTCAGGGTCGTCTTCTACTACTTCCTTCTCCAAGACCTGCTTCAATGGACTCAATGCCTTGATGGGTAATGAATAAGTTCATCTTTACGTTATAAACGCCAAGCATTTTATACGTTAAATATTATGATTATCTATTGTTGGGACGATGATTTAGCGCAACTGAATTACCCTAAGAGCAACTTTCTTGAACTGATTCATTACTGTGAACTGATTGAGCCCTATTCAAGACCGCGTTGTCAAGAGGAGTACGGGTGCTTCTCCATCTTCCTTGATACATGGATGATCTTTGAAAACATAGTAGCACCTGAGTTAGTTATACACATACCCTAATTGTTTGCCTAATTTCAGAAGGATAAGATCAATTAATTATAGATATTATGCGAGCATCGTTAAATTTTCAAAGCATTAGTGGACCCAACTAAATTATTGGAAGAATTTACTCAACTACTGAAAGAATTTCTATTGACGAACTTGCACGTTAGGAAAATGAATATCTCAATCTATGTTAAATCAATATATATACACACAAATAAAAAAGGACCACGTTTTGCACGGCAAATACCTTTGTTGGTTAAAATCAACTAGATAAACACAATCTAAATCCTAACATTAACTTCACAGCGATACTCTCGTGCATAACATTTACATATTTCTTCCTTTCCATATACTTTTGAAAATACAAACAAACGGATTTCCTTTTCTTTTACCTTATTTATCAACTTAAATATTAAATTTATTGCATCCGAGCCCCAAACAAGGCACTACATTGGGTACAAATGTTGTCTTCTATATGTGATTGACTGAGATTGTGCAAGCTATATCAATAGAAGAACACACATAGGCAGCACAAGCACAACACGATATAAAAAAATATCTTATTCTTTTTCAAATCGATCTGCTCTAAGAGGATGGCTAAAACAGAGATGGTTGACGGCGGTGTTGACGTTGAAGTACCACTCTTCGTAGGCAGCGATCAACAGAGATTCATTGTCTCAGGGTCGTCTTCTACTACTTCCTTCTCCAAGAGCTGCTTCAGTGGACTCAATGCCTTGACAGTTAATGAATAATTTCATCTTTATGTTATAAACTCCAAGCATGTTATACGTTAAATATTTTGATAATCTATTGTTGGTACGATGATTCAGCGCAACTGAATTACCCTAAGAGCAACTTTCTTGAATTGATTCATTGTTGTGAGCTGCTTGAGCATATTCAAGACCGTGTTGTCAAGTGGAGTATCAGGTGCTTCTCCATCTTCCTTGATCATGGATGATCTTTGAAAACATAGTAGCACCTGGGTTAGTTATACACAGACCCTAATTGTTTGCCTAATTTCAGAAGGAGAAGATCAATAAATTATAGATATTATGCGAGCATTGTTAAATTTCCAAAGCATTAGTGGAATTTACTCAACTACTGAAAGAATTTCTATTGACGAACTTGCACGTTTTAAGGAAAATGAATATCTCAATCTATGTTAAATCAATATAATATATATATCTATATATATATATATATATTCCACAAATAAAAAGAAGACCACGTTTTGCACTGCAAATGCCTTTGTTGGTTAAAAATCAACTGGATAAATACAATCTACATTCTAACATTAACTTCACAGCGATACTCTCGTGCATTTAGCATTTGCATGTTTTCCTTTCCATAAACTTTTGAAAATACAAACAGATGGAAATTTCTTTACCGTATTTAGCAACTTAGATATTAAATTTATCACATCCGGGCCCCAAACAAAGCACTACATTGGGTACACACGTTGTCTTCTATCTGTGATTGACTGAGATTGTGCTTATAAATAAGCTATATCGATAGAAGAACACACATAGGCAGCACAAGCACAACACGAATTCTTTTGTCTAAAAAATATCTTGTTCTTTTTCAAATCGATCTAATCTAAGAGGATTGCTGAAACAGAGATGGCTGAGGCCGGCGTTGACGTTGAAGTACCACTCTTAGTAGGCAGCGATCAACATAGATGCATTGTCTCAGGGTCGTCTTCTACTACTTCCTTCTCCAAGACCTGCTTCAATGGACTCAATGCCTTGATGGGTAATGAATAAGTTCATCTTTACGTTATAAACGCCAAGCATTTTATACGTTAAATATTATGATTATCTATTGTTGGGACGATGATTTAGCGCAACTGAATTACCCTAAGAGCAACTTTCTTGAACTGATTCATTACTGTGAACTGATTGAGCCCTATTCAAGACCGCGTTGTCAAGAGGAGTATCGAGTGCTTCTCCATCTCCCTTGATCCGTTGATGATATTTGAAACATAGTAGCACCCGGGTTAGTCATACACAGATCCTAATTGTTTGCCTAATTTCAGAAGGAGAAGATCAATAAATTATAGATATTATGCGGGCATCATTAAATTTCCAAAGCATTAGTGGACCCAACTAAATTATTGGAAGAATTTACTCAACTACTGAAAAAATTTCTATTGACGAACTTGCACGTTTTATAGGAAAATGAATATCTCAATCTATGTTAAATCAATATATATATATATATATATATATATTCCACAAATAAAAAAGACCACGTTTTGCACGGCAAATACCTTTGTTGGTTAAAAATCAACTGGATAAACACAATCTAAATCCTACAGTTAACTTCACAGCGATACTCTCGTGCATTTAGCATTTACAAATTTTTTTCTTTCTATAAACTTTTGAAAATATAAACATGCTGAAATTTTCTTTTCCTTTACTTTATTTAGCAACTTAAATATTAAATTTATCAAATCCGGGCCCCAAACAAAGCAGTACACACTTTGTATTCTATCTGTGATTGACTGAGATTGTGCTTATAATAAGCCATATCGATAGATGAACACACACTGGCAGCACAAGCACAACACGAATTCTTTTGTCTAAAAAAAGATCTTTCTCTTTTCAAATCGATATGCTCTAAGAGGATGGCTGAAACATAGATGGTTGACGGCGGCGTTGACGTTGAAGTACCACACTTAGTAGGTAGCGATCAACAGAGATGAATTGTCTCAGTGTCGTCTTCTACTACTGCCTTCTCCAAGGCCTGCTTCAATGGACTCAATGCCTTGACAGGTAGTGAATAAGTTCATCTTTAAGGAATAGCAAATGAATATATCTATCATGTTATAAATATATAGATAAATATATAATATATACATATATACTAGATATTGGAATCCGCGCAATGCACGGTATGCCCATATTTCTTTTGTTAATATATTATTTTTATCAGTTTATTATTTAATAATTTAACACATATAGATTTTAACAAAATAGTCATTAATGAACATATGTTAGAAAATAAGAATTTACATATGAGATAGAAATGAATCCGAAAGACAAAAAAGATTTAAAATAATTTGCATTATCCTGGATGCTTATATGTTATAACATCATTGGGTGATACTATCCTGACCGTGTGCTTCGACAGTTTTCAATGGTTAAGTTTGTTGGTCTCCACCGTACGATCTCCGATCATTTTCAATGGTACGATTTTAATTGTGTTCCTAAACTTTAAATTGAATGTTATTCTATGCGTCTTTGTTGGAATAAAATCCAACATAGTACTTGGTATTGTCAATTTTGAACCAATTTAGTTCTTCCGTTAGTATGAATGTTAATGTTGACAGAAAACGACAATTGTCGAAGATTGGCGAGACTGAAATAATCATAAAATTAACATTAAAAGTAAAAAATTCTTAAAAGGAAAAGAAAATACTAATAAATTGGTCCACGCATAACTAGGGTTGTAAACGAATCTAATCGAGTCGAATATCATGATCTTCTATTCATATTCTATTATTAAATTTCGAATCCGAATCCGAATTCGTATACTAGTCGAATACTAAAATCATATTTGAATCCGGATTTGATTACGAAATTCGAATATCGAATCGAATCTTCGAATATTCTATTTATTTCTAAAAATTTAAAAATAAAATTATATCTAAAGTACATATTGAATTATAATATCTTATCGTTAAATATATGTTGAATTATAATATGTTTTGTTTTATACATTGAAACTTTATTGTGCTCACCTTTCATGAGCACCTTCCACATGGCATCAATGTGTTAAATCAACATGCTACATCAATGTCACTCGATGTTACGTGTGACGCGCTCACGAATTTGCTCACATAAAGTGAGCTTCATAAAATTCTTCATTTTAATATATATAGATATATGTATGTATATATATTGATTTATAATATATTTAAATATATATCGAATTATAAAAATTTATATTTAAATTTTTACGAATTCGAATCGAATATTTCGAATCGAATACCGCGATATTTGTATTCATATTCTAAAGTTATTCGAATAGGAAAAAATATTCTTATTCGAATTCGATATTCTAATATTTCGAATCCGAATCTCAATTTTCGAATCGAATCTCGAATCGAAGCAAAAACATTCGATTCATTTGCAACCCTACGCATAACAACGATGACTAAATTTGTTCATAAGGTAAACACCGGGGACTTTTTTTGAGTTTTTCACGTTTTTGTTACAGTTTCAATATAGCTATGACTTTTGTTTCTTTAATGGCTCACAATTTGCTAAAAACTCATTGTGTCTAATAGACACGAGAAACACGACGTCGTGTTTAATCAATAAATAATAAATAAACCTAAGTTTATATATAAAAGACATTAATTATGAATTAAAATTTTTCCAAAGCCTTGGTTGCTTTGCTGGCAACTTTTGTTTCATAATTTGAACAAAATGAATTACATGCAACAAACTTGCTAAGGGACATAGTTATGAGATGAGACAATTTGAATAGGGGCGAAAAAAATTAAAATAAGCAAAACGAAATAATAATATAATAGATAACGGAAAATAACTTTACAAATTTTCTTTGTATGATAACATCATTATCAACATTAAGAAATATTTCTTGTGCTATATAAACAAATTGGTTCCCATTAGCCGTTGACAGTATAAATAATATGTTGCGTCTTCAATGTGTAATATACTCCAACTAATCTCCATATTCCTTAAATATGAAGTTTTCAAATGTTAAAATTGATGGAAAATTTATAAACTGAAGATTTAAATAATAAATATATTACACTAATATTTAACATTGTATATATATATATATATATATATATATATATATGTATTAAAATCTAATATTTAAGGTAACATGCACAATATGGTATATAATATATCTATAATACATACGGTTCTTTTATGGCGGGTGGAACACTATATATTTTTATAAGATATATAACAAATAAGCTAATGATAAGCTAATCTATATATGCACAATAATACAAGAAATATTTTTTCTTTCATCAGCCACATATATATATATATATATAATATTAAAATAATCAAAGGACGACGTCGTTTGGTGCAAATAGGTAACAAAATATGTAACAATATATGTGGACATCCTTATACGCGTTTATAATATGTAACAAAATTGATTTATTCCAATTTTTCTTTTGGCAAATTTATAAACTGAAGATTACTAATATATATTACATTAATATTTAGCATTATATAAATTAATATATCTCTTTAATATTTAAGGTAACATGCACAATATGTAGACATATATATCTACAATACATACATAAGATTCTTTTATGGAGGGTGGAACACAATATATATTTTTATGATATTAGATATATAAAAAAGGTTTTAGGGAAGGCACAATGATAATTTAATCTATATATGCATAATAATACAAGAATGCATTTTTCTCTTTCATCATCCATATATATACATATAATATCAAAATAATCGAGGGATTATACGACGTTGTTTGGTTCAAGTAGGTCAATTGGTAATCATTACCCTACATGTAGATTACGACGAAGAAGTTCACTATTCATTTGCCCAAACGAGTTTATAATATATAATAAAATTGATTTATTCCAATTTTTCTTTTGGAAAATTTATAAACTGAAGATTACACTATACTTATATAACACTAATATTTAACATTATATATATATATATATATATATTTATATATATTAAAAGATATCTATAAATATTTAAGGTAACGTGCACAATATGTAGACATAATAAATCTACAATACATACGATTCTTTTATGGCGGGTGGAACACTATATATTTTTACGATTTTGATATATAACAAAAGTTTTAAAGAATGCACAATGATAATCTAATCTGTATACGCATAATAATACAAGAAATGTTTTTCTCTTTCATCATCCATTTATTATATATAATATATATATATATATATGTATATATATATAGATATATGGACCCAAACATTCGGTCCTATCCCGACATAGGCCAATGGTCCTTCGGGCCCAAAGGAAGAACTCTAATTTCGATCCCCATGCACACCGAACTCTACCTCGTAGCCACGGGCTTTTTGATACTCGAGGGAGACAATGTGAGCAACCTATTCCCTGACATGAAGTACGAAGTAATCAGGTTTTCGGTGGCGGTCTACATGTCTTCATAGTGGTCATCGGGGTACTCATATTGCCCACGGTTTGGTTGGACAACATGGGAATTCTTTCTACGTGTATGCCTTGGGAATATTGTCTTCTTAGTGCTACTCGGTTCGATTTCTTGGGCCGTTGTTTTTGACGGGGTGGGGTTTAGTGGGTGAGTGAGCTTGTACACCTTCTGCTACCCGACACACCTGATTTCTCTGACGTTTTACACTTCGATGAGGAACCAGAAGTTCTCCAAGTATGTATTTCGAGTGGGTCCATGGACCTAGGACCCTACCGAAAATTATTATTAATAATATATATGTTAACATTTTTTCGATCAGTAACTTAGAGGGGTGCGTAACACTTTTAGGATCTCCAACTTACGAGGTTAACATTTAAGGACACTAACTTTCAATTTTTATCCAATTTAACAGTTTGCTTTCCAGGATAAAGCCTCATAATATAAATAATAACTTGTTTTATGATGTTTGGTTTATTTTTTGGCAACTCATGCCCACTAAAACAAAACGGGCTTTGTAATAAATTGGCAAGATAAAAATAAAACGGGCTTGATAAATAATATCTTGGGCTTTATCCGATTTATCCAAACACAAGCTTATGGACACTATACGACTTATCCAAACACAAACTTATTCAGCATTGTTACAATTTCGTAATTTCATTCCTAGTTTCAGATGTTTCCTAACGTGTACGATAGGCTATGCATCCGTCGTAGTGCTATGATACCTAATGTTCGGTTCGAACGTCGAATCCCAAAGAACTATGAACCTCTCGACGGATAAGGCGAGCTCCAAAGTTGCAATCTACACCACGCTTGTGAACCCTTTGGCCAAGTATGCCCTTTTGGTGATGTCGATAGTAGACTAGCTAGATTGCCTCTCAAGTTATAACCGATGCAGAAGGCTACTACGCACGCTGATGAGGACGTTATTGGTATTTAGCACTATGGTCGTGGCCTTAGTCGTTCCCTTCTTCGAGCAACTAATGTCCCTCGTCGGGGCTAATCTGAACGTCACGGCCTCAATTATACTCCTTGCTTGTTCAATTTTAAGATTTCGGGGATATACAATAGGCCCAGATACGCAACATTCGACTGTTCTGATGGGAGACTGTTCTCAGCAAGGCCAGAGCCACCCTATGCCCAAATTCGGCATTTTGCTCACCCTGAAAAATAAATTTATATGTGTATAGATATGTCCAACATAACACCTATGTATATATATATATATATATATCTGTGTGTGTGTGTAACACGATACTCCACATGTATCTATATATATTTGTATATGGTATGCGTATACACATCTTAAAAGTAATAACTATACACAAGTTAAACTGAAGATTACAATAAATAAATATATACACTAATATTTAACATTATCTATACTAAAATATATTTAATAAAGGTAACATGCCCAATATGTAGACATAATATGTCTACAATACATACCTGTTCTTTTATGGCGGATGGAACAAAAAATATATATTTTTTTATGAAATAGATGTATAACAAATAAGGAAGGCACAATGATAATCTAATCTATATATGCATAATAACACAAGAAACGTTTTTCTCTTTCATCATCAATATATATATAATATATATTAAAATAATCAAAAGGATATACGACATCGTTTGGTGCAAGTAGGTCAATCATTACCCTACATGTTGTTTACGGCGAAGTTCACTATTCAATTACCCATACGCGTTTATAATATATAATAAAATTGATTTATTCCAATTTTTCTTGTGAATTATAAACTGAAGATTACACTAATACTTATATAACACTAATATTTAACATTATATTACTAAAAGATATCTATTTAATATTAAAGGTAACATGCACAATATGTATACATCAAATATCTACAACACATACGATTCATTTATGGCGGGTGCAGCACAATATATATTTTTACGATTTCGATATATAACAAAAGTTTTAAGGAAGGCACAATGATAATCTAATCTATATACATGCATAATAATACAAGAAACGTTTTTCTCTTTCAACATCCATATATATATATGGACCCAAACATTCGGGCCTATCCCGGCATAGGCCAATGGTCCTTCGGACCCAAAGGAAGAACCCTAATTTCGATCGCCATGCATATCGAGCTCTACCTCGTAGCCACGGGCTTTTTGATCCTCGAGGGAGACAATCCGAGCATTCTGTTCCCTGACATGAAGTACGAAGTATTAAGAGGATTTTCGGTGGGCGGCCGACGTATCATCGTAGTGGTCATCGGGCTACTCATATTGCCCACGGTTTGGTTGGACAACATGGGATTCTTTCCTACGTGTTTGCCTCGGGAATATTGTCTTCTTCGTGCTACTCGGTTAGATTTCTTGGGCCGCCTTTTTCGACGGGGTGGGGTTTAGTAGGTCCGCGGGCCGTGAGCTTGTACACCTTCTTCTACCCTACGCACCCGATTTCTCTGACGTTGTACACTTCGATGAGGAACAAGAAGTTCTCCAAGTACGTATTTTGAGTGGGTCCATGGACCTAGGACCCTACTGAAAATAATTATTAACAATATATATGTTTAACATTTTTTCGATCACTAATTTAGAGGGGTGCCTAACACGTTTAGGATCTCCAACTTATGAGGTTAAATTTAAGGACATTACCTTTCAAAATTGAAGCAATTTAGACACAGTTTGCTATCCAGGATTCAGGATAAAGCCTCATAATATAAATAATAACTTGTTTTATGATGTTTTGTTTTGTTTTTTTTTTTGGCAGCTCGTTTAGAAAAGAAAGCTCACTAAAATAAAACGGGCTTTGTAATAAAATAGCTACGGATAGATGTGCTAATATTATATTTGGGCTTTGTCCGACTGGTTATAACCAAACACAACCTTACGGACATTATATGTCGGACTAAATGGGTCCTTAAATTGCTTCAATATGAAACTCAGTGTCCTCAAACTACAAGACATCTACATTGGGTGTCCAGAAAGTGTCACTCACTTATTTACGTGACGAAAAAGATAGTTGACATGTCGGAGTTTATCTTCTCATCGAAACATTATATATTCAGCATTGTTACAATTTCTTAATCTCATTGCACGTTTTTCTCATATGCTTCCTAACGTGTACGATAGGCTACGCATCCGTCGTAGTGCTATGATACCTAATGTTCGGTTCGAACGTCGAATCCCAAAGAACTCCGAACCTCTCGACGGATAAGGAGAGCTCCAAAGTTGCAATCTACACCACGCTTGTGAACCCTTTGGCCTAATACGCCCTTTTGGTGACGCCGATAGTAGACGCGCTAGAAAATCGCCTCTCAAGTTATAACCGACGCAGAAGGCTACTACGCACGCTGATGAGGACGTTATTGGTATTTAGCACTATGGTCGTGGCCTTAGTCGTTCCCTTCTTCGAGCAACTAATGTCCCTCGTCGGGGCTAATCTGAACGTCACGGCCTCAATTATTCTCCTTTGTTGTGCAACTTTAAGATACGCAACATTCGACAATTCTGATGGGAGATTGTTCTCAGCAAGGCCAGAGCCACCCTATGCCCAAAGTCGGCATTTTGCGCACCCTGATAAATAAATTTATATGTGTATATATATGTCCAACATAGCACCTATGTATATATATGTGTGTGTGTGTGTAACACAATATTGCACATCTATATATTTATATATGGTATGCATATACACATCTTAAAAGTAATAACTATACACAAGTCAAACTGAAGATTACAAATAAATAAATATATACACTAATCTTTAACATTATCTATATTAAAATCTATTTAATAAAGGTAACATGCACAATATGTAGACATAATATGTCTACAATACATACCTATTCTTTTATGGCGGATGGAACAAAATATATATCTATTTTTTTATGATATAGATGTATAACAAATAAGGCACAATGATAATCTAATCTATATATGCATAATAACACAAGAAACATTTTTCTCTTTCATAATCCATATATATATATATAATATTAAAATAATCAAAAGGATATACGACATAGTTTGGTGCAAGTAGGTCAATAGGTAATCATTACCCTACATGGGATTACGGCGAAGTTCACTATTCATTTATCCATACGCGTTTATACTATATAATAACATTGATTTATTCCTATTTTTCTTTTGGAAATTTTATAAACTGAAGATTACACTAATACTTATATAACACTAATATTTAACATTATATATATATATATTAAAAGATATCTATTTAATATTAAAGGTAACATGCACAATGTAGACATCATATATCAATACATACAACCGATTCTTTTATGGCGGGTGGAGCACAATATACATTTTTACGATTTCGATATATAACAAAAGTTTTAAGGAAGGCACAATGATAATCTAATCTATATACATGCATAATAATACAAGAAACGTTTTTCTCTTTCATCATCCATATATATATATATATATATATATATATATATGGACCCAAACATTCGGGCCTATCCCGGCATAGGCCAATGGTCCTTCGGACCCGAAGGAAGAACCCTAATTTCGATCGCCACGCACACCGAGCTCTACCTCGTAGACACAGGCTTTTTGATCCTCGAGGGAGACAATCTGAGCAACATGTTCCCCGACATGAAGTACGAAGTATTAAGAGGATTTTCGGTGGGCGGCCGACGGATCATCATAGTGGTCATCGGGCTACTCATATTGCCCACGGTTTGGTTGGACAACATGGGATTCTTTCCTACGTGTCTGCCTCGGGAATATTGTCTTCTTCGTGCTACCTGGTTCGATTTGTTGGGCCGCTTTTTTCGACGGGGTGGGGTTTAGTGGGTCCGCCGGCCGTGAGCTTGTACACCTTCTTCTACCCTACACACCCGATTTCTCTGACGTTGTACACTTCGATGAGGAACAAGAAGTTCTCCAAGTACGTATTTTGAGTGGGTCCATGGACCTAGGACCCTACCGAAAATAATTATTAACAATATATATGTTTAACATTTTTTCGATCACTAATTTAGAGGGGTGCCTAACACGTTTAGGATCTCCAACTTATGAGGTTAAATTTAAGGACATTACCTTTCAATATTGAAGCAATTTAGACACAGTTTGCTTTCCAGGATTCAGGATAAAGCCTCATAATATAAATAATAACTTGTTTTATGATGTTTGGTTTTGTTTTTTTTTTGGCAGCTCGTTTAGAAAAGAAAGCTCACTAAAATAAAACGGGCTTTGTAATAAAATAGCTATGGATAGATGGGCGAATATTATATCTTGGGCTTTATCTGACTGATTATAACCAAGCACAACCTTACGGACATTATATGTCGGAAATCTAAATGTGTCCTTAAATTGCTCCAATATGAAACTCAGTGTCCTCAAACTGCAAGACTCCTACATTGGGTGTCCAGAAAGTGTCACTCACTTATTTACGTGACGAAAAAGATAGTTGACATGTCGGAGTTTATCTTCTCATCGAAACATTATATATTCCGCATTGTTAGAATTTCGTAATTTCATTGCATGTTTTGCTCGTATGCTTCCTAACGTGTAGGATAGGCCGAGCTCCAAAGTTGCAATCTACACCATGTAATCAACCCTTTAGCCAAATACGCCCTTATGGTGACCCCGATAGTAAACGCGCTAGAAAATTGCCTCTCAATTAATAACCAATGCAGAAGGCTAGTAGCACGCTGATGAGGACGTCATTGGTATTTAGCAATATGGTCGTGGCTTTAGTCGTTCCCTTCTTTGAGCAACTGTGTCCCTCTTCGGTGCTTTTCTGAACATCACGGCCTCGATTATTCTCCCTTGGTTGTGCTACTTGAAGATTTCGGGATATACAGTAGGCTCGGGTACGAAATTATCATTATTTGAGCATTGTTATTTTGGGAAGCATCGTTTTAGTCTCGGCACCTACACGACTTTGCAGGAGATAATCGACAAAATTGTAGCACGACATAAATGATCTCAACTGCTGCATTACGTTTATTGCTTTGTCGATCCGTTCATAAGAAATTAGCGTGTCGTTTTTCGTGTCTGATGAAGCTACTCTTTTCTTTAAAACAAAAGTTTTATACTTGGGCCACTGTTCAGATACGCAACATTCAACCGTTCCGATGGGAGACTGTTCTCAGCGAGGGCAGAGCCACCCTATGCCCAGAGTAGGCATTTGCCCACCCTGAAAAATAAATTTATGTGTGTATATATTTCCAACATAACACCTATGTATACATATATATATATATGTAACATAAGAGATTTGCTATGGTGCCCACCTACCGTGAGCAACCACCGTGAGCACCATAAGCAAATCTCTCAGGTTTTTGCGTTTTTTCGATTCGCAACGCCGCCCAAACCTCCGTAGACCCTCTCACATCCATTGCTAACCTAAATCAGCCTCTCCAACATGTTAACTTCTAAGAAAATTCATTATTTATTATTCACGTGTGGACGACGTACCGAGGTGATGATTTTCTTAAAATTAACGTGTTGGAGAGGCTGATTTAGGTTAACAATTGATATGAGAAGGTCTACAGAGGTTTTTGGCGGCGTTGAGAATCGAAAAAATGCAAAAAACTGAGAGATTTGCTTATGGTGTTCACGGTGGTTGCTCACGGTAGGTGGGCACCATTGCAAATCTCTGTAACATAAAATTACACATTTATCTATATATATAAATATATATATATATATAGACACATTTTAAAAGTATTAACTATACACAAATATGTTTTAGTATATTTACATATTAGTATAAGATATATATATATATATATTATAACACATATGTATACATATATATATGTATATATATGTTACACAAACCCGTCGGGGGTTGATTTGGCATGTTGACGTGGCACAAAAAAATGCCACAAGACATGTGCCCAACGGATGGTGCTCACGCAAGGTGAGCACCATAACATTTCTATGTTACACAATATTGCACATTTATCTATATATATTTATATATGGCGTGTACACATCTTAAAAGTAATAACTATACACAAATATTGTTTAGTATATTTATATATTAGTATAAGATATATATATTGTAGAAAAACTGTATATTATTTCTGTATATTTGCTCTATACAAGACTGTGCTCTTATATCCTATACAATGTGCTAACTATGGTAGGTAATAACTGCATACATAACACTAGCGGCTAAGATCATGGTAATGCGTAATATATGGGATTGATATATATTATTAATGTCTTCAGCAATTAGTCCCACAATCACAGCTCACGCCAACATTCCCCCTCAAGTTGGCGCAAAGATATCTTCGATGCCCAACTTGTCTAGTGAGCTGTGGAATACCTTGCTTGAAACAGCCTTCGTAAGGATATCGGCCAATTGGTCTTCTGATTTCACAAATGGGAATCGAACTATCTTCGCATCAAGCTTTTCTTTGATAAAATGCCGGTCTACTTCAACATGTTTTGTCCTGTCATGTTGAACTGGATTTTGTGCAATTTCGCAAAACAATTTCATGATTGCTCCAGATGAATAACCAATTTCTCTCAGCAACTCCTTTAACCATAGAAGCTCGCAAAGTCCTTTTGCCATGCCACGAAATTCAGCCTCAGCACTAGATAGCGCGACAACCTTCTGCTTTTTACTTCTCCAGCTCACTAAGTTGCCTCCAACGAAGGCAAAATACCCAGATGTCGATCGTCCGTCAATAAGACTTCCAGCCCAATCTGCATCGGTATAACCATCAATGTTTAGGTGATTGTGCTTCCTAAACATAAGACCTTTCCCTGGAGAGCCTTTTAAGTATCTTAAGATCCGTCTCACAGCTTCCATGTGTTCTTCACTTGGATTATGCATGAACTGACTTACTAAGCTTACGGCGTAGGCAATATCGGGTCGTGTATGAGACAAGTAAATCAACTTTCCAACCAAGCGCTGGTACCTTTCTCTATTGACGGGTACTTGGCTTGTCGAATCTCTTAGTCTGTGGTTCTCAACTATTGGTGTGTCGACGGGTTTACAGTCAAGCATTCCTGTTTCGCTCAGCAGGTCTAACACGTATTTTCTTTGTGAGAGGAATATCCCTTGATTGCACCGAGCTACTTCAATTCCTAGAAAGTACTTTAATCCCCCAAGATTCTTCATTTCGAACTCGATCGCCAGATGTTCTTGCAGGTTCGTGATCTCCTTCGAATCATTTCCTGTAATGATCATATCATCAACGTAAATTATAAGAGCAGTTACCAGCTTCCCTCGATGCTTTAGGAACAAAGTATGGTCTGAGTTGCTTTGTTTGAAACCGTACTTCTTCATGGCACAGCTGAACCGTTCGAACCACGCTCTCGGTGATTGTTTCAGACCGTAAAGCGCCTTCTGTAACTTGCACACGACTTTGGTTTGTGAGGCAGCACAAACGAAACCTGGCGGGATTTCCATGTACACTTCTTCTTCAAGTTTTCCGTGAAGGAATGCATTTTTCACGTCAAATTGATGAAGTGGCCAGTCATAATTTGCAGCGATCGAAAGCAATACCCTAACTGTGCTCAGTTTTGCCACTGGGGAAAATGTCTCTTGATAGTCGATGCCGTACGATTGTGTGTATCCCTTCGCAACAAGTCTCGCCTTATATCGATCTATTGTTCCATCTATCTTGTGTTTAATAGAGAATACCCATTTACATCCTACTGTTTTCTTCCCGTCCGGTAACGACACGAGATTCCATGTATTGTTCTTTTGTAGGGCTGCCATTTCTTCATTTATTGCGTGGGTCCATCTAGGATCACTTAGAGCTTCTTGGATTGTGTCTGGGACATGTTCTGTAGATAGTTTGTGCACAAAAGTCTGAAGTGGTTTTGATAACTTCCATGCACCGACCTGATTAGCAATAGGATACTTTGTCTTTCCCTCTCCATGGTCAGGTGAATAGCGATTTGGTGGCTTTCCACGGTTGTGCCTAACAGGTAACGTATAGCCAACCAAATTTTCTTCAGTATCATTAAGCGAGGGATTAGGAGAGTGTACCTCAGTACTAATCTCAGGAGAATTGTCGACCGGTAATGAAAATAGAAGGGGCTGTGGGGGCTGCTCTTGTTCTTGTTCTCTGTCAATTTCCATTTCATTACTTTCTACTTGTCCATCTCCAATGTCAGCATATGTTCTCTCATCATGTCCAAGTTGAGTCTCGGGTGAATGCGTTTCCTCAAGTCTGGTTGTTTCCACGTTGGTGTTGTATTGGAAACATGTCCATTGTTCCCAATTATTGAGTTCATTCGATTCATCGATATGCAACTCCTTCTGACGAGAATCTGGTCCTTGAAAGAAGAAATCATTCTCAAGAAATGTAACATCCATTGTGACATAAAGGCGCTTAGTGGTAGGATCATAACAGCGATAGCCCTTCTTATGCGATGCGTAACCCAAAAATACGCAGCGAACTGCACACGGATCAAGTTTTGTTCTCTGATTTTTATGAAGATGGACATAGGCTACACATCCGAATATTTTTGGTGGAAGCATAAGAACAGAAGGTATAGTAACATGATGAGCGAGAACCTGTAATGGCGTTTCAAAGTTCAACACTCTAGATGGCATCCGATTTAGCACATAGACTGCGAAAGCAACTGCATCTGCCCAATATCGTCGAGGTGCGTGAGCTGCTGTTAGAATGGCCCTAGTTGTTTCCAGAATATGCCTGTTTTTCCTCTCCGCGACACCGTTTTGTTGCGGAGTTTGAGGGCACGTTGTTTGATGGTACAACCCGTTGGTGAGGAAATACTCTTGTAATTCTTTATTAACATACTCTCCACCGTTGTCTGAACGAAGGACCTGAAGTTTAGCGGAGAACTGAGTCTTGATCATAGCATGAAAAGAGCGAAAAATTCCAGCCAACTCATCTTTGTTTTTCATCAAATACAGCCAAGTCATCCGTGTGCAATCGTCTACGAAAATCACAAACCATCTTATGCCCAAAGAATTAGAGACGGGAGCTGGCCCCCAAACATCAGAGTGGACCAATGCAAATGGTGTTTCATATCTTTTCTTCTTTGCCGGATAAGAGACTCGATGACTTTTAGCCAAAATGCAAGTTTTACATTTGAACATAGAATCATCCAAGTTTGAGAACAAGTCTGGAAACAAACATCTTAAATAGGAAAATGATGGGTGCCCTAATCGTTGATGCCACAACCAAACTTCTTGTTCTTTTTTATCATTTGTTCCAACATTGTTTGCACGACCAACACTGACGTCATCCATGTAGTATAACCCTTCTCTTTTAGTACCACGTCCAATAATTTCCTTCGTGAGAATATCCTGAAATAAGCAGAACTTCGGATAGATTAGCGCACAACAATTTAGTTCTTCAGTAGCTTGTCCCACTGATAACAGTTTATTTGAAAGTGATGGAACAAGTAGAGTATTTGATAGAGAAAGAGAGGGTCCTAGTAACACTTTTCCAGCCCCTGTAACTGGATATTTTCCACCATTTGCATTAGTGATACATGATCGTCTTGGTTGAGTCTTTTCTGAAAAATCTCGTGGGTCAAATGTCATATGATCAGTTGCCCCAGAATCAACTACCCAGCCATTGTTACCTGATTCACTTTGAGCCGAAGAGCAGTTTGCTACAGCCGGCGAAGATTCTTCTCGAGGTATGAGAGAAAGATGAGGTTCAGTGTGCGAATGAGCTTGCTCGGCATTGGCAAATGACACACGCCCTCCGTCACGTTTTTTCTTCGCCTTGAGTTCCTGCCACCAATCCGGATAGCCATGTAATTTGAAACATGTTTCTTTAGTGTGCTTCATGTTCCCACAATGTGAACAACCTCCCCCGACTTGTATCTTTCCCTTCGGCAAGCCGCCTGATTTTTCATCTTTCATCATATGAAGAATCTGAGGTTGTGGTTTCTGTCCTCCCTTTGATATCATAGCCATACTTGCTATGTCATCTTCTTTCGCTAACATCACCATTTGTCTCAGATCTTCCCTGCGGACATGAGCATATGCTTGTTCGACTGTCGGAAAAGGTTGAAGTTGAAGCACATCAGCCCTAACCTTGTCTAAGCGATCATCAAGTCCATCCAAAAAAATATAGACTCTATCTTCTTGTATCATAGAATTATACTTTTGGATGTCTGCTTCACATCTCATGGGATTCGGCCGCCGAAAATCGATCTCTCTCCAAAGACCTTGAAGAGCGTTATAGTACGTCTCGATAGACCCTCCATTCTGTCTGAGTTTAGTCACCTTCCTCTTTAGATCATAGACTTGTGAGGTATCTGTGCCGTCAAAATATGTCATGGCAATAGCATCCCATACTGCCTTTGCTGTTGGAAATCTAATGTAGTTTCCAATCAGTTTCGAGTCGAGGGAGTTGATTAGCCACCCTTTCACCACAGCGTTTTCTGTTCTCCATTTCCTGAAAACTGGATCTGTCTCTGCTGGCTGCAAAATTTCTCCGTTTATGTGTCCCGATTTATCTTTTCCCGAGATATACATCTCCATGACTTGGGACCATAATCCATAATTCGTTCCATCTAATTTGATGTTGATTGGTGCAGCAACAGGTTCATGAATTGCTGTCGTCGGTGCATGATTCAGCATCTGTGATATTCTTGATGTTAAGTCATCAAGAAGTGAAGCATCGGTGTGAGAATTTCCTGTCGGGGTTGTCTGATCTTCCATTTTTCAAGAAAGAGAAAGAAAATAGGTAATTCTGTTAATGTTTCTCAGAAACATGGACACATGTCTTGATCGTGTGGCTCTGATACCATGTAGAAAAACTGTATATTATTTCTGTATATTTGCTCTATACAAGACTGTGCTCTTATATCCTATACAATGTGCTAACTATGGTAGGTAATAACTGCATACATAACACTAGCGGCTAAGATCATGGTAATGCGTAATATATGGGATTGATATATATTATTAATGTCTTCAGCAATTAGTCCCACAATCACAGCTCACGCCAACATATATATATATATATATATATATATATATTCTTTTAGAACCCGTTTGGTTGGGAGGATGAGTTTAGACGGTATTAGTTATAGTTGAGTTTAAATAATGGAGAATATGAGTTATTTGAGGTGTTTGGTTGATGTGTTTAAATAATGATGTCGAATGTGTTTGGTAGATAAATTTATATGGTATTAGGTTTAATTAATTTCAATTACAGTTTTACCCTTAAATTAAATTTAAATCTTACAAATCTCGATTATGGTTTTTGTTCCGTCTGCACAGTTCGTATACAATCGGCGGCAGTTCTTTTTCCATCTCAATTCAGTTTTTTGTTTGTTTACTTATAAATTCTGTTTTAATTATGTTTGTTTGATTTAGTCTTTCTTATCAATACAAGGAACTAATTCGATTCAATAAACATGTTAATTTGGATATTCAATCGAATAGTATGTTTGCCATTGACTATCATCGATTATTGGTGTAGAATAGGGAAGATGAGTTAACGAGATTTGCGATTAAAAGGTTAAATTAGGAAATAAATATTGAAATAAAAGGATACATATGTCAAATAAGCTTGGGATTAGATAATGGTAGGGTAGGGGCTGATTTATTGAATACATTATTAAGGGTAAAACTCACCATTAAATAAACCCCACAACCAAACACTTCTTTAACTAATGTTAACCCGTCTAATCCCTCCAATACCCTCAACCAAACAAGCCCTTAGTGGATCACATGTAAGTAATATGTTAATTAAATATAATAACTATAACTAATGAAAATTTGCATTTGATAAGCAATTAAGTTATTTATTGATAGTAATCAAATTCTTTGATGGAAGAGATTAATTGATTTAGAAATTTTGAAAGGATCCTAAGATGACCTATAAATATGCCTATAAATCGTCATTAAACATCATAAAATAGTATCAGTACCAAAAAAACCAATTATAGTACTATATCGTTTATTATCATTTCTTGAGCATTTTGATATATGGACAATGCAAATATATTTTATAAGAAAAACTATAGAATTCGGTGAACAAACCATAAAAGATGCTAGTTATTAATATTGATAAGTATGCTACCATACATATATTTAAAAATATGAAGATTAAACCAAAATGCATTTGTAAGTTAATCTTTTATTTTGGCCTACCCTGAAATCATTTCTTAGCTCCGCCCCTGGTGCTCAGCAAGAAAGAAATGAACACGAACTTCATTATTACTTCCATTCAAACTTCACCATCTCCGCACACATTATCTATCGCATTGCGTTAAAAATAAAATATCCGCTCTACGAGCGCAAGAATCGCCTTCGAAAAAAAACAGACACAATAAAAAAAAATCGACCTGTCAGTGGCCAAATGGCTCTCTCCGGCCACCTTAACCAACCTCTCTGTCGCGCATTTCAAATTGAGCGTTCTTACAAGAAATACTAACATTCGCCAGAAATAATATCGGGAAAAAGGGAGTTGACAAGTGGATTATGTTAGGGGTGTAGGTAACTTTACCCACTCTACCACTCCACCTCTATCTACTCTAATACTAATAATAATATTATTATATTTGTATTAGTATGATGCCTTGCCTATAAATAGGCTACGAGGCATTGAACTAAAATCACACCAAAGAGCCAAAGTAAGGGAGAGAGAGAGAGAGAGAGAGAGAGAGAGAGAAAGAAAGAGAGAGAGGAGAAAAAAATAGAGGGTTTGTTCGGTATTTGCTCAAACTATAAAAAGAGATAGTGAGTGTTTTCTCCTTTATAGATTGAGAGGTTGTAACCCATGTTTTTACCCCAGTAATAAATTTCTACCTCGCCCGTGGTTTTTTACCCCAAGTTAAAAGGGGTTTTCCACGTAAATTCCCGTGTCCATTTTATCCTCACAGTCATTTCCAATATTATTACGCTGTCCATTTTGCAACAGATTAGTGGCCTCGCCAGAAACATTTGCTCGCATTTTATGCCCTTTCGAACTGCGTATTGAGGCTGGAATATGATACTGGTGCCTTAATGCTCGATGAAGTGTATGTTCTTGGCGAGGAAATCGGTCCATTTTTTAGCAATTCTTTTATTTCTAACCTATTCTCCATGGTTGTTGAGTCTCATGAGGATTCTTTAGGCAGCAGCAGAAATGGTAATGATTCTTGGAGAGTTGGTAAGTCTTGGGTTGAGTTCAATCTCTATTTTCTACTTAGGGCTCACATGGGTATCAAATTGATATAGGAAAAAACAGCTTGTTTGGTATCCATGTAATTTAATACATGGCTTGTATACATATACACACCCATTACACACAAGCCAATTATGGGCCTTGTTTAACTAAATTGGGTATACTGATATACATTTTCTTAATACCAATTTCCCCGGATCTTCACCCATTGTTTGGAGATTCCTGTGACCGGTAGGTGGTGGTCGTGGAGGCGGCGGTGTTGGTTGTGCCGGCGGAGGCGGGGGTGGACCTGACGAATTAGGGTTTTCGTTAGATGACCTGCCGGCGGTGGTGGGATGTCATTAGACTGCTGTCGAGTGAGAACCGTCCCCAATTGAAGCTGGCGGTGGTGGGTTTACTATTCTGCGGTTCCACTCAGCCTCAAACCTCCTCCCCGGCGGCGGCGGCAGAGGCGGTTTTACATTTTCATCCTCCTCCTCAACCTTGGCGCCGCCATATGAACAAGCTTCGTCTTCCTTCGCCGCCGCTTCCTGCCACCGGAAATCGTACAACAGTGGCGACGAAGCGGGCCGGCAGTGGCGTGGAGAAGCTTTGTAATTTGGCAAGAACTCTTCTGTAATTGGGGAATTTTATAATTGGGGAATTTGTGAAGATGATGATTGGGGAAGAACTCTCTGTAATTGGGGTAATTGGGGACGACGATGTTTTCTATTTTTTAATTGTTTTTTTATAATGGGCAAAATTGTCTTTTCAGTATTGTTTATAATTTCATACACATTTCAAACATACATATCAAACAATATATATAACATTACCCAAATAATTAAAACACACGTATCAAACAGTTAAAAATATTCTATCAACGGAATTCGTGTATAGCCATACACAAATAACTTATATCCATCAAATCCAAAACATGGATATCAAACGAGGCCTGGTGATTAGAATTACTTCCTTGATTAGTCTTTGTTGTGTGAGCCATGATTTATATTATATATCCTCGCCTCTGTTTCAGTGAGGTGGAGTCTTGTTTTTCTTTAAAGGGGGAAGCTCCAATTTCAATGTAATATACATACATATATAATGCATTTTTGTCTAATATAAAGAAAATATATTGATGATCGATTGTTATTAGACGCGGTAATAGATATTAGTTGAGTTTAATAATATTTCATGATTACACATTTCTGTTTCTCGGAAAGCACTAAGACCACCAACCAATACCAATGGTCGCCACCAATATATAAAAAAAAAAAAAAAAAAAAAAAAATACTCCAATCAACACTCAAATGCATATCCAAAATGGATTTTATGTCATTTTTTCTCTGCTATAAACGCATACATGCGTTTTCATTTGACACCAACGCATAAGTTTTTATCTCTCACAAAGCAACCGATTAAATTTAGTAATTAACTTTTATTATATATTACTATAATTAGCTTTTTTGTTATTTATTTAGTTGTCTTTATTAATATACCGTACCACATGAATAATGTTCAAAATTATAAATAAAATTGGTAAACTGATTATTAAAAATTTAGTCTAAGAAAATATCATTTAGAATATTTATTTATTATTTGAATAATATTGAAAAGTTGTAAAATATTTGGGTCGTATTTAAAAACTAATATTGCAAAAATATTCTTTTGATTTTGTGAATGAGTTTAATGGTTGGAGAATTATTGAATTTTGAGTGTGAAAATCAATTTGCGTTTGAGAACGAGTATTTCGGTTGGGGTAGCTTAACCCAATGGTAAGAATTTCAATTAACATTCACATGTCACGGCAAACGCGATTTAAGGAATAGCAAATGAAGTATCTCAATCATGTTATTGCTAGACATATACACATACACGAAGAACAAGACCACATTTTTTTACACATCAAATATAATATTGTCGGTATTGAAAACAACACAATCTAAATCAGAACTTCGCATCGACGCTGACACATATAGGCGTGTGCATTTTTTTTTTTCCTTCGATAAACTTTTGAAAATTCAAACCAACAAAATTTCCTTTTATTTTCACTTTTTAATTTGTAGGATAAAAGCGAAGTTATTGAATTTAGAATCAACATTCGATTTCGGCCGAAGAAAGTATACATTGAATAGAGCCGTTCTCGTCTACCTCACGAGATGACAAAGTTGTAATAATTTTTTTTTAAAAAAAAATCGTTCTAAAATAGGAAAAGTACTCGCTCACCTTCATCATATATATATATAAATCATCCCTCATACACTCCAAAAACAGCCACCCAACTCTGAAAGCACACACTTAAATGCGAAATATCACATAGTGCAGCAACCACAAATACACACACAAGAGAAGATTTGTTTATTTTTCGCCCAAATAAATATCTATTTTTTCTTTTCTTTTGAAATTGTTAAACGATGGCTGAATTATTAATAGAGGATGGCGGCGGCTGCGCAGCTGACGTTGAAGTACCACTTTTGGTTGGCGGCCGTAGGAGGGCAAATGAGTCTTTTCATCGTAGAGAATGCTTCGTCTCAGAAGAAGGGTCTTCTTCTACTTCCTTCTTCAAAACTTGCTTCAATGGACTCAACGCCTTGTCAGGTAAATGAATACGTTTTACTTTGATTTCTTCCATTTACGTTATGAGCAAATAGTTTGTGTATATATATCTAATTGTGATTTTTTTTTTTTCAAAAATAATAACGTTAAGATAGTTTTAACTAATAGCTTTATAATTTTTTTCCCCGAAGAAAGTTTGGGTTTATCTAATTCATCAAAAATAATTACGTTGGCTAAGTATAGTAACATCGACAAAATCAACATGAACAAATGCTCATCACATGATTATTACACAAGGATCAAGTACACTTAATCGAACTAAGCTAGGAACTAAATTCATAGTTATCCAAACATATCCCAGTTAAAAATACAGAAGCAAAGAGATAATGATTGATAGTCTTCTATTTTTCTGAAAATACTATTATAAAATCGATATTTATTCTCCCGAAACTCTCAATCGAGATAAAGACGTTGACTCATCACGTGCCCTCTCGCGTTTGAATTCAATAACTTCATTCTTCCATATTATTCTTTGACCATAAGATCATCCCCTAATATTGTCCTAACTGTACTATATTTTATTTTCTTCACATGACCTAATACTGTCCTAACTATACTATATTTTATTTTCTTCACATGAATTAGGTGTTGGTATTCTATCAATACCATACGCACTTTCCTCAGGTGGATGGCTTAGCTTATCAATGTTCTTCCTCGTAGCTTCATGCACATTCTACACTGGGCTTCTAATCCAAAGATGTATGGATATGGACCCAAACATTCGGGCCTATCCCGACATAGGCCAACGGGCCTTCAGGCCAAAAGGAAGAACCCTAGTCTCCATCGCCATGCACACTGAGCTCTACCTCGTAGCCACGGGCTTCTTGATCCTCGAAGGAGACAATCTGAGCAACTTATTCCCTAACATGGAATACGAAGTAGTCAGAGGATTTACGGTGGGCGGTCGACACTTCTTCATAGTGGTCGTCGGGCTACTCATATTGCCCACAGTTTGGTTGGACAACATGGCAATTCTTTCTTACGTGTCTGCCTCGGGAGTATTGTCTTCGTTCGTGCTTCTCGGTTCGATTTCTTGGGCCGCTTTTTTTGACGGGGTGAGATTTCGTGGGGCCGGAGGGACGTCGTCGTTGAGGTTGAAAGGGTTGCCGACGGCGATGAGCTTGTACGCATTTTGCTACTGTGCTCACCCGGTTTTCCCGACGCTGTATACTTCGATGAGGAACCAGAAAAGGTTCTCCAAGGTATGTTGTTAGAAATGGATTGATTACTTTTTATATCACATACTTTAGAGGAGTGTGTGACTTATAGAACATCAACTTAGAGGATTGCAATTTTTAAGGACAATAAATTTCAAAATTGAAGCAAGTTAGACTCGGTTTGCTTTTAAAGATAAGTCATCGTAATAGTAACTAGTACTTCACTCACGCTCGATGCGTGTGATAATACCAATATATTATAAATTAAATATGAAATATAATTAAATTATTTTTAATAATATGCACAAATTGATTTTGTATGATATAATTCGATAAGCTTAAAAAATAAGGGCAAAAAGGTAATTATCATTGACACACCAAATCAATTAAGGGTAGTTACTATGAGATGCTCCCCAATTATAAATAGACAGATAATAACTTGTTTGATGATGTTTGGTTCTTTTTTGGCAGCCTAATATTATCATACAGCCCGCTAAAATAAATGGACATTGAAATAAATTGGCAAGATCAAAATTAAAACAAGCTTGACAAATAATATAATGTCTTGGGGCTTTATTTGACTGGTTATAACCAAACGCAGCCCCTTAAGGACAAAATACGTCGAAAACCTAATCGTGTGTTTTAAATTTTGAAACTTAGTGTCCTTAAGTTACAAACCTCTAAAGTTGGTTGTCACGAAGTTATCAGCCCCTAACTTACCTGATGTCAAAAGTAGTTCAAAATTTTTCTTCTCTTCGAAACGTTGTATTATTCAACATTCTCACCACTGGGCAAGTTTCATTGCAGGTTTTGCTCGTCTGCTTCCTAACGTGTACGATAGGCTATGCATCCGTCGCAGTGCTAGGATACCTAATGTTCGGTTCGAACGTCGAATCCCAAATAACTCTGAATCTCCCGACGGATAAGGCGAGCTCAAAAGTTGCAATCTACACCACACTCGTAAACCCTTTGGCCAAATACGCTCTTATGGTGACTCCGATAGTAAACGCGCTAGAAAATTACCTCCGAAGCGACAGACGCAAAGGGCTCTTACGCACGCTGATGAGGACGTTATTGGTATTTAGCACTATGGTCATCGCCTTAGCCGTTCCCTTCTTCGAGCATCTGATGTCCCTAGTCGGGGCGTTTCTAAGCGTCACGGCTTCGATTATTCTTCCTTGCGTTTGTTACTTGAAGATTTCGGGGATATATAATAGGCTCGCATACGAAACTTTTCTTATATGGGGCATTGTGGTTTTGGGGGGCGTCGTTTTAGTCTCGGGCACGTACACAGCTTTGCAGGAGATAATCGAGAAAATTGTAAAACCATGGAAATGAAAAATTGTAAAACGATAGAAATGATCTCAAGTGCTGCATAGTGTCCCTTGCTCGTCAATCCGTTCGTAAGAAATTAACGTGTAGTTTTCATGTCCAGTAAAGCTACTCTTTCTTTGAAACGGAAGTTTTATATAGAGCCTAAGAGCGTGTTTTGTTTGTGGAGATTAATAGGGAAAAAGAAAATGAAAGGAAAAATTCGTCTCTTCTCGCTTGGTTTATCAGAGAAATAGATAAGGAAAAAAAAACGAAAAAAAAAATCAAGTTAACTTTGAGTCAAATCAGAACTAAAGGAAAATGGACGAAAAACTTGTGAAACCATTTTCTCTCCCATTTTTTTTACACTCTACTTTTCTCAAACCAAACACATCATGCCAGATACGCAACATTCGACCATTCTGATGGAAGACTGTTCTCATCAAGAGCGAAAAGACCACGATCCTCATTAGTACTCTTATATGCAAACTTCGCCATCTTCGCATGCAAATCTATCGCACTGCGCAAAAATAAAATCTCCACGCCATAATCGCCTCCGAGAAAAAAAACAATCAAAAATTCGACCCGTCAGTCGCCAAACGGCTCTCTCCGGGCACCTTAACCAACCGCCCCATCGTGCATTTCAACCGAGCTGCTTCCTCCCAAAACCCTAATCGAGCGTATCGATTCGCAACGATCACGAAATTCCCGCTCCTCCTCGGCTCCAATTCTGCCAACTTCTTCTCTACCCTGTCACCCAGTCCGCTAATATCACTTAAACCGTGAACATTGCAAACGCTTAGCAGCGTCCTCCACACGACTACGTCGGGCTCTACGGGCATGTTTTTAACGAAATCGTGTGCTTCTTCGATAAGCCCAGCCCGACCGTAAATATCAACCATGGCACCGTAGTGTAGCATCGTGGGCTTCATCTCGAAAGCCCGCTCCATTTCGTCGAAGTAAAAACGTCCCTCTTCGACCAACCCTGCGTGGCTACAAGCGCAAAGAACGCCGAGGTATAGGATTGGATTGGGCTCGAACGAACCATCTCTCCTCATTTCTCTAAATACGGCGAGCGCCCGTCTGGCGAGCCCGTGTTGGGCGAGCCCGTGGATCATAGCGCTGTAAGTCCACGAGTTTTTGCATGTCATGCTATCGAAGACTAAACTTGCGTATTGAATGCAACCGTTTTTAGCGTACATGTCTAGCAAAGCGGTGCCGAGGTGAAGATTTAGGACCAAACCGTTTGTAATAACTTGGGAGTGAATCCACTTACCGATGCTCAAGTTGCCGAAATGTGAGCAGGATTTGAGCATGATTACCATCGTCGTTTCGTCGGGTTTGAACCCTTCGTCGAGCATCTTGAGGTAGAGTCGAACGCAGGCGGAAAACCGAAAAGATTCAGCAAAAGCCGAAATCATGGAGTTCCAAGTGACTGTAGTTCTGTGAGGCATTTCGTCGAACAAGTTGTGTGCATCTGAGACCTCCTTGCACTTGCCGTATAGATGAATCAGAGCGTTGTTCACGCAAACGCTGAAGAAACACAGTCCGCGCTTGAACGCATCGCAGTGGAGCTGACGTCCCTCTTTTAATCCCAAAAAGGACGCGCACGCCTTCAAAATGGAAGCGTATGTTCGTTCGCCATGAGTTATCCCAAGGCTACGCAAGTTTACGAAGTCCCTCATCGCATGATCGGTTTTCGCCCCACAGTTAGAAGTCACAGCGAAGCCATGGCAAGCGAATGTTTAAGCTCTTTGAATTTATTGTGCTGAGTGAATGCAAAGAATTGAAGCGAAGTATTTATTGCAGTCGAAAAAAATTCTAGAGGGGTTCATCAGTCATCTGCAATAGCACCTTCGACGATGCTATGCTATTTATTACAAGGTTACTTCGACATATATCTTTAAAGTTGAACTCAACTTTTCTTTCTTTTGGTTAAAATTAGTGATTAAAATTATAAGCTTTAGTGATATGGAATTTTATTAATTTAGAGAGATATTAATATATCGATAGATTAATATTTTATTAATTAAAAGAGAGACTCTTTAAATTCAATAGAATTTAGAATGTATTGACGATAAATGACTTCAAAATTTCAAATATGTTTCATTTATTATATCATGTACTCAAAGCGATTTAAAAGTTTGAATTAATGAAAAATATCGTTTGAAATTAGTCAAGGTACGATATCAAATGCTCTCAGGATATCATTGGAGTATCGTTCAGCCAACTTTCAGAAGGGTGGGATATTAAGCGACACAAAATGGCGACAACAACCCTTCACAATTTTTGTTGCAGCTAGAGAACTCGATATCAGAACTATTGACTGCAAATTAAAAAAGTTAGGGATGAAATCCAGAAAATCTAGTACAAATAGATTCATATTTTAGCAATAACCATAATTTTTAATTGTAATTTTAATGAATTATTAATTTAGAGTTTTAACAGGACCTAATATTTATAAAGTGATTTTCCAAAAGATTATTATATTATTATCTTATCGAATTTGATGATTTTTTACAAAGGCCCAAGTCGGGACCAGATGATTTTATTATTTTATAGAGTATTAATTTATAGAGGTTTTACTGTAATTTAGCTTAATTTAAACTAATGATTGACATCTAAATATTGAACACATAAACTCTTTGTGGGACAAACAAAACAACTCATGTTCAGCAGAGGTTTTCTGCATCACATAAATGAGCAAATCTCGAAAGGAGAAGAAGAAAAGGCGCAGTTTCGAGGCTCAAAGCATCCTCAAAATTCTATTAGAGTAGAATGGCCTGTCCCCCTCGGTAATCCATATGGACATAATCAAAAACATCAGAAAATTGTTCAGTCCAGAACTACCATGGATTCCCAAAACATCGAGCGACATGGTAATGAAAATAGCAGAGCTTTCATCGAAACAAAACAACTGTATATGTTCCACCACTACATGTATATATATATATATATATATATATATCATTCGAAGTACACATAACTTAAGCCAACCAAATGAAAATGAGCTTATTCGACAAGTATCTTTGCTCATCACTGTCACTAAATTCAGCATCACATATATAACATATCTCCCTATATATATCAAAAAAAGGACACACTTCACTTCTTAACCTTCCTAACCTTTCTCGGGCCCAAAACCTCCATCTTCCCAACAGAACATCCGCACTTTGCTCGAAAAACAAGAATTGCCTTACCATTGACGGGCGCCAGCCTCTTCAGATCAGCTTCCAATTCCCTGTAATAATCCCTCGACAATTCAGAAAACCCATTTTCCAAGATTGCGCTTTTCGCCAAGTAGGTCGACTTTTTCACGCACTCTTCGCTCTCTATGCGTATGTCGAACTCGGCGTGTTTGCGGAGCCCGCGACAGCCTGCCCGCCCGCAGTCCCTATCGGTGTAAACTGCGATTATGATCAGCGCAGCTGTGGAGAAGAATATGCCCAAACCTAAGCACCCGAAAACCATTGGAGCTTGGCTGATTTCTTCGGTCATTACATCGACGAATTCTTGCCCTAATTCTAGGGTTTTCTGGGCTAGGAAGGCGAAACCTGGGTAGAGCAAGAACCCCGATGATCCTATCACGGCGATTAGGATGATTACGTCGATCGCTGCGTAGCGAGATTGTTCGCAAGCTGGGATGTTTTTGAGGAGCTGATTGATTTGCTTTGGCTTGGGATTTGTAGCAGGCGAGTGAGGAACGGATTTGGGCATTTCTATTTGCTGGTCAACTGTGGTGATTGAGCTGTCCAAAGATACCATTTGGGATTTTTTAAGAAAAAACCCAGAAAGTTTTGCTGGGATTGGAATTAAATCGAAGACATATCCAATCCCAATTAACGACTGATGAGTCTATCGAAGACTGTTGATCGAATCCTTGTAATTGGATCTGACAGTGAAGGTGTAATAGCAGCCCTACTCAAAATCTTGGTCGGAAAATTTCAGCTAAGCCCAGGAAATCCAAAAGACTGAAGCTTTATCATTGAATCCGCGAAATCCGAGCTAGATTACTGGAAGTCAACGCAAGAAAACCACAAATATCAAAGCTTTATGAACAACCCACCATCTAAATTAAAAATCTGAATCGGTTATTCCCCAAACAAGCCCAGAAAGAGGTCAATAATCCTTTAATTCAAAGTATTCCGAGAGAAGATTGAGTTATAAGAGCAACCCAAAAACTCACCAAAGAACCGTTTATTTTTTCAAATAGCTCAAGGAAAATCAAGAATTGAATCTACCGCAAAAAAGAACCCATGAGATCTTTAAGATATGCAGGGATGTAAAGAACGAGGATTCTTGGCCGGCTTTTGGCGGAGGATAGACATAAAGTGGTAGAATTGTGAATTGTGATGATATTATTTATAATTTGTGTTACTCTCCTCTATATGATAATTAACTCTTATTAATTGTTATTTTAAGTTACTTATCACATCAAAAGACTTTAGTTTGCTTTGAAGAAAGGGTAAAAAGAGAGAATCGTCAACCATGGCACGCGTCCTCTTTGGAATTTATGGGCTGATATAATAATGGGCTTTTACCTGAATTATTGGTAAAATGATTTCATCTATTTCTCTTTAAGAAGTAAGAACTAGAGTATTCCTTCCGTCCCACTTATTTCTTCCCATCTTTCTATTTCGGACGTCCCATATAAATCTTCTCATTTCACTTTTGGTAAAAATTATTCCAATAATTAAATTAATTACACCATTTACGTTTTTCTAAAAAGGCTTCTTAATTTGGGTGTCCAGTTTTTTCTATCCATTCTTTACAAGTGTACTATAATATTAAAAAATTGTAGTTTCTTAATCTACGTGTCCACTAATTTTTGGAAACTATTAAGGGAGACAGAGGTAATATATTATTTGAGATAAAGTTTCTAACACACTCGTCATAATTTCATTCATCAAGTTTCATTACAATGAACCAAAATAGCAAAATAATAATTAATTAACCGAAAAGGAAAGCACGTCCCCATATGTAACTAAGTTGCTTACCAGACAAAAGATCGATATGGACTAAAATATATTATATTTTAATTATACTTGGATCTTACTTTGGATATAATATATATCTTTTTTAATTCTGTTTCATTTGCGTACATCTTTGACTTATTTAACAAATTATGATAAAAATTATTGTTGAGTTCTTTTTAATGGGCTAGGCTGTTACAATGGGGAGCCCATAGAATATTTTTTTGCCGTAGCCCACAAATTATTAAACATTAAAAGTAAGAAAACATAAAATAAATCAGTGAAAATTTCTGCAGAGACAACAAACCCTCACGTGAGATGTATGAAAAAAAAAAAAGGTACTCATTCTTTATTTTTTCTGGTCAAAATAAAGGACTGTTGTATCAGCAAGATATCCGTAAAAATTTCTAAATTTTCAATGTCTGACACCATGCAAAGAAAACGCTATCACTTGCCTTTGCTTTCCTTCAAGAAAGAATAACAATAATGTCTTCATTTGTTTTCGTGATTTTCACATCTGCTTAGCTCTGTCTGTAATAGTTGATTTTGTTTGAAGAGAGACAGAAGATAAACTGTTTAGAACAATATCCATTGTCTCCCTCAGAAGAGGAGAGAATTGAGAAAAAAAAAACAGTATGACTGACTTGAGAAAAAATTCAATTCTTGATCTAAAACACAAATAATTGTCATAACTCATAAGTGGAAAGTATATATACGTCAAAAATTATCATGCTATTGAATTAATATCTATCGACCCAATATTTTTTTTCCAACGCAACTTAATTTATTAATGCATATTCGCACCACGTTGCTTCTACATTTGGCCTCCATGCAAGATTTAGCTATAAGCTACTAAGGTTGACATACAACGAATAATTCTCTTAAAAACTGCAGAAAAAGAAAGGTACTACAGTAAAAACTATAGTAAAATGCAGATTAAATCTTTAGCCTTGGGTCTAATCTATGCTCATTCAAGTGTTCCCAACTCCAAGAAAATCTATGAACGTTGCTTTTTTTCCAACGATATGCATAACATTTCTCCAACCATTGTTATTCTCTTCCGCCGATTTAGATACTTCAGGAGAATACGATGACAATATTTGCTTATACGAATGATGATTATTCTGAAGATAGCTCATTGACTGATACTCAATATCTCTTCTTCCATTCCATGAATTGCGATTGAACCCTGCAAGTAATTGAGAATAGGGTTTTTAAAGCTAATAACCTGAATAACTAGGATTCTTCGAACTATGAACATCATATTTAATAACAACCAATCAAATAATTGGAGAGATAAGGATGATAGGAGTAATAAGGAAGGACGTGATTTGTTACACTGACAAATCACGGATTGATTTGGTTCATCAATGAGGGAATCATGGCAGTAATCAAGGATGTCACATTAAGACTCAATCACGTTTAATATGGTAAGTCAATGAAGAGATTGAAGATCATCCTCAATCAATCATCGAAGATCTTACCCATAAAAGAGCATTGAAGACCCTAATCAAGGGATTAATGAAATTGATATATCTTCCTTTTATATTAATCTCTAGCCTCTATATAAAGTCGATGTAACTAGTATACTCAAGAGGTCTCACGTTAGAAAATAATAAAGCTACATAAAGTTTATTTCTTCTTTATGGTATCAGAGCCACTGTGAGACAAGAGACATTCATACTACAAACCATGGCATCCACAATTTCTTTGAACGTAGCCAACTTTGTCACACTCAAACTCACCCCCGAAAACTATCCTTTGTGGCGTGAGCAATTGCTTGCCCTTGCCGAAAGCCAAGACATGGTTGGACTTCTTACCGGAGAAACAATGAAGCCGACCATGTACAAAGATGTTACCACAACAGAAGGTACTTCAACCACGAACACCAAAACTCTCTCTGATGAATACCTCAAGTGGCGTAAAGAAGATCGTCTCCTTCGAGGATGGATTATTGGAACGCTTACAGAAGAAGCGTTGGGCCTTGTTATTGGTCTTGAGTCATCTCAGACAGTTTGGGAGGCCTTAAAAGAAGCTTATGCTCAATGTTCACAAGAACGGGAGTTTACTCTTCGACAACAACTCACGTACCTCAGAAAAGATCCAAACCAAACTTTGGCAGAACACTTGCGGAAGTTCAAAACGATTTGCGATAGTCTCGCCGCCATCGGAAGTCCAGTACCAGACAAAACAAAAGTTTACTCGTTGCTAGCCAATCTTGGACAAAAATATGAATCATTCACAACGGCGATGCTCAAACCTCCGATGCCGTCATATTCAGAAGCAGTGTCTCTTTTACAGGGTTTCGAACAACGAAACACATGGGCTGAAACAACAGACACACAATCATATGCCTTTTATGGCCAACGCCACAACAATCAACATCACAACTACAACAACAGTCGTCGCGACAATCAATTCTCCTCAAAAGGTAGAGGTTTTTCAGCTACTAACAATAATTATGCAGGAAATAATTCGCAACAGAAAGTGAACAACTACACTCCAAGGCCGCCACCACCGGGTAAACGACGCATGACAAATAAAGAACGTGAAATATACAAAAATGAGCAATGCCAGCTTTGTGGAAAAACTGGACATATTGCCAAGATCTGTTGGAGTTTACCAACTCAATCAGTACAAGAAGAGGGTCTTCCTCAGGCTCTTGCTGCTCTTACCATGGATACTTCTGTTCCAGATCTCGAGTGGACAACCAATACGGGTGCTTCAAATCATATGACCGCAAACTCAGGTATGTTACAAAATCTTAAAAAATATGATGGTCACGATTCTGTCTTCATCGGTGATGGTTCTCACTTAAAGATAGATGCCATTGGAGATGTTGTAGTATCTGATGGTAAGAATGATTTATTCCTCCGTGACGTTCTTCATGTACCAGAATTAACTCGGAATCTACTATCTATTAGTCAATTAACATCTCAATATCCTTTGAATTGTGAATTTACTGACAAACTCTTTTGCATTAAGGAACGAGCAACAGGTCGAGCTTTGATAATGGGTCAACGTAAAGGAGATCTTTATGTTTTATCCAACCCAAAAGAAACATATTTTTCAAATAGACAGAAGTCAGGGAGTGAAGAGCTGTGGCATCAACGTCTTGGACACCCGCAAAAGTCCTCTGTTCATTTATTAAGTTCTAAGAATTTAATTAGTTTTTATTCAAATAAAAATGTGCGCGTTGTTTGTGAAAGTTGCCAACTAGGCAAACTTAGCAAATTACCTTTTGGTTCTTCATCTTCTTCTAGTACTAGTGCTTTTGAAAAAATTCATTGTGATATTTGGGGACCTGCTCCTGTTCTATCTCGTGATAAATTTCGATATTATGCTTGCATTATTGATGATTTTTCTCATTATATATGGACTATCCCGCTTCGTGCCAAATCTGATTTTACTGATGTTTATTTAGCTTTTGAAAGTTATGTGCAACGCCAGTTTGACAGGAAAATCAAAATTTTTTTCTGATGGTGGCGGTGAATTTGTAAATAAAAGACTTGCTTTACACTTTCAGCAACAGGGAATCAGCCACCAACTTTCTTGCCCACATACGCCGGAGCAAACAGGTATTGTTGAACGTCGCCATCGGAGTATCAGAGAACTTGGGATGACTATGATCTTTCATAGTGGGGCACCTCCTTCTTTGTGGGTCGAAGCCTTCCCCACGGCAACTTTTTTAATCAATCGTCTACCATCTTCTTCTCTTAATTTTGATTGTCCTTACTTTCGTTTATATGGTGTTAATCCTAACTATAATATTTTACGTGTGTTTGGTTCTAGATGTTACCCGTATACGTGGAATACTAAAAAGAATAAATTTGATCCTAAAACCGTTCCTTGTGTGTTTGTAGGTTACAGCGATCGCCATAAAGGGTACAAATGTCTTGATCCTAAAACATATAAAATATTTGTGTCTAGGCATGTCATATTTGATGAAACTTTATATCCGTACAAGATAAATAGGTCATTACCATCCTCTAATGTCCGTTATTTATTGATTCGCCGTCTCATGTTTCAGTGAACTCAACATCTTCAACGATAGACCTAACACAGATTCCTGTTTCAGCAGCAATTTTGAATCCATCAACAGGTGTACAAGATCCTACAAACTCAAGCGTTCCCGCTGAACCGACGATAAATCAGCCAGAAGAGCACACTTCCCCTAGTATTGATCTCGATTTACTCTCACATGAAGACGATGCGCCTACATCCCTTTCGACCGAAGATAATTCCACGGTAAGTGCAAACTCTATACCTTCTTCTGAATCTGTTTCATCCACAGATCATCGAATGGTTACGAGAGCACAACATGGAATTTACAAGCCGAATCCACGATATGCGTTGCTTCTTGCTTGTGGGGATATTCCAAGCGAGCCACGGTCCGTCAAAGCAGCCCTTCAACATGACGGATGGCGGAAAGCTATGCTTGAAGAACTCGATGCTCTACATCAAAATTCCACGTGGACCTTAGTTCCCCGAGACCCTCATATGCATATTATTGGATCAAAATGGGTCTTCAAAGCTAAACTACAGGCCAATGGTACACTTGATAGGCTTAAAGCACGACTCGTTGCGAAGGGGTATCACCAAGTAGATGGTATCGACTATTTAGAAACATTCTCTCCGGTCATTAAACCAGGTACTATTCGTTTAGTTCTTAGTATAGCCATGGTTCGTCAATGGGACATTCGACAACTTGATGTTAAAAATGCTTTCCTTCATGGTTACATAACTGAAGCCATTTATATGGAGCAACCACCAGGTATGCATGATCCAAAATTTCCATCTCATGTTTGCAAACTTCGAAAAGCACTATATGGTCTAAAACAAGCACCACGAGCTTGGTTTGATCGTTTTAGCACATTCTTACTCAAAGCTGGTTTCTTTTGTAGCCTCGCTGATCCGTCCTTATTTATTATGCACTCTTCATCTGGCACATTGGTCTTACTTCTTTATGTTGATGATATGTTATTAACAGGATCGAGTTCAACGTTACTTAACGATTTTATCTCAGCTTTACACAGCGAATTTGCAATGAAAGATCTTGGACCTGTACATCATTTTCTTGGTATAGAAGTCCAACGGTCCAATAATACTTTGCACCTGTCTCAAACCCATTATGCTCGCTCTCTTCTTGACAAGGCTCAGATGTTGGATTGCAAACCGATGAATACACCTATGGAATCGAAAACCAAGGGACTTAATGATAAGACACCTTTCTCTGATCCTACCTTTTATCGTAGCATTGTTGGTGCTTTGCAATATTTAACAATTACACGGCCTGATCTTTCTTTTAGTGTTAACTATGTGTCTCAATATATGCAATCGCCTACTGTTGCTAGCATAAAAATGGTCCGTCGTATCTTACGTTATGTAAAAGGCTCTATTACATTGGGTTTACATCTAACTGGCAACACTACACTTGATCTTTTTGCTTTTTCTGATGCAGATTGGGCGGGTTGTCCCACTACTAGGCGCTCTACAACGGGGTTTTGCACGTTTTTGGGACAAAACATTATTTCTTGGTGTGCAAAGAAGCAACCGACCATATCACGCTCTAGTACCGAAGCTGAATATCGTGCAATGGCAAACACAACAGCTGAACTGACATGGCTCACTTTTCTCTTACGGGATCTTCAAATTCCTCAAAGCCGTCCTCCTCTACTTCTATGCGATAATCTGAGTGCCTTACACATGACTGTTAATCCGGTTTTTCATGCTCGGAGCAAACACATTGAGCTTGACTACCATTTTATTCGTGAAAGAGTCGCAATGGGACTTCTTGTTACTCGTCATGTTCCCTCTGCCCTTCAGCTTGCGGACATTTTCACAAAGCCCCTGTGTAAAGCTGCTTTTCATCACATTCGCATCAAACTGTGCCTCCAGCCCCGCCACAGTTTGAGGGAGGGTAATAACAACCAATCAAATAATTGAAGAGATAAGGATGATAGGAGTAATAAGGAAGGACGTGATTTGTTACACTGACAAATCACGGATTGATTTGGTTCATCAATGAGGGAATCATGGCAGTAATCAAGGATGTCACATTAAGACTCAATCACGTTTAATATGGTAAGTCAATGAAGAGATTGAAGATCATCCTCAATCAATCATCGAAGATCTTACCCATAAAAGAGCATTGAAGACCCTAATCAAGGGATTAATGAAATTGATATATCTTCCTTTTATATTAATCTCTAGCCTCTATATAAAGTCGATGTAACTAGTATACTCAAGAGGTCTCACGTTAGAAAATAATAAAGCTACATAAAGTTTATTTCTTCTTTAATATTGTGCTATTACCATAAGCTGCATGAGTGTTACGATAATTTGCAGTTTCTTCTCCATCATCATTATTGCTGCACCATTTCCTTTTCATGTAGCAGCTATTATTATTACAAGAAGATTTAAATTGCTCTCTGTACTTTCTAGCCATCAAAACATGCCAATGATTCTTCACAGCATTATCAGTTCGACCTGGGAAAAGCTTGCATATTAAAGCCCATTTGCTGCCGTATATTCTATGAGCTTCCATTAGCCTCTCTTCTTCTTGCTCGCTGAAAGCTTTCTTGTTAATCTTTGGGTCAAGTTGATTGCACCACCTCAATCTACAGCTCTTACCTGCCCATCATCAGCGTATTTTTCTTACATATAAAACATTTGAACACTATGCTATTTGTAAATTAGGGCCAAGTTAAAAACCTGATCTTCCATCAAAGTGTTTAGCAATGAGATTCCAATTCTGTGGCCCATAAGCTGCAACGAGTTCTTTGAGCTTTGCATCCTCGGATGGCTTCCAATGACCCCTTGAACATGATGACTTCGTTGTAACGTTCGAATTTTCCATTTTCTTGAAATTATTACAACTAGGGTTTTCTCCTACTACTACTCTCTCTCTTGACTGTTAACGCGACAAAGATTCCCACAACTTTCGTCACACCTAGCTGATTTTCCACCCTTAGCTACAGTACGTAGTAGCTGAAAAATTCACATTCTTTGCAAATATTGACAGAATTTAATCCCATTATTGCATGACACATATACATGCAGCCAATTCTACTCTAATATATAAACTCACAGAGAGAGAGAGAGAGTGAGAGATAGAGAGAGAGAGGGAGTAGTTGAGGAGGAATAATGGGGAAAAAAGGGTTAGATAGATTTGTTGCTTATCTGAAGAAGTATTAAGAAGGAGACATCTGAGTTTATATCAGAGTGTGTTAGCAGGACAAAAAAAGGTGGTCTTTTTTTATGAATTCATTAGCAGAAATCCACACGATTGGTGTTGAGTGGTGAGGGCCTGGCTTTTGTCTTCTTACATAAAACGACTGACCAGTTAGGAGGTGACCCCTTAATTTGACTTTATTATCAATGCTACATTAAATGTGGTCAGTTCCTTGTTTCACATTGTTGACCTTGTTCTTCAATCGTTAATATTATTTTCTCCTTAAATTGGTCAAACAGATGTGGTCAGTCCTCAGAAAGGATAATAATAAGTCTTTGTACTAAGAACATTTGATTGCAAATGCGGTGCTACTCTATTTGTGTAAGTTATTCCACGCCATGTTCCCAAACCACCAGCCCCTAAAAATAAAAAGAAAAAAAAATAACAATTAATTTAAAATTAGCAAAAAACAAGATGGTTCCAATATAAGATGGAACAAGATATTTTCCTAATGCCCCGTCTGGATTTCGGATTTCGATTTGAAATCCAAATTTCGCTCAAATCATCTGTTTGGCAATCGCACCGATTTGGATTTCGATTTTGCCCAAATCCGATGGGAAATCCAAACTCTTATAATTCGTCGGATTTGAAATTTCGTGTCAAATGACCCGTTTTCGAAATCCAAAACTGAGCACGTAACGAGATTTTCGACTGATAATAATAATAATAAATAGTAATAGTATAACAATAATACTATAATAGTAAAAATAATAAATTATAATGAAAAATATAATAATAACAATAATAATAATAATTAGGGGTGGACGATGAGTCGAGCCTATTCGCAAGCTCGATGAACCGACTCGAGCACGTCATGGATTCGCGAATGAGCCGGCTCGAGCTCGACGAGCTCTTGTCGAGGTTGAGCTCGTCACGGGTTCGCGAATGAGCTGGCTCGAGTCGAGCTCACTCGTGGGCACTCGAAAGCTCGCAAGCCGGCTCACGAGCTTCTTTTTTTTATATTCATGATTTTTTATTTTTTATTTGTAATTTTTTAAATAATTTTAGAAAAAGTTAGAAATCGAGTTCGACGAGCTTCACGAGCTCGAGTCGAGCTCTGTTTTGAAATCCGGATTTGAAATCTCAACGTTTGCCAAACAGCGAATTTGTATTTGAATTACGATTTTGAAATTGCCCCGTTTGGATTTCGGGTTTCGATTTGAAATCCGAATTTCGCCCAAATCTACCGTTTTGGCAATCGCACCACCGATTTGGATTTCGATTTCGTCCAAATCCGAGGGAAAATCTAACTCTTATAATTCGTCGGATTTGAAATTCCGTATCAAATGGTCCGTTTCGAAATCCAAAGTTGAGCACGTAACGAGCTTTTCGTAACTGATAATAATAATAGCATAACAATAATAGTATAATAATAATAATGAAAAATCTAATAATAATAATTAGGGTGCACGATGAGTCGAGCCGACTCGAGCTCGATGGTCTCTTGTCGAGGTCGAGCTCGTCATGGGTTCGCGAATGAGTCGGCTCGATCTTGAGCTCACTCGTGGGCGCTCGAAAGCTCGCAAGCTGGCTCATGGGCTTGTTTTTTATATTATTCATTATTTTTTTATTTTATTTTATTCTGTACTTTATTAAGTTATTTTAGAAAAAGTTAGAAATTGAGTTCGACGAGCTTCGCTAGGTCGAGTCGAGCGTTGTTTTGAAATCCGAATTTCGATATCCTAACGTTTGCCAAACAGTGAATTTGGATTTGAAATTACGATTTTAAAATTCATAATTTAAAATCAAGTGATTTCGTTCAAATACGCGAATCCAAACGGAGTCTAATTTAAAATCAAGCGATTTCGTTCAAATACGCGAATCCAAACACACTCTTACTTATTTTGCGGCCAATTTTATTGTATGCGGCCCGACCATCCAAAACGGACTATGATAATAGAAAGTAAAATATTATCAACTTACGGTAAAATTATCATTTCAGCAACGAAATTTTAACATTGCCCAGACAAAGGAGAAAAGGATGAAAGCAAACGAGGAACTAAAATTAACAGACAAAATATATAGGGTGAAAGATATGTGTAGCCACCATCGGGGTTGGTCCAAGTGGTAAGCGGCTTGGTATCGCTTAAGCAAGGTCTCGGGTTCGAATCCTTGTGTATCACCCCCATTTGGGAGCGTCACCTGCCGTTACCAGGTATGCGACGCGGGGCGAACCGGATTAGTCGGGTCAACCCGGAAACCGGTCGGGTATCCGAAAGATATGTGTAGCCAAAATCAACGAAATAATAAATGCAAGTTGTTGCTCCATTTAATTCAATGATTATTGCGTGTTCCGTTGACTATTAAAACGTCATGGCTGACCTATTAAGAAAATAGTGTTATATTTCAATTTCCACCAGCATCAATTGCGGAAAAACTATATAGCCCATATAAAAAAAATAACATCAAATGATTACAAGGAAATATCAACGTAGTCATTCACTTTTTAGTTCTTACTAACTTCTTTGATCAATTATTTATACCAAACTAGCGAGTAATTCTATTGGGCTTTCATTGCTTAATTTGGACCTAAGCAAAGAGTGGGCTCAGTATGCTACTTCATCCAATTTAGATTTGTAGTGGAGGCCCAAAAACGGCGTCTACCCTAACTTCTAAGTTTAAATTTCAAATTTGGAAAAAAATATTAAAAAAGAACGACTACTCCCAGTTGATTTGGAAATATAAGGCCACAATCAACTTAAAATAGAGTACACATTCAATAGAAAATTGCCTTCTCGTTAGAGCAGGTACGTTAAGGAATGCTTAAAAAATAAATACAGATATAACATGAAAATATTCTTCTATGGTTTTGTTATCAACTACGTTTTAAAATATGGCTTAACTCCTTTAGAAATAACCTCGTTTCAAGTCATAATCACTTTACTTTATTATTCCTTATACTTGTCTTAGTATCTTTTTTTAACCTCAATTCAATTATTTCAAGAATATGCATGTTTGATTTGTATAGGGGTGTTCAAAAGTCTGTAAACCGACCAAACCGAACCGATACCGAAAGTTTGGTACAAACCGAATATCGATTTTTCGGTTCGGTTCGGTTCGGTAATCGGTATTTAAAAATTTAAACTGAAATTTTTCGTTTGGGTTCGGTACACCGGTTAACGGAAGAAACCCGATGTACCGAAATACATAATATATATACCAATATATACAATTATACATCCTCAAAACCCAAACGTTAAGCCCAGTCCAATATTTATTTTTGCAGTCAACCCAACTCAATGTAACAAATTACAACCCTAAACGTAAGCTCAGCCCGATATTTGATTCTGTAAGGGCTTTGTTTCAAATCTTTAGCCCTTTTCCATTTTTTTTATCGGTATATAACCGAAATTAACCGAAATAATTTCGGTCTTTTACCGAACCGATTGACTCCAGTTCGGTTTTCGATTTAAATTTTGATAACCGAAAATTTCGATTACCGAAACTTCGATTCGGTTGGGTTATTACCGTATGAACGACCACCCCTAGATTTGTATTGGTAATATTTGCTATTTATTTATGTATTTTACTTCGTTCTTACGAGTTGGGTGAGAAAGTTTAGTCTTTTCCTTTTGTTGTGTAATTTCATTTCTACATGCAAGTTCTTCCAATGCAATACTGTAATCAGAATCATAAAAATAAATAGAAAAAAAATAGCTAAATGATGTAGATGATATTATATATATGTTTCAATGAGTTAGGCATTCATATATTATTTTTTTCATAAATAACTTATGGCATGATATATTGGGTGACGTGGACGAATGTGATGTAAGTAGATTTAATAAAGGTAGTTACTATGTTGGACCAAAGGAATTGGCTGGAGGTGTAAAGATAGGATTGGCCCATAGACCATAAATGATATCCTTTAATTTAATTAAAATCATAGAAAAGAGAGAGAGAGAGAGAGAGAGAGAGAGAGAGAGAGAGAGAGAGAGAGAGAGAGAGAACGTGAGAAAGGATATACTTTCTTTCTGGGCAATTTAAGTCAGCACACCCACGGACTCTCCTAATCTCTACTAGTTTTATGTTTGTGGGCCCTCCTTTAAGTCTTTTATGTACCAAACTAATCAGAGATGTAATAATTAATATCATCCCTTACACTTACAAGCCCATAGGCCCACAGAAATAAATTTAAACTATTGATTGCCAATATTACCCTTGCGTGATAAAAGCAAAGCCTACGTAGGTTTTACTTATTTTCTCTTAAATAAAACACGACCTTATTACAATCCTAATCTTATTGGGCTATAGAAATTGGGATCACTGCAATATATAATTATTTAAACATATTATTAACATTCAATGTTTGCTAAATTATAAAGTGATTCGTCTCACATCGCCATTATCAACCTCAAGCCCACGGCATTTAACAGTGAAACATTGACCTAGGAAAATAAGGCAGATTTTAGACTTGAAAAAGAAATGGTGTATTATAGTAGCAATTATTTTTCCAAAAATAAACAACTAATATCTTATGCTCGTAGGCCTTTCTATGTGATGGATTGTACAGTGTGTCATTCGTGCTATGTTATGTATGTGTTGTATGTCTTATTATTTTTTATATTCGTATGAAATTATTTCAAGAAAAAACTAAGACCAAATGTTAAACGATATTATCATTATGGGACATATGTATTTTGCCAAATTATAACTTAGAAACATGCTTCAATCAACTTCTAGAGCATATATATAGACATCGAGTATTTTATTTACCGACTATCAATATAAAATTACAATAGTTACACATAAATGTTAAATTATTGGTCTTCGATACGCAATTTAGCGCAATCAACTTCTACACCGAAAGGACTCCAATAATTTGCTTTGACCGTTGATTTCCGCTTCCTACGTTCTATTATTTCTAAACTCGTTTGATCATTAGAACTTAATTACTACCCTCACCCATTTTATTTCTTTTTCTTCTTATTTTTTTTTTCTAAACATATACACTCTTTATGAACACAGCAGCCATTATTAAATACACATATCCCACCTTTGTCGCTGTCCTCAGAATAACCCTTCTCAAAAACGCCTCTCTCATTTATTACATATTTCTCACCACCCTAATACTTCAAAAACCTCAGTGTCGGCCTCATCCTCCAATAATCTTCAAATTCAAATAAAAATAAAAGATCAAACTAATAATCCCATTATTTCATCATCGGAATATGGGTCGATCGCCATGCTGTGATAATAAAGCTGGTCTGAAGAAAGGGCCATGGACGCTCGAAGAAGATGAGAAGCTTTTAGCTTATATTGAAGAACATGGCCATGGAAGCTGGCGTGGGCTGCCTTCAAAAGCTGGTTTTTTTTTCATTTTATTTCATCTATTTTTTTGTTATTAATTTTGGCTTCTTGCATAATAAAATGGGAGCAAATTTCATTAGGTTTGCAGAGATGTGGTAAGAGTTGCAGATTGAGGTGGTCTAACTACCTAAGACCTGATATTAAAAGGGGAAAGTTCACTTTACAAGAAGAACAGACCATTATTCAGCTCCATGCTCTTTTAGGTAATAGGTAAGGAAAAGAAAATGATCAGAACATCGTTGCAGAAATTTTAGGGAAAAAGAATGATCTTTTTAAACGTTTTTCGGACATGGGTTTTTTCTTTTTTTTTTTTTAAGGTGGTCGGCGATTGCGACTCACTTGCCTAAGAGAACGGATAATGAGATAAAGAATTATTGGAACACTCATTTGAAGAAAAGATTGGCTACTACAATGGGGATTGACCCAATCACTCACAAACCGATCAATAGTAATAAAAAGAAGAACGACGACGTTTTGTTGCTTTCCGGCGATAATGGCTATGATGCTAAGAACGCCGCCAATCTGAGCCACATGGCTCAGTGGGAGACGGCTCGGCTCGAAGCCGAGGCTAGACTTGCTCGTCAGTCTAAGCTTCGCTCGGCGGCGGCGGCTTCGTCGGTTAAAGAGGTGATTTTAGTATGTAATAATTGCATGGATTAGGTTCGTCCACGTCATCAGTTCCGTATTTTTAAATGGTAATAAATAATATCGTAACCATCTTCAGACGCAGAGCTGTGAAGAGGTGGTGGGACCCACGCGATGCCTCGACGATGTGGTCACGGCGTGGATAGGAGGAGGCGCCGCCGCCGGATTTATAGCGACGGCGGCGGATACGAGCAGCTGCTGGTGGTCGTCGTCTTCTTTTCTTTCTTCGTCGGAGACTTGGGATTCCAACGGAAAAGTTGACGGAGAGATAAAAGCTGTTAAGACTGCAGCTTCGATCGGCGGTGATGACGTGGACGGCGGCGGCTGTTCAAATGATGGAATTGCTGATTGCTTTGAATTAGAAGGTGATAAGAACTATTGGGACAGCGTTCTTAATTTGGTTACTTCATTATCGTCTTCTCACTCGCCTGAATATTAACTGGTCTTTAATTTGTATATAATAATGACAATAATCATAATAATAATAATAATAATAAATAAATGATAAGAATATGTATGTGTAGTGATTTTATGTATTGAAATTTGAACGTTCGTTCTTGTGATTATCCATGTGTAAGGTTGTGATTACTATTTAATATGTATTAGTATTTCATATATGACAAATGACTTTATTAATAGTTAACTTTAAAATATTTTCTGGGTAAGAAATAACAACCTCAAACATTAATATCTTCGTGATTTTGGCAAGCTTGAAAAGGGTGAGAAATAATTATTGAAAAGGGTTTGAAGATATTAAGTCTCATCTCAATATTGTTCCCGTCAAGATTTCAAGGACGAAACAGTTCTATTAGAATGCTTCAATATGAATATGGAAACAAAATTTGAAAAATAATTAAAAAAAGAAGGGTATAAAATATATATTTTTTAAAGTAAAATGTGTATGTACCATAGCAAGGCAAAAATAATTATACATATTATTTTGAGTTTATTATTGATGGGCAAAGAAACGCCAAATCGATAATCCGCCAAACGATTATAGAAACAGCCGTAAAAGCTTTTCCCCCTACTCGCAATAATCTGAAATAGCAACACTTGATGAATAGCAAAGCACGATATCAACCACACAAGAAACACCGACTTTAACGTGAAAAATCCCTCAAATCAAGGGCAAAAACCACGGGTCTTTCCGACCACCAAAACAAGCTCCACTATGATCAATAGAGTACAAAGAGAGTTACAATCGAGCGCTAACACAAGCACGAATCAACCAATCAATCCCAAAGCAACATGCTTCAACATGAGAGACAAAAGCAAAGAGCACCCTCACAAAAGAATAGCTACAGTACGAGCCAGATATGTCAAGCCTCGGACAACGAAATCAAAATCTGACCGGTGGATATGAAGAACCACGAGTTAGGAGCCTTCTGACCAAATTTCAGCCCGATCCAACGGTGGATGAACCCGGGATGATCAGATCACGAACGCTGCGCAGAAAGTGACGAGTTGTTTCTTTTTAGATCTCTCTCTGACTTATGGATTAATTCTCTCTCTTGATCTCACCATTCACACTCAATAATGATCCCAATACTTGTAATTTACAAGAATACAAGTGGGCTTACGTGTTTTCGGGCCTTTCTCCACATAGGAAGGGAGCCCAACCCAACAAATCTCCCCCTCACGACTATGTGGAGATCGTCGCCAAACCGGCGACCAAGCAGTACGCTTCAAGTGATCTAGTCTTCTCTATCGAAGATGTAGAACTCGTCTCATGTCATTTTTAGTCAAGGTCACAAACTCATCAGACGGATATCTCCCCGATGGCCGCCTCTGTCTGTCCGACCTCCTAATTTGAACTTGAGATGACTCGGGGACATCTGCAGTCTCATTATGTACTTCTACATCACCTGTTGGAACGTCCAACCCACCATGATTTTGAGCTTCATGAACATCATCCGGATTATCTACTGACAACCTCACTGGTTCAACATCAGTAAGACATCTCTTATACGACGCTTCACTCGTCTTCGCCTTATCAATGTCATCAATCGTTTGGTCTTCAATGAATTCCACATAACGACTTCGAACAAGCTTTTTATCAACAGGATCATACAACCTGTACCCGAATTCACCATGACCATAACCAATAAAGATGCATTGTCGCGTCTTCATATCCAGCTTGGATCTCTCATCCTTTGGAATATGAACAAACACCTTGCAGCCAAACACGCGCAAGTGATCATAATTCACATCATTGCCAAACCACATATCTGGCACACCACCATTCAAGACTACAATAGGACTGAGGTTAATGACGTGCGCCGCCGTGTAGAGTGCTTAGCCCCAAAACTGCTTAGGTAACTTTGCTTCAGAAAGCATACACCTAACTCGTTCCATCAGCGTCCTATTCATCCTCTCTGCTAAACCGTTAAGCTGAGGAGTCTTTGGTGGAGTTTTCTCATGCCTGATTCCTTGTTGCTTGCAATACACATCAAACGGTCCGCAACACTCTCCCCCGTTATCAGAACGGACACATTTCAGCCTCTTCCCAGATTGTCTCTAAACCAGAGCTTGAAACTCCTTGAATTTCTCAAGGACTTGGTCCTTCGTCTTCAAAGTATATACCCACAACTTTCTGGAACAATCGTCAATAAAGGTAACAAAGTAAAGTGCACCACTAAAAGATCGTACCTTCAACGGGCCACAAACGTCAGAATTAGGGCTGTAAACGAGCCGAGCCGAGCCCGAACATGGCCTAGCTCGAGCTCGGCTCGATAAAAAATATGGCAGGCTCGAGCTCGGCTCGAGCTCGATCGAACATTAAAATCAAGGCTCGAGCTCGGCTCGACAATTTATCGAGCTGCTCGAGCTCGGCTCATTAAGGCTCGAACCACATAAAATTAAATAATTTAAAATGATCGAGACTATGGCTATCAGAACCCACAGAGAAAGTGAAAGCGAAACAAGTAGAAGACAAATCCAATTGGAAATCCGATTTAAACGCTATAAAACAGCCGAAACTACTAGATCATAAACCGAAGAAGAAGAAGAATTTGAATCACAAGAAACCACCACCTAGGCCACCGCCGTAATGGAAGCCTTAAACCACCTAAAGGTCCAAGTTAAGGAGAATAGAGGCACCACTTCGTTACTTATGATATTTGTTGGAGGAAGCTTACGGCGGTAGCTCGGCTCGTTTAGGCTCGAACCACATCTCCTATTTTTTTTGAATAAATAATACATAAAAAATACACATGCAGCTCCCAATAGAATTCCAACCAAATAAGGAAATGAAATCCCACAATCCAAATCAACCAAAATCACATGTTGCAACTCCCAAGTTCCCAACGGAATTTCAATCCAATAGAGAAATAAACTTCCACAATTCAAAAACAACCAAAATCAATTCCCTCTGAACAGTTCCTTCGTCACCTACATTCACCACCAATTAAAAGTGAATGTTAACATTTCACACATATATAAATGAATGTAATTATATACCTCATTCGTTGGTAGTCCCATGAAGATTAATCACTTGATATGATCTTTCACCCTACAAAAGAACGGTATTATATACGGAAATATTGCGCTAAGAAAATAAGGTATATTCTTATTTCAACTTACTTTCATCTATTTCTTCACCCCATGCATATGTCGAAGCCAATCACCTCCACAAAGTAGAACTTGAACGGTGTCCGGGGAGAGCGATGCGCGATAAGAATCTATTACTCTTGTTCCGGCACTAAATGTTGCTTCCGACACCACCGAGCTCACGGGTATGGCTAAAATATCAGCAGCCATCCTTGACAATATTGGATATTGCATTCGATTCATCTTCTACCAATCTAAGCAAGAAAAATCTTTGGGAATTTCGTCCTTCCTCAAACGATTTTTTCCCAAGTAGTCGACCAATTCTGATGTTTTAACCTCAGAAGTCTCCACTTCCACACAATATGCATCAAAATCATCCCATTTATACATAGAGTTTTGTTGGCCACTACTCGCATCGCTAGACGAACCTGTACTCTCGGAGTTCAAAGTAACAACTCCTCTACTAGCGTATTCGACGACATATTCATCATACAAACTATTGAGAACTTCCTTCACTTTGAAAAGATTCTGTTGTGCTTCACCATGAGAATAAAGTCTAGGGAAGCAAAACTCAAGTGCAAGCATTTTTTTGTGGGATCAAGCACAGCCCCAATAGCCATCAACAAATTTCAATCTGACCAATATTTGTCAAATTTGGTTTTCATTTTTCCAACCAATTCCCGAACAAATAAGTCTTCAGCGTTAGCATAAAAATCCAATCTCGACTTAATTTTCTGAACTTCTTGGAGAAACAAATTTGAAGTAGGATACTCACTACCTGAAATGATATGTGTGGCTGTCCAAAACCCCTCCAAATCAAGCAGATCTTCTGAATTTTCTCCCAATCTTCCTCTTGTGGACAACAATCGTAAAATGGATCGCGCTCTTTGAACATATAAAACGCGTCTTTGAATTTCAGCGCACAAGTCAACATTTCAAACGTGGAATTCCAGCTGGTTTTACAATCACGAATCAGCTTCTTGTCTTTCAATTGCAATTGCTGCACGCATTCTGTGAATTGCATCCGTCCTGCATCTGATCGGTTCACATACTCGACACTTTCTCAAACATTGCTAGTAATGCCTTCAATTGCTCCAAGTCCATCTTGAACACAGAGATTTAGAACATGAGCACAACATCGAACATGAAATAGACTTCCTCCGCATGATAGTGATTTGGTTTTCTTGATCGTATCTTTCATTCTTTGAATAGCCACGTTGTTGCTAGAAGCATTATCAACTGTAACCGTAAAGACCTTGTTTTCAATCCCGCACTCTTTCATACATTTGAAGATTGCATCGGAAATCTGAATGCCTCCTCTAGGTGGTGGAATATTAATGAAGCTCAAAACTCTCTTTTGAAGCTTCCAATTAGAATCAACCCAATGTCCCGTCACCACCATGTATTCGATCTTTTGATTTCTAGATTTCCAACAATCCGTCGTCAAAGAAATCCGATCAACAGCCTCAAGACTCTTCTTCAATACCTTCTCTTCAACTTCATAAACTTTCACGCAATCAGATTTGCACGTGTTTCTGCTAACTCTTTGCCATTCAGGCATCCCCGTCTTCATCATCAAATTAAATCCCTCCTTATCCAAAATAGTAAATGGATGTTCATGCATCATAACCCAATGAGCGGCTGCCTCTCTCATTTTCTCCATGTCAAATTTTCCCGAGTGCACGGCAGGAAAACATTGAGACGGAGAATCGACCGGCATGAAGTTTAACTTGGAATTTTGTGTACTTTGACGCAATGCAATTATTCTCTTTGTACATGTCTTCCGATGCCGAAGAAGGGTTGTCGTAGCTCCCGACTTAGGCAGTGCATAGTGCCCATGACAATAGTGACATTTACCCTTCTTAATTCCATCCACTGTCACTACCTCAAAATCGTTCCAAGCATCTGAAGTTTTTTTTCTTTTATTTGTCAGAAACTTTTCTTGTTCTGCTTGTGGGTTCTCTTGTGTTTGTGTAGTATTTGCCCCAACAGAATTTAAATCCATCCTTTCCATTGCTTCACTTTGTCCTTGTAGCTCATTATCGACTTGATTGCTTTCAGCAACATCGCTTCCAATAGTAAGTGGAGTAGATGATTGATCCATTGCAGATGATATTCAAACAATTGGGGGCCTGCATAATAAAATCAGAACCACAAATCAGAGGAACCAACATAAAAAATCAGAACAATGAAGCCTATCTGATAAATACTCAAGAAAAATTAATTGCCCCAGGGTAAAAAAGAGGACAAATTAGATAAAAACAAAGGATGGAAAAAGAACAAATGAGCCCGAATGTATACTAGCGTGAATGAAATGTTGATTATTGCGACCAATAGAAGGCTGGCGCCTTCTACTTACGAAGTATTTCAATTTGAAACTGTTGACCATAGATAATACTTTATAGAAGTTAAATCGACATGGAATTACCAGAATATAGGCAAGTGGAACTGATTTTTGCGTGGGTGCGTTGATGGTGTGCGGCCTCTGCGTGAAATTACTAGAGGCGAATCTTTACAGCGACGAAGCAAAAGCAACCCACTGTAACAAGCAAAAGAATCGGTTCTTCTGGTAGGGGAAAATGTTTTAGTCCATCTCTTTTGCAGGTGAAGTTTGAGAGGTGAAGTTTGAGAAGTGTGTGGGTGTGGCGGCTACGAGCTGGGTTCATTTTAGGTTAGTGTTAGGGTTTGTTTAATAGATTAATTTAGATTTTTATGTTATAGTATAATAATATTAAGCCAGATAAATAAATATATCAAATAATATAAATAGCTAGTGGGGCTCGATAAGCTCGACGAGCTATCGAGCCCACATATAATCAGCTCGAGCTCGGCTCGAGCTCGATTTTGACAGAGCTCGAGCCGAGCTTTGACCGAGCTGTTCGCGAACCGTTCGCGAACAGCTCGGTTCGTTTACACCCCTAGTCAGAATACACCAAATCAAGTAAATCTGGCTTTCTTGATGGATGTCGCTTCTTGAATGTGCTTCGAGTCTACTTACCTGCCATGCAATGAGAACAATTCTCCAACTCTGCATTGCGTAAACCCGACAGCAAATTAGAATCACTCATATCGACGACATTGACACTGTCTCGAGCAATCGAAGCTTCCGTACAATACAATCTCGAAGTCTTCTTTCCATTGGTCACGGCCACGTTACCTTTAGTAAGCTTCCAGATACCTGAACAAAACTCGTTCTCATATCCATCAATATCAAGCATAGGAACTGAAATCAAATTAAAGCGAACGTCAGGAGCATGTCGAACTCCTCTCAGCATCAACTTAGATCCCGTGTTGGTTTGCAGGCAAACGTCACCAACACCAATCACCTTAGATACACCGTCATTACCCATCTTCAATACGCCAAAATCACCAGACGAATAAGATGTAAAGAAATCCTTCCTCGGCGTAACATGCAATGTGGCACCACTGTCGATTATCCATGTCATCAGATACAAGATTTATCGATTCAACATGTCGAAGAACAACAAGATCGTCTGCGGCAGTAGTATTAACCCGGGAATCCTTCCCCTGATTCACAACCTGCTTTCCCTTTCTTTCCTTGTCCTTCCAACAGTTCTTCCTAATATGTCCCTTTTTTCCACAGAAATGACAAACAGTATCCTTGTATCTCTTGTCTTTACCACCATTCGACTCTTTTCTCTGATCTCTCCCCCTATTATGAGTAAACAGTACATCGGATTTAGATGAAGTATTTTGCGCATTCCTTCTCATCTCCTCATTAAGCACTGCACCCTTTGCCATTTCCAAAGAAATACCACCATTAGGGTTCGAGTTTATGATTGAAACTCGAAAAGTCTCCCAAGATTCAGGTAGAGTATTCAACATCCATAATGCCAAAATCACATCATCAAATTTAATACCTACTCCTGACAACTGATCTAGGAGCCCTTGAAATTCATTCAAGTGATCTGATATGGAGCAATCTTCCTTGTATCTCAAACAAATCAAACAATTCAACAGATAAAGTTGATTGTTACCCGACTTCGCGGCATACAAGGACTCGATCTTTTGCCATAGCGTCTTTGCATGCGTCTCACCAGCAATGTGATTGTAGACATTGTCCTCAACGAATTGCCTAATAAACCCGCAAACTTGTTGATGATCCAAAGCCCATTCTTCATCAGTCTTAGATTCCGGCTTCTCAGACGCAAACACGGGTAAGTGTAGATTCTTCACAAAGAGCAAATCCTTCATCTTGCACTTCCACATGTGATAATTCGTGCCATTCAGTAACGCCATTCTACTCGTAATTGCCTCCATCACTCAAGCGAGTCAAAAACGATCAAACCAAACCCTTAGCTCTGATACCACTTGATGGGAAAAGAAACGCCAAATCGATAATCCGCCAAACGATTATAGAAACAGCCGTAAAAGCTTTCCCCCCTACTCGCAAGAATCTGAAATAGCAACACTTGATGAATAGCAAAGCACGATATCAACCACACAAGAAACACCGATTTTAACGTGGAAAATCCCTCAAATCAAGGGCAAAAACCACGTGTCTTTCCGAGCACCAAAACAAGCTCCACTATGATCAATAGAGTACAAAGAGAGTTACAATCGAGCGCTAACACAAGCACGAATCAACCAATCAATCCCAAAGTAACATGCTTCAACATGAGAGACAAAAGCAAAGAGCACCCTCACAAAAGAACAGCTACAGTACGAGCCAGATATGTCAAGCCTCGGACAACGAAATCAAAATCTGACCGGTGGATTTGAAGAACCACGAGTTAGGAACCTGCTAACCAAATTTCAGCCCGATCCAACGGTGGATGAACCCGGGATGATCAGATCACGAACGCTGCGCAGAAAGTGACGAGTTGTTTCTCTTTAGATCTCTCTTTGACTTATGGATTAATTCTCTCTTGATCTCACCATTCACACTCAATAATGATCCCAATACTTGTAATTTACAAGTATACAAGTGGGCTTACGTGTTTTCGGGCCTTTCTCCACATAGGAAGGGAGCCCAACCCAACAATTATAGTAGCATGCATGTATGATTTCTCTAAACATGTGTGTGCGTGTATTTACATCCATGTCAGTTTCGAAGAATTCTAATCACAATCGAAAGCTTGCCCACCTATAAATACATCAAGACAAGGGCTTCCATATATTAATTAGTTTAATTATTATCAATTAAATGATGCGTCCTAATCTTCCCTTTCTTTAGATCCGAATCATTGTTTTAGACGGAAAATGAAAGATTTGGTTCATTTTCTTTAGCGATTTTAATGTTACATAATCACTAGTTTTTTTCCCAGTTATCGACCAAAATTAGCACTTACCATATATATATATATATATATATATATATATATATATGTATCAGCACGAATATGAACTATTTACATGCATCACTAAGATTATACTATCGTCTATCTTTAGTCTAGTTTTACGCCCTATTGAGTTTCAAGGTTGTTTTTAATTATTTTTTTACTTAGTATAGAAAAAATGACGATTTACAACTTACTGGTCGTTTTAATGTTTGCCTGCAAATGTTGGCAACATAAATTGCATTGTTTATATACGGTGTTTATGGTGTCCCCCAAATTACAAATTTGTATTACACAGATATCTATAATATATTATACCGAAATATTGGGTGAAGTTGTGAAGCATATGATGATTGAGGCGTTAAATAGAAGACCCCATACCTTCATATAATACCAAGAAATAAAAGATGGGTTATTATTAACATTCATTAAATTCGACAAGGGTTTGGTGCATTCGGTTACTTATATAAAATCGATATTTGTCACCAACGGGGGTTGGTTCAAGTGGTAAGCGGTTTGATATCGCTTAAGCAAGGTCTCGGGTTCAAATCCTTGTGTATGCAGCAACCCCCTTTGGAAGCCTCACCTGCCATTACCAGGTACGCGACGCGGGGCGAACCGGATTAGTCGGGGCAACCCGGAACCGATCGGGTATCCGAAAAAAAAATTGATATTTGTCCATTGTTTTGCCAAGAAGGCCATCGCAGAAATGGCAGTCTTTTTACTGACAAAGTGCAAGGAAAATATTAAATATGAAAATTTATTTTTTTTAAAAAAAAATGATTCACAAGAATTTTTTTAAATTAAAAAATAAAAAATAAACTGATGGTTTTTAATTTTAAAAAGGAAATTATATATATTGTAGTAGAATAATTCGACAGGTTAAAAAAATTCAGAAACAAAATAGGACCACACGCATGAAATCATATGACTATTTTAATAATTTTGAAAATTCTCTCTCCGCAAAACGAATTAAAACGTGGCACGAATTGATCAAACATATTGCTAAAATCTTCTCCGAAAAATAAATCAATTATGATGAAGCCAGGCTGTTGAGGAAGTCGACTTGGGTGAAATATTAGCCACATTGTTCTTATTGTTTTTCGGAAGGACATTTTCTTATTGTAAGGATTATTTAAAAGTCAAGTGTTAACGTGGACGACGTAATAATGTCACATGGATTTTCATTTTGGCCCTCAATAGTATTAATGGTACTGGTTACTTAATCTTTCAAAGTTCGAGTTTATGTATCTATAGTTCAATAATAAAGAGGGAAATAAAAACGGAACGAGAGAACAACTTCTACTAACCTCTTAATAATTGGATGACATGAGATATTTTTTACAAACACAATTACCGCAATTCCACTAAATTACAAGATTTAGTTATTTTGCAGCTGTTTGCGGCTGATAATAAGGTCGTCCAAAAGACAAAGAAACATGCATGGGTAATGAATGAACAAATTGGAAAAAAAAAACAGCCTCAATAGCATTAAAGCTATTTAGGGTCATCCATAGATATGATAGATGTGGATCGGTAGCTAGCAATACCACATTTGTTTGCCATGGAATGGAACCTTTTACAGTTAGAATTATTTAACTAGGACAAGACATAAGAAAGAAATAAAGATGAAGAAGAAGAAGAAGAAGACAGACAACCACCATAAGCTGCATGGAAACTATTCACGATTGGCCATATTTCTTTCTATTTTTCTTTTTTTTTTTAAATATTGTTTCATGTTTATGTTCCTGGGCTGAAGTAGCAAGTGGAGATGTCAATACGGACTGGCGGGGCGGCCTGGCCCGAAACCCGCCAAAGCCCGCCATTTGACGGGGTGGGGAGGGCCAACCCGCCATATTGACGGGCCTAAAAAATCAAGGCCCGCACCGCCCCACTGGCTGGCCACGGGCCTAGGCGGGCTGGCCCGCCCAACTTAAACAAAAAAAAAAATCGAAACCATTTAAATCTACCATCCAGCAACGAACAAATAACATTAGTCATCATTCATCAACCAATCCAAACTAAAAGATCCTTGCAAGTGATCATAGATCAAATTCTAACAAACTCAAAAAACCAAGAGAAGTTCAACGTACCAACTTGAAAGCCCACAGCTGAAAAACCTAGAAAAGGAAAATACCCAACCACTTGGGGAGGCCGAGCAGTGGTCTGGATGTCGAGGGGATCGAGCAACACTTGCTGCTGTGGAGTGGGTCGCGGCTGTGGAGTGGGGCCGAGCACCGCCCGGCTATTGAGTGCGTCGCGGCTGTGGAGTGGGTCGAGCGGCGTACGGATTGTGGAGGGTGTCGATGGTGATCGGTGCCATGAATCTGATGTTGCGAAGCTTAGAGCATGTTCAAAAATGATTTTGATGGTGTGATGGAGAAGATGTGAGAATGGGGGACGCTAACACATAATACATTTTTTTTGTTGGGGTTGGGCTTTTGGGCTTAGTGTTTTACTTTTTTTCGGGTTTTATTTTTTTATTAACACAAGCGGGCCAGCCAGCGGGTTGGCCCCGCCCTGCCAAAGTCCGCGGCCCGCAGGGGCTGGCCCGTTGAGGCCCGCCTGGCGGGCCTAAAAATTTGGGCCAAACCCGCCCTTTAGGCGGGGCGGGGCGGGCTGGCCCGCGGGCCGCGGGCCAGATTGACATCTCTAGTAGCAAGTATATATATATATATATATTTTATATATATAAAACTTAAAACCCTACACACCACATAACAAGTCCTATGAAACAAAGATTGAAAAATATGTCATGCACAACCACTAATAAAGATTCTTCGAAAAGTTAAGGATTAATCATCTTTTTTAAGAAATCGAATGGATTCGGTCTTATACATATGCGACGAAAGTAATCAGAAAAGTTATTAATCACTTAGGAGCCGTGTGAGATGGAAGTCGTGACTCGTGTATATTAGACAAGAAAATGAAGCTCTTTTAGATATTATAATCGGCCAATAGAGCAAGTCAATTGGGCCAACCATTAGGCCTTTCTCTTCAATGTAGTGGACAACATTTTGAAATCTTTCGTTCTATCAAGGCAGTTTTAGTTTTACTAATGTTTTTTATTTTCTTTTTCTTCCATCCTCATGCCAACTAGACGTGTTCAAACGGTTCACGGTTATGGTTCTTATAACCGCCGGTTCGCGGTTAGTGAAAATCTATAACCGTAACCGAACCGCGGTAATCGCGGTTACGGTTACGGTTTGTAACCGGAGGAGCCGGTTACGGTTACGGTTTGAACCGCCGGTTTACGGTTTTAAATATTTTTTTATTTTATTTAAAAAAACCAAGAAAATGACTTCAATAAACTACGATAATTAATTTTATTTAACAATGTTGAACATTTCATTCCGTTAAGAAAAAACACAATTACACCTTAAAGTTTATAAAAAAAATTACGATCGCTCAATCTTCGCTTCCGTTAGTGTTCGACGAACATTCGTCATAGCCATCTCCTTCTTCGTCCGTGTCGCTGAAGTTAGGTTCTTGTGTTCTTGCATCGGCCCTTGTCCAATCATCGATCAAACATTGGTTCTCTAGATTTTCAACAGTTAATCTTGATCGCCTTGAATCCAATGTTTATCCTCCAACGCTAAACGCTTGCTCAACGGAAACTGTTGAGGCGGGCACGCTAATATTTCTCTTGCGAACATTGTCAACACCGGAAAAGATGCCACTTTCGTCGACCCACCACTTTAGAAGATTAAAATATTCTGACTTATACTCAAAAAATGACACAAGTATCGGATCACATCCCGAGCTACTTCCACCTTCACCTTGTTGACATTCGAACGCATACGAAGTATCACCTAAGTTGACCTTTTATGGTAAAACCGCCGGTTAACCGTCGGTTATAACCGGCGGTTTACGGTTTGAGAATTCTATAACCGTAACCGAACCGTATCAAATAACGGTTCGGTTACGGTTTGAACTGTAACCGTTGACCACGGTTAACCGAACCGTTGACCGACGGTTCGGTTAAGGTTCGGTTACGGTTTTTTGAACCTGTTGAACACGTGTAATGCCAACGTAGTGATAATTCAACTAAGTTAAATTTCAATCGAATATTGGGTCATATTTCCCACCACTTATAATACCTGTCCTTCGAAAACTTACACGTTTTGATCAAGAAAAGAAAAAAAAAGGCACAATCGTAGTTCCGTTGAAGTTTCAACCATACTACGTAGTACACAAAAAGACACATGTATAAGACCGAGACACACGAAAGACAAGACACGAATACAACTCAGGGTCTATCTTTGTTTTCCGCATATTATAAAGAAACAACACAATCCATTTTCTTATTTTATATATTGATAATAATGAAAGCACACCAGAAACATATAGGGAGACTAATAATAGGCAACTGTGTTCAATCTTCTCCTTCGAGACAATTACAAAAATAATGTTATTTTGAGAATGGAATTGTAAAACTAGTTGAGTTTTTAAACCTATTACAAAACTAATCAACTTTTTTAATTCTAACTATTTTTATTTTCACTTTAACCACGAAAATACTTAAAATTATAAATTTTCACTATTGTTATCTTCAAATAGCCCAACACTTGTTAATAATAAAAATTTTACCCCAACTTTTAACTCAAATATATTAAAAAATATATTACTTAAAGAAATAATCAAAAGAAAAATAAAATTACTTGGGCCTGACCTACTACTTCCACGTGAGTTCGATATCTAGAGCTGGCAAAACGGGTCACCGGGCCGGGCCAGCCCGTAGCCCATCAAAGCCCGCCTTGGGCGGGCGGGCGCGGGTAAGCGCACAGTCAGGCTTAGAAATTGAAGGTCCGCCCCGCCCAAATAAAAAATTCAAAAAATAAGAAAAAAATCAAAAAAAGAAAGAAAAAAATAACAAAAATTAAATATTTAAAATCGCAATTAATTCTAATTAAATCTAATCTTGTAATAATAATTTATTCATATTATTAAACTTGAGTAAATTAAAAATCGGAGCTAAGAAATACTAACATACCTATTTAACTGGGCATGACGGGCCTTCAATTTTCAGGCCTGCCAAACGATGGGCTTACCCGCGCCGGCCCTGCCCATGGCGGGCTTTGGTGAGCTACGGGCCGAGCCCGTTGTGACAGCTCTAGATATCGAACTCGCGTAGGAAGAGTAGGTCACGGTCACGCCAAGTAATTTTATTTTTCTTTTGATTATTTCTTTAAGTAATATACTTTTAATATATTTGAGTTAAAATAATATGGGGTAAAAATTTAATTATTAACAAGTGTTGTGCTATTAGAAGATAGGAATAATGAAATTTGTAATGTTAAGCATTTTCATGGTTAAAATGAAAATAAAATAGTTAAAATTAAAAATGTTGATTAGTTTTGTAATAGGTTTAAAAACTCAACTAGTTTTGTAATTTCATTCTCAAAATAACATTATTTATGTAATTCTCTCCCTTCTCCTTCCCTTCAGCTGTAAATTCTTATATATTGACTACTTGGAAACTGACACGTGTCAAGATGTCGGCAGAGCGTGACTGGGATAATTAAGCGTATTGGGTTAGAGAGTTAAAGCCCAATAAGTGGGCTTATCTTTTTTGGCCCATTTAATTGGGCTTAAATTATTAGTTTGCAAGAGTGAGCTGCTCGCTCGAACGCTTGTGGTTGAGGGTATAATTATTTCCGTCGGACGTGCGTTTCTGCAGAGGGCGATGACACTTTGACTTTGATTTCGATTCCTTAATATTGCACAAGTTCCCCTCGAATCATATTCTTTTACATGATAAAATCATCCCTAAGCTGGAAACTGGGCTATAACATACTTCAGTTCTTGATAGAGTTCGTGGACTTGGGTATTTTTTCTATCTTTTTCTCTTGGTAATCGCAGACGTGCTATCCAATTTTTTAATTCGATCTTCGTCTAGAGTTTTGCGAAGTTGTTACTGATAGCCAGCCCACTTGCTTTTGTTACTTTTTCTTTAAAAAGAAGCAATGGATGGGTTGGTGAATTTGTGCTTATATTTTGGTTGTATCAAGCTGAGAGGTTCGTACTGAAATTGAGGCTTTGAGACTCAGTGGCATTGAGATTTTTCCTGAAGAATGATTCTTTCCGCGCTTTTGACTTCGGTCGGCATAAATGTTGCTCTATGTTTGCTGTGTTTCACTCTCTATTCTTATCTGAGAAATCGGCCGAGCAATGCTGAGCTCTATATTCCACGCTTGGTAGCTGATGAGAAATTCCACGAAGATGAATTTAGAGGGAGGAGAAGTTGTATGCCTTCTCTTACATGGGTGAAAAAAGCATGGAAGCTCACTGAGGATGAGATCTTGGAAAACTCTGGGCTCGATGCTGTGGTATTCATACGCATTTTTACATTCTGGTCAGTGGAATTCATTTATTTGATTATTAGCTAAAAAGATCCAACTTTGCTGCTTTTTACTGTATGTTTCCAAGCAGATTTAGACTAGACAGCTTCGATATTTACTACATTGTCCTTTCCTTGATTGATAGGCTGAGGATATTTCAGTTTGCTGTGTTTGTTGGGATCCTTGTCCTTCTTCCATTTAATTACATGGGAAATCAGTTGCAAATCGACTTCACCGATTTGCCGAACAAATCGCTCGAAACGTTCAGCATATCCAACGTCGACGACGGTTCGAAAAGGTGAATTTTGCATTTTATCCCTTTTTTCGTAGTTTTTCGCCGATTTCTTTCTGTCTTAACTCCTAAGCATAAGTTCTTGTCCTGAAGGTTATGGATACATTATGCTGCTATTTGCATTTTCACAGCTGTGGTTTGCTACCTTCTTTACTACGTAAGTACGCCATTTAACTATTTTTCTCGCTCGATATTCTTATTCGTGGAAGATGTTATCGAATATTTTCCCACGTAGGAATACGACTACATTGCATCGAAAAGGATCGGTTACTTCTATTCCTCAAAGCCTAAGCCCGGTCAATTCACCGTCTTAGTTCGAAGTATTCCTCCCTCGCCTGGGAAAACATTCGGCGAAAGCGTCGAGCGCTTTTTCACTGAGTATTATCCCTCGACGTACCTTTCGCACAGCGTCGTTCGTCGCACAAACAAACTCAAAGGGCTCGTCGTAAGCGAATTGTAAACCTATCAATTTCTTTACAGTAAGTTCTTTACGTAGGCAGACACAAAAGAGCTTGTTGTTCTATACTTTCTGTTTCTCAGACCAAGGCAAACAAGGTGTACAAGAAACTCAACCGTGAAAAATCGAAAAAGGGTTCTCGAGAAAGACACGAAAGGCCGTGCTGTTGTCTGGGATTTTGCAGACGAAAAGTGAATCTCGTCGATCATTACGAAAGGAAGTTGGAGCACGTCGAAGGCAACGTGAGGAACGAGCGATCTTCTATAGCTGGGAAGGTTATAACTTTCTTTCGCATGTGAATATGGTAGTTCATCTTAATTTTTCTAACATCATAGTTCATATTTCTAACATTGATAGGAAGTGGCAGCAGCGTTTGTATCTTTCAAGTCGAGGTTCACCGCAGCAGTAGTTACGAATGTCCAACAAGGCGTTAAGCCCAACGAGTGGCTTACTGAGAGAGCGCCCGACCCAGAGGATGTTTACTGGCCTTTCTTCTCCGCGTCGTTCTTCAAGAGATGGATAAGCAATATCTTCGTAATACTTTCGTGCTTTGTTATTACCGTGCTTTTCCTTGTGCCCGTCTTCCTCGTGCAAGGCCTGACGCACTTGGATCAGTTGGAGGCTTTGTTCCCTTTCTTGAAGGGCGTACTGACTTTGTAAGTTAGTTATTTTTTTCGCCGGCCCGTTTTCATATATCAGTCGTTGCTATCGTGCTTAAATTTTTTTTGGGCCATGTAGATTAGGAGTGGCGGCATTATAAGAACGCCTAAGTATAAACGGTAGCAAGTTTAGGACAACATGTTTCAAAGTTGAAGCACCTTGAGGACAGAAAGTTTTAAATTGCTTCAGTTTTGAAACTTATTATCCTAAAATTGCAAACCAGGCTTCTCTTTATGTCTTAATTATTCTTGATCATCTATTCTATTTATTAAAGGTGAGGGGTTAGATTAAACTGCTCATTTGGTCTGTCAACTTCACCAAAAAATTAATAATAAAATTAAAAAAATCACCCACTGACTCTATTTACTATATTTAGCTATTTATACTTTTTGTTGATTATTATATCTTTAATCTTATAATATATATATATATATATATTTAAATTATAATTCCCAATTAAATATATAAAATAAAAATAAATTTAGTATATTTTATTTATATATATTCTAGCACACACATTTGGGTGTGCAAGGTGTCCTAGTGTATATTAGGGGTAGTGGGGATAAGGACACTAAATAAAGTGGATGCAATTTTAGGACAGTTGTGTTTCAAATTGAAACACTTTTGAGAACCATAAGTTTTAATTTGCTTCAATTTTGAAACATATTATCCTGAAATTGCAACATTTAATTTAGGTGTCCTTAAATTGCTACAACTTCGAAACGTTTTGTCTTAAAATTGACATTGGTTAACTTATATCCCGTCGAAATGCCACTCCCCCAAATATACATGACTAAAAATGAGGTTGCTAATAAAGATGTATGGAGATAGTTTTCGAACTTGGGACATAAATAATGCCATTAATACAATCGTTGCAGGAAAGTTGTCAGCCAACTGATCACTGGTTATGTCCCGAGCTTGATTCTCGAGATGTTCTTATCTCTTATCCCTCCGGCCATGTTCGTACTTTCCTCCATTCAAGGGTACATAGCACTCAGTCAGATCGAAAAGAGCGCGTGCATTAAGGTCCTATGGTTCACCGTGTGGAACGTATTCTTCGCGAACGTGTTGTCGGGCTCGGCGCTCTACAGGGCGGACGTCCTTCTCGAGCCTAAAAAAATTCCCGAACTTTTAGCCGTGGCCGTGCCCGCACAGGTACGTGTATTACATGCTATATTCAGATCCTCGTGCGTACTTTGAATGTTTTTCGTAATAAATCGCTCGACGTTTTTCTTCAAGGCTTCGTTCTTCATAGCGTACGTCGTGACGTCGGGATGGACGAAGACGTTCTCGTCGGAGCTTCTCAGGGTGAAAAATCTCGCCTGGCGGCGGTTTAGGGGATGGTTTGGATGTGCGTCGTTTTCTGCCGAGGAGGAGTTCGAAGTCCCTTCGAATCCTTACCATAAAGAGATTCCTAGGATACTCTTCTTTGGCCTTCTCGGGATTGTTTACTTCTTCCTTGCGCCCTTAATACTCCCTTTCGTCTTGATCTACTACTTCTTCGGGTACATCATCTACCGCAATCAGGTCAGGCGATTCGCTTAAACTGTTGGATATGTGAAAAAAAATTTAATAAAAAAAAGTTACACAGTCTCCACAGCATGGTAAGTAGAGCTTTGGGACAAAAGAGGTCATGAGTGCGAATGATGAGGATAACCTTTTAAAAAAAATTACACATTTAGTGCTCGTTTGGTTAATAGGTTTATATTTATGAGGGTTTATTTAAGTAAGAGTTTATATAAAACAAATTAATGGGTATAAATAAAATGCGTGTTTGGTTAGTGGGTTTAAATAAACACATGTGAGGGGTGTGTTTATTTAAACCCGTCTACATGGGTTTAGATTGGTTTTATATAAACCAATGGATTAGATAAACCGACGAACCAAACACACTAACATCTTTTAAACCCACGTTTAAAATTACTAAACCCCTCAACCAAACAAGCACTTAAGGTTAGAAATTAAGAAATCATGATAACCCCTTTCACAAAAGTTACACATTTAAGGTTAGATAATTAGGAAATCATCCTAAACGTGAGGGTGCATATCCGATGTTTATAGTATAACTAAATAAATGATACACTCCATATAAGTTTAATCTTTTATGTGAAATGATAATTCGACATGGTATTAGAGCTTAGGGTCGGAGCATCATTGCGTATGATTCCTCGCTACCACCCATTTAAGGAAAATTACACGTCTGATGTTAGATAATAAAAAAGCAGTCTAGACGTGAGGGATGCGTGCTGGAATATAGCACATAAGATTAAAAAAAAAGTATACACTCTGAGAGACTTAAGTTGTTAGGTGAAGTGATCATTCAGTACAAACACGACATCAATTTATTCATTTTACGATGCTTACTTTTTTTTTTGGAAAAGCAGATACTTAACGTCTACGCTCCCAAGTTCGACACGGGTGGGAAGTTCTGGCCCGTTGTGCACGACGCGACTATATTTTCGCTAATATTAATGCACGTCATCGCTGTCGGGATTTTTGGCCTGAAGAAAGTGCCCTTAGCGTCTAGCCTTACGATTCCACTCCCAATTCTCACCCTAATATTCAACAGTTATTGCCGAAGGCGATTCTTACCTACTTTCAAAGGTTATCCGGCCGAGGTAAGTAAAAAAAGAAAAGGTCGACTTTTTATTCTAAAAAATACGAATCGTCGAAATGAATATTTCAATCGGTTTTTTGTTTTTTCGTTATTACAGTGCATGATAAATAAAGACAGGTTCGACCAGAACGACCCCGAGATTTCGTCCTTTTACGAGAGGCTTTCGAACGCCTATCGAGATCCCGCGATGGGGCCTGCCGGCTACTCGGGGACTATTGGGGAAAGTAGTACATCCCCTCTACTCTATGGTAATAATTATAGTTTGAATTAAAAAAAAAAATTCTTGCATGAGATTTAATCTTAGTATGAGAAACTTTTAGTGGGCTATAGCAGTGGAACATATGGGAGTTTGTATTAATTGGGATGATTGTTGTTATTAATATATGTAAAGTGTAGCATTCCATTCCAAGTCAATTAGTTATATATATAGTAGTTATAAATGATGATGCGACCAATGCTTTGTATTTATCTTCTTGCATGTTACGTTTAGTTTGAGAGAGACCATTGGTTTTGTCTTAGTCCTCCACGTGGAGCGATTACGATGAATAATTCTTTGTTTAGTAGTGTTTGTCTTGTAATATTCTCAAATTGTCTTTACTTGGATAATATATTAATTAGTGACAAGGAACGTCATTATTCTGTAATAAGATTTCACCGTTTAAATAATGATTTACTATTTCGAAAATTAGTCTATTGGTCTTGGCCTTTGATTTACAAGTTTTTACAACTTCGATGAGATTTAAGGACCATCGTGACAAAACGAAACAATGTATGTTTTGGCAGAATTAGAAACTACTAATCTGTCTTTTATTTTGTTCTTTTTAGAAGTATATCTGATATTAGTGCCAGTCAACATCATTAACTAAGAGTTATTTAATTCTGCCTTTGTAAAAATCGACTTACAAAGAATAACAAGTCATTAAAGACGAAAATTGGTTTTTTGTTCGGTTAATAAAAAAAGAAAGAAAAACAAGAGGTTCACACTGATTAACTAACTATATTCTTTCTTTTTTCATCTTTCATTATGGTATTTCTGATGTTGAAATGATCGAAATAATACAAACTCAAAGGTCATTGCCATTGGCTGAGAGGTAATAACGTCACATTCACCTTCTTGGCCTAGAAATTTATCTTTGATCATTCCTTTTTTATTCTACTTCCCTTTCACATTGTGCATGCAACGCAAACGGATAAGAATTAAGATACAAGAAATCCTTTTCCAAGGTTGATGATTTCTAAGTATTCCCAACTCAAATTCTCATAAATTTTATTTTATTTTACAAGAAATCCTTTTAGTCATATTTTTATTTTTGGCTAATCAGCGTACATAATACATAACGTCAAATAGTCGAGCTTAAAATATTTCTAAGTTTAAAGGTTCTATCATACTTGGGCATCTTCAATATCGTAGTCCGTGTGGAGTTAGAACGATACATAAATGTTAAGATGATTTGTGCTGCGTAAGTCGTGACCGTCTTATATAATCTCAATGAAGTCCAAATTCACGTAAAATTAAACATAATTTGAGGATTTTAATAATACTATGTAGGCATATTTCGCTGAAAAAAAACGTATATAGTATAGTTTCCCCAATTTTATTAAGTCCTCTCTCTCTCTCTAAAGTCCACAAGCAAACACATAGACAAGGTGTAAATAGAATTCAAACAAAAGACCATTTCAACTCTTAAAATTCTATCTATATAAAGCAACACAATGTGTTCAACATCTCATAGACAAACACAACACTCGAACCAACAAAGAGCAACACACACACACAAATGGCTCGAAAAAGAAAGAGTTTTGATGATCAAATTGATCTCCTCAATCACCGCGGCCATAATTCAAACAACCACCCTCGAAAAGAAACCTCCCACCATTCACTCGACGGAGCATCGCCGGGCGACGGCGTTCGAAGATCGAGGAAGAGATTCGTCGGCGTCAGGCAAAGGCCGTCGGGCCGTTGGGTGGCGGAGATTAAGGACACGATACAGAAGATTAGGGTTTGGTTGGGCACCTTCGACACCGCCGAGGAGGCGGCGAGGGCCTACGACGAGGCCGCCTGTCTCCTCCGTGGGTCAAAGACGAGGACCAATTTCTGGCCGCCGTCGTCGAACGGTGGTGATAATGTTCCTTCGGTCCTTCCTTCGAAGATCACAAACCTACTGATAAGCAGAATTAAGAAGGCAAGGAACAGTAATAATTCCCCAACTGATGCTAGTGAGGATAATCGCGACTGTGCTTCTGATCAGAATGAAGATAATGATTTTGGGGGTTTTCTCACCGACCCATATGAGTTGTACGGATTAACGGAGGAGAGAAGTGGTTCGATCGATGATGATTGCTATAAAGTTCAGCCTTTTGAACAGTCGTCGGCTTCACAGTGTAATGATGAAGAGTGTGGCGAAGATGGTCTGCAAATGGAGAGTGACCTAATGGCAGATCAAACAGCCTTGGAAGATTTCCATTTTCTTGAAGAAATGGGTTCGAATAATATAACGGGATATTCGCCTTTCGAAATTGCTGCTGAGATATCGAGGCCTATATTTCAAGAGGACGAAGAGGCTATGATGGTATGCGAAGAAGCTGTGAAGAGGATGAGCTATGAGAGGAAATTTTCTGCTTCATTATATGCTGTAAATGGGATAAATGAGTATCTGAGGTTGAAGCTCGGAAATAGAATCGATAGGTCTGCAGACGATCAGATTTCGAGGCTGAGAAATGCGTGTAGAAATACAACTACTGATATCCAAGAATGCGAGGTTATGGTAATGAAGAACGATGTTAAGGATGTTGATGTAGAGATGAGGGACGAGAATGATGAACTGGGAATGTGGGGATCTCTTGATCTTGCGCCCATATGTTTTGTTCAATAAAGATTTGATGTATTTTTTTTTTAAAATTTGTGATGTTGCTATGTAAACGTCCAGTTTTCTCTTTTGTAGACTGCTTGCTTCTCCTTATAGTTGCGAAAAATGTAATCTTTATAGAAAGAATTTGGCTTTGTCTGAAGGTTAAATTGTATGGTTTTCACCAAAAAAATCCAGAAAACAAACAGCTTCGTGCAAGCCCACAAGAATTCAAGAGTAGTGATTACCATTCTTATGATAATTAAAAAGCACAACAATATTTTCATCATGAGACAGGAAAATTCGGATAACTAAACATCTTTTATACAGAAATACAGCCAAACCTAGCAAGGTACAACAGCACAATGTAGGAACTTTAACAATCATCTTCAACTGATATGCTTAACCATCAGTTTTTTTTTTTTCAGATCAACAACCTCTTTGGGGGTACACAGAGAAACATAAAGCCTTGAGTTATAGATTTAGAACATGTCAGATTTTCTGCTGATGCAAAGACAGTAGTGACCTTAGCTCTTCAGCCATTTGGAGCAAGTTATATATAGTTGGGTATCATATCAGCTTTTCAAATTCAAACTGATATCTGAATTCAGAGTACCCGAAGCTGAGCAAGAAACGCAGCAGAAAGCTCGAGAAAGAGAAATTGCGGGCCCTGAACTCGCTGGATATCAAGAAGATACTTGTCTTCACGCGTTTTGTATAGCTGAGGCAATTAAAAGAACAAATATCACCCAAAAAGAAAATAAATCTTAAAAATTCATTCTTTACGCGAAGGCATCGAATCCTAACGCACAGACCATATCCGTCTCATGAGGCACTAAGATTCATCGGTAACAAGGGTGAGCTACGGCAACATTACTAATACTTCATATTTTCTGTGGAGATCTTATGTGTTAAGACACAAAGCATGTAGATTTTAAGTGTTATTATTATAGTGAATGCGGGACCAGGCGTAAATGAGTAATGGTAAAGATGAATTGAGGAGGGGACATGAGTAACTAACCTGCATTTCAAACTTCACCACTTGCTGTGGTTGAACATTTCCATCATTCTCGATAATTCCAGATTCATCTGCGAAATAATTATGATCGAGCATAGAATTGCTGAAGGGTCCATCTCCTAGACTCCCACGAATCCACCTGCACTTCATGTTATATTGCCCAATCTTTTTCCAGTTAACATTCAGTTCTTGAAGCGCTTTGAGGACTTCCGACATTATCTCACGAGGATGGGCTCGAGACTACTCACAGAAAGTGGTCATAATTATATATCTACTAAAAACTGATTTAATGGGAAGAACTACCGAATTATATTTAGTGGTGGCTCTTTATCATGCGTTTTGTTGCCTGACCTGTAGTCCAAGAGACCATTTTTTCTCAACGGGAGACTGTCTTCCACCAAATTGCTGAAGATCAATGGCTCCAGGAAACCTAGGAGAAGTTATGGTCTCACTTGGATTGGTATGATTATTGCCAGACTCCTACATAGAGATAAAAATTGATTCAAATACGTTGGCAAATATCGAAACAATAGATACATCAGGTCCAACAAGGGCAATGTAATTTGAACTAAATAGATTAGAAAGAAGAAATATTGGAGATTTGAGATCATCTTAGAAGACAAGGGGGAGAGCAGTGATTAATATCCGCATATGTGCGTGCAGGTGCGTACCATGGTCTCAAGAAACTCAGCTCCAAGGTAACCACCAGAAACACGGAACCTATTGTCTAGCAGCAGATAGTAAGTGACAGTCCCCTGAAAACACAGCCACAAAAATGAGAATTATTTTTTCTAAGAAATAATTTATACATGATATGATGTTTACCTCATTCTGAACCCTGTTTCGAAGAGAATCAACGAGGGCATTTCGGTCAAATCCCATCTTAACCACTTCTTGAAGGATCTCTTCATCGATCTGCACGTGACAGGAATCATGCTCATCATGTCACTCATTAATGCACACTCCAACTTCTGATATATCACAGCAGCCAGTGTGTACGAGGATAGTTCACAGCAGATTCTATCTACAAACCTTTTTAGCTTGCTGTGTTGTATCTGGCGGTGGAACAGCCAAATAACGAGGCAGACGAGCTTGGAACCAAGGATGTGAACGCAACTCGGGAATAGTTATTCGCTTCATAGGCTCAACTACAAGCATTCTTGGGATCAAATCTCTTGCACTGGCAGATAAATGACTTGGAAGTGTATATATTCCACTCTGTGCACAATATTTCATTTGCATGGTAATGGATACCGTCAATACAAATATTAACTTTAAATTAACACATAAAGGTTAAAAAACGAACCTTAATCTTTTTGAAAAGATTAGGAATGTTTTCATCGTCAAAAGGAAGAGTCCCACAGAGAAGTGCATAAAGAATAACACCGCAGCTCCATACATCTACTTCCGGCCCAGCATAGAATTTTCCAGATATGACCTATGGATCATTAGATGCATCTTAGAAGTCAAAACATTACGGTAAAGAACCCCCTTACTTTTTGCAGTTCCTTGCAAATATCACAAAAATTATGGCTTGTGGTCGGTGATGGCAATTGTAATTCCTAGTTGGTACCTCTGGTGCAGCATAATTTGGACTACCACAACTAGTCTTGAGAAAATGACCGTCACGCATGATATTACTCAATCCAAAGTCTGCAATCTTCACATTGCTTTTGGAGTCCAAAAGCAAGTTCTCAGGCTTCAGATCTCTGTGAACCACCATATTCCTATGACAATACTCAACTCCAGATATTATCTGCCATCATCATCACAGAGTTCGATTTCCACATCATAAAGCACACACAAAACTTTACAAGCTCTAATAAACTATAACGTATACTTACCTGCTGAAAGAAGCCACGTGCTTCATCCTCATCTAGCTTACCTTTCTCCACGATGTAATCAAACAATTCACCCGATCTCACATATTCCATCACGACGTATATGTCGGACTGTGTCTCCACAACCTCATACAGACGAATGATGTGGGGATGCATAAATAATCTCAAGATCTTAATTTCTCTTTTAACTGCATGAAGATTGACGAATACATTCAGATGAATCTAAATTCAGCACAAGGTATTATTCACAGGCCACATAAAAGCATCATTTCAGATTACAAGAATTAACAAAAGAAAAAGCACATTCTTAATTCATGTGCGTGGTGATTGGTGACTTTTGCTGTGATGACAGAAATTTTTGTCTTAAAAACAAAACAAAGAAACAAAAAGATCTGAATAACTAGCCATTGTGCATTTTAACAAACCCTTTTCCTCCATGTCCATGTTCTTTATCTTCTTACGGTTGAGGATCTTGACAGCCACTTTATGCCCTGTCAATGTGTGTTCAGCGATTTTAACTTTACCAAAAGAACCGATACCAAGAGTCTTTCCGAGCTTATAATTCCGCAAGAAAGACTCCATGCTATTCCCACCTTGGATTAGTCCATCCATATTCCTAAGTACATGCCAAAACTGAGAGTATTATCACAATGAACCTTTATAAGATATACAAATGTTGAGTTCATTCACTGATACACTACAAACAACCCGATCATCTGTCAACTAGATCTGTTTGTATAGAAGAAATTCCAGCTTGTTATGCTCAGTTTTTTTTGTAACAAGGCTCCATTAGGGTGGTGGTTTCCCCGTAATATGTTTTCCCCGTTACTTTCCTCAGAACAACTCTCCAAACAAAGCCAAATGGAGCCCCATATGTCATATGAGTATAATTCCCGAATTTCTAGTATGAGATATGCAGACAGTGGAAAGCTAACTCAAAAAAACGTGTACAACTTCGAAAAATAATCCTACATGAGCAAAGTAAGCAAATTTCACAACACTATCCTAACTGAAAATATAACTGAATCCCGAACCTCCTATAGTCCTATTCCACCAAGCGATGACGAAAATGCACAAATGAAAAATCTACTAATATGTAAATCACCCCCGAGAAACAACAGATCTATAGAAACCCAAAACATCAAAGCCAAAACAATATAAGGTTGATAAAGGTAACTGGTTCTTACTTCTAAAAATCGATAAGCCCATACATAGACAGAATCAATGTATCTTACACTTATGAAAACGACGCAGGGCTCCAAACAATACTACACACTGCCAACGTAAGCGTAAGTAAAAGGGAAAGAAAGAAACAACTAACTTAATTCAAATTGAAACGTATCCGATTCTGAGATGGAAACGTTTACGGGCAATTGACGAACGAACTCCTTCGTCACGTTGAGGAGTTCGACAGTGACGCCTGATGATTGACGAAAGGGAGCTCCTTGATTTCTCCTTGAATTACTTAAAACATTGGTTATGTATTTTAATAGAAGAAAGTTTTGGCCCACTATTATTATTTGACTTCTATTTAGAGATGGGCTTTTCAAGGCTAACCCAATACTTCAAAAGGTCGTAATTTCCATTATTAATAAATTAGTATGTGCAGCACACCCAATGTGTGTGCAAATATATCGAGTTATTTTATATTTTGCACATTTTTATTAATAAAGTAGTTTAAATAATAAATTTTTGATTTATGGATAAATATGTAATAAATGAAAATATTAATGATAAAATTGTAACTTGACCATCAAGGGTAAAATTGTAAATAATCATTTATAAAAATGACATACCAAATGTGACAGTTTATAGTCACCCTAGACTCTTTATATAATAATAATATAGATAATTGCCTTCCCAACCCACAGAAGTGCCATTCTTCCACACCATTCTATCTATTTTGGCACACTAACCAACTTAATTACGAGCAAATATTATGCCATGTGTTACAATTTGAGTGAACTTGGATTCTACTTAAGTGGACAAGTAAAAAAAGGACTATTGTTAATGTTTGAGACATCAACGTTGAAAATGTTGGGGGAACATTCAAGTCAACATTGTTGTCGAAGAATGTGTCCAACTTCGGTTTTATCTTTCATGCCCAAAACGCGCTTAAATCGGTTACGTGGATTTTCTTAGTGTCGTGCAGGTCTTGGATAAGGATTGGAATGGATCACACCATGTGGGAGAGAATTGCAAAAATAGTTAAGTTTTAAAACTAGAATTGAAAAACTAGTTAACTTTTTAAAATTAGTGCAAAACTAATCAACTTATTTAATTTTGTTATAAATCTTTATGACTTTGCTAATATTACGTATAATAAATCATATTATACTATTAGTATATTACTAAGCAAACAATATAAACGAACGATTAGAAAGGAAGAAACAGAATAATTTTCTTATTCTCTTGTGTCTATACAAATGAATATTGCATGTCAATTTATAGGCTAATACATATGCGCTCACTCCACCATCCATATTGTGATGACCCGCCATCTACTACTATTTTCTTACACTAACTTACGTGACTCAATAAAAAAAAATAAAATATATTACATATGAAACATCGATAGAATTTTTCGATTTTACAAAGCACACCACACCCAACTATGTTACAATACAAACATTGTTCAGATTTTACATACAATACAAATGTATTTTACAAAAACACACATAATTAAACATAACGCCCGCCGCACAGGTCGCATCCATGTACACACCACCCTCAAAAGTCACTGGAAGTTCCAGAAGGGCCAGCCTCGTCATCTAAACACTTACGTACCGAATTCGCTACGTCTACAACACATAAAAACATGGGATGAGCTACAAAGCTCAGTAAGTGGAAATATGCATGTATGCACGTGCCAAAATAGCAAAGGCATCCGCGCCAATGCTTTCTAATATTAACCTCACATCATACACATTCGTTTCTCATTCTCATCAGGGCCCATAGCTACTTACTAACCGCACCATCATATCATGAGCTCAAATCCTATTCGGATAAAAATACGATAGTGGCCCACACTGGCTAGGATAAAATTAGGGTTTATCTCCAATCTTATCATTCACCAGGTCGCCCCTCTATCAAATTACTTTCCTGGCACTATAGTTATACTACGTGCCTTCCCATTACCTAAATAATTTAGGTAAATATACTCGACGGTTTTACCCCCGTCATGGTGCCTTTGTAGAAGTAGCTATATTCTCATCTATCTCCGTTACATATAACTCGCTTTCCACTCGAGTAATATAATGCACGCTCATTCCTCAAAATACTCAATATGATTCGTGCGTGCACATGATCATGCTACATAAATAATGCGACAATAAATATTCCAAACAATCGCATATAACAGATAATTTACATACCACTTATTCATAGAAGCAATTAGTCACGTAGTAATACACATATCAATCAATTTATATGTTGTAGGTGACATTCCCACTTACCTGGTATCCTTAGCTTATCGTACGGTTAAATCGGTAACCTTCAAACCCTAGTTATAGAAACATATAAAATTATAGTTCGTTAATTTAATTATAATTTCATGAAATTAGCTTAATTTGAAAACCCTATTTTCGACTTAAAATTTCGAAACCCTAAAATTCCAAATTTGACTTAAATAAAAAAAAAATACCACTTTGATATTTACAAAAATCTCAAGTTACATAATAATTTAAATCTCAACATAATATATTATAAAGTTTCAAGATTTCAATAAAAATGAAATCTCGAAATAAAATTTGGTATAGATCTCGATATCAATCATCAATAGATGTCGATATCAACATCAAAGTCTCGACATTTTATAAAACTCAAAGCAATATATGTCGATACCCCACAAACAAAATGTCGATATCCCATGTATTATAAATGTCGAAACAACTCACACCACATATCGACATCTTAACTTATTTCGACATTTTTCTCTTCACAACTTACAAAACTCAAAACATCACAATCACTCGACATTTTATTCAAGATTCTCGACATCCCATTCAAAACTTCGACATCATACCTCTCTATTCATATTTCTCATTCGATTTTATTTTTTTTTTCAACTCCACAACAACCCTGTCGACATCTTAGTTTAATTCAACATCATCCATTCGACTTTTTCAATTCCACAATAATTCATGTGATATCTTATTCAATATCCCACTTATCATAACATATCGACATCTTCATTTAATTCGACATCTTTCTTACACTAACACTTCGATATTTATTCCAGATTCACAACTACACAAGCCTCATGTCGATATCTTATAAATTTCAAAACCATTCTCAACTATCTCGACATCCACCTAATATTCTTCAACGACATTTAAATAAATCTCGAGATCACCCTACACCAATACTCGACATTTTTAAGATCTTCTTTCGATATTTATCAAAATTTTCGAAACCATCAAACACTTCCCATACATATCAACATTTTCATAAAACTCAAACCAACTACATATAAACATTTCGAAATCCTTACAAAACACTATTTAATTCTAAACTCTTATAATCTTTCGATCAAAATCTTATCTATCAAGAACACTTTAAATATCATCTCAACTCTTAAAACCTTCCGATCAAAACTCATTTTCTCAAGAACACTATAAACATTATGAAAACCCTAAAACTCATAATCCATATAATACACAATTTTATACAACTTCCAAATTAACAAAACTTAAAACATAATCATAGTTAAAACATAAAGATTAAGGTAAGAAATTTATACCTACTCCGAGCTTAATTTCGAATTCAACTTGTTCAAACTTTTCTTTCTCTCCCAATTCTAAGTTCTCGTCAACTATCAAAATAATGTTTAACTTTTTCTATCTTAACTTATCAATTTGAGTGCAACAATAGATAAATGACAAAAGACATTAACTAATCCTCTTCTTTAATCATATAATAACTTCTCTTATATTTCTAAAGTTGCGACATTTCACTTAACCAAATCATAAAGTTAAAACATTTAATAATCTGATTACCATTTGTATGCTTGTCCATATCTTCTAAACTTATTATGTGTACATCTCTAATAAAACGACACTTACCTAATCCCTTTAAACAAATGATAATTCTTAATTTGACCCTTCGTTAGTTCCTTATAGTTGAATCTCGAATTCTTAGTCCCAATACATATATCGACATTCTTAACAATCTCAAGACTATTTCATATATATATCGACATCTTCACATCATATAACCCACCTCGATATGTTATGTCGACATTTTATAAACCTCGAAACAACCTATCGACATTCTAAGTAATCTTTCGTGAAACTCTCGACATTTTCTAAAGTGAATCTCGGCATTCCTAAATACTAACCATGCTTCAATTTCGAAATTCTCCTAATTCATTTGTTTCAAAATTTATCCAACCCTAAATTTCTAAATATCATATTTCAAAATTATCTTACCCACACAACCTAATTTCAAAATTCCTCAAACTCAATATCTAATTTCCAGATAATGTTAGGTATCATATAATCACGAAATTAATAAATACCAAATGTGAAATCATATAAACACATAATATGCATGCAAATTTATTGACCAACTTACTCACGGGACCCGGGTATTACATTCTCCCCCCCTTAAAAAGGATTTCGCCCCCGAAATCAAGTTAGTTGAAACAATTCGGGATAGCGACTTCTCATATCATCTTCACGTTCCCATGTAGCTTCTTCTGTTAACTGATTCTGCCATAACACTTTCACTAACGGAATCTCTTTATTTCGAAGTCTCTTCACTTCATACATTAAAATCTCCACTGGCTTCTCTTCATAACTTAAATCTGGCTTGAGCTGTTGGTATAGAAATTCATTTCTCAAAACATGATTCGGATCAGCGATATATTTTCGTAAGGTTGACACATGAAAAACATCATGAACTTGTGCCAATGAGGCTGGTAATTCCAGTTGGTAAGCTACTTCACCGACTCTTTTAATTATTCTAAAAGGTCCAATGTATCTTGGGCTCAACTTACCCTTTCGCCCAAACCGTTTCACGCCTTTCATCGGAGATACTTTGATAAACACCCATCATCTATTTCAAATTCCAACGGTCTGCGTCTTTGGTCTGCATAATTCTTTTGTCGACTTTGAGCTGTTTGCATTCTTTCTCGTATCTTTGCTATTGCCTCAGTCATCTCTTGAACCATGTTAGGTCCTAACATCGCACGTTCACCAACTTCATCCCAATGTATGGGAGATCGACATTTGCGCCCATACAAAGCTTCATAAGGTGCCATGCCAATAGTTGAATGATAACTATTGTTATAAGAAAACTCAATCAACGGCAAATATTTACTCCAGTTTCCTTTAAAATCCAAAACACATGCTCGCAACATATCTTCCAAAGTTTGAATCGTTCGTTCTGATTGACCATCCGTCTGAGGATGATAAGCCGTACTAAAAGACAATTTAGTCCCCATTGCTTTCTGCAGACTCTTCCAAAAATTAGATAAGAACCGTGAATCTCGATCCGAAATAATTGATAATGGAATCCCGTGGAGTCGAACAATTTCTTGTATATATAACTCTGCATATCGCTCCAGAGAAAATATCGAACTTATGGGCAGAAAATGAGCAGACTTCGTCAATCGATCGACTATAACCCAAATAGCATCATAACCCTTTACAGTCTTTGGTAGTCCAACAACGAAATCCATCGTAATATGATCCCACTTCCACTCAGGTATTGGCAAAGGCTGTAATGTCCCTGCCGGTCTTTGATGTTCCGCCTTTATTTGTTGACATGTTAGACATTGACTTACAAATGTCGCAATATCTCTTTTCATTCCCGGCCACCAATAATTTATTCGAAGGTCTCGATACATTTTTGTAGCTCCTGGATGTACTGAATATGCCGTCGCATGTGCTTCTGCCATTACTATTCTTCGAATCTCCGCATCATCAGGTACATATAGACGGTCCTTGTAATATAGACTCCCATCTTCTTGTATTTTGAAATCAATTGGAGTTTGCTCCGTCTGTGCGTCTTTGATTTTCAGATATAACTCATCATTTTCTTGCACCCGTTTAATTTGTTCCAGTATTGTAGGTTGCAAAGTCAAAGCTGCTAACTTTGCTTCAACTTCTCCCAATTGCACTACCTCCACTTCCAACAATTGTAACTCCGCGCTTACCGCTTTTCGACTTAATGCATCAGCCACCACATTTGCTTTACCCGGGTGGTAACTAATTACACAATCGTAGTCTTTAACAAGTTCTAACCACCGTCTCTGCCTCATATTTAATTCCTTCTGAGTGAAGAAATATTTCAGGCTCTTGTGATCCGTAAAAATTTCGCATCGTTCCCCATATAAGTAATGCCTCCAAATTTTTAGAGCAAAAACCACAGCAGCGAGCTCCAAGTCATGAGTCGAATAATTCTTTTCATACTCCTTCAATTGCCGAGATGCATAAGCTATTACATTTCCATGTTGCATTAGTACACATCCCAAACCATTCCTTGATGCATCGCTATAAACTGAAAATCCTCCAGTCCCTGATGGTATTGTAAGAACTGGAGCTGAAGTGAGTCGCTTCTTTAATTCTTGAAAACTTTGCTCGCACTCCTCACTCCAACGGAATGGAACATTCTTCCTTGTTAACTTCGTCAGTGTTGATGCAATCTTTGAGAAGTCCTTAATAAACTTTCGGTAGTATCCAGCTAATCCAAGAAAACTCCGTACTTCCGTGACATTGGTTGGTTGAGGCCAGTTGTTGATAGCTTCAATTTTACTAGGATCCACAGAAATTCCTTCTCCAGAAACAATGTGACCTAAAAATGCGACTTGACTCAACCAAAACTCACATTTCTTAAACTTAGCGTATAATTTATTCTTCCGTAATATTTCAAGAACTATCTGCAGATGTATTTCGTGTTCCTTCTTTGTCTTCGAATAGATAAGAATGTCATCAATGAACACAATGACAAACTTATCCAAGAATTGTTTGAACACTCGATTCATTAGATCCATAAACGCCGCTGGCGCATTAGTTACCCCAAAAGGCATAACTAAAAATTCGTAGTGTCCATATCGAGTACTGAATGTCGTCTTTGGAATATCTTCTTCTCGAACCTTCAATTGATGATACCCCGATCGCAAATCTATCTTTGAAAATACCGTTGCACCTTGAAGTTGATCAAATAAATCATCTATTCTTGGTAAAGGGTATTTGTTCTTGATTGTTATCTTGTTTAGCTCTCTGTAGTCGATACATAATCGCATCGACCCATCCTTCTTCCGCACGAACAGAACTGGCGCTCCCCAAGGAGAAAAACTGGGTTGGATAAATCCCTTCTGTAATAGATCATCCAACTGTTCCTTTAACTCTTTTAATTCATTCGGAGCTAACCGATAAGGAGTTTTAGAGATTGGAGCAGATCCTGGTATTAGATCAATCGTAAATTCAATTTCCCGATCTGGTGGTAGTCCTGGTAAATCCTCAGGAAAAACATCCGGAAAATCTCGCACAACTGGTACGTCTTCTAATCTCGGAGATAAACGTTCCTCTGATTTCACTGCGAAAACTAGATAAGCTTCACATCCCACCTTGATCAAATATTGTGCCTTTACCGCTGAAATTCTAGAAACATTTCTTTCTTTGATTGTTCCCACAAAAGTAAAAGACTCCTTCTCCTCAATATTAAACGTAACTGTCTTTCGATTACAGTCAATGACAGCGCCGTATTTCGAGAGCCAGTCCATTCCAAGAATCACCTCATAATCATTCATTGGAATGACTATTAAGTCAACAGACAGTTCTCTTTCGTTAACTAATACAGGACAATTCCTTAAAACCAAATTGGTTCGCATCGCAACTCCGTGTGGAACAGTCACATTATATTCACAATCAGACAGGGTAGGTGTAATCCCGAGTCTCGCCACATATTTAGTGGATGCAAATGAATGCGTGGCTCCTGAATCTACTAAAATGCATGTCGGAAGTTTGTGAATAAGTAGAATACCTGCCACCACGGATGGATTAGCTTTTGCTTCCTCTGTAGTCAAAGTATACACGCGTGCTGGCACAGTTGGTGGTTTCGCTTGAGCCATAGCTTGATTTCCTGGTGTCTTCTCTGTACATGATCTTGCGTAATGTCCCGTCTTCCCACATTTGTAACAGATAGCATTCTGTGAAAAACAGATACCCGAATGATGTCGTCCACATCTTGGGCAAGCTGGCATTGGGACTGGGGGTCTCCATTGATTAGGGTTTTGTTGCTGAGGTGGTCCAGGCCTATTCTGAAAATTTGGCTTCCCACCTTTTGGAAAGAACTGTCGTTTCTGATTACCTCCACTCCACTTTGCTCCTTGCACAAACTTTCGCTTTGCCTCTTGAGCACGAATAATTCTTGTCTCAGCTTGTTCTGCAACCATTGCCCGCTCAGCTACTTGAGCATATGAGGCTCCTTGTAGTCCGGCCATATTAACGTCACGATACAACTCCGGCTTTAGACCTTCAAGGAATCGTTCGACCTTCAGCGCATCAGTACTCACCATATGTGTCGCGAACCTTGACAGTTGTTCAAATTTTCTGATATATTCCGCCACAGTCATTGCCCCTTGTTTGAGATTGATAAACTCATTCATACGTTGGGCTCGCACAGGTGCAGTGAAGTATTTATTTCGGAACAGTTCCTTGAAACGTTCCCAACTCATGTTAATTGGATCCTCGATCGCCAAAATAGTATCCCACCAATGTCCTGCACTTCCTCGCAATAGAAATGCAGCACACAGAACTTTCTCATTCTCAGGAATTCTGCTATATTGGAACATACTCTCTAATGTTCTGAGCCAATCCTCAGCAGATGTTGGATCAATAGCATCCTCAAAAGTCGGTGGGTTCAATTTACGAAATCTTTCACCAACTGCTTCAACCCTATCCGCCTGAGAAATTCCGTTATTTCTTGTCCCCTCAGAGTTTTGCTGCTGAATCAATTCTCGAATCTGTTGAGACTGCTGACGTACTAATTCAGTAAGCTGAAGGATAGCCGAATCACGATTGTCAGTCGGGTTTACATTTTCGCCTTCATGATTGTTTCCTCCACTGCCTTCTCCTCTAGTTCTAACCATGTTGTCTCTCTTACCCTATCAGTCCCTAAGGCCAATAAATTATGCAATGCAAGGAATTCATAATATCACATAACTTACAATCAAGGCTGTCTTCCGCGCTTTTGAGTGTGTGTACATGGACAGTCTACAGAAACGGCAACCGAAGCTCTGATACCAACCTGTGATGACCCGCCATCTACTACTATTTTCTTACACTAACTTACGTGACTCAATAAAAAAATAAAATATATTACATATGAAACATCGATAGAATTTTTCGATTTTACAAAGCACACCACACCCAACTATGTTACAATACAAACATTGTTCAGATTTTACATACAATACAAATGTATTTTACAAAAACACACATAATTAAACATAACGCCCGCCGCACAGGTCGCATCCATGTACACACCACCCTCAAAAGTCACTGGAAGTTCCAGAAGGGCCAGCCTCGTCATCTAAACACTTACGTACCGAATTCGCTACGTCTACAACACATAAAAACATGGGATGAGCTACAAAGCTCAGTAAGTGGAAATATGCATGTATGCACGTGCCAAAATAGCAAAGGCATCCGCGCCAATGCTTTCTAATATTAACCTCACATCATACACATTCGTTTCTCATTCTCATCAGGGCCCATAGCTACTTACTAACCGCACCATCATATCATGAGCTCAAATCCTATTCGGATAAAAATACGATAGTGGCCCACACTGGCTAGGATAAAATTAGGGTTTATCTCCAATCTTATCATTCACCAGGTCGCCCCTCTATCAAATTACTTTCCTGGCACTATAGTTATACTACGTGCCTTCCCATTACCTAAATAATTTAGGTAAATATACTCGACGGTTTTACCCCCGTCATGGTGCCTTTGTAGAAGTAGCTATATTCTCATCTATCTCCGTTACATATAACTCGCTTTCCACTCGAGTAATATAATGCACGCTCATTCCTCAAAATACTCAATATGATTCGTGCGTGCACATGATCATGCTACATAAATAATGCGACAATAAATATTCCAAACAATCGCATATAACAGATAATTTACATACCACTTATTCATAGAAGCAATTAGTCACGTAGTAATACACATATCAATCAATTTATATGTTGTAGGTGACATTCCCACTTACCTGGTATCCTTAGCTTATCGTACGGTTAAATCGGTAACCTTCAAACCCTAGTTATAGAAACATATAAAATTATAGTTCGTTAATTTAATTATAATTTCATGAAATTAGCTTAATTTGAAAACCCTATTTTCGACTTAAAATTTCGAAACCCTAAAATTCCAAATTTGACTTAAATAAAAAAAAATACCACTTTGATATTTACAAAAATCTCAAGTTACATAATAATTTAAATCTCAACATAATATATTATAAAGTTTCAAGATTTCAATAAAAATGAAATCTCGAAATAAAATTTGGTATAGATCTCGATATCAATCATCAATAGATGTCGATATCAACATCAAAGTCTCGACATTTTATAAAACTCAAAGCAATATATGTCGATACCCCACAAACAAAATGTCGATATCCCATGTATTATAAATGTCGAAACAACTCACACCACATATCGACATCTTAACTTATTTCGACATTTTTCTCTTCACAACTTACAAAACTCAAAACATCACAATCACTCGACATTTTATTCAAGATTCTCGACATCCCATTCAAAACTTCGACATCATACCTCTCTATTCATATTTCTCATTCGATTTTATTTTTTTTTTCAACTCCACAACAACCCTGTCGACATCTTAGTTTAATTCAACATCATCCATTCGACTTTTTCAATTCCACAATAATTCATGTGATATCTTATTCAATATCCCACTTATCATAACATATCGACATCTTCATTTAATTCGACATCTTTCTTACACTAACACTTCGATATTTATTCCAGATTCACAACTACACAAGCCTCATGTCGATATCTTATAAATTTCAAAACCATTCTCAACTATCTCGACATCCACCTAATATTCTTCAACGACATTTAAATAAATCTCGAGATCACCCTACACCAATACTCGACATTTTTAAGATCTTCTTTCGATATTTATCAAAATTTTCGAAACCATCAAACACTTCCCATACATATCAACATTTTCATAAAACTCAAACCAACTACATATAAACATTTCGAAATCCTTACAAAACACTATTTAATTCTAAACTCTTATAATCTTTCGATCAAAATCTTATCTATCAAGAACACTTTAAATATCATCTCAACTCTTAAAACCTTCCGATCAAAACTCATTTTCTCAAGAACACTATAAACATTATGAAAACCCTAAAACTCATAATCCATATAATACACAATTTTATACAACTTCCAAATTAACAAAACTTAAAACATAATCATAGTTAAAACATAAAGATTAAGGTAAGAAATTTATACCTACTCCGAGCTTAATTTCGAATTCAACTTGTTCAAACTTTTCTTTCTCTCCCAATTCTAAGTTCTCGTCAACTATCAAAATAATGTTTAACTTTTTCTATCTTAACTTATCAATTTGAGTGCAACAATAGATAAATGACAAAAGACATTAACTAATCCTCTTCTTTAATCATATAATAACTTCTCTTATATTTCTAAAGTTGCGACATTTCACTTAACCAAATCATAAAGTTAAAACATTTAATAATCTGATTACCATTTGTATGCTTGTCCATATCTTCTAAACTTATTATGTGTACATCTCTAATAAAACGACACTTACCTAATCCCTTTAAACAAATGATAATTCTTAATTTGACCCTTCGTTAGTTCCTTATAGTTGAATCTCGAATTCTTAGTCCCAATACATATATCGACATTCTTAACAATCTCAAGACTATTTCATATATATATCGACATCTTCACATCATATAACCCACCTCGATATGTTATGTCGACATTTTATAAACCTCGAAACAACCTATCGACATTCTAAGTAATCTTTCGTGAAACTCTCGACATTTTCTAAAGTGAATCTCGGCATTCCTAAATACTAACCATGCTTCAATTTCGAAATTCTCCTAATTCATTTGTTTCAAAATTTATCCAAAAGAAACCCTAAATTTCTAAATATCATATTTCAAAATTATCTTACCCACACAACCTAATTTCAAAATTCCTCAAACTCAATATCTAATTTCCAGATAATGTTAGGTATCATATAATCACGAAATTAATAAATACCAAATGTGAAATCATATAAACACATAATATGCATGCAAATTTATTGACCAACTTACTCACGGGACCCGGGTATTACACATATAATTTATAATAGGTTGTGCATAGTGGTTGAAAAATACTCTTCCTTATGGCACTATTGGCGGTTGGGAAAACCATTAAGTCTAATGGACATCCACATCTTAATATTATATTTATAACAATATTCATAACACTCCCAATTGGATGTCCATTTAGGAATATGCCTCGTTAAAACTTTACTAGGAAAAAACTCAGTGGGATAAAAACCTAGTAAGGAAAAAAGAGTACATAATCCTTTATTAACTTTCATATGTTGCCTCATTAAAAACCTTTACTGAGAAAAGCACATGGAAAAACCACAACGAAGGGAAAAAGAGTGCAACGCGTATTTGCTCCCCCTGATGATATTATCATTTCAAATCTCGAAGTCTTCGAACGCCAATTGAATATATCAATTTTCTAAAAATTATTGGGGAAGTGCTTTCGTTAAATCTGCAAGATTTTCACTAGATCTCCTTGTTGTACATCAATATTGCCATTTTCTCCAATTTGTGTGTAAAGAAAAATGTTGGAGAAATATGCTTTGTTCTATCGCCTTTAATATATCCTTCCTTTAATTGTGCAATATTTGCCGCATTATCTTCATATAATATCGGAAGTAACTTTTTAGATAATAGCCCACAAGTATGTTGTGTATGCATAATTATCGATCGCAACCAAATACATTCTTGGCTAGCTTCATGAATTGCTAATATCTCAGCGTGATTAGATGAAGTAGCCGTTAAACTTTGTTTAACTGATCGCCATGAAATGGCAGTTCCTCCATACGTAAATAAATAACCAGTTTGCGATCGAGCGTTATGTGGGTCGGATAAAAATCCAGCATCCGCATACCCAATTAAATTTGCTTTCATCTCATTGGAGTAGAACAATCCATATCAGTTGGTCCTTGAAGGTATCGAAATATTCTTTTAACTCCGTTCCAATGTATACGAATTGGCGAAGAACTGTATCTTGCCAATAAATTTACAACAAATGCTATATCAGGCCGCGTATGACTCGTAAGATACATTAGCGCTCCAATAGAACTAAGATATGATACTTCAGGACCAAGTAGCTCTTCATCATTTTCACGTGGTCTGAACGGATCTTTATTTATGTTTAACGATCGGACAATCATCGGAGTATCTAATGGATGAGCTTTATCCATATAAAATCTTATCACTACCTTTTTCATATAAGTCTCTTGATATACAAATATCACGTTTAAATATTCAATTCGGAGTCCAATACAAAATTTTAGTTTACCAAGACTCCTTCATTTCGAACTCCCCTTTCAAACAGTAAACAACTTTCGATAACTCTTCAGGAGTTCCAATATAGTGATAATCAACATATACTGTAATGATAACAAACTCATTTTCTCTTCTTCTCATAAATATACAGGGGCAAATTTGATCATTTTTATACCCTCTTTCAATATATATTCATAGGTGATTATACCTCATACGCCCGGATTACACTAGTTCATAAAGCAATTTATTCAGCTTAATTGAGTACTCGTATCGGAGTCATGAATTATCGGGCAACTAAAATCCTTAAGGAAGCTTCATATATAGTGACAACGTCAATAAGATGGAGATCTAGCATTCATGTATTGCCAGACTAATTTAAAACGAAAAGTTATTGCTCCCACCACAGAAAATATGTCTCCTGAAATTAATACCAGAAGACTTTGTGCAACAAGCTGTGCGTCAATTCATAAGTTTGCCCTTTTCATTTCTCTTTCGGATTAAAGCTCATTTATATCAAATCAGCTTTACAGTTCTCGTATGCGGACTATAGGTCCGGAAACATTTCGTTGTCGACTCATTTAAATTCTGCCTCGATTGCATCTTTTCATTGGCCAATTTTACTTTGTCTGCATTCGTTTAAAGACCTTGGTTCATGATCCTCATTCTCATTAATCTCATTCATTTCATGTAGCGCTACGTTAAATGAGAATAGATCGTCAATGTTGACTTCGTCTCGGTTCCATTTAATTCCATTATGGGCATAATTTATCGAGATCTCTTCATTATCATTATTTTCTAAATTTTCAGGTACCTGAGTTTTATTCTCATCAACATTTATGCCCGTCGACTCTTCTTTAGCCAATAAATCCTCGATTGAACCATTCTTATTTGCTCCTTTTCTTTTTCGAGGATTTTTATCTTTGAAACTCAAGGGCCTACCACGTTTCAGTTGTGGTTTAGGCTTAATACTAGTTCGTGTTTGTTCTGCACGAACAACAATTTTACAGGAGCATTAACAGCTGGAATATGTGACTTAGTCACTCTTTTTGGGTCAGTAAACTTGTCTGGCGATTTGTTCGCTAAGATTTGTAAATAATTATCATTTGAACTTCTAGACACATTCTTTCGTTCGAGAATCATAATGATTTAGCGATAATTCATTACACCAATATCTCTTTCCAGCTGTTTCTTTTCTCCCCTAATGTCGGAAAATTTAATTTATCGTAGTGACAGTCGGCAAATTCTAGCCCTGAATAAATCTCCAGTTAAGGGTTCTACATATCTTATGGAGATTCAAATCCGTCATATGTTACAACATTCTTTGAGGTCCCATCTTCGTGCGTTGTGGTGGCCCAACTCAAATATATACCGCACGTTCAAAATTTCTTAGATGGGAAATATCTTGTTCCTGTCCATAAACTATTTGCAACGGGGAGATGTCATGATAACTTGTTGGCCTGATGCGGATTAATATTGCTGCATGTAATATATTGTAATACCCGTAAACTTAATACGGGGTTTTATGTAATAAACTACATAATTTGTGAACTAGGAATTATTGTAACAGAATTAAAGTATTGGAACAACTTAGCTTAATATTCGAAAATAATAACATAAAGATTAATAGTATTGGGCTAGGTTGAATATATAACTAAGGCCCAATAAATTGATGGACTGTATTTAATACATAAGTCATTATCAAGACCCAATTAGTAACATTACTTAAGCTTAAAGTAGGGTAACGAGGCATAGGGGAAAAATAAGGATTATTACCATGTCATGTCTTCACGAGCATCCCAAGAAAAGAAAACTATGTATATCTAATAACATATAACCCTCACCTCAAGAAACGAAAATCACATAAGAAAGAAAAATTAGTAGAAGAAAGAAAGGCCTTGGCTAACATACATAAAGTAAAGCTCGAACTTGTGGAAACATTACCAAGCTCAAATAACGTATCGTTGAAAAGAGGTATTTAGTAATTACAGTAGGTTTAATATATGTTCAGTATACTATCCCTACGTTGTTTTGTGGTAATCAGAGAAGAGTTCGAAATTCACTATGAGTAGAAAACCCTAGAAGTTCGAATTGTATATATAGGTCCTTATGAAATAATGTATAGCCTTACACGTGATAGTCTTAGGAATTTATTGATTTTAGACATTACCATTTCCTGGACTTAACATAGAATTTGAAAAAGTTAACATGTTAAGAAGATCCTAATTGCTTGAGATTAATACCACTTGAGTTAGATGAAGAAACAAGGGTGTGATAATTTTAGTACCGGAAACATTAAGAAAGGGTTGAATTTAGTGTACCATATTCCGGATTAGAAATAATTTTGAAAGCTGATTTTGATTATATAAGAATCCCTGTTTTTAAGGATTTCGAATGAAGTCGGACGAATTTAGTTTTGAATAAGTATCGACCGAACCTGAGAATTAAGCCTAGTCGATCGGGCGATTCAAGAAGTGCTATAATCGGCCGATTTGAAAGCCAACCAATCGGGCGAATGATTGAATAAGTTGAGGGCTCGGCGAATGCAAGCATAGTACATGGTGAATCGGCCGAATGCTTGGGAAATTCATGCATGGAATCGGGCGAAATTAGAACTCGGCGAAACCAACTTTATACATGATGAATCGGGCGAAAGCATGAAGCGGCGAAACCATGTCCAATCGGGCGATTTGGAGTCGGTGGCACACACGACGAAACTAAAATCGGGCGATTCCAGACCAAGCAATCGGGCGATTTGAGGATGTTTTGGATTGGGCGAAACAAATTTTGATGATGAACTTTCGCCGCGCTAAGAATCGACCGAGTGAATGGATCGGGCGATTTAAAGATCAAGCCAAGCAATCGGCAAATTCACATTTCAAAGATGACAAATCGGGCGATTCATAAAGTGAACAATTCGGCCGAAACTAATAATCAATTCCAACATCAAATCGGGCGATGGATGATACTTCTACAAGTCCACAATCGGGCGATCCAAGGGTGGGATGAGAAGTCGGCGAAATCAATACCAATGCCTGATCAATCGGACACTGACATAACCTAGATTTTTAGTCGGACGAATTAGGGTTTTAGAATAATGTGTTAAACGATAGGTAGCTTGGAGCAAACTAGTATGATCAAACTAATTTATTTCAAAGCAGATGACTAATTAAATATTATACTGATATATTAATATTTTTATTTTTAAGGGTCGAAAAATAAAGAATTCCCAGGGAAATAAGCGTAATTAGCTTGGACGACAGGTAGGTGATTTTCATTTACGACGCGTAAACCTTTTCCTGATAATTATGTGTTTATGTGATTTCGTGATCATGTGTACGTGATTTGAAATATGTATTTATGTGTAATGAATTATGTGACTTGGCGAGTCATGTGTTTTACGTGTATTATATATGTCGCACGTCATATGTACATTTATTACATGTCATATGTATATTATGTGCATTGCACATGCATTCCACGTCAGTACGAGGGAGTTAATTACCGTGCGGAACGGCAACGTATGGGGTGTCGTCGAGTTGTATAGAATTAGAAATTAGCGAGCGAGCGCCACTCTAACGCAAGAGACCTGAGTTGGCCGCTCGAGCGATAGATTATTACGTGGGCAGAGAGGGGAAGACTCTAGTACGTACCACTCTAACGAGAGAGACCTGAGTGGGCCGACCGAGTACGAACCTCTACTTTTATACCATGCATATATTCGGGAATAGGCGACTCTAACGAGAGAGACCTGAGGAGCCTACCCACTCTAACGCAAGAGACCTGAGTGGGATACTTGAATACATGTATGATCGAGTTATGGGGAGTCGTGAGACGAGTCGAGCGTCGTGATGGGTCGTGAGATGAGTCAAGCATCGTGATGGGCCGTGAGACGAGTCAAACGTGCATGTCGTGAGGTGTATGGAATGGGATCGAGCGCACGTTGCATTCACGCATATTTCACCTACTGGGCAAATAGCTCAGGGTTTACGTGTTGTAGGTACTGAGCCCGATGTTGGTGCGCGTCGCGGCTGAGGCGGGCTGACGGCGGTGCTCCACGGACTTTTGAGGGCGGGGCTGTACATGGATGCTACCTGTGGAGCGACGTTAGGGTTTTGAGCGTGTAGACCTTTTTGGTCCAAATGATTATGAGAGTTTTGATTCCAAGTAATTATGTAAATTGAGGGTACAAATTAGAAAACTCGATATGCATGTTGTGTGATGTTTAAGTATGTGAAAATGTTCGATTAAGCGCTTAATGTGATTAAACTGTTAAGAAAATCGAATTTGTGTGATCTTATGCTTAACTGGAATATTCATGTGATCACATGGTTATGAACGTCTTCGCATGAATGGAATCTCGTTGCGTGCTATATATGGAAAATATATCATGTTGAGTGATATGCAAACTGACTGCGAGATTGAGTTATTTTAGAAAAGAATATCGATGTGATCACCCGGATATGAATGACTATGCTGTATATATGGAAAGGATATTCTGATTAAGTGCTTACATATGATTGATCTATTTTAGGAAATAATATGTAACGACCCGTCCCATACCGGGTGTCACTATAGCATCGGTCCCTACCGGGACCAGTGGGGTTGGGCCCACCACACTCCGACTGATAGTCTGGCCCCACTGTACCACCATTTAACCTTTTAGCGTGCTTCGTGCACTCGCTCACACGCACCCTGAGAAACTTCCCAGGGGGTCACCCATCCCTAGATTGCCCCAAGTCAAGCACGCTTAACTTCGGAGTTTCTATAGATGGACTCCCGAAAAGGTAGGTCGACCTTGGTGATATGAGTAGTACTATCAATTCTTTTATACGATTCTTAGCCTGACACGCCCATATATTGTCAGTCTCAGGATCCCCTCTCATTCTGGTGTTGGATCGGTTCGTTCACGTACCCCTTCGCCTAGAAGCCTGCCAGGAGCCGCTCCTTGTCCGTGCACCTCTCTGGCACCGGCGATCACTCCCCGCCCTCATCGGCCTCGGGCGTCACATGCCCACCAGCTTCCGCCTGGTTCGTCCCCGAACCAGCACCGTACTGCGAGAGGTTGTGCTCTGATACCAACTAATGTAACACACCCAACAACTACTAGGGGATTCAAACATTCAACCTTATATATATCAATAAGGTTATGTACAATTCAAAAGATAAGCTTTGCAAAAGCTAATTAGCATAAGAGGCATAACAAAATACTTGCCAAAATGTCACCGATTATCATACGCATGATGCTATACATTTCAAAAGATAAAGCCCTATAGTATCGCTGAGCCTGTCACAGGTCGTCCCTCACATGCTCCACCACATGCCAGCCATCACCACCTCCTCTAAGTCTTACCTCCCGAAGGAGGATCTGCAAAATAATATAAATATTGGGAGTGAGTCGACAAGACTCAGTAAGTGCAATCAAGAACGTGTATGTAGCACATTCAAACACATAATATGGTAACAAGGAAAATAAGCGTAGGTTTTTCGCCCTCAAACCTACCTATTTCCAAAATTTCGAATCATCGATTATCATCTCAATCGACACAACAACCATCAACACTTATCAACACTTATTGATAGTTATCAACAACTATCGAAAGCTACCAACAACTCTTACCGGCCACGCACGCACACCGACCCATTGGCCACACACACACTCCGACCCAGAGCTGTTGTTTCGATAGCTATTCGGCCCACATTGGCCCCTATGTCAATGCTACTATTATCACACCTTCACACATCTTAGCCCAATCACTTAGTGCATAACTTCTCACCACAAAAATAGACCACAAAGTAGCATCAATCCATTCACATAACACATCACCCGTGCACATTCACAATGCATATGAGATGTCATTCAAGTTAATAAGGAAGTTCGAGTTAAAGAAAACCATATAACAATAGAAATAAAATTCCACAATGACTTCGTTCGAAGCGCCGTTCAACCGGGCTCAATCGAGTCATAATCACATTTAACGCAAATACGCATTTGAAACTCTACGTACAAGCTCTTGATCCCACGCACTTACCTTGACGAAAACTTAAATCTTTATTCGCTTCCTCTTGTTGATGAGATTCCACCTCGTTCCAACTCACAATATCCTAGATAAACCATCATACAATTCTATTAGAATTACATGGAAGTCTCATAGGTATTTATACGAACGGTTGGCGGGCATGAATATTACTCCTAAGCTTTTATAATCTCTTTGGTGCATCTCCTCCCAAATTTCGAATTCACCCATGGATCTAGCATAAACATATGCTAATATGCTCAAAGTATACTCCTAAACACCATCATATTAACACACAAGCACATGAATCTCAACAAATTCGCAACCCTAGTTAGCTACATCTTAGTTCCTTCCTCAAAAGCTTAACCACAAAGAATAGAGACATGCAAGGGGTTTATTTACCTATTATCAAGTTCTTGATCTCAAAAATCTTCCTCAATCCTCCTCTCCAAGCCTCTCACGTCATTTCTCCCTTTTTCAATAGCCAAGCCACGTTAAAATGAAATGGGGGTGAGAAATGATAATTATATAATCTCTATTTGCTAGTAAGTCCTCCTTCCCTTTTTCCTTTACCCTATACTTATTTATTTAGGCAATTTAGTCCCTATATTTTACTTCTTCTATTACCCTTAATTTTCTATATATATATATATATATATATTTAATTTCACCTTAAGATTAATAAAAATTATTTTATTAATTTAAGTGGGATGTTACATAATATGAATGATATATCCGTTGAGTGTGATATTAAATGACTCTTAAATCCGTGAATCATGATCCTGCTTTCCTTGTGCGACTTAGGATTTATATTTTGGAAAGTGATTAATTGATTGAGCTTATATGTGGTAAGATGCTGATTGAGTCTATTTATGGAATGTGCTGAAATCGGACGAGATCACCATACACGGAAAGTATGCTTTGCATTATACTCAGTAGATCAAATCTTTCTCTGTGCGAATTGGGTATCATATTTTGGGAAAGAAATCAGTTGTTTGAGCTTACCATTGATAATATGCCGAGTGGAATTATATATGGAATATGCTGACTAACGGATGAGATTACATTGGAATGAATGTTAATCTGTGGTATTTATGGTAAGTGATCATGCATGACCGTTGAGCTTAATTGGTTTATTCTTGGCATGATTGTTTGAGTTAATGCACGTGATTATTGAGCTTTATCTTGCATATTCTATGCTTAACTTTCCTTGTGAAGTGTAGAAGCGAAAATTGGTTCTATATAGAAGAGAACACTTCACGGTTGAAGGGTACGAATCGAACACACAAGCCTTCGAGTTCCTTAGACTATTTTTGAGCGTTAACTTGCGAAAAACTCGTAGTTTGTGTTGAGCTTAATTTGCAAATCTGTACCCGTGAGCGATCTTGAGTATCACCCTATCCTAAAACCCTTGTCTTCGGACGTGTTGTGTCTGCGGGCACGTCGAACGCACAAAGGAGCGCGGTTGGAGTCTTTCGCACGTGGAGGGACGAATCTGGTGGATTCGGTGGCCCTTCGGTAGCAAGCTGTATCCAGTCGGGGAATAGGTTTCCTGGGTTAACGACGTGGATCGAAACTTGGCGTGCGACAGCCTAGGTAGAGGTCTAGTTTCCAAAGCGCTTCGGTTGTGTAAGGGTCAATCATTTTGTAACCATAACCGGTAATACCTAGTGATTGATTGGAACTCTTGGGGAGATAACACCCCAAGGACAGGATTAAACCCCAGTTGGGGATATAACCTGTATAAAAATCTCGTCTCACTCTACTTTCTGCTATTTACTTTACTGTGAGACAAACCCTGAACACGCGCTAATATCTAGGTGAGATCGTAGCAATCATTTCTGAAACTAACGTGATATTTTGAAACAGGGTTAGGGAGATAACATCGATACTCATACTGATTTCAGGGAAATAACACACTCTGCAATATCTTCTTAAAGAAAAGTATTTTTCAAAGAAGAACAAGCCATTTTTTATAACCTAATTCACCCCCCCTCTTAGGCATATTTTACACTTCAGAGCGTTTTGTTATTTTGGGGCTACGGCTCGTGTACAGTAACGACGGTATAGACGAATATTTGAAGTAATATATTTTATTTTAGAAGTTTTTAATTGGACGGGTCTTCCGCGACTTACGTTGCGAAAATCCGCCACAATTAGTTTTAGAAAGTGAGGGTCGCCACATATATCGTATCCCCAACAAGTCGAGGGAAGTTTCGACTTCATCATAATAGCATTGCAATCAATTGCAGGCGTTTAATCAACGATTTTGCAAGACCGTTTTTCATATGAAACATGTGGCACGATATACTCAACATCAATTTCAATCGACATACAATAATCATTAAATGCAGCATTATCATATATTTTTTTATTGGATCTGAAATGTGCATCATCAATTGAGCAAGCAATCTCGTCGATGCATCGAAAAATACCTAGATGGCCAACATGAAGAATGTACCAGTCCGCATATAATCATATATGTATACGCTTAAAAAATGCGATAGTTTCATTCTTTATTTTCATTGGTTGTGACACCAGGGGGCCGATGAGGGCGGGGAGTGATCGCCGGTGCTAGAGAAATGCCCGGACAAGGAGCGGCTCCTGGCAGGCTTCTAAACGAAGGGGTACATGAACGAACCGATACAACACCCGAATGAGAGGAGATCGTGAGACTGACAATGTATGGGCGTGTCAGGCTAAGAATCGTTTAAGGGAATTGATAGTACTACTCATATCACCAAGGTCGACCTACCTTTTTGGGAGTCCACCTATAGAAACTCCAAAGTTAAGCGTGCTTGACTTGGGGCAATCTAGGGATGGGTGACCCCCTGGGAAGTTTGCCCAGGGTGTGTGAGCAAGGACAAAGCACGCTGAAAGGTTAAATGGTGGTACATTGGGGCTAGATTATCAGTCGGACTGTTGTGGGCCCAACCCCACTGGTCCCGGTAGGGACCGATGCTACAGCGACAACCGGTATGGGACGGGATGTTACAGGTGGTATCAGAGCACAACCTCTCGCAGTACGGTGCTGGTTCGGTTACGAACCAGGCGGAAGCTGGTGGGCAAGTGGCACCCGGTATGGGACGGGATGTTACATTGGTGATGGATTCGTTTTAGAGCAAGCAGCACATGGTAACTCTTTGAAAAATCTTCTGCTTTTTTCAATAAATGCCCATGTAAAAACAATTTTCCCGCATCATAATTGCACCGGAATGGTCCAACCGGTCATGCCAAACATTAAATATTTTATTATTAAACTTCTGGTTTACTATGACATATGACTCGGTCGTTCTAAGATATATATAGTACAACACAACGTCAAATAAATGTAATATCTCAACTAACTAGTCGGCAGTTTGTCGGCGCTGAGTCGACCTCCCTCGCCAAGGAGCATAGCCAATATGGCCCGGGGGCGTATAGCTCGGTCGGATGCAAATATTCAAATACAGTTTATGTTACCAATACTTGCTTCTTTTAATCAAAAAAAACAAAAAAATTTCACTTTCACTTTGCGTGATGTTCGAAACTATATTCATGTCATTATGTGTTATATTAAACATTGTTTTGCCATATAAGTTCTTGATACTAATTACGTAAATGAATCGAGTTACAAAAATAAATTCATCATGACCGGTACTCCGAGGCTTAATATTTTTATGATTAATTTTTCATTATAATAACACTGCCACATTTGATTAACATATATTATAATTAGGTGCTAAAAATCTGCATATAATATGCAAATAACATGCCACATCAATACGTATTATCATATTTGACATGCATTATAATCATTACTAAAGGTATATATCATTTGTAAAGGTCATTCAATAGCAATTATTCCTACGTATTGTTGCATTAAAATGTAAAATCATTTGTAAATGTCATTCAAATAGCAATTATTCCTACTTATTGTTGCATTAAATGTTGATTAACTTACACATCAACAACAATCGTTATCAACTATAAACGAATAGCATATAAACAAGCCTCATGCATATAATAGTGTTACCGACACTTCATTTTGTTTTGTTATGTCACCATCGATACATATAGTCAATTAACTATGACCATTTAACATAAAGTGACACTTATAAAATTATTAATATGTCACCATCATAAATAAAATTATTTGTCATAAGGATGATTATGATGACTTACTCTAATATTAATGAGGTCCTGGTACTCGACAAGATGCAAACTCAATAATATATTTTTTAATAATTGATTTATACGTATATTGATACTTTGTCTTTATTGAAAGAACCAAACCAATCCTATTTATTGTATATAAAAGAATTGTTTAATGAACCAGAATCACATACACCATTAATGCATTTAAAAATTAGTGTCGAGATGCAACACATCACACAAAATAGTGAGCTTCCTACTCCACTAGAGTAGAATATGATGCCATTGTCGGCAAGGAGAATTGCACATAATCTCAGAAGTATTCATTGCGAAGGGTGAGTTTGAACGGCTTTGAAGTAGGTCGTGATATCAAGCTTCTTACAAGGATCAGCGAAGTTCGATGGACTTCATATAGTTGGTAATCAAATGGTTATTATATACATGTGTTATCATAATCATCACCTCTATCTTATCACAGTGTCAGTCACTCGATGTTAACGATAGACGAACGATGAAAAACGAATAGATTCACAAAGTTTCTAACAAGGTATTATGCTCATGATCTTAGATACACCATCTACCAGAAGTCATGGAATGATTCCGGAAGGTAACCGCAAGAAACAGAAGACATTCTTTGGTCATCGACGAAAAACACGGGATCATAACACGACTACATCGATTTCATTAAGGTAAATGTGAACTCAATCGATTCAAGTGCCAAATCGTTGAAGCGCTATGATACCTTATGATAGATCTGGAGGTCTCGGTCACGGTAGTAATATCTCGATCTATAACCGAGTAGCTAGTACTGTCAAAACGGGCCGGCAGGACGGGCCGGCCCGTAGCCGCCAAAGCCCGCCAGTGGCGGGGCGGGCGCGGGTAAGCCTGCCTCCTGGCGGGCCTGGATATTTAAGGCCCGCCCCGCCTGCAGGCAAGCCCGCCAATTTTAAAAAAATAAAAAATAAGAAAAAAATAAAAAATAAGAAAAAGTAGGAGAAAATAATAAAAAAATAGGAAAAAATAATATAAAAATAGTAAAAAATAAACAAAAATAAAGAATTGAAGTTGGAAAAAAAATCTAATTTTATAAACTTTTTTAATATTAATTTATTTATGTTATTAATTACCAATTATAGTTAAAAAATATAAAAATAATCATAATTTATTTATAATCTTATATTTTAAAAAAATAATATAATATTTATTTTTTCCGGCGTGCGGGCCTAAAAAATTAGGGCCCGCGGGCCGCGGCCCGTTTGACAGCTCTAGTTACTACATGTGATCGTTTAAATTCTTGGACATGTAATCGTAAGAAAATCTCGTTTTCATACTCGAGGTTATAGTCGCAGAAAGGTACGGTGATCATTGCGCGATTTCGATTTCATAAGCGAGACCACCACCATGATGTGGGATGCGTACTTTTAGAATACATGCTTGAATGAGTTTCACATAACAATAATTACCTGTGTTGATTGTAGGTAACATCAATGACCTTCGAAATCCGATTTGCTACGATGGTATCGACGAAGGAGAGTGCTCGTGCGGATAACATGCTATAAATCTTTTATAACATAATATATATAAATCTTTGTTAATATAAGTATAATAAATCATATTATACTATTACTATGTTATTAAGCAGAACAATATAAACGAATTAGAAAAGAAACAAAATAATTTTCTTATCTCTTGTGTCTATACAAATGAATATTGCATGTCAATTTATAGGCTAATACATATGCTATAAGACAATAAAATTTGCTCACTCCACCATCCATATAATTTATAATAGGTTCTGCATAGTGGTTGAAAAATACTCTTCCTTGTGGCACTATTGGTCGTTGGAAAAACCATTAAGTCTAATGGACATCCACATCTTAATATTATATTAATAACAATATTCATAACAAATTTTAATTATTGTTATGTTCTCTTTTCAACACAATACTATCTAAATTTACAATATTTCGTTATAATTATCTCACATTAGCCTATAAATTATTAGTAACTTTATTTTTAACCTAATTCATTTGTAGTAAGTTTTTATTCCTATAGCATTTCTAATATTATTCATTATTCTGAGAATTATAATATTTTATTATATGTAGGAAATTGAGCATTTCAAGCTTCTTGGTCTATATTCACATGTCAAATTCCGACTAATTACTGCATATGCCTGGCCTTATTAATTCGGAATCGGAAATGAACTGACGAACAACAATTTCGGTTCAAAACAAAATCGAACCGTTGTTTACAACGATTGTTTTTTTTTTATTTCCTACATATATTTTATTATATGTAGAGAATTTGCTTTGCTTTTTAACTCAACGATCATATGTCTATTTTTCTTGTAACTGTTGGGGACTTCTTTTGGTTTTCACATTTCTCCTCTCGAATCTATATCCGTTCTCTCTCGAATTTTCCTCAATTTTCTAAGTTCGAAATATAATTCTTTTTTATTTTAAAGAAATTCAAATTTATTTCCAATTAGAAATGGAAATAAACAATTCATAAAAAATCAAAATTAATGGTTTGACTTCGCAACACCGGCTCCAACCGATTTCAAATAATAATCGACACAGTGTTACCACAGCTCGATTGACGCGAGTTTTGGTTCAATAGGAACGACAATTTCACATTGGAAACTGGAAACGTTTAATACACCTACCTAGGTTTACATATTTGAGGGCTTAAAACTTTTTAAATTGAATTTTGGGTTTAAAATATAATTATTGCTAATTTATATGCTTGTAAGATAATAATGGTGAAAATTTGGAATTTTAAATAATTCGAGGTGAATAGAGAAAATAAAAATAATTAAGATGGGAAAAGTTGATTAGTTTTGCACAAGTTTTAAAAGGTTAACTAGTTTTGCAATTCAAGTTTTAAAACTTAACTATTTTTGCAATTCTCTCCACCATGTGGAATAAGCGTGGAGCAGCTGGAGCGAAAATTGGAAAGGAACTAACTAAAAATAGGATGCTTGGAGCTTAAATTGGAGACCAAGTCTTTGGAGCTATCCAAATCACTTCCTAAAGGTAACTAACGGACCAATTCCTCGTAGTGGATGTTAGTGGAAGTTGCCAAGTCGTTGGTGAAGTCCTCCCAAAGTCGAAGACATATTTATAGGGACTTCACTTGACCGTTTGAAATACAACGAGTAGATACGAGATTTTACGAGCGACCGTTGAGAGAGTTAGAGCTATTTTCGAGAGTGTCGTTTAGCCTAGTGTTTCTGTTTTGCAAAAGTCGAGACTTTGTAGTTTGGTAGGATTACTTTGATTCGTTTCTTTTTCTAGGCTTGATTTTTGTAATTCATTCATTATAGTGGAATTTCGCCATGAGGCACGCAATAAGTTTATAACTTGCTGCAAAATTTATATCTCGAGCCAATCGTCTCTTTATTAAGCACTTTACATATTACGATGTGCCCTTGAGTGTTAGATCGAGTGTTCCCTCAACATTACATCCAACAGTTAGGTTAGTTTACACAACTTAGTTTACATCCATATCGGGGCCCCACTTCAAAGTGGTATCAGAGCATGTTGTGTGACTATAGTTTATAATGCGAGTCTGTCCTCATGTACTGTGATAACCTTAGTGCCATCAACATATCTAAGAACCCTATTCAGCATTCACGCACGAAGCATATAGATATAAGACATCATTCTCTGAGAGATATGGTAGATAAAGAATTAGTTCGCATCAAGCATATAGACACAAAACATCAGTTAGCTGACATTTTCACGAAAGCATTGGATTCTGAAAGATTTTCGAACCTGAAGAAGTCCATAGGTCTGCATCAGTCTGTCTGAATGTTGGTCCAACATTTGGATCAACATAGCATATTTCAAATTCGATTGTTATTGCTTTAATGTTTCATTTAATATTCTTCTCTGTTTTTCGGTGAAATGACTCGATCCTACTTGTCGGTTTTCTTAAATGACCCAATCTCATGCATATAAGCCTGCTCATAAACCTTTTGTAAGATATAGGTGTGACGACCCTCACTTTCTAATCGCTAATTAGCGATAACTCACTTCGGGTTTAGCAGCGAAAGCCGCGGAGAACCCATTCTACAAAAATATTTGTTTATACAAAACGTTAATACAAGCGGGCTGCTGGCCCAAATTATCCTATCACTCGCCCACATGTCGTCATCCATGTACAACCCCGCCCTCAAAAGCCCATGAAAGCTCCGATAACCAGCCTTGATCGTCGATTACCTACAACACGCAAACACTGAACTATTGCCCAGTGGATGGAATAGTGCACATGCACGTGTGACTCACTTACGTTCACTCACCCCAATTCTCACCAATGCAATGCCACTCACTATCACTCATCACAACCGGGATACACTCACCACCTCACAACGGGCCCCGGGCTTCATACTGTGCACCATCACGCAAAATCACTACCACGATCACGAACACTACCACAACACGGTCACAACACTACGGCAGTGGCCTACACTGAGCTAGCTCCCTGAGCCGTATCAGGTCACACTCTCGGGTCGCCTCTTCTGCCAAATGCGGTTCCTACGCTGGTAGCCTACACTAGGTCCCGTAAGGGTACCCAGGTCGCAATCTCCAAGTCGCCTCCTCCCGCATGCGACAGCGTGGCCAACACTAGCTAGCCTACTTGGGGATATCGCAAGTCACTCCTTTCTAGGTCGCCGGCAGTCTACCGCATAATGTCCAACGGGCCAATGACTCACCGTCACAGGCGCTGGCGCACAGCAGATGCCCACACTCACGTGACTCCTCTACGGGCGACAGCCAATATCGGCTACTTGCTCACTAGGTACAATACAGTACCACCGTTCCACCACGGTACACTTCGTGAAATGACGTGTAATGCACATGCAGACAATTAACTTGATAATACATGGTAATGTGATGCCACGTGAAATGTACTTAAACACATAAAACACATAATTCATCGAAGCACATAAATCACATAAATATCAGATATGTGTTTAGGCGTTGTAGATGAATAATTCACCTACATGTCCTCCTGCTATCGTCGAATAAGAAGTCCAGTGGAGTCCCTATATATCAATCCTTTGAATAAATAAATATTATCAGTATATGTACTAATTCTAGAACTATACTGGTTTTAAAATGATTAAATTCAAAGTCAAAGGTCAACTTGCGAAATTAACTCGTCCAATTTTGGAAGTACGTTGGATTGCCCGATTTTAGACTCGGCGATTTTCGTAATCAATCAGTGGTGAAGATGTTGAGCCCGATGCTGACCTAACACCGGATGATTCTGACTGGGAGATGCCACTACCGAACCGAAAATTCTACAGTTCAGCGAATGAGGTACTGTGGGCATCTCTTAGCCAGCGGATCTTGTGAGTGGAGAGGACAGTGGATTTCGCCAGCTTCAGAAAGTATGGTGTGATGCAATTTCTAAAATCTCGACATTTGGGCAACATGGTGACGAAGTTAGGGACCTATTGTGACTTAGTGGTCCGTGAGGTATACGCCAATCTTTCCTATAGTGCAACTGTGAGAGAGTCTAGAAAATTTGGTAGAATTTTCTTGAGGGGTAGCTATATGATTTCTCTGCGCGGGCGGTCAATCAGTTTTTGGGAACCCCTGATGGTGAGATGGGGCATTTATATGACAATGATGAGGTCGTAAGGTTCATAACTGGGGATAGAATAACAGTTTGGGATGGGAATTTTCGGTGAGCTATTTAACCTCTCTCTATTCGGTACTGTATAAGATTGGAATTTGTAGTTGGTTACCGACTACGAATGACACAAGGATGACCGAAAATATGGCTCATCTTCTGTTTGCGCTTGGCCTCAATCTGATGCTGAATTGGGGAGAGATCGTCCTCAACCAAATGTCAAATGAGGCAGAGAGGATTGGGAAAGGAATTCTTCCTTACCCATCCATCATTTATGGTGTTCTTCTTCAAGGCGAATTTCGGCCAACACGGCGGGACAATGTAGTCACTCAAAGAATTCCCTATGCCATTCAACACTACCATCTGGCGGGGCAAAATAAAGTGATCGATCTCCCGTGGCGAACACTAGAGCAGCTTACTCAAAATGTTGACCAGAATGTTGGGTCAACATCCGCCTCAGCACTGGAGCAAGCAATCAAGTGCCTCGACGAGTCCATCGCCTCTTTGGTGGCTCAATGAGATATTTTGAGGAGTCTTCTTTCTTCCCAAAATGGGGGAGAAGCAGAAGGAGCTGGAGCTGAAGGAGCTGAAGCTGAACAAGGAGCCGGGCTGAGTCGACAAGTTGGGACATGACATTCAGGGGGAGTTCATGAAGAGGAAGGAAATGGAGCTAGAACAAGAGCTGGTGATGAATCTGGAGAACATGAAGCAGAAGCATATGATGAGGAGGCAGAGGACTCGATCCAAAGTCTGAACTTTTAGGCTTCAGTCTAATGTGTTTGTGCATGTGCTTTTTATGTTTGTTTGCATGCCTGATCTACCTTTTTCTTATTTTTTGCGTGTTTAGCCTACGTATGGACCACTTTTATTTCGTTTTGCAGATGTATTCGTTTGGACCTCCAATCGGCATGTACTTATTAGTACTTTGAATAGTTTATGAACTATTATATTTGCGTTTACTCTAACTATTTTTTAACGTTGTGGTTGAGTAGATTTTGCATTCAGGGGGAGTTTCACTACGTCTAACTTTTGCAGTGATTTTGGGAAGAAAGATAAAAAGGGGGAGATTGTTAATGTTGAGAAATCAACGTTGACAATGTTGGGGGAACATTCAAGTCAAAATTGTCGTCGAAAAATGTGTCCAACTCAGTTTTATCTTTCATGCCCAAAACGCGCTTAAATCGGTTACGTGACTTTTCTTAGTGTTGTGCAGGTCTTGGGAAGATTGGAATGGATCAAACCATGTGGAATAAGCGTGAACCAGCTGGAGCGAAAATTGGAAAGGAACTTACTAAAAATAGTATGCTTGAAGCTTAAGTTGACCAAGTCTGGAGCTATCCAAATCACTTCCTAACGGTAACTAACGGACCAATTCCTCGTAGTGGACGTTAGTGGAAGTTGCCAAGTCGTTGGTGAAGTCCTCCCAAAGTCAAAGACATATAAATAGGGACTTCACTTGACCGTTTGAAATACAACGAGTAGATACGAGATTTTACGAGCGAACTTTGAGAGAGTTAGAGCTATTTTCGAGAGTGTCGTTTAGCCTAGTGTTTCTGTTTTGCAAAAGTCGAAAGACTTTGTAGTTGGTAGGATCACTTTGATTCGTTTATTTTTCTAGGCTTGATTTTTGTAATCAATTCATTATAGTGGAATTTCGCCATGGTGAACTTGGTGCGAAATTTATATCACGCGTCAATCGTCTCTTTACTAAGCACCTTACATATCCCGCTGTGCGCTTGAGTGTTAGATCGAGTGTTCCCTCAACATTACATCCAACAGTTAGGTTAGTTTATACAACTTAGTCTACATCCATATCGGGACCCCACTTCTCCTATTAATAATGATATGATTGTCTCCAAGCAGGTAGGTTGATCGGAAACATTATGTTCACACGAAGGCACTGGCGAGCCAGCGTATGGCTGCTGGGGGCCATGGACGCCACTGATTTTTTCTTTAGCATTTTAATAAAAAAAACTAATTATCAATACCATTTCATGTAATATAAGCAAATGGACCCCCTTGAAATGGTATGTATGTCTAGCTCCGCCACCATGAAGGTGTGAATTCAATCTCATTTGAATTACTTGAATTTTTTGTAGACTTGGGATAAAACATGCATGTCAGGAGGATTAATACCGCTCGGAGTCGTAAATAATAGATGATTAAACTTTTAATTTGATTCATGCTGAATTTATTCGGAAGCTCGAAACTACGATGATATACTATGGAAATACAAATATCTCCCCACATGAAAAATGAATAAATATGTTGCGACATATACTAAGGGCATCTCCAACGCCACACCAAACCTGGCGTTTTCGCTGGAATTAGAGGGGGAAGGATCTCCAACCCCACGCCAAACGCCACCCTAAATACAGCGGTAGCTACAGTGCCACGCTATCTTTAGCGTGACACTGTTTCCCCTCTATCTATTTTTTTTTTTAACTTTTGTTTTTGAATTTCTGTAAATATGATTTTGTAGAATAGAAGACGGGAGAAGTGGGAAGAAGATGATGACTAGGACAGAGAAATTTAATCATTTTTTGTATTTGCTTTTCAGTTTTTTTTTTTTTTATCGGAAATGTTCAATTTTTTTTTAATTATTTTTTTTGAAAAAACACTTACTTTCCTATGGTTGGTAATTTTTATGATATCAATTATTCGTCTCACAATTTTTACTTATTTATATAATAAAATATTATCAGTAACAGTTTTATATTTGGTCCATATACATATAATACTTCAAAATTAGGAAATTAGATAAAACTTACGGAAGTAATATGACTTGGATATCCATATATTTGTTTCTTGAATTTTATCATGTAACTTAGTTTCGGATCATAGATTATAATGAGATAAGAAATGATTAAAATTTAATTCATAATTAATATTGGAACGTAAAATAATTAGAAAATAAATGGAATATTTGTTTAGAGGAAAATATAGAGGAGATTGTTGGAGTTATTGTTACTGTTTAAACTGTATATATAGAGGAATTTTTCTGTAGCAACCTTATATATAGAGGAAATGGTTGGAGATGGCCTAAGAAAAGAGTTAGGGACCAATTGGAACTGAATAAACTAGAACTAGAAGTCAAGTTAAGACTATTGCAGGGACCAAATCGAACTTTAAAAAGTCGATTGGGTCCAATTGAACTTAAAATAAATGTAAGGGTATGATCGTAGTTTTCTTCAGTGTCTGCACGAACCCTAATTGGTCGAATCCTTATAATAATGAGCGAAGAAATACAGTGATGGAAATGCAATGCGCCGTAGGCCGAGCGCTTTACCTCGTGAAAGAAGTGGTAGCGTGGTATTCCACAGAGAAAGGGGTGGCGCACTTTAGTGTGATCGGCGCACATTAAAAAATCTCAGGGGCTCCTTGGCCGCTTTTCTGCTCAAGTTTTCTGCAGCTAAAAGCGACGGGTTTGCCCTATATCATCATCTTCGTATAATTTTTGTTTTCTCTATTTTGTTTTTTTTTTTGTGGGACTTGAGCTTCTTAGCTTGGTGGCGTCAAAGATTAGATCTTTATGCGTAAAAGATTAGATTTTTACTCAATTGTTACGAAGCTGATGCAGAGTTTAGTTTATTCGCCCCCTTCACGATTGGGTATTTTTCTTCAGGTTAGAAAGCAAAGGAAGCCCTTTAAAGATTTGTTCTTTTTTTTTTCTACTATGAGGATATAGCTCGAACAAAATTGATTGAATATATATAGAGTGTAAAATAAGATCTACTTGTCAAAAAATACAGACAAAATCTGCACTATAAAGTTAACACAGAGACTAAGGTTGTCATTTAGAGATTTCAGGAGTTGATCATGTCCTCAATTGTTTCCAAACTCTCAATCTGTAGACAAAAAAAAAAGAGAGAAAACCCCATCAGTGTTTTGAACTTAATGTTAACCTCTTTATGATTGAGTATGAAGATTAGTATTCAGATAACATTATTACCATTGGAGAGTTGTACTATCAATGACACACTTGACAAAGTTACCCAAATTTCCCTTAAACCATGTCTTCTTGAGACTGATACATCAATGGCCCCGAGAAAGCAGCAACCGTTCGTGTCCTCCTTTTTCCAGTATAATCCTATCGCAATTCAAGAAACATGTTATGTGAGTTCAGTCCACATAAGGAAAGTATATGAATATGTATAGATGAGCGAGCGAGTGAGCAGCGGCTTTACCACGGGTAATTCTCTAGCCTCGTACGTATCTGAAACGTCAAAAGATTAGTGTCGTCGATGCAAATGTGACTGTTGTTTTGCAGAAAACTTTTCACTTTCTGAATTTTGATGATTGTGAGAATTTGTGAATAAGACGTTAGAGCTCTGTTTATTGGCCCGTGCAAAGTTAGCCGAACGAACGCTGCACCCTCGAGATTCTTCCGAGAACTGCGATGCTTCAGACATTGAATCGAAGGATTGGTTCGACTGTGTCCTAACGTGGTTTGTGGGGACCACTCTCGACAAGCCTTTGGATTCTTGCAAGTTCTTGCACGGCCGCCTTAGGTTTCTCAGACCTGCTTCTTCCTTCTTTCTGAGGTAAGAAAAACAAAGGTGAGAAATTCGAAGTAAGATTCCTTTTTTTTTTTCTCTTTTTGCAGTTACTCTAACCTTTTAGCTTCATGGCGCAGCTTAGCGTCCAACTCCTTGCTCGGCGGGTACTTTGGCAAGCTCGAAGGATCGCACGCAAATGGCTCCGTGGCAAAATACTAACAACAAAGAACGACGACAACGTTAGATAACAAACTCCACGCGGCCCACGTCATCCAACGGTCGGAAACGAGCCTCACCTGAGATTGAAGAGCAGAGGAAGCAGTTCCACGCTGCTTAGGCTCGACTGAGAGCAGCGTTTCTAATAGGCCAACCGCACTTTCAGGTAAATCTTCGCATCTCTCGTGAATCTTGCTTTCGTAAGGCTGCTGAGGTTTGCACATATTCGCTAGCGGAAGCTTCGACTTATTCCAGTATTTTTCCGAAGGAGAACCAAACCACACAGTCGGAATATTTTATGCAGCTGCTCGACCTACATAATGAAATTCAAATTAAATCTCAGGATTATTATCCTAATAACCAACAGCTAGCAGTTTCTGACCTCAGTTCTTCCCCTGAGGAGTGGCCGTCCAAGGAAAAGCTCAGCAAAAACGCAGCCCACGCTCCACAAATCCACCGCCCCTTGGAGCACATGAGAAGCTCGGGCGGGCGGTACCATAAAGTCACGACACGACTCGTCAGTGGCTCCTTGTTCTTGGGCTGCGTGAAATTAGCGAGCCCAAAACCTCCTATTTTGAGTACACCTTCGTTGCTGACTAATATGTTTGAGGACTTAATGTCTCTATGCAGTATGCCCCTCGAATGGCAGTGCTCTATCGCACTTAGAAGCTGCTGTGTATAGCATTTGATCTGTACAGTGAAAATGCTTATCAGATAACTGTCGAAGAAACGAACTCGATGGGCTTAGAAAGCTCGGGATTTGAACCTGAGATTCTGTGAATTCTACGTCGGTTCGAGATAATAAGCCAGAGAGGTCGTGCTCCATGTACTGAAATACGAGGTATAAGGTGCAAGAGACGCGAGATGTAATAATCCCCTCGAGCTTCATGATGTTTGGGTGGTCGAGCCTGCGGAGAATCACGATTTCTCGGGCCATGAAATCGCACGCTCTCGGGATGGAAATTGTCGAATCGGGCCTTCTTTAGGGCTAAGATCTTCCCCGTCGTCAGGTTTGGTGCGCGGTAAACGTTGCTGTATGTGCCTTGTCCTATCTTTCGGACATGGAATTCAAGATTCTTGGTAAGACTTTTTTCTCTCAGGTTTTTTTTAAAACACGTGAGAAATCACAGACGAGACCTGGAAAATTGTATCATGGGCGGTACCTTATCTAATCGCTCGAACATGTCAGAGCTCATCGGCAGCCACCCCTCCACCGCCTCGCCGGCGACCGACGAGAGCCACGCCGGCCACCCTGCCGCCACGTGCTCGGCCTCCGTCATCCTCCCGAACCCGTAGCTGAAGGCGGCCCTCTTCAAATTGCCAGAGTAATTCTCAAACCAACGGCTTTTCCCAGTGGTTTCTTCAGGCGATTCCTTGTCGGAGGGTTCCTCCTTTATCTCCTCCAGCGCCGAGAAAGGAGATTGGGAGTGCGACGGTGGCCTTTTGACCCGACCCGCTTTCGCCGACCCGATCTGACCCTGACGAGCGATCGTTTATTGTTCGTAATTTTCTCAGGAGAAATTTGATAGTGGAGAGAGAAAGGAGACGAGACGACAAAAGGTGATTTTCCCGTCAAAATAAAAAAAAAAAAGCAATTTCATAGTGAGAGCGCTTATATTTTGGGCTTAGTTGGGCTAATAGATGAGATAAATAGGCTTTTAAGCCCGAAAAAAGTGTTATGAACTGATCTATTTTTTGGGTTTTCTTGTATGCAGAATTAAGAGATGTTAAAGATGAGGAGAGAAGATTAGATTAGATTGAAGAAGATTCGTTGAACGAGAAGAAGAAAGAGATTAGAAGTTAGGGTTAATTTCCTTGTTACTATGCATCAGCAATCGTCTAGTGTTTAAAAAAAAACAGAAACGCATAATTGGGCTCACTAATAGATATTGTCCCAATTTAATCACATAGCTAAATATTTAATTGATTGGCCCAAGTGCAATTTCAGTCTTCAACCCAACGCAACTCTCTCACAGCTTTTACAGAACACATTTCCTTTGAATTTCATCATCATTGTCTGAATCGTAACCCACTTCCAGCCTTTGCTCCTTACATCATCAACACCTTCAACAACATGGGGATTTTTGTTAAATAGGGTTAGTTTTGTGTGAAATATAAAAAAATGGATTCTAGGTTTTCTAAATTGAAAAAAGGGATTGGGTATTGCAAAAAAAAAAAAAAACCCAAGTTTTTAATCAAATTTTGATCCGCTCGACTCAAATTTCATGTCGAAATGAGATGTTGATCGACGGGTTCGTGATTATTAAACATATTTACCGTAAATCTGAGTGAATTTTCGTGTTTTTGAGCCTGAAATCGACGTTTTCGAACAGAAAACGGTTCATACGAATTATTCAAACTCGAATTGAGTAATTCGGATAACTTTCGGATAGAAAAATAGCATTAATTCGAATTGAATTCGAATAAATTATTTTCGAATTTTTTTAATTCGAATTAGTTAATTAGAATAAATTCGGATTTAAAAATATTTATTCGAATTAATTCGAATTTTCTTTTTATTAGAATAAATGCTGTTTAAGTTGGGGTATTTTTGTAGTCTTCGGTCCAATCAACCAACATCCATTTATGTCACATTTTCCGGCATTCCAATCCATATGAGGTCATGACAAAAAGCGTTGTGGAATATACACAATTTCGGAAATTCCACGTAGGACGAAGCTACACCACAGCCTAACACGTGTCAGAAGACGAACCTCTTAGCAAATCTTAACATCGTGGATTCCACTCGAGCCATTCAAAAAGCTTGGAAATATTGCCAGATTCTTTTTTTCCTCGTAAATTTGTTGGGAGGTTTTCGATCTTTGGTTCTTTGCTTTGGAGAACATTTTACATGGCAGGTGCCATTGCAGCACCCAAGTGCTCTCCGCTTTGTTCGTCTAGGGAGCTGAGCTCGATTTTCCTACGTGGGCAGCCATTGAAGGATCCTAGCAGCCTTCAGCTAAAGGCGAGAAGAAACAAGCTCAATAGTGAAAGAGGTTTGGCGTTTGCGGCGGCCAACGTCGGCGTCGAGCCTAGCGGCGGAGGAAGGTTCTACTTTAACTTCACCGGCTTCCCTTTTCCGCTGGGTCCTTTCCTCAATCGCCGTACGATTAGATATGAGGTTAGCACCTGTCCTCAATTTCGAGGAATCAATTTATGCTGAAACCGATTTTGGTCATCGTGCTCCTTCTTGTTGTTTAGGCCGTGAAAGATAGTATATGGTTGTTCGAGCAAGAACAAGCTCTAGGGTTTAGCAGTGTTTCGACAAATATCAGAATGACAGTAATCAAGCTCAAATCTGGGGGATTATGGATTCATGCCCCGATAGCTCCGACCAAAGAGTGCATCCAAGTATAATCAACAAGCTATTCGTTTCGTTTTTCGAATTTGATGATATTGTGATCTCAGCTTAAAATTGCATGATTTTTACTTGGATTGCTTTCCTTTCTTAAAGCTTGTGAAAGAACTGGGCGCGCCCGTGGAATACATTGTCCTGCCTACGTTTGCGTACGAACATAAGATATTCGTCGGCCCAGTTTCAAGAAAGTTTCCTAAAGCTCAGGTGTGGGTCGCGCCGAGGCAGTGGAGTTGGCCATTGAACCTTCCCCTCGAGTTTTTCGGGATCTTTAGGGCTAAGACTTTGATAGACGAGGACTCTTCAGCCCCTTGGGCTGATGATATTGAACAGAAAGTCTTGAGCTCACCTGAAGTTGGTATGTTCCCCATCTTCGAATCTGTATTAACTCGATTTCATAGTAGATGAAATTTTTTCTGATTGGGTGTCTTTTTCTTACTGAATTTATGCCGTAAGGAATTGGGCCGTATGTTGAGGTGGCATTCTATCACAAGCGAACGAGGACTTTGCTAGTGACAGATGCTGTAATATACGTTCCAAGGCAACCGCCCGAATGTATCAGCAGGGAATCTTTACTGAATTCTGCCAAGAACGGTTTGGCTGTAAAAATACTAAGTAAAGGAAGAGAAGTCCCCGATGAGCCTGTCGTTGACAACAGCTTTAATAGGAAAAAGGGTAACAGCGCTTGATCTTACATGTGTGTGTGTTGGTGCCTTAATAAACATCAAAATGTAAGCTAACTCTTTGTTTCTCATAGGATGGGAGAGAATGGTTCTTCAGATACTGTTCCTCGGTCCTTCGAATCTGTTGGAACCAAATTCGAGCTTCTCTCAAATGTCTCAAAAGCTGATCGTCTCGCCCATTGTGAAGACTCTAGTCTTCAGCAAAGTTCCCGAAAAGGTAACTTAGAGATTAAAATCGAAGTAGAACATCGTAAAATCATCACACATTGAAAAAATACGATAAAATAGGAAGAAGGTTACTCTGATTGTCAGTTTTAGGCATGTAGGAAAATGCATTTTTGATGCCCTTTTCAAATCTCTATCAACCTATAAATAGCAAAAATAAAGATAAAGGTTACTTTGATTGTCAGTATTAGACTTGATTTGTAGAAAAATGGCAATTTTGTACCCATTTTTTATATCTTTATCAACACACGAATTCACAGGTCAGAGATTGGATAGATAGGATTTCGAGGGACTGGAAATTCAAGAGGATAATCCCGGCTCATTTTGCAGCTCCGATAAATGCGAATAGGTCCGATTTCTTGGCAGCATTCGCATTTTTGGACGATCTCTTGGGAGAACGCTATGTTACGAGGCCATCGTTATCTCTTCTATTCGCTTCCCTTCTCGGAAAAGCTGCGAGTTATTTCCCGCCAGACGATATGAGGACACTGTCTTCCCTTGACCAGTTTTTAGTGTCCGTTGGAGCTGTGAAGAAAACTGTTTCGGGCCGTAAACAGTGAAATGCAGCAAACACTCTATTTGTAAACCTGATGCCAGCCTTTTCTCATGTTCTTTCTCCCTTTCATCAGTTTTCCTTAGTTTTATATGAATCTATATTATACTCCCCCTGCCTTTAATACAAGTCGCTTTAGAATTATTATTTTTTGGGTCAATTCAAAATCAGTCCCCATTAAGGGTTTGATTTCGAATTCAGGCCCTATTTGAGAATTTTTTAGGTTAAAAGTGGTACGAAAGATATATGAATTGGTATAGAATGATCGTTTTGTGTTACAAACTTTGAACATACTGGTATGTCAAAGCAATAAAGTGGTACTGCAGAAAATAAACTGGTATCAGATGATCATAAACTGGTACCGGATTATGGTTTTGTGGTACAGAATTTCAACATACTGGTATGTAAGAGCAATGAAGTGGTACTGCACAAAAATGGATTCTTAAAACTAAAACTTTTTGCCAAGAGGGCCTGAATTCTAAATGATAGTTATGAGAGGGCTTGAAATGAAAATGCCCTTATTTTTTCTCGAAAAGAAGTCATTTACTTTTCCCAATAAAATATTAATATTTCCAATTTTAAGGCCCTTCCTTTAAGGGTGTCCACAACAATAACACACCCATAATACTACCACATCAGCTTTTCACTATATTTTCCTATATTTTATTCTATAACACTTTTATTCTACTTTTTCCACAATAATAACACTACTATAACACGGATCCACAACTATAAATAAATAATTTCTTTTTTTTTTCTCCCTCATTCTCTCTCCTCCATAATACTATAATATTCCTATAACACAGTGTCATAAATATGACACAGTGTCATGCTCATGACACATTCACAATGGTGGTGTGTCATATAAAGTGGCAAATAAGCACATATGACACACATATAAACCACCATTGTGGTTACCCTTAAGTACAAAATCTTAACAAAGAAACTATTAAATAGGATCAAACAATTAGTAAGAATATAACAGGTATTTACATTCATTTCGTAATAAGTGTGCATTTTCCGTGAACGGCTTATTTTAGAAATATAGGGAGTATTTTCTTTTCTTCGTCTATTTCTTCACTCAATTAAAACAAAAAAGCTAAATTTCCTCTTCCACTTCATTTTTCTCTTTTCCCTGCAAATTTCCTTAAACAACAAATATAAATTATCCAGATTGACAGAACATGAACACTGTGTTTGGTTCCAAGAAAGTGGTGTGGAAAAGAAAATGTGAGGGAAAACCGATTTAATAAGTTTTCCTTTGTTTTCCTCACCATTTGGTGAGGAAATTGATTTTCCTTAGTTTTAGGTATAAACTTAACTATATTTTCTTTTCTTTTCTTTTCCTTGACGATTTCTTCAATCAACCAAACACTAAAACTGATTTTCCTTTTCCGTTTCGTTTTCTTTTCCCTACTAATTTCCACGAACCAAACACGACAGAAGGGAAAGCCAGCGAAAGTCTGACCATGTAAGAATCCAACACACATAAACTCATACACACGCTCTTTCACGTAGTAGTAGTAGTTGCCACGCCAGCAGAAGCAAGCTTCTTCTTCTTCCCAGCAGCAGCTGCTATGTGCTTTCGACCAGCAAGGTGGCTCTTGAACACAGTCTCGCTATTACAAACTATGTTGCAAACATCGCACACATGGACGTCCTCGGCCGGCGTCCCATTTTCCAACACCTTCCTTCTCTTCATCTCAAAATCCTCCATACTCGCCGCCCTGCCTCTTTTCTTCGAACCCTTGGAGCACGAAGCTCTAACTTTTCCCAACTGTGGTAATGGTCCAATGATGGGCTGTTCAGCCAAGGCTGATGTAGTAACAACAGTAGGTGCCACTTGAGGTCCAATGATTGCCCTGTCTGCGGGAGAAGCTTGATCAGAAACGGGCAATGGATTGGAAGTAGCAGTTTTGGGAGGGGAAGGAGCAAAAGCAGTCGATGGTCCAATGATTGTCTGGTCTGTCGAGGATGATGTAGTAACAACAGTCGGCGGCACTTGAGGTCCAATGGTTGGCTTGTCCGTGGGAGAAGTTGGGTGGGAAGACGGGGAGGGATTAGAAGTAGCAAAATTGGGTGGGGAAGGATATCCCGAGATTGGCTGGTCTGTGGATTCTGACATAGAAACAGGCAAAGGTGCAATAGTTGGCTTGTCTATGGGAGAAGCTGGATTGGAAGTAGCAATAGTGGGTGGGGAAGGATGTCCAGCGATTGGCTGGTCCGTCGATGATGATGTAGAAACAGACAAAGGCGTGGTTGACAATTGGGGTTCAATGATTGGCTTGTCTGTGGGAGAAGTTGGCTCAGAAATTGGCGAGGTATTGGAAGTAGCAATATTGGGTTGGGAAGGTTGTCTGGCGATTGGCTGGTCGGTCGATGCTGATACAGAAACAGGCAAAGGCGTGGGCGACACTTGAGGTTCAGTGGTTGGCTCGTCTTCGGGAGAAGTTGGATTGGAAATAGCAATCTTGGGAGGGGAAGGATCACAACCAGGCGATGGTGCAGGAGAGGAAGCAGAAGCAAGCATGGGAGAGGACACTTGCGGGACAATGGTTGGTGCGGAAGTAGAAATTTTGGGAGTCAAATGGGCGGGTGAAGGTGCAGGTAATGGAGGTGGAGGGTGGACGGCAACGATGGGTTGGAAGTTCGTCCATTTTAACTTTCCGAGGTTTTTCTTGTGCTTTTTCCCCTGTATGTGGACGTCGAGGACATCCTTGCTAGTGCAGTCGATGTTGCAGACATCGCACCATGCGTGTGGGACTGGAATCTTTGTCTTTTTCTTCTTCTTCTTCTTCTTCTTCTTCTTGGTTCCTTCTTTCTGGCTTGGGCTTACGGTAATTTGGGGGAGATTTACGGAAGGAGGAGCAGCTACGCTCTGCGAATGTCAAAGTGAATATGTGACTATCCATTCGATTAGATGTAAATAAGATCATGGGTTCGAAAAACGAATCAACCCTTGAAACAAGAATCAACCCAGAGAATTGTCTTTGAAGAAGAATCTGAAATACGACAAGAACAATCAATTGCTTGCCACAATGCCACGGAAGAGAAAAACCAGGCACAAACGTCGAAACATACATACATACATACATACATACATACATACATACATACGAAGCAACATAGAACAACAAGTCCCACAGAAAACAAGTTCCTCCAGACATATGAATCTCCAGCAATAACACAGAAATCAACAATTCAGCTGTGTAACATATGGAACATACTTCAGTTCAATTCAAGCTCATTATCATGTGCATTACCACACGGAGGAGGAGAACAAATCATTCTTTAGCTCTTGAAACAGCACAAAAATCCCAAAAAAACACAGAGAACCTATTCACCCAAACACGATCAGATCTGCTACAGTATACTACTGAAGAGAAACACAAATAAAAAGAAGTTTTCAACACTTGTTAAATCAAAACCAAAATAAGCTCACATTAACAGCGGCAGCAGCATAATTGGATGCCCCAGGCACATACTGCCCAGCAGCAGGCGTCCAATTGGCAGACGGGTCGGCGTAATACGGAGCCGCTGCGTGAGGACCAGGGTTCACGAGGTGGAACGGCGCGTGCACACTCGCCGGAGGCGGCGCGTACGGATAGTGAACACTCGGATGATGCGGCTGAAATTGAGGAGCAAACACTGCGTTGTTGGGAATGGGATCGGCAGGCGCGGCGGCGTAGTATTGGTACGGATCGTAGGGAACGGAATGGGCGTCGTGTGGTTGAGGGTACAAATAAGGGTTAGGAGTCGGATTCGGATATTGGTTCGGGTCGGGGTTCGGGTTCGACGGTGGGGCAGCTTGGGGCAAGTGGCTGCAGTCCATGGTGTCTGTCTGATAAATCACAGCAAATCGGCGGCGACGAACATCGAACTGATTTTTCTTCCTTGGAAGAAGACTACAATGATGAAATGAATAGAAATGTGTAATTGCCTATTGTGTCCGGCAATTTTGATTTAAGAATCAGTCCCTATTGGTTTGATTTTATGTCATAGATACTGACATTAGGCAGAAAATTTATTTTCGCTCCCTCACATGCCAAATTACCATAATGCCCTCTTCTTTGTCTCTGTTAAATAAGAAACAAAATAAAACAGACCTCCACTCCCGTCGACCCTCAGAATCAAATCCTAATCCAGAAACGGAACATACATTTGACTTACTCGAAAATCTAAGCATTCAAAGGCAGAAGAATTCAAGCTCGAGAAGACACTGATGAGGAAAAGATGAAGAAGAAAACCCAACGCCTTCACAAGATGCTGATGAAATTTCAGATGAGGAGACGGATTTGAACCCAAACGGCGCGGCCGTTCTGGACGGGTTGTGCACGGAAGCGATGAAGCCGTTTGATGTAATGTGTGGCGGAGGCATGTTTGAGGAGTTCTGCAAACCCCACAAGTTGGAGGATGTTGTGAGGGTTTTGAAGATGAAGAGTAATTGTTTTTGCAATTACTTACGGGATCGGGGTGGTGGTGAGGTGTTTTTGCAATTGCAAAGGAAAGAGATTGGAGGATGCATACGGGTTTGGACTATTGAAGATTAAACTGAGATGAAAATTAGCGGGTGCTGAGAAGGTTAACAAACGTGATAGTAGTAGTGGAAATGATATGATTCATCTATGCTCTGTTCTTTTACATTGATCAGTTATGGACGCGTTGTTATGTAATTCTTGCACACACACTACATGGACTGCCTTAGTAAATGTTTGAGGCTGCAAGAAGTATCAACAATTTTGTCGTATGAACTAGGCTTCTGCAAAAGTTCGAATGTGGTCGCAAGGATTAGGCGTGAATGTAGTTTGTTTTTTTCAACAATGGTTGGTTTTATCAAGCATTCTACACAATAAGAACATTGATCTTCATCAACACCACAAAATTAGTTTTCTAGCCACTTCACTTTCGTATACGGTCAAGTACATGAATTCATTAGTAAAATACCTAAATCAAGGACTAAATTACTTCATTTCCGGAGATAAATACTGATATTCATATAGAACATACTTGCAAATTGGGGGAGAACATCTAAGCCTATAATGGTTGGTTTTATCAAGCATTCTACATAGTAAGAACATTGATCATCATCAACACCACAAAATTAGTTTTCTAGCCACTTCACTTTCTTTTACGGTCGGGTACTTGAATTCAATAGTAAAATACCTAAATCAAGGTCTAAAGTACTTTATTTCAGGAATAAATACTCATATTCATGTAGAAAATAACTGCGAATTGGGGGATAACAACTAAGACTGAAATTCTTGGTTTTATCGTCAAGCAGTCTACACAATAAGAACATTGATCTTCATCAACACCACAAAATTAGTATTCTAGCCACTTCACTTTCTTTTACGGTCGGGTACTTGAATTCAATAATAAAATACCTAAATTAAGGTCTAAAGTACTTGATTTCAGGAATAAATACTCATATTCATGTACAAAATACCTGCGAATTGGGGGAGAACAACTAAGACTGAAATTGTTGGTTTTATCGTCGAGCAGTCTACACAATAAGAACATTGATCTTCATCAACAGCACAAAATCAGTTTTCTAGCCACTTCACTTTCGTATACGGTCAAGTTATTGAATTCATTAGTAAAATACCTAAATCAAGGACTAAACTACTTCATTTAAGGAGTTAAATACTGATATTCATATAGAAAATACTTGCAAATTGGGGGAGAACATCTAAGCCTATAATCGTTGGTTTTATCAAGCATTCTACATAGTAAGAACATTGATCATCATCAACACCACAAATTTAGTTTTCTAGCCACTTCACTTTCTTTTACGGTCGGGTACTTGAATCAATAATAAAATACCTAAATCAAGGTCTAAAGTACTTTATTTCAGGAATAAATACTCATATTCATGTAGAAAATACCTGCGACTTGGGGGAGAACAACTAAGACTGAAATTGTTGGTTTTATCGTCAAGCAGTCTACACAATAAGAACATTGATCTTCATCAACACCACAAAATTAGTTTTCTAGCCACTTCACTTTCGTATACGGTCAAGTACATGAATTCATTAGTAAAATACCTAAATCAAGGACTAAATTACTTCATTTCCGGAGATAAATACTGATATTCATATAGAACATACTTGCAAATTGGGGGAGAACATCTAAGCCTATAATGGTTGGTTTTATCAAGCATTCTACATAGTAAGAACATTGATCATCATCAACACCACAAAATTAGTTTTCTAGCCACTTCACTTTCTTTTACGGTCGGGTACTTGAATTCAATAGTAAAATATCTAAATCAAGGTCTAAAGTACTTTATTTCAGGAATAAATACTCATATTCATGTAGAAAATAACTGCGAATTGGGGGAGAACAACTAAGACTGAAATTCTTGGTTTTATCGTCAAGCAGTCTACACAATAAGAACATTGATCTTCATCAACACCACAAAATTAGTATTCTAGCCACTTCACTTTCTTTTACGGTCGGGTACTTGAATTCAATAATAAAATACCTAAATCAAGGTCTAAAGTACTTGATTTCAGGAACAAATACTCATATTCATGTACAAAATACCTGCGAATTGGGGGAGAACAACTAAGACTGAAATTGTTGGTTTTATCGTCGAGCAGTCTACACAATAAGAACATTGATCTTCATCAACACCACAAAATCAGTTTTCTAGCCACTTCACTTTCGTATACGGTCAAGTTATTGAATTCATTAGTAAAATACCTAAATCAAGGACTAAACTACTTCATTTAAGGAGTTAAATACTGATATTCATATAGAAAATACTTGCAAATTGGGGGAGAACATCTAAGCCTATAATCGTTGGTTTTATCAAGCATTCTACATAGTAAGAACATTGATCATCATCAACACCACAAATTTAGTTTTCTAGCCACTTCACTTTCTTTTACGGTCGGGTACTTGAATTCAATAATAAAATACCTAAATCAAGGTCTAAAGTACTTTATTTCAGGAATAAATACTCATATTCATGTAGAAAATACCTGCGACTTGGGGGAGAACAACTAAGACTGAAATTGTTGGTTTTATCGTCAAGCAGTCTACACAATAAGAACATTGATCTTCATCAACACCACAAAATTAGTTTTCTAGCCACTTCACTTTCGTATACGGTCAAGTACATGAATTCATTAGTAAAATACCTAAATCAAGGACTAAATTACTTCATTTCCGGAGATAAATACTGATATTCATATAGAACATACTTGCAAATTGGGGGAGAACATCTAAGCCTATAATGGTTGGTTTTATCAAGCATTCTACATAGTAAGAACATTGATCATCATCAACACCACAAAATTAGTTTTCTAGCCACTTCACTTTCTTTTACGGTCGGGTACTTGAATTCAATAGTAAAATACCTAAATCAAGGTCTAAAGTACTTTATTTCAGGAATAAATACTCATATTCATGTAGAAAATAACTGCGAATTGGGGGAGAACAACTAAGACTGAAATTCTTGGTTTTATCGTCAAGCAGTCTACACAATAAGAACATTGATCTTCATCAACACCACAAAATTAGTTCTCTAGCCACTTCACTTTCTTTTACGGTCGGGTACTTGAATTCAATAATAAAATACCTAAATCAAGGTCTAAAGTACTTGATTTCAGGAATAAATACTCATATTCATGTACAAAATACATGCGAATTGGGGGAGAACAACTAAGACTGAAATTGTTGGTTTTATCGTCGAGCAGTCTACACAATAAGAACATTGATCTTCATCAACACCACAAAATCAGTTTTCTAGCCACTTCACTTTCGTATACGGTCAAGTTATTGAATTCATTAGTAAAATACCTAAATCAAGGACTAAACTACTGCATTTCAGGAGATAAATACTGATATTCATATAGAAAATACTTGAAATTGGGGGAGAACGTCTAAGCCTATAATGGTTGGTGTAATCAAGCATTCTACCTAGTAAGAACATTGATCATCATCAACACCACAAAATTAGTTTTCTAGCCACTTCACTTTCTTTTATGGTCGGGTACTTGAATTCAATAGTAAAATACCTAAATCAAGGTCTAAAGTACTTTATTTCAGGAATAAATACTCATATTCATGTAGAAAATACCTGCGAATTGGGAGAGAACAACTAAGACTGAAATTGTTGGTTTTATCGTCAAGCAGTCTACACAATAAGAACATTGATCTTCATCAACACCACAAAATTAGTTTTCTAGCCACTTCACTTTCGTATACGGTCAAGTACTTGAATTCATTAGTAAAATACCTAAATCAAGGACTAAATTACTTCATTTCAGGAGATAATTACTGATATTCATATAGAAAATACTTGCAAATTGGGGGAGAACATCTAAGCCTATAATGGTTGGTTTTATCAAGCATTCTACATCGTAAGAACATTGATCATCATCAACACCACAAAATTAGTTTTCTAGCCACTTCACTTTCTTTTACGGTCGGGTACTTGAATTCAATAGTAAAATACCTAAATCAAGGTCTAAAGTACTTTATTTCAGGAATAAATACTCATATTCATGTAGAAAATACCTGCGAATTGAGGGAGAACAACTAAGACTGAAATTGTTGGTTTTATCGTCAAACAGTCTACACAATAAGAAAATTGATCTTCATCAACACCACAACATTAGTTCTCTAGCCACTTCACTTTCGTATACGGTCAAGTACTTGAATTCATTAGTAAAATACCTAAATCAAGGACTAAACTACTTCATTTCAGGAGATAAATACTGATATTCATATGGAAAATACTTGAAATTGGGGGAGAAAGTCTAAGCCTATAATGGTTGGTGTAATCAAGCATTCTACCTAGTAAGAACATTGATCATCATCAACACCACAAAATTAGTTTTCTAGCCACTTCACTTTCTTTTACGGTCGGGTACTTGAATTCAATAGTAAAATACCTAAATCAAGGTCTAAAGTACTTTATTTCAGGAATAAATACTCATATTCATGTAGAAAATACCTGCGAATTGGGGGAGAACAACTAAGACTGAAATTGTTGGTTTTATCGTCAAGCAGTCTACACAATAAGAACATTGATCTTCATCAACACCACAAAATTAGTTTTCTAGCCACTTCACTTTCGTATACGGTCACGTACTTGAATTCATTAGTAAAATACCTAAATCAAGGACTAAATTACTTCATTTCCGGAGATAAATACTGATATTCATATAGAAAATACTTGCAAATTGGGGGAGAACATCTAAGCCTATAATGGTTGGTTTTATCAAGCATTCTACATAGTAAGAACATTGATCATCATCAACACCACAAAATTAGTTTTCTAGCCACTTCACTTTCTTTTATGGTCGGGTACTTCAATTCAATAATAAAATTCCTAAATCAAGGTCTAAAGTACTTGATTTCAGGAATAAATACTCATATTCATGTAGAAAATACCTGCGAATTGGGGGAGAACAACTAAGACTGAAATTGTTGGTTTTATCGTCAAGCAGTCTACACAATAAGAACATTGATCTTCATCAACACCACAAAATTAGTTTTCTAGCCACTTCACTTTCGTATACGGTCAAGTACTTGAATTCATTAGTAAAATACCTAAATCAAGGACTAAAGTACTTCATTTCAGGAGATAAATACTGATATTCATATAGAAAATACTTGCAAATTGAGGGAGAAAATCTAAGCCTATAATGGTTGGTTTTGTCAAGCATTCTACATAGTAAGAACATTGATCATCATCAACACCACAAAATTAGTTTTCTAGCCACTTCACTTTCTTTTACGGTCGGGTACTTGAATTCAATAGTAAAATACCTAAATCAAGGTCTAAAGTACTTTTATTTCAGGAATAAATACTCATATTCATGTAGAAAATACCTGCGAATTGGGGGAGAACAACTAAGACTGAAATTGTTGGTTTTATCGTCAAGCAGTCTACACAATAAGAACATTGATCTTCATCAACACCACAAAATTAGTTTTCTAGCCACTTCACTTTCGTATACGGTCAAGTACTTGAATTCATTAGTAAAATACCTAAATCAAGGACTAAATTACTTCATTTCAGGAGATAAATACTGATATTCATATAGAAAATACTTGCAAATTGGGGGAGAACATCTAAGCCTATAATGGTTGGTTTTATCAAGCATTCTACATAGTAAGAACATTGATCATCATCAACACCAAAAAATTAGTTTTTTAGCCACTTCACTTTCTTTTACGGTCGGGTACTTGAATTCAATAGTAAAATACCTAAATCAAGGTCTAAAGTACTTTATTTCAGGAATAAATACTCATATTCATGTAGAAAATAACTGCGAATTGGGGGAGAACAACTAAGACTGAAATTCTTGGTTTTATCGTCAAGCAGTCTACACAATAAGAACATTGATCTTCATCAACACCACAAAATTAGTTCTCTAGCCACTTCACTTTCTTTTACGGTCGGGTACTTGAATTCAATAATAAAATACCTAAATCAAGGTCTAAAGTACTTGATTTCAGGAATAAATACTCATATTCATGTACAAAATACATGCGAATTGGGGGAGAACAACTAAGACTGAAATTGTTGGTTTTATCGTCGAGCAGTCTACACAATAAGAACATTAATCTTCATCAACACCACAAAATCAGTTTTCTAGCCACTTCACTTTCGTATACGGTCAAGTTATTGAATTCATTAGTAAAATACCTAAATCAAGGACTAAACTACTGCATTTCAGGAGATAAATACTGATATTCATATAGAAAATACTTGAAATTGGGGGAGAACGTCTAAGCCTATAATGGTTGGTGTAATCAAGCATTCTACCTAGTAAGAACATTGATCATCATCAACACCACAAAATTAGTTTTCTAGCCACTTCACTTTCTTTTATGGTCGGGTACTTGAATTCAATAGTAAAATACCTAAATCAAGGTCTAAAGTACTTTATTTCAGGAATAAATACTCATATTCATGTAGAAAATACCTGCGAATTGGGAGAGAACAACTAAGACTGAAATTGTTGGTTTTATCGTCAAGCAGTCTACACAATAAGAACATTGATCTTCATCAACACCACAAAATTAGTTTTCTAGCCACTTCACTTCCGTATACGGTCAAGTACTTGAATTCATTAGTAAAATACCTAAATCAAGGACTAAATTACTTCATTTCAGGAGATAATTACTGATATTCATATAGAAAATACTTGCAAATTGGGGGAGAACATCTAAGCCTATAATGATTGGTTTTATCAAGCATTCTACATCGTAAGAACATTGATCATCATCAACACCACAAAATTAGTTTTCTAGCCACTTCACTTTCTTTTACGGTCGGGTACTTGAATTCAATAGTAAAATACCTAAATCAAGGTCTAAAGTACTTTATTTCAGGAATAAATACTCATATTCATGTAGAAAATACCTGCGAATTGAGGGAGAACAACTAAGACTGAAATTGTTGGTTTTATCGTCAAGCAGTCTACACAATAAGAAAATTGATCTTCATCAACACCACAAAATTAGTTCTCTAGCCACTTCACTTTCGTATACGGTCAAGTACTTGAATTCATTAGTAAAATACCTAAATCAAGGACTAAACTACTTCATTTCAGGAGATAAATACTGATATTCATATGGAAAATACTTGAAATTGGGGGAGAAAGTCTAAGCCTATAATGGTTGGTGTAATCAAGCATTCTACCTAGTAAGAACATTGATCATCATCAACACCACAAAATTAGTTTTCTAGCCACTTCACTTTCTTTTACGGTCGGGTACTTGAATTCAATAGTAAAATACCTAAATCAAGGTCTAAAGTACTTTATTTCAGGAATAAATACTCATATTCATGTAGAAAATACCTGCGAATTGGGGGAGAACAACTAAGACTGAAATTGTTGGTTTTATCGTCAAGCAGTCTACACAATAAGAACATTGATCTTCATCAACACCACAAAATTAATTTTCTAGCCACTTCACTTTCGTATACGGTCAATACTTGAATTCATTAGTAAAATACCTAAATCAAGGACTAAATTACTTCATTTCCGGAGATAAATACTGATATTCATATAGAAAATACTTGCAAATTGGGGGAGAACATCTAAGCCTATAATGGTTGGTTTTATCAAGCATTCTACATAGTAAGAACATTGATCATCATCAACACCACAAAATTAGTTTTCTAGCCACTTCACTTTCTTTTATGGTCGGGTACTTGAATTCAATAATAAAATTCCTAAATCAAGGTCTAAAGTACTTGATTTCAGGAATAAATACTCATATTCATGTAGAAAATACCTGCGAATTGGGGGAGAACAACTAAGACTGAAATTGTTGGTTTTATCGTCAAGCAGTCTACACAATAAGAACATTGATCTTCATCAACACCACAAAATTAGTTTTCTAGCCACTTCACTTTCGTATACGGTCAAGTACTTGAATTCATTAGTAAAATACCTAAATCAAGGACTAAAGTACTTCATTTCAGGAGATAAATACTGATATTCATATAGAAAATACTTGCAAATTGAGGGAGAAAATCTAAGCCTATAATGGTTGGTTTTGTCAAGCATTCTACATAGTAAGAACATTGATCATCATCAACACCACAAAAATTAGTTTTCTAGCCACTTCACTTTCTTTTACGGTCGGGTACTTGAATTCAATAGTAAAATACCTAAATCAAGGTCTAAAGTACTTTTATTTCAGGAATAAATACTCATATTCGTGTGGAAAATACCTGCGAATTGGGGGAGAACAACTAAGACTGAAATTGTTGGTTTTATCGTCAAGCAGTCTACACAATAAGAACATTGATCTTCATCAACACCACAAAATTAGTTTTCTAGCCACTTCACTTTCGTATACGGTCAAGTACTTGAATTCATTAGTAAAATACCTAAATCAAGGACTAAATTACTTCATTTCAGGAGATAAATACTGATATTCATATAGAAAATACTTGCAAATTGGGGGAGAACATCTAAGCCTATAATGGTTGGTTTTATCAAGCATTCTACATAGTAAGAACATTGATCATCATCAACACCAAAAATTAGTTTTTTAGCCACTTCACTTTCTTTTACGGTCGGGTACTTGAATTCAATAGTAAAATACCTAAATCAATGTCTAAAGTACTTTATTTCAGGAATAAATACTCATATTCATGTCGAAAAAAACTGCGAATTGGGGGAGAACAAATAAGACTGAAATTCTTGGTTTTATCGTCAAGCAGTCTACACAATAAGAACATTGATCTTCATCAACACCACAAAATTAGTATTCTAGCCACTTCACTTTCTTTTACGGTCGGGTACTTGAATTCAATAATAAAATACCTAAATCAAGGTCTAAAGTACTTGATTTCAGGAATAAATACTCATATTCATGTACAAAATACCTGCGAATTGGGGGAGAACAACTAAGACTGAAATTGTTGGTTTTATCGTCAAGCAGTCTACACAATAAGAACATTGATCTTCATCAACACCACAAAATTAGTTCTCTAGCCACTTCACTTTCGTATACGGTCAAGTACTTGAATTCATTAGTAAAATACCTAAATCAAGGACTAAACTACTTCATTTCAGGAGATAAATACTGATATTCATATGGAAAATACTTGAAATTGGGGGAGAAAGTCTAAGCCTATAATGGTTGGTGTAATCAAGCATTCTACCTAGTAAGAACATTGATCATCATCAACACCACAAAATTAGTTTTCTAGCCACTTCACTTTCTTTTACGGTCGGGTACTTGAGTTCAATAGTAAAATACCTAAATCAAGGTCTAAAGTACTTTATTTCAGGAATAAATACTCATATTCATGTAGAAAATACCTGCGAATTGGGAGAGAACAACTAAGACTGAAATTGTTGGTTTTATCGTCAAGCAGTCTACACAATAAGAACATTGATCTTCATCAACACCACAAAATTAGTTTTCTAGCCACTTCACTTTCGTATACGGTCAAGTACTTGAATTCATTAGTAAAATACCTAAATCAAGGACTAAATTACTTCATTTCAGGAGATAATTACTGATATTCATATAGAAAATACTTGCAAATTGGGGGAGAACATCTAAGCCTATAATGGTTGGTTTTATCAAGCATTCTACATCGTAAGAACATTGATCATCATCAACACCACAAAATTAGTTTTCTAGCCACTTCACTTTCTTTTACGGTCGGGTACTTGAATTCAATAGTAAAATACCTAAATCAAGGTCTAAAGTACTTTATTTCAGGAATAAATACTCATATTCATGTAGAAAATACCTGCGAATTGAGGGAGAACAACTAAGACTGAAATTGTTGGTTTTATCGTCAAACAGTCTACACAATAAGAAAATTGATCTTCATCAACACCACAAAATTAGTTCTCTAGCCACTTCACTTTCGTATACGGTCAAGTACTTGAATTCATTAGTAAAATACCTAAATCAAGGACTAAACTACTTCATTTCAGGAGATAAATACTGATATTCATATGGAAAATACTTGAAATTGGGGGAGAAAGTCTAAGCCTATAATGGTTGGTGTAATCAAGCATTCTACCTAGTAAGAACATTGATCATCATCAACACCACAAAATTAGTTTTCTAGCCACTTCACTTTCTTTTACGGTCGGGTACTTGAATTCAATAGTAAAATACCTAAATCAAGGTCTAAAGTACTTTATTTCAGGAATAAATACTCATATTCATGTAGAAAATACCTGCGAATTGGGGGAGAACAACTAAGACTGAAATTGTTGGTTTTATCGTCAAGCAGTCTACACAATAAGAACATTGATCTTCATCAACACCACAAAATTAGTTTTCTAGCCACTTCACTTTCGTATACGGTCACGTACTTGAATTCATTAGTAAAATACCTAAATCAAGGACTAAATTACTTCATTTCCGGAGATAAATACTGATATTCATATAGAAAATACTTGCAAATTGGGGGAGAACATCTAAGCCTATAATGGTTGGTTTTATCAAGCATTCTACATAGTAAGAACATTGATCATCATCAACACCACAAAATTAGTTTTCTAGCCACTTCACTTTCTTTTATGGTCGGGTACTTCAATTCAATAATAAAATTCCTAAATCAAGGTCTAAAGTACTTGATTTCAGGAATAAATACTCATATTCATGTAGAAAATACCTGCGAATTGGGGGAGAACAACTAAGACTGAAATTGTTGGTTTTATCGTCAAGCAGTCTACACAATAAGAACATTGATCTTCATCAACACCACAAAATTAGTTTTCTAGCCACTTCACTTTCGTATACGGTCAAGTACTTGAATTCATTAGTAAAATACCTAAATCAAGGACTAAAGTACTTCATTTCAGGAGATAAATACTGATATTCATATAGAAAATACTTGCAAATTGAGGGAGAAAATCTAAGCCTATAATGGTTGGTTTTGTCAAGCATTCTACATAGTAAGAACATTGATCATCATCAACACCACAAAAATTAGTTTTCTAGCCACTTCACTTTCTTTTACGGTCGGGTACTTGAATTCAATAGTAAAATACCTAAATCAAGGTCTAAAGGACTTTTATTTCAGGAATAAATACTCATATTCATGTAGAAAATACCTGCGAATTGGGGGAGAACAACTAAGACTGAAATTGTTGGTTTTATCGTCAAGCAGTCTACACAATAAGAACATTGATCTTCATCAACACCACAAAATTAGTTTTCTAGCCACTTCACTTTCGTATACGGTCAAGTACTTGAATTCATTAGTAAAATACCTAAATCAAGGACTAAATTACTTCATTTCAGGAGATAAATACTGATATTCATATAGAAAATACTTGCAAATTGGGGGAGAACATCTAAGCCTATAATGGTTGGTTTTATCAAGCATTCTACATAGTAAGAACATTGATCATCATCAACACCAAAAAATTAGTTTTTTAGCCACTTCACTTTCTTTTACGGTCGGGTACTTGAATTCAATAGTAAAATACCTAAATCAAGGTCTAAAGTACTTTATTTCAGGAATAAATACTCATATTCATGTAGAAAATAACTGCGAATTGGGGGAGAACAACTAAGACTGAAATTCTTGGTTTTATCGTCAAGCAGTCTACACAATAAGAACATTGATCTTCATCAACACCACAAAATTAGTTCTCTAGCCACTTCACTTTCTTTTACGGTCGGGTACTTGAATTCAATAATAAAATACCTAAATCAAGGTCTAAAGTACTTGATTTCAGGAATAAATACTCATATTCATGTACAAAATACATGCGAATTGGGGGAGAACAACTAAGACTGAAATTGTTGGTTTTATCGTCGAGCAGTCTACACAATAAGAACATTAATCTTCATCAACACCACAAAATCAGTTTTCTAGCCACTTCACTTTCGTATACGGTCAAGTTATTGAATTCATTAGTAAAATACCTAAATCAAGGACTAAACTACTGCATTTCAGGAGATAAATACTGATATTCATATAGAAAATACTTGAAATTGGGGGAGAACGTCTAAGCCTATAATGGTTGGTGTAATCAAGCATTCTACCTAGTAAGAACATTGATCATCATCAACACCACAAAATTAGTTTTCTAGCCACTTCACTTTCTTTTATGGTCGGGTACTTGAATTCAATAGTAAAATACCTAAATCAAGGTCTAAAGTACTTTATTTCAGGAATAAATACTCATATTCATGTAGAAAATACCTGCGAATTGGGAGAGAACAACTAAGACTGAAATTGTTGGTTTTATCGTCAAGCAGTCTACACAATAAGAACATTGATCTTCATCAACACCACAAAATTAGTTTTCTAGCCACTTCACTTCCGTATACGGTCAAGTACTTGAATTCATTAGTAAAATACCTAAATCAAGGACTAAATTACTTCATTTCAGGAGATAATTACTGATATTCATATAGAAAATACTTGCAAATTGGGGGAGAACATCTAAGCCTATAATGATTGGTTTTATCAAGCATTCTACATCGTAAGAACATTGATCATCATCAACACCACAAAATTAGTTTTCTAGCCACTTCACTTTCTTTTACGGTCGGGTACTTGAATTCAATAGTAAAATACCTAAATCAAGGTCTAAAGTACTTTATTTCAGGAATAAATACTCATATTCATGTAGAAAATACCTGCGAATTGAGGGAGAACAACTAAGACTGAAATTGTTGGTTTTATCGTCAAGCAGTCTACACAATAAGAAAATTGATCTTCATCAACACCACAAAATTAGTTTTCTAGCCACTTCACTTTCGTATACGGTCAAGTACTTGAATTCATTAGTAAAATACCTAAATCAAGGACTAAACTACTTCATTTCAGGAGATAAATACTGATATTCATATGGAAAATACTTGAAATTGGGGGAGAAAGTCTAAGCCTATAATGGTTGGTGTAATCAAGCATTCTACCTAGTAAGAACATTGATCATCATCAACACCACAAAATTAGTTTTCTAGCCACTTCACTTTCTTTTACGGTCGGGTACTTGAATTCAATAGTAAAATACCTAAATCAAGGTCTAAAGTACTTTATTTCAGGAATAAATACTCATATTCATGTAGAAAATACCTGCGAATTGGGGGAGAACAACTAAGACTGAAATTGTTGGTTTTATCGTCAAGCAGTCTACACAATAAGAACATTGATCTTCATCAACACCACAAAATTAATTTTCTAGCCACTTCACTTTCGTATACGGTCAAATACTTGAATTCATTAGTAAAATACCTAAATCAAGGACTAAATTACTTCATTTCCGGAGATAAATACTGATATTCATATAGAAAATACTTGCAAATTGGGGGAGAACATCTAAGCCTATAATGGTTGGTTTTATCAAGCATTCTACATAGTAAGAACATTGATCATCATCAACACCACAAAATTAGTTTTCTAGCCACTTCACTTTCTTTTATGGTCGGGTACTTGAATTCAATAATAAAATTCCTAAATCAAGGTCTAAAGTACTTGATTTCAGGAATAAATACTCATATTCATGTAGAAAATACCTGCGAATTGGGGGAGAACAACTAAGACTGAAATTGTTGGTTTTATCGTCAAGCAGTCTACACAATAAGAACATTGATCTTCATCAACACCACAAAATTAGTTTTCTAGCCACTTCACTTTCGTATACGGTCAAGTACTTGAATTCATTAGTAAAATACCTAAATCAAGGACTAAAGTACTTCATTTCAGGAGATAAATACTGATATTCATATAGAAAATACTTGCAAATTGAGGGAGAAAATCTAAGCCTATAATGGTTGGTTTTGTCAAGCATTCTACATAGTAAGAACATTGATCATCATCAACACCACAAAAATTAGTTTTCTAGCCACTTCACTTTCTTTTACGGTCGGGTACTTGAATTCAATAGTAAAATACCTAAATCAAGGTCTAAAGTACTTTTATTTCAGGAATAAATACTCATATTCGTGTGGAAAATACCTGCGAATTGGGGGAGAACAACTAAGACTGAAATTGTTGGTTTTATCGTCAAGCAGTCTACACAATAAGAACATTGATCTTCATCAACACCACAAAATTAGTTTTCTAGCCACTTCACTTTCGTATACGGTCAAGTACTTGAATTCATTAGTAAAATACCTAAATCAAGGACTAAATTACTTCATTTCAGGAGATAAATACTGATATTCATATAGAAAATACTTGCAAATTGGGGGAGAACATCTAAGCCTATAATGGTTGGTTTTATCAAGCATTCTACATAGTAAGAACATTGATCATCATCATCAACACCAAAAAATTAGTTTTTTAGCCACTTCATTTCTTTTACGGTCGGGTACTTGAATTCAATAGTAAAATACCTAAATCAATGTCTAAAGTACTTTATTTCAGGAATAAATACTCATATTCATGTCGAAAAAAACTGCGAATTGGGGGAGAACAAATAAGACTGAAATTCTTGGTTTTATCGTCAAGCAGTCTACACAATAAGAACATTGATCTTCATCAACACCACAAAATTAGTATTCTAGCCACTTCACTTTCTTTTACGGTCGGGTACTTGAATTCAATAATAAAATACCTAAATCAAGGTCTAAAGTACTTGATTTCAGGAATAAATACTCATATTCATGTACAAAATACCTGCGAATTGGGGGAGAACAACTAAGACTGAAATTGTTGGTTTTATCGTCAAGCAGTCTACACAATAAGAACATTGATCTTCATCAACACCACAAAATTAGTTCTCTAGCCACTTCACTTTCGTATACGGTCAAGTACTTGAATTCATTAGTAAAATACCTAAATCAAGGACTAAACTACTTCATTTCAGGAGATAAATACTGATATTCATATGGAAAATACTTGAAATTGGGGGAGAAAGTCTAAGCCTATAATGGTTGGTGTAATCAAGCATTCTACCTAGTAAGAACATTGATCATCATCAACACCACAAAATTAGTTTTCTAGCCACTTCACTTTCTTTTACGGTCGGGTACTTGAGTTCAATAGTAAAATACCTAAATCAAGGTCTAAAGTACTTTATTTCAGGAATAAATACTCATATTCATGTAGAAAATACCTGCGAATTGGGAGAGAACAACTAAGACTGAAATTGTTGGTTTTATCGTCAAGCAGTCTACACAATAAGAACATTGATCTTCATCAACACCACAAAATTAGTTTTCTAGCCACTTCACTTTCGTATACGGTCAAGTACTTGAATTCATTAGTAAAATACCTAAATCAAGGACTAAATTACTTCATTTCAGGAGATAAATACTGATATTCATATGGAAAATACTTGAAATTGGGGGAGAAAGTCTAAGCCTATAATGGTTGGTGTAATCCAGCATTCTACCTAGTAAGAACATTGATCATCATCAACACCACAAAATTAGTTTTCTAGCCACTTCACTTTCTTTTACGGTCGGGTACTTGAATTCAATAGTAAAATACCTAAATCAGGTCTAAAGTACTTTATTTCAGGAATAAATACTCATATTCATGTAGAAAATACCTGCGAATTGGGAGAGAACAACTAAGACTGAAATTGTTGGTTTTATCGTCAAGCAGTCTACACAATAAGAACATTGATCTTCATCAACACCACAAAATTAGTTTTCTAGCCACTTCACTTTCGTATACGGTCAAGTACTTGAATTCATTAGTAAAATACCTAAATCAAGGACTAAATTACTTCATTTCAGGAGATAAATACTGATGTTTATATAGAAAATACTTGCAAATTGGGGGAGAACATCTAAGCCTATAATGGTTGGTTTTATCAAGCATTCTACATCGTAAGAACATTGATCATCATCAACACCACAAAATTAGTTTTCTAGCCACTTCACTTTCTTTTACGGTCGGGTACTTGAATTCAATAGTAAAATACCTAAATCAAGGTCTAAAGTACTTTATTTCAGGAATAAATACTCATATTCATGTAGAAAATACCTGCGAATTGGGGGAGAACAACTAAGACTGAAATTGTTGGTTTTATCGTCAAGCAGTCTACACATTAAGAAAATTGATCTTCATCAACACCACAAAATTAGTTTCTCTAGCCACTTCACTTTCGTATACGGTCAAGTACTTGAATTCATTAGTAAAATACCTAAATCAAGGACTAAACTACTTCATTTCAGGAGATAAATACTGATATTCATATGGAAAATACTTGAAATTGGGGGAGAAAGTCTAAGCCTATAATGGTTGGTGTAATCAAGCATTCTACCTAGTAAGAACATTGATCATCATCAACACCACAAAATTAGTTTTCTAGCCACTTCACTTTCTTTTACGGTCGGGTACTTGAATTCAATAGTAAAATACCTAAATCAAGGTCTAAAGTACTTTATTTCAGGAATAAATACTCATATTCATGTAGAAAATACCTGCGAATTGGGGGAGAACAACTAAGACTGAAATTGTTGGTTTTATCGTCAAACAGTCTACACAATAAGAACATTGATCTTCATCAACACCACAAAATTAGTTTTCTAGCCACTTCACTGTCGTATACGGTCAAGTACTTGAATTCATTAGTAAAATACCTAAATCAAGGACTAAATTACTTCATTTCCGGAGATAAATACTGATATTCATATAGAAAATACTTGCAAATTGGGGGAGAACATCTAAGCCTATAATGGTTGGTTTTATCAAGCATTCTACATAGTAAGAACATTGATCATCATCAACACCACAAAATTAGTTTTCTAGCCACTTCACTTTCTTTTATGGTCGGGTACTTGAATTCAATAATAAAATTCCTAAATCAAGGTCTAAAGTACTTGATTTCAGGAATAAATACTCATATTCATGTAGAAAATACCTGCGAATTGGGGGAGAACAACTAAGACTGAAATTGTTGGTTTTATCGTCAAGCAGTCTACACAATAAGAACATTGATCTTCATCAACACCACAAAATTAGTTTTCTAGCCACTTCACTTTCGTATACGGTCAAGTACTTGAATTCATTAGTAAAATACCTAAATCAAGGACTAAATTACTTCATTTCAGGGATAAATACTGATATTCATATAGAAAATACTTGCAAATTGGGGGAGAACATCTAAGCCTATAATGGTTGGTTTTATCAAGCATTCTACATAGTAAGAACATTGATCATCATCAACACCAAAAAATTAGTTTTTTAGCCACTTCACTTTCTTTTACGGTCGGGTACTTGAATTCAATAGTAAAATACCTAAATCAATGTCTAAAGTACTTTATTTCAGGAATAAATACTCATATTCATGTCGAAAAAAACTGCGAATTGGGGGAGAACAAATAAGACTGAAATTCTTGGTTTTATCGTCAAGCAGTCTACACAATAAGAACATTGATCTTCATCAACACCACAAAATTAGTATTCTAGCCACTTCACTTTCTTTTACGGTCGGGTACTTGAATTCAATAATAAAATACCTAAATCAAGGTCTAAAGTACTTGATTTCAGGAATAAATACTCATATTCATGTACAAAATACCTGCGAATTGGGGGAGAACAACTAAGACTGAAATTGTTGGTTTTATCGTCAAGCAGTCTACACAATAAGAACATTGATCTTCATCAACACCACAAAATTAGTTCTCTAGCCACTTCACTTTCGTATACGGTCAAGTACTTGAATTCATTAGTAAAATACCTAAATCAAGGACTAAACTACTTCATTTCAGGAGATAAATACTGATATTCATATGGAAAATACTTGAAATTGGGGGAGAAAGTCTAAGCCTATAATGGTTGGTGTAATCAAGCATTCTACCTAGTAAGAACATTGATCATCATCAACACCACAAAATTAGTTTTCTAGCCACTTCACTTTCTTTTATGGTCGGGTACTTGAGTTCAATAGTAAAATACCTAAATCAAGGTCTAAAGTACTTTATTTCAGGAATAAATACTCATATTCATGTAGAAAATACCTGCGAATTGGGAGAGAACAACTAAGACTGAAATTGTTGGTTTTATCGTCAAGCAGTCTACACAATAAGAACATTGATCTTCATCAACACCACAAAATTAGTTTTCTAACCACTTCACTTTCGTATACGGTCAAGTACTTGAATTCATTAGTAAAATACCTAAATCAAGGACTAAATTACTTCATTTCAGGAGATAAATACTGATATTCATATGGAAAATACTTGAAATTGGGGGAGAAAGTCTAAGCCTATAATGGTTGGTGTAATCCAGCATTCTACCTAGTAAGAACATTGATCATCATCAACACCACAAAATTAGTTTTCTAGCCACTTCACTTTCTTTTACGGTCGGGTACTTGAATTCAATAGTAAAATACCTAAATCAAGGTCTAAAGTACTTTATTTCAGGAATAAATACTCATATTCATGTAGAAAATACCTGCGAATTGGGAGAGAACAACTAAGACTGAAATTGTTGGTTTTATCGTCAAGCAGTCTACACAATAAGAACATTGATCTTCATCAACACCACAAAATTAGTTTTCTAGCCACTTCACTTTCGTATACGGTCAAGTACTTGAATTCATTAGTAAAATACCTAAATCAAGGACTAAATTACTTCATTTCAGGAGATAAATACTGATATTTATATAGAAAATACTTGCAAATTGGGGGAGAACATCTAAGCCTATAATGGTTGGTTTTATCAAGCATTCTACATCGTAAGAACATTGATCATCATCAACACCACAAAATTAGTTTTCTAGCCACTTCACTTTCTTTTACGGTCGGGTACTTGAATTCAATAGTAAAATACCTAAATCAAGGTCTAAAGTACTTTATTTCAGGAATAAATACTCATATTCATGTAGAAAATACCTGCGAATTGGGGGAGAACAACTAAGACTGAAATTGTTGGTTTTATCGTCAAGCGGTCTACACATTAAGAAAATTGATCTTCATCAACACCACAAAATTAGTTCTCTAGCCACTTCACTTTCGTATACGGTCAAGTACTTGAATTCATTAGTAAAATACCTAAATCAAGGACTAAACTACTTCATTTCAGGAGATAAATACTGATATTCATATGGAAAATACTTGAAATTGGGGGAGAAAGTCTAAGCCTATAATGGTTGGTGTAATCAAGCATTCTACCTAGTAAGAACATTGATCATCATCAACACCACAAAATTAGTTTTCTAGCCACTTCACTTTCTTTTACGGTCGGGTACTTGAATTCAATAGTAAAATACCTAAATCAAGGTCTAAAGTACTTTATTTCAGGAATAAATACTCATATTCATGTAGAAAATACCTGCGAATTGGGGGAGAACAACTAAGACTGAAATTGTTGGTTTTATCGTCAAACAGTCTACACAATAAGAACATTGATCTTTATCAACACTACAAAATTAGTTTTCTAGCCACTTCACTGTCGTATACGGTCAAGTACTTGAATTCATTAGTAAAATACCTAAATCAAGGACTAAATTACTTCATTTCCGGAGATAAATACTGATATTCATATAGAAAATACTTGCAAATTGGGGGAGAACATCTAAGCCTATAATGGTTGGTTTTATCAAGCATTCTACATAGTAAGAACATTGATCATCATCAACACCACAAAATTAGTTTTCTAGCCACTTCACTTTCTTTTATGGTCGGGTACTTGAATTCAATAATAAAATTCCTAAATCAAGGTCTAAAGTACTTGATTTCAGGAATAAATACTCATATTCATGTAGAAAATACCTGCGAATTGGGGGAGAACAACTAAGACTGAAATTGTTGGTTTTATCGTCAAGCAGTCTACACAATAAGAACATTGATCTTCATCAACACCACAAAATTAGTTTTCTAGCCACTTCACTTTCGTATACGGTCAAGTACTTGAATTCATTAGTAAAATACCTAAATCAAGGACTAAATTACTTCATTTCCGGAGATAAATACTGATATTCATATAGAAAATACTTGCAAATTGGGGGAGAACATCTAAGCCTATCATGGTTGGTTTTATCAAGCATTCTACATAGTAAGAACATTGATCATCATCAACACCACAAAATTAGTTTTCTAGCCACTTCACTTTCTTTTATGGTCGGGTACTTGAATTCAATAATAAAATTTCTAAATCAAGGTCTAAAGTACTTGATTTCAGGAATAAATACTCATATTCATGTAGAAAATACCTGCGAATTGGGGGAGAACAACTAAGACTGAAATTGTTGGTTTTATCGTCAAGCAGTCTACACAATAAGAACATTGATCTTCATCAACACCACAAAATTAGTTTTCTAGCCACTTCACTTTCTTTTACGGTCGGGTACTTGAATTCATCAGTAAAATACCTAAATCAAGGTCTAAAGTACTTTTATTTCAGGAATAAATACTCATATTCATGTAGAAAATATCTGCGAATTGGGGGAGAACAACTAAGACTGAAATTGTTGGTTTTATCGTCAAGCAGTCTACACAATAAGAACATTGATCTTCATCAACACCACAAAATTAGTTTTCTAGCCACTTCACTTTCGTATACGGTCAAGTACTTGAATTCATTAGTAAAATACCTAAATCAAGGACTAAATTACTTCATTTCAGGAGATAAATACTGATATTCATATAGAAAATACTTGCAAATTGGGGGAGAACATCCAAGCCTATAATGGTTGGTTTTATCAAGCATTCTACATAGTAAGAACATTGATCATCATCAACACCAAAAAATTAGTTTTTTAGCCACTTCACTTTCTTTTACGGTCGGGTACTTGAATTCAATAGTAAAATACCTAAATCAATGTCTAAAGTACTTTATTTCAGGAATAAATACTCATATTCATGTAGAAAATAACTGTGAATTGGGGGAGAACAACTAAGACTGAAATTCTTGGTTTTATCGTCAAGCAGTCTACACAATAAGAACATTGATCTTCATCAACACCACAAAATTAGTATTCTAGCCACTTCACTTTCTTTTACGGTCGGGTACTTGAATTCAATAATAAAATACCTAAATCAAGGTCTAAAGTACTTGATTTCAGGAATAAATACTCATATTCATGTACAAAATACCTGCGAATTGGGGGAGAACAACTAAGACTGAAATTGTTGGTTTTATCGTCAAGCAGTCTACACAATAAGAACATTGTTCTTCATCAACACCACAAAATCAGTTTTCTAGCCACTTCACTTTCGTATACGGTCAAGTACTTGAATTCATTAGTAAAATACCTAAATCAAGGACTAAAGTACTGCATTTCAGGGGATAAATACTGATATTCATATAGAAAATACTTGAAATTGGGGGAGAACGTCTAAGCCTATAATGGTTGGTGTAATCAAGCATTCTACCTAGTAAGAACATTGATCTTCATCAACACCACAAAATTAGTATTCTAGCCACTTCACTTTCTTTTACGGTCGGGTACTTGAATTCAATAATAAAATACCTAAATCAAGGTCTAAAGTACTTGATTTCAGGAATAAATACTCATATTCACGTACAAAATACCTGCGAATTGGGGGAGAACAACTAAGACTGAAATTGTTGGTTTTATCGTCAAGCAGTCTACACAATAAGAACATTGATCTTCATCAACACCACAAAATTAGTTTTCTAGCCACTTCACTTTCGTATACGGTCAAGTACTTGAATTCATTAGTAAAATACCTAAATCAAGGACTAAACTACTTCATTCAGGAGATAAATACTGATATTCATATGGAAAATAATTGAAATTGGGGGAGAACATCTAAGCCTATAATGGTTGGTTTTATCAAGCATTCTACATCGTAAGAACATTGATCATCATCAACACCACAAAATTAGTTTTCTAGCCACTTCACTTTCTTTTACGGTCGGGTACTTGAATTCAATAGTAAAATACCTAAATCAATGTCTAAAGTACTTTATTTCAGGAATAAATACTCATATTCATGTAGAAAATACCTGCGAATTGGGGGAGAACAACTAAGACTGAAATTGTTGGTTTATCGTCAAGCAGTCTACACAATAAGAACATTGATCTTCATCAACACCACAAAATTAGTTTTCTAGCCACTTCACTTTCGTATACGGTCAAGTACTTGAATTCATTAGTAAAATACCTAAATCAAGGACTAAAGTACTTCATTTCAGGAGATAAATACTGATATTCATATAGAAAATACTTGCAAATTGGGGGAGAACATCTAAGCCTATAATGGTTGGTTTTATCTAGTAAGAACATTGATCATCATCAACACCACAAAATTAGTTTTCTAGCCACTTCACTTTCTTTTACGGCCGGGTACTTGAATTCAATAGTAAAATACCTAAATCAAGGTCTAAAGTACTTTATTTCAGGAATAAATACTCATATCATGTAGAAAATCCTGCGAATTGGGGGAGAACAACTAAGACTGAAATTGTTGGTTTTATCGTCAAGCAGTCTACACAATAAGAAAATTGATCTTCATCAACACCACAAAATTAGTTTTCTAGCCACTTCACTTTCGTATACGGTGTTAGGAAATATTTTGTAGTGTTCAATTTCATTGTATTATCTTTGTTGATTTGCTTTATTAAACTTTGGGCTAGTTCTTAGTTGGGTTAGTTATTAGTTATTCATGTAATGGGCCTTCACAAGAGGCCCACCTATTATATACCAACTTGTGGTATAAATAGGAAAACCCTAGCACATAGTGCGTGTGCTTGTGAGTGTTTCTATTCTAGAGAGAAAATTTTTGAGCCTCCATCTTATCCTCTCAAGCACCCCACACCATTTGCTTTGATTTCAAGATTATTTGTGTGGTTAATCCATCCTAGGTTAGATTGTTTGGTGTAATAGGGACCAACAAGTGGTATCAGAGCCCAACGCGACCGGATTTGCGTGTTTTGAGCAAGATTAGAGTGAAAAATTGCTTGAAAAATTATTTTCGTCACTTTCAGTTTTTGGGCGATTTCGACCTCGATTTGTTGTTTTTAGACATCCCAAAGGTAGATTATGTGTTTAGGAATGTTTTTCTGAAGTTTTGGAACAAGTTTCGTCGATTTTGAGTGAGATTTGAGCGAAAACGAGTTGATTTTTCTGGTATAAGTCGCGCGTACACTGTTCTTGGCCGAGAAATTTCATAGCCGAGAAATTTCATAACCGAGAAATTTTTTTTCTCAGGCTGAGAAATTTCGAAACCGAGAAATTTTTCACTGCTCTTGGCCGAGAAATTTCGTAGCCGAGAAATTTTTTTCTCAGGTTGAGAAATTTCAAAACCGAGAAACTTTCACTACCCGAGAAATTTTCATACCCGAGAAAATTCTTAGCCGAGAAATTTTCATACCCGAGAAAATTCTTAGCCGAGAAATTTTTTTTAGGCCGAGAATTTCTTAGCCGAGAAATTTTTTTTAGGCCGAGAATTTCTTTCACTGCACGAGAAAATTCGCTGGCCGAGAAACTTTCACTGCCTGAGAAATTTTCATACCCGAGAAAATTCTTAGCCGAGAAATTTTTTTTAGGCCGAGAATTTCTTAGCCGAGAAAGTTTGCCTGAGAAAATTTCGCTGGCCGAGAAACTTTCACTGCCCGAGAAATTTTGCTAAAACTGAGAAATTTTTCAAATCCGAGAAATTTTGCAAAACTGAGAATTTTTCAAATCCGAGAAATTTTGCAAAACTAAGAAATTTTTCAAAACCGAGAAATTTTCTTTTCCAGGCTGAGAAATTTCTATCCGAGAAATTTTTCAGTTGCGAAACTTTCTCAGTTCACAATTCATGATTTTTTCGCGGTCTCTCACACAGCTGCTTTTTCCTCAACCCGCGAATGTTTCAACCTGAAAAACTTTTAAAAACTGAGAATTTTTTTTTTCAAACTGAGAAATTTTTCGGAACTTCAAAGTTTTCGCGACTCACTCTCTCAACGAAATTTCTCGGGACAACATTTTTCGCACATTTGCACACATCATTTTCGCACCCCCCGAGAAATTTGCACCCCGACCTTTAAACTTGATACAAACCGATTTTTGGCTTCGGATCTTGCAAAATCACTCTTTAAAAATACACTTAAACGTTTTTTACCACCAAAAATTTCTGGTCCCCCCTTCGGATTAAATAAGTTTGAAAAAAAAAATACATATATATATATATATATTTGGTTGAAATTTTTTATATCATTAGATAGATTTAAAATAAAAAAAAAATTCCGAAATAAATTTTTCTGGGCCAAAATTTTCGGTATAGACGACGTTTTTTTGTGAAATTTTGAAGGCAAATCCAAAACGCGGCAACGATCACTGTACCCAACGATCGACCTAGGATGGTATTGGCACATTATAGAAAACGTTTAGGTCACCCCCAAACTTTTCAGAGCGGAATTTCCAAATGCCAATTTCACTCACCCGGCATGAATGGTACATGGGTTGCTCCACATTCATGACCGGTATGCACTGCGAGCAACCAACCCCATCATGCACGTTACACGGGTTGCTCCACGTGCAAGAAGGTATGTCAGAGAAGCGAGCAACCATCATGACTTCTGTACAAATTCGTGCAGAACCCAGACCTACAAAGAAGGGTTGACAAAAGTTCAACCAACCATCAGTGGGCGCGCCATCCAATCTTGATGCTTAGGCGATGTGGATCTCTTGTACCAGACTCCACCGTCCACCCACTGCCATCCATTCCACCATGGTGCGCTACATGGAGACGTCCTAAGCCACCGTGATCCTCTTTACGCCCTCACCACCACCACCACCACCACCACCTGACGAGTCTCAGAAGTGTCTGATCAACAGTTTTGGGCCACCCTCGTCGACATCACTCGTGGTCGCCTTTCAACGCGATCACGCCACGCCACGCCACCATAGTTCCCATGGATCAGTGAAACCCCTGATCCTAACCCAGGAACGAGCCTACCCTAGCCTCTCTAGTCTAGGTCTAGGTCGCGCGACATCCTTCTCCACGCAAAGATCCAATCAACGATCTCGGGAGGATGACGTAAGTCGCTTGCAGGAGCTGCGAACCAACGACGAGATGATCGCACTCCTCTATCATATCTCACCATAACCCGGACCTCGCACATAGGTACAGGAGACGACTCGTTCGTTTCCCGAGTAGAAGTCGCGGCATCTGGTCCAACCGCGCAATTAACCCCCCAACCACTCAGCTATCCTTTCGCAGATAGCTGTTTCATTCGCACAAGAGGAACCACGTTAGCCATCACCGCCCCACTTGGAGACGATTGATGTTGAACATGTAGTGCCCCGCCTCTCACTGCACCTCTTCCACTCACACAGAGTCTAGTGTCCTCACCCACCGAAATTTTCCACTTTCTAGGACACAAACACTCTTTATGCACCGTAGGTTCTTCGTGAACTTGCACGAACGCTTGATGACGTCCTTGTGACCAAGAGCGGAAGACCCACGACAGCCACCCTCACCACAACTGTCGATGGGCCACGGATACGAGCTTGTCTCATCGTTCGTGCGAACGGAAAGCCTTTGTGGCTCTCCGGGTCTTTCTGACCTGTGCAAACAGGCGGCACATCGGACACATGTTTCGATGTTGTGACGACGGAGCGTCTTTGTGACCCCCGTCTGGTTAACCCCGTTCGTGATGGAGCCCCGACTCATAGCAATCAGCGAGGAACTTACACATGCCATGCCGCGCTCAACGAGGATCTATGAAGGAAAAGGTCCCATCACCGACACCACTCCACCACGCCTACGCCTACGCCACCACATGCTGCTCCGTCTCTCCAGTGTTCAAAACTGAACCCGGAGGAACACCAATTGCTGCTACTCTTGAGAATCCCACTTGATTGCCTCACTCAACACCACACCACACCACACCATCATCACCACCATCAACACCAGAGACAGACTCGTCCCACGGACGACGTGACGATCCCGAAGACGGAGATCATCTCAAGGGGGAGTAAAGGAGAAGAAATGAGTTGAAGATCGTACAGCAGCATCAGCAGCAACCATCATCCACGCCACCTCCACCAACTACGCCCCCGGAGGCTTCCACTACCTCCGCGCACATTCTTCTGTGTCAGGCTATTATGTTCATAATGGAACACTCGAAGGAGCCATGGCACATCTCATCCACCACATTCCGCCACTACTGCGCTGACCACTCTGAAGACCGGGCTCCTGCTCTTGAAAGTCACATTTCAATGGAGCCTTGGCACATTTTTTACGCCCCACGCCTACCTTCTTCTGGAGTCAGACGAGTCAACTTCGTGGCCGAACCAGACAACTTCCATTCGAAGACGACGAATCCGGCGTCGAGAAGAAGAAGATTGGAGAATCTTAACAAGTGAGTCCTAGCCGAGCCATCAATGCCTCCGCAAGAAGAGGAGATATCCCTTGTAGGGGGAGTTTGCTAGGAATCGAGATCTCCAATATGCCCAACAAGGTATCCCGCACTGAACTGAAGATTGAACACTAAGGGGGAGATTGTTAGGAAAATATTTTGTAGTGTTCAATTTCATTGTATTATCTTTGTTGATTTGCTTTATTAAACTTTGGGCTAGTTCTTAGTTGGGGTTAGTTATTAGTTATTCATGTAATGGGCCTTCACAAGAGGCCCACCTATTATATACCAACTTGTGGTATAAATAGGAAAACCCTAGCACATAGTGCGTGTGCTTGTGAGTGTTTCTATTCTAGAGAGAAAATTTTTGAGCCTCCATCTTATCCTCTCAAGCACCCCACACTATTTGCTTTGATTTCAAGATTATTTGTGTGGTTAATCCATCCTAGGTTAGATTGTTTGGTGTAATAGGGACCAACATACGGTCAAGTACTTGAATTCATTAGTAAATACCTAAATCAAGGACTAAACTACTTCATTTCAGGAGATAAATACTGATATTCATATAGAAAATACTTGCAAATTGGGGGAGAACATCTAAGCCTATAATGGTTGGTTTTATCAAGCATTCTACATAGTAAGAACATTGATCATCATCAACACCACAAAATTAGTTTTCTAGCCACTTCACTTTCTTTTACGGTCGGGTACTTGAATTCAATAGTAAAATACCTAAATCAAGGTCTAAAGTACTTTATTTCAGGAATAAATACTCATATTCATGTAGAAAATACCTGCGAATTGGGGGAGAACAACTAAGACTGAAATTGTTGGTTTATCGTCAAGCAGTCTACACAATAAGAACATTGATCTTCATCAACACCACAAAATTAGTTTTCTAGCCACTTCACTTTCGTATACGGTCAAGTACTTGAATTCATTAGTAAAATACCTAAATCAAGGACTAAAGTACTTCATTTCAGGAGATAAATACTGATATTCATATAGAAAATACTTGCAAATTGGGGGAGAACATCTAAGCCTATAATGGTTGGTTTTATCAAGCATTCTACATAGTAAGAACATTGATCATCATCAACACCACAAAATTAGTTTTCTAGCCACTTCACTTTCTTTTACGGCCGGGTACTTGAATTCAATAGTAAAATACCTAAATCAAGGTCTAAAGTACTTTCTTTCAGGAATAAATACTCATATTCATGTAGAAAATCCTGCGAATTGGGGGAGAACAACTAAGACTGAAATTGTTGGTTTTATCGTCAAGCAGTCTACACAATAAGAAAATTGATCTTCATCAACACCACAAAATTAGTTTTCTAGCCACTTCACTTTCGTATACGGTCAAGTACTTGAATTCATTAGTAAAATACCTAAATCAAGGACTAAACTACTTCATTTCAGGAGATAAATACTGATATTCATATGGAAAATACTTGAAATTGGGGGAGAAAGTCTAAGCCTATAATGGTTGGTGTAATCAAGCATTCTACCTAGTAAGAACATTGATCATCATCAACACCACAAAATTAGTTTTCTAGCCACTTCACTTTCTTTTACGGTCGGGTACTTGAATTCAATAGTAAAATACCTAAATCAAGGTCTAAAGTACTTGATTTCAGGAATAAATACTCATATTCATGTAGAAAATACCTGCGAATTGGGGGAGAACAACTAAGACTGAAATTGTTGGTTTTATCGTCAAGCAGTCTACACAATAAGAACATTGATCTTCATCAACACCACAAAATTAGTTTTCTAGCCACTTCACTTTCGTATACGGTCAAGTACTTGAATTCATTAGTAAAATACCTAAATCAAGGACTAAAGTACTTCATTTCAGGAGATAAATACTGATATTCATATAGAAAATACTTGCAAATTGAGGGAGAAAATCTAAGCCTATAATGGTTGGTTTTGTCAAGCATTCTACATAGTAAGAACATTGATCATCATCAACACCACAAAAATTAGTTTTCTAGCCACTTCACTTTCTTTTACGGTCGGGTACTTGAATTCATCAGTAAAATACCTAAATCAAGGTCTAAAGTACTTTTATTTCAGGAATAAATACTCATATTCATGTAGAAAATACCTGCGAATTGGGGGAGAACAACTAAGACTGAAATTGTTGGTTTTATCGTCAAGCAGTCTACACGATAAGAACATTGATCTTCATCAACACCACAAAATTAGTTTTCTAGCCACTTCACTTTCGTATACGGTCAAGTACTTGAATTCATTAGTAAAATACCTAAATCAAGGACTAAATTACTTCATTTCAGGAGATAAATACTGATATTCATATAGAAAATACTTGCAAATTGGGGGAGAACATCTAAGCCTATAATGGTTGGTTTTATCAAGCATTCTACATAGTAAGAACATTGATCATCATCAACACCAAAAATTAGTTTTTTAGCCACTTCACTTTCTTTTACGGTCGGGTACTTGAATTCAATAGTAAAATACCTAAATCAATGTCTAAAGTACTTTATTTCAGGAATAAATACTCATATTCATGTAGAAAATAACTGCGAATTGGGGAGAACAACTAAGACTGAAATTCTTGGTTTTATCGTCAAGCAGTCTACACAATAAGAACATTGATCTTCATCAACACCACAAAATTAGTATTCTAGCCACTTCACTTTCTTTTACGGTCGGGTACTTGAATTCAATAATAAAATACCTAAATCAAGGTCTAAAGTACTTGATTTCAAGAATAAATACTCATATTCATGTACAAAATACCTGCGAATTGGGGGAGAACAACTAAGACTGAAATTGTTGGTTTTATCGTCAAGCAGTCTACACAATAAGAACATTGATCTTCATCAACACCACAAAATCAGTTTTCTAGCCACTTCACTTTCGTATACGGTCAAGTACTTGAATTCATTAGTAAAATACCTAAATCAAGGACTAAACTACTGCATTTCAGGAGATAAATACTGATATTCATATAGAAAATACTTGAAATTGGGGGAGAACGTCTAAGCCTATAATGGTTGGTGTAATCAAGCATTCTACCTAGTAAGAACATTGATCTTCATCAACACCACAAAATTAGTATTCTAGCCACTTCACTTTCTTTTACGGTCGGGTACTTGAATTCAATAATAAAATACCTAAATCAAGGTCTCAAGTACTTGATTTCAGGAATAAATACTCATATTCACGTACAAAATACCTGCGAATTGGGGGAGAACAACTAAGACTGAAATTGTTGGTTTTATCGTCAAGCAGTCTACACAATAAGAACATTGATCTTCATCAACACCACAAAATTAGTTTTCTAGCCACTTCACTTTCGTATACGGTCAAGTACTTGAATTCATTAGTAAAATACCTAAATCAAGGACTAAACTACTTCATTTCAGGAGATAAATACTGATATTCATATGGAAAATACTTGAAATTGGGGGAGAACATCTAAGCCTATAATGGTTGGTTTTATCAAGCATTCTACATCGTAAGAACATTGATCATCATCAACACCACAAAATTAGTTTTCTAGCCACTTCACTTTCTTTTACGGTCGGGTACTTGAATTCAATAGTAAAATACCTAAATCAAGGTCTAAAGTACTTGATTTCAGGAATAAATACTCATATTCATGTAGAAAATACCTGCGAATTGGGGGAGAACAACTAAGACTGAAATTGTTGGTTTTATCGTCAAGCAGTCTACACAATAAGAACATTGATCTTCATCAACACCACAAAATTAGTTTTCTAGCCACTTCACTTTCGTATACGGTCAAGTACTTGAATTCATTAGTAAAATACCTAAATCAAGGACTAAAGTACTTCATTTCAGGAGATAAATACTGATATTCATATAGAAATACTTGCAAATTGAGGGAGAACATCTAAGCCTATAATGGTTGGTTTTGTCAAGCATTCTACATAGTAAGAACATTGATCATCATCAACACCACAAAATTAGTTTTCTAGCCACTTCACTTTCTTTTACGGTCGGGTACTTGAATTCAATAGTAAAATACCTAAATCAAGGTCTAAAGTACTTTATTTCAGGAATAAATACTCATATTCATGTAGAAAATACCTGCGAATTGGGGGAGAACAACTAAGACTGAAATTGTTGGTTTTATCGTCAAGCAGTCTACACAATAAGAACATTGATCTTCATCAACACCACAAAATTAGTTTTCTAGCCACTTCACTTTCGTATACGGTCAAGTACTTGAATTCATTAGTAAAATACCTAAATCAAGGACTAAACTACTTCATTTCAGGAGATAAATACTGATATTCATATGGAAAATACTTGAAATTGGGGGAGAAAGTCTAAGCCTATAATGGTTGGTGTAATCAAGCATTCTACCTAGTAAGAACATTGATCATCATCAACACCACAAAATTAGTTTTCTAGCCACTTCACTTTCTTTTACGGTCGGGTACTTGAATTCAATAGTAAAATACCTAAATCAAGGTCTAAAGTACTTTATTTCAGGAATAAATACTCATATTCATGTAGAAAATACCTGCGAATTGGGGGAGAACAACTAAGACTGAAATTGTTGGTTTTATCGTCAAGCAGTCTACACAATAAGAACATTGATCTTCATCAACACCACAAAATTAGTTTTCTAGCCACTTCACTTTCGTATACGGTCAAGTACTTGAATTCATTAGTAAAATACCTAAATCAAGGACTAAATTACTTCATTTCCGGAGATAAATACTGATATTCATATAGAAAATGCTTGCAAATTGGGGGAGAACATCTAAGCCTATAATGGTTGGTTTTATCAAGCATTCTACATAGTAAGAACATTGATCATCATCAACACCACAAAATTAGTTTTCTAGCCACTTCACTTTCTTTTATGGTCGGGTACTTGAATTCAATAATACAATTCCTAAATCAAGGTCTAAAGTACTTGATTTCAGGAATAAATACTCATATTCATGTAGAAAATACCTGCGAATTGGGGGAGAACAACTAAGACTGAAATTGTTGGTTTTATCGTCAAGCAGTCTACACAATAAGAACATTGATCTTCATCAACACCACAAAATTAGTTTTCTAGCCACTTCACTTTCGTATACGGTCAAGTACTTGAATTCATTAGTAAAATACCTAAATCAAGGACTAAACTACTTCATTTCAGGAGATAAATACTGATATTCATATAGAAAATACTTGCAAATTGAGGGAGAACATCTAAGCCTATAATGGTTGGTTTTGTCAAGCATTCTACATAGTAAGAACATTGATCATCATCAACACCACAAAAATTAGTTTTCTAGCCACTTCACTTTCTTTTACGGTCGGGTACTTGAATTCAATAGTAAAATACCTAAATCAAGGTCTAAAGTACTTTTATTTCAGGAATAAATACTCATATTCATGTAGAAAATACCTGCGAATTGGGGGAGAACAACTAAGACTGAAATTGTTGGTTTTATCGTCAAGCAGTCTACACAATAAGAACATTGATCTTCATCAACACCACAAAATTAGTTTTCTAGCCACTTCACTTTCGTATACGGTCAAGTACTTGAATTCATTAGTAAAATACCTAAATCAAGGACTAAATTACTTCATTTCAGGAGATAAATACTGATATTCATATAGAAAATACTTGCAAATTGGGGGAGAACATCTAGCCTATAATGGTTGGTTTTATCAAGCATTCTACATAGTAAGAACATTGATCATCATCAACACCACAAAATTAGTTTTTTAGCCACTTCACTTTCTTTTACGGTCGGGTACTTGAATTCAATAGTAAAATACCTAAATCAATGTCTAAAGTACTTTATTTCAGGAATAAATACTCATATTCATGTAGAAAATAACTGCGAATTGGGGGAGAACAACTAAGACTGAAATTCTTGGTTTTATCGTCAAGCAGTCTACACAATAAGAACATTGATCTTCATCAACACCACAAAATTAGTATTATAGCCACTTCACTTTCTTTTACGGTCGGGTACTTGAATTCAATAATAAAATACCTAAATCAAGGTCTAAAGTACTTGATTTCAGGAATAAATACTCATATTCATGTACAAAATACCTGCGAATTGGGGGAGAACAACTAATACTGAAATTGTTGGTTTTATCGTCAAGCAGTCTACACAATAAGAACATTGATCTTCATCAACACCACAAAATCAGTTTTCTAGCCACTTCACTTTCGTATACGGTCAAGTACTTGAATTCATTAGTAAAATACCTAAATCAAGGACTAAACTACTGCATTTCAGGAGATAAATACTGATATTCATATAGAAAATACTTGAAATTGGGGGAGAACGTCTAAGCCTATAATGGTTGGTGTAATCAAGCATTCTACCTAGTAAGAACATTGATCTTCATCAACACCACAAAATTAGTATTCTAGCCACTTCACTTTCTTTTAAGGTCGGGTACTTGAATTCAATAATAAAATACCTAAATCAAGGTCTAAAGTACTTGATTTCAGGAATAAATACTCATATTCACGTACAAAATACCTGCGAATTGGGGGAGAACAACTAAGACTGAAATTGTTGGTTTTATCGTCAAGCAGTCTACACAATAAGAACATTGATCTTCATCAACACCACAAAATTAGTTTTCTAGCCACTTCACTTTCGTATACGGTCAAGTACTTGAATTCATTAGTAAAATACCTAAATCAAGGACTAAATTACTTCATTTCGGAGATAAATACTGATATTCATATAGAAAATGCTTGCAAATTGGGGGAGAACATCTAAGCCTATAATGGTTGGTTTTATCAAGCATTCTACATAGTAAGAACATTGATCATCATCAACACCACAAAATTAGTTTTCTAGCCACTTCACTTTCTTTTATGGTCGGGTACTTGAATTCAATAATACAATTCCTAAATCAAGGTCTAAAGTACTTGATTTCAGGAATAAATACTCATATTCATGTAGAAAATACCTGCGAATTGGGGGAGAACAACTAAGACTGAAATTGTTGGTTTTATCGTCAAGCAGTCTACACAATAAGAACATTGATCTTCATCAACACCACAAAATTAGTTTTCTAGCCACTTCACTTTCGTATACGGTCAAGTACTTGAATTCATTAGTAAAATACCTAAATCAAGGACTAAAGTACTTCATTTCAGGAGATAAATACTGATATTCATATAGAAAATACTTGCAAATTGGGGGAGAACATCTAAGCCTATAATGGTTGGTTTTATCAAGCATTCTACATAGTAAGAACATTGATCATCATCAACACCACAAAATTAGTTTTCTAGCCACTTCACTTTCTTTTACGGCCGGGTACTTGAATTCAATAGTAAAATACCTAAATCAAGGTCTAAAGTACTTTCTTTCAGGAATAAATACTCATATTCATGTAGAAAATCCTGCGAATTGGGGGAGAACAACTAAGACTGAAATTGTTGGTTTTATCGTCAAGCAGTCTACACAATAAGAAATTGATCTTCATCAACACCACAAAATTAGTTTTCTAGCCACTTCACTTTCGTATACGGTCAAGTACTTGAATTCATTAGTAAAATACCTAAATCAAGGACTAAACTACTTCATTTCAGGAGATAAATACTGATATTCATATGGAAAATACTTGAAATTGGGGGAGAAAGTCTAAGCCTATAATGGTTGGTGTAATCAAGCATTCTACCTAGTAAGAACATTGATCATCATCAACACCACAAAATTAGTTTTCTAGCCACTTCACTTTCTTTTACGGTCGGGTACTTGAATTCAATAGTAAAATACCTAAATCAAGGTCTAAAGTACTTTATTTCAGGAATAAATACTCATATTCATGTAGAAAATACCTGCGAATTGGGGGAGAACAACTAAGACTGAAATTGTTGGTTTTATCGTCAAGCAGTCTACACAATAAGAACATTGATCTTCATCAACACCACAAAATTAGTTTTCTAGCCACTTCACTTTCGTATACGGTCAAGTACTTGAATTCATTAGTAAAATACCTAAATCAAGGACTAAATTACTTCATTTCCGGAGATAAATACTGATATTCATATAGAAAATGCTTGCAAATTGGGGGAGAACATCTAAGCCTATAATGGATGGTTTTATCAAGCATTCTACATAGTAAGAACATTGATCATCATCAACACCACAAAATTAGTTTTCTAGCCACTTCACTTTCTTTTATGGTCGGGTACTTGAATTCAATAATACAATTCCTAAATCAAGGTCTAAAGTACTTGATTTCAGGAATAAATACTCATATTCATGTAGAAAATACCTGCGAATTGGGGGAGAACAACTAAGACTGAAATTGTTGGTTTTATCGTCAAGCAGTCTACACAATAAGAACATTGATCTTCATCAACACCACAAAATTAGTTTTCTAGCCACTTCACTTTCGTATACGGTCAAGTACTTGAATTCATTAGTAAAATACCTAAATCAAGGACTAAAGTACTTCATTTCAGGAGATAAATACTGATATTCATATAGGAAATACTTGCAAATTGAGGGAGAACATCTAAGCCTATAATGGTTGGTTTTGTCAAGCATTCTACATAGTAAGAACATTGATCATCATCAACACCACAAAATTAGTTTTCTAGCCACTTCACTTTCTTTTACGGTCGGGTACTTGAATTCAATAGTAAAATACCTAAATCAAGGTCTAAAGTACTTTATTTCAGGAATAAATACTCATATTCATGTAGAAAATACCTGCGAATTGGGGGAGAACAACTAAGACTGAAATTGTTGGTTTTATCGTCAAGCAGTCTACACAATAAGAACATTGATCTTCATCAACACCACAAAATTAGTTTTCTAGCCACTTCACTTTCGTATACGGTCAAGTACTTGAATTCATTAGTAAAATACCTAAATCAAGGACTAAACTACTTCATTTCAGGAGATAAATACTGATATTCATATGGAAAATACTTGAAATTGGGGGAGAAAGTCTAAGCCTATAATGGTTGGTGTAATCAAGCATTCTACCTAGTAAGAACATTGATCATCATCAACACCACAAAATTAGTTTTCTAGCCACTTCACTTTCTTTTACGGTCGGGTACTTGAATTCAATAGTAAAATACCTAAATCAAGGTCTAAAGTACTTTATTTCAGGAATAAATACTCATATTCATGTAGAAAATACCTGCGAATTGGGGGAGAACAACTAAGACTGAAATTGTTGGTTTTATCGTCAAGCAGTCTACACAATAAGAACATTGATCTTCATCAACACCACAAAATTAGTTTTCTAGCCACTTCACTTTCGTATACGGTCAAGTACTTGAATTCATTAGTAAAATACCTAAATCAAGGACTAAATTACTTCATTTCCGGAGATAAATACTGATATTCATATAGAAAATGCTTGCAAATTGGGGGAGAACATCTAAGCCTATAATGGATGGTTTTATCAAGCATTCTACATAGTAAGAACATTGATCATCATCAACACCACAAAATTAGTTTTCTAGCCACTTCACTTTCTTTTATGGTCGGGTACTTGAATTCAATAATACAATTCCTAAATCAAGGTCTAAAGTACTTGATTTCAGGAATAAATACTCATATTCATGTAGAAAATACCTGCGAATTGGGGGAGAACAACTAAGACTGAAATTGTTGGTTTTATCGTCAAGCAGTCTACACAATAAGAACATTGATCTTCATCAACACCACAAAATTAGTTTTCTAGCCACTTCACTTTCGTATACGGTCAAGTACTTGAATTCATTAGTAAAATACCTAAATCAAGGACTAAAGTACTTCATTTCAGGAGATAAATACTGATATTCATATAGAAAATACTTGCAAATTGAGGGAGAACATCTAAGCCTATAATGGTTGGTTTTGTCAAGCATTCTACATAGTAAGAACATTGATCATCATCAACACCGCAAAAATTAGTTTTCTAGCCACTTCACTTTCTTTTACGGTCGGGTACTTGAATTCAATAGTAAAATACCTAAATCAAGGTCTAAAGTACTTTTATTTCAGGAATAAATACTCATATTCATGTAGAAAATACCTGCGAATTGGGGGAGAACAACTAAGACTGAAATTGTTGGTTTTATCGTCAAGCAGTCTACACAATAAGAACATTGATCTTCATCAACACCACAAAATTAGTTTTCTAGCCACTTCACTTTCGTATACGGTCAAGTACTTGAATTCATTAGTAAAATACCTAAATCAAGGACTAAATTACTTCATTTTAGGAGATAAATACTGATATTCATATAGAAAATACTTGCAAATTGGGGGAGAACATCTAAGCCTATAATGGTTGGTTTTATCAAGCATTCTACATAGTAAGAACATTGATCATCATCAACACCACAAAATTAGTTTTTAGCCACTTCACTTTCTTTTACGGTCGGGTACTTGAATTCAATAGTAAAATACCTAAATCAATGTCTAAAGTACTTTATTTCAGGAATAAATACTCATATTCATGTAGAAAATAACTGCGAATTGGGGGAGAACAACTAAGACTGAAATTCTTGGTTTTATCGTCAAGCAGTCTACACAATAAGAACATTGATCTTCATCAACACCACAAAATTAGTATTATAGCCACTTCACTTTCTTTTACGGTCGGGTACTTGAATTCAATAATAAAATACCTAAATCAAGGTCTAAAGTACTTGATTTCAGGAATAAATACTCATATTCATGTACAAAATACCTGCGAATTGGGGGAGAACAACTAATACTGAAATTGTTGGTTTTATCGTCAAGCAGTCTACACAATAAGAACATTGATCTTCATCAACACCACAAAATCAGTTTTCTAGCCACTTCACTTTCGTATACGGTCAAGTACTTGAATTCATTAGTAAAATACCTAAATCAAGGACTAAACTACTGCATTTCAGGAGATAAATACTGATATTCATATAGAAAATACTTGAAATTGGGGGATAACGTCTAAGCCTATAATGGTTGGTGTAATCAAGCATTCTACCTAGTAAGAACATTGATCTTCATCAACACCACAAAATTAGTATTCTAGCCACTTCACTTTCTTTTAAGGTCGGGTACTTGAATTCAATAATAAAATACCTAAATCAAGGTCTAAAGTACTTGATTTCAGGAATAAATACTCATATTCACGTACAAAATACCTGCGAATTGGGGGAGAACAACTAAGACTGAAATTGTTGGTTTTATCGTCAAGCAGTCTACACAATAAGAACATTGATCTTCATCAACACCACAAAATTAGTTTTCTAGCCACTTCACTTTCGTATACGGTCAAGTACTTGAATTCATTAGTAAAATACCTAAATCAAGGACTAAATTACTTCATTTCCGGAGATAAATACTGATATTCATATAGAAAATGCTTGCAAATTGGGGGAGAACATCTAAGCCTATAATGGTTGGTTTTATCAAGCATTCTACATAGTAAGAACATTGATCATCATCAACACCACAAAATTAGTTTTCTAGCCACTTCACTTTCTTTTATGGTCGGGTACTTGAATTCAATAATACAATTCCTAAATCAAGGTCTAAAGTACTTGATTTCAGGAATAAATACTCATATTCATGTAGAAAATACCTGCGAATTGGGGGAGAACAACTAAGACTGAAATTGTTGGTTTTATCGTCAAGCAGTCTACACAATAAGAACATTGATCTTCATCAACACCACAAAATTAGTTTTCTAGCCACTTCACTTTCGTATACGGTCAAGTACTTGAATTCATTAGTAAAATACCTAAATCAAGGACTAAATTACTTCATTTCAGGAGATAAATACTGATATTCATATAGAAAATACTTGCAAATTGGGGGAGAACATCTAAGCCTATAATGGTTGGTTTTATCAAGCATTCTACATAGTAAGAACATTGATCATCATCAACACCACAAAATTAGTTTTCTAGCCACTTCACTTTCTTTTACGGTCGGGTACTTGAATTCAATAGTAAAATACCTAAATCAATGTCTAAAGTACTTTATTTCAGGAATAAATACTCATATTCATGTAGAAAATAACTGCGAATTGGGGGAGAACAACTAAGACTGAAATTCTTGATTTTATCGTCAAGCAGTCTACACAATAAGAACATTGATCTTCATCAACACCACAAAATCAGTTTTCTAGCCACTTCACTTTCGTATACGGTCAAGTACTTGAATTCATTAGTAAAATACCTAAATCAAGGACTAAACTACTGCATTTCAGGAGATAAATACTGATATTCATATAGAAAATACTTGAAATTGGGGGATAACGTCTAAGCCTATAATGGTTGGTGTAATCAAGCATTCTACCTAGTAAGAACATTGATCTTCATCAACACCACAAAATTAGTATTCTAGCCACTTCACTTTCTTTTAAGGTCGGGTACTTGAATTCAATAATAAAATACCTAAATCAAGGTCTAAAGTACTTGATTTCAGGAATAAATACTCATATTCACGTACAAAATACCTGCGAATGGGGGAGAACAACTAAGACTGAAATTGTTGGTTTTATCGTCAAGCAGTCTACACAATAAGAACATTGATCTTCATCAACACCACAAAATTAGTTTTCTAGCCACTTCACTTTCGTATACGGTCAAGTACTTGAATTCATTAGTAAAATACCTAAATCAAGGACTAAATTACTTCATTTCCGGAGATAAATACTGATATTCATATAGAAAATGCTTGCAAATTGGGGGAGAACATCTAAGCCTATAATGGTTGGTTTTATCAAGCATTCTACATAGTAAGAACATTGATCATCATCAACACCACAAAATTAGTTTTCTAGCCACTTCACTTTCTTTTATGGTCGGGTACTTGAATTCAATAATACAATTCCTAAATCAAGGTCTAAAGTACTTGATTTCAGGAATAAATACTCATATTCATGTAGAAAATACCTGCGAATTGGGGGAGAACAACTAAGACTGAAATTGTTGGTTTTATCGTCAAGCAGTCTACACAATAAGAACATTGATCTTCATCAACACCACAAAATTAGTTTTCTAGCCACTTCACTTTCGTATACGGTCAAGTACTTGAATTCATTAGTAAAATACCTAAATCAAGGACTAAATTACTTCATTTCAGGAGATAAATACTGATATTCATATAGAAAATACTTGCAAATTGGGGGAGAACATCTAAGCCTATAATGGTTGGTTTTATCAAGCATTCTACATAGTAAGAACATTGATCATCATCAACACCACAAAATTAGTTTTCTAGCCACTTCACTTTCTTTTATGGTCGGGTACTTGAATTCAATAATACAATTCCTAAATCAAGGTCTAAAGTACTTGATTTCAGGAATAAATACTCATATTCATGTAGAAAATACCTGCGAATTGGGGGAGAACAACTAAGACTGAAATTGTTGGTTTTATCGTCAAGCAGTCTACACAATAAGAACATTGATCTTCATCAACACCACAAAATTAGTTTTCTAGCCACTTCACTTTCGTATACGGTCAAGTACTTGAATTCATTAGTAAAATACCTAAATCAAGGACTAAAGTACTTCATTTCAGGAGATAAATACTGATATTCATATAGAAAATACTTGCAAATTGAGGGAGAACATCTAAGCCTATAATGGTTGGTTTTGTCAAGCATTCTACATAGTAAGAACATTGATCATCATCAACACCGCAAAAATTAGTTTTCTAGCCACTTCACTTTCTTTTACGGTCGGGTACTTGAATTCAATAGTAAAATACCTAAATCAAGGTCTAAAGTACTTTTATTTCAGGAATAAATACTCATATTCATGTAGAAAATACCTGCGAATTGGGGGAGAACAACTAAGACTGAAATTGTTGGTTTTATCGTCAAGCAGTCTACACAATAAGAACATTGATCTTCATCAACACCACAAAATTAGTTTTCTAGCCACTTCACTTTCGTATACGGTCAAGTACTTGAATTCATTAGTAAATACCTAAATCAAGGACTAAATTACTTCATTTCAGGAGATAAATACTGATATTCATATAGAAAATACTTGCAAATTGGGGGAGAACATCTAAGCCTATAATGGTTGGTTTTATCAAGCATTCTACATAGTAAGAACATTGATCATCATCAACACCACAAAATTAGTTTTTTAGCCACTTCACTTTCTTTTACGGTCGGGTACTTGAATTCAATAGTAAAATACCTAAATCAATGTCTAAAGTACTTTATTTCAGGAATAAATACTCATATTCATGTAGAAAATACTGCGAATTGGGGGAGAACAACTAAGACTGAAATTCTTGATTTTATCGTCAAGCAGTCTACACAATAAGAACATTGATCTTCATCAACACCACAAAATCAGTTTTCTAGCCACTTCACTTTCGTATACGGTCAAGTACTTGAATTCATTAGTAAAATACCTAAATCAAGGACTAAACTACTGCATTTCAGGAGATAAATACTGATATTCATATAGAAAATACTTGAAATTGGGGGAGAACGTCTAAGCCTATAATGGTTGGTGTAATCAAGCATTCTACCTAGTAAGAACATTGATCTTCATCAACACCACAAAATTAGTTTTCTAGCCACTTCACTTTCTTTTAAGGTCGGGTACTTGAATTCAATAATAAAATACCTAAATCAAGGTCTAAAGTACTTGATTTCAGGAATAAATACTCATATTCACGTACAAAATACCTGCGAATTGGGGGAGAACAACTAAGACTGAAATTGTTGGTTTTATCGTCAAGCAGTCTACACAATAAGAACATTGATCTTCATCAACACCACAAAATTAGTTTTCTAGCCACTTCACTTTCGTATACGGTCAAGTACTTGAATTCATTAGTAAAATACCTAAATCAAGGACTAAATTACTTCATTTCCGGAGATAAATACTGATATTCATATAGAAAATACTTGCAAATTGAGGGAGAACATCTAAGCCTATAATGGTTGGTTTTGTCAAGCATTCTACATAGTAAGAACATTGATCATCATCAACACCACAAAAATTAGTTTTCTAGCCACTTCACTTTCTTTTACGGTCGGGTACTTGAATTCAATAGTAAAATACCTAAATCAAGGTCTAAAGTACTTTTATTTCAGGAATAAATACTCATATTCATGTAGAAAATACCTGCGAATTGGGGGAGAACAACTAAGACTGAAATTGTTGGTTTTATCGTCAAGCAGTCTACACAATAAGAACATTGATCTTCATCAACACCACAAAATTAGTTTTCTAGCCACTTCACTTTCGTATACGGTCAAGTACTTGAATTCATTAGTAAAATACCTAAATCAAGGACTAAATTACTTCATTTCCGGAGATAAATACTGATATTCATATAGAAAATGCTTGCAAATTGGGGGAGAACATCTAAGCCTATAATGGTTGGTTTTATCAAGCATTCTACATAGTAAGAACATTGATCATCATCAACACCACAAAATTAGTTTTCTAGCCACTTCACTTTCTTTTATGGTCGGGTACTTGAATTCAATAATACAATTCCTAAATCAAGGTCTAAAGTACTTGATTTCAGGAATAAATACTCATATTCATGTAGAAAATACCTGCGAATTGGGGGAGAACAACTAAGACTGAAATTGTTGGTTTTATCGTCAAGCAGTCTACACAATAAGAACATTGATCTTCATCAACACCACAAAATTAGTTTTCTAGCCACTTCACTTTCGTATACGGTCAAGTACTTGAATTCATTAGTAAAATACCTAAATCAAGGACTAAAGTACTTCATTTCAGGAGATAAATACTGATATTCATATAGAAAATACTTGCAAATTGAGGGAGAACATCTAAGCCTATAATGGTTGGTTTTGTCAAGCATTCTACATAGTAAGAACATTGATCATCATCAACACCGCAAAAATTAGTTTTCTAGCCACTTCACTTTCTTTTACGGTCGGGTACTTGAATTCAATAGTAAAATACCTAAATCAAGGTCTAAAGTACTTTTATTTCAGGAATAAATACTCATATTCATGTAGAAAATACCTGCGAATTGGGGGAGAACAACTAAGACTGAAATTGTTGGTTTTATCGTCAAGCAGTCTACACAATAAGAACATTGATCTTCATCAACACCACAAAATTAGTTTTCTAGCCACTTCACTTTCGTATACGGTCAAGTACTTGAATTCATTAGTAAAATACCTAAATCAAGGACTAAATTACTTCATTTCAGGAGATAAATACTGATATTCATATAGAAAATACTTGCAAATTGGGGGAGAACATCTTAGCCTATAATGGTTGGTTTTATCAAGCATTCTACATAGTAAGAACATTGATCATCATCAACACCACAAAATTAGTTTTTTAGCCACTTCACTTTCTTTTACGGTCGGGTACTTGAATTCAATAGTAAAATACCTAAATCAATGTCTAAAGTACTTTATTTCAGGAATAAATACTCATATTCATGTAGAAAATAACTGCGAATTGGGGGAGAACAACTAAGACTGAAATTCTTGGTTTTATCGTCAAGCAGTCTACACAATAAGAACATTGATCTTCATCAACACCACAAAATTAGTATTATAGCCACTTCACTTTCTTTTACGGTCGGGTACTTGAATTCAATAATAAAATACCTAAATCAAGGTCTAAAGTACTTGATTTCAGGAATAAATACTCATATTCATGTACAAAATACCTGCGAATTGGGGGAGAACAACTAATACTGAAATTGTTGGTTTTATCGTCAAGCAGTCTACACAATAAGAACATTGATCTTCATCAACACCACAAAATCAGTTTTCTAGCCACTTCACTTTCGTATACGGTCAAGTACTTGAATTCATTAGTAAAATACCTAAATCAAGGACTAAACTACTGCATTTCAGGAGATAAATACTGATATTCATATAGAAAATACTTGAAATTGGGGGATAACGTCTAAGCCTATAATGGTTGGTGTAATCAAGCATTCTACCTAGTAAGAACATTGATCTTCATCAACACCACAAAATTAGTATTCTAGCCACTTCACTTTCTTTTAAGGTCGGGTACTTGAATTCAATAATAAAATACCTAAATCAAGGTCTAAAGTACTTGATTTCAGGAATAAATACTCATATTCACGTACAAAATACCTGCGAATTGGGGGAGAACAACTAAGACTGAAATTGTTGGTTTTATCGTCAAGCAGTCTACACAATAAGAACATTGATCTTCATCAACACCACAAAATTAGTTTTCTAGCCACTTCACTTTCGTATACGGTCAAGTACTTGAATTCATTAGTAAAATACCTAAATCAAGGACTAAATTACTTCATTTCCGGAGATAAATACTGATATTCATATAGAAAATGCTTGCAAATTGGGGGAGAACATCTAAGCCTATAATGGTTGGTTTTATCAAGCATTCTACATAGTAAGAACATTGATCATCATCAACACCACAAAATTAGTTTTCTAGCCACTTCACTTTCTTTTATGGTCGGGTACTTGAATTCAATAATACAATTCCTAAATCAAGGTCTAAAGTACTTGATTTCAGGAATAAATACTCATATTCATGTAGAAAATACCTGCGAATTGGGGGAGAACAACTAAGACTGAAATTGTTGGTTTTATCGTCAAGCAGTCTACACAATAAGAACATTGATCTTCATCAACACCACAAAATTAGTTTTCTAGCCACTTCACTTTCGTATACGGTCAAGTACTTGAATTCATTAGTAAAATACCTAAATCAAGGACTAAATTACTTCATTTCAGGAGATAAATACTGATATTCATATAGAAAATACTTGCAAATTGGGGGAGAACATCTAAGCCTATAATGGTTGGTTTTATCAAGCATTCTACATAGTAAGAACATTGATCATCATCAACACCACAAAATTAGTTTTTTAGCCACTTCACTTCTTTTACGGTCGGGTACTTGAATTCAATAGTAAAATACCTAAATCAATGTCTAAAGTACTTTATTTCAGGAATAAATACTCATATTCATGTAGAAAATAACTGCGAATTGGGGGAGAACAACTAAGACTGAAATTCTTGATTTTATCGTCAAGCAGTCTACACAATAAGAACATTGATCTTCATCAACACCACAAAATCAGTTTTCTAGCCACTTCACTTTCGTATACGGTCAAGTACTTGAATTCATTAGTAAAATACCTAAATCAAGGACTAAACTACTGCATTTCAGGAGATAAATACTGATATTCATATAGAAAATACTTGAAATTGGGGGATAACGTCTAAGCCTATAATGGTTGGTGTAATCAAGCATTCTACTAGTAAGAACATTGATCTTCATCAACACCACAAAATTAGTATTCTAGCCACTTCACTTTCTTTTAAGGTCGGGTACTTGAATTCAATAATAAAATACCTAAATCAAGGTCTAAAGTACTTGATTTCAGGAATAAATACTCATATTCACGTACAAAATACCTGCGAATTGGGGGAGAACAACTAAGACTGAAATTGTTGGTTTATCGTCAAGCAGTCTACACAATAAGAACATTGATCTTCATCAACACCACAAAATTAGTTTTCTAGCCACTTCACTTTCGTATACGGTCAAGTACTTGAATTCATTAGTAAAATACCTAAATCAAGGACTAAATTACTTCATTTCCGGAGATAAATACTGATATTCATATAGAAAATGCTTGCAAATTGGGGGAGAACATCTAAGCCTATAATGGTTGGTTTTATCAAGCATTCTACATAGTAAGAACATTGATCATCATCAACACCACAAAATTAGTTTTCTAGCCACTTCACTTTCTTTTATGGTCGGGTACTTGAATTCAATAATACAATTCCTAAATCAAGGTCTAAAGTACTTGATTTCAGGAATAAATACTCATATTCATGTAGAAAATACCTGCGAATTGGGGGAGAACAACTAAGACTGAAATTGTTGGTTTTATCGTCAAGCAGTCTACACAATAAGAACATTGATCTTCATCAACACCACAAAATTAGTTTTCTAGCCACTTCACTTTCGTATACGGTCAAGTACTTGAATTCATTAGTAAAATACCTAAATCAAGGACTAAATTACTTCATTTCAGGAGATAAATACTGATATTCATATAGAAAATACTTGCAAATTGGGGGAGAACATCTAAGCCTATAATGGTTGGTTTTATCAAGCATTCTACATAGTAAGAACATTGATCATCATCAACACCACAAAATTAGTTTTCTAGCCACTTCACTTTCTTTTACGGTCGGGTACTTGAATTCAATTGTAAAATACCTAAATCAATGTCTAAAGTACTTTATTTCAGGAATAAATACTCATATTCATGTAGAAAATAACTGCGAATTGGGGAGAACAACTAAGACTGAAATTCTTGGTTTTATCGTCAAGCAGTCTACACAATAAGAACATTGATCTTCATCAACACACAAAATTAGTATTATAGCCACTTCACTTTCTTTTACGGTCGGGTACTTGAATTCAATAATAAAATACCTAAATCAAGGTCTAAAGTACTTGATTTCAGGAATAAATACTCATATTCATGTACAAAATACCTGCGAATTGGGGGAGAACAACTAAGACTGAAATTGCTGGTTTTATCGTCAAGCAGTCTACACAATAAGAACATTGATCTTCATCAACACCACAAAATCAGTATTCTAGCCACTTCACTTTCGTATACGGTCAAGTACTTGAATTCATTAGTAAAATACCTAAATCAAGGACTAAACTACTTCATTTCAGGAGATAAATACTGATATTCATATGGAAAATACTTGAAATTGGGGGAGAACGTCTAAGCCTATAATGGTTGGTTTTCTCAAGTATTCTACCTAGTAAGAACATTGATCATCATCAACACCACAAAATTAGTTTTCTAGCCACTTCTGTTGGTCCCGAAATGCACCAACAATACGACTTCGGACGGATTAAACACGCCTAAAGATCTAGATTTGAGAATGGGGCGTGTGGGGCTTGGTGGTTTTCTTGAGGAGACTCTCTCACTCTAAAATTGTTTATTTGATTAACACACACAAGCACACCTAACTATGTGTTAGGGTTTTCCTATTTATACCACAAGTTGGTATATAATAGGTGGGCCTCTTGTGAAGGCCCATTACATGAATAACTAAGAACTAACCCAATTAAGAGCTAGCCCAAAGTTTAATAAAGCAAATCAACAAAGATAATACAATGAAATTGAAACACTACAAAATTTCCTAACATCTCCCCCTTAGTGTTCAATCTTCAGTTCAGCGTGGGATATCTTTGTTGGGCATATTGGAGATCTCGATTCCTAGCAAACTCCCCCTACAAGGGATATCTCCTCTTCTTGCGGAGGCATTGATGGCTCGGCTAGGATTCACTTGTTAAGATTCTCCAATCTTCTTCTTCTTGGCGCCGGATTTGTCGTCTTCGAATGGAAGTTGTCTGGTTCGGCCTCGAAGATGACTCGTCCGGCTCCAGAAGAAGGTAGGCGTGGGGCGTAAAAAATGTGCCAAGGCTCCATTGAAATGTGACTTTCAAGAGTAGGGAGCTCGGTCTTCAGAGTGGTCAGCGCAGTGGTGGCGGAATGTGGTGGATGAGATGTGCCATGGCTCCTTCGAGTGTTCCATTATGAACATAATAGCCTGACACATAAGAATGTGCGCGGAGGTAGTGGAAGCCTCCGGCGGGGCGTAGTTGGTAGAGGTGGCGTGGATGATGGTTGCTGCTGATGCTGCTGTACGATCTTCAACTCATTTCTTCTCCTTTACTCCCCCTTGAGATGATCTCCGTCTTCGGGATCGTCACGTCGTCCGTGGGACGAGTCTGCCTCTGGTGTTGATGGTGGTGATGATGTGTGTGGTGTGGTGTTGAGTGAGGCAATCAAGTGGGATTCTCAGGAGTAGCAGCATTTGGCTTTCCTCCGGGTTCAGTTTTGAACACTGGAGAGACGGAGCAGCATGTGGTGGCGTAAGCGTAGGCGTGGTGGAGTGGTGTCGGTGATGGGACCTTTTCCTTCATAGATCCTTGTTGAGCGCGGCATGGAATGTGTAAGTTCCTCGCTGATTGCTATGAGTCGGGGCTCCATCACGAACGGGGTAACTAACCAGACGGGGGTCACAAAGACGCTCCGTCGTCACAACATCGAAACATGTGTCCGATGCGCCGCCTGTTTGCACAGGACAAAAAGAACCGGAGAGCCACAAAGGCTTTCCGTTCGCACGGACGATGAGACAAGCTCGTATCCGTGGCCCATCGACAGTTGTGGTGAGGGTGGCTGTCGTGGGTCTTCCGCTCTCGGTCACAAGGACGTCATCAAGCGTTCGGGCAAGTTCACGAAGAACCTGCGGTGCGTAAAGAGTGTCTGTGTCCTAGAAAGTGGAAAATTTCGGTGGGTGAGAACACTAGACTCAATGTGGGTGGAAGAGGTGCAGTGAGAGGCGGGGCACTGCATGTTCAACATCAACCGTCTCCAAGTGGGGCGGTGATGGCTAACGTGGTTCCTCTGTGCGAAATGAAACAGCTATCTGCGAAAGGATAGCTGAGTGGTTGGGAGGGGTAAATTGCGCGGTTGGACCAGATGCCGCGACTTCTACTCGGGAAACGAGCGAGTCGTCTCCTGTACCTATGGGCGAAGTCCGGGTTGTGGTGAGATATGACAGAGGAGTGCGATCATGTCGTCGTTGGTTCGCAACTCCTGCAAGCGACTTACGTCATCCTCCCGAGATCGTTGATTGGATCTTTGCATGGAGGAGGATGTCGCGCGACCTAGACCTAGACTAGAGAGGCTAGGGTAGGCTCGTTCCTGGGTTAGGATCAGGGGGGTTTCACTGATCCATGGGAAACTATGGTGGCGTGGCGTGATCGCGTTGAAAGGCGACCACGAGTGATGTCGACGAGGGTGGCCCAAACTGTTGATCAGACACTTCTGAGACTCGTCAGGTGGTGGTGGTGGTGAGGGCGTAAAGAGGATCACGGTGGCTTAGGGACGTCTCCATGTAGCGCACCATGGTGGAATGGATGGCAGTGGGTGGACGGTGGAGTCTGGTACATGAGATCCACATCGCCTAAGCATCGAGATTAGATGGCGCGCCCACTGATGGTTGGTTGAACTCTTGTCAACCCTTCTTTATGGGTCCGGGTTCTGCACGGATTTGTACAGAAGTCATGATGATTGCTCGCTTCTCTGACATCCCTTCATGCACGTGGAGCAACCCGTGTAACGTGCATGATGGGGTTGGTTGCTCGCAGTGCATACCGGTCATGAATGTGGAGCAATCCATGTACCATTCATGCCGGGGGGTGGTTGCTCACGTCGTGTACCAGTCATGTATGTGGAGCAACCCGGGTGCCATACATGCTGGGTGGTGTGAAATTGGCATTTGGAAATTCCGCTCCGAAAAGTTTGGGGGTGACCTAAACTTTTTCTATAATGTGCCAATACCGTCCTAGGTCGATCGTTGGGTACGGTGATCGTTGCCGCGTTTTGGATTTGCCTTCAAAAAATTTCACAAAAACGTCGTCTATACCGAAAATTTTGGCCCAGAAAAATTTATTTCGGAAAATTTTAAAAGTGTAAAATAGACAAAGTCCAATGGGCTTAGAAAATTTTTCTCTATCCAATGATATAAATTTTCCTTAGGCTTAGAAATTTTTTTTTTTTTTTTTTTTTTTTTGCTCCTTAACCTTATTTAATCCGAGGGGGGGCCAGAAATTTTTGGTGGTCAAAAACGTTTAAGTGTATTTTTTCAAGAGTGATTTTTGCAAGATTTGAAGCTAAAAGGTGTGTTTGGATCAAGTTTAAAGGTTGGGTGCAAATTTCTCGGGGTGCGAAAAAAATGCTGTGTGAGAATGTGCGTCCGAGAAATTTCGTTGTGAGAGCGAGTCGCGAAAAAAAAAGGAAATTTCGCATTCAAAGAAAATTTTCGCATGTACAGTAAAAGTTTCGCATATCAAGAAGATTGCGCATTCAGAGTAAAATTTCGCATGTATAAAAATTTTCGCAAGTTATAAATTTTCGCATGTCGTGAGAATTTTTCGCATCCAAGAATTTTCGCATGTACAGTAAAAGTTTCTCAGCCTTAGAAAATTTCGCGGTTTCAAAAATTTCGCGGTTTCAAAAATTTCTCAACCTGAGAAAGAAAGTTTCCCGGTTTCGAATTTCTCAGCCTTAGAAAATTTCGCCGATTTTGGAAAAATTTCTCAGTTTTGCAAAACTTTCTCGGGCAGCGAAAGTTTTCTCGGCCAGCGAAATTTTCTCAGGCAAATTTTCTCGGGTAAAAAAAAATTCTCGGCCTCACTCACTGTAGCAGCGAAAATTTCAACGCAAGAAATTTCTCGGCTAAGAATTTTCTCGGGTATGAAAATTTCTCGGACAAGAACAGTACTATTTCATTGCGCGACTTTTACCAGAAAAATGACTCGTTTTCGCTCAAATCTCACTCAAAATCGACGAAACTTGTTCCAAAACTTCAGAAAAACATTCCTAAACACATAATCAACCTTTGGGATGTCTAAAAACAACAAATCGAGGTCGAAATCGCCCAAAACTAAAAGTGACGAAAATAATTTTTCAAGCAATTTTCACTCAAATCTTGCTCAAACACGCAAATCCGGTCGCGTTGTGCTCTGATACCACTTGTTGGTCCGAAATGCACCAACAATACGACTTCGGACGGATTAAACACGCCTAAAGATCTAGATTTGAGAATGGGCGTGTGGGGCTTGGTGGTTTTCTTGAGGAGACTCTCTCACTCTAAAATTGTTTATTTGATTAACACACACAAGCACACCTAACTATGTGTTAGGGTTTTCCTATTTATACCACAAGTTGGTATATAATAGGTGGGCCTCTTGTGAAGGCCCATTACATGAATAACTAAGAACTAACCCAATTAAGAGCTAGCCCAAAGTTTAATAAAGCAAATCAACAAAGATAATACAATGAAATTGAACACTACAAAATATTTCCTAACAACTTCACTTTCTTTTACGGTCGGGTACTTGAATTCAATAGTAAAATACCTAAATCAAGGTGTAAAGTACTTTATTTCAGGAATAAATACTCATATTCATGTAGAAAATACCTGCGAATTGGGGGAGAACAACTAAGACTGAAATTGTTGGTTTTATCGTCAAGCAGTCTACACAATAAGAACATTGATCTTCATCAACACCACAAAATTAGTTTTCTAGCCACTTCACTTTCGTATACGGTCAAGTACTTGAATTCATTAGTAAAATACCTAAATCAAGGACTAAAGTACTTCATTTCAGGAGATAAATACTGATATTCATATAGAAAATACTTGCAAATTGGGGGAGAACATCTAAGCCTATAATGGTTGGTTTTATCAAGCATTCTACATAGTAAGAACATTGATCATCATCAACACCACAAAATTAGTTTTCTAGCCACTTCACTTTCTTTTACGGTCGGGTACTTGAATTCAATAGTAAAATACCTAAATCAAGGTCTAAAGTACTTTATTTCAGGAATAAATACTCATATTCATGTAGAAATAACTGCGAATTGGGGAGAACAACTAAGACTGAAATTGTTGGTTTTATCGTCAAGCAGTCTACACAATAAGAACATTGATCTTCATCAACACCACAAAATTAGTATTCTAGCCGCTTCACTTTCTTTTACGGTCGGGTACTTGAATTCAATAATAAAATACCTAAATCAAGGTCTAAAGTACTTGATTTCAAGAATAAATTCTCATATTCATGTACAAAATACCTGCGAATTGGGGGAGAACAACTAAGACTGAAATTGTTGGTTTTATCGTCAAGCAGTCTATACAATAAGTTCATTGATCTTCATCAACACCACAAAATTATTTTTCTAGCCACTTCACTTTCGTATACGGTCAAGTACTTGAATTCATTAGTAAAATACCTAAATCAAGGACTAAACTACTTCATTTCAGGAGATAAATACTGATATTCATATGGAAAATACTTGAAATTGGGGGAGAACGTCTAAGCCTATAATGGTTGGTTTTATCAAGCATTCTACCTAGTAAGAACATTGATCATCATCAACACCACAAAATTAGTTTTCTAGCCACTTCACTTTCTTTTACGGTCGGGTACTTGAATTCAATAATAAAACACCTAAATCAAGGTCTAAAGTACTTTATTTCAGGAATAAATACTCATATTCATGTAGAAAATACCTGCGAATTGGGGGAGAACAACTAAGACTGAAATTGTTGGTTTTATCGTCAAGCAGTCTACACAATAAGAACATTGATCTTCATCACACCACAAAATTAGTTTTCTAGCCACTTCACTTTCGTATACGGTCAAGTACTTGAATTCATTAGTAAAATACCTAAATCAAGGACTAAATTACTTCATTTCAGGAGATAAATACTGATATTCATATAGAAAATACTTGCAAATTGGGAGAGAACATCTAAGCCTATAATGGTTGGTTTTATCAAGCATTCAACATAGTAAGAACATTGATTATCATCAACACCACAAAATTAGTTTTCTAGCCACTTCACTTTCTTTTACGGTCGGGTACTTGAATTCAATAATAAAATACCTAAATCAAGGTCTAAAGTACTTGATTTCAGGAATAAATACTCATATTCATGTAGAAAATACCTGCGAATTGGGGGAAAACAACTAAGACTGAAATTGTTGGTTTTATCGTCAAGCAGTCTACAGAATGAGAACATTGATCTTCATCAACACCACAAAATTAGTATTCTAGCCACTTCACTTTCTTTTGCGGTACTTGAATTCAATAATAAAATACCTAAATCAAGGTCTAAAGTACTTGATTTCAGGAATAAATACTCATATTCATGTACAAAATACCTGCGAATTGGGGGAGAACAACTAAGACTGAAATTGTTGGTTTTATCGTCAAGCAGTCTACACAATAAGAACATTGATCTTCATCAACACCACAAAATTAGTTTTCTAGCCACTTCACTTTCGTATACGGTCAAGTACTTGAATTCATTAGTAAAATACCTAAATCAAGGACTAAACTACTTCATTTCAGGAGATAAATACTGATATTCATATGGAAAATACTTGAAATTGGGGGAGAACGTCTAAGCCTATAATGGTTGGTTTTCTCAAGCATTCTACCTAGTAAGAACATTGATCATCATCAACACCACAAAATTAGTTTTCTAGCCACTTCACTTTCTTTTACGGTCGGGTACTTGAATTCAATAGTAAAATACCTAAATCAAGGTGTAAAGTACTTTATTTCAGGAATAAATACTCATATTCATGTAGAAAATACCTGCGAATTGGGGGAGAACAACTAAGACTGAAATTGTTGGTTTTATCGTCAAGCAGTCTACACAATAAGAACATTGATCTTCATCAACACCACAAAATTAGTTTTCTAGCCACTTCACTTTCGTATACGGTCAAGTACTTGAATTCATTAGTAAAATACCTAAATCAAGGACTAAAGTACTTCATTTCAGGAGATAAATACTGATATTCATATAGAAAATACTTGCAAATTGGGGGAGAACATCTAAGCCTATAATGGTTGGTTTTATCAAGCATTCTACATAGTAAGAACATTGATCATCATCAACACCACAAAATTAGTTTTCTAGCCACTTCACTTTCTTTTACGGTCGGGTACTTGAATTCAATAGTAAAATACCTAAATCAAGGTCTAAAGTACTTTATTTCAGGAATAAATACTCATATTCATGTAGAAAATAACTGCGAATTGGGGGAGAACAACTAAGACTGAAATTGTTGGTTTTATCGTCAAGCAGTCTACACAATAAGAACATTGATCTTCATCAACACCACTGATAAACGTATTTTAATACGTTTATTATTGTGTTTATTTGGGTTATAATAGGATATTTTTGGTTATTCATGTATTTCTTGGCTCTATTTACACCCATTTAAATATTGTAGGACCTTGGAATGATTATCGAGCGAAAAGGAACGAAAACGAGGCGAAAACGACGCGAAAAGGACCGAGTATGAAGCTGCCAGGCAACGTTCACGGCCGTGAAGCACCTCGCATGAGGCCGTGAATGTGGGCAGTGGGGTTAAGATGAGAAGACCCTTAGGTGTCACGGCCGTGAGGCATTATGCAAGAGGCCGTGAACGATGACAGAGACTTGAAGAAGTTCCACTCACGGCCGTGAATCGTCACGCAATAAGCCGTGAATCCTGGCAGAGGCCTAAGTAAAGAATAGACTTCAAGTGTCACGGCCGTGAGGGCTTATGCAACAAGCCGTGAATCAAGGCAGAGAGCTCAACGAAGGAAAAATCCGTTGATTCACGGCCGTGACTTCCGATGCACGAGGCCGTGAATCATGCCAGAGAGTCAATATATAGGGTTTTTAGCTGCCGTCACGGCCGTGAAGGCCCGTTAAGAGGCCGTGAACGTTCCAAAATTCAGGGTTTTAGCCCATTTTCGAAGCATAAAAGGGAGGAACTACTCAGAACTCAGGGAGAACTTCATAGGGACGAAAACTGAGAGCAAAGAAGAGAAGGAAGAACACTAGAAGCAGTCCCGTGATTCGGAGAAGCTCAAGGGACGATCCAACAACGAAGCTACGCTCATACGATCGAGGAACGAGTGCTCCACCTCGGAAACGCCATATTCACTCCTTAGGGAAGTTTTTATGAGTTCTCTATCCTCGTTTCCCTTAAATCTCGTTGTTGTGACGTTCAATATGAGTGGCTAATTCTCTTGTGTGTTTGGGAATAGATGAACGTTGGGTTATGTTGTAGTTAAGACGTAGGATAATCGTGAACACGTATATTCGACTATTTATCGTTCTATGATATTGTTTCTTCGTATCAATATGTCTATGTGTTGATATGCATGTGTGGTATATCGTTTAGGGCGACAGCTAAATAACGATTAGGCCGTTCGTAGACGTCAGGATTCGAGTATAGGGCGACAGCAAATACTCGATCCTCGCCGTCTTGTAATCGCTAAACTTAGATCCCCACGAACGTTTAGGGCGACAGCAAATCCGTGAGTGGGTAGAAAATTACTGCGATTTAGTCGATAATCACGTAGGAGCGATATTCCGTAAGCCTTAGTCAACAAAACTCAGCGGGATTCGAATCCCGGACACATATTTGTCATCTTAAGGCACTCTTATTACTTCTAGTCGAGTTCTATAGTCTTCCGAACCTTCAAGTTACTCTGTTAAGATAGTTCGTAATATAAACAAATCCTGTTATTTTATTTAGGTTAAATATCGAGTCGATAGGTTAATACTAGTACTCAATTTATTCCTCGTGATCGATACTCGGATATTCGCTATAGCTATATTACAAACGATAGGTACACTGCCTATCGCGCGTGATTCTAGTTATAATATATTCGTTTTAATTATTACTTGACGTACTCGCACGATCTTTTATTTAAACATACACACACGCGATCAAGTTTTTGGCGCCGTTGCCGGGGAATAGATTGATATTAGGAACACCCTAGTTCGGTAATTTAGCTATTTTCCCAGTTTTTGGTTAATTGCGTTATTTGTTTCTACATCATTATTAGTCTCGTTACCTTTTCAACGTATTTGTTTAGTTCTTCGCTAAATTTTGTTTTCACTCATTGAAGGTACTGTTTGACGGTGGATGACCCGAAGCCACCCATCAGGTCCAATCGTTGAAGGAGATCCAGATTTCGAGCGGAAATTGCGAAGGCAGCTCAGATACAATTCAGAAGGCACGGCTAGTAACTATCAAGAAGCGTTAGTAAGCTACTCAGAGGACAACTCTCAGGAGTCGGCAGAGAATTCTCGAACAGAGGCATCTGTAGACGGTCGAGAGACAGAAGTCGAGATGGCTGAATGCAGAGTACCGGTCCACCAGGACTAAGAAGAGGAACAATCTCTACAAGACCTACTCAAGAGTGCCTCCCTCGGCGGAACTGAATCGGCAATCGTTATTCCGCCAATCGAGAACAACAATTTCGAGCTGAAGCACGCCTGGCTTCAGATGATCTTTCAGACGGCCCAGTTTGAAGGAAATCCCGATGATGATCCGTACTCCCACCTGAAGGCTTTTCTTACAGTAACAGACACCATTAAGATTAATGGGGTCCCGAGTGATGCGATTAAACTAATGTTATTTCCATTCTCACTCAAGTACAGGGCGAAGGATTGGTTGGAGATGTTACCGCCCAGATCGATCACTACGTGGGAAGAACTACGAGCAGCATTCATCGGCCATTACTTCCCACTGCAAAAGGTATTACGGTTGAAGACGGAGATTTCCCTTTTTCACCAGAAGGATTCAGAGAATCTTTACGAAGTGTGGGAGCGATACAAATCCTTATTGAAGAAATGCCCACAACACGGGATGTCGAAAGCTGCTATGATCAACCGATTCCACGAGGGCCTCAATGATCAGACTGTCCATATGCTAGACGGAGCCGCAGGAGGAGGACTCGTGAAGCTCAATACCACGGACGCGTGGAATTTGATTGAGGATTACTCGAGGAACAGTTTCATGAGGGGCAATACCAGGATGAAGACACCCGGTGTGTTCGGAGTCAGCGAGGAGACGGCCACTAGTGCCAAGATCGAGGCGCTCCAACAACAAATCGCCTCGACGAACTCCCAGTTGCAGACGGTGATAGGTGCATTACTTCCCAAGTCCGGGCAGATACAGCCCGTGAACGCTGTGGCCACCACCGCACCGACGCAGCACACGCCTTACGTGCCCTTGTGCGGGATTTGTGGAGCAGCCCACGAGACCTCAGAATGCCAACTTGGGCAATCCCTGGAGCACGTAGACTATATGGGCAATTACCAAGGTGGCCAGCGAAGTTTCCAGCCTCGGGCACATCCAAACTTGGCATACGGAAATCAGAACCATCAGGGCCAAGGACCGCCAGGATTTCAGCCCAGACCGTCCGGATTCCAAAACGGGCCGCCACGACAGTACCAAAACGCACCCGCAGGAGGATCCGATGACATGAGGGAGATGAAGGACATGATGAAGACGCTCCTCACAAATTTCAGCAACACCACTCAAGCCCACGAGAGTCGAATGAATAAGATGGAGGAGTACATAGAGGTACGTGCCCAGAACACAGACGCCTCTATCAAGAAATTGGAGCAACAAGTGGGCCAGATGGCGAAGCAGTTGGCTGAGCGAACTCAGGGATCACTCCCAAGTTATACCGAACCAAATCCTAAGGAGTATTGCAAGGCGGTCACCCTGAGAAACGGAAGAGAGTTGCAAGAGGTACCTCCCAAGAAGAAATCAAATGATAAAGTTGAGGTCGAGGTCCACGACGAGCCAGAAGTGGAAGTAGGCAAAGGCGACAATGTTGAGAAAGCGAAGCTGAGAAGGAAAACGCTGAAGCTGAAAAGGAAAAGGTCGAGCCTCAAAAGAAAAGGCAAAGGAGATTGAGCGACCACCAGTGAAGCCATACCAGCCAAAAATTCCTTACCCGGCCCAACTAAAGAAGGACAAAGACGAGGCACAATTTGGTAAATTTATGAGTATGTGTAAGGAATTGCATATTAACCTACCTTTTGTTGAAGCTATTACGCAGATGCCCAGCTTCGCCAAGTTCTTGAAGGACTTACTGACGAACAGAAGGAAGCTCGAACACGTCTCCACTGTATGTCTGAGAGGAGAGTGCTCGGCGATACTCCAAAGCAAGATCCCTAAGAAGCTTAAGGACCCAGGGAGTTTTACTATTCCCTGTCTTATAGGAGACTTAGTTGTTGAGCGTGCATTAGCTGACCTAGGTGCTAGCATTAATTTAATGCCATATTCAATGTTTAAGCGCTTAGGATTAGGTGAGCCACGACCTACTAGGATGAGCTTGCAATTAGCCGATAGATCGTTGAAGTATCCTCGAGGTGTTATCGAGGACGTTCTAGTTAAAGTGGATAAGTTCGTAATTCCTGCTGATTTCGTTATTTTAGACATGGAGGAGGATGATAATGTCCCGTTGATATTAGGCAGACCGTTCTTAGCCACAGGAGAAACCATGATAGACGTTAGGAATGGTACATTGATGTTGACAGTAGATGGCGAGAAAGTTACTTTTAATATGGCCGACTCGATGAAAAAGAGCGGCGAGCAAGATGATAAATGCTATTTCTTAGACGTATTTGAGCACGACTTTCTCTTTTCCGTGCAAGGTCTGTCACAGGTAGGCGAGCAGGACATGCATACGCTTATGGCAATCGACGAGTGTGGGGAGGAGGTCGACGAGCCTATTATAGCCATCGACGAGAGCAGCGAAGAGGACAAAGAAAAGAGCTCGGTCGAGGAGCCACCAGTCCTAGAGTTAAAGCCGCTGCCCGACCACCTCGAGTACGCATTCCTTAGCAGCAATGGAGGGCTACCAGTCATCACCTCGTCGAGCCTAGACAACGGACAGAAGGGCCAGCTTTTGGATGTGTTGAAAGCGCACAAGAAGGCCTTGGCATGGAAGATATCCGACATAAGGGGTATCAACCGGAGCTACTGCACGCATAAGATCCTCATGGAGGACGATTTCAAGCCGGTCGCTCAACGCCAAAGGCGGCTCAACCCCAATATGAAGGACGTGGTAAAGAAGGAAGTGATCAAACTGCTAGACGCAGGGATGATCTATCCCATTTCAGACAGCGCATGGGTCAGCCCGGTCCAAGTAGTCCCAAAGAAGGGAGGCATGACGGTCGTCACCAATGACAAGAACGAGCTGATTCCGACGAGACGGTGACTGGATGGCGCGTCTGCATTGACTACAGGAAGTTGAACGATGCGACGAGAAAGGATCATTTTCCTTTACCGTTTATTGATCAGATGTTAGAAAAACTCGCTGGTCATTCATTTTATTGTTTCCTTGATGGTTTGTCAGGTTATCTGCAGATCCCCATAGCACCCGAGGACCAGGAAAAGACGACGTTTACGTGCCCGTTCGGAACGTTCGCGTACCGAAGGATGCCATTTGGCTTATGCAATGCCCCAGCCACCTTCCAGCGATGCATGATGGCCATATTCGACGAACTGGTAGGTGAGGTAATGGAGGTATTTATGGACGACTTTTCTGTGTTCGGTTCCTCATTTGATGCATGTTTGTCAAATCTGAAACTCGTACTCGCACGATGCGAGGAAACAAACTTGGCACTTAATTGGGAAAGTGCCACTTCATGGTTCGAGAGGGTATAGTTCTCGGTCATAAGATCTCCTCTAAGGGAATCGAAGTGGACCGAGCAAAATTAGAGACGATAGAAAAATTGCCCGTTCCCTCGAACGTGAAGTCCATTAGGAGCTTTCTAGGACATGCGGGGTTTTATCGTAGGTTTATTAAAGATTTTTCGAAGATCGCAAGACCCATGTCTAGGTTGCTAGAAAAAGATGCCCCGTTTGATTTTAATGACGAGTGCTTGCATGCTTTCAATTTACTTAAGGAACAACTTATCGCAGCACCTATTATGGTCGCCCCTGACTGGGGGCTGCCCTTTGAACTAATGTGCGATGCTAGTGACTATGCAGTTGGGGCCGTGCTAGGGCAGCGTAAGGACAACCATTTCAGGCCGATATATTACGCGAGTAAAACGCTAGACACAGCCCAAGCCAACTACACGACCACCGAAAAGGAGTTGTTGGCCGTCGTGTTTGCTTTCGACAAGTTCAGGTCATATCTTATCCTATCCAAAGTTGTTGTTTTTACTGACCATTCTGCTCTTAAGTACTTGTTAGCAAAGCCCGACGCCAAGCCACGGCTAATCAGATGGATCCTACTACTGCAAGAGTTCGATATAGAGATCCGGGACAAGAAGGGTGTGGAGAACCTAGCGGCGGATCACCTCTCTCGACTGGAGGAGTCCGAAATATACCACAAGGACGGAAGGCCGATACAAGATAGGTTCCCAGACGAGCATCTTTACTCGATACAGGTGGTAAGTGACGACACTCCCTGGTTTGCAGATTACGCTAACTATCTTGTTGCGAGGGTCCTACCAAAGGAGTACACCAGTCAGCAAAAGAAGAAATTCTTTTCTGATTTGAGGTACTACTTTTGGGAAGACCCATATCTCTTCAGGCGATGTGCAGACCAGGTGATACGACGATGCGTTGCCACTCCAGAGACGACACAGATCCTGAGGCACTGCCACAATGGACCGACCGGAGGGCACTACGCAGCCAACAGAACCGCCCAGAAGGTGTTGGAAAGCGGATTCTACTGGCCCACGATATTCAAGGACGCCCAAAGGTACGTTGACACTTGTGATCAGTGTCAGCGCGCAGGTAATATATCGAGACGTGATGAAATGCCCCAAAACTTTATTTTGGTATGTGAGATTTTTGACGTTTGGGGTATAGATTTTATGGGACCATTCCCTAGCTCGTACAATAATAAGTACATCCTAGTTGCGGTCGATTATGTGTCTAAATGGGCCGAGGCGCAAGCCTTACCCACGAACGACGCTAGGGTAGTCGTTAGATTTCTTCGAGCATTGTTTTCACGTTTGGGGCGCCTAGGTGCATTATTAGTGATAGGGGTACACATTTCTGTAACACCCAGTTTGCACGCACGTTAGAACGTTATGGTGTTAGACACAGCTTATCCACCCCTTATCACCCTCAGGCTAGCGGTCAGGTAGAAGTCGTGAACCGCGAGTTAAAACGTATCCTAGAGAAAACTATAGATGGGAACCGTAAGGAGTGGACAAATAAGCTAAATGACGCACTTTGGGCGTATAGGACTGCGTATAAGACACCAATAGGCACTACACCGTATAGACTGGTCTACGGGAAGGCATGCCACCTCCCCGTGGAAATAGAACATAAAGCCTATTGGGCAATCAAGTCATTGGACATGGATTTGGGGAAAGCCAGCGGAAAGCGGCAGCTCCAAATTAATGAGCTTGACGAATGGCGTTCATCAGCTTATGATAACGCTAGAATAAATAAAGAGCGTTCAAAAGCCTACCATGATAGCAAAATTAGGCACAGACGAGAATTTCAAGAAGGGGACCACGTCCTCCTCTTTAATTCTCGACTTAGGCTTTTTCCTGGCAAGCTTAGATCACGTTGGTCAGGACCGTTCACTGTCACTCGTGTTTTTCCGTGCGGTACTGTTGAGATTTCAGGTATGGGACAGGGCGCTTTCAAGGTGAACGGACATCGTTTGAAGCATTACCATGGAGGCGAGGAAGACTTGAGCGACAAGGAGGTATTATACCTCGACTTTCAGCCAGCATAAGAGCATATGAGGTACGTCCGGCTCACGACGTTAAAGAAGCGCTTCTTGGGAGGCAACCCAGGTATTTTTATTTATGTTTTAGGCATTTAAAAAAAAAACATTTAATAATCTACAACTATATATTAAATTAAATCAAAAAAAAATAATAATAGAAACATTAAAATTTTAAATTATAATAAATTTATTTCGAACATTGAAGATGGGTACAACGCAGAGTCTAGAGACGAGATAGGAACGATAGTTTTACTTCATAAACGATGGTTACAATACCATCACAACGTGTGAAAGACCAACACAAAAGCAAATCAAAAACTGCGAATAACATAAAAGACAGAGCAATAGTTTATTTTGCTTCATAAGGGCGGGTTACTCACAAGTGCACCTTGTGATAACCCAACACACGAAAGCAAGTAAAACTCCAAACAAGCCCAAAAGAAGAGCAAGGTAGAGTGATACCATATCTAAATTACGACGAATCCTTGCATATTCCTCACTCTCACCCTCACGACCTTGCTGCTGTCCCCAATTCATAGTGGCTAGATAACTCTTTCGAAAATAAGATTGTTAAAGACGTGAGATTTATGGTAGATGATGCTATTGTGTTGTTCTACCAATGTCTATTTATAGGCATGAATGACACAAAAATATCATTATCATACCCGGCAATCCATTAAATGATACAGACGAATTTTTGACTTGGAAGATTTGACGCCGCGTGAGAAAGTGATCTTTCTCTTGTCGATTCCAAGATTTTTCCTCGCTCAAATCGTCCTCGAAAAAATTCGTCGATTGCGTGTCAATCATAGTTAAAATAAATATTAAATAATAATCATAATAATCTAAAAAAAAATAAAATAAAAATTATAAAAATAAAAATAAAAAAATAAAAATAAAAATCCAAAGGGCAAGTCACGGCCTTGCGAACATAACTCACGGCCGTGAATTCTATATGCGACGCACACCGACGATACCGCGAGGAGCAACAGCATTATGAGCAGGCCCTTAAAGCCATGGATGACGCGGTCCGGCGATCACAGGAGTCACTGGCATTCCTTTGCCCTCGGCAGCCCTCACCACCACCACCTTAGTTCCGACTGCAGTTGGGATTTTTCTTTTGTAAAAAACTTTGTCTGTTTGGTCTAGTCATCCAGACACTTTTGATGATTATGACTCGTTTTGCTGTTTACTTCTTATTTCCATCGTGCGTTTAATTTTCTTTTCAGTGTTTTCAGGAAACGTGTCACAATTTACGCCACTACAACCCAAAATATTCACAATCAGTGAAGCCACCATGTTCAAACTATATCAAATGATGGAGGCAGGGCCACGCCAATTTTTCAGGGGAGTCACGTTCTTTTCAACTTCTTTTACCTTCCTGTTATTTATTTTACACGTTGAGGACAACGTGAATCTTAAGTGTGGGGAGGGGGAATTGTGTTGGGAATTTTGTTGAAAAGTTACGTGAAAATTTTTTATTTAGGTGCTGTGGTTATTAAATCTATAAAAGTCTGGCATGATTGTTTGCGTTCATCTCAATGTGGATTGCATATTAGGGAGTCTAGTGAGCGATAAAGACATGCATCAGTGATTTAATCTTTTCAGCATGAATAGATATAGTGTTACTTTGAGAGATTCACACACATAACCCATGTCCGTTGTGAGAGTTTGAGCTGACGAGCTTTTGCTCATTTTTCTTGGTTGTGTGAGTAGTGCATAATTTACGTCTCTCTAGAACTTGCTTGTTTGATACGCATTGAAATTGCTTATAGTATGTTTTGTATGAATATGACGAAGGCATTAGGAAATAAGTCCACGGCCAAAGTTCCCAACCACGACTGATCACCGTAGTTAACCACTTTGTGCCTAAGCCCTTTTATTTCTTAAACCTCGTATATCATAACCCTCTGACCTAAATAAGCCTCCAGAGATCATTTGAACCCGAGTTAAGCAGGAAGTGAAGGTTGAATGTCAAAGTCGAAAAGCGAGTCGGATGACCCGACAACTCCGAGACAACGCCGAAAGCAGTGGAGAAACGCCTCAATGTGAAATAAAAAAAAAAGGGAGAAAAAGAGAGTAAAAGCGAAGTGGAACGAGGAAAAGCTGTTGCGAAAAGAAAAAAAAAACCTTTCCATTGATAATCTTCCGGTCTCGTGAATTCCACATCATTCCCTCATTTCGAGACTTGGAAGAAGAAAGGCATAGTGGAATGCAGCAAAAATAAGAATATGAAGACGGCGTAATCAGAAAGGCTAATTGTTGGCGTGCTTTAGACAATGACATGAAGACCGACACGACTGCTACTCATATGTGATTCCATTACCACCTCATTACTATCTGAACCCATTTAACCCGAAAAGACCTTCTGATTCATGCTAACTGCTTTAAGTAGTAGACGTGTGATTGACTTGCAAGCATATGGTATAGACTAGATTATTGCATGAATTGAGCGATTCACCGATTTATTAGCCTATACACTGAGTGATTTGAGTGAATCCCTGTGAGGTGTGGATCTCGATTAGTAGTGCTAAGGAAATTCGTGTCGATAAGTGCTGATTATTGTTGTAGCGTCCATAATTGCTTGCTTAATTCCTATTTGTGTTTTCCATCTGCGTTGGTGAATTGTGAATGGTCGTGCCGTTATCTTGATAACCTTTTCTTGCTTCTAATTTGCTTGAGGACAAGCAAAAGCTTAAGTGTGGGGAGGTTTGATAAACGTATTTTAATACGTTTATTATTGTGTTTATTTGGGTTATAATAGGATATTTTTGGTTATTCATGTATTTCTTGGCTCTATTTACACCCATTTAAATATTGTAGGACCTTGGAATGATTATCGAGCGAAAAGGAACGAAAACGAGGCGAAAACGACGCGAAAAGGACCGAGTATGAAGCTGCCAGGCAACGTTCACGGCCGTGAAGCACCTCGCATGAGGCCGTGAATGTGGGCAGTGGGGTTAAGATGAGAAGACCCTTAGGTGTCACGGCCATGAGGCATTATGCAAGAGGCCGTGAACGATGACAGAGACTTGAAGAAGTTCCACTCACGGCCGTGAATCATCACGCAATAAGCCGTGAATCCTGGCAGAGGCCTAAGTAAAGAATAGACTTCAAGTGTCACGGCCGTGAGGGCTTATGCAACAAGCCGTGAATCAAGGCAGAGAGCTCAACGAAGGAAAAATCCGTTGATTCACGGCCGTGACTTCCGATGCACGAGGCCGTGAATCATGCCAGAGAGTCAATATTTAGGGTTTAAGCCGCCGTCACGGCCGTGAAGCGTGTTGCACGAGGCCGTGACTCATGCCAGAAAGTCAAGAAATAGGGTTTTTAGCCGCCGTCACGGCCGTGAAGGCCCGTTAAGAGGCCGTGAACGTTCCAAAATTCAGGGTTTTAGCCCATTTTCGAAGCATAAAAGGGAGGAACTACTCAGAACTCAGGGAGAACTTCATAGGGACGAACACTGAGAGCAAAGAAGAGAAGGAAGAACACTAGAAGCAGTCCCGTGATTCGGAGAAGCTCAAGGGACGATCCAACAACGAAGCTACGCTCATACGATCGAGGAACGAGTGCTCCACCTCGGAAACGCCATATTCACTCCTTAGGGAAGTTTTTATGAGTTCTCTATCCTCGTTTCCCTTAAATCTCGTTGTTGTGACGTTCAATATGAGTGGCTAATTCTCTTGTGTGTTTGGGAATAGATGAACGTTGGGTTATGTTGTAGTTAAGACGTAGGATAATCGTGAACACGTATATTCGACTATTTATCGTTCTATGATATTGTTTCTTCGTATCAATATGTCTATGTGTTGATATGCATGTGTGGTATATCGTTTAGGGCGACAGCTAAATAACGATTAGGCCGTTCGTAGACGTTAGGATTCGAGTATAGGGCGACAGCAAATACTCGATCCTCGCCGTCTTGTAATCGCTAAACTTAGATCCCCACGAACGTTTAGGGCGACAGCAAATCCGTGAGTGGGTAGAAAATTACTGCGATTTAGTCGATAATCACGTAGGAGCGATATTCCGTAAGCCTTAGTCAACAAAACTCAGCGGGATTCGAATCCCGGACACATATTTGTCATCTTAAGGCACTCTTATTACTTCTAGTCGAGTTCTATAGTCTTCCGAACATTTAAGTTACTCTGTTAAGATAGTTCGTAATATAAACAAATCCTGTTATTTTATTTAGGTTAAATATCGAGTCGATAGGTTAATACTAGTACTCAATTTATTCCTCGTGATCGATACTCGGATATTCGCTATAGCTATATTACAAACGATAGGTACACTGCCTATCGCGCGTGATTCTAGTTATAATATATTCGTTTTAATTATTACTTAACGTACTCGCACGATCTTTTATTTAAACATACAGACACGCGATCAACCACAAAATTAGTATTCTAGCCGCTTCACTTTCTTTTACGGTCGGGTACTTGAATTCAATAATAAAATACCTAAATCAAGGTCTAAAGTACTTGATTTCAAGAATAAATTCTCATATTCATGTACAAAATACCTGCGAATTGGGGGAGAACAACTAAGACTGAAATTGTTGGTTTTATCGTCAAGCAGTCTATACAATAAGTTCATTGATCTTCATCAACACCACAAAATTATTTTTCTAGCCACTTCACTTTCGTATACGGTCAAGTACTTGAATTCATTAGTAAAATACCTAAATCAAGGACTAAACTACTTCATTTCAGGAGATAAATACTGATATTCATATGGAAAATACTTGAAATTGGGGGAGAACGTCAAAGCCTATAATGGTTGGTTTTATCAAGCATTCTACCTAGTAAGAACATTGATCATCATCAACACCAACAAAATTAGTTTTCTAGCCACTTCACTTTCTTTTACGGTCGGGTACTTGAATTCAATAGTAAAACACCTAAATCAAGGTCTAAAGTACTTTATTTCAGGAATAAATACTCATATTCATGTAGAAAATACCTGCGAATTGGGGGAGAACAACTAAGACTGAAATTGTTGGTTTTATCGTCAAGCAGTCTACACAATAAGAACATTGATCTTCATCAACACCACAAAATTAGTTTTCTAGCCACTTCACTTTCGTATACGGTCAAGTACTTGAATTCATTAGTAAAATACCTAAATCAAGGACTAAATTACTTCATTTCAGGAGATAAATACTGATATTCATATAGAAAATACTTGCAAATTGGGGGAGAACATCTAAGCCTATAATGGTTGGTTTTATCAAGCATTCAACATAGTAAGAACATTGATTATCATCAACACCACAAAATTAGTTTTCTAGCCACTTCACTTTCTTTTACGGTCGGGTACTTGAATTCAATAATAAAATACCTAAATCAAGGTCTAAAGTACTTGATTTCAGGAATAAATACTCATATTCATGTAGAAAATACCTGCGAATTGGGGGAGAACAACTAAGACTGAAATTGTTGGTTTTATCGTCAAGCAGTCTACAGAATAAGAACATTGATCTTCATCAACACCACAAAATTAGTATTCTAGCCACTTCACTTTCTTTTACGGTCGGGTACTTGAATTCAATAATAAAATACCTAAATCAAGGTCTAAAGTACTTGATTTCAGGAATAAATACTCATATTCATGTACAAAATACCTGCGAATTGGGGGAGAACAACTAAGACTGAAATTGTTGGTTTTATCGTCAAGCAGTCTACACATTAAGAACATTGATCTTCATCAACACCACAAAATTAGTTTTCTAGCCACTTCACTTTCGTATACGGTCAAGTACTTGAATTCATTAGTAAAATACCTAAATCAAGGACTAAACTACTTCATTTCAGGAGATAAATACTGATATTCATATGGAAAATACTTGAAATTGGGGGAGAACGTCTAAGCCTATAATGGTTGGTTTTCTCAAGCATTCTACCTAGTAAGAACATTGATCATCATCAACACCACAAAATTAGTTTTCTAGCCACTTCACTTTCTTTTACGGTCGGGTACTTGAATTCAATAGTAAAATACCTAAATCAAGGTCTAAAGTATTTTATTTCAGGAATAAATACTCATATTCATGTAGAAAATACCTGCGAATTGGGGAGAACAACTAAGACTGAAATTGTTGGTTTTATCGTCAAGCAGTCTACACAATAAGAACATTGATCTTCATCAACACCACAAAATTAGTTTTCTAGCCACTTCACTTTCGTATACGGTCAAGTACTTGAATTCATTAGTAAAATACCTAAATCAAGGACTAAAGTACTTCATTTCAGGAGATAAATACTGATATTCATATAGAAAATACTTGCAAATTGGGGAGAACATCTAAGCCTATAATGGTTGGTTTTATCAAGCATTCTACATAGTAAGAACATTGATCATCATCAACACCACAAAATTAGTTTTCTAGCCACTTCACTTTCTTTTACGGTCGGGTACTTGAATTCAATAGTAAAATACCTAAATCAAGGTCTAAAGTACTTTATTTCAGGAATAAATACTCATATTCATGTAGAAAATAACTGCGAATTGGGGGAGAACAACTAAGACTGAAATTGTTGGTTTTATCGTCAAGCAGTCTACACAATAAGAACATTGATCTTCATCAACACCACAAAATTAGTATTCTAGCCGCTTCACTTTCTTTTACGGTCGGGTACTTGAATTCAATAATAAAATACCTAAATCAAGGTCTAAAGTACTTGATTTCAAGAATAAATTCTCATATTCATGTACAAAATACCTGCGAATTGGGGGAGAACAACTAAGACTGAAATTGTTGGTTTTATCGTCAAGCAGTCTATACAATAAGTTCATTGATCTTCATCAACATCACAAAATTATTTTTCTAGCCACTTCACTTTCGTATACGGTCAAGTACTTGAATTCATTAGTAAAATACCTAAATCAAGGACTAAACTACTTCATTTCAGGAGATAAATACTGATATTCATATGGAAAATACTTGAAATTGGGGGAGAACGTCTAAGCCTATAATGGTTGGTTTTATCAAGCATTCTACCTAGTAAGAACATTGATCATCATCAACACCAACAAAATTAGTTTTCTAGCCACTTCACTTTCTTTTACGGTCGGGTACTTGAATTCAATAGTAAAACACCTAAATCAAGGTCTAAAGTACTTTATTTCAGGAATAAATACTCATATTCATGTAGAAAATACCTGCAAATTGGGGGAGAACAACTAAGACTGAAATTGTTGGTTTTATCGTCAAGCAGTCTACACAATAAGAACATTGATCTTCATCAACACCACAAAATTAGTTTTCTAGCCACTTCACTTTCGTATACGGTCAAGTACTTGAATTCATTAGTAAAATACCTAAATCAAGGACTAAATTACTTCATTTCAGGAGATAAATACTGATATTCATATAGAAAATACTTGCAAATTGGGGGAGAACATCTAAGCCTATAATGGTTGGTTTTATCAAGCATTCAACATAGTAAGAACATTGATTATCATCAACACCACAAAATTAGTTTTCTAGCCACTTCACTTTCTTTTACGGTCGGGTACTTGAATTCAATAATAAAATACCTAAATCAAGGTCTAAAGTACTTGATTTCAGGAATAAATACTCATATTCATGTAGAAAATACCTGCGAATTGGGGGAGAACAACTAAGACTGAAATTGTTGGTTTTATCGTCAAGCAGTCTACAGAATGAGAACATTGATCTTCATCAACACCACAAAATTAGTATTCTAGCCACTTCACTTTCTTTTACGGTCGGGTACTTGAATTCAATAATAAAATACCTAAATCAAGGTCTAAAGTACTTGATTTCAGGAATAAATACTCATATTCATGTACAAAATACCTGCGAATTGGGGGAGAACAACTAAGACTGAAATTGTTGGTTTTATCGTCAAGCAGTCTACACAATAAGAACATTGATCTTCATCAACACCACAAAATTAGTTTTCTAGCCACTTCACTTTCGTATACGGTCAAGTACTTGAATTCATTAGTAAAATACCTAAATCAAGGACTAAACTACTTCATTTCAGGAGATAAATACTGATATTCATATGGAAAATACTTGAAATTGGGGGAGAACGTCTAAGCCTATAATGGTTGGTTTTCTCAAGCATTCTACCTAGTAAGAACATTGATCACCATCAACACCACAAAATTAGTTTTCTAGCCACTTCACTCTCTTTTACGGTCGGGTACTTGAATTCAATAGTAAAATACCTAAATCAAGGTCTAAAGTACTTTATTTCAGGAATAAATACTCATATTCATGTAGAAAATACCTGCGAATTGGGGGAGAACAACTAAGACTGAAATTGTTGGTTTTATCGTCAAGCAGTCTACATAATAAGAACATTGATCTTCATCAACACCACAAAATTAGTTTTCTAGCCACTTCACTTTCGTATACGGTCAAGTACTTGAATTCATTAGTGAAATACCTAAATCAATG